>CM019830.1:89666288-91066533 GCA_009763385.1 Coix lacryma-jobi var. lacryma-jobi
ACATCTTCAGCAGGTTCCACTTCCTCATCCTGATCGGGCTCGTGTTCCACTTCAGGTTCCTCCACGACTCCGTCTTCGGGGTCCTCAGCAACTGGTGGAATCACGGGGTGAAGCTGGTTGTGCAGCTGGTGTACTTCCTCATGAAGCATATCATTGAACTGCTCGATCTGGACGGTGTACTGCTGCAGTCCATGGAGCTGGGCTCTGGTAACGTCTTCGCGGGTCCAAGCATCATTGCGCTGCTCGATAGCGCGAACCGTGTTCCGATTGGCCTGCTCCAGGGAAGCTCGTGCCTCATAAAACTCCAGGCGGGAAAGATAGAAGTCATGCTCCATGTTCTCCATCTCAGCCTTCAGATTCTTGATTTCCTCCTTCAGCTGTTTGCGGGTACGACGGGGAAAACGACGACCATTGGAGGATTCGGCAACCTCTTCTCCAGCGCGTGGTGCCAGCTGGTGGCGCGGCACGCCATGCGGTCCAGTCGACTTGCGAGCAGTCCGCTTGATAATGGCCATGTCTGGATAAGAGAAGATGGATGAGAAAGGCTAGCAAGAACAGGTAAAGGCATACTACCCCAACGAACTTAGAGAGGAAGTTAACTTAAGTGATTATGACATGATGCATGAATCGTTCCTACGGAACAAAGCAATGCAATAAATAAATAAGTACATAGGGCTTAAAACATGTTGTTCCACTAGCTAGTGTTGCCATATGAGAGACAAGATGAGAGAAGCAATTTGGACTCAAAATAGTCAAGTTTAGTTTGTTTGGACTCAAAAGGTCTTTTGAAGTTTTCGCAAAAACGAACACTGCAACGTTAAAGTGAGATGCTCCGATACCACTCTGTGACGGAACGACCCTAATCCCATGGCCCACGTGTCCCTGTCAACCTCTGACAGCCGAACCCATGTTCCATGTGATTAAGACCTGTTCGCCACCGGGCTACATCAGTGCCCAATGTCCGCAGGATCATCTCACAATTCGGTTACAGCATTTCATACTTTTATAAATAACATCGGAATAAAGAGCGGAAGACTTAAATAACATTAGTTTTACAAACCGAGGTTTCAAATGAGGTAAGGAGTACGATTATTACAAACCATTGTTCGGGAAATTCAAAGTAGACAACGTAGCGGAAACATAAAGATACAGGTAACACCCAGCCCGAGGGTGCACATTTACTCATCGGCCTCATCGGCCTCTTCCTGGACGAAGGTCACGCAACAGGGTGCGAGACACATCGGGGTCTCAGGCATACCTGCAACATGGGTAACAAACCCTGAGTACGGGGTACTCAACAAGACTTACCCGACTAAAGAAAAAGGGGAAGACTCAGGAATGAAGGCTTAGGGTAGTCAAGGTAAGGCTTAAGCAAGATCAAGTATTTTGCAGAAAAGCATTTTGTAAACCTTATTTTATTTTTGAAAGATTCGGTATTCCTCAATTCTTCATCGTTCATGATTCATTTTACATTTCAAAACATTCCTAGTTGAGAACCACTCTCCGTTGACAGTCAGTGGACCAAGTCTCCATAACCGAGGAGCAACGTTAATCCGGATAAATAATACTCAGCTGAGGATCCCTATCCACACTGCATATGTAGCACCCAAGCTTGCATATGCCAACTCGTCTACCACGATTCCTCCAAGATTGGGCCCGGTCCTACGCCACCCGGAAGTACAGTACACCACACCAATCCGGGACTTTAACCCACGTGGGTACATGCTACTTCCGCCATCTCTCCACTCCCAGTGCGCGGTTGTCGGTCCAATAAAGGATTCCTCGGAGCCAGAGCTTTCCGAAGTATGTGAATAGTTACAAGTCTTGACCAGCAGGCCCCCATACGGATGGTCCCTAATTTTTCAGCCAGAGCTATACCTTGGTTATATCTCACCCAAGCGTAATAGTCCTGTCAGTTTTTCCGCCAGCGACAAGCACCTCGGGACTCTAACCCAAGAGTACAGGTCCTGTCGGTTTTTCAACCCTGTCCCGGTCGGTGTCAACTGTTGAGTCCCGGACTACAACATGACGGCACCGTACGCGCGACAACCTCTCCTCGCTATTGATTAGGTACGGATCAGATACCTAGCCAACAGCCGGGGAGTAAAGCCAAATTCCCATAAAGATTCTTAAGTGATCACACTTTTGAAGTTGGCATTTTATTGCAAAGTCTAATTCAATAAGCATTGCTAAGCATTTTTCAAATACTTTTTGAAAAGCAGGTATCGGGTGTATCAGTGGTCAAGGTGGATAGTGCATCAATTAGGATAGCACACAACTCCTATAAACCTAATGCAATAATTTAACTCAAAAGCATTTAAGGAAATCATTTTATAAATTCAAGGAAAGGTTAAATGCACCGGGGCTTGCCTTGGATGGCAAAAAGAGCAGACTCGGGGTAGGTATAGGTGTCGGAGCTCGGGGTCGCCTCGGGAGTTGGTTCGTCAACAGCGGCCTCGACTCTGGTACCTTCTTCGTCAACTATACGGATGTAAAGATGAATGCTCATGAGAATGATGATATGAACTTATGGTGCAAGACAATTCCACTGATTCTAGATTACTCTTAAACAAGGCATAATCGAAATCTAGGTTGAGCATAAAAGGTAACCATTTCTTCCTTAAGCAATATTGATTAAACTAGCCCTTATTATACTTATCCTAAGCATCATCAAATCATAGCATCACAACCATCATAGACCAAAGGGTAGGGGTCTATGAACATCAATCAATCCAAAGATCACATCATCAAACACTTATTACCAACCCTAATCCACCTTTTCTATTTTCTTAATTTATTTAAAAGGTCATTTTATGAAGTTGCTCCAAAAATTACCAAATTAATCACATAAGTTCATTATGGTGTAGATAGATGGCAAAACAAATTTCATAATTTTGGAGGTCATTAAGGTGCTCAAATAAAATCAGACATTAATTAGCAAAAGGCACTATTTAACAATTAAAATAAAAGCTCAAAAATCAACTTGTTCCAAAAGACTTCAAAATCTCACCAGAGACTAAACATGGCATAAGAAGCTCACAAAAATTTGTCTCATGATTTTTGGAGTTATAAATAATTTTCTAAAAATCCAAAACCATCCATTTATTAATTAAAAGAGGGATTTTACATTTTTAATTTCTTGCAGAAAAGTCAAGTTTCATATTTTTATAAAATACTACACAGTGCATGGAGCATACCATAATTTTATCAGGATTTAAGGAACAACAGATTAATTCACACAAAAAAGAGAAAACAGAACACTATTCACATCTCTCAGAAAAAGAAAGAGCACTGTGCTCCTTCTATGAAGGGCTCGGGCGAAACGGGCTCGACGAGTCGGAAAGTGGTGCTCGTCCGAGGCCTGGCCCGGAGGCTCGGGCGAAGCGGACTCGGGCGAGATGGAAGGCTCGGGCGAGACGGAAGGCTCGGGCGAGACGGAAAAGCAAGCGTCCGTCCGAGGCCTAGCTCGACGAAGCGGAGGGTGCATGAGTCCGCTCGAGGCTTGGGCTCGGGCGAAGTGGTGAGGGTCTGTCCGCTCGAGGCTTGGGCTCGGGCGAGACGGAAAAGCAAGCGTCCGTCCGAGGCCTGACTGGGAGGCTCGGGCGAAACGGAGTGGAAGCAGAGACCGGAGGCTTCGGTGCTTACCACGGTCGGAGGCAGGGCTCGAGGGTGAGGCTCGACACGTGCTCGAGGGTGAGGCTCGAGGGAGAAGACGACCGCGGCGGCACTCCGGCGATCCGGCGGTCCTGCGCAACACACGAGACCGCAAGGGCCTGGTTAGAGTCGCGCGGAACCAAGGAAGCCGACACAGGGGTCAGGGGAAGGTATCCGTGGCCGGAGAGGAAGTATTTGACGAACCCGAGTTCACCGGTGTTCCGTCGGAGATTGGGAAGATGGGGTTACGCCGGGCGATTGGAGGCGGGGGAGGTGAAATTGAAGAGTGGGGAAGCTTCACGAGCTCAAGGCGGAGCTGTTGGGCTAGATGGTTGGGCGGTGGAGGCTGTGGACTGTGCTGGCGACGGAGGCGGAGCTGAGGGAGAGAGGTCGGGCTCCGGCGGGCTTATATAGGCACGGCCAGGGGCCGATAGAGAGCTCGGGGTGGGGTGGATAAGCTCGGCGAGAGCGTGCGCACTCGATTGCGCTCTGGCGGGAAGGACAGGCGTGCGTGCAGGGCCTGGGCGAAGGCTCGCCGGCGATGGCCACGCGGCGGCGACGCGCTGGGCACTGTAGGGGACGGGGCGGAGGTCAACTGGCGCGCGTGCGGGGGCGGCATGATGGCGCGGACGCAGGCGGCTGGTCGGGGACAGACGAGCGGCTGCCAAACGCGTGGCGCGCGCAGCGCCGGAGGCTCGGCCACGGCCGGGGCCCTCCCCCTACGCGAGGAAGATGAACAGGGCTAGGGTTTTTAGGGTTTGACTTTAGGCTGATATCGGTATTTTGCAAATTACTTCCAAAATTTGAACTGGGCAACAAAAACTCAAAACACCAAAGTTGTTCAGAAAAATGAGATCTACAACTTTGTCAATATGAACATTTTCAAATTCCAAATAGTTTCTGAACCATATACAAAAACAGAAAAGGGGACACTTTTCAAATTTGATTCAAATCAAAATTACTTTGGATTTCAAACTAAAACTTGAAAATTCCTTATATATGAAAGTTGTTCCATTTGTCAAAACCTACAACTTTGCTAATATACACTTTTTCTGAAACTCAATAGTTTTTGAATAACTTTTGAAAACTCAAAAGGGACAAAAACTGGAGTTTGAATGGATTTGAAATTACTTCAAATTTTATATAGAAACTTGGAAATCTGTAAACACCAAAGTTGTTCCTCTAGGTCAGATTCACAACTTTGCTTTTTGAAACCAACCCAGAATTTTGAATTTTGAAAAAGTTATCGAAAAGGGAATAAATCCAGGATTTGGGAATTTTAGGGTTTTGCAAAAGGAAAATCAAATCAAATCTGATTTTTGAACTTTGACCAATGCAACAAACATCAGGGCACTAGAATTAGAACTAAGAATTACATAGAACTAGGCACAGAGATGAAATTACCATTTTGCCCTTATAGGAAGAATTGGGCTTTTAGGGTTTTTGAAAAGGGACTTAAGCATAGCAATTAAGCAATCCAAATGCATCACAAAATGATTAATGCTTAAGATGATGACATGTCAAGTTAATTACATTAGTAACACCAGGGGTGTTACATTCTCGTTTGGCCCTAGAGTTGATCAAGGAACCTCTCTAGGTATCTTTGCTACTTGTTAGCATAGGTATTTGGGGATCTCTCGACATAGCAGTCTATCTACGCTCGGGACTTGGTTTTTGAGGGTCAAACTTGTGCCGGTGCTTTTGGCGTGTGGTTCGTTCTTGCTTTGTGGTTCCTCGCTGTGATCCTAGGGATCATCCACCCTCTTCCAAGGGTCGTGGGCATCACGGTTTTCGTTCGTAGCTTTTGGGGTTGATTTTGGGAACAAAAGGCCAAAGTTTCGAAAGAGATTTTTGAGCTCCCATTCACCCCCCTCTGGTCGCCTTGATATTGCATTCTCGGTCCTTCAGTTGGGTGGCTACTTTCTAGCTGATCTGATCCTGAGAAATATAATCCTTGAGCTGTTGATTCTCAAGAGACAGCTCTTGGCGGATCCGAGTGATCTGCTTAGTTACTTTGACATCAAAGCCCTACACAGAGATAACAATATAAGTACTTGGATGTGATAACAAAATACAAAGAGGATTTCAAAAGAGTTACCTCAACAAATTGCCGGAGCGCTATGGCAGGCGCTATCACCTGCTCACTCAACTCCTTCAGCCGGACGAGATCCGGGTTGTACCCCATAACTTCAAGTCTTGAGCCCTGGCGCGAGGACTCGGGGACAACATCTGACTCTTCCTGCGGAGGATCCGGAGCTTCCATTCCCCCTCCAGCATTGATCTCAGCTCGGACCATCTCCAGAGTGGGTTCATTAGGCTGTCAGGTGTGAAAAAACCACTCGTTCATCACTCGATCAAGCTCCAATTGAGCAGGAGAGTGAAAGATCGAATATGGAACACCAACCTGAGGCAAGGGAAGTATGTCCACTTTAGGTGTTGTGTCGACCTAGGTACCGAATGGAGAGGAGCCTGGCAGGGTGTTCACCTGACTAAAGATAGGAGGGACGCTGGATTCGCTCTTGTCCTACGCCTCCGACTCCTCCACCACCCGGTTTTCAGTAGCACCACTTGAGGATGCTGCGATCGGCTTCACTTTCGTACAACAGACGAGTGTTCATATTAATGCTAGAAAGCATACGAGCATTCTAAAAAAAAGAAATGCGACTTACTTAACAAGCTTCAACACCCGCGGCAGTCTTAGGACTGGCTTCTTTGGCTGCGGGTCTGGGGCCAGAACTTCTTCAGGAGCAGCACCACTCGAAGCTCCTTGAGCTGTCACAACGTCTGTATCAAACAAGGATATAAGACAAGGGTTTATTAAATCCAAAGCATGAAGCCTATAAAGTACTCGGGTTTTCCCTTACCAGGAGCACCCGTATTACAATGCTTTTCAGCCAATTCTGTTGATAAAAGAATTTTTCGACAAGCACGACGATTACCAGTGCGAGCCTTCTTCGGGACTGGATCTCCGGCTTCTTGGAGTGGGCTTGGAGATCGCTTCCGGCTACTCTCCGCTTCGGGATCTAGGAGTATGACATTAGAGTCAGTTGAATCTAAGTCTAACCAGTCAAGATCACCGGGGGAGCTTGACTCATTGCGGAGGTCCTCACTGCGGATAGGGCCTTCAAGAGCGATGCCTCCGCCTTCTTTTGTCGCCGGAGGCAGGGGTGGACAATCATTGTTATTCCGCCCTTGTCCCTATCAAAACAGAGGATGAAAGTGCGGATACATGGGTGTATGCCGGATCTTGAGTGATGAGTGATTGTCAACGGGTTTGATGCGCATGTTCTTTGGCTTGTGTTGTGCAGGTGTCGAGCATGGAGACAGTGATCGAAGGCAAGGTGAAGGTCAAGTAGAGACGTGTCGTGCAGATGGACCTGGAGCTATGAAGGGCTGACGTGAGGTTTGGACTGAGGGACCGATGGTCTGAGGATCAGTTGTGGTGGCTGACAGCCTGGGACAGCGACGAGCAGAGACTTGCGGGGCACGATGTGGCTCGGGTCGAGGACCTGGGGACACGTGTCGGTGGATAGGGTGCACGGGCGGTGCATCCCCTCTACGGCGTCCGTTTGGTGGTTGAGCCAAAGAAAAACCATCGGGTGGACTGTTTCTAGGTTTGGGCCACAAAACCTAGGTGCGGCCGGTTTCCGAGTTTGGGCCACAAAAATCGGGCTGAGGACGGTTTCCAGGTTTAGGCCTCAAAATCTGGGCGCTGGCTGATTTCTGAGTTTGGGCCACAAAACTCAGGCGTTGGACGTCAGGTTTCCCGGTTTCGGCCTCAAAACCGGGGGAGGACTTGAATGCTAGTTTCCTGGTTTTGTGCGGGCGTGGTCGTCGGATCACCATCTACTTCGAGTTGGTCCAGAATAACCTTAGGGTTTAGCTGGTTCGCTCTGTAATTATTAGGGGTAGAGTGGGAACTAGAATTAGGATAAGTAGAGGGAGACACCCACCTCCCAAACTATCTCAGCCATTTGCTACATTCACCTAGGGTTTCCTGCTCTCCCACATCCTTGCTGTAGCTCCTGAGATCCGCAGAGACGGTGAATCATACTTTTATGTATTTAGGTTTTGAGGAAACGAGACCGTAATCTCGTTGTCTCCTCGTGTGGAGAAGTTTCGGCTGGAAATCAAGATCGATTCGTGTTTTGATCTATGTTCTTCACGTTTTGCTTTTCGTTCTCTCAGTGATTTGCTATGTACTCCTAATCCAAGGATTGATTTTTGATTTCATTTGAACTGAGTTGTTCTAGATCGTGAGGCGCATCTTTCCACCGAAGGAATTCACCTCTAACCTCACGAGCTAGTAGATCGATCGATTTTCGTTTCGAATCGGTTTTTGTCTCCCTTGCGCCGAATTCTTCCGATTCACCAATTTGGAGTTAGGTTCGAGCCATGATCTCTTAGGGGTAGCTCACTAACCTCCTTGGAACTCCTCATACCAAGTCTAAGCCTTAGAGCTTTTGATTTGGAGGAGATCGGGTTGAATCTGCGGAAGAACTGTGCAGTTTTGGGGGCATCGGACGCTCGGGTCAGGGGCATCGAACGCTGAGTTCGTCACACCAGGCGCTCAGGTGCAACGTGTCAAAAGTCAGCGTTTTTGAAGGAGCATCGGACGCTGACCATCGGACCGTCCGTTGCCATCGGACGTGTCCGAGGGTTGAGCATCGGACGCTGAACTGTCACTATAGCAAGCGTCCATTGACTATGCAGTAAGGTTCCAGAACAGGTCATTTTGCATCGGACGCTGGCCAGCGTCTGATGCAGTGACTTCTGCACTGTTTTGTCCGCAGTTTGTTCGTTCGACTTTGGATTTGATTTTGGGTTTTTGTGTTGGATTCCTGGGTTCCGTGCTCTACAGACATCGGGCTTTCCACTTTCGTTGGGGTTACCCAAAGTCCATCCTGTCACTAGTTGACTTGCGTGGACTTGAGTGAGGAGGTTATTGTGGTATCCCGCTGTGTTCCTAGAGAACATCCACCTATTCTCTTGGGTCGTGGATATCACGTGCATCTGTTTTGCTCTTGGGATTGATTTTCTGGGACAGAGGCGATTAGTTTCTGAAAAAAAATTTAAGGCTCCCATTCACCCCCCCTCTTGTCACCTTGCTTTAGCACTTTCGGTCCATCAATTGGTATCGGAGCGGGTTAAGGATCTTCCACCTTAGCTGGTTCCAGATCCACAGAAGGTGACATGGATCGCGGCGTGGGCAAACCGCCATTTTTTGATGGGACGAACTATGCGTATTGGAAGATACGCATGTCGGCCTATCTTCAAATCATGGTTGCTTCTGTCTAGGAGATTTGCAACAAGGCAGATTACGTGGTTTTGGCTGATCGTGTGACTCAGCTGCAGATCGATGAGCACGATGCCAATAGCCCAGCCTGTTATGCGCTTTTCTCCTGTTTGAGCATGTCTGAGTTTGATCGCATTTCTCACCTCCCCACGGCTCGAGAGATTTGGCGGACTCATGCGCTTCCATGAGGGAACCACTCAAGTCAAATCCCGTCTCTACGAGTCGCACAAGCGGGAGTATGAGAACTTTCAGCACATGCCTGGCGAGAGCATAGAGAGTTTATTCGCTCGCTTTCAGGTGATTGTCAACAGGATGTGGGCTAACAAGGAGTTGTTGCCTTTCGACGATCATGAGAGGGCTCTCAAGCTTTTACACACTCTTGATCGGTCGGTGTGGGACTCTAAGGTTTAGGCGATCATCAATCACCTAACTATGAGACCCTCACGTGTGACAAGCTCTTTAGTAAGCTCAAGTCTAGTGAGATTGATGCCATGACGAGGGCTTCTTATGAGAATCCTTCTGGCCCATCTATGGCTTTGCTTTCTGGCTCTTCTGCTAACCCCTCTGGAGGTTTTGCTTTGTCTTCTCTTCTTTCTGTCACAGAGGACCAGTTGGAGTTCATGGGAGATGATGAGTTGGCTTTGCTTGCCAACCGGTTCTCACGGTTCCACAACAACCGCATGAACCGTCATTGTGGAGGAGGATGCGCTGGGTGCTATCAGTGCGGCGATCTGGACCACTTCATCGCCAACTGCCCGAAGAAGAACAAGCAAGCGGTGAGCAAGGGCGATCGTGGCCACAAGTATGACTCTGGCTGGCACAAGGAGAAGCACACCTCACCTAAGCACAAGCGGAAGGGTGGCTTCAACAAGGAGTACATCAAGAAGAAGTACTTGGAGAAAGCCCAAGCCAAGCAGTGTGCTTTCTTTGCCACGCTCAGTGACGTTGACAACTCGGATGACGACTCTGCTACCTCAAGTGACGACGAGTCCGAGAAGAAGAAGAGGATCGAGGACAAGCTGAACGGCCTCTGTTTCTTCGTCGACAACAAGGGTTTTTGCACCATGGCCCTCGGTAAGGAGGTCGACAGCCAGTTGGAGGAGAACCCTCGGAACGACGACGACAACGACACCTCCCATGTATCTTAGACTCCTAAAGAACTTTCTGCTGAGGTCGATAAGCTTACTGCCGCTCTTCTTAGTCAAGATAAGCTGCTTAGGCGTGCTGCTAGAGAGAGGAAGGAGTTTAGGCAGAAGTAGGAGGACACCGTGAGGGAGCTTGAGTTTGCTAAGTCCACCGTTGTAGTCTCTGAGGAGGGTGAGTGTGAGATGTGCTCCAAGCACATGACTGACCTTCTCACTTTAAGGGGGAAGTATGCTGCTTTGGTTGGAGAGGTGGATGAGCTTCGGGCTAGACCCGCGTTGCTAGGTGCATGCAAGTCTTGTGCAGGCTTGCAATCCGAGTTGGCGGACAAGAATGCCAAGATTGTGTCTCTTGAGAAGGCCAGCTCGGATAGCACTTGTGTGTCTAGGTGTGCTTTGTGTGAGGGTTTGGAGATGGAGATTGCGAATGTGAAGCATGACAAGATGCAAACCGAGGAAGAAAACACATACCTTTGGACCATCTTGTCATGGATGTCTTATGGTGAGCCGCAGCTTGGGATGATGATTGCCTAATTCAAGCGTGCTGCTGGAGGTCCAGGTGTGGGCTTTGCTCAGGGGATGGAGAGTGCTACTTCTTTTGGTAAGATTGGAGAGTCGAGTGGTCTTAATCCGAGTGAGAAGCCCAATTCCACCACTACTCCCAAGCTAACCAAGATACCACCCAAAGAGCCTCTTAAGCCTAACACTAAAGATGGTGTGCATGAGGAACCTCTGAGAGCTCCACCAAAGAAACAAGTGTGGTCTCCTAAGCCCAACCACCTGAAAAACAAGCTAGTCACCATGCCACAAATCCAAGAGGAGCTCATGCCACAAAAGAGACAAGTGATCCACACCCACTACCGTGAGTACCAACAACCCCTATGAGAGCGGTGAGGTACCATTGTGAGCACTGTGGGAGAGATGAAAACTTGAGGGAGTTTTGCTTTCGGCGCAAGAGAGAGGAGCGCCATGCAAGGGAGATGAACAATGCGGACATGTACCATCCTTTCCATGATGTACATGTGCCGAATGTTCAGAGGAGAGCTGCTAGGGCTCAAGGAGGTTTTGCCCGACGGGATCCTAACTTTGCAGGATATGGACCCCGTGGCGGTGGCTTTGTTGAGCATTACCCCCCACCACGTTTTGAGTATCGCGATGGACGCTCTTCCCTCAGCGGACCACGTTTTCCTGTGCGTGGTGATCACTTTCCCTGTAGGCGTGCTAGGAATGGTTTTTCTACTAACCGTTCTTTTGAGCAGCCGGCCCAACACTGGTATTCTCCCTATTTCACTCACCCCAGTGTTGGACCGTATGCTCACCCTATATCTTTTTTATTGATGTAGGTAAAACGATTGGAGGACATTTGGTTGGTGGATTCCGGGTGTTCGAGGCACATGACCGGAAACGCCAAGTGGTTCTCCAGTCTTAGTCCAGTTGCTGGAAAGGAGTTTATCACCTGCGGCGATAATAGCAAAGGTAAACTGTTGTCTCGTGGGTCGGTGCGAGTTAATGAGCACTTTGTGTTGCGCGATGTTGCTCTTGTTTCTAACTTGCATTTTAACCTTCTTTCTGTTTTGCAACTTTTTGATGATGACTATGAGATTTGTTTTAAGCCGAATCTCAGTCGTATTTTGGATCCTCAGGGCAATCTTGTATGTTTGATTTCGCCCTTTGGGAAAGTCTTTCGTGCGAATTTCTCGGAGTCTTTTGGCGTTTCTCGTTGTCTAGTGGCTGGACCTTCTTCTTCTGATCTTTGGAAGTGGCATAGGAGACTTGGTCATTTGAGCTTCGACTTGCTTGCAAGACTTAGTTCACTTGGTCTAATCCGAGGATTGCCCAAGTTGCACATGGAGAGGGATCTTGTTTGCCATTCTTGTAGACATGGGAAAATGGTTGCTGCTCCCCACCATTGTAGGTCCTGGAGAGCTTTTGCATATGGACATTGTAGGTCCGGCTCGGGAGAGCTCGGTTGGTGGGAAGTGGTATGTGCTTGTTGTTGATGATGACTTTTTGAGATATTCGTGGGTTTTCTTTTTAGCTGAGAAAACTGAGACTTTCTCTTTTGCTCGCAATCTGATTTTCCATCTTCAGAACGAGTTCCCTAAGAACTCTATGCGAGCTATTCGTAGTGATAATGGTACTGAGTTCAAAAACTCGGACTTTGAAAAATTTTGTGACTCTTTGGGTTTGGAGCATTAGTTTTCTTCCCCCTACACACCGCCACAAAATGGTGTTGTAGAGAGAAAGAATCAAACCCTTGTTGAGATGGCCAGGACGATGCTCGATGAGCATAGGACTCCTAGGTAGTATTGGGCCGAAGCTATGAACACTGCATGCTATATTTCCAATCGCATTTTTCTCCGAGCTTTCATGAAAAAGACTTCTTATGAGTTGCGTTTTGGAAAACAACCCAAAGTGAGTTATTTTAGAGTTTTTGGTTGCCACTGTTTTACACTCAAGAAAGGCAACCTGGACAAGTTTGAGTCTCGTTCTTCTGACGGTGTATTTCTGGGTTATGGCACTCATACTCGTGCATATCGTGTACTTAACCTTGATACTAACCGAGTCATGGAGACATCCGATGTCACCTTCGACGAGACCATGGTTTGTCCTTCTAGATTTGAGCATGTAGGTGATCAAGAGGTTGGCGAACCTCTTTTTGATGACGAGGAAGAAGGTGTTGAAGGGATGGATGACCCAACACCACCTCCACCTATTGTGCCATTAGGATAGGCCTCTACTACGACGACTCATGGCCCCAACCCCTCTTCGTAGACTACTTGGGGGCCGTGGGATCCGCCACCTCAGGCTGTACTATTTGTACCCGAGGAGGCACCAGCTGCTGTTGAGGGGAGGTTTCTTCAGCTCGGGAGGTGCCACGACACATTCAGCGCCGACACCCTCCTCAACAGATGATCGGCAGCATCGACAAATGTGTCACTCGGTCAAGGTCACAACAAATCTCTCACTTTGCTCATTCTGCATTTGTTGCTGATTTTGAACCCCGAGATGTTGAACATGCTTTATGTGATCCAGATTGGGTTAATGCCATGCATGAGGAGTTAGAAAACTTTGAGAGAAATCGGGTTTGGGTTCTGGTTCCACCTCCTCTAGACTGTAATCCTATTGAGACAAAATGGGTTTTCAAACACAAACATGGAGAGGATGGCCACATTGTGAGAAATAAGGCCAGACTTGTAGCCCAGGGGTGTAGTCAGAAGGAGGGGATAGACTATAAGGAGACATTTGCTCCTGTAGCTCGTTTGGAGACAATTAGGATCCTCTTGGCTTTTGCTGCATCCAAAGGGTTTAAACTTTTTCAAATGGATGTCAAGAGTGCCTTCCTAAACGGCTACATAGATGAAGAGGTGTATGTGAAACAACCCCCCGGTTTTGAAAATCCCAAGTTTTCAAACCATGTTTTTAAACTTCACAAAGCTTTGTATGGTTTGAAACAAGCCCCTAGAGCCTAGTATGATAGGTTGAAAACCTTTTTGCTTGCTAAGGGTTTTAAAATGGGATGTGTGGATAAAACGCTCTTTCTCATCAAGCAAGGCAATGACACTCTCTTGGTCCAGATTTAGGTGGATGATATCATTTTCGGTGGTTCTTCTCACGCTTTGGTTGCCAAGTTTGCAGATCTTATGAGCAGGGAGTTTGAGATGAGCATGATGGGTGAGTTGACATTCTTCCTCGGGTTGCAAATTAAGCAATCCTGAGAAGGAACGTTTGTGCACCAGGGCAAGTACACCAAGGACATCCTGAAGAGGTACGATATGGGTGAGGCCAAGCCTCTTCCAACACCCATGTCGACCACGACGGCCCTGAATGCGGACTAGGATGGAGAAGCTGTGGACCAGAAGGAGTATCGAAGCATGATCGGGTCGCTGCTGTACCTGACGGCGACACGCCCGGACATCCAGTTCGCGGTGTGTCTTCACGCGCGCTTTCAGGCATCGTCGCGCACCTCTCACCGTCAGGCGGTCAAGCGCATTATGAGGTACCTTCGTTTCACTCTAGAGTTTCGGATTTGGTATTCTGCTTCCTCCACTCTCTCTCTTTGTGGTTATTCTGATGTCGATTTTGCTGGTTGCCGACTTGAGCGCAAGTCCACTTCTGGGACTTGTCAGTTTTTGGGCTCTTCTCTTGTATCTTGGTCTTCTCGCAAGCAGTCTAGTGTCGCCCAGTCTACCATAGAGGCTGAATATGTTGCTGCGGCTAGCTGCTATTCTCAGTTGCTTTGGATGATGGCCACTTTGCGTGATTTTGGTCTGAGCTTTTCCCGAGTCCTTTTGCTTTGTGATAGCACGAGTGCTATTAGCATTGCTAAGAACCTCGTGCTGCATTCTAAGACCAAACACATTGATGTGCGCTTTCATTTTCTGCGAGACCATTTTGAGAAGGGTGATATCGACCTTAGGCATGTAGATACTCATAATGAGTTGGCCGATATCTTTACCAAGCCTTTGGACCAATCAACCTTTAATAGGTTGAGAGGTGAGCTTGGTGTGTTTTTTCCCTTTTAGATGGGGGAAACATTTTGTCTATTGTCATAAACTGACTTTTGTGTTTGATTTGTTTTTGTTCTTGGTAGTTTAGTCTTTGCATTTCATCTTGCATCCTTGCATTTCTGAGCTTCATGACTATATTCTTTAGAATGAATCTATGCTCTGTTTAGTGTATGCCCTGATGCTTTATGATGATACTTGTAGCTTAGGCTCCTCTTGATCACTGATACATGTCATGAGCTGAGCTGTTTTATGAATGGTGAATATGCCTAATGAACTTAAAATTTGAAATTGTTCACCATTGAGATTGGCAACTAGCATGTGTAGAATGTGTTGAAAACACTTGTGCTTTTCATATATGCTAGGATGCAATGTCTCTAGTTTGAGTCATTCACTTGCTTGGTATGTTCATATTCTGCTTTAAAATTGAACCAAGTTTAAGTGAATTGGAAAGATCGAGGTGGGATTGCTTGTCAGAACATCACGGTATCGAGACTGTTTCTCATTGCACATTGAGTTAAACTTGAGCCATGTAGTGTAAGACCGAAACCGTTGCTTTAAGCTTCTGATTGCTTATGCATAGGCTTAGCTCGGTTGAAAAGTTAGGCAATGACAAGCTTTCAACCTCTCGCAATCACATGCTAATAGTTGAACTTGTGTAATTTCACCGCTGCAACTCCGATAAAATTTGAATACACAAGTCTATGTTTCATTCTATAGCATGATGATTGAACTTTGCTAGGGGTAGTTCACCGTGTATACATGTTTAGCACTTGTTTGACATGCTGTCTATACATGTTCGGTGCTATTTTAATGGTGAAACCCTTTTCTGAATGGCTTAAAACTGCTCACTTTGCTCATATGTTCATATTTCGTATTTAGTGATCAGTTTGAGCCTTTGCTGGCATTTATGCTTGTTGTTGAGTCATCGGATCAACACTCTTTAGAGCATCTTTTCATTCTATAGATTATAATCCTGAAGCTGCTAATCTGCATTTCTGACTCATGCATTTGAGGGGGAGAAACATGTTTGTGCATTATCAACTAAGGGGGAGAAATTTGACAACTCATATCCTAGTTGTGTGCACTATTGAAGGGGGAGTTCATGTCCAGGGGGAGTTTGCTCGTTTGATGAGTTTTCAATTGGTTTGGAGCGATTTTATGCTAGTTGTGTTGAGCCTTTGTGCCTCTATCTTGAGGGACTAGCAGTTTTGCTTTGTGATCATGTTTTTCAATTGGTATCGAGCTTTTCTGTCTTTCAGTTGGTATCGAGCTTTCTCGCTAGTGGTGTTGAGCCCGTTCTGCCTCTTCTTGAGGGCTAGCTTTGCTTTGCTTGGTTGAGTCGAGCCGTTGCCCATGTCTTTGGGGACCAAGTTGTTTTGCTCACTCCTCTTGACCTTCTTTCGGCTTTGTTATGCTTTTGGGTCATTTGGTAGAGTTCTCTACTTCTCCTTCTTCTTCTTTCTTCTACCTTCATATGATTTGTGTTGGTAGTTGAAAATGCAGTCATCAAGGGGGAGATTGTAGATACATGGGTGTATGCCAGATCTTGAGTGATGAGTGATTGTCAACGGGTTTGATGCGCATGTTCTTTGGCTTGTGTTGTGCAGGTGTCAAGCATGGAGACAGTGATCAAAGGCAAGGTGAAGGTCAAGTAGAGATGTGCCGTGCCGATGGACCTGAAGCGGTGAAGGGCGGACGTGAGGCTTGGACTGAGGGACTGATGGCCTGAGGATCAGCTGTGGTGGCTGACAACCTGGGACAGCGATGAGCGGAGACTTGCGGGGCACGATGTGGCTTGGGTCGAGGACCTGGGGACACGTGTCGGTGGACGGGGTGCATGGGCGGTGCATCCCCTCTACGCCATCCGTTTGGTGGTTGAGCCACAGAAAAACCATCGGGTGGACGGTTTCCAGGTTTGGGCCACAAAACCTTGGTGCGGTCGGTTTCTGAGTTTGGGCCACAAAACTTGGGCTGAGGACGTTTTCCAGGTTTGGGCCTCAAAACCTGGGCGCTGGCGGGATTCTGAGTTTGGGCCACAAAACTCAGGCGTTGGACGTCAGGTTTCCTGGTTTCGACCTCAAAACAGGGGGAGGACTTGAAGGATGGTTTCCTGGTTTCGGCCTCAAAACCGGGGGCGAGGTCCGTGAAAAGGACGAGTAGAGCGGTGGCGGCAATCGGTGAGGTCGCGTCGAGGCGAAGCTACCAGTTGTGCGGGCGTGGCCGTCGGATCACCATCTACTTCGAGTTGTTCTAGAATAACCTTAGGGTTTAGCTGGTTCACTCTGTAATTATTACGGGTAGAGTGGTAACTAGAATAAGGATAAGTAGAGGGAGACACCCACCTCCCAAACTATCTCAGCCATTTGCTACATTCACCTAGGTTTCCTGCTCTCCCACATCCCTGTTGTAGCTCCTGAGATCCGCAGAGACGGTGAATCATACCTCTGTGTATTTGGATTTTGAGGAAACAAGACCATAATCTCGTTGTCTCCTTGTGTGGAGAAGTTTCGGCTGGAAATCGAGATCGATTCATGTTTTGTGCTATGTTCTTCACGTTTTGCTTTCCGTTCTCTCGGTGATTTCCTTCGTACTCCCAATCCGAGGAATGATTTTTTATTCCATTTGAACTGAGTTGTTCTAGATCGTGAGGAGCATCTTTCCACCGAAGGAATTCACCTATAACCTCACGAGCTAGTAGATCGATCGATTTTTGTTTCGAATCAGTTTTTGTCTCCCTTGCCCCAAATTCTTCCGATTCACCGATTTGGAGTTAGGTTTGATCCATGATCTCTTAGAGGTAGCTCACTAACCTTCTTGTAACTCCTCATACCAAGTCTAAGACTTAGAGATTTTGATTCGGAGGAGATTGGGTTGAATCCGCGGAAGAACTGTATAGTTTCGGGGGCATCGGACGCTCGGGTCCGGGGCATCGGACGCTGAGTCGTCAGACCGACGCTCAGGGCCAGTGTCAAAGTTAGCGTTTTTGAAGGACCATCGGACGCTGACCATCGGACCGTTCGTTGCCATCGGACACGTCCGAGGGTTGAGCATCGGATGCTGAACTGTCACTATAGCCAGCGTCCGATGACCATGCAGTAAGGTTCCAAAACAGGTCATTTTGCATCGGACGCGTCCGGTGCTAGTACATCGGTGACTTCTGCACTGTTTTGTCCGCAGTTTTTTCGTTCGACTTTGGATTTGATTTTGGGTTTTTGCGTTGGATTCCCGGGTTCCGTGCTCTACAGACATTGGGCTTTCCACTTTGCAAAATAGCCTGAATCCCCCTCACGTTGCGTGGGGGAGGTTGAGGTTACCCAAAGTCCGTCATGTCACTAGTTGACTTGCGTGGACTTGAGTGAGGAGGTTTTTGTGGTGTCCCGCTGTGTTCCTATGGAACATCACCCATTCTCTTGGGTCGTGGATATCACGTGCATCTGTTTTGCTCTTGGGGTTGATTTTCTGGGACAGAGGCTATTAGTTTCTGAAAAGAAATTTTAAGGCTCTCATTCACCCCCCCCTCTGGTCGCCTTGCTTTAGCACTTTCGGCCCTTCAGAAAGATACAATTCAGACAGAGTGATTTCTCCTAAGAATCCAAACGATGGATGATACAATTTCTTACCTCCGCAGGAGGGTTGATGGCGGAAAAAGTGGTCATCATTGGAACAAGATGCTCATGGCTCTTCAACAGCCAGTTCATCCTCCTCAGAACCTCTTGGTTAGACAATTGCTCGGCATCATGCCGGCCCGGGTCCTTCACGCCAAGGTACTCGAAGCCAAAATTGGCTCGTTGTTGCAGCGGATGGACTCGACACGCAATGAAGTCTTGGACGACGGTATATCCAGTCAGTCCACTCAGCTTCAACGCTGCTATCATGTCGATCAATGGTTGGACAGCCTCTACCTCTTCAGCAAAAATCCTGTCCTTCCACTCTTGGGACTTCTGGGGCAGCCACCCATCATGGCGACGAAGGGCTGGTGGCGGGTTGGCTATGTAAAACCATCCGCTAGCCCATTCCCGGACAGACTTTGACAACACTACAGAGATGTATTGAGAAGCTACTTCTAGCCTAAGCTGGATACTAGCCCCTCCGACTACTTCTACACACGCATCACTGGGTTCACACTTTACCTAGAAAAAATAGCGAAAAAGGGTGAAAGAGGGGCAGATCCCTAGAAAAGCCTCACAAAGGTGAGTGAAAATAGCGATGTGGAAGCAGGCATTTGAAGTGATATGGTTGAGGGTCAAACCATAGTAGTGCAGCAATCCCCTTAAGAAGTCAGATGCTGGGAGCCCCAATCCTCGCTCAACAAAAGACTTGAGCATCACAATCTCCATCGTGTTGGGAGCTAGAGCGCGATGATCACTGGGTACCCTCCACCCGTCTATCGGCTACAACCGGAGTAACCCTTGCTGCGCCAAGAAAGCTAGCTCCGATTCTCTGGTGTCCGGTGCTTTCCAAGCTAGCACATCTGTTGGAGGGCGCGGGTGGCGCGGTTTCCCGCCGGTGTTCTTCGCCTTCTTCTTCTCGGCTGCGGATTGCTTCTTTGGGCCCATGTTGATAACAAGGAACTTTCTGCGCATCAACTAATGGATTGGCTATGGGATTCCTTGCTCTGAAGGCTATGGCTTGATGAAAGAATGAAGAAATTGTAAGCTCAATGGCGGCTTATTATAGATCTGTTTCGGCAACCGTTCACCTTTTCCGGATGGCGTTATGGAACCGTCCGAAACCCTAACGGCTGGGGGACATTTCAGACGGTGTCAGAGTCAATGAACAGGCAGCCCGTACAACAGACAACATTATTCTTTCACAAGACACATTTTAGTACTCGGAAGAAAAGACAAAGGAATCGGAAAACATTCCAAGTACCCGGATCTTAATAATTATTACTCGGAATTACAATAGAGATACACGGATACATCTTGAGATACATCAGCTTCCAATACAAGTTTGTAACACTCTGGTGTTAAGCAGACTAAAACTTGGCATGTCATCGTAAGCACTGGCATTTCACTTGAGTTGATAACCCAATTTTGCATTCACTAAAAACAAGTTTTATTCTTTATGCTTGTGCTTAGTGATAAGAAGTGCTTAAGTTTGAAACACTAGTTTATGTTTTCTTATGTGGTGAATAATGCTTTTATGCTATATAAGGGTACTATGGTAATTTCTTATATAGTAATTGAATTTTGGATCACATCTTGGTATTATGTCTCAAAGGTGTATTTGGAACATGTTTCAAGTCACCATTGAATTATAATTCAAATTTGGTTGAAATCCAATTAAATAATTTAATTAATTTGAAAATCCTATTTTGTTCCCTTTTTCATAATTCTAAATCTAAAAAGAATTTGGTTATGCTTCAAAAAGCAAAGTTGCTCCATTTTTTATAAGGATCAAATTTGATGTATAAAGTTTTCCAAGCTCTTACATGAAATCAAAAGTAATTGTGAAAATACACTTTTGCCCTTTTTGTCCCCTTTTGATTTGCAAACCTTAATTCAAAATCTAAGCATATTCTGCATATGTTGCAAAAATAAAAGATGTTTAGTATTGAATTCTGAGCATTTGATATTTTAACATATTTTCAACTTATATTCAAAAATCCAAAGTAATTTCAAAATATCTAAAGGGTAGAAAGGAGAGAAGGGGGGATAAGTTTTCTTCCCTGTTCATGGCGGTGAGAAGCCGATACTTTGATCGGTGCTGCCAGCGCAAAGGACGTCGATCTCTCTCGTATGAGCTCGCAACCGTGTTCGTGGCAAAGTGAAGCAGCTGCTGGCGCTCTCCCACGCGTCGTGGCACCTTCTCCTGAGCCCGCCGTCGCCATTTTGACACCAAGGCACCGACGGGCACAACTCCGACCTAATCCCAAATTAACAGCACACCAAGCGTTCTCATTTAAATTGACCGCAGTGATAACTCCCTTACCTCCTTGCTCATCTCTAGAGCCCATTCCTTCGATGTTTGTGAAGATGAGAAAGTTGAGGGTGTTGGTTGCAAAGTCTGTGACTCAGGTTAATAGTGCTCTGGACTGCGGGTTGTTTTCATTTAAGCCGAAGGGCTTTTCTGCAAAAGCGCCGAGGCGCGCGGGCGGGAGCCAGGCCGGGCCGTTTTCACGCGCGTTGGGCCGCGCGGGAGCGGGCCGATAGCCCAGTTTGGGCGAGATTTGAGTTTTTCTTTTTCTAGTTTTATGCACAGTAACTAGTTTTGTTATTTTTGCTATAATTTTTCTATAGCTCTGTTAATTTTGAAATTTGACATGTTAGATGATAGCATGTCTGTGCTAATATAAAAATTATAAAACTTGTGTTTTGAGTAGTTTTGCTATGACAATTAAATCTGTATTTTAATTAATAAATGCAACTTTGATGAATTATGTAATTTTCTGTGTTTCTCCAAAAATCATGAATTTTGACATGTGAGTTTATGTCATTGATATCTACCTTAATGATTAATTTCAGCTCTGTTTGAATAAGTATGATTTATTTATAAGTAAAGGCTAATTAAAATGACTTATAAAATAAATAGATTTTGTTAATCCCTTTTAGATTTGTATGACTTTTGGTTTTGTTTGACAATCAGGGGATCAGTAGCATGAATTGCTCCCTGGTTATGGATTCTTTTATGCTAATAATCCTTTGTTGCTTGTTAGTTACATAACCTTGCTTAATAGAGATAATAAAATTTGCTTAGTAATAATATATATAGTTTAATAGCTAAGTTGGATTTGTTGATTTGCAACTTTACCGTGATGAAAGATTGTACGAATAAATGTCTACAGCTTAGAAAATTTCCATCTTTACCATGATCATGTCATAAGCATCCCATTGATCATGCATATGCACTTCTACGTGTAGATCTCGTTTCGGAAGAACCGGATCCACAGTGGGTTTCTTCTGAGAGTTTGGATCCTTCTGGTTTTTCTGAGTCTCCGGACTTCGCTAATCAACAAGGCAAGCCCCGGACATTAAACCTATCCTTGTATTTTTATAAAGTTATTTATATCACTTGAGTTAATATGATGCATTAAGTGAATAGGAGTTGAGTGAACCCTGTTTGATGCATTACCAATCTTGATGATTCCAATACTTAACCTTGATAACCGTGTTATGAAAATGCTTAGTATGCTTAGCCATGCTTTACTACTTCATTATAGTAGGTGCTTTTAAAAATGGTTGCTATGTTATGGAAATCATGAATCTTGAGATAACATGATAACGATAGTAACTTACATCAAGAATGGAGTCTTGTTGTAAGATTACTCAACATAGGACCTTATCGTTGTTGGCCTGCTGTGATTGAGACCTTTGAGTACAGCCCACATGCGGTGGTAAGCCTCATCTATAGCTATTCCGATACTTGAGAACGGCCAACCACGTACTGGGAGTGGAGAGATGGCGGGAGTAGCGTGTACCCTCGGGGCTATGAGATAGTCGGGTTCGAGGTGTACTGTACTCTCGGGTGACGCTGGACCCGTTCTTGTATGGGAGGACCTATAGATAGGGTTGACATATGCAAGATTAAGTTCTACATATGTCGTGTGGTACTGAATCCCCAGCTGGGTTTAAACGATTCGAATCGCCGTGTTTCCTCGGATATGGAGCCTCAATCCACTGACCCACACCGTAGTAATAAATGGGATCTTTATGAGATGAGAACTAAAGATGTGATATTCATATGAAGGTTTGAGAATCTTTGAATAGTTATAAAGTTTAATCTTGAGTTAAAACTTGAAAATAGGCTTTACTATTAGTAAGATTTTTATGCAAAAGAAATGTTTTGATCTTGCTAAAGACTTACCTTGAATCCCTATAACCTTCATACCTGAGTCTTCTCCTCTTTTCTAGACGGTTAAGTCTTGTTGAGTACTTTTGTACTCAGGGTTTGTTAACCTTTGTTGCAGGTGAGTTCATTGATCATCCTTTTGGTGGTCAATGTTTCTTCACTCTTGTGGAGGAGAGTGATGAAGACACTGATGTTTGACCTTGGGCAAGTAACCTAAGTTGTGTGGTATATGTAATATAAAGTTCTGAACCTTTATGTACCAAATACTTCAGGGTTGTAAACTTTTAAACTTAAGTTTCAATCTATGTTATATAACCTTTCCGCTTTTACTCTGATTTATCTTATCTATAAAACTGTTGTAATACTGTGATGCTTGACGAGGGAACTCCTGAGAAGAATGTAACGTGGATGATTCGGGTTTCCCGAGGACACCCGACAGATCTCTTGATTCATTTGGAACTCGTGCACGCCGATCAGAAGTCTTTAGGACAATGATGGGTGCATGTGGGCCACTTAATTCAGGAGGTTCTGCCACAGCTGGTATCAGAGCCATGTTCCCTTAGAAAGTATAACAGTATTCATTTTTGAAAACTTCAAAAGTTGAGTCAAACTAAATTTCAAATTAGTTTGAGTCTAAATTGCTTCTAGACTTGTCTTGTGCTTCTGACTTGCCTTAATTCATTCCTTAGACTTATCCTTCTATCTTAATGAATATGTTTTTAATATAGTTATGGTGATATTTATATCTAAGGAGCAATGCTTATAACATTATAATATTGCCCTAATTGTGAACAGAAAGTTTATTCACTTTTATAATAAGTGACTACTTTAAAGTTAATTATTTGTTTGATGTGTGTTTGTTCGTAAATACGTTTCATGCATCATGATTGATAACATATAATTAACTTTCCCTCTTAAAAGTTGTATCTAAATAGAGTTAATATATCTATCTAATTATAAAACTCTGTCTCTTAATCTTGGAACATATATAGTTCTAATATTCAAAATATATATTTTAGCAGATGGCCCGTACCAAGCAAACTGCACGCAAGTGTACCGGACCTCAAGGTGTTCCTCGACACGTTCTTGCCCCAAGAGATGATGAACCCGCGGATAGTGTGGGAAGCAACCAGCCAGTGGTTGCTTATGAAGAAGGTGAAGGAAGTAATAGTGCCTCGTCACAACTTCCGGCGGAAGTAGACCGCCTGTACATGGAGTTGGCAAGGGCGAATGGAGAAAGGATGAGGGGCACCAGAGAGAGGGAAGAGTTACGTGAGCAGTTGCAGTACCACCACGAACAACATCAAGAGTATGAGTGCAAGTGGAGGAAGGCCATCGAGCAGAGGAATCGGGCACGAACCCGAGTAGATGTAATGAGGGATAATCAGAACCTCAAGGAGATCCACCATGCTAACATACAAAGGCAGATGGAGGAGCTGACTGCACGGTTGCAGCCAGAACCTGCTACGCCACCTACTCCTGAAATAGAATCTGAGGTGGAAGAAGAAGAAGAAGATGAGGAGTAAGAGCCGGTGGAGTATGAGGTCTTCTCTGGGGAAGAGTGATAGATCTGGAGGTTGAATAGACATGAGATGTTTTATAGCGTGATTTTTCTGACTTTGTAACCTAGTTAGTCAGAAAACCCTAGTATGGTCAGATGTGTAAGATAGTGGTTTCAGTAGTCCTGCCCAAGAGCGGACTTGTATGATAAATAAGTTGAGCATGGTATGCATGTTATGATGTATAAATATGAATGTTAATCAAAGTGTGGTTTGTTTTAAACAGATGCCTGTTAACACTCGTGGCGCTAGTGCTTCCCATGGTGGGGATGATATCCCTAATGCACCACCAGTTCCACCCTTCTTGGCTGATGCAATTGCAGCGTTGGTCAATGCAACAACTCTGTTAGCACAAAATCAGAACATTGGTCAACGTGGTCGTGGCCGTAATAACAGAGAAGAGACAACATATGTTGATTTCACTGACACCCATCCTCCAGTGTTCATCAAAGCTGATGAACCTCTTGAAGCTGATGATTGGCTCCGCACCATGGAACAAAAATTCAGTCTTATCAACTGCATTGAAGTCCAGAAGCCAGCATTTGCAGCTCAGCAACTTCGTGGAGCCGCAGGGGTTTGGTGGGCAAATTTACTAGCTGTTCAACCAGCCGATCACCGAATCACTTAGACTGAATTCAAGGAGGCCTTCAGGGCTCATTATATTCCAGATGGAGTTATGAAGATGAAGCTTGAAGAGTTCTTAGCTCTCCGTCAGGGAAATGAGCCAGTTATGCTGTACATTGGGAAGTTTAATCATCTGTCCCAATATGCCTTTGACCAAGTCAATACTGATGAGAAGAAGAAGGCATGTTTCATGAGAGGATTGAATACAAAGCTTCAGTCTATGATGACAACTTGTGGCAATATAAATAATCATGAGACAGTGAATGTTGCTATATCTAGTGAAGAAAAGAACCGCAAGCATAAGGAGGCTAAGAAGAAGAAGGGAGTTGTGTCAGGGTCTGGATCATCTGGCGGCAACAAGAAGCGTCAGAGGCTCGTATATCATCCAGTCCAGCAGTTCCGCCCATCTTATCGTCCACCTTACCGTCCGCCTCAGCAGCAGAATTCTCAGAGTACTTTTACAAGGCCTGTTATGCCTTTTAATGTTCAACGTCAGCAGAATGTTCCTGCTATCCGTCCACCAGTGCCACAAGCTACAAATTATCCATGCTACAATTGTGGAAAGGCTGGACATTTCTCTCGTGACTGTCCTTATCCAAGGCAGAATGTTTCCAATGCCAATGTACCAAGGCCAGCGGGAAATCAGCAAGCAAACCAGAACAAGGGAAATGCACAAAATAATCAGAAGGGTAAGGGTACTCAGAAAACAGGAAAGGTTTTCCATACTCAGATAGAAGCTATTCCTGAAGGAGAACCTGTTATGCTTGGTATGTTCCCTGTTGCTCAACACCCAGCACTTACACTTTTTGATTCTGGTGCATCACATACTTCCATGAATAAAACATTTGCGGAGAAGCATAAAATGCCTATTGGTGAAACCAAAGATGAATTCTTTATACAGTCACCTGGGGGTCAACTATGTACTAAGCAAATGGTACATTAGGTACCTATAGATCTGGGTGGAAATATATTTCAAACATCCATGATAGTTTTAAAAGATCCAAGCATAGATGTGATCTTGGGTATGAACTGGATGAACCAAAGAGGTGCAGTGATAGACACCTTGAATAGAACCATCAAGCTCAACTTACCTAATAGCAAGTCTCAACTTCTTGTCCATCTTCCTACTCTTAAGAGAGAAATTGAGCGAGTGTGTGCTACCTCTGTCAAGGAAATCCAAGACATTCCGGTGGTCTGTGAGTTTCCTGATGTGTTCCCAGAAGATTTACCTGGTCTGCCACCTGATCGTGATGTGGAGTTTGAAATAGAACTCAAACCAGGAACAGCACCAATAGCCAGAAGAGCTTATAGAATGCCACCAAAAGAATTAGCGGAGTTGAAAACTCAGTTGCAAGGTTTGATAGATAAAGGTTTCATTCGACCCAGTTCATCACCATGGGGTTGTCCAGCGATCTTTGTGAAAAAGAAGGACCATACCTTGAGGCTATGTGTTGATTATCGTCCCTTGAATGAAGTGACAATCAAGAACAAGTATCCTTTGCCCCGTATTGATCTTCTCTTTGATCAACTTGCTGGTGCGAAGGTATTCTCGAAGATAGATTTGAGATTGGGGTATCATCAGATCAAGATCAAACCAGAAGTTGTTCCGAAAACAGCATTCACTACCAGATATGGTCTATATGAATATCTAGTCATGTCTTTTGGTCTGACCAATGCCCCAGCACATTTCATGTACTTGATGAATTCAGTGTTTATGCCAGAGCTAGATAAGTTCGTGGTTGTGTTTATTGATGACATTCTCATCTATTCTAAAACCAAAGAAGAGCATGCAGAACATCTCAGGATAGTGTTGACTCGCCTGAGAGAACATCAGTTATATGCTAAATTTAGTAAATGTGAGTTCTGGATAGACAAAGTTCAATTCTTGGGTCATGTTCTGTCAGCTGAAGGTGTTGCAGTAGATCCAAGTAAAGTCCAAGAAGTTCTTGACTTGAAGTCACCAACGTCAGTACGTCAAGTTCGGAGTTTGTTAGGATTAGCAGGGTATTATCGTAGATTTATCCCTGACTTCTCCAAGATCTCTAAACCAATGACAACACTGCTAAAGAATGACACCAAGTTTGTGTGGTCATCGGAATGTGAAGAAGCTTTTCAGACTCTGAAAAAGTTATTGACAACTGCACCAGTATTAGCTCAGCCAGATATTGAAAAATCCTTTGATGTTTTTTGTGATGCTTCAGGCAAAGGCATTGGGTGTGTACTGATGCAAGAAGGCAGAGTCATTGCCTATGCTTCACGACAGCTTAAGCGGCACGAAGAACATTATCCAACACATGATCTAGAGTTGGCAACTGTAGTCCATGCTCTAAAGATCTGGCGACATTATTTGTTGGGTAATACTTGTCACATATATACTGATCATAAAAGCTTGAAATACATCTTCACTCAGTCTGAGTTGAATATGCGTCAGAGAATATGGTTAGAACTAATAAAAGATTATGATATTGAAGTGCATTATCACCCAGGTAAAGCCAATGTAGTGGCCGATGCACTCAGTCGAAAGGATCATTGCAATTGTCTGGAAGTCAAGCGAATAAATATTACTTTGTGCCATGAGCTTGAAAGGTTAAGCCTTGAAATGATTCCACAAGGAAATCTTGCAAATGTGACCGTTCAATCATCCATTAAAGATCAGATCATTGCAGCCCAGAAGGAAAGCAAGGGTATGATCCATCTGAAAGAAAAGATTCACTCGGAGCAGAATTCCAATTTCAAAATAGATGAAGCGGGAGTGATTTGGTTTAAGGATCGATTAGTGGTTCCAAAGGTTCCTGAGCTCAGAAAGCAGATTCTTGATGAAGCTCATGCAACAAGATTTTCATTACATCCAGGCAGTAATAAGATGTATAATGATCTGAAACAGAGATTCTGGTGGACTAAGATGAAACTTGAAATTGCTAATTATGTAGCTAAATGTGATACTTGTCAGAAAGTGAAGGCAGTTCATCTTAGGTCTGCTGGAGAATTGCAACCATTGCCAATTCCATCTTGGAAGTGGGATGACATTAGTATGGACTTCATAGTGGGTCTGCTAGGACATTGAAAGGGTTTGATTCCATATGGGTCATTGTTGATCGTCTGACCAAATCAGCTCATTTCATATCTGTTAAGACAGCATATCCTGCATCTAGCTATGCCAAGATTTATTTTGACAGAATTGTAAGTGTGCATGGCATTCCAAAGACTATTGTGTCTGATAGAGGGACACAGTTTGTCAATGTTTTCTAGAGGCACTTACATAAGTCCTTGGGTACCGAGCTTTTGCATAGTACAGCTTATCATCCACAGACCGGGGGTCAGACTGAAAGAGTTAATCAGATCTTAGAAGATATGTTAAGATCCTGTGTACTCAATTATTCAGAGAAATGGGATGAATGTTTGCCTTTAGCAGAGTTTTCTTACAATAATAGTTATCAAGAGAGCATTAAGATGGCACCATTTGAAGCTCTGTATGGCAGAAGATGCAGAACACCGTTAAGTTGGTCTGAACCTGGAGAACGTAGTCTCTTTGGAGTAGACTTAGTTAAAGAAGGTGAAGAAAAAGTCAGATTGATTTGAGAGAACATGAAGAAAGCACAATCTAGGCAAAAGAGTTATGCTGATAAGAGACGTCGGTCTCTTACCTTTAAAGTTGGTGATTATGTCTATCTCAAGGTATCACCAATGAAAGGAGTTACTCGATTTGGAATCAAAGGAAAGTTGGCACCTCGATATATAGGTCCCTATCAGATCCTTAAAAGATGTGGAAAGGTGGCATATCAACTTGATTTACCGCCACAGTTATCATTAGTTCATAATGTGTTCCATGTTTCTCAGTTAAAGAAATGTCTTCAAGTGCCTGATCATGTCATTCATGTTGAAGAGATTGAATTAGAGCCGGATCTGACATACTCAGAGTATCCTATCAAGATTCTTGACCAGAAAGATCGAGTCACTCGAAAAAGAACTGTCAAGTTCTACAAAGTTCAATGGAATCAACATACTGAAGAAGAAGCCACGTGGGAATCAGAAGAGTTCCTCTTAGAAAGTTTTCCTGAGTATCTTTCTTCTGTATAGTCCTTATAATCTGTTATATGATGACCTATCCCCTGCTTTATGTAAAGGTTAGTAATGGAAGTGTCTGACACATTTCCTTTTCCATTAGTTAGCCTATAGGTTAAATCTCGGGACGAGATTTCTTTAAGGGGGAAAGAGTTGTAACACTCTGGTGTTAAGCAGACTAAAACTTGACATGTCATCGTAAGCACTGGCATTTCACTTGAGTTGATAACCCAATTTTGCATTCACTAAAAAACAAGTTTTATTCTTTATGCTTGTGCTTAGTGATAAGAAGTGCTTAAGTTTGAAACACTAGTTTATGTTTTCTTATGTGGTGAATAATGCTTTTATGCTATATAAGGGTACTATGGTAATTTCTTATATAGTAATTGAATTTTGGATCACATCTTGGTATTATGTCTCAAAGGTGTATTTGGAACATGTTTCAAGTCACCATTGAGTTATAATTCAAATTTGGTTGAAATCCAATTAAATAATTTAATTAATTTGAAAATCCTATTTTGTTCCTTTTTTCATAATTCTAAATCTAAAAAGAATTTGGTTATGCTTCAAAAAGCAAAGTTGCTCCATTTTTGATAAGGATCAACTTTGATGTATAAAGTTTTCCAAGCTCTTATATGAAATCAAAAGTAATTGTGAAAATACACTTTTGCCCTTTTTGTCCCCTTTTGATTTGCAAACCCTAATTCAAAATCTAAGCATATTCTGCATATGTTGCAAAAATAAAAGATGTTCAGTATTGAATTCTGAGCATTTGATATTTTAACATATTTTCAACTTATATTCAAAAATCCAAAGTAATTTCAAAATATCTAAAGGGTAGAAAGGAGAGAAGGTGGGATAAGTTTTCTTCCCTGTTCATGGCGGTGAGAAGCCGATACTTTGATCGGTGCTGCTAGCGCAAAGGACGTCGATCTCTCTCGTATGAGCTCGCAACCGTGTTCGTGGCAAAGTGAAGCAGCTGCTGGCGCTCTCCCTCGCGTCGTGGCACCTTCTCCTGAGCTCGCCGTCGCCATTTTGACACCAAGGCACCGACGGGCACAACTCCGACCTAATCCCAAATTAACAGCACACCAAGTGTTCTCATTTAAATTAACCGCAGTGATAACTCCCTTCCCTCCTTGCTCATCTCTAGAGCCCATTCCTTCGACCTCTACTGCCTCAGAGAGCTCGTGCTCGCCGTTCTTCTTTCCGCCGGGCAAAATCGCCGCCGAGCTCGACCTCACCGTGGTTAGCCCATCCGAGCACTCCTCTACTCTACCTGTCTCATGTTTATGTTTCACCTTGACCCCAGAGTACTCATCGGCTCGATGGTTCTCTGTTTGATGCTCAGGTCTCGCCGGAACATCATCTTCTTCGCCGAAGCTCGCCGCCGCAAGCCACTGCTCCGTGGACTTCTCCTCTCCGTTCATCCTCTGCTTGAACCAGCTACATAGCTAGCATCAGGGTGAGCTACTGGAACTTCCTAGCCCCTCCATTCTACTGCTACCGGCCTAGGTTCGCCGGAACAGCTCCGCCATGATCCGGTCCGCCGCAGTGCGTGGCCAGACCTCACCGGAGTGGTAGCGGTTACGGTTAGGAGCTCTATCGGCTGCGGGTGACCTGCCGGTGCTTGTGCTCGCGTCCGTTAGGTCTCTAATGGCCGGAGTTGACCAGCGTAAGGCTCGCCGACGCTCGGTGCGCCGCCGTCCGCTCTGGCCACGGTCGGGGACTTCACGTTTGTGAAGATGAGAAAGTTGAGGGTGTTGGTTGCAAAGTCTATGACTCAGGTTAATAGTGCTCTGGACTGCGGGTTGTTTCCGTTTAAGCCGAAGGGCTTTTCTGCAAAAGCGCCGAGGCACGTGGGCGGGAGCCAGGTCGGGCCGTTTTCACGCGCGTTGGGCCGCGCGGGAGCGGGCCGATAGCCCAGTTTGGGCGAGATTTGAGTTTTTCTTTTTCTAGTTTTATGCACAGTAACTAGTTTTGTTATTTTTGCTATAATTTTTCTATAGCTCTGTTAATTTTGAAATTTGACATGTTAGAGGATAGCATGTCTGTGCTAATATAAAAATTATAAAACTTATGTTTTGAGTACTTTTGCTATGACAATTAAATTTGTATTTTAATTAATAAATGCAACTTTGATGAATTATGTAATTTTCTGTGTTTCTCCAAAAATCATGAATTTTGACATATGAGTTTATGTCATTGATATCTACCTTCATGATTAATTTTAGCTCTGTTTGAATAAGTATGATTTATTTATAAGTAAAGGATAATTAAAATGACTTATAAAATAAATAGATTTTGTTAATCCCTTTTAGATTTGTATGACTTTTGGTTTTGTTTGACAATCAGGGGATCAGTAGCATGAATTGCTCCCTGGTTATGGATTCTTTTATGCTAATAATCCTTTGTTGCTTGTTAGTTACATAACCTTGCTTAATAGAGATAATAAAATTTGCTTAGTAATAATATATATAGTTTAATAGCTAAGTTGGATTTGTTGATTTGCAACTTTACCGTGATGAAAGATTGTACGAATAAATGTCTACAGCTTAGAAAATTTCCATCTTTACCATGATCATGTCATAAGCATCCCATTGATCATGCATATGCACTTCTACGTGTAGATCTCGTTTCGGAAGAACCGGATCCACAGTGGGTTTCTTCTGAGAGTTTGGATCCTTCTGGTTTTTCTGAGTCTCCGGACTTCGCTAATCAACAAGCCAAGCCCCGGACATTAAACCTATCCTTGTATTTTTATAAAGTTATTTATATCACTTGAGTTAATATGATGCATTAAGTGAATAGGAGTTGAGTGAACCCTGTTTGATGCATTACCAATCTTGATGATTCCAATACTTAACCTTGATAACCGTGTTATGAAAATGCTTAGTATGCTTAGCCATGCTTTACTACTTCATTATAGTAGGTGCGTTTAAAAATGGTTGCTATGTTATGGAAATCATGAATCTTGAGATAACATGATAACGATAGTAACTTACATCAAGAATGGATTCTTGTTGTAAGATTACTCAACATAGGACCTTATCGTTGTTGGCCTGCTGTGATTGAGACCTTTGAGTACAGCCCACATGCGGTGGTAAGCCTCATCTATAGCTATTCCGATACTTGAGAACGGCCAACCGCGTACTGGGAGTGGAGAGATGGCGGGAGTAGCGTGTACCCTCGGCGCTATGAGATAGTCGGGTTCGAGGTGTACTGTACTCTCGGGTGACGCTAGACCCGTTCTTGTATGGGAGGACCTATAGATAGGGTTGACATATGCAAGATTAAGTTCTACATATGTCGTGTGGTACTGAATCCCCAGCTGGGTTTAAACGATTCGAATCGCCGTGTTTCCTCGGATATGGAGCCTCAATCCACTGTACCACACCGTAGTAATGAATGGGATCTTTATGAGATGAGAACTAAAGATGTGATATTCATATGAAGGTTTGAGAATCTTTGAATAGTTATAAAGTTTAATCTTGAGTTAAAACTTGAAAATAGGCTTTACTATTAGTAAGCTTTTTATGCAAAAGAAATGTTTTGATCTTGCTAAAGACTTACCTTGAATCCCTATAACCTTCATACCTGAGTCTTCTCCTCTTTTCTAGACGGTTAAGTCTTGTTGAGTACTTTTGTACTCAGGGTTTGTTAACCTTTGTTGCAGGTGAGTGCATTGATCATCCTTTTGGTGGTCAATGTTTCTTCACTCTTGTGGAGGAGAGTGATGAAGACACTGATGTTTGACCTTGGGCAAGTAACCTAAGTTGTGTGGTATATGTAATATAAAGTTCCGAACCTTTATGTATCAAATACTTCAGGGTTGTAAACTTTTAAACTTAAGTTTCAATCTATGTTATATAACCTTTCCGCTTTTACTCTGATTTATCTTATCTATAAAACTGTTGTAATACTGTGATGCTTGACGAGGGAATTCCTGAAAAGAATGTAACGTGGATGATTCGGGTTTCCTGAGGACACCCGACAGATCTCTTGAGTCATTTGGAACTCGTGCACGCCGATCAGAAGTCTTTAGGACAATGATGGGTGCATGTGGGCCACTTAATTCAGGAGGTTCTGCCACAAAGTTCAATCAGGATGTAAAACGCTACTCTAGTGTAATCAAGCTACAGAGTCTTGATGCATAATGCACCAAGGTCCGGGTTCAGTGAGACGCAGTAAAGCAGACACAAAACTTTGGGTAGACACTATCTTCTCAGTGCATCCCAAGGTGGGTTCAAGGCTCTACCCCAGTACACAAGGAACTCGATAGTTAGCCTAAACCCTAGCGCCTTTTGACAACCTGTGATCCCGAGGTTGCCCGCGATGCGGGAGTCACAAGAGTTCTTCTAGGCGCACCTCTGTATCCCTCTGCTTGGACCACTTGGAAAACACCCTGACGGATGGTCCCTTCACAAGAGTTCTTCTGGACACTTCTACTATCTTACATAAGGAAGACACCCGGGGGCTCGGACATTTCCGCTACAAATACTATAACGCTCAAGGGAATAAGAGAAGTCATATACTCAGGCAGGTGTGGCTTCCTTGCTCCTCAGTCAGGGTATTTATAGGCGGCCGCTCATGGTCTATGGACACAGTTCACGGATATAAGTAATCAGTGATGGGTTTGCTTCACGTGTATACATCAAGAGCAAGCCAACAAAAGTATTGCAGTTGCAGAACGCGACAAGAATCATAAATGTGGACAGGTGAAACAGTCACTGGTCAATTATTGTTGTCCTTGCGGTAACTTTTATTCAGTGGGGGGTGAAAAGGGATGTTTGTGAGAACACAAGGTTGATATGTGCCCTTGTGGTTCCCTTCCTGAGTGATGAGTGATCGATCAACGGGCAACATGTCTCTTGGCTGTGTTGATGTACAGGTGCGGAGCTTGAACAGTCGTCAAAGGTAAGCTGAAGGTCAAGTAGGGACGTGTCGTGCCGACGGACTGGGAGTGGTGAAGGGCGGACGTGGAGCTTGGACCGACGGACCGGGAGACCTGAGGACCAGCTGTAGTAGCTGGCACGTGGCATTGACAAGCAAGAGCAAATGGGGATGTGCGGTGCATCGGCCGAGTCGGGAGGAAGGTGATGGCGTCGTGACACTTGGCGGGAGGCCGAGAAGGATGGTGAATGCACTGCGTGGAGGCTGGACATGCTCCACCATCGGTGCTGGAACTCGGGTTGTGCGAACCACAACCCGTCTACGGCGCGGGTTCGGTAGCTGAGCCTCGAAAGGCTACTGTGACACCTTAAGCGTCAAGCACTGCATTAGGAATTGCTCTTAGCTACTTTTATGCATAAGCAAAGCATTGCATCATTTCATGTGCATAAGAATGCTTTTTGCCTTTTGTTGTTTATTGGATCTTAGGTTTCTATTGGATTTGACTGTTTAACTGGATTTCTATCTTGGCAAATAATTTTACAAAAAGGAGAATGTTGAGTACAACACTTTTTATATTGACACGTTGAGCTAGTTCAAAGTGGTTTGATAACTAAAAAGTTTGAAAACAAAATGATTTATGGCTCAAAAAATGGCTTTAGTTCTGTGGAGTTTCAGAAAATGCTTTTCAGCAAAAGTGTCTTATATGAAAGTTGTAGAGAAAATTATTTTGAGCAACTTTTATATTTGGGTCAAAGCCTAGTTTGGAGTTTTTGAAACTGTTTTTGAATGGTCAAAGTTTGAAAAGTTTTTAGAAAAAAAGGAAAACCGTTTTCCTTCCCGCGCCCCTTCCGGCCCACGCGGCCTTCTCGGCCCAAGCCCAGCCGCGCGCCCACTCCCATCCGCGCACGGCCGCGCGCGCGCCGCACGATGCTCTGGTCAGCCTGACACGACCGCGCCGTACACCGGCCGCGACCGCCGCGTGGCCACCAAATCCTGCGCCGTATCCGCCTCTGCCACTCCTCTCTCGATCCTTCACCACTCGATCATGCCACAATCTCCCCCGGCCACTCCCCGCTCGCCTCGCTCGCCGTGCCCATGCCAGTGCCTGTCACTGCCTCGCTCGCTGTGACGGCGTGGCCCCCACCACGACCACCGGCCGGCCAAGGCCACGGCCAAAACCCCGAGCATCACTTCCCACTCCGTCACTCACCCACACGCACACTCCCTCGCTCTCGCCCTCACTTCTCCTCTCCGCGAACGAACGCGAAGCCAGAACGCTCGTGTCGTCGCCGTTCGACACCGCGAGGACACCCCATCGTCCCGGCCGCAACCGTCCACCACCGTTCGATTCCTCTCGCCAACCACTCCGCCCTCACCGTGCACACGCCGTGCGCATGCCATCTTCCCCAACCAAGCCCCGTCACCGCCGGAGGACGAAGTGTCCCCTTTGGTCCCCATTCGCCACCGCGAAGCCCGCGTCGTCGTTCCTCCCCGACCCGAGCTCCACCGTCTCCCATCTTCACCCACAAGCTTCATCAGGCCAAGGCAAGGTGAGAACACACCTCCGCGAGGTCGCTACCGCCCCCTAGCCTCCCACTTATGCCCGACCGAGCGCAATGGATGCCGCCATGGCCGCGCACGTGGTCGAGCTCCACCGGAGCTTCACCAGCCGAATCAACCACCGAGTTCCACTTCCTAGGGTTCGCATAAGCTTACGCCCCCGTTAATTTGGCTGGCGACCGCCGGAAACAGCGTAGCCATGCGTCACCGCCGCCGCCGTCCGCCACCGCTCGTCGCCGCCGAGTTTCGGCCATTCACTAGCCCAACCATCACCACCACTCGGTCCGCCTCGTCAAGGGGAACACGCCGAGCACCACCTCACCGCCGGCGACCTCACCGCTGGCGAGAACCGTGCGGTCAAACCCACTCCCCTGTTTTCTCTCTCTGACCAGTGGGTCCTGTTGACCAGCAGGTCCCACGCGTCAGTCGCTCACGGTCTATGGACCGGGTCTGCGCGAGTTGGGCCGGAGTTTTCAAATGTTTTTCCTTTTTGTTTTAATTTCCAGAAAAGCTTGTTATTTTTTGTGTAGCACAATGTAAAAGTCCAAATGAGATGCTTTCAGTTTTGTAGCTTGTTCATGAGTAGACTTATCATGGAAAAATATGAAAGTATTTTTGTTGAAATTGGGTACTACTGTTTTTATTTATTTTAGTTTATGTGCTTTTGTTGAAATAAATGGATTTATATGTTTTCTTGTCGAGTTAATTCATGGTAAAATTTGTGTAGGTTCCTTATCATGTTAGGTACCTGTGAAAAATGTATGAGGCACTGTTGTGTAGAAAAAATGTCTGTTAGGGTTTAAAGTCCTTTTTGGTAGTTTTCTTGGAAAAAGTGTTAAGGTGCTTTATATGTAAAAATAAAATATGGGAAAATTTGTGCAGTCTCTGCATGTGATGTTCCAGTTAGGAAAAATGTTAAACATAGGTTGTTATGTGGAAAAATGTAAAGTTGTTGTACAGATGTGCTTTTCTATGTTTTTCTTAGGAAATTCATAGAGAAAATAATATAAGGTTTCTGTTCATGGAACTTTCTTGATAAATATGAAATGAGAAATGGAATCTGGGAAAAATATAAAAATGAGTACAACACCCTTTTCCTGCAGGGTTGTAGTTGAAATGGTTTTATCTGGAGTAAAATTGTTTATTTTGTGTAGGTTGGTATATTCATGCTTAAGCAGTGAGTTTTCTACATTAAAATGATTATGAGTAGGTGAAGCTAGAAAAATTATGAAACCTGCTATTTGACACTTTTTATGTGGGAAGTTAGTTCAAAGCACCCGTTTGAGCATTTTGTTTCATCTTTTTGTACCTGCTATTCTGTATATTATCTCTTGTTGGAATTCAGGCAGTTAAGTCCAGTTAGCATCAGTTACCTTCTGGAATTTTTGTGGAATTTTCTGAGTTAAGAAAAATATACTTGCAGTTCAAATTTGAGTTTCTTCAATTTAATAAATAGGAAATAGTGGAAATATTGGTTTTGTTTTACGTGGTATTTAAGTGTTTTTCCTCAACGTTAAAAGTGGTTCAACAAGTTGGTTTTGTTGGTTTGCAAGAAATGATGCGTTTCATACCAACATGTTGCACCTTGCATTATTTAATTATGTACCGCATTGCAAATAGGATCGACGGTCCCGGAGCCCGATCACGAGCCGGAAGCAAACGACGAGCAGGAGATCCCAGAGCTGCCCAGGACCGAGGAAGCCGACCCCGCGCCGGAAGCTAACCTGCCTGAGTGCCCCGCTCATGAGGCCTCAGTCTTTTCCCAAGGCAAGCCCAGAGCATCCTTAAGTCTCCCAGTTTTTATAATTAATTTACTTGAGTATTTTATATTGTGATGCATTAGGTATAGGAGTTGATTGAATCCTACCTGCTGCATTACCCTTCCTTCAATATTGTTTATACATGCCTTGTTATCCTGTTCCTTATTTGTAATATAGAATTGCTTAGTTGCTTAATAAAAGTGGTAGTTAAGGATTTTTCCGTAATACCCCTAGTGGGTATTTACCGGATCACGGTTGGCTATATTTTGCTATCGTGGAAAAGAACCTGAGTAGTAATGAAATACGGTCAACTGGAAGGCAAGGCACAAGTTTGGAAACTTGGGGCAGTCCGTTCGTTGGATCGTGTAGGTTTGTATCGATGTTGGCCCTCGTTCATTTTTGAACGCGCCCTTTTACCTAGGGATACGTCGGTGCCGTAATCATCGACCCCAAAGCCGGTTAGAAGCTGTTCGGGCCGGTTTCGACCCGTGTCGCGCCCTCTAATATGGAAATGTGATCTGCCGCGGGAGGCCATCGCCAGGTTCCAATTGGGCGGTCCGTAGTTGAACCGCGACGATTACCACCACGAACAAGCATCGAGCGGTTGCCCAATTCATGGACCCGACGGGGAAAGTGTGGGCTGGTATTAAAGGCCTTTCACAAGCTGGTTTGGAATTCGATTCAAGTCGCTGTCTCCCATGGTTAGTGGGAAACTATGGCGAGCTTCACCACGATGCAACTCCATGTGATGTTTTAAAGGTTCAACTAAAATATGGATAAGTCAACTGGATATGGTTATATTATTGCTTGTTAGACTCAAGTGGATGTATTAGTTCAAGTGCAAAACCTAGATAAAGAGGAAGGTTTAAAATTGACAGCTCATTAATATTATTAATTAATCCTTCTCTTAATACACTGAGCTTTTCTCAACTAAAGATCCCAGCTCCACCAAAAGCCTTGCATATCCTTGGTGTCTTTATTTTCAGTTGAACGGGTAAGTCTAGCTGAGTACATTCCCGGACTCAGGGTTTATCCCGTTTATTGCAGATGGCCAGGTGTACTATGGCTATTGTAAGCATTGCCTCTACCCGGTGGAGGGTGATGAGGAGTAGGCCCAGGGCAGGGTCGTCAAGAAGCTTCCCCTTTTGTTTTACGGGACTGAGACTCCTAGTGGCACACTATCTGAAAAAGGAGGAATGAGTTGTGTTGGGTTAAGTTATCAAACAATGTTTTATTTGGACCACATGTGTAGTGGTCGTGTTTCAAAACTGCTTTAAGCTTCCGCACTTTTAAACTCAGTATCGTAATAACTCTGTTTTAATGTCGCACTCTGATGTTTAAATTCGGTTTTCATTTATCTGTGATGTTTCCTTTCGAATGTAATACTTGAACGATGCGATCCTGAATGATGTATGATGTTTGAAATCCTTTGAGATTTCCGGACTACCGGGGTTATATGGATTCAAGTGCGGGTTGATGTCAAACGAATTTGACTAAGACGGTACTTGAGTTCTTATAATCAGGACGGTTCCGTCACAGCTGGTATCGGAGCATGGTTCAAGTTATTGCACCCGACCGGAGCTATTTTCGAACTAAAATGGGTATTTCAAAACTATTTTCAAAACTATTTCAATTACTAAGTGTGCCCAGTCTCGTCCTTAAGCCTATACTAGGATTTAGGTGGCTTAACTACTAACAAGGTTTAGGGTTTTGCTTCATGCTGGATCTTTATTGCTGGTCCATTCTCGAGGGAAAGGAGAATGCGTCGATCGCGAAAACATGCATAAAATGATTTTTGTAAGATATGAGAGCATGACCGTCCAACCGTCGGTCTAGGTGAGAGTTCTTATACCAAGTATGTGCGAGCTCCACGCAAACACATACGAGGGTATCAATGTTTTGGGGTATGTTTTCTGGATTGCTGCATGGTGTTTAGTGTTGGTCTCTATGTATTTGTACATAAGAGCCAATACTCCGATATTTTACCATTGGCATTTGCTTCGGGCTGAAATGAATCTTCTGCAGGTACACTAACTACGTGATCTAGTAGAACGAGTAGATAACGCATGAGAGATCATTCTTGCCACCGACTAGAACGTTAGGACTTACGAGTCACTATTAGTGAGTGAGAACGTAAGTACGATCATGCATCATGTTTATATTCTTGCATTTACATTACCTCCCGTTATTTAAAAGTTGTCCCTTTTCTATAAAAATTTGCCAACTTAATATGTGTCTCACGCGAGATTGAAACCCTTTGTTTCTATAGATGGCCCGGACTAAGTTGACTGTTTGCAAGGCCACCGGAGGCAGAGGAGTTCCACATCACCGCTTGGCCACCAAGTTGACCAGGAAGACGTTTTTGACCTACTTCGGGTTGCCGACCATCCTATGGAGGATTCTGCAGGCCATGGGCTATGAGGAGGGACAGGAGCCCAAGTATTCTTGGCAGAAGGAGATCTATAGGCAGGATTCGTTGGTCATGGTGCAGATCAAGGTCAAAGCCTTGCCTGCCAAGCCTCACTGGTCAGGATGGACAGAGATCACCAGAGGCAGTTGTGCCAAGGATGGAGTTAACAGGGCAGCATATCTTGTGCTGAAGGATATCATCGCCCGCTTCCCTGCCGACCTTGCTAGCGCTATGGCAGGAGTGTTCCCTTGTGGAACACTTTTTCCATTGCGCTGGGGGCAGACCTTGGAGTCAGTCCTGACCGGGAGTCCCGAGGAGAGGTTCTACTGCGAGACGTCCACAATGAGCGCCACCGGAGCTTTGGTGGGTGTGTGTGAGAGTCTGGAGCGCAGCCTTGAGAGCGTGTCCTTCACTGTCACCACCACTTACCAGAGCAAGAGGAAGCTGTAGGAAGAATTTGATGCTGAGGTAGCCCGTCTTCAAGAGAAGATCCACCAGATCACTCTTGAGCGTGATGATGCACGTGCCATCGCAGGTGCAGAGACCACCGCCAGGACCCTCGCTGAGCAGATGTACCTGACGTCATCCCTACAGCGAGACGAGGCCCGCACAGCACTTGATCAGCTCAGAGAAGGCGCCCATCAACTGATACAGTAGATACATCACTAGCAGGCCTATATCGATCAGCTCCATGAGGCAGTTCACCAGATGCATCACACCGCACAAGAGGCCGCTGCCCCAGCAGCTGACGAGGCCCCTGCAGATGAGGCCCAGGAGCCCCAGGACGGAGTAGTGCTTGGTCCAGAGCCTTCTTCGGACGATGAGGACCATGCCGACGAGCCGATGATGGACGCCGATGAGGAGGACGCCGCGTCCGTCGATGGAGACGCCTGAGCATTAGTTTCGCTAGGAGTCGTTTTCTTTTGTATAGCTTGAGCATGCTCGCTAACGATGCAACCCCCAGACATGTGTTGGTTTTGATGTTAAGTTGTATCATGGCATGTATGGCTCTTGGACAAAGTCCAGACTTCGATCTGGCACCTTTTTATGGAAATTCTGTCGTTTGCATGTCTAATTTCGAGCAATTATTCTGTGATGTTGTATGGAAATGAGTAATTATACTTGGTCGTGTGCTAAATTTTCAAATTATGTACAGTGCAGTATTTATTCATGATCAATGTGACATCACCTAATGACTGCTTATTAATGGGATATGCAGATGCCGGCACACACCCGCAGCCAACGTGGACAGGGGTCTGGACAGGAGGAGAATCTGCCACCACCCCCACAGGCACCAATGATGCCGGAAGCATTTTTCGGCCAGTTTCTGTGTAGTCAGAGGAACATGGAAGAGATGCAGAGGCACATGGAGGCCACCCTCCGCAACATCGCTAACAACACTGCGCAGCAGCATCAACAGCGCCAAGGCCCAGAGCCCAACCAGTACAGCTCCTACCGTGACTTCTTGGACACTCGTCCCCCCTGTGTTCAAGGAAGTCACCGAGCTGCTTGAAGCAGATGAGTGGCTCAACTCCATCATCCAGAAGTTCCGCCTGCTTCGCTTGACGGAAGAGCTTAAGGCAGAGTATGCCGCCCACATGTTGGAAGGACCCGCAGGTTTATGATGGGCCCAGTACCGTGCATCCCTACCTGCAAATGCATGAGTCACTTGGGATCAGTTCTCTACTGCTATGCGCAACCACTACATCCCAAGTGGTTTGATGGAAATGAAGGTCATAGAATTTATGAGGCTATCCCAGGGAACCAGGTCTATGTTAGAGTATCTACACAGCTTCAATAGCCTGTCTCGCTATGCTCCAGATTTCGTCAACACGGAATCTAAGAAGATCGCAAGTTTCAAGCATGGCATGAGTGCCACCATGCTTTCCAAGATGGGCAACAGTCACCGAACCACCTTTAGTAACTTTGTCAGTGACTGCCTGAACCAAGAGGCTAATGACAGTAGGCTGGCGATAGAAAACCGCCGTCGTGCGAATGAAGGAGGTTCGTCTCAACAGAGGGCCCCTTTCGGAGCATGCACCCCGTATCGCCCGCCAGTTGCAGGAGCAAGATTCCGTCCCCCGCAGAGGAAGATAACTAACAACCGCTCCTGCCCGAGCTTCGAGAAGCCCTACACCGCTCCCATGATGCAGAACAAGGCAAAGGCAGGAAGTTCAGGAGGTGCCAAGACCCCGTACGTGATCGGACCGTGCTACAACTGTGGTCAGACCGGACACCTGTCACGTCAGTGCCCTCGTCCAAAGAAGCAGTACACCCAGCCTCCACCTCGCGCAGGTCATGTGCATTATACCACCGTGGAAGAAGTGTCAGAAGGAGAACCTGTCACTGCTGGTACGTTTCTTGTTAACCAGTACCCCACAGTTGTGTTGTTTGATTCTGGAGCATCGCATTCTTTTATAAGTGAGAATTTTGCTATAAGAAGTAATCTCGGGTTAGTAGAGTTGGATCGAGGATATCAGATTAGTTTCGCCGGAGCTGTTCTATCCGCCCGTAAAATGGCTAAAGGAGTGGAGATGACTCTTGGGGATAAAAAGGCCATAGTGGAACCCATAGTAATCCCTGGTCTAGGTTTGGATGTAATCTTGGGTATGGGTTGGATGAGACTCTGGAAGGTCAATCTTGACATTTCAGAGCGAGTAGTTTCCATGGTTAGTCCCCGGAATGGGTCTTCTTTTCGGTTTAAGTTACCCCGAAACCCCCATGAGATCGGAGTGTTGTTCAATATCACAGCCAATGAGATAGCTGAGATCCCAGTAGTGTGTGAGTTTCCAGATGTCTTTCCTGATGAGTTGCCAGGACTACCACCAGATAGGTATGTGGAGTTTGCTATAGAGTTAATCCCTGGAATGGCACCCATTTCTCGGAGGCCGTATAGGATGCCAGCCAATGAGCTAGCAGAGCTTAAGACTCAGTTGCAAGAACTTTTGGATAAAGGCTTGATACATCCTAGTTCGTCACCTTGGGGATGTCTCGCCATCTTTGTGAAAAAGAAGGACAAAACTTTAAGGATGTGTGTGGACTACAGGCCGCTGAATGCAGTAACTATAAAGAATAAGTATCCCTTACCCCGAATTGACGTCTTATTCGATCAGTTATCAAAGGCGAAAGTGTTCTCCAAGATCGACTTGAGGTCAGGTTACCACCAAATCAAGATTAGAAGAGAGGATATACCAAAAACAGCTTTCTCCACGATCTAGTCATGTCCTTTGGATTAACCAATGCACTGGCACATTTCATGTACCTGATGAATTCTGTGTTCATGCCTGAGTTGGATAAGTTTGTTGTGGTGTTTATTGACGACATTTTGGTATACTCTAAAAATGAAAAGGATCATGCTGAGCATTTACGAGTCGTCTTAGCTCGACTTCGAGAGCACAAGTTGTATGCTAAGTTTAGCAAGTGTGAATTTTGGTTAAAGAAGGTACCCTTTCTTGAACACGTCCTTTCAGAAGAAGGAATTTCTGTGGATTCCACGAAGGTACAGGAAGTTATGGATTGGCAAGCACCCACTAACGTACATGAGGTACGCAACTTTCTAGGATTAGCTGGATACTACCGTTGGTTCATTCCAGATTTCTCAAGGATCGCAAAACCGATGACTCGCCTAACTCAGAAAAACAAGAAGTTTGAATGCACTCCAGAGTGCGAGGCAGCTTTTCGCACTCTGCGAACCTTGTTGACTTTGGCGCCAGTTTTGGCTCAACCAGATTTGGAGGAACCTTTTGATGTGTTTTGTGACGCATCCAAGATTGGACTTGGATGTGTGCTTATGCAGAATGGGAGAGTTATAGCATATGCTTCGCGCAAGTTGCGGCCACATGAAGAAAATTACCCGACTCACGATTTGGAATTGGCAGCTGTGGTTCATGCACTCAAGATATGGAGGCATTATCTTTTGGGTAACCTATGTCATGTGTATACCGACCACAAAAGATTGAAATATATCTTCACCCAGCCAGAGTTGAATATGAGGCAGAGGAGATGGTTAGAGTTGATATAGGATTACAACCTAGAAGTGCATTACCACCCTGGAAAAGCGAATGTTGTAGCAGATGCCTTGAGTCGCAAGACTCATTGCAACTCCCTACAACCACTTTTGGAAGATGGATTCAACCTTATGCACCCCGTTATGTTGAACAATATAACCATTCAGTGCACCTTGGAGAGTGACATCATTGAAGGACAAAAGTTCGATGAAGAGATCTGCCAAATCAAGAAGAGGTTGGAAATCAGTAGTTCGTTGAACTTCAGAACAGATGAACAAGGAATTTTATGGTATAATCAAAGGCTGGTTGTTCGCGAGAACACGGAGCTGAAAGAAAGAATTCTGAATGAAGCTCATAATTCAAAGTTGTCTATCCATCCAGGAAGCAGTAAGATGTACCACAATCTGAGGACCAGGTATTGGTGGTCAAAGATGAAGAAAGAAGTTGCAGCTTATGTCGCAAAGTGTGACACTTGCTGCCGGATAAAAGCTATACACTTGAGACCTGCCGGATTGTTACAACCCTTGTCGATCCCAGAATGGAAATGGGAAGAGATTAGTATGGATTTTATCACAGGTCTCCCAACCACCCAAAAAGGACATAATTCTATCTGGGTTGTCGTGGATCGGTTATCCAAAGTGGCCCACTTCATACCAGTTAAGACTACACATCGACCACACCAGTATGCGGATTTGTACATTCAGAACATCTTGAGGTTACATGGAGTTCCTAAGAGGATTGTTTCTGATAGAGGACCCTAGTTCATAGCGCGTTTTTGGGAGCAGTTACACAAAAAGCTAGGAACTAAGTTGGTAAGGAGTTCCGCCTATCATCCTCAAACCGCAGGACAAACAGAAAGAGTGAATCAAAATTTGGAAGATATCCTCAGAGCTTGTGTTTTATCCTCAGGAGAGTCATGAGGAGAAGTGGTTACCCCTCGCCGAGTTCTCATATAACAATAGCTATCAGGGAAGTATAAAGATGGCACCGTTTGAAGTCTTATATGGACGAAGATGCAGAACCCCGGTAAATTGGGTTGAATCAGGAGATCGAGGATTTTACGGGTCAGATTACGTAAAGGATGCCGAAGAGATTGTACAAACCGTGCAACAACATATCAGGGCAGCGCAGTCACGACAGAAAAGTTATGCTGATACGCGAAGGAGACCCCTGGAATTCCAAGTAGGAGATTATGTTTACCTTAAGGTCTCACCCATGAGAAAGGTCCAACGTTTCGGAATCAAGAAAAAGCTAGCACCCCGATATGTGGGACCATATCAGATCATAGCCAAAAAGGGAGAAGTAGCCTATGAAGTACAGTTACCCCCAGAGATGAGCGCAGTCTTTCCCGTGTTTCACGTGTCCCAGTTGAAAAAGTGACTTCGAGTCCCGGAACAAGAAGAAGTCCGGATCCCAGATGATGTTATCAGATCAGATCTAGAATACTATGAACAACCTCAGGACATATTGGATACCAAGATGCGAGAGACTCGAAACCGATCCGTGAAGACTTACAAGGTTCTTTGGAGCAATCAGGGACCCAATGATGCGAATTGGGAAACAGAGGAGTACTTGCGCGAAAATTATCCCACTTTTTATAAGGATTGGTGCGTAACTCAAAATCTCGGGACGAGATTTCTTTAAGGGGGGAAGGGCTGTGACACCTTAAGTGTCAAGCACTGCATTAGGAATTTCTCTTAGCTACTTTTATGCATAAGCAAAGCATTGCATCATTTCATGTGCATAAGAATGCTTTTTGCCTTTTGTTGTTTATTGGATCTTAGGTTTCTATTGGATTTGACTGTTTAACTGGATTTCTATCTTGGCAAATAATTTTACAAAAAGGAGAATGTTGAGTACAACACTTTTTATATTGACACGTTGAGCTTGTTCAAAGTGGTTTGATAACTAAAAAGTTTGAAAACAAAATGATTTATGGCTCAAAAATTGGTTTTAGTTCTGTGGAGTTTGAGAAAATGATTTTCAGCAAAAGTATCTTATATGAAAGTTGTAGAGAAAATTATTTTGAGCAACTTTTATTTTTAGGTCAAAGCCTAGTTTGGAGTTTTTGAAACTATTTTTGAATGGTCAAAGTTTGAAAAGTTTCTGGAAAAAAAAAGGAAAACCTTTTCCTTCCCGCGCCCCTTCCGGCCCACGCGGCCTTCTCGGCCCAAGCCCAGCCGCGCGCCCACTCCCGTCCGCGCTCGCCCGCGCGACGCGCCGGTCAGCCTGACACGGCCGCGCCGTACGCCGGCCCCGACCGCCGCGTGGCCACCAAATCCTGCGCCGTATCCGCCTCCGCCACTCCTCGCCCGATCCTTCACCACTCGATCACGCCACAATCTCCCCCGGCCACTCCCCGCTCGCCTCGCCCACCGTGCCCACGCCAGCGCTTGCCACTGCCTCGCTCGCGGTGACGGCGTGGCCCCCGCCACGACCACCGGCCGGCCAAGGCCACGACCAAAACCCCGAGCACCACTTCCCACTCCCTCACTCACCCACACGCACACTCCCTCGCTCTCGCCCTCACTTCTCCTCTCTGTGAATGAACGCGAAGCGCGAACGCTCGTGCCGTCGCCGTTCGACACTGCGAGGACACCCCACCGTCCCGGCCGCAACCGTCCACCACCGTCTGATTCCTCTCGCCAACCACTCCGCCCTCACCGTGCACACGCCGTGCGCATGCCATCTTCCCCAACCAAGCCCCGTCACCGCCGGAGGACGAAGTGTCCCCTTCGGTCCCCGTTCGCCACTGCGAAGCCCGCGTCGTCGTTCCTCCCCGACCCGAGCTCCACCGTCTCCCATCTTCACCCACAAGCTTCATCAGGCCAAGGCAAGGTGAGAACACACCTCCGCGAGGTCTCTACCGCACCCTAGCCTCCCACTTATGCCCGATCGAGCGCCATGGACGCCGCCATGGCCGCGCACGTGGTCGAGCTCCACCGGAGCTTCACCGGCCGAATCAACCACCTAGTTCCACTTCCTAGGGTTCACATAAGCTTACGCCCCCGTTAATTTGGCCGGCGACCGCCGGAAACAGCGTAGCCACGCGTCACCGCCGCCGCCGTCCGCCACCGCTCGCCGCCGGCGAGTTTCGGCCATTCACTAGCCCAACCATCACCACCACTCGGTCCGCCTTGCTGTTGGTATTTCTTAGCGTCGCTACTAAGAATAGAGTTTTAATCTATCCCCGGCAATGGCGCCAGAAGTGTCTTGGTGGTAAAACTATTGACTATTGGATAGTTCCGCAAGCGCACAGAAAATACCGATGTAGCACTTCACCCGGGAGTATTCCAAGGTATCGTTATTTATTTTATCCCAAAGGAAAGCAGGCTAGGAAAGATGTAGAGAGAGGAAAGATAGATATCCTTTAGTCTTACTATAATCTATTATCAATTAGAGAAGCAAAGGGGTATAGGTGGATATAATGGAGGATAGAAAGATAAGATAAATAAGTTAAGCAAAGAGTATATGATATGAAAGATAACTTTAGTAGAGTTAGCTAGGTGGCAGGACAACGAGTGAGTATAAAGTACTCCTATGTTTCTACCTTTACTCCTGTGAACTAATCCTAATTAAATAGATGACTTAACTAGATTGACGCCTTGCTACTTGTGTGAGAGGGATAAACGAGAGAGTAAAGCGATAGAAGGTTGTTCACCTAACCCAGTACTCAAGCGGATATTTGGCTTATGGACGCCTTACCTTTTAAGAACTAGCCTGAGTTCACGTGAGGGGATCTAGGTAGCCAGGCAAAATCTGTCACCTTTTGCCCATGCGCCCCTACTGTTCGTGCAAGCCAGCGGTAGTCAAAGATAAGATGAAGTATGAGCACCACGCTCACACTTATCTACACCTTTAGCTATCGATCAAAATAGCTAAAGCCCCTATCCTAAGATAGGACGATGACGCACACACAAGAAGCTATGTAATGGAAATCAATCTAACTATGACAACTATAGAACTAAGATAAGCACACAACAAGACTATATAAATATAGACTTGCACTAAGTAAATACTTAAATAAATACTTGGAAAGTAAATACTTAAGTAAATGCAAAGTAAAGTAAAGAAATAATAATATATTAAATAAAGTCTTACAAAATAAGAAAGATACAAGGGCTATACCAGACTCCCAGAAGACGACCCCGGAGACCCGAGCTTCGCCCGACTCGACTCTAACTCCCACTCTAGACTAACTACTACTACTCTTGCTTGATCTCACTTGAAAGTGGAGATGTGTGAGATGGGATGGGATGTCTTGAATGAGAGGGTGGAGGCCTCTATTTATAGTGGAGGTGGAGTAGGGGCTACTCCGGCGCCACGTCAGCGATCCGTGTGCTCCCCATCTCTCAACCCTTGGATCCACCGTCATTGTAACCGCCATGGATGGATGGCTTGGATGTTCTTCACGTGTCAAAAATGCATTTTGCCACCGACTTGGATGAGGATCACCATGGGGTCGGCCGACCCCTGTCCCTAACATGTGGGCCCGGGGCACACCTTCTAGAAGGTGCTGATGTCATCCTGATGAATAGTGTTGTTGGGTCCCACCAACGGGGGGTCGGCCGACCCCCCTATGACAGGGCTGGCCCACCATCTTCTCTCCCTTGGCGACCCCACATGTCATGGAGCAAGTCTTGTGAAGTTGGTTGCATTTGGTTTTCGGTGTGGACCCATGAATCCATGTGCTTCTCATCTTGCACCATTGAGCAAAACCACATGTTTGATCCAATGGTTGATATTGGCTTGAACATGCTTCTCTTGGATCATGCCATGTCACCATGGCCAAGGTGGCCCAAAGGTGGGGTCGCCCGACCCCCTTGGTGGGCCCACCTGGCCTCATTTTGTTCATTTTGCCATCTCCTATATGTTCACAAGCTAAGAGTACAAGTGGAACTTATTAGTGATAAATATGCTCATGATATGCTATTCTTCCTTGAAACTGAGGCCTGTTGACGGTATTTTGATAAGGTAAAACATGCTATAACTTCCGTCAACACTTGCCAAGGGGAACACGCCGAGCACCACCTCACCGCCGGCGACCTCACCGCCGGCGAGAACCGTGCGGTCAAACCCACTCCCCTGTTTTCTCTCTCTAACCAGTGGGTTCCGTTGACCAGCAGGTCCCACGCGTCAGTCGCTCACGGTCTATGGACCGGGTCTGCGCGAGTTGGGCCGGAGTTTTCAAATATTTTTCCTTTTTGTTTTAATTTCTAGAAAAGCTTGTTATTTTTGTGTAGCACAATTTAAAAGTCCAAATGAGGTGCTTTTAGTTTTGGTAGCTTGTTCATGAGTAGATCTATCATGGAAAAATATGAAAGTATTTTTGGTGAAAGTTTGTACTACTGTTTTTATTTATTTTAGTTTATGTGCTTTTGTTGAAATAAATGGATTTATATGTTTTCTGGTCGAGTTAATTCATGGTAAAATTTGTGTAGGTTCCTTATCATGTTATCATGTTAAGTACCTATGAAAAATGTATGAGGCACTGTTGTGTAGAAAAAAATGTCTGTTAGGGTTTAAAGTCCTTTTTGGTAGTTTTCTTGGAAAAAGTGTTAAGGTGCTTTATATGTAAAAATAAAATATGGGAAAATTTGTGCAGTCTCTGTATGTGATGTTCCAGTTAGGAAAAATATTAAACATAGGTTGTTATGTGGAAAAATGTAAAGTTGTTGTACAAATGTGCTTTTCTATGTTTTTCTTTGGAAATTCATAGAGAGAATAATATAAGGTTTCTGTTCATGGAACTTTCTTGATAAATATTAAATGAGAAGTGGAATCTGGAAAAAATATAAAAATGAGTACAAGACCCTTTTCCAGCAGGGTTGTAGTTCAAATGGTTTTATCTGGAGTAAAATTGTTTATTTTGTGTAGGTTGGTATGTTCATGCTTAAGTAGTGAGTTTTCTATAGTAAAATGATTATGAGTAGGTGAAGCTAGGAAAATTATAAAATCTGCTGTTTGACACTTTTCATGTGGGAAGTTAGTTCAAAGCACCCGTTTGAGCATTTTGTTTCATCTTTTTGTACCTGCTATTCTGTATTTTATCTCTTGCTAGAATTCGGGCAGTGAAGTCTAGTTAGCATCAGTTACCTTCTGGAATTTTTGTAGAATTTTCTGAGTTCAGAAAAATGTACTTGCAGTTCAAATTTGAGTTTCTTCAATTTAATAAATAGGAAATAGTGGAAATATTGGTTTTGTTTTATGTGGTATTTAAGTGTTTTTCCTCAACGTCAAAAGTGGTTCAACAAGTTGGTTTTGTTGGTTTGCAAGAAATGATGCGTTTCATACCAACATGTTGCACCTTGCATTATTTAATTATGTACCGCATTGCAAATAGGATCGACGATCTCGGAGCCCGATCAGGAGCCGGAAGCAAACGACGAGCAGGAGATCCCAGAGCTGCCCAGGACCGAGGAAGCCAACCCCACGCCGAAAGCTAACCTGCCTGAGTGCCCCTCTCACGAGGCCTCACTCTTTTGCCAAGGCAAGCCCCAGAGCATCCTTAAGTCTCCCAGTTTTTATAATTAATTTACTTGAGTATTTTATATTGTGATGCATTAGGTATAGGAGTTGATTGAATCCTACCTGTTGCATTACCCTTCCTTGAATATTGTTTATACCTGCCTTGTTATCCTGTTCCTTATTTGTAATGTAGAATTGCTTAGTTGCTTAATAAAAGTGGTAGTTAAGGATGTTTCTGTAATACCCCTGGTGGGTATTTACCGGATCACGGTTGGCTATATTTTGCTATCGTGGAAAAGAACCTGAGTAGTAATGAAATACGGTCAACTGGAAGGCAAGGCACAAGTTTGGAAACTTGGGGCAGTCCGTCCGTTGGATCGTGTAGGTTTGTATCGATGTTGGCCCTCGTTCATTTTTGAACGCGCCCTTTTACTTAGGGATACGTCGGTGCCGTAATCATCGACCCCAAAGCCGGTTAGAAGCTGTTCGGGCCGGTTTTGACCCGTGTCGCGCCCTCTAGTATGGAAATGCGATCTGCCGCGGGAGGCCATCGCCAGGTTCCAATTGGGTGGTCCGTGCTTCAACCGCGACGATTACCACCACGAACAAGCATCGAGCGATTGCCCAATGCATGGACCCGACGGGGCAAGTGTGGGCTGGTATTAAAGGTCTTTCACTAGCTGGTTTGGAATTCGATTCGAGTCGCCGTCTCCCCCGGTTAGTGGGAAACTATGGCGAGCTTCACCATGATGCAACTCCATGTGATGTTTTAAAGGTTCAACTAAAATATGGATAAGTCAACTGGATATGGTTATATTATTGCTTGTTAGACTCAAGTGGATGTATTAGTTCAAGTGCAAAACCTAGATAAAGAGGTAGGTTTAAAATTGACAGCTCATCAATATTATTAATTAATCCTTCTCTTAATACTGAGCTTTTCGCAACTAAAGATCCCAGCTCCACCAAAAGCCTTGCATATCCTTGGTGTCTTTATTTTTAGTTGGACGGGTAAGTCTAGCTGAGTACATTCTCGTACTCAGGGTTTATCCCGTTTGTTGCAGATGGCCAGGTGTACTATGGCTATTGTAAGCATTGCCTCTACCCGGTGGAGGGTGATGAGGAGTAGGCCCAGGGCAGGGTCGTCAAGAAGCTTCCCCTTTTCTTTTGCGGGACTGAGACTCCTAGTGGCACACTATCTGAAAAAGGAGGAATGAGTTGTGTTGGGTTAAGTTATCAAACAATGTTTTATTTGGACCACATGTGTAGTGGTCGTGTTTCAAAACTGCTTTAAGCTTCCGCACTTTTAAACTCAGTATTGTAATAACTCTGTTTTAATGTCTGTTGACACTTACTAACGTCGTTACTAAGAATGGACCTTACGATCCATCCCCGGCAACGGCGCTAGAAATGCTTGTTGGTATTTCTTAGCGTAAGCAGAAGAATCCGCAAGCGCACGGAATTACCGTTGTAGCACTTCACCCGGTGGTATTCAGGGTATCGTATTTCTACGAGGAACAGAGGTATTTCTTCTATCTAGTTCGTCCAAGGACAACACAAGGGTAGAGAAAGAGAGGGGAATAGAGACGGATCGCTAAAGCTTTATTGTCTAAAGATAGATAAACGTTACATCTACTTATTCACTTCGGGCACCGGCTTATACCTGGTCTGCCAGGTAACTCCGGCCTTTGTGTAGCTCTACGCCGTAACCGAACGTGGGGAAAACTAAGGGCAAACAGGGTTGTCACCACCTGCCGCCGATCCCTCACCCGTAGATCACGAGGCAAACGAAGGTGAACCCTAGCCTAGACACCACGTCTACGCTATTGATCACTACTCTAGCGTTGCGCAGGAACCCCTCCAAATGATTCAGAGGTTCCTCTACTAGAGTATCCGCTACGAGAACGGACAACGAACCCGCAAACAAGCTAGAAGAGATAAAGCTTATCTAATCAAAAGAACAATAATACTGTAGAAACCACGAACACTTACTATGTATGGATCCCGATGTGGGTACAAGGTAAGGGCTCGTCGAGGTACAAGCTCGGGGAGAGACCGACAAGCCCGGTACTTCCCCGCTCTCTTCCCTCACATCTCACTCTCCAACTCTAGAAACCTAATAGGGCATGGCCCTAAGGAGTGGGGATCTACTCAAGAGAGAGGTGTTCTTCTATTCCTTTTGTGTGTTGTTCATTTTGCGCATTTCGGCGTGTTGGATTGCGCCTTTTTGGTTGTTATCCACCTGTATGCATGTTTATGGTCTGCAAAACATAACTTTGCACTACATGTGGAACTTGGTTAGCAATAAATGTATATATATGAGTAAAATGCATGCTTCTTATTCCATGGATTGCATGGTAGGTGGGCCACTTGGTATTTGTGTTGCATAATGATGTTTTATGCATTATTTTCCTTGCCTTTATATGCATTTCCATCGATGTATGCCTGTAAGCGAATAATCACCAAAACTCGTGGAATGCATTAGTGTAAAGCCCTATTCACTAGTCTTGGGAATATTTTTATATATTTTTATAATGAAGTTGGTGGTATAAAATATGAGTTAAGGACCACCAACAAGCTCCCCTACACTTAGCCCTTTGCTCGTCCTCGAGTAAAGATTAGGACTAAGATGGGTCATCTCTCTGATATGTAACCTGCATACAAGTTATTCCAAGCTTCACCTGCACTTATGAACTCTGAAGTGTCTACCATGATATCTTGGGTGATTGAAAAATGGAACAACATGGATTCAAATCCCCTTGCATCAATCAATTCAGAAACTTGGGTTTTCATTTTGAAAATGTAAACCATAGCTTAGCTCCTCAAATGATTCTCTCAAATCGCTCATTTATGTGTTTGGTTCCTCACCAAGGCATACCAAAGTGTTGCCTTCTTTCTTTCCTATTCCTAAAAAGCTTTTGTGGAGTTTGGGTAGGTAAAGATATGAAGGCATACTTACTCCGCATATTTTGCTAAGTCAAATCTCGGATCCGAGGAGAAAGATGTCATACCCTTAGATCAAGAAGTGCAAGTGTGGGGAATATATATGTATATATATATATTTTTTTGAACTCTTTTGTCATGCTTCTCTCTCCCCCTTTTTTTAGAAACTTATGAAAATATGGGCTATCTTTATTATTATTATTTTTTTAGAGAGAGGCGGGCATCGAAGTACCCATTGTTTTCTCATTTGGACACTTGTCCATTTTTTTCTGCTCTCTCATTTTTTTGGCACATGCTTCTTTGGCATGGCATCTTTTCTCTTTTCTTCATGCTTTTTGGCATGGGATTATTTTTTTTCATAGCCCATATTTTGCAAAAGTAAAAAGGAATTTTGGGAAGAGAGGTTCATAACACAAGTGGTGGAGTTTTTATTTTGGTGGAATGGAAAGGCATGTTTTTGCGTAACTCTTAGTGCAAGAGTTAGCATTTTTTTATGTGGGTGTACGTGAATCTTGATCTTAGGGGCATGATAAGTTTCTCAACAAGGGATCAACAAGACTTGACAAAACTCAATGCAGTAGTAAGTTGCAAGTATTTGGAGGTTTTAAAATCTAACACTAGATATGGCTTTGGTAGGAATTTTCATATCATTGAGGAGCATGCTATTTGAACTTTGTTTTTGTAAAATAAATCCCAAGTTCTTCACCTGAAAGAGCAAGGTTCATTTTCATCCTACTATATCTCATATTTCAATTACTTAGATAGCATGAGGTCCCTATGAAATGTGTTCACAAGTTATAGGAATATTAGCAAGGAATAAAGAGTATGCAAATTTTATCAAAGGATAACTTGCAGATGACATGTCAAAAGTTTTGTCTTTTTAATCTGTTTAGTTTTAATCTTCAAAACATGAGAGATGTGAGGATAGAGTTTTGCACAAACCATCGTTTGAAGATGAAGGAGTTTACGATGAGTTAGAAATGATTTGACCAACCCGGAAGTTAAGTCAATCCATTCTAAAACCTTTTACCTTGTCCTTCTCCATGTTAGGTTTCTCGATGTTGTGCAAAGTGTTGGGGAGATCTCAATTGTGTGAAAGGTTATACTTGGGAGATCTCCCCCACACTTATTCTTGTACCTGTTTTTTGAAACAAAACAAAAGAAACAAAAAGAAAGGCTCTACCAGTTTGAAAACTGGGAAGGCTCAATTTTATTATAAAAAAAACTTTTTTTTATTTTTATCATTTAGGAAAAACTCTCTTTTTTTTTAAGCAGAACTCAAACAAGGCTAAGATAAGTTTTGCTATAAAGTGCTAGCCTTGGTTCATCTCCATTAAAGATTACTTCTTTTGTTTATGCAAACAACTTAGGTTCATTAATCAAAATCTAATGCCATGTCAAATTTTGATTAAAGAAGGTCATTTTAACCTAAGCACCATGCTTAATTTAAAAAGACCAATGGATGTACCGGGCCCGGTATACCCAAACCAGAGCAGCCGTCATAAACAATAAGAAGCATGAATTTGTATGGTCTAGTAAACTTATGGAGATAAATGTGAGTAAGGCATTTGATGATTTTTTTTGAAGCTCTTCATGCTCTCTTACATCGTATGTACCCTTGTTCTTCTTGATCATATCCTGAAAAGGGTTAACAACCAAGAATACCCGAAGGTGCACACTAACTAGATAGCATGATCTTATTTTTTATTAAGAATTTTTTTTAATGATAGTAATAAAAGAAATATAAAGCTATTTTTTTAAATCATTATATAAATATTTTTTTCTTTTTTTTTTGGATAATCTGGGGTATCTCCCGGCAGTGCTTAAGTTATAGTCTTAAGCTTGACCTTGGGAACTTCATCTTGCAGCCTACAGTGGTGGTGTAATTCCCAGTTCACCACCAAGTATTTGGCATTAATACTCAAGCTGCAAGGTTAGCACCACCATGCATTTATGGGATTTGCAATGTTTGTGATAAACATAAGCATCCACAACCATTCTCTTAAAGAGTTTGACAACGAGAATCAAGAGAAGGTTGTGATCCTCATAGAAGCATGTGGTTTGAAGCAAAACGAACTCTAGAGAACCTAAAAGTGAGCATGTGACATGAGGGATCTCAAAAGAGAAGTTATCATGCTCATTAACAGATTCTTGCTTGGTTTCTAGAGTTGTTGCTTCACACATGTCCATGGCATGAAAGTTTCCGCACTGGAAAGATCTATCATGAAAGACGAGCGTTGATACTTGACTGCTGTCGAGAACAACGTTATGATGGCCAGAGGGACATGGATTAAGCTCGAGCGAGGATGGTACTGGACGTATCGTTTCACAAGGATGAGATTGAAACTCAAACGAAACGCACGGAGCTATGCATTTTACCACCTCGCATGAGTTAGCGTTGGGCTGCTCCTTCGCCTTTGGATTTGCGGAACTAACGATAGACTCGGCGGAAGTGATTGCTCCCAACTGTTCATCAGGGCCCCCACGGAATGGTTTCTCTATGGAAAGTTTTTCGAAAGGGTGGCCTAACAGAAGTTCGAATTCGAGGATGTCGTAGATATGAAATCTAGGTGAACCACGTTTTCGTTTATTTCAAAAGGTACGGCCTTAGCAACTCCACAACACTCCCAGAGAAACCCTGGCGGACCTTCAAAGAGTTTGTCGGTCGGGATTAGCGGAGTGTTACCCAAAAGAGATTCCGCTAAGAATTTTGACATGATATTTGTTCCGACCGATGGGTTGTGAAGAGCATCGACAATTGTTCCCCTAAATGTGCAAGATATGGTCGTGGAGGGTGAAAGAATCCAAATTACATCAGAATAATGTTTCACCTCCACTAACAATTCTTTTGATGGCTCTATTTTAGGGGACACTTCATATGTCGAGCATTTTTCGTACCTACGAAGGTTCGTGATTCTGTCATAATCCTCGAATTCAATTGCAAACTCCGAAGGATAAAGCATTATCGGTGTTTGCAGCTCGGGTGAGGGCTCAAAAGTCGAATCTATGTATGGCAAAGTTGTTGATTCCACTGATGAGGGCTCCTCAAAACTTGACATGCCCTTGTTTTGGAGAGGTTTTGGTTCTACAACGGGAGAAGTGTGCTTCTCTAGGAAGTTATCAAGGATTTTTCTCTGTTCCGTTGTAGATTTGCTTGAAAACGACCCTCCAGCGGCCCTGTCAAGGACTAGGGCAGCATCTTCATCTAGACCCGTAGAAAAGAGATGCAATTGCACGCTCTCGGGTAAAGACATGTTTGGGCTAGCGTGTAGTATCGTCAAATACCTGGCCCAGGCTGCACCTATAGACTCCTCATCTTGCTCGAAATGGAGGATTTCCTTTGGTATAGAGGTGATACGAGATCTAGGGAAGAATGCAAGATAAAACTTGTTTTTAAGTTCTTCCCAATCCCCATTCACACTTTCTACGACATTAGCGTACCATTGTTTCGCCTCCCCATTGAGGGAAGACAAAAACAATTTCCACTTAATCGTTTCTTTTGTCAAGCCTGGGATGCTTAGGCATGAGCAAATTTCCTCAAGATCTAGCAAGTGGTTAAAAGAATCTTCATTATGAAAACCAGAGAAGTGTAGTGCCCGAGCTATGGATTTTAAATAAGGGTGGAGTCCATCATTGGATGAAAGTTTTGGAGAAGGTTTTGGCTCGACGAACTCCCCCTTTGAAGCGGACGGATTTTGAATTGGAGTGGTTGGCTTCATGATAGAAAAAGTAAAAAGAAAATATTTTTGGTTTTTATAAAAAGGGATACAGATACGAGGATGAACTAGGTTCAAAGAAAATAGCAACCGTTCCCCGGAAATGGCGCCAGAAATGCTTGTTGACACTTACTATCGTCGTTACTAAGAATGGACCTTACGATCCATCCCCGGCAACGGCGCCAGAAATGCTTGTTGGTATTTCTTAGCGTAAGCACAAGAATCCGCAAGCGCACGAAATTACCGTTGTAGCACTTCACCCGGTGGTATTCAGGGTATCGTATTTCTACGAGGAACGGAGGTATTTCTTCTATCTAGTTCGTCCAAGGACAACACAAGGGTAGAGAAAGAGAGGGGAATAGAGACGGATCGCTAAAGCTTTACTATCTAAAGATAGATAAACGTTACTTCTACTTGTTCACTTCGGGCACCGGCTTATACCTGGTCTGCCAGGTAACTCCGGCCTTTGTGTAGCTCTACGCCGTAACCGAACGTGGGGAAAACTAAGGGCAAACAGGGCTGTCACCACCTGCCGCCGATCCCTCACCCGTAGATTACGAGGCAAACGAAGGTGAACCCTAGCCTAGACACCACGTCTACGCTATTGATCACTACTCTAGCGTTGCGCAGGAACCCCTCCAAATGATTCAGAGGTTCCTCTACTAGAGTATCCGCTACGAGAACGGACGACGAACCCGCAAACAAGCTAGAAGAGATAAAGCTTATCTAATCAAAAGAACAATAATACTGTAGAAACCACGAACACTTACTATGTATGGATCCCGATGTGGGTACAAGGTAAGGGCTCGTCGAGGTACGAGCTCGGGGAGAGACCGACAAGCCCGGTACTTCCCCGCTCTCTTCCCTCACATCTCACTCTCCAACTCTAGAAAGCTACTAGGGCATGGCCCTAAGGAGTGGGGATCTACTCAAGAGAGAGGTGCTCTTCTATTCCTTTTGTGTGTTGTTCATTTGGCGCATTTCGGCGTGTTGGATTGCGCCTTTTTGGTTGTTATCCACCTGTATGCATGTTTATGGTCTGCAAAACATAACTTTGCACTACATGTGGAACTTGGTTATCAATAAATGTATATATATGAGTAAAATGCATGCTTCTTATTCCCTGGATTGCATGGTAGGTGGGCCACTTGGTATTTGTGTTGCATAATGATGTTTTATGTATTATTTCCCTTGCCTTTATATGCATTTCCATCGATGTATGCCTGTAAGCGAATAATCACCAAAACTCGTGGAATGCATTAGTGTAAAGCCCTATTCACTAGTCTTGGGAATATTTTTATATATTTTTATAATGAAGTTGGTGGTATAAAATATGAGTTAAGGACCACGAACAATGTCGCACTCTGATGTTTAAATTCGGTTTTTATTTATCTGTGATGTTTCCTTTCGAATGTAATAATTGAACGATGTGATCCTGTATGATGTATGACGTTTGAAATCCTTCGAGATTTCTGGACTACCGGGGTTATATGGATTCAAGTTTGGGTCGATGTCAAACGAATTTGACTAAGATGGTACTTGAGTTCTTATAATCAGGATGGTTCCGTCACAGCTACCCTCGACGGTTTCTGAGTTTGGGCCTCAAAACTCGGGGTGGCCGGTTTCCGAGTTTGGGCCTCAAAACTCGGCGCGGACGGTTTCCAGGTTTGGGCCTCAAAACCTGGGTGCGCGGGTTTCTGAGTTTGGGCTACAAAACTCAGCCTGAGGACAGGTTTCCCGGTTTCAGCCTCAAAACCAAGGGAAGGCCTAGGTTTCCCGGTTTTGGCCTCAAAACCGGGGGGGAGGTCCGCAAAAAGGACGGTCGACGCGTGGCGGCGTGGAGAGGCTAGCGCGGAGGCGAGGCTATCCATGAGGTAGGCGCGGCGGTCGACTGGGCGGTACGTGGTGGCATCCTAAGGCTTGCGTCGAGGCGAAGCTAAGGGTTAGGAAGGCGCGTGGCCGTCAGATCAACTATCAGCAGAGTTGGACCCGGATACCCCTAGGGTTGGCCGCTTCGCTCTTGTATCTAGGGGTAGAAAGGGGATTATTGTTTTAGGCTATAAATAAGAGAGCCACCCCTCCTCTCTCTCTATCCTTGCAGTCATTTGTTCCTGAGCACTCTCTCTCTCTAGCCCCCGCTTAGGTTCTAATCATACCTCGCTGCAAGCGATCCGCAGAGACGGGAATCATACCTCTGTGTATTTGGCTATTTTGAGGAAACGAGACTGTATTCTCGTTGTCTCCTCGTGTGGAGGAAGTTTGGCTGAAATCGAATCGAATCGTGTCTTGTGTTCTTCACGTTTTGGTTTTTCATCTCCCGGAGATTTGCCTTGTTCTCCCTCTTCGTGAGATGATTTTTGATTCCACTTGAATCAATTTGTTCTTGGTCGTGAGCCCCTTCTTTCTACCGAAGGAATTCTCTCCTAACCTCGTGAATCCATAAATCGGGTTGATTTTGTGTTCGTTCTTCGTTCTTCCCCCTTTTACGGTGATCCACGAATCTCTCTTGATTGACTTGGTTTGGTGCGATGATTTCTTAGGATTAGCACCCCAATACATAGAGGATCACCTGGGAGAAGTTTGATCAAAGTCCCTTTTGATTTGGTCGAGTTTTGATCGAATTGACTTTTGTCCTGAGCTATTTTTCTGCTCTCTGTTCATCCGCGGACAGTTCGCGCCCCCAGCGGCGGACAGTCCGGGACTCGGGACTCGGCAGGTTTAGAACAGCGCAGCGCGATACTGTTCTCGGTCTCGTGACCGGCGGACAGTCCGCGGTACAAACCCGCGGACAGTCCGAGACCTGTCTAGCAGACTTGCAGAACAGTCTGTTTTGGGCTCTGTGGCCGGCGGACAGTCCGGACCACCAGTCGTGGAAAGTCCGGTAGTCACCAGACAGTCCGGGACTCTGACCCCGGACAATCCGGGAATCTGCAGCTTGTGCAGTTTTGTCCCGAGGCTTTGGCAGTTGGTTTTGGAGTTTCTTCGGAGGTTCCGCTGTACCACTAGGACATCTCCTAGGGTATCCACCTACTCGTAGGTCGTGAACTCTCCAGTTGTTTCGAGTCTTCGCTTTTGGGGTGATTTTCTGGGACAAGGGCCATACTATTCATGAGTTGAATTTGAGGCTCCCATTCACCCCCCTCTGGTTGCTAATCCGGTCCTTCAATTGGTATCGGAGCCAGTTAAGGATCTTCTCTACCTTAAACGGTTTCGGATCCTAAGGGCGACATGGATCGAGGGAACGGCAAGGCTCCCTATTTCGATGGAACGAACTATCCCTATGGGAAGATTCGGATGCGTGCTTATCTCAATAGCATCGGATCTTCTGTCTGGGAGATATGCGAGAATGCTGAGTACGTAGTCCTTGCGGCTCGAGTGGGTCAGATCCAGATTAACCAACACGAGGCCAACTCCAAGGCTCGTAATGCTCTTTTGGCCAGCATCTCACTTCCTGAGTTCGAGCGTGTCTCTGAGCTTGAGACGGCACAAGAGATCTGGGTGAAGCTTCAGAGCTATCACGAGGGGACCGCTCAGGTCAAGACCAGACTCTTTGAGACATACAAGTGAGAGTACGAGAACTTTGTTCAGTTGGAGGGAGAAATGATTGACGCCATGTTTACTCGTTTCTGAACGATTGTGAACAAGATGCGTGCAAATCGGGCTAACCTACCCTATGACGATCATGAGAGGGCTCTCAAGTTGCTATACGCCCTGGATCGGAGGGTATGGGAGGTGAAGGTGTCGACCATCATAGAGTCTCCATCCTATGACACCCTCACCGTCGACGAGTTGTTCAGGAAGCTCAAGTCCACCGAGATCGATCACCTGACTCAGGCCAAGCTGAAGAACCCATCTTCACATACCATGGCTTTGGTCTCAGGCACAGGTGGATCGACCTTCTCTACTGACGCTTCACCCCCTCTGTTTTCTTTGTCTTCTTTGCTTACAGTCACAGAAGAGTAGTTGGAGGCGTTTGGAGATGACAAGCTTGCCCTCGTCATCACTCGGTTCTCACGGTTTCACAACAACCGCCTGAATCGCCGGCGTGGTGGCGCACGCGAGGGCTGCTACAAGTGTGGTGATCTAGACCACTTCATGGCGAACTGTCCCAAGAATGACAAGAGCTTCCCCGGCAAGAATCGCAACTCCAGGCGCAAGGGCAAGCCGGAGAACAAGGCCAGGAAGAAGAAGAAGGGCAGCTATCGCTGGGAGGACATGGTGAAGGCTTTCGACGCCGGTCGGTGTGCCTTCCTCGCCACCATCAGCGACGGCGAGAAGACCTCCGACGGCGACTCCAGCGACGATGGGTCCGAGCACAAGACAGAAGAATGCTTCAACGGACTCTGCTTCTTCGGCCACTCCTCCAAGGGCTTGTGCACCACGGCCCTGGACGAAGAGGACTCCAAGTGCCAGACAAAGGATGCCGACACCGACGACGACGACGACGACGACGATGCTTCTGAGGTATCAACCTCTTCTCTTGTCGATCGTCTTACCGGTGAGCGTGATTCTCTTGTTGACATAGTTCTCGGTCAGGACAAGCAACTCAAGCGACCTATCCGAGAGCGCAACGAGTTTAAAGCTAAGATGAATGAGGCGCTTAAGGAGCTTGAGTTCGCTAGGTCCGAGGTGAAGGTGACCGATGGGGAGGAGTGTGAGGAGTGCACGATGCACATGACAAACTTTGCCACCTTGCAAACCAAGTATGCCTCTTTGATTGAGGTGTATGATGAGCTGAAGAGTAGGCTAGACTTGGTGAGTGATTGCAAAGAGTGTCCCTCCCTGAAGAAGGAGCTGGAGGAAGTAAAGGCAAGGTCTTCTTTGTTGGGTGCGTGCAAGCTTTGTCCTAGCTTGCGAACAGAGTTGGCAGAAGTCAATGCCAAGTTTGCTGAAGCCATGAAGGCCAGCTCAGTTAGCACCTTGTCCGCTCCATGTGAGCGATGCCTGGGGATGGAGCTTGAGATTGCCAACTGTCGGCATGACAGGATGCAAACCGAGGAGGAAAACACATACCTTCGGTCCATCCAGAGTTGGGTGTCATGCAGTGAGCCGCAGTTGGGCATGATGATCAGTCAGTTCAAGAGGGGAACTGATTGCTCGGGAGTAGGCTATGCTTCAGGTGGGAAGGGCGCTAGTATCTTTGGCAAGATCGGTGAGTTTAGCGGAGTGAACCCGAGTGAGAAGCTATCCTCTATCCCTAAGCTTACCAAGATCATCCCACCTGAGCCTCCGAAGCCTATCACCAAGGATGGTATCCTTGATGAACCTACCAAGGCTCCACCTCGCAAGCAAGTGTGGGTACCTAAACCTAACCATCTTAGGAACACACTTGACACTCTTCCTAACGTCTCTAGTGATCCCCTTCCGAGAGGCAAGCAGCCAGCCAGAGTGAACAACCCTCGTAACCTTAGGAACCAACAACCCAAGAGAGTGGTGAGGTTCGAGTGCGAGTACTGTCACCGTGAGGGTCACCTAGCTGAGTTTTGCTTTCGGAGGAAGAGAGACGCTAGGAAGGAGTTGGAGCTGAACAACCAGGCCAGGCACCACCCTCTCCATGGTATGCAAGGTCGGGGAGTTCAGAGGCAGGGCGCTGGAACTAGAGGTACACCCCCTCAGGTTGCTAGGCCCCAGGCAGCTAGACCACGGGGTGGTGGTCGTGCCCGTCGTGGTTTCGGTCGTCCTCAATACGACTGTGAGCCGGGTGTAAGAGGTTTTGCTGCTCAGTCCTATAGCGGACCACCTTTTCAGTATGGTGGTGATCGCTTTGCTCAAATGGGACAAGTAGGTCAGTTTGGAGGTTTTTCGTTCCATAGCAGACCCTCTTTCAGGTTGGCGGTGATCGCTGTCCACCCATGGGACGAGGACAGTTTGGTGTTGCTACTAACACTTTTTCTGGACCTATGACACAGCACTGGTATCCTTCTCAGTATACTAACCCCAGTGTTGTGCCATATGCTCACTTCCTGCCTTTCTATTGATGCAGGAACTTCGGTTGGAGAACATGTGGCTCATGGATTCCGGGTGTTCGCGCCACATGACCGGAAAGAAGGAATGGTTCTCCAGCCTTAGCCCCGTGATGCACAAGGAGTACATCACTTTCGGGGATAATAGTAGAGGTAAGGTTGTTTCTCATGGAGCTATTCGGCTCAATGAGAACTTTGTTCTCAAGGATGTTGCTTTGGTTTCAAACTTGCATTACAATTTGCTTTCTGTTTCGCAACTCCTTGAAGACGATTGTGAAGTGCGCTTTAAGAAGGGTTTGAGTCGTGTTTTAGACCCTCGGGGAGATCTTGTTTGTCGGATCGTCCCTTTTGGCCGTGTTTTCAGAGCCGATTTTCTTGCTCTTTTGGCTCTGCTAGATATTTGATGGCTGGTCCTTCTTCTGATTTGTGGAAGTGGCATAGGAGGCTCGGTCACTTGAGTTTTGACTTGCTAGCAAGACTTAGCTCACTTGGCCTAATCCAAGGATTGCCCAAGCTTAAGTTTCAGAAGGACCTTGTTTGCCATCCTTGTCGTCACGGGAAGATGGTTGTTGCTTCCCACCCACCTGTTAATCAGGTGATGACCAAGCGACCCGGCGAGCTTTTACACATGGACACAGTTGGTCCAGCTCGGGTTTGCTCAGCGGGTGGGAAGTGGTACGTTCTAGTGACCGTGGATGATTTTTCGAGGTACTCTTGGGTGTTTTTCATGGAGGGTAAGGATGAAGCTTTTCCTTTTGCTCGTGATTTGATCTTGAGGTTGAAAACTGAGTTTCCCCCTAATACCATTAGAGCTATTCGTAGCGATAATGGTACTGAGTTTGATAACTCACAGTTTGCCTCTTTCTGTTCTTCTAATGGAATCGAGCATCAGTTTTCTTCTCCTTATGTTCCTCAGCAGAACGGTGTTGTTGAGAGCAAGAACCGGACCCTTGTTGAGATGGCCAGGACGATGCTCGGTGAGCATAGGACTTCTAGGCATTTTTGGGCCGAGGCGATCAACACCGCTTGCCATGTTTCAAATCGCATCTTTCTTCGAGCTTTCATGAAAAAGACTTCTTATGAGTTGCGTTTTGGATGGGTACCCAAGGTGTCTCATTTTCGGGTGTTTGGGTGCAAGTGCTTTATCCTGAAGCAAGGTAATTTGGACAAATTTGAATCTCTCACTATTGATGGGGTGTTTCTTGGTTATGCTTCTTATTCACGTGCTTATCGAGTTCTTAACGTTGAGACTAACTGGATAGTGGAGACCTACGAAGTCACATTCAACGAAACTATGCCTTGTGTTTCTTCTGCTTTTGATGTTGCAGGAGAACAGGAGCTGAGAGAGACTATCTTTGTGGAGGAGGAGCAGGAGAATGCCGATTGGGGTGATTCTGAGCCAACTCCACTGGTTGCCCCCGTCGACCCTGTGATGACCACTTCAGCTCGAGGACCCGATCCCACGACGTCTTCTTCTTGGGGTCCTCTAGAGCCACCTCTCTAGCGAGCACCCGCTGCACCTGAGGGAGCGACAGCATCTGGCGAGGGGGAGGCGACTTCGGCAAGGCAAGCGCCCCGAAGCGTTCAGCAAGTTCATCCCCCGCGGCAGATGTTCGGCGGCATCGACCAGCGAGTCACGCGGTCGCGAGCGTATGAAATCTCTCACTTTGCTCATTCTGCATTCATTGCTTCTTTTGAGCCCAAAGATGTTGGACATGCACTTTTTGATCCTAACTGGGTCAATGCCATGCATGAGGAGCTAGAAAACTTTGAGTGAAACCAAGTTTGGACCCTAGTTCCACCTCCACCAGAATGCCACCCTATAGGTACCAAATCGGTTTTCAAAAACAAAGAGGGTGAGGATGGGATGGTAGTGAGGAACAAGGCTAGACTAGTAGCCCAGGGTTTCTGCCAGAAAGAGGGAATAGACTATGAGGAAACCTTTGCCCCTGTAGCCCGTTTAGAAGCCATCAGAATCCTTCTAGCCTTTGCTGCTTCGAAGGGTTTTAAGCTTTACCAGATGGATGTCGAGAGCGCCTTCTTGAATGGGTATATAGAGGAAGAGGTTTATGTTAGGCAACCCCCTGGTTTCGAGGATCCCAAGTTTGCAAACCATGTTTATAAACTTTCAAAAGCTTTGTATGGTTTGAAACAAGCCCCGAGAGCGTGGTATGATCGGTTGAAAACCTTTTTACTCTCCAAGGGTTTTAAAATGGGACGGGTCGATAGAACTTTGTTTCTCCTCAAGCAAGGCAACGATACCCTGTTAGTCCAGATTTACGTGGATGACATCATCTTTGGTGGCTCTTCTCACGCGCTTGTTGCCAAGTTTGCAGATACTTTGAGCAGGGAGTTCGAGAAGAGTATGATGGGCGAGTTGACTTTCTTCCTCGGGTTGCAAATTAAGCAAACCTGAGACGGGACGTTTGTGCATCAGGGGAAATACACGAAGGACATCCTGAAGAAATTCGACATGGGCGAGGCCAAGCCTCTTACGACGCCCATGCCGACAACTGCGGCGATGGACGCGGACCAGGAAGGAGAGCCGGTTGATCAGAAGGAATACAGAAGTATGATTGGCTCACTTCCGTACCTGACGGCGACGAGGCCAGATATACAGTTTTCTCTGTGTTTGTGCGCTCATTTTCAGGCATCCCCTCGGACTTCCCACAAGCAAGCGGTCAAGCGCATCATGAGGTACCTCTGATACACTCCTGAGTTTGGACTTTGGTACTCTTCTTCTTCGACCCTCTCGCTTTGTGGTTATTCCGATGCGGATTTTGCCGGTTGTCGGCTTGAGCGCAAGTCTACTTCTTAGACTTGTCAGTTTCTTGGCTCTTCTTTGGTTTCGTGGCCTTCTCGTAAACAGTCGAATGTAGCCCAGTCTACTACTGAAGCTGAGTATGTTGCCGCTGCTTCTTGTGCTTCGCAGCTTTTATGGATGGTTGCTACTTTGCATGACTTTGGTCTTGATTTCAGTCGGGTTCCTTTGCTTTGCAACAACACTTCTGCCATTAGTCTAGCAAAGAACCCTGTTCTTCACTCCAAGAAAAACACATCGATGTCGCTTTCACTTTCTTCGTGATCACTATGAGAAAGGCGACATTGATCTTAGGCATGTAGACACCCATAACCAGGTTGCAGATATTTTCACCAAGCCTTTGGATCTCTCAACTTTTGCTAGGTTGAGAGGTGAGCTTGGTGTGTGTTTCCCCTTTTAGATGGGGGAAGCATTTTACCTGTTGTACAATAGACTGACTTTCTGATCCTTTTTGTTTTTGGGTCTTGAGTCTTTCTGGTTTTGTGTTGGCTTCGATTCTGACTTCATCATGCATTCATCTTACATTTTCCAGCTTCATGTCTATATTCCTTAGAATGAATTTATGCTCTGAGTAGTGTATGCTTCGATGATATATGATGATGCTTGTAGCTTAGGCTTTCCTTGATCACTGCTACATTTTGTGAGCTAAGCTAATTTTTTAGAACGATGAACATGCTTAATGAACTTAAAATTTGATACATGTTCACCATTGAGTTTGGCAACTAGCATGTGTAGGATGTGTTGATGTCACTTGAGCTATTTCATATATGCTAGGTTGCTATGTCTCTAGTTATGAGTCTTTCAGTTGCTTGGATTATTCATATTCTGTTTAACAAGAACTAAGTATTATTGAATTGAAAAGATCGAGATGGGACTGCTCTGTCAACACATCACGGTATCGAGACTGTTTCTCATAGCACTTTGAGTTAAACTTGAGCCGTGTAGTGTAAGACCGAAACCGATGCTTTAAGCTTCTGATTGCATATGCATAGGCTTAGCACGGTTGAAAAGTTAGGCAATGACAGGCTTTCAACCTCTCGCAATCACATGCTGAATTTAAACATGTGTTAATAACCGCTGCAAATTCTCTGATAAAATCTGAAAACACAAGTCTATGTTTCATTCTATAGCATGATGATTGAAGTGTGCTAGGGGTAGTTCACCTGGCATACATGTTTAGCACTTGTTTGACTTCCTGTCTATACATGTTTAGTGCTATTCTGATGGTGAAACTACTTTCTGAACGGCTCAAAACTGCTCTTTTGGTTTATGCTTTCATATCTTGTATGGGATGATCAGTTTGAGCCTTTGCTAGCACTTTTCCGTGTTGCTTTATAGTCGGATCAGCACTCTTTAGAGCATTCTTTCACTCTTTCGAGTAAATACCTGAAGCTGCTAACTTGCACTTTTAAGTCATATGCATTTGCTTGACTCCGATAGGCATGACCTAGCTCCGTTTTACCTTCTTGAGTCCTTCTCCCCTCTCTTTTTTGATTGCAATTTGTCCCCAAGGGGGAGAATGTTTCCAATGCTGAGATTTGTTAGACTTTCTGTGGTGACAATTTGCAATTTATGCTTCACTTGCTGAGGGGGAGTTCTTTGAGTGAGGGGGAGTTTTCTACCTACTCCGAGTTGGTCTTTTTTTGATATCGATCTTTTAGCTATCTTCACCATGTTTTTGATGGTTCTTGATTGGTATCGGGCTTACTGCTGGTTGTGTTGAGCCTCTGTGCCTCTTTCTTGAGGGACTAGCAGTAGCTGCTTCTTATGCAGTCTTCGTTTGGTATCGAGCTTTCAGCTAGTAGTGTTGAGCCCTTTTCTGCCTCTTCTTGAGGACTAGCTTGCTGTTGACTTAGTTGCGTCGAGCCGTTGCCCATGTCTTTGGGAACCAAGTCTTATGCACTAATTTTGATCGAGTTTTGCTCCTTGATGAGTTGTTGCTCCGATTTCTTGCTTGGTTGTGTCGAACCGTTGCCCATGTCTTTGGGGACCAAATATTGCTTATCTTGAGTTGTTCTACTTCGGTATTTTCTCTGGCTTTTGGACATCTCAAATGAGTGTTTCTCCTTCTATCTAATTCTGCTTTTCTTTTATTTTGGTTACGGTTACTATGAGTTGACGATGCACTCATCAAGGGGGAGATTGAGAACACAAGGTTGATATGTTCCCTTGTGGTTCCCTTCCTGAGTGATGAGTGATCGATCAACGAGCAACATGTCTCTTGGCTGTGTTGATGTACAGGTGCGGAGCTTGAACAGTGGTCAAAGGTAAGGTGAAGGTCAAGTAGGGACGTGCCGTGCCGACGGACTGGGAGCGCTGAAGGGCGGACGTGGAGCTTGGACCGACGGACCGGGAGACCTGAGGACCAGCTATAGTAGCTGGCACGTGGCTTTGACAAGCAAGAGCACATGGGGATGTGCGGTGCATCGGCCGAGTCGGGAGGAAGGTGATGGCGTCGTGACACTTGGCGGGAGGCGGAGAAGGATGGCGAATGCACTGTGCCCGCCGTGGAGGCTGGACATGCTTCGGCATCGGTGCTGGAACTCGGGGTGTGCGAACCACATCCCGTCTATGGCGCGGGTTCGGTAGCTGAGCCTCGAAAAGCTACCCTCGATGGTTTCTGAGATTGGGCCTCAAAACTCGGGATGGCCGGTTTCTGAGTTTGGGCCTCAAAACTCGGCGCGGACGGTTTCCAGGTTTGGGCCTCAAAACCAGGGTGCGCGGGTTTCTGAGTTTGGGCCACAAAACTCAGCCTGAAGACAAGTTTCCCGGTTTCAGTCTCAAAACCGAGGGAAGGCCCAGGTTTCCCGGTTTTGGCCTCAAAACCAGGGGGAGGTCCGCAAAAAGGACGGTCGACGCGTGGCGGCGTGGAGAGGCTGGCGCGGAGGCGAGGCTATCCACGAGGTAGGCGCGGCGGTCGACTGGGCGGCACGTGGTGGCATCCTGAGGTTTGCGTCGAGGCGAAGCTAAGGGTGAGGAAGGCGCGTGGCCGTCAGATCAACTATCAGCAGAGTTGGACCGGGATACCCCTAGGGTTGGCCGCTTCGCTCTTGTATCTAGGGGTAGAAAGGGGATTATTGTTTTAGGCTATAAATAAGAGAGGCACCCCTCCTCTCTCTCTATCCTTGCAGTCATTTGTTCCTGAGCACTCTCTCTAGCCCTCGCTTAGGTTCTAATCATACCTCGCTGCAAACGATCCACAGAGACGGGAATCATACCTCTGTATATTTGGATCTTTTGAGGAAACGAGACCGTATTCTTGTTGTCTCCTCGTGTGGAGGAAATTCGGCTGAAATCGAATCGAATCGTGTATTGTGTTTTGTGTTCTTCATGTTTTGGTTTTTCATCTCCCAGAGATTTGCCTTCTTCTCCCTCTTCGTGAGATGATTTTTGATTCCACTTGAATCAATTTGTTCTTGGTCGTGAGCCCCTTCTTTCTACCGAAGGAATTCTCTCCTAACCTCACGAATCCATAGATCGGGTTGGTTTCATGTTCGTTCTTCGTTCTTCCTCCTTTTACGGTGATCCACGAATCTATCTTGATTGACTTGGTTTGGTGCGATGATTTCTTAGGATTAGCACTCCAATACATAGATGATCACTTGGGAGAAGTTTGATCAAAGTCCCTTTTGATTTGGTCAAGTTTTGATCAAATTGACTTTTGTCCCAAGCTGTTTTTCTGCTCTCTATTCATCCACGGACAGTCCGCGCCCCCAGCGGCGGACAGTCCGGGACTCGGGACTCGGCAGGTTTAGAACAGCGCAGCGCGATACTGTTCTCGGTCTCGTGACTGGCGGACAGTCCGCGGTACAAACCCGCGGACAGTCCGGGACCTGTCCAGCAGACTTGCAGAACAGTCTGTTTTGGGCTCTGTGGCCGGCGGACAGTCCGACAGTCACCAGACAGTCCGGGACTCTGACCCCGGGCAGTCCGGGAATCTGCAGCTTGTGCAGTTTTGTTCCGAGGCTTTGGCAGTTGGTTTTGGAGTTTCTTCGGAGGTTCCGCTGTACCACTAGGACATCTCCTAGGGTATCCACCTACTCTTAGGTCGTGAACTCTCCAGTCATTTCGAGTCTTCGCTTTTGGGGTGATTTTCTGGGACAAGGGCCATACTATTCATGAGTTGAATTTGAGGCTCCCATTCACCCACCTCTGGTCGCTAATCCGGTCCTTCAGTTTGATGAAAACATTACCCACCTGAAGCTGAATATTTATTACTCGGATGGATTAAGCAATAGATCAGTGTCAAGTTTTAACTTATTGCAATACTTATGGATTACCCGGATGATATATTGGAGACCCCAAGTATCGACTACTCAGGTACTCGGAACTCAGGCTCGGGGGCTGCAGGGTATATACCATAAGGGAAATGTTTTTTCTTGACCCAGGATTACTCGGAAAAAAGCTCAAAGATCCTCAAAGTTATTATAAGTAACAAGAGGCTCGGGGGCTACACCCTATGAGTGCATTTTTTAGGAAAAAGTGCACACCATGGAAGTTCTTTACCTACAGAGCACTTCAAGATTTCTCAAGACATTACTCGAAGATTCTCCAGAGAAACCAGAAGATAACATTTTAGAGAAATGATGAAGAGCTCAGGGGCTTGACGGACCAGAATGTCAGAGATATCATCAGAAGATGATTACTCGGACTAACCCTGGACAGCGCGGGAGATCCTAGGACATGATACAAAGCCTACATGGATTAGGACTCTCATTGTAACTTAGTCGAGTTTCTAAAGGAAGTCTTGTAATTAGAATAGGACTCCTCGTTTGTAACCGACTAGGACTCGGTATGCGCCAAGCTTCACCCGATTATATAAGGGGAAGCGGGCGCCGACCCCTATCATTGAATCTTGAATCATAACACAAGGCACACGCCGCACTGGACATAAGGTATTACGCTATTGAGCGGCCTGAACCAGTATAAATCATTGTCCCTGTGTACTCGCCGATTTCTACGAACGCCGATCCCCACCGAACAAATCATCTAGGAACTCCTAAGACGAGTTGTCGGGTAACAAACACCGACACTTAGACATGTTGATACTCATCATCAGTTGGCCGATATTTTTACCAAGCCTTTGGACCAATCAACCTTTAACAGGTTGAGAGGTGAGCTCGGTGTGTGTTTCCCCTTTTAGATGGGGGAAACCTTTTGTCTATTGTATCATAGACTGGCTTCTTTTGCTTTGCTTTGTTTTCATTCTTTATAGATTAGTCCTTGCATTTCATCATGCATCTTTTCATTTTTGACCTTCATGACTATAATCCTTAGAATGAATCTATGCTCTGTTTAGTGTTTGTACCGATGCTATATGATGATGCTTGTATCTTAGGCTCTTTTTGATCATTGATACATGTTGTGAGCTGAGCTATTTTATGAATGGTGAATATGTTAATGAACTTAAAATTTGAAACTTGTTCACCATTGAGATTGACAACTAGCATGTGTAGAATGTGTTGAAATCAATTGTGCTTTTCATATATGCTAGGTTGCTATGTCTCTAGTTCTGAGTCATTCACTTGCTTGGTATGTTCATATTCTGCTTTAAAATTGAACCAAGACTAAGTGAATTGAAAAGATCGAGATGGGATTGCTTGTCAGCACATCACGGTATCGAGACAGTTTCTCATTGCACCTTGAGGTAAACTTGAGTCGTGTAGTGCAAGACCAAAATCGATGCTTTAAGCTTCTGATTGTTTATGCATAGGCTTAGCTCAGTTGAAAAGTTAGGCAATGACAAGCTTTCAACCTCTCGCAATCACATGCTGAAATTTGAACTTGTGTATTTTCTCCGCTGCAACTCTGATAAAATTTTAAAACACAAGTCTATGTTTCATTCTATGGCATGATGATTGAAATTTGCTAGGGGTAGTTCACCTTGTATACATGTTTAGCACTAGTTTGACTTCCTGTCTATACATGTTTTAGTGCTATCTTGATGGTGAATCCTTTTCTGAATGGCTTAAAACTGCTCACTTTGCTCATATACTCATATTTCATATTTTGTGATCAGTTTGAGCCTTTGCTGGCATTTATGCTCATTGATGATTAGTCGGATCAGCACTATTTAGAGCATCTATTCACTCTATCGACTATATTCCTGAAGCTGCTAATCTGCATTTCTGACTCATATGCATTTGTTTGATTGTGCATTATCAACTAAGAGGGAGAAATTTGACAAATCATGTCCTAGTTGTGTGTACTATTGAAGGGGGAGATCATGTCCAGGGGGAGTTTGCTCGATTGGTGAGTTTTCAATTGATTTCAATTGGTTTGGAGCGTTTTGCAGCTAGTTGTGTTGAGCCTTTGCCTCTTTCTTGAGGGACTAGCAGTTTTGCATTCTTATGCGCTTTCCAGTTGGTATCATTTCAGTTGGTATCGAGCTTTCCTGCTAGCGGTGTTGAGCCCATCCTGCCTATTCTTGAGGGCTAGCTTTGCTTTGCTTGCATTACAATTGGCATTTCAATTGGCATCGAGCTTTCTCGAGATTCAATTGGTATCGAGCTTTCTCGCTAGCGGTGTTGAGCCTGTTCTACCTCTTCTTGAGGTCTAGCTGTGTTTTACTTGGTTGCGTCGAGCCATTGCACATGTCTTTGGGGACCAAGTTGTTTTGCTCCTCCACTTGACCTTCTTTCGGCTTTGATATGCTTTTGGGTCATTTGGATGAGTTCTCTACTCCTTCTTTCTTCTACCTTCATATGTTTTGTGTTGGTAGTTGACAATGCACTCATCAAGGGGGAGATTGCGGATACATGGGTGTATGCCGGATCTTGACATGATGAGTGATTGTCAACGGGTTTGATGTGCATGTTCTCTGGCTTGTGTTGTGCAGCTATCGAGCACGGAGACAGTGATCGAAGGCAAGGTGATGGTCAAGTAGAGACGTGTCGTGTCGATGGATCCGGAGCGGTGAAGGGCGGACGTGAGGCTTGGACTGAGGGACCAGTGGCCTGATGATCAGCTGTGGTGGCTGACAGCCTGGGACAGTGATGAGCGGAGACTTGCGCGGCACGGTGTGGCTCGGGTCATGGACCTGGGGACACATGTCGGTGGACGGGGTGAACGGGCGGTGCATCCCCTCTACGGTGTTGGTTTGGTGGTTGAGCCACAGAAAAACCACCGGGTGGACGGTTTTCAGGTTTGGGCCACAAAACCTGGGTGCTGTGGGTTTCCGAGTTTGGGCTTCAAAACTCGGGCTGGGGACGGTTTGCAGGTTTGGACCTCAAAACCTAGGCGCTGGCGGGTTTCTGAGTTTGGGCCACAAAACTCAGATGATGGACGACAGGTTTCCCGGTTTCGGCCTCAAAACTGGGGGAGGACTTGAAGACTGGTTTCCCGGTTTCAGCCTCAAAACTGGGGAGAGGTCCGTGAAATGGACGAGCGGCGCGTTGGCGGCACGTGGCGGCATCAGGTGAGGTTGCGTCGAGGTGAAGCTACCAGATGTGCGGGCGTGGCTGTCGGATCGACTACACATTGAGTTGGTCAGGAATACCCTTAGGGTTAGCCTGCCCGCTCATTAGTTGTAAGGGTAGAAGGGGAATAATTGTATTAGGCTATATAAGGAGAGGCCACCCCTCCCTCCAGACCATCTCAGCCATTGCTATTTTCACTTAGGGTTTCCTGCTCTCCCACATCCCTGTTGTAGATACTGAGATCCGCAGAGACAACTAATCATACCTTTGTTCCCGAGATTTTGAGAAGTGAGACCGTAATCTCACTATTGTCTCGTGTGATCGAGACACGGTTGATTTCGTGGTTGTGTTTCGCGTTTTGAACTTGTTCTTCGCGTTCTTGTTTTCTCCATGATTTTCCTGTGACTCGATCTCCCTACTCATTGCGTATTTTTCGAATCCACTTGAATCAACTTGGTCTTTGATGTGAGGAGATCATTTCCACCGAAGGAATTCAACTCAAACCTCACGAACAAGTAGATGGATTGGTTTTCCTTTTGGATCGATTTTTCTCTCCTCCACCTCCTAACTTCTTTGATTCATCGATTTGGAGATAGGTTCGAGCCATGATCTCCTAGGAGTAGCTCACTATTCTCCTTGTGATTCCTCTCACCAAGGTTGAACCCTAGAGGTTTCGTTTTGGGTGAGATTGAGTCCAAACGGTTGAAGAACTGAACTGCGTCGGGGTGACCGGACGCTGGAGTCGGGCCAACTGGACGCTCGGGAGTGAGTCTAGTCGTTGAAAGTTTAGGCGTTCTGTTTTTCCCAGAATTGACCGGACGCTAGGGCCGCGTGTGACCGGATGCACAGAGAGCACTGTTCATTGCTTCTTCTGTGTAGACCAGACGCACAGGTGTTGTGACCGGACGCTTCATCACTGTGAGTCCGGTCCAACACAGTAAGGGTCCAAAATGGTTTTTGTCTCACCGGACGTGTCCGATCACTGTTGACCGGACGCAGCAGTGAGTCCGGTCAGTACTGAACAGTGCATTCTCATCTGTAGTTTGTTCGTCTGTTGTCGGTTTTGGTTTCTGGGTTTTGTGTTCGGTTTCTAGAGTTGTGTAGTGTCTCGCTGTGCTTCTTGGAAGCATCCACCCTACTCCTAGAGTCATAGACACTACCAAGCTCTAGGTTTGCTCTTGGGGTTGATTCTCGGGACAGTGACGTTAAGTTTCTATAAAGAAATTTAAAGCTCCCATTCACCCCCCCCTCTGGTCGCCTTTGTGTAGCACTTTTGGTCCTTCACTAAGCAACTTATCCTGACTGAGCAACATGATGTTCATGGACTCAAGCTCGGCAGAAAGATGATCGGTAGTGCAAGAAGGAGATACCTCTGAGGATGTAACGTCGCCGTCACAGGTGTGCTCATTAGTACGCTCACCAGCCTCCTCGTCCAAGGCCATGGTGCCAAATCTATCGGAGGTGGACTTACCGAAGAAGCAGAGGCCGGTCAGATGCTCCTCTGTCTTCCTCTTGGACTCATCGTCGCTTGAGCTGGATCTGCGACTGGCGGGGTCATCGTTGAGGTCGTTGATCGACGCGAGGAAAGCATGCTCCTGTGACTTGGCGTTCTTGTAGTACGCCTCCTTGATAGCCTCCTTGTTGAACTTGCCCCTTGTCTTCTTCTTCTCGGCGGTGTGCTCGCGCTTGTCCTTGCGCCTGGAGTTGTGATTCCTATCGGTGAAGCCTTTGTCGCGCTTGGGGTAGTTTGCGACAATGTGATCGGGATCGCCACACCCATAGCAGACCTCACGTGTGCCACCATGCCGGCGATTCAAGCTGTTGTTGTGGAACCGCGAGAACCGGCTGATGATGAGGGCGACCTCGTCATCGCCTAACACCTCCACCTGCTCCTCTGTCACTGAAAGTAGAGAAGACAAAGCAAAAGACGGTGGTGAAGTGTTAGCGGAAGAAGTCGACCCAAGCCTACATGAAACCAAAGCCATGGTGTGTGAAGATGGGTTCTTCAGCTTGGCTTGAGTAAGATGGTCGATCTTGGTGGACTTGAGCTTACTGAACAGCTCGTCCATGGTGAGGGTGTCATAGCTTTGTGACTCAATGATAGTCGACACCTTCACCTCCCATACCTTCCAATCTAGGGCATATAGCAACTTGAGTGCCCTCTCATGATCATCATAAGGTAGGTTGGCCCGATTGGCATGCATCTTGTTCACAATCGTTTGGAAATGAGCGAACATGTTGTCAATCGTCTCTCCCTCCAACTAAGTAAAATTCTCGTACTCACGCTTGTACGTCTCAAAGAGTCTGGTCTTGACCTGAGCGGTCCCCTCGTGATAGCTTTGAAGCTTCCCCCAGATATCTCGTGCCATCTCAAGCTCAGAGACACGCTCGAATTCAGGAAGAGAGATGTTGGCCAAAAGCGCGTTACGCGCCTTTGAGTTCATGTTGTGCTGGTCAATCTGGATCTAACCCACACAAGCCGCAAGCAACTCGTACTGTATGTTCTCACATATCTCCCAGACGGAAGAGTCGAGGCTACGAAGATAGGCACGCATCTGAATCTTCCAATAGGGGTAGTTTGTCCTATCGAAAAAGGGTGCCTTGCCAAACCCTTGATCCATGTCACCTTCGTGGATCCGAAATCGATTAAGGTAGAGAGATCCTTAACCCGCTCCGATACCAATTGAAGGACTAGAAACGGCGACCAGAGGGGGGGTGAATGGGACCTTAAAATTTCTTCTTGAGAATCTACAACCATTGTCCCAGATTCAACCCCAAAGGCAGGTCCGAGACAAGGTAGTGTCCATGACCCTAGATGTAGGATGGATGTTTCCATGAAGCACATCGAGACACTACTAATCAAGGAACCTAACGCAAAAGACGGAGACTGTTGACACTGGTTATCTATCAAAATTAAAGGATAAATAAATATGAAAAGGGCATGAATTCAATCGCCAATAAAGGTTTAGGGTTTTAACTGACAATATTCCACGAGTTTTGGTGAATTGTGATTCTGTAGGGACTAAACAGGAAAACCAGCACTGATTACTTCTCCTAGAAGAAAACCGACGGAAGATTATGGAACCAGCACGTCAGGAATACTCCATAAGGACCTAGAGGACACCAGAGGACACCACGAGGTGGGACACCCCGAGAGGCCGCCAGGTGGGACTGACCGGTCCCACCCTATGACTGGTCGGTCAGCCCCTGGGCTCGATGGCCTCCGTCTTCTGGAACCTTCCTCCACCGCCTTTCGGGTTCCATCTCAGCCCTACGTGAAGTCGGTTTGATCTAACGGTCGCGGTTGATCCCTCAGGGCTATACATACAGGCCCCCAGGACCCAGGGAAGATCAAGTCCTCTCTTCAGAAAAGTCTACGCCTCATTCAGAAACCCTAGAAGAAGACTTTAAGAGCCAGCATTCAAGTAGAAGACTAGTTACCCCTCTAGTTTAGGTTTAGAACCTAGTCTTATACTAGAACTAGAAGAGAGAGAGAGGAAGAGATCAAGAAGGAGCTCTGGCCTATCGGATCAACTTCTTCATCTTGTACCTGCGGATTCAAGTTTATCTTCAACTTGCTTCAGCGATTGTATCGGTAATCAACGTCTATATTTAAGTTTGATCCATTGTTCTTATTATTCTTAAGGTTTATGACTCTCTTTTGAGTACTTTAATTCTAGTCATTCTAGAGTTAGAGTAGTTGGATAGTCTAAGCGTGGTGCTTAGACTTGATAGCTCATAAATGCCTCCTATAACGCCGGTAGTAGTGGTTGTTCTCAAGGGTGACTCTTATAGCCTTGTTGATTCTTCTATAGTCCACTTACCCGTGTGTAGGCTCGGTAGGATTATACATTTGCATAAAAGACTCATACTCTGTTTGTGACCTTTTATGGCAACTTTCCCACTAAGAATAATGCAAACATATCACTCTTAAATTGGAATTAGACAGCCTTAGTGATCCCCTCTATACTTCTAGATTCTCCGTCCTTGTTAGCTACTCAGGGGTTAGACTTTAAGACTTAACGTTATCCGTTCCTTTGGGTTCAATATTAAAACTGGGTTACTCCGGTGAAGTGCTACATCGGTAGATTTTATCTGTGCGCTTGCGGATAAAGTAGAGTGTGCGTTAATTTATACCAACAAGCATTTCTGGCGCCGTTGCCGGGGAACGGTAGATCATCTTAAGTCTTAGTTTAACCTTGTATTATACTTTTATCTTTTCCTTTTTTGTCCCAGTCTTTTCATTATTTTTGTGTTCATTCTTATGAATGTTGTTTTTGAATTCCACTCTTATCTATCACTACCCCATGAACGCAAGCTATAACCAGTAGAATCCTTACACCCCATCATAATACCTGGTTATTAGCTATGCCTACCTTTCCGCTGCACTGAGCATAGAAATATAATTGTGAAAATATTCCTTCGGTTATTTTGTCACTAACCTTCCTAGGTCTAGAGTAGAAAAGAATGAAGGAACAACAAACACAAGGTATGTCCAACCAATCATTATGTAACATTGAACTTTCTATGAACATCTTTTGCCTTGTTGCTATGTTGGTTGTCCCTACCTTTAAGATATGCTCATATACTAATCATCACCATCTGAATAAATCTATATAATACTTTCATGCTACCCTCATTCGTTATATTATATGTTTAGGTTTGGAGTACTTTCATACATCTCTTAAATTAAGCATGGTGCCTAGTTTAGGAGTGGTGATCTTGCTTTGAAAGGCTTTTAAGTTAAGCAATTAAGTTAAAATGCCTTCCTAGATCAAATTAGATGTGGTGTCTAGGTTGAGTTTTGAGCTGATAGTATGCTATAGTGGATGCTGGATATTTTGTTGGACTAACCCCTGCAGGGAAACTTTCAATATCAATTTGGGAAAGTCCGAAGATGAACTCACACTGGAGATGAAGAGACATATGAACTTCAACAACTTTGCACAATGAAGACTCGGCTCATTCATCATGGATGAAAGAACTATGAGTATCAAAGTTTATTTATTTTGTCTTCTACTGCAAGTTATCTTTTGCCTTGAATCATGTTAAAGTGCAGCCAACACATACTAGTCTATGCTAAAATAATCCTAAAAACATCTCCTTATTAGCATAGATGCAAAATACATATGTTGTGGACAACAACCCATGCTCCAAATTCTTGCAATCCTTCGGGTATATATCCACTAACGTTATGCAGGAGAGAGATTTTGTTCATCCATGGTTTGGTCTGAACATTGAAGATCCAAAACCCAAACCACAGACACACAAACCTACTCTTAGATCACAAATGGTGCTAGCCTAGCTTTCAGTCTTGCTTGGGCGCTAATGACAAACAGGATGCAACTTACCTCATATGAGACAACCTATGCCTGCAATCATCATAGTCCAAGACATCAAGACAAGAAGTGGGAAGTTATCCTCTTTTCTAATCAAGAGCTAGCTTGGGAGACAAGATGGTACCACTACAACAATAGCAAGATCCACAAGTCAAACACATGAACATGTTGTTGGGAGTCCATCTACATCACAAGCCAGACTGGGAGAGACAATTCCGTTGTCTAGATGTGTTTCACAATCAAGGGGAGGAAGGACAACCCCAACTTCAAACATATTGATCTTCTACTCACCACTTTGATCAGTACAAACCACTAGATGTTGTCCCAGTCGAGAAGAAGAATATGATCCACCACACATTCTTGGAAGCTCGTTCTTGAACACCATCAATGTTATCATCTTTGCCGGACCTAGAGAAGTCAACTTTTGGATCTTTCGCTGCATCTTCAACATCTACATCACTTATGAGCAGCCAAAGAGAACCAAGAGCAGACGTTGAAGGGAGAACCAACTGCCAAGAATTGAGGAGGGCATCATGAAGGATGAAGCCACTGCACCACAAGAGTTAGAAGATGGAGAGATAGTACCTGAGCCAGCAAATCAAGAAGAACAGTCGATAATATCTCCATCATCTAGACACTGTTAAGAGGACAAGTCTCAGTTGTGACATTACAAGACAAAAGACTATCATAGAGGCACTCGAGTAACATATCTAACTTCAAGTCTCTTATCAACCCAATAATTAAAGGAAAACAAGAAAGGTTGACAAGAGAAGAATGTGGAACTATTCCTACATCCTCATAGTACAGAATTAATACAAGAAAGAGAGTGGATCCTAGTTAGCATACTCGAGGAACAATGCGCCTTCACTGATAAGTCGACACAAGAGAAGGAAGGTCGATACCTCTAAAGATAATTCCACTGTGATCTTCCTCCTCTCAATCACACTGTGAGACAAACAAGAGAAGACAAGCCTTTCATAAACAACAACCAGTTAGACAAGAGGAGCTTCTGCAAGGTGGTTCAGCACAATCACCCTCCAATGACAAAGTAACATTTCAAGGTAAGTAACCATCATTGTAAAAGCTTCTTCTTGATTCTAGTATGAACATAAATAAAGAACTAAACATGTTTAAGTTGCACATCACTTGATCCAACTTAATGAACTCAACATATTCAGTCCTTTGATCCTTATTCATAGCTTTACTCTCTTGAATCTCACTGTCTTAACTAAATGAGCTAAAATGTTGTGCATCTAACCTTTGGAAGATGATATATCTCAATTATGAAAAGATCGACACTTTATTCATAGATTATCCTTCCTTGGGTTAAGTGATTTGATCTGTTAAATATTTTAAGATGCTACTTTTATGCTCATCCTCTGATCCTATCACTCATGTTAAGATTGAATAGAACACATAAACAACAAGTTTGTCTTGTGCAATGTGCCTAAGGTTAGAGAGGAATAAACAAAACTTTTGGTTCTGTTGGTGTTTTTCCACCAACAGAACCCATGCACTTGATCTCTACCTTGTCTTTATGAGCAGGACACACTCTTGAGCAAACAGGGCGAAGTTTGTCACTCCCAAATTCTACAGAGTGAAGGTCCTAGATCTACAAGAACATGCACACTGAGCAAAATGCTACCAGCTTCCATAATTAATGCTTCACTTCAAACTGCTGGACGAACGAAGAACATGAGTGACACCATATCAAGAGGCATAATCAAGAAGGAATGATGGAAGACGTCGTAGTCAGAATTAGAGGTCATGAAGTCCCCACAGACTTCTTGATCTTTGACATAGGAGAAGACGATGATGTCCACCTCATCCTAGGAAGACCATTCCTCTACGCTACAAGTGCAATCATCTACAAGAGGAAATCAATTTTCACTTTCCTAGAGAAAAGGTACGATGCTACTTCATCAACTACATACCCAATGAAGCACTCAAGAAGAACAGGAGTGAAAGACACCACTCTCAACGCCAAGGAAGACAAACTATCTGAGCGCATCTTGGCCCCTAGTGGTTTTGGTGATTGGATGAAACACAAGATTACTGTGACTAACGTGTGTTTTGCAGAAACAAGATTGAGTTAGGTCACGGTAATGGCGACGATACGGGCATGTGGAGTTCATGTCCCCTGGCGATGGATATCGTTTCGGTTTTCAAAGGATGGATGACGAGGACGATGGTAGACTAGGCTAAGTGTCATATGGTGTTGGAGGACACTTAGGTAGTCTTTGGTCTTTGTTTTTCCTTTGGTTGTACTATAAAGGGGAGCATGAATCAGTAGCTTGACCTAGATGAGTCTATTGAGGTAGGTGTGGTGCACACTTGTTATTTCATAGCCCTAGGTAGCTCAGAGAGATGCCTTAAGTCGAGTGGATCAAAAGTCGTTTAGGCCACGTCGCGATCCGAGTTGAGTTTGCCCTTATTATGGGCATCGGACGCTGGCCAGGTGGGCATCGGACGCGTCTGATGCTCACCCCGACTAGGGTTTAGTCTGGTGCGTGGCATCGGACGCGCCAATGTGTTCACATCGTACGTGCCCATGCCACTATTCACGTGCGCGTGAACTGGAGGCCGCATCGGACGCTGGCATCGGACGCTGAGGGCCAGCGTCCGATGGCCATCCAGAGAGGATCCAAAGAGGGTAAAACAACATCGGACGCGTCCGATGTGGTGGCATCGGACGCTGCCCAGCGTCCGATGTCCCTTTAAGAGGTCTGACAAGAGGGTACAGTCGACCGTTGGTCGAGGTCATCGGCGCGTCCGATGCCCCCGCAGAAACCCTGTCTTGTCCTATTTTTGGATGGCCGGTTGGGGGAGTATATACTTCCTTCCCTCCATCCATTTGAGTGTTCTTGCCACTTCCATCTGCTGAGAGACACATTGTGAGTGTGAGATAGTGCAAGAGCCCTAGTGAGGTTGAGTGATTTGCTATTTGTGAGAATTAGACACCTCCTAGTGAGAATTGAGTAGCAAGTGTGCATCCATCCATCTCTTTGGCCTTGTGTTGGTCAAGTGAGAGTTCTAGCTTGTTACTCTTGGTGATCGGCATCACCTAGACGGCTTGGTGGTGATCGTGAAGCTTGGAGAGCATCCGGTGGCATTGTGGATGACCCAAGCAAGCTTGTGACCGGTAGTGAGCGATTCACCGGGCCGGAGCGGCGAAGAATCAGCTCATAGTGAGCACTTGATCCTTGCGCGGATCAAGGGGGAGCGATACCCTTGCGCGGGTGCTCCAACGAGGACTAGGGGGGTTTGCCGACACCTCGATACCTCGGTGAAAAGATCATCGAGTCATCTCTACTCCTTTACCTACGCATTTACTTTCAAGCAATTTAATTCCGCACTACTACTTGTTGTTCAGTCTATATTGGATTGCTTTGCTAGAGTAGGAGTGGCATTGACTTGGTCTTTTGTGCGGTAGAATAAAGAGAAACACACTCCTAGGCACTAGGGGGTTAATTGAGGCTTGATAGGTTTTATTCTTGCAAGAAGTTTTAGAAAAGCCCAATTCACCCCCCCCCCCCTCTTGGGCATCTTAATCCTTTCAATTGGTATCGGAGCCTCGTGCTCTCGATTTAGGCTTAACTGCCTAGAGTTAAGATGTTCGGAGGTGATGGACCACCTCCCATGTTCGAGGGAGACGACTTTCCATATTGGAAAATCCGTATGGAGTCGTACCTAGAAGCGGTTGATGTGAAATTCCGCGATGCCGCTATAACCGGGTTCCCCACACCCAAGGAGGGCACTAGCCTCACGCCACATGAGGAAGAAAATAAGAAGTGAAATGCAAAGGCCAAAAACATTCTTTTTAGAGGCATTTGCAAGGATGTGTTTAACCGCGTCCGAAACCACAAGAATGCCCATGACCTATGGGATAACATTTGTGCTCTCCATGAGGGGACCAAGAGTGAGCGTGAGGAGAGATATCATTTAGTTATGCAAAAGCTTCATTCATTTGATATGCATGCTAATGAAAGTGCAAATGAAATGTACTCACGCTTGAATGTTCTTGTAGAAGAACTCCATGGACTTGGCCTCACACAAATGCAACCATCCGATGTTGTGAGGAAGATCCTTTGTGTCCTCCCAATTGAGAAATATGGACACATTGTGATGGTGCTACATCAAGGTGATCTTTCCACCGCTACACCAACGCAAATCTTGGGGAAGATCAATGCACATGAGATGTACATGCACATCACACCTAATGGTGGCTCTTCCACCGACAAGAAGAAGGACTTGGCCTTCAAAGCAAGCCATGACAAGAAGGGCAAGTCAAAGGCTATTGAGGTGCATCATGAGAGCTCAAGTGATGAAGAGGATGATTCCAACATCGCTCTCATGGTGAGAAGAACCACCAAGATGTTGAAGAAGCTTCACAAGAATGGAGACAACTTTGACTCAAGAAAGAAGAAGTTCTTCACAAGTAGCAAGAGGAGGCCAATCTCCGAAATGGATTGCTACAATTGTGGAGATCTTGGTCATCTTGCCCACCAATGCACCAAGCCCAAGAAGGACAACTACAAGAACAAGAACAAGGGCAAGAAGTATGACTCATCAAGTGAAGATGAGAAGAAGAATGACAAGCCCTACAAGAAGCAAGAGGGCAAGAAGAAGCAATACCACAAGAAAGGTGGTAAAGCATACATTGTTGGTGATTGGCTCACCGACATTGACTCATCTGGTGGCTCATCCGGTGAAGATAGTGATGATGAGAAGGAGAAGGTGGCCGCTCTAGTCATTGGCTCCTCTACACCACCACCACCACCATCACCATCATCATCTACACATCTATGCCTCATGGCTAAAGGTGATCGAAAGGTACAAAGCGATGATGACTCTAGTGATAGTGATAGTGATGGTGAATTTGAGTCACCTACTTATGATGAGCTTGTTACATTGCTAAACAACTACTCTAAAATCATAAGAAAGACTAGAGCTAAAAATGAAAAGCTTGTTGATGAAAATGAATCTCTTGTTGAGAAATATGATCATGGTATTCATGCTAGTGATGAGCTAAAAATGAACTTGCTACTATGTCATCCACTATCAAGGGGCTCAAGTCCTCCAACAAAGAGCTCAAAGCTAAAAATGAAAAACTTGATAAGATGCATAGTGACTTTACCACTAGTTATGCTTTGCTCAAAGAACAATACACTCAAGTGAAAGTTGATTATGATACTCTCACCATTGCTTATGATATGCTTTCACATGAGACACTTGATGCTCCTAACCTTGTTGTTATGTGTGACATAGCAACATCTTGTGAGGACTTGGTTAGTAAGCATGATGAGCAAAGAGCTAGTGGCAAGGGCAAGAATGTGGTTGTGGCCGATCACTATGATGATTATGTCAAGATCAAGAATGAGAATGCAAAGCTCCAGGTTGATCTAGAGAAGCTTGCAACCACAAAGCAAGTCACTATTGAGACCCAAGATGATGATTATAGCATGTCACTTGAGCTTGACATGCTAAAAGAAGAGAACAAGAGATTGAAGATGGAGAGGGATTACAAGATGACACCATCTCAATTAGAGCTCCAACAAGAGAATGACAAGCTCAAGAGAGAGAAGGAGCACCTTACCACCGGGTTGAAGAAATTCACCAAGGGGCAATGTCTTCAAAGTGAGCTACTCATGAACACCGTCATGAAGACCAATAGAAATGGAATTGGCTTCCTTGAAGAAAAGATGAAGCAACACAAAAGCGTCACTAAGCCAAAGAAGAAGAAGATTGGAAGATGCTATGAGTGAGGAAAGGAAGGACACTTTGCTCATGATTGTGAAGAGCCTAAACCTACACCCTTGCCCAAGCATGCTAGGCCCTTTGCTTTCAATGCTCACTACATGCTTAGACAAGACTCTAGTGGCAAGATGAAAGTCATGTTCATGGGGCCTCCTAACAAGAATAGGCCAAAGCAAATTTAGGTTGCAAAGTCACTAGTAGAGAAGGTTAAGGGACCTCAACAAGTTTGGGTCCCAAAAGGTCAAGCTTGATTTATTGTGTGTGTAGGTGAACTACAAGACCGGTGGATCTCATTGGGTGATTGATAATGGTTGCACACAACATATGACCGGTGATCCCCGGATGTTCACCTCACTAGAAGAGAATGTCAATGACCAAGAAAAGATAACATTTGGTGACAACTCAAAGGGCAATGTCAAAGGATTGGGCAAAGTGGCTATATCAAATGATCATACCATCTCCAATGTGCTTCTAGTTGCATCATTGAGCTTCAACTTGCTATCCGTTGGGCAACTATGTGATCTTGGCTTTCAATCTTTGTTCACCGACAAGGAAGTGGTTGTGACCAAGAAAGATGATACACAAGTGATATTCAAAGTGATAAGAGTATGGGTGCCCCGATCTTTCGGTGGAGAGGGATAACTTCGATTTGGACTGAAACGATGTTCACGACCCGACTACAACCATCCAAGGATGCTGCACCTTAGCAATCGATACACCAATTCCAGCGGTTGCTCGCGATCTTGTGGATGTACGACCAACCAAACCACTAGGGTTATTCGTGCAAGCAATCGAAGAACAAGCAAGAACAAGTAGAACAAGCACTCTATTGCAAAATAAGAGATGAAGGTTCAAATCTGATAGACATGAAGGTGGGGTTCCGAAATCAAGTAGAACGGATGGTCTAGTCGACACAAACGTCTACTAGGAAGTAGCAATGGCTAAACTTACATCTAAACAAAACCCAATCTGTTTGTGGCGGCTATGGGGGGTATTAGAGGAGGAGAGGACGACTAGGAGGGTGTTGGGGTCGTCCTCCAACCCTAGGACGCGTCCCAAATGGACCCAACTTGATACATGGGCCAACAGCCCAAGATATGGTGACGCAGCACCCTGGACAGCAAGACCTCTCGGTAGTATTTGGATGATTGCCGCCGCTGTGTAGAAGATATGGACATGGGGCTGGATTCAAATGAAAGTAGACTTATTAAGCTTTCCATCAAGTCCTGAACCGTCCAAATCCAAGTCCGTATGAAGTCGTGGTGACCGTAACAAGTTGGGACTGTTCTGCCATCCGAATTCAACTTCCAAAACGTGTTGGAGTTGGACTCTTTCCTTTCTTGTGCCAAAACTGACGTGGTGACCTGGTGAAGGATATTAGGAACACTTGGATTTGGTCCCCAATCAACTTTATTAACATTCCATACTTTGCATATGCAACCAAACCTTCCCTTGATCCATATAAGTAATTCTGAAAATAAAAATATACACACTTTATGGTGCAGCACCAATTCATCAAATATATCAATGATAAACCACAAATAGAATGGTTTCACCTTTGGTTTAGAAGTGGTTAAATTGGGCGTATCTGAGCCGGTCATGTCCTCATCACAAAGGCTTTAGATACAACAATCTCTATCTAGTGGATTTCACCTCCGAAGATGCCAACTTGAAGACATGTTTGTTCACTAAGCAATCACTTGGTTGGCTATGGCATAGAAGATTGGCACATGTTGGAATGAACACTCTTAACAAGCTATTGAAGAAGGATTTGGTTAGGGGCTTGAAGGATGTCAAATTTGAGGAGGACAAATTGTGTAGTGCATGTCAAGCCGGCAAGCAAGTTGCAAACACTCATCCAACCAAAGCCTTTGTATCAACATCAAGAGAGTTAGAGCTACTTCACATGGATCTATTTGGGCCAACAACATATGCTAGCTTGGGTGGAAATCTCTATTGCCTAGTGATTGTTGATGACTACTCTAGATACACTTGGGTATTCTTTCTTCATGACAAATCCGAAGCAACCCCTTCATTCAAGAAGTTTGCCAAGAGAGCCCAAAATGAGTTTGACTTAAAGATCAAGAAGTTAAGAAGTGACAATGGAAGAGAGTTCGACAACACCCACATTGAGCAATATTGTGATGAAGTTGGGATCAAGCATGAAGTCTCCGCAACCTACACACCACAACAAAATGGGGTAGTTGAGAGGAAGAACCGGACTCTAATCACCCTAGCAAGGACAATGCTAGATGAGTACACTACACCAGAAAGATTTTGGGCGGAAGCAATCAACACCGCTTGCTATGCATCAAACCGGTTATTCCCCCATCGTCTCCTTAGCAAGACCCCCTATGAGCTACTCAACAATAAGAAGCCGGATATATCATTCTTTAGAGTGTTTGGGTGCAAATGCTACATCTACAAAGCCAACATCTAGGGAAGTTTCAACGCCGATGTGATATTGGTTTTCTTGTTGGTTACTCATTGAAGTCCAAAGCATATCGAGTATTCAACCATGCCACCGGGATGGTAGAAGAAACATATGATGTGGAATTCGATGAATCTAATGGCTCTCAAGGAGAGCATGAAAATCTTGATGATGTAGGTGATGAACCATTGAGGGAAGCAATGAAGAACATGCCAGTTGGAGCCATCAAGCCTAAAGATGATGATGATGATGTGCAAGTCATTGACAAGCCATCCTCATCCAATGTACCACATGTTGATGACAAAGATGGGAAGGATCCATTTGAAGATACTCATGTCTCCCATGATCAAATGGTGGTACAAGCTCAAGATGTTGATGCTCCACAAGCGGCCCCTCAAGTGGTTGATGAAAGGACTACTCCTCTACTACAAGCTCATCCTCAAGAACTCATCATAGGGAGTCCAACAAGGGGTGTAATGACTCAATCTCAAAAACTTGCTTTATTTATTGAACATCACTCCTTTGTATCTCTTGTTGAGCCTACCATTGTAGATGAAGCTCTAGGTGATCCGGATTGGGTGAATTCAATGCATGAAGAACTAAACAACTTCACCCGCAACAATGTTTGGACACTTGAAGAGCGACCCAAAGGCGCAAGAGTCATTGGAACAAAATGGGTGTTTAGGAACAAGCAAGATGATCAAGGCAAGTTTGTTAGAAACAAGGCAAGGCTAGTGGCAAAGGGGTTCTCTCAAGTTGAAGGTTTGGATTTTGGGGAGACCTTTGCACCGGTTGCAAGACTCGAAGCCATTCGTATCCTCCTTGCATATGCATCACATCATGACATTAAATTATATCAAATGGATGTGAAAAGTGCATTTTTAAATGGCTTCATAAATGAACTAGTCTATGTTTATCAACCTCCCAGGTTTGAAGACCCTAGATATCCTAATCATGTTTATAGGTTGTCCAAGGTGCTATATGGGCTCAAGCAAGCCCCAAGAGCATGGTACGAGCGCCTCCGAGACTTCCTCATTGAGAAGGGCTTCACCATTGGGAAGGTCGACACCACACTATTCACCAAGAAGCTTGATGGAGAGATCTTCATTTGTCAAGTCTACGTTGATGATATCATCTTCGGGTCAACAAATGAAGCCTATTGCAAGGAATTTGGTGACTTGATGTCGAAGGAGTTTGAAATGTCCATGATTGGAGAGCTCACATTCTTCCTAGGCTTCCAAGTCAAGCAATTGAAGGAGGGGACTTTCATATCTCAAGAGAAGTATACAAAAGACCTCCTCAAGCGCTTCAACATGGATGATTGCAAGCCTATCAAGACTCCAATGCCAAGAAATGGACATCTCGACCTAGATGTGGGAGGTAACCCGGTTGACCAAACTCTCTACCGTTCTATGATTGGTAGCTTGTTATATTTGACCGCATCTAGGCCCGACATCATGTTTAGTGTGTGCATGTGTGCTCGCTTTCAAGCCGATCCTAGGGAATCACATCTCATAGCGGTGAAGAGAATCCTTAGGTACCTAAAGCACAACCCAAGCACTGGCCTTTGGTATCCCAAAGGAGCTAACTTCCAACTCATTGGGTATTCATATTCGGATTACGCGGGTTGCAAAGTAGATAGAAAAAGCACATCTAGAGGGTGCCATTTGCTTGGGAGATCACTAGTTTCATGGAGTTCAAAGAAGCAAAATAGTGTGGCCTTGTCTACCGCCGAAGCGGAATACATAGCCGCGGGTGCTTGTTGTGCACAAATCCTTTATATGAAACAAACCCTTTTAGACTACGGTGTAGTTCTAGAAAGGGTACCTTTGTTGTGTGACAATGAGAGCGCGGTTAAGCTTGCTAACAACCTGGTTCAACACTCTCGCACAAAGCACATTGATATTCGCCATCACTTTCTTAGAGACCATGTTTCCAAGAAAGACATATCCTTAGAGGGAGTTAGAACCGAAGATCAATTGGCGGATATCTTCACAAAACCCCTAGATGAAAACACCCTTTGTAGATTGCGAAGTGAACTTAATGTGCTTGATCTAAGTAACTTTGTCAAAAGGTGAAAGGGGGTTGTCTTTGCATTGCATTGTATCATATGCCATGTTTATATTACGCTATGCACATAGGCTTGTCAGACGTGGTTAAGATAACCGCCCTAAAAAGCGTGTGAAGAAGCTTACCCATCAGCAAACTTGACAAGCAACCTAGATTCAAATTCCGAATTGCATGGCATATGCATGTTTGTTGCTTTGTCGTTTCTTTTCGGTTAAGTTTTGAGCAACCGCTGTGTTCGTCCACCGCTAGGGGGAGCATTTGAGGCTCCTAATGGTTAAGTCCCCTAGTCTTGGTGGCCACATGTTGTCTCCTCGTGCTTTATTGCCTATTTTCTCTAAAAATGATATGTAGCCTATGGCAAAATATTTATAAAATTGAGGGCTTATGCAAAGATGCTCATACTGGGTTCCAACTGGTGCTTGTTTGCCTCTTTCTTGAGTTGGAACCTGGTTGGGAGAGGGAGCCGCAGCAGAAATCTTCAAATCTGCTCAAAATGCAGCATCAGACGCTGCATCGGACGCTCCCCCAGCGTCCGATGCCCTGCACTGTAGACAGCTCCGGCTGAAACAGTGTCAGGGTAGCGTCCGATGTGTTCTCATCGGAGCGTCCGATGCTCCCTCGGACGCTGCCCAGCGTCCGATGCCGAGGCAAAGGACGCGTCCGATGTGATTTTGGTCATCGGCAGTGGATACCATCCATGTCCGATGTGATTTCATCGGCGCGTCCGATGCCCCTTTAAGCGGCACATTGAGTTCTTCTAATGACATGCCGGCCCCACGCGTCATACCATCCATGTCTTCAACCTCGCGCCCGCACCCGACCGACTGAGCTCGCGCCGCCCTGAACCCTAACTTTTCGCCGGCCGCCGCGTCCACCCGCGCCTGCACCCTCCCCGCCGGCCGCCGTGACCCTCGTCGCCGGCCCCTGCTCCGCCGCGCTCGCCGCCTAGAGGAGCCCCTATGTTCAGTCCTTTGCGGACTGGTTTCACGCCACGTCCGACAGAGTCTCTGTTCACGACGACCACCACAGTGACGCGGGACTTGTCTGCCAGTTTCAGTGAGCTCACTGGATTTCCCACTCCAGATCTTCCGGATCCAGTGCAGACGACGACGGCTCCAGTGACCTCTACCACTGAGACCCTCCCGAGCTCCATCGCGTCTTCAGAGCAGACAGAGCCTGTGCAGTCCGAGATGACCACGGCAGTTCAGCCTGAGTTGTTAGTTATTCCAGAGCTTCCGCACTCCGATACTCAGGTTGACACCACTATTGAGACTGCGACAGAGACAGAGCAGGCAGAGCAGTCAGTGCTAGAGCCGACCCAGACCGCTACTAAGCAGCTTCTAGCTTTAAAGGGTCAGTAGGCTACCGGCGCCACTTCTTCACACTCCGAGGAGTACCTACAGCAGTTTGAGTTTACTCAGTGCACTCCGGAGACTGCTTCTGGCTCATTTGCACCACCTCCGCCCTCCGACGCTTAGTTTGGCGCTTGATGCCAAAGGGGGAGAGTGGATGAGTATAGTGATAGGGGGAGCGGTGTGAGAGTGATTTGACTTCTTATGTTGTGTTACTTTCACATACGCTCGTTTCTTATCGCATCTTTTGTGCATGGTTATGCTATATACTTGTGCTATGGACCTTTATGACATGTATGTGCTCACTGTGTTATCATATATGACATGTCATTTCATTTCGCTCATTTACTTGCACTTAATTCTCACTTGGTTATGTATATGAGCTATTTCACTCTTCCACTTGCTATTCACTCTAACTTGTTGAGTTCAGGATGATGGCATGATATGTATGAACTTGTCTCTAATCATTTTCTCTTATTCATTGCAAGTTCATACATGTCATGATTTAAAAACCTCTTCTCTATACTCGATCTCGTGTTGTCATCAATCACCAAAAAGGGGGAGATTGAGCGCATCTTGGCCCCTAGTGGTTTCGGTGATTGGATGAAACACAAGATTACTGTGACTAACGTGTGTTTTGCAGAAACAGGATTGAGTTAGGTCACGGTAATGGCGACGATACGGGCATATGGAGTTCATGTCCCCTGGCGATGGATATCGTTTCGGTTTCCAAAGGATGGTCGACGAGGACGGTGGTAGACTAGGCTAAGTGTCATATGGTGTTGGAGGACACTTAGGTAGTCTTACGTCTTTGTTTTTCCTTTGGCCATACTATAAAGGGGAGCGTGAATCAGTAGCTTGACCTAGATGAGTCTATTGAGGTAGGTGTGGTGCACACTTGTTATTTCATAGCCCTAGGTAGCTCAGAGAGATGCCTTAAGTCGAGTGGATCAAAAGTCGTTTAGGCCGTGTCGCGATCCGAGTTGAGTTTGCCCTTGTTATGGGCATCGGACGCTGGCCAGGTGGGCATCGGATGCGTCTGATGCTCACCCCGACTAGGGTTTAGTCTGGTGCATGGCATCGGACGCGCCGATGTGTTCACATCGGACGCGCCCGTGCCACTGTTCACGTGCGCGTGAACTGGAGGCCGCATCGGATGCTGGCATCGGACGCTGAGGGCCAGCGTCCGATGGCCATCCAGAGAGGTTCCAGAGAGGGTAAAACCACATCGGACGCGTCCGATGTGGTGGCATCGGACGCTGCCCAGCATCCGATGTCCCTTTAACAGGTCTGACAGGAGGGTACAGTCGACCGTTGGTCGAGGTCATCGGCGCGTCCGATGCCAGGCATCGTAGCGTCCGATGCCAGGCATCGGAGCGTCCGATGCCCCCGCAGAAACCCTGTCTTGTCCTATTTTGGGATGGCCGGTTGGGGGAGTATATATACTTCCTTCCCTCCATCCATTTGAGTGTTCTTGCCACTTCCATCTGCTGAGAGACACATTGTGAGTGTGAGATAGTGCAAGAGCCCTAGTGAGGTTGAGTGATTTGCTAATTGAGAGAATAAGACACCTCCTAGTGAGAATTGAGTAGCAAGTGTGCATCCATCCATCTCTTTGGCCTTTTGTTGGTCAAGTGAGAGTTCTAGCTTGTTACTCTTGGTGATCGGCATCACCTAGACGGCTTGGTGGCGATCCTGAAGCTTGGAGAGCATCCGGTGGCATTGTGGATGACCCAAGCAAGCTTGTGACCGATAGTGAGCGATTCACCGGGCCGAAGCGGCGAAGAATCAGCTCATAGTGAGCACTTGATCCTTGCGCGGATCAAGGGGGAGCGATACCCTTGCGCGGGTGCTCCAACGAGGACTAGGGGGGTGTGCCGACACCTCGATACCTCGGCAAAAAGATCGTCGAGTCATCTCTACTCCTTTACCTACGCATTTACTTTCAAGCAATTCAATTCCACACTACTACTTGTTGTTCAGTCTATATTGGATTGCTTTGCTAGAGTAGGAGTGGCATTGACTTGGTCTTTTGTGCGGTAGAATAAAGAGAAACACACTCCTAGGCACTAGGGGGTTAATTGAGGCTTGATAGGTTTTATTCTTGCAAGAAGTTTTAGAAAAGCCCAATTCACCCCCTCTTGGGCATCTTGATCCTTTCACTATCAAGAATAGAGAGGCCAATCATGATGAAGAAGCTATCGACACTGTCCCAGAAAAGAAAGAACAAGAGAAACCTCAAGACAGTGAACCACAGGAAGTGAAGACTCAGACCTAGAAAGTATGGAAGAAAATGTCTGCACCTAAGAGGTACAATCAATAACAATTTTCCAAACGTCTGACATACCTTGGGAGGTCTGAACCAAGGTAAGGTCCGGTTCGTCGGACCTAAATATCTGAACCTTCGCCAAAAGGTAAAAAATTGGTAGTTATCCTCATATTTATTTTCCTGCATTTTTCTGTATATTTAATCCATAATCATTTCTTGCATCAGCATATCTAATTCACAAACATTTTTATTTCTTCATTGCATTAGAAAACAAAATAAAAATAATTTATTTATTGCATTTCATTGTGAACTATGAAGCCCCATGTGAATAATTCTATGGTGTGTAAAAAACCCACAGGAATGTTCATCGTGGTGGCATAAAAATAATAAAAATAAATATGCATACATTCATCCTGTTGCATTTTTCTCTTGCATCATAACAATATTAAAATACAAAAAGAGATCTTAGTGAAATTCTAGATAGCTAAGGCTTGAGTGGCCAACCACTAATGCTTAATCTGTTCCACAAGTTTTGTTGTCTATTTGAGTTTCACAAGATTTGAAAGGCCAAGAAAAGCTGAAGAACAAGTGAATGCTCCATCCACGGTTGGAGCACTATCTCAACAAACATCCACATCAATCAAAGCTCTAATAGAGGAAGGACATATCCACTGCCAGTCTGCTACATTCCAAGATCGAATGACTACGTCAACATTTAGCTTGGGGGAAGGCACCCTCATGTATCCACGTAAGTATCTTTATCCTCTTAAGTTTTCTATAAACAAATTCAAATTAAAAAAAATGTGTGAGCACATGAAGGCTCGCCCTTAAAAAGAAAAGAGCAAAAATATGTGGACACATGAAGGCTCACCATTAAAAAAGAGACAAAAATATATGGGCACATGAAGGCTGTTGACACTTCTTAAGGCAATTGCCTATAATAAACTTTAATAAACTGATTCAGCAGAGTCTTGTTGGCCATGGCTTGACTACTGATGTTGATCTTCCACACGATCTAGTTGATTGTTGATTTGTAAGTGATGAATTACAACTGAACCTGTGTTACCCTGTATATGATATAAACAAAGAAAGACAAGGGTAAGCCTGCCAAGACAGAGGTACAAGTTAATGAATGAATAGTTTATAATCTCCTTTGCCATGTTAAATAAGTTTTGTTTCCACTGATTTACTAGTTTCCATTTGGTTCCCGATGGCTTCCGCTGCTTAATTCCCCGGCAACGGCGCCAGAAATCCTTGTTGACACTTCTTAAGGCAATTGCCTATAATAAACTTTAATAAACTGATTCTAGCAAAAGCCCTCACAAATGTACAGGACACTCCTAGCATCACTTAATGTCAAGTTGTCATCCCCAACATGATACTAGACATGTAATTCATTTGTGACACTAGCTCAAAAGATATAAACAAATATTTATCTGCAAGCGCACAGATAAATATACCTGTTGTGGCAGTATTTCACCCAGATTGTCTAGGTATCGTTATTTATATTTTACCGAAGAAAACAGCGAAGCCGGGACAGATGGATATAAATGTGATTCAAAAGTGGTGGAGATTACTATTTATTCATAACTTCTCACATGTCTAAATAGGGGTATGACAAGATAAAGATAAATAATGATTAATAACGATAACAATAACGGGAATTCTAGAGATAGAGCGAACTACATGGATCAAGTAGAGCAGTCAGGAGATTATTTAAGAGATTCGAAACCTAAGTTACTTCACATTTACTAAGCCTAATGGTTACTCTAGTTAATATACAATCATTTATAGCTAATTAATCTATCATCCATGATCAAAGGACATTACTAAATTAGAATCAAGAACAAAGTAATGAATTCTAACTTGCAATAGCATCCTACTAAGGTCTACACTCGGGGGGAGGACTACAAAGGACTCCACAGGACTGTCACTCCTGCGATCTACCTCTCGACCCGGAGCATAGGATGTATTCGCAGGTAAACTAGGCCTAAACACCATGTTTACACCAGTTTGACCACTTAACTCTATCCATAATAAAGCTAAGTACTTCACGAACATGATCATAAACTCTATCATAATCAGATCTATATTAAATATATAACTAGAATAAACTCCAAAACTGAATAAACTAAAATATATTAAAGTAGCACAAAGTCGAATAAAGATACAAATTACCGAGTCTTCAACAACGATCTGAAGACTCAAACGAAGCTTCCAGCCGGATATGCCGACGAAGTCGCCTGCCTCTACTTGAACCTAGCTAGACGAAACTCTAATCTTGATGTAGAGCTCTAACTCTCTCTCTAGAAACCCTAATTCGCTGTCTTCTGTCTCTTGTCTTCTTCTGCTTCTCCTTTTGGAGGGGGGTCAAGGGTCTGGTTATATAGCCCTGGGCGTGGAACCATGTTCATTGGATCAAACCGACTTAAGGTACGACCGAGTTGCATCCTAGAGGTCGATGAAGGAAGATTCCGGAAGGAGGAGACGTGGGGGCCCTGGACCAGTTCGACCGGTGGGCCCAGGGGACCGGTCGGTCCCACAGGTCAGACTCCCAGGGTGCCTCGCCTCGTGGTGTCCTCTGGTGTCCTTTGGAGTCTTCTAGAGACTTCCTGATGTGGCGGTGGAGTAATCTACGTCGGGTTCCTTCTTAGGGAAGCAATGTAGTCCGGTTTTCCTGTTTAATCCCTGAAAAATATAGAATCACCAAAACTCATGGAATTTGTTAGTTTAAACCTCCTATTTCTAAGTTGGCAATTCTTTTTGGCATTTATTCAAGTATTGTTGACAGTAAATAATGATAGTTAATAGATGTCAACAAACTCCCCCAAGCTAAACTTTTGCTTGTCCCTTAGCAAACATCGGGTTCTGAGAGTAAAATTGTAAACTACTTTAATATACAAGCCATCAACTTAAAACTTCTTTGAAAAGAATTTGGAAGAATTTTCATATGTTCCCTTCGCCAATCTTTTACCTTAGTTCAGAATAATTGAAAGTCAGAAACAATCAAGTCAAGCACTATGTCTCAAATTCCTTATTCCAACTTTACTCCAGAGTTTTGCAAGATTTTCATAATAAAAGCTCAGAGAACTTCTGTATGATATTTTTCAAATTGCATATATATATTTAAGATTAAAAAGCACAACTTACTAAGTCAAAGTTCAGAGCTTAGGGAGAGAAATGTCATACTCTTAGATCAAGCATTTGAAACTTTCTTTTTTAAAAAAATTTGTCAACTCTTATTGGCATATTGTAATTAGAGGGACCATGGGCTATCATTCTTTTTCTTTTCATATTTTTATCACATACATTTTTCTCTTCTTTCTCTTTTTTTCTGATGTTGTCGGACACTTGTCCCTTTTTCTTTCCTCCTTATCATATTTTTGCATAGTCCCATGCCTCTAACACAATACTACTTCGGAAGAGTGAATCTTTTATATTTATAGAAGCTTGATCTTTAGAGCATGATAAACCTCTCTACCATAGCTAAAAACTTAGATCAGAGTAAGCAGCCTCAAAGTATGAATCATTAATTATCAGGCTTTAGTTATTATGTCATACAGGTTCTTATCATGTGATTGAAGTTTTCAAAATTAAAATTCCGGAGATTCATTGAAACTAAGAACAAGATAAATAGCAGCTTAGACTTTTTCGTCTCTAATTCTCAACTATCCAAACTTTAGTTAAGATCATTGTTTTGAGATTTTTCAATTAAAAATTTGAAAGGAATTGTCTTGCAGTTGAGGCTATGTAAAGCAGCTCTTCTTTTTTTTTATTATTCTACTTCAAGTTTATTTTATTCAAATACTAAACAGATACTAGGCACAAACAAAAAGCAAACAGAGGGGTACAACATACTTACCTCGGGAATAGGGGGTCCTCCCCTAAGCTAGTTTCACTCGTACGGTGGTGGCGGCTGAGGTGGATTGATTCCCATGTGTCCGAAGAGGTAGCAGACATTCTCGTTTGTCTGGGCGCTTTGATGTTTATCTCTTCAAGAGTGTGGCACATGTCTTCTTGACCCGTCTCAAGATGAATAAGACGAGTGCCGATGCCCTGAAAGTAAGGCTCTCTGTGGTACGGGAACTGGTGGTATGGCTGGTGTTCTGGGTAACCATGGGTGGCATGGTAGGAATATGGATGATGAGTGGCATCATGAACGCCTCTCCCAGAGAAAGACATTCATTCCCTGGAAGTCATACATCGTATCCTCTTTGCGATGTGGTGGAGTGTAATTGCGAAAGTTTCCTTGTCCCCATGAACCTTTGTAACGTAACGGCTCTAATCCCATGGCCCACTGATCACCGTCAACCACTGACAGTCGATCCGTATAGCCAAGAGATTAGGACCGGTTCCGCTACTGGGCTACATCAGTGCCCGATGTCCGCAGGATCATCTCACAATTCAGTTACAATCTCTTGAACATTTTGACAAATAACATCGGAGTAAATAGCGGAAGACTTAGATAACAATAGTTTTACAAACCAGGGTTCAACATAAAATCAAGTGAAGTTATTACAGACCATAGTTCAAATAGATAGAGTCGGCAAGTAGCATATGACAACAACTTAATGTAAAGATACATCACCCAGCCCGAGGGTGAATAATCACTCATCGGCCTCATCGGCCTCCTCCTGAACAACAGTCACACAGCAGGGTCCAAGGCATACTGAGGAATCTGCCATACCTGCAACATGGGTAATAAAACCCTGAGTACAAAGGTACTCAACAAGACTTACCCGACTAAAGAAAAAGGGAGAAGACTCAGGAATGCAGGCTTAGGGTAGTCAAGGTAAGGCTTAAGCAAGATCAAGTATTTTGCAGAAAAGCATTTTTGTAAATCTTATTTTATTTTGAAAGATTCAGTATTCCTCAATTCTTCATCCTTCATGATTCATTTTACATTTCAAAACATTCCTAGTTGAGAACCACTCTCCGTTGAGAGTCAATGGAACAAGTCTCCATAACCGAGGAGCAACGTTAATCCGGATAAAGAATACTCAGCTGAGGATCCCTATTCACACTGCATATGTAGCACCCAAGCTTGCATATGCCAACTCGTCTACCACGATTCCTCCAAGATTGGGCCCGGTCCTACGCCACCCGGAAGTACAGTACACCACTCCAATCCGGGCCTCTAACCCACGTGGGTACATGCTACCTCCGCCATCTCTCCACTCCCAGTGCGCGGTTGTCGGTCCAATAATGGATTTCTCGGAGCCAGAGCTTTCCGTAGTATGTGAATAGTTGCAAGTCCTGCCCAGCAGGCCCCCATACGGATGGTCCCTACATTTTTCCGCCAGCGACAAGCACCTCGGGCCTCTAACCCAAGAGTACAGGTCCTGTCGGTTTTTCAACCCTGTCCCGGTCGGTGTCAACTGTTGAGTCCCGGACTACAACATGACGGCACCGTACGCAAGGACAACCTCTCCTTCCCATTGACTAAGTACGGATCAGATACTTAGCCAATAGTGGGAGTAAAACCAAAATCCCATAAAGATTCTTAAGTGATCACACTTTTGAAATTGGCCTTTTTATTGCAAATCTATTTAAAAGCATTGCTAAGCATTTTTCAAATACTTTTTGAAAGGCAGGTATCGGGTGTATCAGTGGTCAAGGTGGATAGTGCATCAATTAGGATAGCACACAACTCCTATAAACCTAATGCAATAATTTAACTCAAAAGCATTTAAGGAAACATTTTATAAATTCAAGGAAAGGGGTTAAATGCACCGGGGCTTGCCTTGGATGGCAAAAAGAGCAGACTCGGGGTTGGTGGTGTAGATGCCGGAGCTCGGGGTCGCCTCGGGGGCAGATCCTTCGGTGGCTACCTCGACTGCAGGTTCTTCTTCGTCAACTATACGGATGCAATGATGAATGCTCATGAGAATGATGATATGGACTTAAGGTACAAGACAATTCTACTGATTCTAGATTACTCTTAAACAAGGCATGATTGAAATCTAGGTTGAGCATAAAAGGTAACCATTTCTTCCTTAAGCAATATTGATTAAACTAGACCTTATTATAATTATCCTAAGCATCAACCAATCATAGCATCACAAACATCATAGACCACAGGGTAGGGGTCTATGAACATCAATCAATCCAAAGATCACATCATCAACACTTATTACCAACCCTAATCCATCTTTTCTATTTTCTTAATTTATTTAAAAGGTCATTTTATGAAGTTGCTCCAAAAATTACCAAATAAATCACATAAGTTCATTATGGTGTAGATAGATGGAAAAACAAATTTCATAATTTTTGGAGGTCATTAAGGTGCTCAAATAAAATCAGACATTAATTAGCAAAAGGCACTATTTAACAATTAAAATAAAAGCTCAAAAATCAACTTGTTCCAAAAGACTTCAAAATTTTACCAGAGACTAAACATGGCATAAGAAGCTCACAAAAATTTGTCTCATGATTTTTGGAGTTATAAATCACTCTCCAAAAATACCAAAACCTTCATTTTTCAATTAAAAGGGGAATTTTATATTTTCAAATTTTTGCACAAAACTCAAGTTTCATATTTTTATAAAATACTTCAGAGCATAAAGAGTCTACCACAAAAATTTCAGAATTTTTGGATGCACACAGAAAATCATACAAAAAAGAGAAAACAGAACACTATTCACAACTATCAGAAAAAGAGAAGAGCACTGTGCTCGTTCTAGGCCGGGCTCGGCGAGTCGCGGGGCTCGGGCGAAACGGAGAAGTGAGCCTCGGTCCGAGGCCGGGCTCGGGCGAGACGGAGAGCATGCGTCGCCGAGGCTTGGGCTCGGTCGAAGCGGAGGGTCATGCGCTTGCCGAGGCTTGGGCTCGGGCGAAGCGGAGAAACAGGCCTCTGTCCGAGACCTGACTGGGGGGGCTCGGGCGAAACGGAGTTGAAGCAGAGGCCGAAGGCTCGGATGCTTACCACGTGTCGGAGGCAGGGCTCGAGGGTGAGGCTCGACTCGTTCTCGAGGGTGAGGCTCGACTCGAGGGTGAGGCTCGACACGAAGGTGGGGCTCGACACGCTCGGGGAGAAGATGACCGCGGCGGCGCTCCGGCGGTCCGGCGGTCCTGAGCAACAACAGCGACCGCAAGGGCCGGGTTAGAGTCGCACGGGGTCAAGGAACACAACACGGGGGTCGGGAGAAGGTATCTGTGGCCGGAGACGGCGAATTCCACGAACCCGAGCTCGCCGGGTTTCGGCCGGGGATGGGGACGGCGAGCTTACGCCGGGCAAACGGCGGCGGGGAAGGTGAAATTGAAAGGTGGGAAAGCTTCACGAGCTCAAGGCGGAGCTTCTGAGCTAGGAGGTGGAGCGGAGGAGTGTCTGGAGAGTGCTGGCCACGGTGGCGGAGGTGGATGCGGAGGTCGAAGCTCCGGCGGCTTATATAGCCGCGGCTATGGGACGGTAGAGAGCTCGAGGTGGTGTGGATGAGGTTTGCGGAGGCGTGCGCACTCGATTGCGCTCTGGCGGATAAGCTGGCGCGCAGCCGGGGCTCGGGCGCAATGCTCGGCCGGCGATGGCCACGCGGCGGCGGCGGCTGGGCACTGTAGGGGCCGAGAGCGATGGTCAGCGCTCGCGTGCGAGCGCGGAGGGAACAGGGGAACATCGGTGGCAGGTTGGTGGCGCGTGGGGAGCAGCCGCCTGCGCTGCAGCCGCAGCGCCGGCGCCATGGCCGGGCCCCCCCTGGCCTCTGGCTCTACGGGAAGAAGAACAGTGCTAGGGTCTAGGGTTTGACTTTTGGCTGGTTTCTGAATTTTGCAAAAATCTCCCAAAATTTGAACTGTGCGACAAAAACTCAAAACACCAAAGTTGTTCAGAAAAGAGAGGTCTACAACTTTGTCAATATGAACATTTTCAAATTCCAAATAGTTTTTGAACAAAATTCAAAAACAGAAAAAGGGGACACTTTTGAAATTTGAATCAAATCAAAATTACTTTGGATTTCAAACTGAACTTGAAAATCTTTATATATGAAAGTTGTTCCATTTGACAAAACCTATAACTTTGCTAATATACACTTTTTCTGAAACTCAATAGTTTTTGAATAACTTTTTAAAACTGAAAAGGGGACAAAAACTGGAATTTGAATGAATTTGAAATTACTGCAAACTTTATATAGAAACATGGAAATCTGTAAATACCAAAGTTGTTCCTCTAGGTCAGATTCACAACTTTGCTTTTTGAACCAACTCAAAATTTTGAATTTTGAAAAAGTTATCAAAAAGGGAATAAATCCAGGATTTGGGATTTTAGGGTTTTGCAAAAGGAAACTCAATTCAAATCTGATTTTTGAACTTTGATCAAAGCATCAAACATCAGGGCACTAACTTAGAACAAAATTACATAGAACTAGGCACAGAGGTGAAATTACCGTTTTGCCCCTATAGGAAGAAGTGGGCTAAAAAGGGTTTTTGCAATAGGGATACATCACAAAAAATGATACATTAAGCAAATGCATACACATGAAATCATGATCAAGATGATTAATGATGCTAATGATGATATGTCAAGTTAATTACATGCTTAAACACCAGAGGTGTTACAGCCTCCCCCCCTTAAAGAAATCTCGCCCCGAGATTCTGCGTCTTAAGAAAGGACAAAGAAGGGATAAAGGCAAAACCTTACATGGGCAGCGATTCGAGAAAGTCGGGGTAGTTCTTTGCTAAGAAGTCCTCGGATTCCCAAGTAGCTTCTTCTTCAGAGTGCTGGTTCCACTGGATTTTGTACCACTTTGTGGTAGTTCTTCGGGTAACTCGATCTTTGTGATCCAACACGCGAACTGGATATTCCGAGTAGGATAGATCAGGCTCTAGCTCGACATCTTCAACTTCCACGACATGTTCAGGTATTCGGAGACACTTCTTGAGTTGGGAGACATGGAAAACATTGTGGACTGCGGAGAGATGATCGGGCAACTTTAGCTTGTAAGCTACCTTGCCACAACATTCCAAAATCTCAAACGGACCAATGTAGCGGGGTGCTAACTTTCCTTTAACTCCAAAACGAGTGACTCCTTTGGTTCGTGAGACCTTGAGATATACATAATCTCCAACTTGAAACTTCAGAGGTCGACGTCTCTTGTCAGCATAACTCTTTTGTCGGGATTGGGCAATCTTCATGTTCTCTTGTATCTGCTTGACTTTCTCTTCCATATCTTTGACCAGGTCAACTCCAAAGAATTCTCTTTCTCCAGGCTCAGACCAACTGAGGGGTGTACGACAACGACGACCGTACAGTGCTTCAAAGGGTGCCATTTTGATGCTCTCTTGATAACTGTTATTATATGAGAACTCCGCCAAGGGCAAACAGTCATCCCAAGTATCTGCGAAGGTGAGCGCACATGCTCTCAACATATCTTCTAACACTTGGTTGACTCGCTCAGTTTGTCCATCTGTTTGTGGATGATACGCTGTGCTGTATAAGAGTTGGGTTCCAAGTGAGGTATGGAACGCTTTCCAGAACTTTGCAACAAACTGGGTACCGCGGTCCGAGACAATGGTCTTGGGTATGCCATGAAGCTTCACTATGTTGTTCTTGTACAAGGCGGCATATGTGGGGACGGTGTAAATGGTCTTGACTGGCAGAAAGTGAGCTTGTTTGGTGAGTCGGTCCACGATTACCCAAATGGAATCAAAACCTTTCCGAGTCTTGGGTAGCCCATTAATAAAATCCATGCTGATATCTTCCCACTTCCAGGCAGGTACAGATAAAGACTGCAATTCTCCTCCAGGTTTCATGTGCACGGCTTTGACTTTCTGACAAGTATCACAGCGAGCGACATAGCGAGCGATTTCAATCTTCATCTTTGTCCACCAGAATCTCTGCCTCAGATCCTGGTACATCTTGTTGCTGCCGGGGTGGATGGAAAACCTAGACAGGTGTGCTTCATCAAGGATCAACTGTCTCAACTCAGGCACCTTGGGAACTACTAGACGGTTCTTGAACCAAACAACTCCTACATCATCGATCCTGAAACAATCAGCCTTTCCGGTCTGGACCTTTTCGATGATGTGCTTGATTCCAGGGTTATCTTTTTGTGCAGCAATGACCTGTTCTCTGATAGAGGTCTCTATCCTGACATTGCTCAGAGTTCCTTGTGGTACCATTTCAATACCCATCCTTTCAAGATCATGGCACAAGGAAAGATCATAGGGCTTCGTCGTCAGACAGTTGCAGTATGACTTGCGACTGAGGGCATCGGCGACTACATTTGCCTTACCAGGATGGTAATGCACTTCGATATCATAATCTTTAATCAACTCAAGCCATCTTCGCTGCCTCATGTTCAGTTCTTCTTGGGTGAAGATATACTTCAGGCTCTTATGATCGGTGTACACATTGCAGGCACTGCCCAACAGATAATGACGCCATATCTTCAAAGCATGTACCACTGCTGCTAACTCAAGGTCATGGGTTGGATAATTCTCCTCATGTCGCTTAAGCTGCCGTGAGGCATAAGCGATCACTCGACCTTCTTGCATCAAAACACAACCCAAACCAATACCAGATGCATCACAGTATACATCAAAGGGTTTCTCGATGTCTGGTTGAGCTAGGACTGGTGATGTAGTTAGTAGTTTCTTCAAGGCTTGAAAAGCTTGCTCACAGGCTGGTGACCAAACAAATTCCACGGAATTCTTCAACAACTCTGTGATAGGCTTGGCTATTCTGGAGAAATCTGGGATGAAACGACGATAGTATCCAGCCATTCCCATGAAGCTGCGAACTTCGCGGACAGTGGTAGGTGGCTTCCAATCCAAGATATCTGCCACTTTTTCAGGGTCAACTGACACACCTTCAGCGGACAGGACATGACCAAGGAATTGAATTCGGTCTAGCCAGAATTCACATTTACTGAACTTGGCATACAGCTGGTGATCTCTGAGACGAGAGAGAACGACACGAAGATGCACGGCATGATCTTCAGGAGTTCTTGAATAAACAAGGATGTCGTCAATGAACACGACTACAAATTTATCGAGCTCTGGCATGAACACAGAGTTCATGAGATACATGAAATGAGCGGGTGCATTGGTCAAACCAAAAGACATGACCAAGTACTCATATAGGCCGTATCTGGTGGTGAAAGCTGTTTTGGGAATATCTTCGGGACGAATTTTTATTTGGTGATAGCCAGATCTGAGGTCGATCTTGGAAAACACTCTGGCTCCAGATAACTGGTCAAACAGAAGATCAATGCGAGGCAAGGGATATTTATTTTTGATGGTGACCTCGTTGAGCGGGCGATAGTCAACGCACAGACGAAGGCTTTTGTCCTTCTTCTTCACAAAGATAGCAGGACAGCCCCAAGGAGATGAACTTGGGCGAATGAGACCCTTATCCAATAGCTCTTGCAATTGGATCTTCAGCTCTGCCAACTCTCTGGGAGGCATTCGATAAGCTCTACGGGATATAGGAGCAGTCCCGGGCTTTAGCTCTATAGCAAACTCAACATCACGGTCGGGAGGTAGACCAGGTAGATCTTCTGGAAAGACATCAGGGAACTCACAGACCACGGGAATATCCCTGACTTCCGGAACACAGGCGGTATTCAACTGGGTGGTTGCTGGTTTTTGAGGCATAGGAAGTTGGAGAAGGAGTTTGGAAGTGCTGTTAGGAATATCCACTCTCACAACTCTATTCAAGATGTCTATCATGGCTTTATGCTGACACATCCAAAGATTGCTTTTGAACGAAACTGACTGATAAGATTCATTGATGTAAGGGTAGATAACTGATACAGAAGTTCGATAAAAACCACTGACTGACAAAAGAAAGGTACAAGACAAGATACAGACTCGACTAAACAGAAGACCAACTAACGCCCCAAACCTAGACTAAGGCTTTAGGTGAGCAGATGGTACAGACACAAGGAATCTAGTCGTCATCGATGAAGATCAACTCTTCGTCATCATCATCATCCTCGATGGTAAGCTCAGGTTCTTCCTCCTCATCTTCATCTTCAACGTGGACATCTTCTGCAGGTTCCACTTCCACGTTCTGATCGGGCTTATATTCCACTTCAGGTTCCTCCACGACTCCGTCTTCGGGGTCTTCCATAACCGGGGGTACCAAGGGATGGAGTTGATCATGCAGTTGATGCACTTCCTCGTGAAGCATATCATTGTACTGCTCGATCTGGGCGGTGTATTGCTGCAGTCCATGGAGCTGGGCTCTGACCACGTCCTCGCGGGTCCAAGCATCATTGCGCTGCTCGATAGCGCGAATCGTGTTCCGGTTGGCCTGCTCCAGGGAAGCTCGTGCCTCATAAAACTCCATGCGGGAAAGGTAGAAGTCATGCTCCATGTTCTCCATTTCAGCCTTCAGATTCTTGATTTCCTCCTTCAGCTGTTTGCGGGTGCGGCGGGAAAAACGATGACCATTGGAGGATTCTCCAGTCTCTTCTCCGGTGCGTGGCGCCAGCTGGTGACGCGGCACACCATGCGGTCCAGTCGACTTGCGAGCAGTCCGCTTGAGGATGACCATATCTGGACAAGAGGGTATAGGTGAGAAAGGCTAGCAAGAAAAAGGTAAAGGCATACTAACCCAACCGATTTAGAGAGGAAGTTAACTTAAGTGAACTTAAGTGATTATGACATGATGCATGATTCGTTCCTACGGAACAAGGCAATGCAACTACTAAGGTAAGGTACATAGGGCTTATACAAGTTGTCTTGCTACTAGTTGCCAAAGACAAGATGAGATGAGAGAAGCAATTTGGACTCAAAATAGTCAAGTTTAGCTTTTGTTAAAAACATTTTGAAGTTTTCGCAAAAAGATTGCGACGTCATAGTGAGATGCTCCGATACCACTCTGTAACGTAACGGCTCTAATCCCATGGCCCACTGATCACCGTCAACCACTGACAGTCGATCCGTATAGCCAAGAGATTAGGACCGGTTCCGCTACTGGGCTACATCAGTGCCCGATGTCCGCAGGATCATCTCACAATTCAGTTACAATCTCTTGAACATTTTGACAAATAACATCGGAGTAAATAGCGGAAGACTTAGATAACAATAGTTTTACAAACCAGGGTTCAACATAAAATCAAGTGAAGTTATTACAGACCATAGTTCAAATAGATAGAGTCGGCAAGTAGCATATGACAACAACTTAATGTAAAGATACATCACCCAGCCCGAGGGTGAATAATCACTCATCGGCCTCATCGGCCTCCTCCTGAACAACAGTCACACAGCAGGGTCCAAGGCATACTGAGGAATCTGCCATACCTGCAACATGGGTAATAAAACCCTGAGTACAAAGGTACTCAACAAGACTTACCCGACTAAAGAAAAAGGGAGAAGACTCAGGAATGCAGGCTTAGGGTAGTCAAGGTAAGGCTTAAGCAAGATCAAGTATTTTGCAGAAAAGCATTTTTGTAAATCTTATTTTATTTTGAAAGATTCAGTATTCCTCAATTCTTCATCCTTCATGATTCATTTTACATTTCAAAACATTCCTAGTTGAGAACCACTCTCCGTTGAGAGTCAATGGAACAAGTCTCCATAACCGAGGAGCAACGTTAATCCGGATAAAGAATACTCAGCTGAGGATCCCTATTCACACTGCATATGTAGCACCCAAGCTTGCATATGCCAACTCGTCTACCACGATTCCTCCAAGATTGGGCCCGGTCCTACGCCACCCGGAAGTACAGTACACCACTCCAATCCGGGCCTCTAACCCACGTGGGTACATGCTACCTCCGCCATCTCTCCACTCCCAGTGCGCGGTTGTCGGTCCAATAATGGATTTCTCGGAGCCAGAGCTTTCCGTAGTATGTGAATAGTTGCAAGTCCTGCCCAGCAGGCCCCCATACGGATGGTCCCTACATTTTTCCGCCAGCGACAAGCACCTCGGGCCTCTAACCCAAGAGTACAGGTCCTGTCGGTTTTTCAACCCTGTCCCGGTCGGTGTCAACTGTTGAGTCCCGGACTACAACATGACGGCACCGTACGCAAGGACAACCTCTCCTTCCCATTGACTAAGTACGGATCAGATACTTAGCCAATAGTGGGAGTAAAACCAAAATCCCATAAAGATTCTTAAGTGATCACACTTTTGAAATTGGCCTTTTTATTGCAAATCTATTTAAAAGCATTGCTAAGCATTTTTCAAATACTTTTTGAAAGGCAGGTATCGGGTGTATCAGTGGTCAAGGTGGATAGTGCATCAATTAGGATAGCACACAACTCCTATAAACCTAATGCAATAATTTAACTCAAAAGCATTTAAGGAAACATTTTATAAATTCAAGGAAAGGGGTTAAATGCACCGGGGCTTGCCTTGGATGGCAAAAAGAGCAGACTCGGGGTTGGTGGTGTAGATGCCGGAGCTCGGGGTCGCCTCGGGGGCAGATCCTTCGGTGGCTACCTCGACTGCAGGTTCTTCTTCGTCAACTATACGGATGCAATGATGAATGCTCATGAGAATGATGATATGGACTTAAGGTACAAGACAATTCTACTGATTCTAGATTACTCTTAAACAAGGCATGATTGAAATCTAGGTTGAGCATAAAAGGTAACCATTTCTTCCTTAAGCAATATTGATTAAACTAGACCTTATTATAATTATCCTAAGCATCAACCAATCATAGCATCACAAACATCATAGACCACAGGGTAGGGGTCTATGAACATCAATCAATCCAAAGATCACATCATCAACACTTATTACCAACCCTAATCCATCTTTTCTATTTTCTTAATTTATTTAAAAGGTCATTTTATGAAGTTGCTCCAAAAATTACCAAATAAATCACATAAGTTCATTATGGTGTAGATAGATGGAAAAACAAATTTCATAATTTTTGGAGGTCATTAAGGTGCTCAAATAAAATCAGACATTAATTAGCAAAAGGCACTATTTAACAATTAAAATAAAAGCTCAAAAATCAACTTGTTCCAAAAGACTTCAAAATTTTACCAGAGACTAAACATGGCATAAGAAGCTCACAAAAATTTGTCTCATGATTTTTGGAGTTATAAATCACTCTCCAAAAATACCAAAACCTTCATTTTTCAATTAAAAGGGGAATTTTATATTTTCAAATTTTTGCACAAAACTCAAGTTTCATATTTTTATAAAATACTTCAGAGCATAAAGAGTCTACCACAAAAATTTCAGAATTTTTGGATGCACACAGAAAATCATACAAAAAAGAGAAAACAGAACACTATTCACAACTATCAGAAAAAGAGAAGAGCACTGTGCTCGTTCTAGGCCGGGCTCGGCGAGTCGCGGGGCTCGGGCGAAACGGAGAAGTGAGCCTCGGTCCGAGGCCGGGCTCGGGCGAGACGGAGAGCATGCGTCGCCGAGGCTTGGGCTCGGTCGAAGCGGAGGGTCATGCGCTTGCCGAGGCTTGGGCTCGGGCGAAGCGGAGAAACAGGCCTCTGTCCGAGACCTGACTGGGGGGGCTCGGGCGAAACGGAGTTGAAGCAGAGGCCGAAGGCTCGGATGCTTACCACGTGTCGGAGGCAGGGCTCGAGGGTGAGGCTCGACTCGTTCTCGAGGGTGAGGCTCGACTCGAGGGTGAGGCTCGACACGAAGGTGGGGCTCGACACGCTCGGGGAGAAGATGACCGCGGCGGCGCTCCGGCGGTCCGGCGGTCCTGAGCAACAACAGCGACCGCAAGGGCCGGGTTAGAGTCGCACGGGGTCAAGGAACACAACACGGGGGTCGGGAGAAGGTATCTGTGGCCGGAGACGGCGAATTCCACGAACCCGAGCTCGCCGGGTTTCGGCCGGGGATGGGGACGGCGAGCTTACGCCGGGCAAACGGCGGCGGGGAAGGTGAAATTGAAAGGTGGGAAAGCTTCACGAGCTCAAGGCGGAGCTTCTGAGCTAGGAGGTGGAGCGGAGGAGTGTCTGGAGAGTGCTGGCCACGGTGGCGGAGGTGGATGCGGAGGTCGAAGCTCCGGCGGCTTATATAGCCGCGGCTATGGGACGGTAGAGAGCTCGAGGTGGTGTGGATGAGGTTTGCGGAGGCGTGCGCACTCGATTGCGCTCTGGCGGATAAGCTGGCGCGCAGCCGGGGCTCGGGCGCAATGCTCGGCCGGCGATGGCCACGCGGCGGCGGCGGCTGGGCACTGTAGGGGCCGAGAGCGATGGTCAGCGCTCGCGTGCGAGCGCGGAGGGAACAGGGGAACATCGGTGGCAGGTTGGTGGCGCGTGGGGAGCAGCCGCCTGCGCTGCAGCCGCAGCGCCGGCGCCATGGCCGGGCCCCCCCTGGCCTCTGGCTCTACGGGAAGAAGAACAGTGCTAGGGTCTAGGGTTTGACTTTTGGCTGGTTTCTGAATTTTGCAAAAATCTCCCAAAATTTGAACTGTGCGACAAAAACTCAAAACACCAAAGTTGTTCAGAAAAGAGAGGTCTACAACTTTGTCAATATGAACATTTTCAAATTCCAAATAGTTTTTGAACAAAATTCAAAAACAGAAAAAGGGGACACTTTTGAAATTTGAATCAAATCAAAATTACTTTGGATTTCAAACTGAACTTGAAAATCTTTATATATGAAAGTTGTTCCATTTGACAAAACCTATAACTTTGCTAATATACACTTTTTCTGAAACTCAATAGTTTTTGAATAACTTTTTAAAACTGAAAAGGGGACAAAAACTGGAATTTGAATGAATTTGAAATTACTGCAAACTTTATATAGAAACATGGAAATCTGTAAATACCAAAGTTGTTCCTCTAGGTCAGATTCACAACTTTGCTTTTTGAACCAACTCAAAATTTTGAATTTTGAAAAAGTTATCAAAAAGGGAATAAATCCAGGATTTGGGATTTTAGGGTTTTGCAAAAGGAAACTCAATTCAAATCTGATTTTTGAACTTTGATCAAAGCATCAAACATCAGGGCACTAACTTAGAACAAAATTACATAGAACTAGGCACAGAGGTGAAATTACCGTTTTGCCCCTATAGGAAGAAGTGGGCTAAAAAGGGTTTTTGCAATAGGGATACATCACAAAAAATGATACATTAAGCAAATGCATACACATGAAATCATGATCAAGATGATTAATGATGCTAATGATGATATGTCAAGTTAATTACATGCTTAAACACCAGAGGTGTTACAACCTTGTGGTGTATGTGGCTCGTAGGCAGTAGTATCTTCCCAGGTGTTGGTATAAATTAACGCACCCTCTACTTTATCCGCAAGCGCACAGATAAAATCTACCGATGTAGCACTTCATCGGAGTAACCCAGTTTTAATATCGAACCCAAAGGAACGGATAGTGTTAAGCCTTAAAGTCTAACCCCTGAGTAGCTAACAAGGACAGAGAATCTAGAAGTATAGAGGGGATCACTAAGGCTATCTAATTCCAATTTAAGAGTGATATGTTTATATTATTCTTAGTGGGGAAGTTGCCATAAAAGGTCACAAACAGAGTATGAGTCTTTTATGCAAATGTATAATCCTACTGAGCCTACACACGGGTAAGTGGACTATAGAAGAATCAACAAGGCTATAAGAGTCACCCTTGCGAACAACCACAACTACCGGCGTTATAGGATGCATTTATGAGCTATCAAGTCTAAACACCACACTTACACTATCCAACTACTCTAACTCTAGAATGACTAGAATTAAAGTACTCAAAAGAGAGTCATAAACCTTAAGAATAATAAGAACAATGGCTCAAACTTAAATATAGACGTTGATTACCGAAACAATCGCTGAAGCAAGTTGAAGATAAACTTGAATCTGCAGGTACAAGATGAAGAAGTTGATCCGACAGGCCGGAGCTCCATCTTGATCTCTTCCTCTCTCTCTCTCTTCTAGTTCTAATATAAGACTAGGTTCTAAACCTAACTAGAGGGGTAACTAGTCTTCTACTTGATAGCTGGCTCTTGAAGTCTTCTTCTAGGGTTTCTGAATGAGGCGTAGACTTTTCTGAAGAGAGATTTGATCTTCCCTGGGGTCTGGGGGCCTGTTTATATAGCCCTGAGGGATCAACCGCGGTCGTTGGATCAAATTGACTTCACGTAGGGCTGAGATGGATCCTCAAAGGCGGTGGAGGAAGCTTCCAGAAGACGGAGTCCAGCGGGCCCGGGGGGAGACCGGTCGGTCTAAGGGTGGGACCGACCGGTCCCACCTGGCAGCCTCTCGGGGTGTTCCGCCTCGTGGTGTCCTCTGGTGTCCTCTAGATCCTTCTGGAGTATTCCTGACGTGTCGGTTCCGTAATCTTCCGTCGGTTTCAATCTAGGAGAAGTAATCAGTGTTGGTTTCCTGGTTTAGTCCCTGCAGAATCACAATTCACCAAAACTCATGGAATATTGTCAATTAAAACCCTAAACCTTTGTTGGTGATTGAATTCATGCCCTTTTCATATTTATTTATCCTTTAATTTTGATAGATAACCAGTGTCAACAATTCCCCCAAGCTTACCCTTTGCTAGCCCCTTAGCAAAACCAAAACTTAACAATGGATCAGGAGTTGCTACAATATCTTCACTTCCAACAAGTATACCTGCTGTTAAACAAAAATTCTCCGAAATATATCATGTTATTCTTCATGGGGCTTATTACTTTTACTTTAGATCTTGAATGATTGAGAGATTGAACGATCAAATCAAGCACTATGTCTCTAGTTCTTTCACTTCACCTTTATCCCGGAGTTTTAATTAATTTTTAAAAGTTTTAATACATATGTTGTCAAATTAAACAATGAATCCAAAGAGAAAGTCAACCAACCATTGAATCAAGAAGTGCATGTGTATGGAAAAATGAAGTCGAATATATTCACTCTCTTCTGTTTATCAGAGACATATGGCTATTAGGCAAATTCTACTATCGGGCACGTGCCTATTTTTTTCTTGATATTTTTTTCTTTTTTCTTTTGAGGTTCCGGACACTTGCCTCTTTTTATTTCCTCGGGAACTATCTTTTTGAGGTTTCGGACACTTGCCCCTTTTTATTTCCTTGGATCTTTTTTTCTCTTTTTTTTCATAGCCACATGTTTCCAACAAACTTCAGAGAGTATAGCATGAGCATTATGCGGAAGATGGATGAAATGTGTAAGTGATCTAAATTCAATGGTATGATAAACTACTCACAGGGTCAACAAAGCTTAATTTAACTCAATGTAATTATTAGTCATGTTTATATTTAGAAATCTCTGGAACTTTAGTGTTGTTTAGAACAAGATAATAGCAGCTCAGATCATCACATGTCATATCCCAATTACCTAGACCTTAGATTAAGTATTTACCAACCATGTATTTAATTTTATTTTAAGGCATCATTATTAATTAGTAGAACTCATGCTTTGAAGGCTAGGTACTTGAAAGAAATTAGATAGAGCAACTATTCATCATTTCCATGCAAAAGATTAGAGAGAGAGGGTTCTTCTTTAGTCATCAACTTCTTAAAACAAACTAGACACACTATTTTATTTATTTAATCTAACACACTTTAAGATATAAAAACTAAGAGTAGTAGTAGTAATAATAATAATAAAGACATACCTGAATCACGAAGATAACGGGGGCGCGCCTCCCCCAAGATGGTTCCCTTAATAGCGTTGAGCCTTCATGTGCCCATATATTTTTGTCTCTTTTTTAATTAATGGTGAGCCTTCATGTGCCCACATATTTTTGTTCTTTTCTTTTTTAATTAATGGTGAGCCTTCATGTGCCCACATATTTGTCTCTTTTTTTATTAATGGTGAGCCTTCATGTGCCCACATTTTTTTATTTTGAATTTGTTTATAGAATGAAAAAACTTAAGAGGAAAGATACTTACGTGGATACATGAGGTTGACTTCCCCCAAGCTGAATGTTGACGTAGTCGTTCGATCTTGCAATGTAGTTGACTGGCAGTGGATATGTCCTTCCTTTATTAGAGCTTTGATTGATGTTGATGTTTGTTGAGATAATGCTCCAATAGTGGTTGGAGCATTCACTGGCTCGTCAGCTTTTCTTGGCCTTTAAAATCCTATGAAACTCAAATAGACAATAAAACTTGTGGAATAGATTAAGCATTAGCGGTTGGCCACTCAAGCCTTAGTTGTCTAGAATTTCAGTAAGATCTCTTTCTCAATATTTTTTGTATTTTAATATTTTTACGATGCAAGAGAAAAATGCAACAGGATGAATGCATGCATATTTATTTTTATTATTTATGCCACCACGGTGAACATTCCTGTGGGTTTTTACACACCATAGAATTATTCATATGGGGCTTCATAGTTCAGATGAAATGCAATAAATAAATTATTTTTATTTTGTTTTCTAATGCAATGCAGAAATTAAAATGTGTTGTGAATTAAATATGATGATGCAAGAAATGGTTATGGATTAAATATGAGAAATATGCCGCAAAGTAAAGATAACTACCGATTTTTACCTTTTGGCGAAGGTTCGGATATTTAGGTCTGACGAACCGGACCTTCCCTTGGTTCAGACCTCCAAAGGTATGTCAGACGTTTGGAAAGTTGTTATTGATTGTACCTCTTAGGTGCAGATATTTTATTTCATACTTTCTTGGTCTGAGTCTTCACTTTCTGTGGTTCACTGTCTTGAGGTTTCTCTCATTTCTTTTCTAGGACAGTGTCGATAGCTTCTTCTTCATGATTGGCCTCTGTATTTTTGATAGCTTGTCTTCTTTGGCGTTGAGAGCGGCGTCTTTCACTTCTGTTTTTCTTGTGTGCTTCATTGGGTATGTAGTTGATGAAGTAGCATCGTACCTTTTCTCCAGGAAAGTGAAAATGGATTTCCTCTTGTAAATGATTGTACTTGTAGTTGTTGCGTAGAGGAATGGTCTTCCTAGGATGAGGTGGATGGTGGGTATTTTAAACGCACACAAAAAAATCCGCAAGCGCACGGATACCGATGTAGCTTTCACCCGAGAGTATTCCAGGGTATCGATTTCCACGGGAAACGTGAAGTGTACTAGAAGAATTAAGAACGTCCAAAAAAAGAATGATAATGTGATTAGAGAGATATAGGGTTTTCTAAGCGGGTCTATTTAATTAAAGGCTCACTATACTTTACTTACTTCGGAGCAACAGTACCTTTCCGATTCTCGAAACTGGGAAAAGGGTAATTGTGAGAAGGCTGCCAAAAAGCTCTATGAAAACACCAAAGCTAACGTGGTGGATTATAACAATCAACAAAGCTGTCACCCTTGTAGCTACCACAACTATCCGGAGGATTGGCTGCAAACTCAGGTAAACCCTAGTCTAGACACCACGTCTACACTAACGCTTACTACTCTAATCAGATATCATAATTAGAGCACTCAATACGAGCGGAGATCTAGTAAATAAAATAAAGTAAAAACTGAAATTAAATAGAATACTTAGAAGTCATAAATGAAGAACCTGGAGATTACTTGAAGACGAACCAGATGCTGCACCATTACAATGTCGAGGAAGATCCGACAGATCCGGATCCTCCTCAACTCTCTCCTCCTCCTCTCTCTAATCCAATCTCTAATTACAACTAGATGAACTAGACAACTAGAACAAGAACTAGAACTAGAAGAACTAGAACTAGATCTAATTCTATATGAACTAGAAGAGATTCATCTAGAGGGACCTCTACTTCTAATTGAAACCCTAGTTTCTGATGTGGAGATGAATAATGAAGATGGAGATGCCTGGAGAGGGGGATCTGGGGCTGCTTATATAGCTCGAGGTGGAGTAGGGGTCAAGGAATCACCATGTCATCGATCCGCATCACGTTTATCGCCCACCGTTGGATCAAACCGATTTCAGGGACGGTGGAGATGCATCCTAGGAGGCGGTGGAAGAAGGTTCCAGAAGGCAGAGGCGAAACGGCCTCCGTGGCCGACCGGTCGGTCTCCAAGTGGGACCGGTCGGTCTGGCCTAGTGGGCCCACGTGGTGGGCCGCCTCGTGGTGTCTTCTGGTGTCTTCTAGATCCTTCTTTTTGCAAATTTCATTGCGAAATTAATATCTTTTCATTCGGGGCTCCGAATATAGCAAATGATATGTCCGTTTTGATCGTCTCGACGAGCCCTTCGCAATGGTGCTCTCCAATTCATCACTTGAGATACTTTTATATGGTAAAATGTTGATGTCCTACAAAACAAGTGAGAGCACCAAAACTCATGGAACTTGTTAGTTTCAATCCCTACAACTATGCTTTGTAATTCATTTATTAGTGTCATTTCATGCAATAGTTGATGGTTAATTATGAGCATTAGTGAGCGTCAACATGTTCCCCCAAGCTTAACCTTTGCTAGTCCCGAGCAAAGCCAATCTCAACAATGGATTAGGAGTTGCTGCAATATCTTCACTTCCAACAAGTACACATGTATTCAAACAGAAGTTCTCATATGGAATAGAAAAAAGCATCATATTATTCATCATGGGCTTAGTACTTTACCTTGAATCCTGAGTAATTGAAAGATAGAACGATCAAATCAAACAATATATCTCTTGCTCTTTTACATCACTATTTATCCCGGAGTTTTTATGAATTTTCAAAAAGCTTAAAATCATATGTTGTCAAATTAAACAATGGATCCTAAGAGAAAGTCAACCATACCATTTGAATCAAGACGTGCATGTGTATGAAAAATGGAGGCGGATGCTCTTTTGAATATATCACTCTCTTTTGTCTATTAGAAACACATGGCTATCAGACTAATTCTACTAGTGGGCACGTGCCCATTTTTACTGATATTCTCTTTTTTTTCTTTTTCTTTTCGAGGTTCCGGACATTTGTCCCTTTTAATTTCCTCAGGATCTATCTTTTTGAGGTTTCGGACACTTGTCCCTTTTTATTTCCTCGGATTTTTTTTTCTTTTCTTTCTCTTTTTTTCAATAGCCATATGCTTCCAACAAACTTTTGAGAGGATAGGAACAGATAATCATGAGCATTTATGCGGAAGATGGATGAAATGTGTAAGTGATCTCAATTCAATAGCATGATAACTTCTCATAGGGTCAACAAAGCTTAATTTAACTCAATGCAATTATTAGTCATATTAATATTGGAAACTCTCCGAAACTCTAGTGTTTTTTAGAACAAGATAGTAGTAGCTCAGATCATCACATGTCATATCTGCCAATTACCTCGACTCTAGATCAAGCATTTGATACCCATGCATTTAATTTCATTTTTAAGCATCATTATTAATCAGGAGAACTCATGCTTTAAAGGCAAGGTACTTGGAAGAAATTAGATAGAGCAACTATTCATCATTTCCATGTAAAAGATCAGAGAGAGTTCTTCTTTTATTATTAACTTTTTTTAAAACAAACTAAGCAGACTTAACATAGTATTTATTAACCTAACACACTTATTATAAAAAACTAAGATAGTGAATAAGACATACCTGGATTACGAAGATAACGGGGGCGCGTCTCCCCCAAGCTGGTTCCCTTAATAGCGTTGAGCCTTCATGTGCCCATATTTTTTTTTTAATTAATGGTGAGCCTTCATGTGCCCACATATTTTTTTGCTTTATTTTATTTTATTTTATTTTTATTTATGTATAGAAAGAAAACTTAAGAGGATAAGGATACTTACCTGGATACACGGGGGTGCTTTCCCCCAAGCTGAATGTTATCATAGTCGTTCGATCTTGCAATGTAGCGGACTGGCGGTGGAAATGTGTTTTCTCTGTCGGAGCTTTGATTGATGTTGATGGATGGAAACAGTGCTCCAATAGTGGATAAAACATCCACTTGCTCGTCAGCTTTTCTTGGTCTTTCAATCCTGTGAAACTCAAATAGACAACAAGACTTGTGGAACAAATTAAGCGTTAGTGGTTGGCCACCTAAGCCTTAGTTGTCCAGAGTTTCAGTAAGATCTCTTTCTCAATATTTTTGTATTTTTATTTTTATGATGCAATGACAACTTAACAAAATGCATGCATTTTTATTTTTATTTTTATGCCACCACGGTGAATATTTCATGTGGTTTTTTACACACCACAAAATTATTCACATGGGGCTTTTAGGTTTTATGATGCAGTGTAATATTTTTATTTTCTCTTTTTTTATGCAATGATAATGCAGAAAAGTAAATATGCTATGGAGAAATGATTATGCAAATGATAGAAAGTAATCATGCTAAAAGAGAAATTAATGCAGAAAAGATAAATATGGATAACTACCGATTTTACCTTTCGGCGAGGGTTCAATGTTTTAAGTCCTCTGAATAGGACTTCTCACCATGTTCATTCCTGAGGTGCATCATTTGATCTCAATGTGTATACCTTGATAACTTCACCTCTGGATATGGTGTCACCCAAGTTCGTCGTTCGCCTAGCAATTTAAAGTTAAGCATTAGTTCTTGAAGCTGACAGCATCTTGCTTAGTGCGCGTATTCTTATAGATTCAGGACCTTCACTCTGTAGAATTTGGGAGTTGACAAACTCCTCCATGATTTACTTAAGAGTCTATCCTGCTCATAAAGACAAGGTAGAGATCAAGTGCATGGGCTCCGTTGGTGGAAAAACACCAACAGAACCAAATTTTTTGTTCATTCCTCTCTATCCTTAGGCACATTGAATAAGATAAACTTGTTGTTTATGTGTTCTATTCAATCTTAACATGAGTGATAAGATCAACAGATGAGCATGAAAGTAGCATCTTAAAATATTTAACAGATTAGTTTGCTTAACCCAAGGAAGGATAATCTATGCATAAAGTGTCGATATTTTCATGATTGTGATATATCATCTTCCAAAGGTTAGATGCATAACATTTTAGCTCATTGGTTAAGATAGTGAGATTCAAGAGAGTAAAGATAGGAACAAAGAGTAAAGAACTGAACATGTTAAGTTGATTAGGTTCGATCAAGTGAGGTGTAACTTAAACATATTTGGTTCTTATTTATGCACATACCAGAATCAAAGAGAAGCTTTTAAGGTGATGGTCACTTACCTTGAAATGTTACCTTTATCATTGAAGAGTGATGTGTCGAACCTTGTGGAAGCTTCTCTTGTCTGGCTGGTTGTTTTTCATGAATAGCTTGTCTTCTCTTGCTTATCTCACAGTGGGCCAGCTAAGTCTTGTCCTCAACAGATCCAGATGATGGAGACTTTGTCAACTATTTTCTTGATTTGTAGGCTTAGGTACTGTCTCTCCATCTTCTACTTCTTGTGGTGCAGTGGCTTCATCCTTTATGATATCCCCTTAATTCCTGGTAGTTGGTTCTTCCTTTGTCGATTGAGTCAACGTCTTCTCTTGGTTTTCTTTGGCTGCTCATAAATGGTGTAATTGTTGAAGAGGCAGTGAACCTTTTGGTCAAAGATCCAAAAGTGGATTTCTCTAGTTCCGGCATAGATGACAACATTGAAGGTTTTCAAGAACGATCCTCCAAGAATGAGTGGTGGATCATATTCTTCTTCTTGATTGGGATAGCATCCAGTGGCCTGTACTGATCAAAGTGTTGAAGCTGGATTTCTGCGTCCTCCCCTTTAAGCAGATCTAGACAACGGAATTGTGTCTCCCCCAAGCTGGCTTGTGAGGAAGGTGGATGCCCAAATTTCTTTAACAACATGTTCATTTATTGAATTTGTAGACCTTGGTGTTGTTGAAGTCGTTCCACTTCATCCCCCAAACTAGCTCTTGTGTTAGAAGACAGGATAAGTTCTCACTGCTTGTGTTTGTACTGTTTGATCTGAGGGTTCAGAGACGAGTGCCCCATGATGGTCTTTGTCTTCTAGTGGCCCAGCTTAGACTTGTTCATCTATTTCCATGGAGTGAGTGCTTTGATTGTAGGTATTGTTTTGTGGCACTCATCTTTTGTCTTGTTCTACGGATCTCATTTCTATGTCTCCCTTGCGCAACTTGTTGAAGTTCATGTGTCTCTTCGTCTCCAAAGTGAGTTCATCTCAGGACTTTTCCAAATTGATATTGGAAGTTTTGCTGCAGGGGTTAGTCCAACAAAATATCCAACATCCACTATAGCATACTATTAGTTCAAAAATCAACCTAGACACCACGTCTAATTTGATTTAGGAAGGCATTTTAAGCTAAGCATGCTTAATTTAAAAACCTTTGAAAGCAAGATCATCACTCCTAAACTAGGCACCATGCTCAATTTAAGAGATGTATGAAAGTACTTCAAACCTAAACATATTCTATAGTAGATGAAGGTAGCATTAAAACATTAAAGAGATTTACTCAAATGGTGATGAAAGAGCATGATTAGTGTATAGCACATGAGCATGTCTTAAAGGTAGGGACAACCAATATAGCAACATGTTAAGAGATGTTCTTACAAAATGTATCCCCCAAACTTGGATTTTGCAAAAATCAAGATTGGATGAATGTAATTCAATGTTGCATGATGATTAGTTTGACATACCTTATGTTTGTCGTTCCTTCAAACATTTTTGCTACAGACCTGCAAAGGTTAGTGACAAGAATACCTGAAGGAATATTTTAACAATTATATCTCTTTGCTCATTACACAAGGGCAGTGTAGCAAGAAGGTCAACACTGATCTGAAAAGTGCTTGTTTTAGGACACTGAGCTTGTCCTGGGGAAACCTTCAAGATGTGATTTGGTGAAGTGGTTTCCCCTCCAACACCAACTTAAGACCACGACGAGATCTACAAAATTTGTGATAAACATATGCATCTACAACCACCCTTTTGAAGTTTTTGTAAATAGAAAGTGTGTGGGGGTTGAAAATCTCGAGTGTGGCGATGTTAGACACACCAATTGAATCAGGAGATGTTTCATATGAGCATGGATTTAAAAAGGTGTTTATGAAGTAGCTGATGAGGACATCAACACCAGCGATACATCCTCTCCGACACAACCTATAGCTGGTCCTCTTACTCGTGCTCGTGCTCGTCAACTTAATCATCAAGTGAGTTCCATGATAAGCTCTTGTCCATCTTGTTTAGACAATGGAAACGCGTGCACTCTTGTTTTGATTAGGAACCAAGGAGAAGACCGAAAGGGAGAAGGACTCGCGCTAGCTGGATTCGGACTGCAGCAAAGCACCAACTTGTGACCGCCACCACGGTTGCATACGGATTCGGATTCAGGCGCTTCAGGACTTGTTGGAAAGCTTATCAAGTTTACTTTCATATGAATCAAGTCTCACGTCAATATCTGTTCGGTAGCAGCGGCAATGATCCAATTACCGTCGACAGGTCTTGCTGTCCAGGGTGCTGCGTCACCTCATTTTGGGCTTATGGCCCATGTATCAAGTTGGGTCCATTAGGGACGCGTCCTAGGGTTGGAGGACGACCCCAACACTCTTTTGGTCGTCAATCCATCTACTTATATCCCTCTATAGCCGCCATGGTCGGGTTGGGTTTTGTTTAGATCAAGTTTAGCCTTAGCTACTTGCTTGTAGGCGCGCGTGCAGGATCAGCCGCCCGTCTCCTTGTCTTCGGAACCCCATTGTAGATTAAGATTCAGTTTGAAACCTTCAATTTCATCTTGCAAATTCAGTGCTTGTTTCCTCGTTCTTGCTAGTTCTTCGATTGCTTGCAGGACGGGAGCCCTAGGGGCTGGTTGTCGCGCTCCACAAGATCGTGACGGCTATTGGACGTGGTGTATCGGTTGCTAAGGCGCGGTCTTGAGGGCTGTAGTCGGGCCGTGAACGTCATCTCCATCCACCAATCGAGTTATCCCCGTTTCTCATCGAAAGATCGGGCAAAAACCCTAGCGGGTTCGCATCAGTTGGTAATCAGAGCAAGGTTCTTCGGTGAGAGACTTCTAATCCATTGCTGTTTTTAATTAATTTCCTATAGTCCAGAAAAGCCAAAAAAAAATATAGTAGATTAGTTTTTTTTTTCCATAATCCTATTAAACCTTTGTGCCTTGGCTAGTACCGTTTAGTTAGGGCTTGTTGAATTTGCGTTACTTCGGTTTGTGTCGAGTTGCTGGTCTTAGTGTCTAGTCCTTTAGAGTTTCGAGTTCTTGTCACCATCTATACACAGCCGAGTATTACCATATCTTCTCTCTGTCGAATCTGTGGTGAAGTCCGAATTGAACTGTGGTCTTGGTCCGGATCGAGTTGAGTTCCAATCTGAGTTCCACCAACGTGATAAAAAAAAGGAAACCGAGTAGAACTCGGCAATAGGTGGAATCCGTTTGTGGTTGGTTCTGAGTGGAAACCGAGTAGAACTTGGAGTCCGCTTGTTAATATATCCTGAACTCCATCTACGTGAGTCCTTCTGTGATCCAAAAGAAAGATAACTCCATACTTGTTCGGCCTTACTCTAGAGAGAGAGAGAGAGAGAAAAAGTGTGTGTACCGAATTGCTCCTTTGTATTCTTTTGTTCATATAATCAGTTTTTGAGGTTGCCCAAAAAAAAAAAAAAAAAAGAAAAGAAAAAAAAAAGAGAAAAGAGTCAAAAGAAAAGGGGCTGTTTTTCATATTGATTGTAGGTTTGTTCCACCTTGTTTTCAGGGGTGTGCTGTGGTTTTCCTTTGTGTCCAGGCTCGCGTCTCTAGCACGGTCTAGCCTAGGACCAGCACAGTACCGTCGTCGAACGTTTATTCAGCTCGCCTTTATAACTAACGTGCTGCTAGTTCGTTCCTTGTTTCAGCCCACCTATAGCTCCACATACTCTACAGCTTGACAGGTCTTGTGCCGCAGCACCGATACACTTCATCCATTGCTGAAGACTTGTTGGTAGACGACCCCTCCTGTCAAGCAAGGTAAGAATTGGTAAGAACTTGTGTAACAAGTTGAGTGTGAGAGACTTGCTGTAGCTACATCCTAGTAGTTGTAGGGCTTTTATTTCTTCACTTGCCTTTCTTGTTGTCTTTGTTTTTGAACCATGACAGGGGGAGATGATGATAACGAAACACTACATACACCTCGCACTAAGGGCATCATACAGCATTTTGAAAGGAAGGTGAAGCTGCACACAGAGGGACTTGATACTGACTTGCAGGTGACAAATGAAAAGCTGGGGCAGTTGGAGGCTACGCAGATGGCCACAAACAACAAGCTTACAAGTTTGGAGGAATCCGTTGCTAGTGTGGATAAAAGCCTTGCTGCTCTTCTAAGGCGATTTGATGACTTCCACACCGAAGATAAAGAGAAGCATAAAGAAGAAAAGGAGGGAGATCGAGAGCACGGTAGTCATGAAGATGACTACACTGCTGATACTGAGCATGATGATCCAGACGCTCGTGATCGACGACGCCTACGTCACAACCGTAGAGGTATGGGTGGCAACCGCCGACGCGAGGTACACAATAATGATGATGCTTTCAGTAAGATTAAATTTAAGATACCTCCTTTTGATGGTAAATATGACCCTGATGCCTACATTACTTGGGAGATTGCTGTTGATCAAAAGTTTGCATGTCATGAATTTCCTGAGACTACACGTGTTAGGGCTGCTACTAGTGAGTTTACAGATTTTGCTTCTGTTTGGTGGATAGAATATGGAAAGAAAAATCCTAATAACTTACCTAGAACTTGGGATGCGCTGAAACGAGCCATGAGAGCTAGATTTGTTCCATCTTACTATGCCCGTGATATGATAAATAAGTTGCAGCAATTGAGACAAGGTGCTAAAAGTGTAGAAGAATATTATCAGGAATTACAAACGGGTATGTTGCGTTGTAACCTAGAGGAGGATGAGGAACCGGCTATGGCTAGATTTTTGGGTGGGTTAAATCGGGAAATTCAGGACATCCTCGCTTACAAAGAATACAATAGTGTAACCCGTTTGTTTCATCTTGCTTGTAAAGCTGAAAGGGAAGTGCAGGGACGACGTGCTAGCGCAAGGACTAATATTTCTGCAGGGAAGGCTAATTCATGGCAGCAACGCATGACTACAACTCCATCTACACGTATGTCTACTCCATCATCTAGTGACAAGTCTCGAGCTGCTCCCACAAATTCAGTTGCAAAGACGATGCAAAAGCCTGCTGCGAGTACTTCATCCGTGGCATCGACGGGCAGAACAAGCAACATACAATGTCACCGGTGCAAGGGATATGGACACATGATGCGTGACTGTCCAAACAAGCGAGTTATGATTGTCAAAGATGATGGTGAAGCGGACCACTATGAAAGCTTGATCGTGCAGCGAGTGCTTAGTGCACAAATGGAGAAGGCGGAGCAAAATCAGCGACATATTTTATTCCAAACAAAGTGTGTCATCAAAGAGCGTTCTTGCCGCATGATCATTGATGGAGGTAGCTGCAACAACTTGGCAAGCAGCGATATGGTGCAGAAACTTGCCCTCAACACCAAACCACACCCGCATCCCTACTACATCCAATGGCTGAACAACAGTGGTAAGGCAAAGGTAACTAGACTTGTGAGAATCAATTTTTCCATCGGATCCTACAAAGATATTGTTGAATGTGATGTTGTGCCTATGCAAGCTTGTAACATTCTGCTAGGTAGACCTTGGCAATTTGATAGAGATTCTATGCATCATGGTAGATCAAATCAGTATTCTTTTCTATACCATGATCGAAAAATTGTGCTGCATCCTATGTCCCCTGAAACTATTATGCAAACTGATGTTGCAAGGGCTACTAAAGCAAAGAGCGAGAGCAGTAAAAATGATAAATCTGTAATTGGTAACAAAGATGAGATAAAACTGAAAGGACGTTGTATGATAGCTACCAAATCAGATATTAATGAGTTCAATGCATCCACTTCTGTTGCTTATGCTTTGATATGCAAGGATGCTTTGATTTCAATTGAGGATATGCAATGTTCTTTGCCCCCTGCTGTTGCTAACGTTTTGCAGGAGTATTCCGATGTGTTTCCAAGTGCGGTACCAGCGGGGTTGCCACCATTACGCGGGATTGAGCACCAAATTGATCTTATTCCTGGTGCGTCTTTGCCAAACCGTGCGCCATACAGGACAAACCCGGAAGAAACAAAGGAAATTCAGCGACAAGTGCAAGAACTGCTGGACAAAGGTTATGTGCGAGAATCCCTTAGCCCTTGTGCTGTTCCAGTAATTTTAGTGCCTAAGAAAGATGGAACATGGCGTATGTGTGTTGATTGTAGAGCTATTAATAATATCACCATTCGATATCGACACCCTATTCCACGATTAGATGATATGCTAGATGAACTGAGTGGTGCTGTTGTGTTTTCAAAAGTTGATTTACGTAGTGGGTACCACCAGATTCGTATGAAATTGGGAGATGAATGGAAAACTGCTTTCAAAACTAAGTTCGGTTTATATGAGTGGTTAGTCATGCCTTTTGGGTTAACTAATGCACCTAGTACTTTCATGAGATTAATGAACGAGGTTTTGCGTGCTTTCATTGGGAAATTTGTTGTCGTATATTTTGATGATATATTAATTTACAGCAAATCATTGGATGAACATCTTGATCATTTACGTGCTGTTTTTAATGCACTACGCGAGGCACGTTTATTTGGTAACCTTGAGAAGTGCACCTTTTGCACCGATCGAGTGTGTTTTCTTGGTTATGTTGTAACTCCACAGGGAGTTGAGGTTGATCAAGCCAAGGTGGAAGCTATACAGGGATGGCCTGTCCCAAAGACTATCACCCAGGTGCGGAGTTTCCTAGGACTTGCTGGATTCTATCGCCGTTTTGTGAAGGATTTCAGCACCATTGCTGCACCATTGAATGAGCTTACCAAAAAGGGGGTGCCTTTTGAGTGGGGCAAAACACAAGAGAATTCATTCGACATGTTGAAAGATAAGTTAACTCATGCGCCTCTCCTACAACTTCCTGATTTTAATAAGACTTTTGAGCTTGAATGTGATGCTAGTGGAATTGGTCTCGGAGGTGTTTTGTTACAAGAGGGAAAACCTATTGCATATTTTAGTGAGAAATTGAGTGGGCCTGTTCTCAATTATTCTACTTATGATAAAGAACTCTATGCTCTTGTTCGAACATTAGAGACATGGCAGCATTATTTGTGGCCCAAAGAGTTTGTTATCCATTCTGATCATGAATCTTTAAAACATATTCGTAGTCAAGGAAAACTGAATCGTAGGCATGCAAAATGGGTTGAATTTATTGAATCTTTTCCTTATATTATTAAACACAAGAAAGGGAAGGAGAATATTATTGCTGATGCTTTGTCACGGAGATATACTTTGCTGAATCAACTTGATTATAAGATCTTTGGGTTAGAAACAATTAAGGACCAATATGTTCACGATGCTGATTTTAGAGACGTGTTGCTGCATTGTAAAGATGGAAAAGGATGGAACAAATTCATCGTTAGTGATGGGTTTGTGTTTAGAGCTAACAAGCTATGCATTCCAGCTAGCTCTGTTCGTTTGTTGTTGTTGCAGGAAGCACATGGAGGTGGCTTGATAGGACATTTTGGAGCAAAGAAGACCGAGGACATACTTGCTGGTCATTTCTTTTGGCCAAGGATGAAGAGAGATGTGGAGAGGTTTGTTGCTCGTTGCACAACATGTCAAAAGGCAAAGTCACGGTTAAATCCCCACGGTTTGTATCTACCTCTTCCTGTTCCTAATGCTCCTTGGGAGGATATATCTATGGATTTTGTGTTGGGATTACCAAGGACTAGGAGGGGACGTGATAGTGTGTTTGTGGTTGTTGATAGATTTTCTAAGATGGCACATTTCATACCATGTCATAAAACTGATGATGCTACAAATATTGCTGATTTGTTCTTTCGAGAAATTGTTCGCTTACATGGTGTGCCCAACACAATTGTTTCTGATCGTGATGCTAAATTTCTTAGTCATTTTTGGAAGACTTTGTGGTTTAAATTGGGGACTAAGCTTTTATTTTCCACCACTTGTCATCCCCAAACTGATGGTCAAACTGAAGTAGTAAATAGAACTTTATCCACTATGTTAAGGGCTGTTTTAAAGAAGAATATTAAGATGTGGGAAGAATGTTTGCCTCATATTGAGTTCGCTTATAATCGTTCATTGCATTCTACTACAAAAATGTGTCCTTTCGAGATTGTCTATGGCTTCTTGCCACGTGCTCCTATTGATTTAATGCCTTTGCCAAGTTCTGAAAAAATGAATTTTGATGCTAAGCAACGTGCTGAATTGATGTTAAAATTGCATGAAGCCACTAAAGAAAACATAGAGCGCATGAATGCTAAGTACAAATGTGCTGGAGATAAAGGTAGAAAGCAATTGATTCTGGAACCTGGGGATTTGGTCTGGTTGCATTTGCGAAAAGATAGATTTCCAGAACTGAGAAAATCCAAATTGATGCCTAGAGCTGATGGTCCTTTTAAAGTGCTGCAACGAATTAACGAGAATGCATATAAGCTTGATCTTCCTGCAGATTTTGGGGTTAGTCCCACATTTAACATTGCAGATTTGAAGCCTTATTTGGGTGAGGAAGATGAGCTTGAGTCGAGGACGACTCAAATGCAAGAAAGGGAGAATGATGAGGACATCAACACCAGCGATACATCCTCTCCGACACAACCTATAGCTGGTCCTCTTACTCGTGCTCGTGCTCGTCAACTTAATCATCAAGTGAGTTCCATGATAAGCTCTTGTCCATCTTGTTTAGACAATGGAAACGCGTGCACTCTTGTTTTGATTAGGAACCAAGGAGAAGACCGAAAGGGAGAAGGACTCGCGCTAGCTGGATTCGGACTGCAGCAAAGCACCAACTTGTGACCGCCACCACGGTTGCATACGGATTCGGATTCAGGCGCTTCAGGACTTGTTGGAAAGCTTATCAAGTTTACTTTCATATGAATCAAGTCTCACGTCAATATCTGTTCGGTAGCAGCGGCAATGATCCAATTACCGTCGACAGGTCTTGCTGTCCAGGGTGCTGCGTCACCTCATTTTGGGCTTATGGCCCATGTATCAAGTTGGGTCCATTAGGGACGCGTCCTAGGGTTGGAGGACGACCCCAACACTCTTTTGGTCGTCAATCCATCTACTTATATCCCTCTATAGCCGCCATGGTCGGGTTGGGTTTTGTTTAGATCAAGTTTAGCCTTAGCTACTTGCTTGTAGGCGCGCGTGCAGGATCAGCCGCCCGTCTCCTTGTCTTCGGAACCCCATTGTAGATTAAGATTCAGTTTGAAACCTTCAATTTCATCTTGCAAATTCAGTGCTTGTTTTCTCGTTCTTGCTAGTTCTTCGATTGCTTGCAGGACGGGAGCCCTAGGGGCTGGTTGTCGCGCTCCACAAGATCGTGACGGCTATTGGACGTGGTGTATCGGTTGCTAAGGCGCGGTCTTGAGGGCTGTAGTCGGGCCGTGAACGTCATCTCCATCCACCAATCGAATTATCCCCGTTTCTCATCGAAAGATCGGGCAAAAACCCTAGCGGGTTCGCATCAGTAGCTTCCATGCTCTTTGATATCATCTTCCTCGATTTCAGAGAAGAACACCGAAGGATAGGGTTCATCATTTTCTAAAGTGTGGAGTGTTTTCTCTATGGGAGGTTCTGTGACAACCAAATTATTAGAAAGATTTGAAGGAATTTCAAATTTGGTTGTGTGTTCCTCCTCGTGTTGGTCGGGGTTGGAATTTGTCAAAAATGCTAGTGTAAGGAGTGTTTTCAAGGATTTTCTCGAGGATGTCGCTTCCTTCACTAACAAGTTTATGTGAGAATGATCCTCCAGAAGCTAAATCGAGATGTAGAGCAGTTTCCTTGTTAAGACCATGATAGAAGTGAAAGTGTAGGACATGGTCAGGTAAGGAAAGATTTGGGCCAAAATTGGTAAGGCTTATGAACCTAGCCCAAGCTGCTTCTAGTGTCTCCTCTTTTTGTTTAAATGTGAGAACTTCGATTCTAAGATCAGTGATTCAAAAAAGAGGGAAGAAAGCAAGACAAAAGTTGTCCCAAAGTTCATCCCAATTTCCATTTACGCTCCTTACAGAATGATCATACCATTTTCTTGCTCTTCCCAAAAGGGAGAACGGGAATAGTTTCCATTTAATGGTCTCTTGTGTCATGCCAGCAATAGTCCAACAAGAACACAACTGCTCAAATTCCCTAAGGTGGGTGTATGGATCTTCGTCTTCTGACCCAGAGAAGGATTTCTCCCGAACCATGGCTATAAGAGCAGGGCGAAGCTCATAGCCATCTGTAAGAATGGGGTGTGATGATGGTGGAGGCTCCAAGAAGTCGCCCTTTGGAGCAAAGAATTTAAAAATAGGACTGAAATCCATGTGGTAAGAAGTGTGGTGGTGAGGTAAAGGTGGTGGTAAAAGAAAAAGATGGTAAAAGAAAAGAAACACGGACGAACTTGGTTCGATTCTAGAACAGCTACTGTTCCCCGGCAACGGCGCTAGAAAGCTTGTTGGGTATTTTAAACGCACACAAAAAAATCCGCAAGCGCACGGATACCGATGTAGCTTTCACCCGAGAGTATTCCAGGGTATCGATTTCCACGGGGAACGTGAAGTGTACTAGAAGAATTAAGAACGTCCAAGAAAAGAATGACAATGTGATTAGAGAGATATAGGGTTTTCTAAGCGGGTCTATTTAATTAAAGGCTCACTATACTTTACTTACTTCGGAGCAGCAGTACCTTTCCGATTATCAAAAAAGACTGGGAAAATGGTAATCTGGAGAAGGCTGCCAAAAAGCTCTATGAAAACACTAATCCTAACGTGGTGGATTATAACAATCTACAAAGTTGTCACCCCTATAGCTACCACAACTATCTGGATGATTGGGCGCAAACTCAGGTAAACCCTAGTCTAGACACCACGTCTACACTAACGCTTACTACTCTAATTAGAGCACTCAATACGAGCGGAGATCCAGTAAATAAAATAAAGTAAGAACGGAAATTAAATAGAATACTTAGAAGTGATAAATGAAGAACCTGGAGATTACTTGAAGACGAACCAGATGTTGCACCATTACAATGTCGAGGAAGATCCGACAGATCTGGCTCCTCCTCAACTCTCTCCTCCTCCTCTCTCTAATCCAATCTCTAATTACAACTAGATGAACTAGATAACTAGAACAAGAACTAGAACTAGATCTAATTCTAGATGAACTAGAAGAGATTCATCTAGAGGGACCTCTACTTCTAATTGAAACCCTAGTTTCTAATGTGGAGATGAATAATGAAGATGGAGATGCCTGGAGAGGAGGGTCTGGGCTGCTTATATAGCCCGAGGTGGAGTAGGGGGCAAGGAATCGCCATGTCATCGATCCGCGTCACGTTTATCGCCCACCGTTGGATCAAACCGACTTCAGGGACGGTGGAGATGCATTCTAGGAGGCGGTGGAAGAAGGTTCCAGAAGGCGGAGGCGAAACGGCCTCCGTGGCCAACCGGTCGGTCTCCAAGTGGGACCGGTCGGTCTGGCCCAGTGGGCCCATGTGGTGGGCCGCCTCATGGTGTCTTCTGGTGTCTTTTAGATCGTTCTTTTGCAGATTTCGTTGCGAAATTAATATCTTTTCATCCGGGACTCCGAATATAGCAAATGATATGTCCGTTTCGATCGTCTCGATGAGCCCTTCGCAATGGCACACTCCAATTCATCACTTGAGATACTTTTATATGGTAAAATATTGATGTCCTACAAAACAAGTGAGAGCACCAAAACTCATGGATCTTGTTAGTTTCAAACCCTACAACTACACTTTGTAATTCATTTAGTGTCATTTCATGCAATAGTTGATGGTTAATTATGAGCATTAGTGAGCGTCTACAGTGGACATCATTGTTTTCTCATGTCGAAGATCAAGAAGTCTGTGGGGACTTCATGACCTCTAATTCTGACTACGACGTCTTCCATCATTCCTTCTTGTTTATGCCTCTTCATATGGTCTCACTCATGTTCTTCGTTCATCCAGCAGTTTGAAGTGAAGCGTTAATTATGGAAGCTGGCAGCATCTTGCTCAGTGTGCATGTTCTTGTAGATCTAGGACCTTCACTCTATAGAATTTGGGAGTGACAAACTTCTCCATGTTTTGCTCAAGAGTGTGTCCTGCTCATAAAGACAAGGTAGAGATCAAGTGCATGGGCTCTGTTGGTGGAAAAACACCAACAGAACCAAAAGTTTTGTTTATTCCCCTCTAACCTTAGGCACATTGCACAAGACAAACTTGTTGTTTATGTGTTCTATTCAATCTTAACATGAGTGATAGGATCAGAGGATGAGCATAAAAGTAGCATCTTAAAATATTTAACAGATCAAATTACTTGACCCAAGGAAGGATAATCTATGCATAAAGTGTCGATCTTTTCATGATTGAGATATATCATCTTCCAAAGGTTAGATGCACAACATTTTAGCTCATTTAGTTAAGACAGTGAGATTCAAGAGAGTAAAGCTAGAAACAAAGATCAAAAGACTGAACATGTTGAGTTGATTAGGTTGGATCAAGTGAGGTGCAACTTACATATGTGTAGTTCTTTATTTATGTTCATACTGGAATCAAGAAGAAGCTTTTAAAGTGATGGTCACTTACCTTGAAATGTTACTTTGTCATTGGAAAGTGATTCTGTTGAACCACCTTGTGGAAGCTCCTCTCGTCTAGCTGGTTGTTGTTTATGAATGGCTTGTCTTCTCTTGTTTGTCTCACAGTGTGATTGAGAGGAAGAAGATCACAGTGGAATCATCTTTAGAGGTATCGACCTTCCTTCTCTTGTGTTGACTTATCAGTGAAGGCGCATTGTTCCTCGAGTATGCTGACTAGGATCCTCTCTCCTTCTTGTATTAATTCTGTACTATGAGGATGGAGGGACAGTTCCACATTCTTCTCTTGTCAACCTTTCTTGTTTTCCTTTAATCATTGGGTTGGCAAGAGACTTGAATTTAGAGATGCTACTCGAGTGCCTCCATGAGAGTCTTTTGTCTTGTAGTGTCACGACTGAGACTTGTTCTCTCAACAGTGTCTAGATGATAAAGATCTTATCGGTTGTTCTTCTGATTTGCTAGCTTAGGTGTTATCTCTCCATCTTCTAGTTCTTGTGGTGCAGTGGCTTCATCCTTCATGATGCCCTCCTCAATTCTTGGCAATTGGCTCTCCCTTTGAGGTCTTCTCTTGGTTCTCTTTAGCTGCTCATAAGTAATGTAGATGTTGAAGATGCAGCGAAAGGTCCAAAAGTTGACTTCTCCAGGTTCGGCGAAGATGATAACATTGATGGTGTTCAAGAACGATTTTGCAAGAATGAGTGGTGGATCATATTCTTCTTCTCGACTGGGACAACATCTAGTGGTTTGTACTGATCAAAGTGGTCAGTAGAAGATCAATATGTTTGAAGTTTGGTTTCTCCTTCCTCCCTTTGATTGTGAAACACATCTAGACAACAGAATTCTCTCCCAGGTTGGCTTGTGATGTAGATGGACTCCCAACAACATATTTATGTGTTTGACTTGTAGATCTTGTTATTGTTGTAGTAGTACCATCTTGTCTCCCAAGCTAGCTCTTGATTAGAAAAGAGGATAACTTCCCACTTCTTGTCTTGATGTCTTGGGCAATGATGGTTGCAGGCATAGGTTGTCTCATACGAGGTAAGTTGCATCATGTTTGTCATCAGTGCCCAAGCAAGACTCAAAGCTAGGCTAGCACCATTTGTGATCTGAGAGTAGGTTTGTGTGTCTATGGTTTGGGTTTTGGATCTTCAATGTTTAGACCAAACCATGGATGAACAAAATCTCTCTCCTGCATAACGTTAGTGGATATATATACCCGAAGGATTGCAAGAATTTGAAACATGGGTTGTTATCCATAACTCATGTATTTTGCAACTATGCTAATAAAAAGATATTTTTAGGATTACTTTAGCATAGACTAGTCTTTTATGTGTTGGCTGCACGATTCAAGGCATAACTTGCAGTAGAAGACAAAATAAATAAACTTTGATACTCACAGTTCTTTCATCCATGATGAATGAGCTGAATCTTCATTGTGCAAAGTTGTTGAAGTTCATTGTACGCCTTGCTTCATCTCTGTTGTGAGTTCATCTCAGGACTTTCCCAGATTGATAATGAAAGTTTTCCTGCAGGGGTTAATCCAACAAAATATCCAATATCTACTATAGCATACTGTCAGTTCAGACCACGTCTAATTTGATTTAGGAAGGTATTCTAACCTAAGCACCATGCTCAATTTAAAAGCCTTTAGACGTAAAATCAGCACACCTTTTAGCTCAAGAATCAAACCAAACACCATGTCTTACTAAGCTCCATGCCTAATTTAAAAGGTGTATAAAAATACTTCAAAACCAAAGAATATACTATAGCAAATAAAGATAACATGAAAGAATTGTAGAGATTTATTCAGATGGTGATGAAAGAGTATGATTAGTGTATGAGCATATCTTAAAGGTAGGGACAACCAACATAGCAACACGGCAAGAAATATTCTTAGAAAGTCTATTCCCCAAGCTTGGATTTTGCACAATTCAAGGTTGGATGAATGTAATTCAATGTTACCTAGGAAGGTTAGTGACAAAATACCCGAAGGAATATTTTCACAATTATTTTTCTATGCTCAGTGCAGCGGAAAGGCAGACATAGCTAATAACCAGGTATTATGATGGGGTGTAAGGATTCTACTGGTTATAGCTTGCGCTCATGGGGTAGTGTGTAACATCTCAGGTGTTTACATGAATAAAATGTTGTCATGTCATCATAAGCATTTCATAGCATCATGTGCTAGCTCACCTTGAGATGCATTCACTAAAATGAGTTTAACTCCTAATATGTGAGCATTTCTGTTTATATGCTTGTGATGCAGCTCAAAAACCTAATTTAGAATGTCATTATGAAATAACTTGAGTTCATTCCCATTTGACTAAAGTCATGTAAAGGCATGGATCTGAGTTCAACAATTCAAAAGAATCCAAAATCTATTTAGCTTAAAATTGGGAAAAATCATTAAATTCCTATATAAGTAATTAGCCCTTTCTAGTTAACTCAACATATGTGCATAATTAGGGGTTGAGCCTAAAATCTTTTTGGTAGATCCTGAGGAGAGGTACAACTTTCGTATTCAAAGTTTTCAAAGTTTCTGTACAAAATTTCAAGTAATTATGAATTTACTCAAACCCTGGAAATGGTCCCCTTTTTACTTTAAACTTGCATTTCAAAAACTATTTGAAATCTGAGTTTAGGGTCTACATCAAAGTTGTAGAGAATTTCAAAATGAACATTTCATACATTGACCCTTTTTCAAGTGTCAATGCAAAATCAAAAGTAATTTTGCTTCTACTGCAAAACCATAGTTCTGTCCCCTTTTCAAAATTCTAATTTGAAATGGATTTGAACTGTTTTGACCAAATTGACCTATTTCCAGTTGGAATCAGCAAAATGGTATTAAAGCAAAGTTGTATAACTTTTCAAACTCTACATGTCATATATTGGCAAAATTTGAAGTTGTGCAGAAAATTCCAGAGTAATTTTGAATTCAGTTTGGTCCAAATTTGATTTTTGAACTTTATTTCAAAATGTAGGCAGAATTTGACTTTGGTTCTTAAAACAAACTTGTAGAACACAAAATTTGGAGCAACTTTTGTTTTAAGAGTTTTTCGCGTGCAGTACAAAAATCTGGAGATTTTTGAAACGGGATAGTTCTGGTACTGTAGCTACAGGAGGGGGGGAACCTGCCGGAGCAGGGCAGGCCGCCGCGTGCACCGTCGCCGTGGCCTGGCCATCTCCGCGCCGCTCCGCATGTCTGGCCACGCACCTGGCTGCTTGCTTGCTTCGCTCCGCGCGGTGGCAAGCTCTGAGAGCTCCTCCATCTCCCAGCGTCCCCGTCCGCCACCTCCTCTTTCTCCTCCTCTGTTTCCAGTCAAGCTCCGACGAGCTTTCTCTCCGCCTTCCCTGCGTCCTTGCACTCTCCATCTCCCAACTAGCTCCGCCTGCATCCCTTGCGTCTCCTGAGCTAGCTAACTCGAGCCCTAGAGCTTGCAACCGCCGTCGCCGCGGTCTTCTTCCTCGCTGCCGGCAGGGAGCCGCTGCAGGTATCGTGATCGTGGCCACGACAAGCCAGAGTTCCTCCGGTTAATCTAACTTGTGCTTTAGCTTCGTGTTGTGTTGTAGATCACGTTCGGCTCGCTCTTGAGGTCAGATCTCTACCGCCCTGGCTTGAGCAGTCCGCGGAGTATGCCGCCGGCGCAAGCTTTGCTTCCGTCGCCGCCATGGTCATCCTTGGTCGGGTGCTCCTCTGGTCAAGCTAGCGCGCGCATAGTGGTTGCAGTGAGTGCATGAGTGTGTTGCGCCCCTTAGCTAGGTCTCTACCGAGCTGGCTTAGGCAGTCCGCGTGGCTCGCCGTCGGTGCAAGCGCCGCCATGGCCGCCATCGTGGACCATGTTGCTCGGAGTCATCTCCAAGCGACTTTGGGTGCGCAGCGTGGTCGCCGCACGTCCCTGAGTATGAAGCCACCCTCACCTAGGTCGCTACCATGCCCTGTTGCCCGGAACACCGAGTCGCCGCCGTGTTCGCCATGGCCGAGCCGCCATGTCTACGGCCAGCTCGAAGTTGTGTGAGTGCTAGGTTCAGTGAGGGGTGGGAGTGGTGCGCGGGGTCAAGATGGAGAGGTGGGAGTCCTCGCCGTCGCCGGAGACCTCGCCGGGGAGGAGGCCGACAGACAGTCAACGAGGCCGAGCGGCCAGTCAAGGCCGGCCGAGCTCTGGCCTGGGTGTGAGGGGGAAAGAGAGGGGCTGACGCCTGGGGCCCGGTTGTCAGCGGCCGTGGGCCGAAGTTGGGCCGAGCCCAGTAAGGGTTAGAAGGGTTTTTCTTTTTCTGAAATGGGTGAATAGTGTTAGGTTTTGTCTTTTTGATATCTTTTTGTATGTAGCTCCAGAAATTGTGAAAATTTTTGTGTAGCTTTCTCAAGCTGCCTAATATTTATGAAAAATATGAAACTTGAGTTTTGAACAAATTTTAAAACTGATTTAAATGGGTCTTTTTATTAATAAATGGACTTTGATGATTTTTGTAGGCCTATTTAAAAATCCAAAAATCATGAAACTATTTTTGCCAGTGTTTTTAGTTGAAAGTGTATTATCACAAAAATTTTGAGCTCTGTTGGAGAAAATAGATTTTATTCTTATTTCTATGCCTTATTTAAATAGTTAAATGTGATAATTTGATTTAATTCTGCAAATTTATAGGTTTGTTCAAAAATGATGATATTTGTTTTACCACTGTTATTTAATATAATTTATCATCTCTAAAGGTTTGAATTAGTTTAGCATAGTTTGCTTCACAACTTAATTTCATGCTAATTAAATTGCTTTCTTTATGCAAAAGCAATGTTGTAAAACATGAAAACCTAAGTCTCTTTATGGTAGATTAAAGGTTAGGTTAGGTGAATTATCTTGATCTGCTGAGTGAATTATCTTGATCTATTGTTGATACAGACAAACTTCACTCATATAACCATGTATGTTGGTATAAATTGGTTTTATTGGTTAGTAACTGTACCGTGATGGAAAGTTATGCAAAATAAATACTTATAGCTTAGAAAATTTCCATCTTTACCATGATCATGTCATGAGCATTCCATTAAGCATGCACTCTGTTGTCGTGTAGCTTCCGAAGTGATCGAGTGTCCGGACGAGGTTGGTCCGGAAAGTCCAGAGTATCCAGTTGATCCGGATTATCAGGAATTTCAGACCCTTCCGGTCAACGAAGGCAAGCCCCGGTTCATTTAACCATTTCCTTGGATTTACAATTACACTTGCTTTCGATAACCTGATGCATCAAATGTTTATCAAATAAATGCTTTAAACCTGTTGATGCATGACCAACCTTGTTATCGATATATCATTCCTTGCAACCTGCTTTAAGCAAATGATAGAAAAGCTTAGCCTTGCTTTATGAAGCTTTTAATAAATGTTTTCGATACTTATCATTTTGGAATGATAATGAGAAAGAATGATGGTTAAGACCAGACGGGCACATGCATCGAACCTTGGGTTGGTGTAGGGTGACCCGGATGTGTCGGATTAGGGTTAACCGTTGTTGGCCTGCTAGATTGAGAAACTGTGAAGTACCGATCATATGCTACGGTAAGCCCTACCTTGGTGGTTCTGAAATGAGAACGGCTAATCGCGCACTGGGAGTGGAGAGATGGCGGGAGTACTAGCTACCCTCGTGGGTTAAAGTCCCGGATTCGAGGTGTACAAGTACTCTCGGGTGGCGCGGACCCGGTCTTGTTTGGAGGATCCGAGGTTAGGGATTGATATATGTGTTATCGAGGGTCTACATATATCGTATGATCGTGGAAAACTCCCAGATCTGGTTGAATCGGTTCGAATCGTCGTGCTCCTCGGTTAAGGAGACTCAATCTACTGACCCGCACCGTAGAATAAAAATGGAACTAGTTTAAGAAAGAATGGTAATGATCTTTCACTAGTGTGCATTTACAATGCTTACCATATACACAAATAATTAAGTAAAATTTGAATCTAGGATTACTTTAGTAAGCTTTTATGCAAATGAAAAGTACTGTTGAGCCTACCCAAGCCAGCATAACTGTTCTTCTCTTTTCTTGTCGGGTAAGCCTTGTTGAGTACCTTTGTACTCAGGGTTTGTGAACCCCTGTTGCAGGTGGCGATCACGAGCAGCCTTGCTTTGAGGCCTGTTGCGTGACCGTCATTGAGGAGGACGTGTCCGGGGAGGAGTAAGGCAACCCTTAGGCGGGGTTGTTTGTGTGAAATACCGGTTTACTAATGTTGTTTCCACTACCTAGAAAGACGTTTGAAACTATGGTTTGTAATAACGACGCGAATTTGAACAACTGGTTTGTAAAACTTATGGTGTAATACTTCCGCACTTTTAGCTCTGATGTATATTATTTGTGAAATGTTGTAATACTGCCATGACGCTTGCAATGATCCTGGGAGTGTAAGGAAAAGTGAATGAGTCGGGTTACCCGATGACACGTGGTGAGCCTTTTGGGCTATTGGGGCACAGTGTATGACTGTCTGAGGTCTGTAAGACAAGGACAGGTACACGTGGGCCCTAATAATTCAGGAGGTTCCGTCACAGCTGGTATCAGAGCGATCATTGCAGGAGTCTTGGAGTATTGTTGCAAAACTTCAAAATGCTTTGAGTCAAAACTAATTGCATATCTAGTTTGATTCAAAATGTTTTTGACTTACCCCGTTCATGCTATTCGATCTATGTTCTGTTTTAAGTAATGGATCGTAGATTGTTAAGTGGAACACATGTTAAGTTAAGCCCTAATTTGAAATTGTTGTTCAATTTCTACTCTTATGTAATGGAGTATAATTTAAATTTTATATGCTTTACGCGTAAGTACGTTTCATGCATTATGCTTAATCAACTTATGTTTAATGTTATGGTTGGGTAAGGGTTAGAATCCGATCCTTTCTTGCTAACCAAAAAGTATTTCCGTTATCTGCCTACTTCAAAACCTTTTATCACCAGGATGCCGCGTGGTAAGGAGACGCCTCGCAAGAGTACAGGTCCTCATGGTGTACCCAAGCACCAACTTGCACCTCGCAAGGAGGAAGGGTCTAGCAGCAATTAGGAAGTTAATGAGGACTTACGGGCAGAGGTCCATGAGTGGAAATCCAAGTTGGCCGCCACCTCTCGGGAGAAGAGCTTGGCACTTGCCAAAGCAGGAGGCATGAAGATCAAGCTGGAGACAGCCAACAGAAGTGTGGTTAATGCAGAAAAACTCATGACTAAAATGCTTGGAGAAAGGAACGTCGCTTGGCAGCGAGAAGATAACGCTTTAGCCCGACTGCATGAGTTGGAGGCGTATGTGACGGATATAGAAGCATTCAATGACCAGCTGCATGAGGAAGTCCATGTGTTGTATGATCAACTCCATCCACCTCCACCTCCAAATGCAGCGGAAGATGAGATGGGTACGCTCACTGATGAGGAAAAGGTAGAGGGGCAGAGTGAGGAAGATCCTGATATAGTTGAGTCTGCTGATGATAGCGACAGTGAGAGTAAGGGTGACGAGTGAGTCGTCTCCCATCAGAGTGTCAGGCATAGATCTTGAACCCTAGAGGGTAGGGGCTGTGTAATACTCTAGCTTAACATGATCCTAACTTAGTTGAATCATGTATCAGTCTTGTTATGCATGAATCATGTAACATAAGTGTGTATGCAGTACTGTTTTTGTATCATAACCAGAAATCAATAAAGTTTGGTTTGTTTATGAGCAGATGCCTCGTACCCGTGCCACTGATGGGGCTGGTTCGTCTCATGATGGGGAGGATGTCCCCCATACACCCCCAGTTCCACCAACCTTGGCAGAAGCCATTGCTGCACTCATGCAGGCTACAACCGAAAATGCTCGTCTGATACGGGGTCTAGTGCAGAATGCACCCCATGGGCAGCATGGCCGACATAATCAACAGGGCCAGGAAAGTACTTATCAAGATTTCACCAAAACCAGGCCACCGGTATTCACAAGGGCAGATGAGCCTTTAGAAGCTGCAGATTGGCTCCGGACGATGAATCAGAAGTTTGGGCTAATCCATTGCACTGAAACTCAGAAGCCATCCTTCGCAGCCCAGCAGTTGAGGGGAGCTGCGGGGACTTGGTGGGCAAACTTTGAAGCTGCCCAAGCTCCAGGACACCGCATTACCTGGGATGAATTCTCGAGAGCTTTCAAGGCTCACTACATTCCAGCGGGGGTAATGCGAATGAACGCCGAAGAGTTCTTAGCCCTCAGGCAGGGGGATCAGCCAGTACAGCAGTATATTGGCAAGTTTAACCATCTGTCTCAATATGCTCTGGATCACGTGAACACCGATGACAAGAAGCGCAGTTGCTTCAAGAGGGGGCTGAATACAAAGATGCAGAAGATGCTGGCAATGTGTGATGATAATATATCCTTCAATGATGCGGTGAATAAAGCTATATCTGCAGAAGAGAAGCATCTCAAGCATCTTGAAGCTAAGAAGAGAAAGGGTGGGAGTTCGACTGGATTGTCTGGTGGCAATAAGAAGCGCCAGCATATCATATACCACCCCGTCCAGCACAACCGTCCACCATACCGTCCACCATATCGTCCACCCCCGCAACCACAAGCCAGCTCACAACAGTCATCTGCTAGAACTGTTGTGAATCCTAATTATCCACGACAGCCGAATGCCCCTGGCATTCGAACCCAAACTCCCCAGAACCACAACTACCCATGCTATAACTGTGGGAAACCGGGTCATTTCTCCCGTAATTGCCCGTATCCCAGGAAGAGTATCCCCAATACTCCACAAGGGCAAAGTGGTCAGAATTCCCAGCAGCGACCACAGCAACAGCCATAGCAGAATCAAGGCTGCAATAATAATCAGAAAAATAAGACCGTCCAGAAGACTGGCCGGGTATATTATGCACAAGCGACAGATATTCCTGAAGGGGAACCCGTCATGATGGGTATGTTTTCAGTCGCTCACCATCCTGCCGTATTACTATTTGATTCTGGTGCATCGCATACCTTTGTCAGTAAGCGTTTTGTTGAAAAACATCATATACCCACTGGGAAGCTCAAGAAAGTTTCCTTATACACACACCTGGAGGTCGTATATATACAAAGGAAGTGGCGCATCAGGTGCTCGTAGAATTTGCCGGGCATACTTATCCCACTAATATGATAGTAATCAAGGATCAGGATATAGATGTGATCCTAGGGATGAACTGGATGTACCAGCAGAAGGCAATATTAGATGCCTTGCATAGAACAGTCAGGTTGATCATACCCAATAGCACTTCTGAACTCTTTATCCAACTTCCTATTCCAAAGAAAACTGTTGATCAGATGTGCGGCAGCGTCTGTGCAACAACAGTTAAAGAGGTTCAGGATATTCCAGTAGTCTGTGAGTTCCCGGATGTGTTTCCTGAAGACTTCTTGTTGGTGGTCCTTAACTCATATTTTATACCACCAACTTCATTATAAAAATATATAAAAATATTCCCAAGACTAGTGAATAGGGCTTTACACTAATACATTCCATGAGTTTTGGTGACTATTCGCTTGCAGGCATACATCGGTGGAAATGCATATAAAGGGATGGAAAATAATACATAAAACATCATTATGCAACACAAATACCAAGTGGCCCACTTACCATGCAATCCAGGCCACAGACATAGGCCAAAATGCCCAACAAAGAACCCAAGTGGTGAAGGCCCAAACCAACTCCAAACCCTACGCGGGCTGCAGGACCTTGCTTCAGTAAAATGGGCGCCACAGGCTCATCCGAACTCCGATTTTGAATCACCACCCGTCCACGGAAAGCTAACGACGAGACACACGTGCTTGTGAAAGCCCAGCCCGATTTGGGCCCACCATGGGGCGGCCGACCCAGGGGGCGACCGCCCCCCCAGAACATCGGTTTCGGCCCAAATTTGGTGAGGCGGTGTGTTGACTCCTCCCTAAGGCGTTTCCGCGTGCAGATTAGTGCCATATTGTTAGTCTAGGAGTGGTTCCACCCCCTCCTAGCCTATTTAAGAAGGCCTAGATCCCCTCTCAAAAAACAACACACAAAGGAATAGAAGAGCACCTCTCTCTTGAGTAGATCCCCACTCCTTAGGGCTATGCCCTAGTAGCTTTCTAGAGTTGGAGAGTGAGATGTGAGGGAAGAGAGCGGGGAAGTACCGGGCTTGTCGGTCTCTCCCCGAGCTTGTACCTCGACGAGCCCTTACCATGTACCCACATCGGGATCCATACATAGTAAGTGTTCGTGGTTTCTACAGTATTATTATTCTTTTGATTAGATAAGCTTTATCTCTTCTTGTTTGCGGGTTCGTCGTCCGTTCTCATAGCGGATACTCTAGTAGAGGAACCTCTGAATCATTTGGAGGGGTTCCTGCGCAACGCTAGAGTAGTGATCAATAGCATAGACGTGGTGTCTAGGCTAGGGTTCACCTTCGTTTGCCTCGTAATCCACGGGTGAGGGATCGGCGGCAGGTGGTGACAGCCCTGTTTGCCCTTAGTTTTCCCCACGTTCGGTTACGGCGTACAGCTACACAAAGGCCGGAGTTACCTGGCAGACCAGGTATAAGCCGGTGCCCGAAGTGAACAAGTAGAAGTAACGTTTATCTATCTTTAGACAGTAAAGCTTTAGCGATCCGTCTCTATTCCCCTCTCTTTCTCTACCCTTGTGTTGTCCTTGGACGAACTAGATAGAAGAAATACCTCCGTTCCTCGTGGAAATACGATACCCTGAATACCACCGGGTGAAGTGCTACAACGGTAATTCCGTGCGCTTGCGGATTCTTCTGCTTACGCTAAGAAATACCAACAAGCATTTCTGGCGCCGTTGCCGGGGATGGATGGTAAGGTCCATTCTTAGTAACGACGTTAGTAAGTGTCAACAAGCATTTCTGGCGCCGTTGCCGGGGAACGGTTGCTATTTTCTTCGAACCTAGTTCATCCTCGTATCTGTATCCCTTTTTATAAAAACCAAAAAAATATTTTCTTTTTACCTTTTCTATCATGAAGCCAACCACTCCAATTCAAAATCCGTCCGCTTCAAAGGGGGAGTTCGTCGAGCCAAAACCTTCTCCAAAACTTTCATCCAATGATGGACTCCACCCTTATTTAAAATCCATAGCTCGGGCACTACACTTCTCTGGTTTTTATAATGAAGATTCTTTTAACCACTTGCTAGATCTTGAGGAAATTTGCTCATGCCTAAGCATCCCAGGCATGACAAAAGAAACGATTAAGTGGAAATTGTTTTCGTCTTCCCTCAATGGGGAGGCGAAACAATGGTACGCTAATGTCGTAGAAAGTGTGAATGGGGATTGGGAAGAACTTAAAAACAAGTTTTATCTTGCATTCTTCCCTAGATCCCGTATCACCTCTATACCAAAGGAAATCCTCCATTTCGAGCAAGATGAGGAGTCTATAGGTGCAGCTTGGGCCAGGTATTTGACGATACTACACGCTAGCCCAAACATGTCTTTACCCGAGAGCGTGCAATTGCATCTCTTTTCTACAGGTCTAGATGAAGATGCTGCCCCAGTCCTTGACAGGGCCGCTGGAGGGTCGTTTTCAAGCAAATCTACAACGAAACAGAGAAAAATCCTTGATAACTTCCTAGAGAAGCACACTTCTCCCGTTGTAGAACCAAAACCTCTCCAAAACAAGGGCATGTCAAGTTTTGAGGAGCCCTCATCAGTCAAATCAACAACTTTGCCATACATAGATTCGACTTTTGAGCCCTCACCCGAGCTGCAAACACCGATAATGCTTTATCCTTCGGAGTTTGCAATTGAATTCGAGGATTATGACAGAATCATGAACCTTCGTAGGTACGAAAAACGCTCGACATATGAAGTGTCCCCTAAAATAGAGCCATCAAAAGAATTGTTAGTGGAGGTGAAACGTTATTCTGATGTAATTCGGATTCTTTCACCCTCCACGACCATATCTTGCACATTTAGGGGAACAATTGTCGATGCTCTTCACAACCCATCGGTCGGAACAAATATCATGTCAAAATTCTTAGCAGAATCTCTTTTGGGTAACACTCCGCTAATCCCAACCGACAAACTCTTTGAAGGTCCACCAGGGTTTCTCTAGGAGTGTTGTGGAGTTGCTAAGGCTGTACCTTTTGAAATAAACGAAAATGTGGTTCACCTAGATTTTCATATCTACGACATCCTCGAATTCAAACTTCTGTTAGGCCACCCTTTCGAAAAACTTTCCATAGAGAAACCATTCCGTGGGGGCCCTGATGAACAGTTGGGAGCAATCACTTCCGCCGAGTCTATCGCTAGTTCCGCAAATCCAAAGGCGAAGGAGCAGCCCAACGCTAACTCATGCGAGGTGGTAAAATGCATAGCTCCGTACGTTTCGTTTGAGTTTCAATCTCATCCTTGTGAAACGATACGTCCAGTACCATCCTCGCTCGAGCTTAATCCATGTCCCTCTGGCCATCATAACGTTGTTCTCGACAGCAGTCAAGTATCAACGCTCGTCTTTCATGATAGATCTTTCCAGTAAGGAAACTTTCATGCCATGGACATGTGTGAAGCAACAACTCTAGAAACCAAGCAAGAATCTGTTAATGAGCATGATAACTTCTCTTTTGAGATCCCTCATGTCACATGCTCACTTTTAGGTTCTCTAGAGTTTGTTTTGCTTCAAACCACATGCTTCTACGAGGATCACAACCTTCTCTTGATTCTCGTTGTCAAACTCTTTAAGAGAATGGTTGTGGATGCTTATGTTTATCACAAACATTGCAAATCCCGTAAATGCATGGTGGTGCTAACCTTGCAGTTTGAGTATTAATGCCAAATACTTGGTGGTGAACTGAGAATTACACCACCACTGTAGGCTGCAAGATGAAGTTCCCAAGGTCGAGCTTAAGACTATAACTTAAGCACTGCCGGGAGATACCCCGTATTATCCTAAAAAAGAAAAAATATTTATATAATGATTTAAAAAATAGCTTTATATTTCTTTTATTACTATCATTAAAAAAAATTATTCATAATAAAATTGAGCTTTCCCAGTTTTCAAACTGGTAGAGCCTTTCTTGTTGTTTCTTTTGTTTTCTTTCAATAAACAGGTACAAGAATAAGTGTGGGGGAGATCTCCCAAGTATAACCTTTCACACAATTGAGATCTCCCCAACACATTGCACAACATCGAGAAACCCAACATGGAGAAGGACAAGGTAAAAGGTTTTAGAATGGATTGACTTAACTTCCGGGTTGGTCAAATCATTTCTAACTCATCGTAAACTCCTTCATCTTCAAACGATGTTTTGTGCAAAACTCTATCCTCACATCTCCCATGTTTTGAAGATTAAAACTAAACAAATTAAAAAGACAAAACTTTTGACATGTCATCTCCAAGTTATCCTTTGATAAAATTTGCATACTCTTTATTCCTTGCTAATATTCCTATAACTTGTGAACACATTTCATAGGGACCCCATGCTATCTAAGTAATTGAAATATGAGATATAGTAGGATGAAAATGAACCTTGCTCTTTCATGTGAAGAACTTGGGATTTATTTTACAAAAACAAAGTTCAAATAGCATGCTCCTCAATGATATGAAAATTCCTACCAAAGCCATATCTAGTGTTAGATTTTAAAACCTCCAAATACTTGCAACTTACTACTGCATTGAGTTTTGTCAAGTCTTGTTGATGCCTTGTTGAGAAACTTATCATGCCCCCAAGATCAAGATTCACGTACACCCACATAAAAAAATGCTAACTCTTGCACTAAGAGTTACGCAAAAACATGCCTTTCCATTCCACCAAAATAAAAACTCCACCACTTGTGTTATGAACCTCTCTTCCCAAAATTCCTTTTTACTTTTGCAAAATATGGGCTATGAAAAAAAATAATCCCATGGCAAAAAGCATGAAGAAAAGAGAAAAGATGCCATGCCAAAGAAGCATGTGCCAAAAAAATGAGAGAGCAGAAAAAAAATGGACAAGTGTCCAAATGAGAAAACAATGGGTACTTCGATGCCCGCCTCTCTCTAAAAAAATAATAATAAAGATAGCCCATATTTTCATAAGTTTCTAAAAAAAGGGGGAGAGAGAAGCATGACAAAGGAGTTCAAAAAAAAATATACATATATATTCCCCACACTTGCACTTCTTGATCTAAGGGTATGGCATCTTTCTCCTCGGATCCGAGATTTGACTTAGCAAAATATGCGGAGTAAGTATGCCTTCATATCTTTACCTACCCAAACTCCACAAAAGCTTTTTAGGAATAGGAAAGAAAGAAGGCAACACTTTGGTATGCCTTGGTGAGGAACCAAACACATAAATGAGCGATTTGAGAGAATCAATTGAGGAGCTAAGCTATGGTTTACATTTTCAAAATGAAAACCCAAGTTTCTGAATTGATTGATGCAAGGGGATTTGAATCCATGTTGTTCCATTTTTCAATCACCCAAGATATCATGGTAGACACTTTAGAGTTCATAAGTGTAGGTGAAGCTTGGAATAACTTGTATGCAGGTTACATATCAGAGAGATGACCCATCTTAGTCCTAATCTTTACTCGAGGACGAGCAAAGGGCTAAGTGTGGGGGAGCTTGTTGGTGGTCCTTAACTCATATTTTATACCACCAACTTCATTATAAAAATATATAAAAATATTCCCAAGACTAGTGAATAGGGCTTTACACTAATACATTCCATGAGTTTTGGTGACTATTCGCTTGCAGGCATACATCGGTGGAAATGCATATAAAGGGATGGAAAATAATACATAAAACATCATTATGCAACACAAATACCAAGTGGCCCACTTACCATGCAATCCAGGCCTCAGACATAGGCCAAAATGCCCAACAAAGAACCCAAGTGGTGAAGGCCCAAACCAACTTCAAACCCTACGCGGGCTGCAGGACCTTGCTTTAGTAAAATGGGCGCCACGGGCTCATCCGAACTCCGATTTTGAATCACCACCCGTCCACGGAAAGCTAACGACAAGACGCACGTGCTCGTGAAAGCCCAGCCCGATTTGGGCCCACCATGTGGCGGCCGACCCAGGGGGGCGACCGCCCCCCCAAAACATCGGTTTCGGCCCAAACTTGGTGAGGCGGTGTGTTGACTCCTCCCTAAGGCGTTTCCGCGTGCAGATTAGTGCCATATTGTTAGTCTAGGAGTGGTTCCACCCCCTCCTAGCCTATTTAAGAAGGCCTAGATCCCCTCTCAAAAAACAACACACAAAGGAATAGAAGAGCACCTCTCTCTTGAGTAGATCCCCACTCCTTAGGGCTATGCCCTAGAAGCTTTCTAGAGTTGGAGAGTGAGATGTGAGGGAAGAGAGCGGGGAAGTACCGGGCTTGTCGGTCTCTCCCCGAGCTTGTACCTCGACGAGCCCTTACCATGTACGCACATCGGGATCCATACATAGTAAGTGTTCGTGGTTTCTACAGTATTATTATTCTTTTGATTAGATAAGGTTTATCTCTTCTTGTTTGCGGGTTCGTCGTCCGTTCTCATAGTGGATACTCTAGTAGAGGATCCTCTGAATCATTTGGAGGGGTTCCTGCGCAACGCTAGAGTAGTGATCAATAGCGTAGACGTGGTGTCTAGACTAGGGTGCACCTTCGTTTGCCTCGTAATCCACGGGTGAGGGATCGGCGGCAGGTGGTGACAGCCCTGTTTGCCCTTAGTTTTCCCCACGTTCGGTTATGGCGTAGAGCTACACAAAGGCCGGAGTTACCTAGCAGACCAGGTATAAGCCGGTGCCCGAAGTGAACAAGTAGAAGTAACGTTTATCTATCTTTAGACAGTAAAGCTTTAGCGATCCGTCTCTATTCCCCTCTCTTTCTCTACCCTTGTGTTGTCCTTGGACGAACTAGATAGAAGAAATACCTCCGTTCCTCGTGGAAATACGATACCCTGAATACCACCGGGTGAAGTGCTACAACGGTAATTCCGTGCGCTTGCGGATTCTTCTGCTTACGCTAAGAAATACCAACAAGCATTTCTAGCGCCGTTGCCGGGGATGGATCGTAAGGTCCATTCTTAGTAACGACGTTAGTAAGTGTCAACACTTGTCGGGGTTACCACCAGACCGTGATGTGGAGTTTAGCATAGAGCTAAAGCCAGGAACTGCACCAATATCTCGACGAGCCTATAGAATGCCACCTAAAGAACTGGTAGAATTGAAAGTTTAGTTGCAAGAATTACTTGATAAGGGTTATATCAGACCTAGTTCGTCACCATGGGGCTGTCCTGCTTTGTTTGTCAAAAAGAAAGACCAAACTTTGAGGATATGTGTGGACTATCGTCTGCTTAATGAAGTAACAGTGAAGAATAAATACCCATTACCGCGGATTGATCTTCTGTTTGATCAACTCACGGGCGCCAAGGTATTTACCAAGATAGATCTGAGATCTGGGTATCACCAGATAAAAATAAGGCCTGAAGATATTGCTAAAACTGCTTTCACCACCAGATATGGCCTGTATGAGTATTTAGTCATGTCTTTTGGGTTGACTAATGCTCCAGCTCACTTTATGTACCTGATGAACTCCGTGTTCATGCCTGAACTAGACAAGTTTGTAGTGGTATTCATTGATGATATTTTGATATATTCCAAGAATCCACAAGATCATGCTGAACATCTCAGAGTAGTGTTGGGTCGTCTGAGAGACCATCAGCTATATGAAAAGTTTAGTAAATGTGACTTCTGGCTAGACAGAGTTCCATTTCTGGGTCATGTGTTATCGGCCGAAGGTGTAGCTGTGAATCCAGACAAAGTACAAGAAATCCTTGAATGGGAGTCCCCTAGAACTGTTCATCAAGTTCGCAGTTTTCTGGGTATGGCAGGCTATTACCGAAGGTTTATTCCAGACTTCTCCAAAATTGTCAAACCTATAACTGAGTTGTTAAAGAATGAGGTCAAGTTTGTCTGGTCGGTTAAATGTGAAGAAGCTTTTCAGAAACTAAAAGAGTTCTTGACTACAGCTCCAGTCTTAGCCCAGCCCAATATTGAGAAGTCGTTCGATGTGTATTGTGATGCTTCTGGTATCGGGATTGGTTGTGTTTTGATGCAAGAGGGCAGAGTAATAGCTTATGCATCCAGGCAGCTGAAGCGTCATGAAGAACACTATCCAACTCATGATTTGGAGTTAGCAGCAGTGGTACATGCCTTGAAGATCTGGCGTCATTACCTCTTGGGTAACACATGTCACATATACACCGACCACAAGAGTCTGAAATATATCTTCACCCAGTCAGAGCTGAATATGCTACAATGGAGATGGTTAGAGTTAATCAAAGATTCGGATCTTGAAGTGCACTACCATCCCGGAAAGGCAAAGGTGGTAGCTGATGCTCTTAGTCGGAAGGTTCGTTGCAATTGTACCACTCTTAGACCAATAGATCTTGCTCTCTGTTCCGAGTTAGCAAAACTGGGTATTCAGATGATCACTCAAGGCAGTTTGTCTAATATATCAGTTCAGTCATCTATCAAAGACCAGATTATAGCTGCTCAGAAAGAAAATAAGGGTATTGTTCACCTCAAAGAGAAAGCTAAGGCAGACAAAACTTCTTGTTTCCGAGTTGATGAAGCAGGAGTGGTCTGGTTCAACGACAGACTGGTCGTTCCGAAGAGTCCTGAGTTGAGAAAGCAAATTCTTGATGAAGCTCATCTTACCCCGTTTGCGATTCATCCGGGGAGTACAAAAATGTACCAGGATCTTAAGCAAAGATTCTGGTGGACTAAGATGAAGATTGAAATTGCAAAGTATGTAGCTAGATGTGATACTTGTCAGAAAGTCAAAGTCATTCATCTTAAGTCAGCTGGTGAACTGCAGCCATTGCCAATTCCTGTCTGGAAATGGGAGGACATCAGTATGGACTTTATTGTTGGTCTGCCAAGAACATCCAAGGGCTATGACTCTATTTGGGTCATAGTAGATCGACTGACCAAAGTTTCACACTTTATACCAATCAAGACCGCCTACACGGCACCAACATATGCCAAGCTATATTTTCAGAGGGTTATGAGTTTGCATGGAGTTCCGAACACTATTGTTTTAGATAGGGGTACTCAGTTTGTTTCGAAATTCTAGGAAAGTCTCCAAGAGTCTCTGGGCACTAAACTCTTACACAGTACAGCTTACCATCCATAGATAGGGGGTCAGACTGAAAGAGTAAATCAGATATTAGAAGATATGCTCAGGGCATGTGCTCTTAACTTTCCATTTAAGTGGGATGAGTGTTTACCATTAGCAGAGTTCTCATACAACAATAGCTATCAAGAGAGTATCTGTATGGCACCATTTGAAGCTTTATATGGCAGAAGGTGTCGGACTCCGTTACATTGGCCCGAACCTGGGCAAAGATGGTTCTTTGGTGTCGATCTAGTTCAAGAGACCGAACAGAAAGTCAAACTCATACAAAATAATCTGAAGATACACAATCCCGACAGAAGAGTTATGTAGATAAAAGGCGTAGGCCTCTGACGTTTGCCAAAGGAGATTTTGTGTATCTGAAAGTGTCACCCGTCAAGGGCGTTTATCATTTCGGGGTCAAAGGAAAGCTTGCTCCCCGTTACATCGGACCCTTTCAAGTCCTGGCCAAGTGTGGCAAAGTGGCATACCGTATTCAACTACCAGCTCATCTGTCAGAAGTTCATAATGTGTTTCACATCTCTCAGCTGAAGAAGTGTCTGCGAGTTCCTGACCAAGTAATTGAGATTGAAGGGGTACAGCTTAAGCCTGATATGACTTACTCAGAGTATCCTATCAGAATTCTCGATCAGCGAGATAGAGTGACTCGACGACACACTATCAGGTTCTACAAAGTTCAATGGAGTCAGCATTCTGAGGATGAAGCGACTTGGGAAACCGAAGAATTTCTGATGGAGCAGTTTCCTGAGTTCTATGCAACCATACAGTCAGGGCAGTAAAAGAGGTTGACCAACAGAACGTGTTCCTAGTTTTGTAAAAGTTTGTAATCTTTATCCTTGTACCCCACAACTTTAGTAGTTGGCTTAGTTTATAGTTAAATCTCGGGTCGAGATTTCTTTTAGGGGGAAAGGATGTAACACCTCAGGTGTTTACAGGAATAAAATGTTGTCATGTCATCATAAGCATTTCATAGCATCATGTGCTAGCTCACCTTGAGATGCATTCACTAAAATGAGTTTAACTCCTAATATGTGAGCATTTCTGTTTATATGCTTGTGATGCAGCTCAAAAACCTAATTTAGAATGTCATTATGAAATAACTTGAGTTCATTCCCATTTGACTAAATTCATGTAAAGGCATGGATCTGAGTTCAACAATTCAAAAGAATCCAAAATCTATTTAGCTTAAAATTGGGAAAAAATCATTAAATTCCTATATAAGTAATTAGCCCTTTCTAGTTAACTCAACATCTGTGCATAATTAGGGGTTGACCCTAAAATATTTTTGGTAGATCTTGAGGAGAGGTACAACTTTGGTATTCAAAGTTTTCAAAGTTTCTGTACAAAATTTCATGTAATTATGAATTTACTCAAACCCTAGAAATGGTCCCCTTTTTACTTTAAACTTGCATTTCAAAAACTATTTGAAATCTGAGTTTAAGGTCTGCATCAAAGTTGTAGAGAATTTCAAAATGAACATTTCATACATTGACCCTTTTTCAAGTGTCAATGCAAAATCAAAAGTAATTTTGCTTCTACTGCAAAACCTTAGTTTTGTCCCCTTTTCAAAATTCCAATTTGAAATGGATTTGAACTGTTTTGACCAAATTGACCTATTTCCAGTTGGAATCAGCAAAAAGGTATTAAAGCAAAGTTGTATAACTTTTCAAACTCTACATGTCATATATTGGCAAAATTTGAAGTTGTTCAGAAAATTTCAGAGTAATTTTGAATTCAGTTTGGTCCAAATTTGATTTTTGAACTTTATTTCAAAATGTAGGCAGAATTTGACTTTGGTTCTTAAAACAAACTTGTAGAACACAAAATTTGGAGCAAATTTTGTTTTAAGAGTTTTTGGCATGCAGTACAAAAATCTAGAGATTTTTGAAAGGGGATAGTTCTGGTACTGTAGCTACAGGAGGGGGGGAACCCGCCGGAGCAGGGCAGGCCGCCGCGTGCACCGTCGCCGTGGCCTGGCCATCTCCGTGCCGCTCCGCGTGTCTGGCCACGCACCTGGCTGCTTGCTTGCTTCGCTCCGCGCGGTGGCAAGCTCTGAGAGCTCCTCCATCTCCCAGCGTCCCCGTCCGCCACCTCCTCTTTCTCCTTCTCTGTTTCCAGTCAAGCTCCAACGAGCTTTCTCTCCGCCTTCGCTGCGTCCTTGCACTCTCCATCTCCCTGCTAGCTCCACCTGCATCCCTTGCGTCTCCTGAGCTAGCTAACCCGAGCCCTAGAGCTTGCAATCGCCGTCGCCGCGGTCTTCTTCCTCGCTGCCGGCAGCGAGCCGCTGCAGGTATCGTGATCGTGGCCACGACAAGCCAGAGTTCCTCCGGTTAATCTAACTTGTGCTTTAGCTTCGTGTTGTGTTGTAGATCACGTTCGGCTCGCTCTTGAGGTCTCTACCGCCCTGGCTTGAGCAGTCCGCGGAGTATGCCGCCGGCGCAAGCTTTGCTTCCGCCGCCGCCATGGTCATCCTTGGTCGGGTGCTCCTCTGGTCAAGCTAGCGCGCGCATAGTGGTTGCAGTGAGTGCCTGAGTGTGTTGCGCCCCTTAGCTAGGTCTCTACCGAGCTAGCTTAGGCAGTCCGCGTGGCTCGCCGTCGGCGCAAGCGCCGCCATGGCCGCCATCGTGGACCATGTTGCTCGGAGTCATCTCCAAGCGAGTTTGGGTGCGCAGCGTGGTCGCCGCACGTCCCTGAGTATGAAGCCACCTACCATGCCCTGTTGCCCGGAACACCGAGTCGCCGCCGTGTTCGCCATGGCCGAGCCGCCAAGTCTGCGGCCAGCTCGAAGTTGTGTGAGTGCTAGGTTCAGTGAGTGGTGGGAGTGGTGCGCGGGGTCAAGATGGAGAGGTTGGAGTCCTCGCCATCGCCGGAGACCTCGCCGGGGAGGAGGCCGACGGTCAGTCAACGAGGCTGAGCGGCCAGTCAAGGCCGGCCGAGCTCTGGCCTGGGCGTGAGGGGAAAGAGAGGGGCTGACGCCTGGGGCCCGGTTGTCAGCGGCCGTGGGCCGAAGTTGGGCCGAGCCCAGTAAGGGTTAGAAGGGTTTTTCTTTTTCTGAAATGGGTGAATAGTGTTAGGTTTTGTCTTTTTGATATCTTTTTGTAGGAAGCTCCAAAATTTGTGAAAATTTTTGTGTCGCTTTCTCAAGCTGCCTAATATTTATGAAAAATATGAAACTTGAGTTTTGAATAAATTTTAAAACTGATTTAAATGGGTCTTTTTATTAATAAATGGACTTTGATGATTTTTGTAGGCCTATTTAAAAGTCCAAAAATCATGAAACTATTTTTACCACTGTTTTTAGTTGAAAGTGTATCATCACAAAAATTTTGAGCTCTGTTGGAGAAAATAGATTTTATTCTTATTTCTATGCCTTATTTAAATAGTTAAATGTGATAATTTGATTTAATTCTGCAGATTTATAGGTTTGTTCAAAAATGATGATATTTGTTTTACCACTGTTATTTAATATAATTTATCATCTCTAGAGGTTTGAATTAGTTTAAGCATAGTTTGCTTCACAACTTAATTTCATGCTAATTAAATTGCTTTCTTTATGCAAAAGCAATGTTGTAAAACATGAAAACCTAAGTCTCTTTATGGTAGATTAAAGGTTAGGTTAGGTGAATTATCTTGATCTGCTGAGTGAATTATCTTGATCTATTGTTTGATACAGACAAACTTCACTCATATAACCATGTATGTTGGTATAAATTGGTTTTATTGGTTTGTAACTGTACCGTGATGGAAAGTTATGCAAAATAAATACTTATAGCTTAGAAAATTTCCATCTTTACCATGATCATGTCATGAGCATTCCATTAAGCATGCACTCTGTTGTCGTGTAGCTTCTGAAGTGATCGAGTGTCCGGACGAGGTTGGTCCGGAAAGTTCAGAGTATCCAGTTGATCCGGATTATCAGGAATTTCAGACCCTTCCGGTCAACGAAGGCAAGCCCCGGTTCATTTAACCATTTCCTTGGATTTACAATTACACTTGCTTTCGATAACCTGATGTATTAAATGTTTATCAAATAAATGCTTTAAACCTGTTGATGCATGACCAACCTTGTTATCGATATATCATTCCTTGCTAATTGCTTTAAGCAAATGATAGAAATGCTTAGCCTTGCTTTATGAAGCTTTTGATAAAAAGTTTTGATACTTATCATTTTGGAATGATAATGAGAAAGAATGATGGTTAAGACCAGACGGGCACATGCATCGAACCTTGGGTTGGTGTAGGGTGACCCGGATGTGTCGGATTAGGGTTAACTGTTGTTGGCCTGCTAGATTGAGAAACTGTGAAGTACCGATCATATGCTACGGTAAGCCCTACCTTGGTGGTTCTAAAATGAGAACGGCCAATCGCACACTGGGAGTGGAGAGATGGCGGGAGTACTAGCTACCCTCGTGGGTTAAAGTCCCGGATTGGAGGTGTACAAGTACTCTCGGGTGGCGCGGACCCGGTCTTGTTTGGAGGATCCGAGGTTAGGGATTGATATATGTGTGATTGAGGGTCTAAATATATCGTATGATCGTGGAAAACTCCCAGATCTGGTTGAATCGGTTCGAATCGTCGTGCTCCTCGGTTAAGGAGACTCAATCTACTGACCCGCACCGTAGAATAAAAATGGAACTGGTTTAAGAAAGAATGCTAATGATCTTTCACTAGTGTGCATTTACAATGCTTACCATATACACAAATAATTAAGTAAAATTTGAATCTAGGATTACTTTAGTAAGCTTTTATGCAAATGAAAAGTACTGTTGAGCCTACCCAAGCCAGCATAACTGTTCTTCTCTTTTCTTGTCGGGTAAGCCTTGTTGAGTACCTTTGTACTCAGGGTTTGTTAACCCCTGTTGCAGGTGGCAATCACGAGCAGCCTTGCTTTGAGGACTGTTGCGTGACCGTCATTGAGGAGGACATGTCCGGGGAGGAGTAAGGCAACCCTTAGGCGGGGTTGTTTGTGTGAAATACCGGTTTACTAATGTTGTTTCCACTACCTAGAAAGACGTTTGAAACTATGGTTTGTAATAACGACGCGAATTTGAACAACTTGTTTGTAAAACTTATGGTGTAATAGTTCTACACTTTTAGCTCTGATGTATATTATTTGTGAAATGTTGTAATAGTGCCATGACGCTTGCAATGATCCTGGGAGTGTAAGAAAAAGTGAATGAGTCGGGTTACCCGATGACACGTGGTGAGCCTTTTGGGCTATTGGGGCATAGTGTATGACTGTCTGAGGTCTGTAAGACAAGGACAGGTACACATGGGCCCTACTAATTCAGGAGGTTCCGTCACATAGTGATAGATAAGAGTGGAATTCAAAGAAAACATTCATAAGAATGAAAACAAAAATAATGATGAAAAGACTGGGACAAAAAAGGAAAAGATAAAAGTATAATTACAAGGTTAAACTAAGACTTAAGATGATCTACCGTTCCCCGGCAACCGCGCCAGGAATGCTTGTTGGTATAAATTAACGCATACTCTACTTTATCCGCAAGCGCATTAATAAAATCTACTAATGTAGCACTTCATCGGAGTAACCCAGTTTTAATATCGAACCCAAAGGAACGGATAGTGTTAAGCCTTAAAGTCTAACCCCTGAGTAGCTAACAAGGACAGAGAATCTAGAAGCACTACTGTTGACGCAAAAGGTGACACCTTGCGCCAAGACACACAGCAAGCCGAACGAGCCTAGCTTCAATCGGGTGCCCGGAGTGTGCTGAATCCGGAGACGTGCCAGTCGGTTTGACCTAAAAAACAACAAGGGACAAAAACGTGAGGATACCTCTGGAACATGCTGGGTAAAACCAGACAGTTCCATATGTACGGCTTTGAAAGCCAATCGCAATGGCACACAGCTATAGAAGCTGTCTGTCAGAGCATGTTTACAAAGCCATTCGACAAGTACGTGAACAGAGTATGTGAAGCATATTAACTACCGAATGGAAAAGAAAGACATGCTTGAACGAATTAAAGATATTATAAACAGGCAACTTGCAAAGATAGATCTATTCAAACAAGACATGCATAGGCTATTCCAACTAATCTGCCGCACGTTTAGTCTTCATAAACCCGTCAGGCACAAACTCAGGCGAAGCTAATCCACCGCATGATACCACTTGCTATAAGTCTATGCCACTCCTTATAATTAGATTAATCCACCGCATGATACAATCTAATTATAACGAGCTAAAAGCATGCATATGTCTGAACAGATCTATAAGAACTTGTTACTCGTGTAAGCTTAACCAAAATCGGCAAACTAGCCGAGTTGGGGTCCATGAGGAAAGAACATACAAGCAAGCATGATCAAACTAATCTAAAACCTGCATCTGCCGCACGACACCTAGTTTTATCAAAGCATAAACATGATTGACATGCATGAACCCACAACATGTAACAACCTAGATTGAAAACTGATCTGGCCATCATGATCTTATGATTAGCAAAGCACAAGCAAACTTATGAAACAAGGCCGAATAGAGATCAATCTAGATTGGGAAAAGAGTGTTACAAGAATTAAATAAATAAAACATATAACACATGATAACTTAAAGAATCTATTAGATCTGCCAAATCTAATAGAGCTGATAACTATTTTTACTCATGTCTTAATCCGCCGCACGATACAAGGCATAAGCAAAAACTTCCCGTCATAAGCTTAAATCCGACGCACGATACTAAGCTTAACATACGAGACTACTTGCATCATATCTAAATCCACTGCATGATACTAGACATGATAACAAGGTTGTCGGTACTTACGAAGGTCGACGGATCGATGGTTCCTCTCGAAGAACTCGACGACACGACTTAGGGACTCGAAGATGGCACGGGGCCGGTTTGTATTGATATGGTTGTGAACAATTTTACAATGGTCAAGGGTTTATATTTATACCCTGGATGAAATACGAGTCCTAGACGATTACGATTTACAACGATAAAACATGGTAAGATACAAAATCCATTCCTAATATTTTCGGCATCTTTTATCGCCACATGCCTTCTCATGTAAGCCGGCTTTATCTGCAACATCCATCTTCTGAATGAAACCACCTTTCCGTAAGATAGCCGACCGCACAGATATTCATCGAAATCTGGAGGACCAAATAACCGAGTGATTGCTTGCCGAATCCTTTTCTCTCTGCTGGCCGGGCCCACCTGTCATATCCTCATGCGTGCGAAAATCTGGTGTTAACAACTACAAAATGACACCCCCTTTTGCAACGCAAATATGTGTTGCTAGATGTCCGTATATGTGTTGGTAGGGTCTATACAAACACATCTAATATGCGTTGCTTAAAGTGGCGTTGCAAGGATTTATTGCAACACTTATTTATCCGTTGGTAACCCATACTAATAACTGTTGCAAAGTTTGCAACACATAATGATGGGTTATGGCAACGTTTATATGTGTTTGTGCAAACCATCGGCGATCTACTTTTATGGTTTGTTGCAACATACTGATTTACATTGTTGCAACACTTATAAGTGTTGTGAGGAATAAACCATTAAGTCTTTTATATTATAAATATTTAATTTTTCAGACAAATATAGGGATAATCCATATAGTTCATGACATAATTCATGACAATGAGTGTCATACGAGACATAGAAAAATAAACACACTTAGACATATAGTATAAAAAAATTATTTCATTGCAACAAGTATCATCCAAATTCATGACACATTTTTTCAGAGTACAAGTTCTTGTGGGAGTCAAATAAAAAACATAAAGGATGCCTCGTAGAATGCCAGCCCATCCTTTCTTCTTCCTTCAGTTTTGTCTAGCATTCATTCCATTGATGTGATCATTCATTTGTCTTCTGGACCTACAAACAAATGTTGGATTACTTTAATATGACATCTCAAATTTAAGATAGATACTAAAATCTATTGACTGCAACAACACTAATATAAATTCAAATTTTACGGTGCCCATATAAATTTTAGATAGGTCCTACCTCATTAAATATTAGTCCAAAGTAATGTGACTAGGCAATCTGCAACAATACTAATGGTCCAGGTGTAAGGTAACTAATAAGTTGCATTATGATCAAGAAAGAAACTATCCAGAATTTTTATCTAGACCGCCAGGAATGGTTATCCCACAAAAAATTAATAAACGTGAAATAATAAACAGCTAGTACCTTTGATGATCTAGCAATATGGATCCTGGATAAGGTGTGACCTGTGCAAGAATCTAACCTGATCTAGAGCAGCGACAAGGATAGCTATGGTTGAAAGAACTACCAGCACAACCTCTTGCTTCAGCAAATGCTAGCCTTTGTCAACAATCCACTGCACAAATTGCCTGACGATAGCCTCCAGCAAGCAGCTGTCAATGTGCCCTAACAAATGAGCCACCGCCATGAAACATGAATAGAATATGTGAGTTCGTTTCAGGTTGCATGACACACGACTTGGCAATGATAATTTAGAAGTGATGTTAAACATTTAGTGACTACAACATAAATGAAAAATACATCCAAATATAGGACATACTAGAGTTACCTTCATTAAATCATTATAAGGTTGTAATCCAAAGTAAAGTGAGTTTAAGTATGGAATTAAATTCTCACAAAATGCACAAGTTTGATAGCAGCACTAAGTTGAGAACTGACATCAGCCTAATTGCTCGACATGGATTCATCTATGTGGCATCCATTTGCAGCAAATTCCCTTTTTGTAGCATCTCTAGTAGCAGCAGCACCAATATTTGTAGGGCCTACATCTGATCCTCCATATGTGCTCCTAATCTTTACAGAAAAGTTAGATCACTGAATTTAAGAACAGTACGAACCTAATGAGATGGTCCATTTTGTGATGGTAGTACCAGTGAAGGTGGTATTGGAATATGCATTTGTGTTTGAATGTGATCTACGTAAAAAAATTATAAGTGAATATTGGTTGGCAAACTTCACTAAATAAATCACATGAGAGATAAAAATATGCAGGTTGTATGTTATACATTTTTTTATCATGTTTGGCTAAGCAAGAAGTTGAGGAAACTCACAATACTATCATTTTGTAAAGAAACAATTCTTGGCATCATTCAAGAAAGAGGCAAATTACAGTGAGACCACTTTATAATATAAATTTGGTTATCCAACTTTTCCTCTAAAATATAGGAAGTCACAATGGCACCACTTGCTTGATTCATTCTGGAATCTTTTGTTGCACAAGGATTTCTGTGTTAATTTGTAGTTATATTGTATTCATCAATCTAGGTTCGCCTAAATGGTTTCCATAGATGTTTTTTTATAAAAAATAATTCACTGAATATGGAAGAAATGAAAAAAGCAGAAAAAATGACAATCTTACCATATGCCTGGTATAGGACTTCCTTTATAACATTACAGAGGCATGCTTCAAGATTTTGTCAAATTCTACAGTTCCCCTCAGAACCACAAATGCAAGTCGTGGGTCTATAATCACAGGAAAAAATTGAAATATTGCAAACTTTGGTTCATCCCTTACCTTACGTTCCTTTATTTGGATCCATGGAGGGGACGAGCAAGATTTCTTCTAATCTGACAGCTTGCATCAAAATTGGAAAAGTTATAGTTAAATCATGAGCTCCAAATTAAAGGAAAACAAAAAAAACCTACTTTTCCACCTACTCTCTCTTACCTCATGCTGCCCCGTTTGCATCCAGAGAAGGGGATGGAGCACGGATCTATAGAGGAAGATCTGATCTATGGAGCTAGGGATTAAGGAGGGATGGGGAATCGGAGGAGCCTGAGCAGATTGGACCTCTGTAATTTACGGAAGAAATCGAAACTAGGGTATGTGGAGATGAGTGTAAAACTGCATAATATCCATCAAGATGAACCAAATGACAGGGATTGGAGACGAGGATACATAACTTAACCACTCGTGATAAATCATGTGCTACCGTTGCACAACCAGTAGTCACCGCCGCCGCTAAACTGACGTCGTGGTAGTTCCTGGAGCTGCCGCCTCCGCCGCTGTGCATCAGAGTCGTACCTGGTTAATTGAAGCAAAACAAAGGATTCTAAAAATGCAATTTAGTGAACCTGTGATGGAGTATCATGGTGATATGGACTCCCCAAGAAGATCCAGATGTAGGTCATGGGTGGTGGTGCCTTCTGATTGTAGAGGACGAATATGAAGGAGCAACCGTGCAAGCTAAGGCTACGACAGTTTTGCCCCTTTGGTGGGAGTTTTCCATTTATAAAAAATAAATAATAACGAGGCGTGCAAGGTGGAGTCAGCCGGATTCCATCTGTGTTTGGAGAATAAGCCTAGCAATGGTAGCGTCATGCGTTGCAGCATATCCGATGCTAGAGGGGGGTTTGTCTTGTGGTGAAGTATAGAGGGGATCACTAAGGCTGTCTAATTCCAATTTAAGAGTGATATGTTTATATTATTCTTAGTGGGGAAGTTGTCATAAAAGGTCACAAACAGAGTATGAGTCTTTTATGCAAATGTATAATCCTATCGAGCCTACACACGGGTAAGTGGACTATAGAAGAATCAACAAGGCTATAAGAGTCACCCTTGCGAACAACCACTACTACCGGCGTTATAAAAGGCATTTATGAGCTACCAAGTCTAAGCACCACGCTTACACTATCCAACTACTCTAACTCTAGAATGACTAGAATTAAAGTACTCAAAAGAGAGTCATAAACCTTAACAATAATAAGAACAATGGCTCAAACTTAAATATAGACGTTGATTACCAAAACAATCGCTGAAGCAAGTTGAAGATAAACTTGAATCCGCACGTACAAGATGAAGAAGTTGATCTGACAGGCCGGAGCTCCTTCTTGATCTCTTCCTCTCTCTCTCTCTCTTCTAGTTCTAATATAAGACTAGGTTCTAAACCTAACTAGAGGGGTACCTAGTCTTCTACTTGATAGCTGGCTCTTGAAGTCTTCTTCTAGGGTTTCTGAATGAGGCGTAGACTTTTCTGAAGAGAGACTTGATCTTCCCTGGGGTCTGGGGGCCTGTTTATATAGCCCTGAGGAAACAACCGCGGTCGTTGGATCAAACCGACTTCACGTAGGGCTGAGATGGATCCTTAAAGGCGGTGGAGGAAGCTTCCAGAAGACGGAGTCCAGCGGGCCCGGGGGAAGACCGGTCGGTCCCACCTGGCAGCCTCTCGGGGTGTCCCACCTCGTGGTGTCCTCTAAATCCTTCTGGAGTATTCCTGACGTGCCGGTTCCGTAATCTTCCGTCGGTTTCCTTCTAGGAGAAGTAATCAGTGTTGGTTTCCTGGTTTAGTCCCTGCAGAATCACAATTCACCAAAACTCGTGGAATATTGTCAATTAAAACCCTAAACCTTTGTTGGTGATTGAATTCATGCCCTTTTCATATTTATTTATCCTTTAATTTTGATAGATAACCAGTGTCAACACCAGGCTTGATGGTGTGATGTAGATGGTCCAGCTTGTTCGAATCCTTGATAGTGAGTGTAAGCTGGTCCAGGTGGTGCAGCATCTTCTCCTTGATATCTCGGGGCAGTGTTTCTGGTGAATCTTGCGGAGGGGCTTCTTCCTACTCCCGCGCCAGGTCTCTGCAAGTTTAGCAGAAAGGTTTCCATGACATACAGACCAAGTGATCTGTTTGACAACTCATATTCATTTGTATATCCCTTATATTGCATGTAGAGTTTTTTATTCCTCTTCTTTATGAGATGTGCTTGACTGAAGAAGTAGAAACCTATTACTGGTCGTGGAGTGGAGATGTACATAATATTTCCATTTAAGTTGAAATTTCTAGCAAGACGAGTAACCCAAGAAGTGATAGATATGGGGCCTTGTAGAGTGTGCATGTAAGGCCAGTAGTCTACCAGGAGTTTTACGGGTGAGATTTTAGTTTTCTTGACCATAGCATACATAAGCTTTAACTCCTCAATTCTAACAATACGACCCTGTTGCCTAGGAAAGAGAGTGAAAGCTAGCCACTTGTGCATCACCCTTAATGTGGGGTTGTGTATATCATTAGTGCAAGGGTGGTGATCTATTTTCTTGCCATTAATGTCCTCCCAAAAGCTATCTCTATCAAAGTTTCTTAAGGCAACATCTAAGTCTATGGCGCAGTTTTCAGGAAAACCTAAATTTAGACTGAACTGTTTCCATGTTAGAGTGAAAGGTTCATCATACAGCCTAAAGTAGACATATGTGTCATCCAAAGAGAGAGTGCAAAGAAATTCTAGAGTGTGTAATCTACAACCCTCTTCGGAGAGCTCCCAAGTGTTCTGCTACCCAATATTATGAAAGACTAGATCAAACTCAGAGTCCATACCTGTGTCTCGGAGAAATTGTGAATCAAAGGTAGGAGTATGGTGTACTCTTTGTCGCGGTAATGCCTGAACAGGTCTTTCTCGTAGGTTGTCTGAAGCTTGATGTGCCTTTCATGAAGAAGATCACATGGCTCGGACTAGCTCATGGTAGAGGATCGAGGCAGGGGTGAAGTATCCATGTCCGAGCCTCCTTGTGATGAGCCAGCTCGCGAACAGCTTCTCGTTGATCGGAAAGTGAGCATGTTCTTCGCCTTTCTCAAGAAGTTGCTCATCTTTGCTGCAAAAACAAGAGAGCACACAGACAAAACTAGTGGAACAAGTGAGGGTTAGAGCAAATAAATGTCAGAGAGTTAGTGGTCCAGAAGTCAGTAGTCCAGGAGTCAGTCGTTCAAGTTGGCACTTTTATTTCAACTTCTCCTAGTTCATTAACTAATTGGACAGCACTTCCCCTCTCTTATTGATTTCTCTTGCTTGCTCTCACTATCCCTTTATACTTGCTACTAGCTCAAAGCTTCCTCCTCTATTCTCTAGGATCTTCACTCACTCAGAAACTACCCCAAATGAAGTGCTAAGTGAACTCGCAATTGAAATTTCGAATTTTGAAGTGAGGCTGATGTTTCTGAAGAGTGGAGTGTGTGGCGAGTGTGAGGGATGCTTGCCATTTTATAGGGGAAGAGTGGGGAGGCCGGTCGGTCTAGTGGTGGGACTGACCAGTCCCCCCTGGGCCCACTTCTTTTCAACTTGTTCCCTTACCTACCTTGCTCAAGTTCCCACTCTTTGGGGTATATGCCGACGGTTGCATGTGGTGGTAGGTGAGATGAGTGGTTGTGAGTGCATGTGATAATTTGAAGTGATATGATGTGGGTCCAAGGTGTCTGTGGGTCCGTATGTCTCCCGTATTTGTACAATGCAAGTATGCAAAAGAAAATTACTTTTATGATACTATAGAAAACAAGGATTCTAATGATGAAATTCTTATATGTTTTTTGTTGCTGTAGTAAATAATACTTACGGGGTTTCGTAAATATTAATTACATGGGGCCAATTTTATGATGATGCTAATTTTTATTTTGTTTTTCTATGCATGAGTAAATAATATGAAGTGCAAAAGTAAATATTGATAACTACCGAGTTACCTCCGGCGAAGGTTCGGGGTTAAAGTCCACTGAATTGGACTCTTCGTCTTCTTCATTCTTCTTGATGGGTCTCCACTACCGGAGATAGCAGTTTTTGTTTCTGAGCTTCATGGTCTACTAGAGTTGAGCATTGTTCGGGTCGTGGTTGAGCTTAAGTAGACTGATCGGGCATTACGCTAACACTGGCTCCAAGATCACATGTTTGTTTGCTAACATTGATTTCCAATTGAGCACCAAGAGTGGGGCATCCTGGGTCCTTCTTCTTCTCTGGTATTTGATTGAGGATAGCCGCACTACATTTCTTCTGTCAGCTCAATTACTTTCAGCTTGGCAGTGGTCGTTTGTTGTAAGTATATCCCTTACCTACTTACTTAGCCATAGGTGGGTACCTGTAATGCATCTAGCAGAGGAATATTGATATATAGTTTCTGAATTACTTCAGCAAACTTACTGAACTGCGCATCTAGCTTGGCGTTTCGATTTCTGCGTGGGAATGGAGAACATTGGTGTCTTGAAAATCCATCTGTATTTCTTCATTTTGCACTTGAGTCTCTTGAACTTTGTCATTTCTTTCTTCTGCCCTCGGGGGTGTCACTGGTGTTGTCTGTCTTCTTTGTGCTCCTTCTGGGTATGGCGGATCTTGAATGGTTCTCCCACGTCTAGTGGTGATCCCTTTAATCTGCTCATGGTTAGTGGTAACAGGCAAAACAACAGCCAATTGTGATAGTTGAGTTTCTATTCTTTTATTATAATTGAGTTGATTCTTAATGAGAAGAAAATTCATCCATCTTAGCATTTATGTTTTCAAGAGTCTTATCATTTAAAAGTCTTTTTAGTAATGCTATCATTTTTATTCTGGCTTGTTCTAAAATTAGATCTCTTAAAGTAGGTTGCTTAAAATTGGAAGAATTGAAATTACTGGTGTACTTATTCTGGTTTGGAAGGTTGTTATTGACACAATCCTTGCTTGTGTAGAGTGGTAGATTTGTGATGATGTTAGCTTCTTCTTGATCTTCGGAAAATTCTATTCCCAATATTCTCTCCACTTCTAGTTTGAGCATCAAATGCGTCTTGAATAGCTTGACGTTCTTCCTTGTAATCGTTTCTCTGAGTGAGCCGATCCATAATACATCCATCTTGGTTGACATGCACACACTTCTTCTAGAACTTCTTCGATCTGATGACAGTGTTGAATAGTACCTTTTTTCCAGCTCTGATTCTCCGCTATCTTATCCATTAAACATTCTGCTTTTCCAAAAGTGAGTGACATAAATGATCCTTCAGCAGTGGCATCGAGTTATTCTCGTGTTCTTGGTAATAATCCATGATAAAAATAGTTGCATGAGCAATTCGTTCCCTATTCCTGATGATGTGGGCATCTTAAGATTTGTTCCTGAAATCGCTCCCAAGTTTCTGAATGGTTTCTCCTTTTTGTTGTTGAAAGTTATAAATCTTTCCCCTTAAGATATTGATTTTGCTAATGGGAAAAATCTTGATAGAAAGGTCTCTGAATATTTCTCCCATGTATTGATGTTGTCCATGTTTGTATAGAACAACTGCTTCGCTTTTCCTTTCAATGAGAAGGGAAAGAGACGAAGAAGTATAATGTCCTGGGAACGTCCTTGATGATGATAGTGCTTCCAATCTCCAAGAAATCTTGTAGATGAGCAGTTGCATCTTCTTCTTCCTTCCACCAAATGTAGTAGCTTGCACCATGTTGATAAGACTTGGCTTGAGCTCGAACTCAAGGTTGTTCGTCTGGAGTGTAGGTCCGGTACGAATGTTCCTGACACTTGGAGTAGAGAACTCCAGCAGAGTCTTGTTGGCCATGGCTTGACTACTGATGTTGATCTTCCACACGATCTAGTTGATTGTTGATTTGTAAGTGATGAATTACAACTGAACCTGTGTTACCCTGTATATGATATAAACAAAAGAGACAAGGGTAAGCCTTCCAAGACAGAGGTACAAGTTAATGAATGAATAGTTGATAATCTCCTTTGTCATGTTAAATAAGTTTTGTTTCCACTGATTTACTGGTTTCTTTGGTTCCATTTGGTTTCCTGGCGTCTTCCGCTGCTTTTCGCGCGGCAACTCATTGAAAGCGCACCAGAAACCTTTAGTTGGCAACTTGCTTATGAATAATAATATAAAATATTGTATAAAATTGAAACTAGACAAGCCTGAGAAATGTACAGGACACTCCTAGCATCACTTAATGTCAAGTTGTCATCCCCAACATGATACTAGAAATGTAATTCAGTTGTGACACTGGCTCAAAAGATATAAACATATTTATCCGCAAGCGCACAGATAAATATACCTGTTGTAGCAGCATTTCACCCAGGTGTCTAGGTATCGTTATTTATATTTTACTGAAGAAAACAGCGAAGCGGGGAACAGATGGATATAAATGTGATTCAAAAGTAGTGGAGATTACTATTCATTCATAACTTCTCACATGTCTAAATAGGGGTAAGACGAGATAAAGATAAATAATGATTAATAATGATAACAATAATGGCAATTCTAGAGATAGAGCAAACTACATGGATCAAGTAGAGCAGTTAGGAGATTAATTAAGAGATTTGAAACCTAAGTTACTTCACATTTACTAAGCCTAGTGGTTACTCTAGTTAATATACAATCATTTATAGCTAATTAATCTATCATCCATGATCAAGGGACATTACTAAATTAGAATCAAGAACAAAGTAATGAATTCTAACTTGCAACCGCGTCCTACTAAGGTCTACACTCGGGGGGAGGACTACAAAGGACTCAACAGGACTGTCACTTCTGCGATCTACCTCTCGACCCGGAGCGTAGGATGTATTCGTAGGTAAAGTAAGCCTAAACACCATGTTTACACCAGTTTGACCACTTAACTCTATCCCGAATAAAGCTAAGTACTTTACGAACATGATTATAAACTCTATCATAATCAGATCTATATTAAATATATAACTAGAATAAACTCCAAAACTGAATAAACTGAAATATATTAAAGTAGCACAAAGTCGAATAAAGATACAATTACCGAGTCTTCGACAACGATCCGGAGACTCAGACGAAGCTTCCAGCCGGATATGCCGACGAAGTCGCCTGCCTCTACTTGAACCTAGGTAGACTAAACTCTAATCTTGATGTAGAGCTCTAACTCTCTCTCTAGAAACCCTAATTCTCTATCTTATGTCTCTTGTCTTCTTCTGCTTCTCCTTTTGGCGGGGGGGCAGGGGTCTAGTTATATAGCCCTGGGCGTGGAACCGTGGCCATTGGATCAAACCAACTTAAGGTACGGCCGAGATGCATCCTAGAGGTCGGTGGAGGACGATTCCAAAAGGAGGAGACGTGGGGGCCTTGGACCAGACCGACCGGTGGGCCCAGGGGACCGGTCGGTCCCACAGGTCAGACTCCCGGGGTGACTCGCCTCGTGGTGTCCTCTGGAGTCTTCTAGAGACTTCCTGACGTGGCGGTGGAGTAATCTACGTCGGGTTCCTTCTTCGGGAAGCAATGTAGTCCGGTTTTCCTGTTTAATCCCTGAAAAATATAGAATCACCAAAACTCATGGAATTTGTTTAAACCTCCTATTTCTAAGTTGGCAATTCTTTTTGGCATTTATTCAAGTATTGTTGACAGTAATAATGATAGTTAATAGATGTCAACAAAGGCTCAACGCTATTAACAAAACTAGCTTGGGGGAGACGCACCCCCGTTATCTTCGCGATTCAGGTATGTCTTTATTATTATTACTACTACTATTATTATTAGCTTATATATTATATCTTAAAGTGTGTTAGGATAAATAAATAAATAAAATAGTGTGTCTAGTTTATTTTACGAAATTGAGATCAAAGAAGAACCCCTCTCTCTAATCTTTTGCATGGAAATGATGAATAGTTGCTCTATCTAATTTCTTTCAAGTACCTAGTCTTCAAAGCATGAGTTCTCCTCATTAATAATGATGCCTTAAATAAAATTAAATGCATGGTTGGCAAATACTTATCTTGGTCTAGGTAATTGGGATATGACATGTGATGATCTGAGCTGCTATTATCTTGTTCTAAACAACACTAAAGTTCCGAAGATTTCTAAATATGAATATGACTAATAATGCATTGAGTTAAATTAAGCTTTGTGACCTTGTGAGATGTTATCTTGCCATTGAATTGAGATCACTTACACATTTCATCTCATCTTTCGCATAAATGCTCATAATTATCTGTTGCTACCCTCTCAGAAGTTTGTTGGAAGCATGTGGGTATTATTATTAAAAAAAGAAAAAGAGAAAGATCTGAGGAAATAAAAAGGGACAAGGGTCCAAAACCTCAAAAGATAGATCTCGAGAAATAAAAAGGGACAAGTGTTCGGAACCAAGAAAAAAATATATCAAAAAAAAATGGCATGTGCCCGCTAGTAGAATTAGCCTGATAGCCATATGTCTCTGATAAACAGAAGAGAGTGACATATTCAAAAGAGCATCCGACTCCATTTTCCATACACATGCACTTCTTGATTCAATGGTTGGTTGACTTTCTCTTTGGATCCATTGTTTAATTTGACAACATACTCCCTCCGTATCCTATTTAGAAGTCATTTTGGAAAAGGGTTTGGTCAAACATTGAAAATATAAATCATGAATAACTTTTAAATTATTGAGTTTAGAGATATAAAAATCATATAGATAAATTGTCTTGAAAAGTACTTTCATAAAAATATATATACAACCACTTTACAACAAATATTTTTAAAGAAACAAGTGGTCAAAGTTATGCTTTGAAGCCGTGTCGCTGTCCTAAACGACTTCTATTTGTGATACGGAGTAGTATGTATTAAAACTTTTAAAAATTAATTAAAACTCCAGGATAAGGTGAAGTGAAAGAAGGAGAGACATAGCTGCTTGATTTGATCGTTTATTTATCATTCTCATCTAATTATTCAAGAGATCTAAGTAAAAGTAATAGCCCATGCAAGAATAAACATGTTATGTTTCGGAGAATTTTTGTTTAACAGCAGGTTGTACTTGTTGGAAGTGAAGATATTGTAGCAACTCCAGATCCATTGTTAATTTTTGGTTTTGCTAAGGGCTAGCAAAGGGTAAGCTTGGGGGAGTTGTTGACACTGGTTATCTATCTATAAAATTAAAAGAAATAAATATGAAAAGGGCATGAATTCAAGCACCAATAAAGGTTTAGGGTTTTAACTGACAATATTCCACAAGTTTTGGTGAATTGTGATTCTGCAGGGACTAAACAGGAAAACCAGCACTGATTACTTCTCCTAGAAGAAAACCGATGGAAGATTACAGAACCGGCACGTCAGGAATACTCTAGAAGGACCTAGAGGATACCAGAGGACACCACGAGGCGGGACACCCCGAGAGGCCGCCAGCTGGGACCGACCGGTCCCACCCTATGACCGGTCGGTCAACCCCTGGGCTCGATGGCCTCCGTCTTCTGGAACGTTCCTCCACCACCTTTGAGGATCCATCTCAGCCCTACGTGAAGTCGGTTTGATCTAACGGCCGCGGTTGATCCCTCCGGGCTATATATACAGGCCCCCAGACCCCAGGGAAGATCAAGTCTCTCTTCAGAGAAGTCTACGCCTCATTCAAAAACCCTAGAAGAAGACTTCAAGAGCCAGCTTTCAAGTAGAAGACTAGTTACCCCTCTAGTTTTGGTTTAGAACCTAGTCTTATACTAGAACTAGAAGAGAGAGAGAGAGAGAGAGATCAAGAAGGAGCTCCAACCTGTCGGATCAACTTCTTCATCTTGTACCTGCGGATTCAAGTTATCTTCAACTTGCTTCAGCGATTGTTTCGGTAATCAACATCTATATTTAAGTTTGAGCCATTGTTCTTATTTTCTTAAGGTTTATGACTCTCTTTTGAGTACTTTAATTCTAGTCATTCTAGAGATAGAGTAGTTGGATAGTGTAAGCGTGATGCTTAGACTTGATAGCTCATAAATGCCTCCTATAACGCCGGTAGTAGTGGTTGTTCGCAAGGGTGACTCTTATAGCCTTGTTGATTCTTCTATAGTCCACTTACCCGTGTGTAGGCTCGGTAGGATTATACATTTGCATAAAAGACTCATATTCTGTTTTGACCTTTTATGGCAACTTCCCTACTAAGAATAATGCAAACATATCACTCTTAAATTGGAATTAGACAGCCTTAGTGATCCCCTCTATACTTCTAGATTCTCCGTCCTTGTTAGATACTCAGGGGTTAGACTATAAGACTTAACGCTATCTGTTCCTTTGGGTTCGATATTAAAACTGGGTTACTCCGGTGAAGTGCTACATCGGTAGATTTTATCTGTGCGCTTGCGGATAAAGTAGAGTGTGCGTTAATTTATACCAACAGAGACCAAATCCGAAGTCGAACGGACGAGAGACGGACAAAACAGTGAAGAGTTCACTGCATTGGACGTTGGCAGCGTCCGATGCTTCCCTGGCGGACGCGTCCGATGCAAAAAGAGCATTTTTGGAACCTTACTACATGAGTATCAGACGATGCTACAGTGTCAGCGTAGCGTCCGATGCCTAGGCGTCGGAGCGTCTGATGCTCTCTCAAAAAGCTAGTTCTTGGACACGTGGCACAGGAGCATCCGATGCTACGAACTCAGCGTCCGATGCTCCTGTAGCCAGCGTTTGATGCCCCCGAAATTAGTGCAGTTCTTTAGCAATTCAACTCGATCTCCCTCGAATCAAATGTTCTAAGGCTTAGACTCTATATGAGGGGTCACAAGGATGTTAGTGAGCTAATCCTAGGAGATCATGGCTCGATCCTAACTCGAAATTGATGAATCGAAGAAAAATGAGGCAAGGAGCAAGAACTCGATCCAAACGAAAAACTGTAACACCCTAGGTGTTAAGCAATCCTAAGATGCATATAATTGACATAGCATGAGCATAGCATTTCATCATTTCATGTGCATTTGTGCGTATGAGTGTTTAAGTCCTTATTAAGCATCTAGTATAGCTATGTTTTGCTTTCTGTTTCTGACCTAGTGCCTTAAACCAAAGTTGTAGATCTTGATGAAAGGAACAACTTTGCTTAAAAGCACATTTTCAGAAAAAGTCTTTTTAATGTATATTATTGCATTAGAAAAATGAACTAGGAGTAAAATTCTTTTTCTAAGCAGAATTTGGACTTGAGCCTTTAAGATGAATTGTTCTTTGCAAAATTCTAAGCAACTTTGCTTTTAGGACCTTTTCATAAATCGGCTTAGTTTGGGAGTTATGGAGCAGAAAAGAATTAGTGAAAAACCTCTTTTGTTTAAACCTCGCGGGACCCACCTGTCATCCCTCCTCCTCCTCCCCGCGCGCGCGCCACCCACCTCCGCCGCCAGCAGAAACCGCCCCGCCGCCGCGAGACCGCTACGCCGGCCGACCAAACCGCCGCTCGTCGCCACCCATGGTTTCCGCAAGCCTCGCCACGTCACCCCGTCGCCCTCTGCCTGTTTGCCACGTGGCCGCCAATGTCTGACGCCGCCGCGCCGGTCGGGAGCGCTGCCTCGACGGGAAGTGGCCAGGTGCAATGCACCCGAACCCTCTATCTCTTTTGCCTCCTCTCCGCTTCGCGCTTGCAAGCCAGGAGCTCACTCCCTTGCTCACTCTCTCGCTCGCCTTCCACCGCTCCATCTTCTCCAGTTCACAGCGTCGCCGCCGCCCGCCGAACTCTAGCGAGCGATTGCTCGTTGCTCACCGCACCGCCGCCCCATTCCTCCCGTCAACCTCTCCGCCCTAACCTCCTCTTTCACCAGAACGGGTTGGTTTCCCCTCTTCTCCTTTCTAGCCGCGGGAACGCCGAGTGCCAACCTCGGGTTCTCGCCATGGCCGCCGCCATGACCAAAGCATGGTCCGGCCATCTCCGGCCAAACCATCTCCAACCAAGCCTAGTTGTCCCCTCCTCTCCCTCTGTATTTGTCTAGGGTTAGATGGAGACTCTTCTCTTGCCGTGTTTTCACTGGAACATAGCCGTGCCACGGCCATGTCCGCCGTGGATCGCCGCCGTGCGTGGCGCCGGACAATGCCGAGGTCGGCAAGGCTCGTTAGTGGCCTCGGTAGGTCGCTTAGGGTTTGCTAGAGCCGATGCTCGTGTCGCCAAGCTTCGGGATAGCCACGCAAGGCCGCGCCGCCGCTCCGCCATTGCCGCCGTCGAGCTCGCTCTGGTGATCGTCTGGCGTGAAGACCTAGCCGACCGTGTCCGCCTCGCGAAGGCGAGTCTAGCGGTAGGGTTGGTGTCGCCGGAAACCTCGCCGCCGACGAGCTAACACCGGTCAGCGCCGGCGGGTGAACAGTGCCGCTGTCGCGTGGGTCCGTTGACCACCGACATGTGGGCCACTTGACCAGTGGACCCCACTGGTCAAGTGAGTGGAAAAGAGAAGGAGAGAAGTTTGGGTACGCATGCGCTCAGGATAGCCGGTGCAGTTAGCGTTTTGCCCTGTGACTGTTGGTGCAAGAAGTAGGGTACCCGTAGCAGTTTAGGTCGGGTTTTTCTTTTAAATCAGTTTTGCAGAAATAGTTAAAAAGCTTCAAAAATTCGTACAAGGCTCATTTTTAGTCCAAATCCTGGGAATTAAATTTTTTTGTGTTAAGAATGAATAGAGCTACCTGTGAAAAATGTTAAAGGCATTTTTGGTGATATTTTACAAGTTGTTTAAATTAATTAAGGAAATTGTTGTTAACTTAGAAATGCATAACTAATTCTGTGTAGCTCAGAAAAATGTGATTCCTATTTTTTTTAGGTTTGTGTAGATAAGTAGTTTGAGGGAAAAATGTGTTATGAAGATGTTCTGTGGAATGTTTTGGCAGTAGCAATTAAAATGGTTAAATATTGTTTTCTTGTATAAATTGTAGTAATTAAAATATAAGGAGTATGAACCTGATAATTTTTGTAGACTGTTCTTATGCAAAGAGGTTTAGAAGAAAAATATGGAATTTGTTGTTTGATACTTTCTGTTATGATGTGTAGTTCAAAGCAGCTTTTCATTATGATATTTGTCTTTTTTATAGAGGACAGTGTTTAAATCCAAATGGCTTAAAATTTTGAGAGTGGACTGTTTTGCAAGTCATCAACCTAGGGTAATTTTTGTGGATTTTTCTGAAACTGTTTAGGATAGGTTGCTTTTATAAGCATGGTTAAATAAGTGTATTAAAACAAGTGATTAGATGAGAGTAGATTAAATAAGTAGGTGTGGCTGTGGTAATTATATATCTTAACTGATTAATTAGGGAGGTTAAAGGGGTTGTTAGATGCTAAAGTCTTTTATAATCATTAAGATGATGTTGACTACCTTGTCGAAGAGAATGCAGTAGATGACATGTGCTTATCTCCTGATTGTTGTTAGTCCTGTTGCATCACGTATGCATTCTTTGTGCATTCATCCTATTCATACACATTATGCATCATACAGGATCGGCAGAGGAAACCCAGAACCAGCCATCGCAGGAAGAGCCGCGCCAGGAGGAGATTCTGACCGAAGAAGCCAGAGGGATCGACGCCGAAGAACTGCCCGAGTGCCGCGACCACCGTCCATCTGACTTCGAGAAAGGCAAGCCCCGGAGCATTTTTTTTAACTCCTACGGTTTGCAAATGATTACAAAATTAACCTGATAATGACTGTTGCATTAGGTTATAGGCATTGATTGCTACCGTTGATGCATTATTACTATACCTTGTCCACTGTAATTATTATCTAGATATCCCTGTTAGGTCTAGGCTCAATTTATATGCTTAGCCCTGCTTAGATCGGTAAAAGTCGGGTGATTTCCTATCTCCCGCATATAGGTGGATACTGATCATGATTAGTCTGTGCTATCATGAAGATAACCATGTGATAATTAATTTGAGACAGAGGCGGGATGTAAGAGCAGCAGGACATGGGTTCTGTGTGCTAGTAGTCTCCCATCTGTGTCGCATAGGACCCGTTCGGGAATGTCCCTTCAGTCAAATTGAACGCGTCGATCACTTAACGGAGTAGGTTTGAGTACCTCCCGTGAAGCCGAGTAAGGTTATTCGAGCCGGTGATGGAATGTTGACGCCTAACACCCAGGCCTCAGCTGTACCGTGGCAACTATTCTGAACAACCTGGCATGGTCCGAGGGCAGGCAGGCCTATCGACCTGGCATGACCATGGGCAGCTATAGCTTGAGCGACCTGGCACTGAGAAACCCCCGGTGTAGAAGGGCCCATGGCCGTCCCGCGCGTTGTGTTCTCGAATCTCCTGAGTGGCAGTTTACGACTGCCATGGCCGGATGTGTCGGGCGAGTGTGAGACATTTTATCCCCAACTGGTAGGAATCGATTACAATCGCCATCGCTCCTGGACGGTGAGCAGTTGACTGTAGATCATCGCCCGTAGAACTTATGGAACTAAAAATGGTTATGGAATGGAATCTGAAAGGCTATTGATGAGATAGTCACTCTTGTTTGAATAATTAGTCAAGTGCTTGTTATAGATCAGGTGCAAACCTAGTAAGGTAGAGTTAATTATTAAAAGTGACTGCCAACACCCTAAGTTAAGTTTTAATTATAAAGAGCTTTCATGCAAAAGGTATGTATAGCCAACCCCACATATAGCCTACATGATCCTTGGTGTCTTGTTATTTCTGGTTTATGACGGGTAAGTCTAGCTGAGTACATTCTCGTACTCAGGATTTTATTCCCTTGTTATTGCAGATGGCCAGTGCTTCTATGGCTACTGTGAGAACTGTCTGTACCTGGTTACGGGAGATGACTAGACCAGGGGCATGGTCACTACTTATCTTGCCTGATGCTTTTGTGGACCTGATCAGACTGATGGCACTATATTGAGAACAATCCCAACTTATGTTTAAGACTATGTTGCTTCCGCTACTATTTAAAAACTATGGTTTGTAATATTGTTTCGTACTCCAATGTATTTGAACTATGTGCAACTATGATGTAACTTGTGGGCATGTTCGCTGAACTAGTACGATCTTGGCTGAATGTTGAAATGATTTGAAATCCTTCGAGATTTTCAGACTACCGGGTTTGTACGAGCTTAAGTACTTAATAATCTTTGCGAAAGTGGAGATTTCGGTGCTTAATCTGGTATATTGGTCGGCTTCTGCTACAAAAACTACCCGATCTACTAGCTCATGAGGAATTAGAGTAAACCCTTCGGTGAAAAGATGACTCTCACGATGTTCTAGAAGATGGTTCAAACAGTTTTTCAAGTCATCCCTCGAATCAAGAAATATCGTGATGAACTAAAAGATAGGCAAAGAGAGAAACACGAGGAACAAGAGCAAAACTCTAATTCAACTCAAATTCAGCAAAATCTTCAGAGGAGACAAAGGGATTACGGTCCCTTTTGAAGGACCGAGAATGCTAAACCAAGGCGACCAGAGGGGGGTGAATGGGAGCCAAAAAATTTCTTTCGAAACTTTGGCCTCTGTCCCACAAATCAACCCCCAAAAGCTTCGAGTGCAAACGTGATGCCCACGACCCTTGGAAGAGGGTGGATGATCCCTAGGATCACAGCGAGGCACCTCCAAATGAGAGCAAGCCAAACACCTAAAACTCTGACTCAAGTTCAACCCCAAAAACGGACTCCCAAACGTAGATGGACGGCTACGTCGGGAAATCTCCAAATACCAATGCTAACAAGTAGCAAAGATACCTAGAGAGGTTCCTTGGTGAACTCTAGGGTCAAACAAGAAGTCTGGAAACGAAGCGGAAAAGTCAGGAGAACAAACGCACTAAAAACCAACAAGCAGCAGATTCCTGGATTGTCCGGAGTCTCAGTCCCGGACTGTCCGCGCCTACTGCGGACTGTCCACAAAGACTTGGCGGACTGTCCGCCGGCCAAGAGCTGAAAACAGCACTGCTGCTGAAAGCTCCCTGGACAGTCCCAGACTGTCCGCGAGTTACAATGGCGGACTGTCCGCCGGTCACTCCGAACTAAAAAGGTCGAGCCACGCAGCCACTGATCTGACTCGAGCCCGACGCGCGGACTGTCCGCGGTAAGGATGGCGGACTGTCCGCGACCATCCAGAGAAGGCGATTTTGATCGCCCTTCTCTCAAATCTTCCCAAATCCAATCCAAATCAAAATCCCTCGATCCCAAACTTGGAGAGATGATCACAAGATAGTTAGGAGACTATCCCCAAGAAATCATCCGCTCAAATCAACTCAATCAGGAGGAAATCGAAAGGGAAGGTGCAAGAACCCTAAAAACACAACGAAACTTGAATCGACCCGATCTACTTGTTCGTGAGGATTGAGATGAATTCCTTCAGTGGAAATGTTCTCCTCACTTCAAAGAACAAGTTGGTTCAAGTGGATTCAAAAAAGACGCAACGAGGAGGGAGATCGAGTCACGGGAAAATCGTGAAGAAAACAAGAACGCGAAGAACAAACGCGAATCAACACCACAAATCCAACCGTGTCTCGAACACACGAGACAATAGTGAGGTTACGGTCTCACTTCCTCAAAATCTCAGGAATACAGAGGTATGATTAGCCGTCTCTGCGGATCTCAGTAGCTACAACAGGGAATGGGAGAGCAGTGGAAACCTAGAATGAAAATAGCAATTGGCTGAGATAGTCTGGAGGGTGGGGTGGCCTCTCCTTATATAGCCTAACATTATTCCCCTTCTACCCTTACAACTAATGAGCGGGCAGGATAACCCTAGGGGTATTCCTGACCAACTCGAAGTGTAGTCGATCCAACGGCCATGCCCGCACAACTGGTAGCTTCGCCTCGACGCGACCTCACCTGATGCCGCCACGTGCCGCCACTGCCCCGCTCATCCTTTTAACGGACCTCGCCCCCGATTTTGAGGCTGAAATCGGGAAACCATCCTTCAAGTCCTCCCCCGGTTCTGAGGCCAAAACCGGGAAACCTGACGTCCAACGCCTGAGTTTTTGTGCCCAAACTCAGAAACCCGCCATGGCCCAAGTTTTGAGGCCCAAACCTAGAAACCGTCCTCAGCCTGAGTTTTGTGCCCAAAACTCGGAAACCCACAACACCCAGGTTTTGTGGCCCAAACGGAACCGTCCACCCGGTGGTTTTTCTATGGCTCAACCACCAAACTGACGCCGTAGAGGGATGCACCCCGCCCGTGCACCCCGTCCACCGACACGTGTCCTCAGGTCCTCGACCCGAGCCACACCATGCCCCGCAAGTCTCCGCTCGTCGTTGTCCCATGCTGTCAGCCACCACAGCTGATCCTCAGGCCGCCGGTCCGTCAGTCCAAGCCTCACATCCGCCCTTCACCGCTCTGGGTCCATCGTCATGGCACGTCCGCCGCACGGCACGTCTATCCTTCACCGCTCCCAGTTCGTCGGCACGACACGTCTCTACTTGACCTTCACCTTGTCTTTGATCACTGTCTCCGTGCTCGACACCTGCATAACACAAGCCAAAGAACATGCGTATCAAACCAGTTGACAATCACTCATCACTCAAGATCCGGCATATACCCATGTATCCGCAATCTCCCCCTTGATGAGTGCATTGTCAACTACCAACACAAATCATATGAAGGTAGAAAAAAGAAGAAGAAGGAGTAGAGAACTCGTCCAAATGACCCAAAAGCATAACAAAGCCGAAAGAAGTCAAGTGGAGTGAGCAACAACTTGGTCCCCCAAGACATGGGCAACGGCTCGACACACCCAAGCAAAAGCTAGCCCTCAAGAAGAGGTAGAACAGGCTCAACACCGCTAGCGAGAAAGCTCGATACCAATTGAAATGCAAGCAAAGTAAACGCTAGCCCTCAAGAAGAGGCAGAACGGCCTCAACACCGCTAGCAGGAAAGCTTGATACCACCTGAAAAACTAGAGAGAAAGCTCGATACCAATTTGAAACAAAATCAACTGGAAAGCTCTATCAGCTGAAAGCCGCACCAAAGCGCAAAAACTGCTAGTCCCTCAAGATAGAGGCACATAGGCTCAACACAACTAGCAGAAGATCGCTCCATACCAATTGAAGTGAAAAGGAAGAGAATTTTTCCAAACCAATTGAAAACTCATCAAGCGAGCAAAGAGCAAACTCCCCCTGGACATGTACTCCCCCTTCATTTATGCACACAACTAAGTTATGATTTATCAATTTCTCCCCCTTAGTTGATAATGCACAAGCAAGCAAATGCATATGAGTCAGAAATGCAGATTACAGCTTCAGGAATATAGTCGATAGAATGAAAATATGCTCTACAAAATGCTGATCTGACGACTTGACAACAAGCATAAATGCTAGTAAAAGCTCGAACTGATCACCAAATACGAAATATAAGCATATGAGCAAAGTGAGCAGTTTTAAGTCATTCAGTTCAGGGTGTTCACCATAAAATAGCACCAAACATGTATGGACAGGAAGTCAAACAAGTGCTAAACATGTATACAAGGTGAACTACCCCTAGCAAAGTTCAATCATCATGCTATAGAATGAATTAACCATAGACTTGTGTTTCAAATTTTATCGGAGTTGCAGCGGTGAAAATACACAAGTTCAAATTTCAGCATGTATTTGCGAGAGGTTGAAAGCTTGTCATTGCCTAACTTTTCAACCGAGCTAAGCCTATGCATAAGCAATCAAAAGCTTAAAGCTACGGTTTTGGTCTTACACTACACGGCTCAAGTTTAACTCAATGTGCAATGAGAAACAGTCTCGATACCGTGATGTGCTGACAAAGCAATCCATCTCGATCTTTCCAATTCACTTAACTTGGTTCAATGTTAAAGCAGATATGATAAACATACCAAGCAAGTGAATGACTCAAAACTAGAGACATAGCAACCTAGCATATATGAAAAGCACAAGTGATTTCAACACATTCTACATATGCTAGTTGTCAATCTCAATGGTGGACAAGTTTCAACTTTTAAGTTCATTAGGCATATCACCATTCATAAGACAACTCAGCTCACAACATGTATCAGTGATCAAAAGGAGCCTAAGCTACAAGCATCAACATATAGAATCGGTACAAACACTAAACAAAGCATAGATTCATTCTAAGGAATATATCATGAAGCTTAGAAATGCAAAGATGCATGATGAAATACAAAGACTAAACTACCAAGAATGAAAACAAAACAAACCAAGAAGTCAGTCTATGATATAATAGACAAAATGTTTCCCCATCTAAAAGGGAAAACACACACCAAGCTCACCTCTCAACCTATTAAAGGTTGATTGGTCCAAAGGCTTGGTAAAAATATCAGCTAATTGATGATGAGTATCGACATGGCGAAGGTCGATATCACCCTTCTCAAAATGGTCTCACAGAAAATGAAGCGCACATCTATGTGTTTTGGTCTTAGAATGCAGCACGGGGTTCTTAGCAACGCTAATCGCACTCGTGCTGTCACAAAGCAAAGGAACTCGAGAAAAGCTCAGACCAAAATCACGCAAAGTGGCCATCATCCAAAGCAACTGGGAACAGCAGCTAGCCGCAGCAACACCTCAGCCTCTGTGGTAGACTGGGCAACACTAGACTGCTTGCGAGAAGACCAAGATACAAGAGAGGAGCCCAAAAACTGACAAGTCCCAGAGGTGGACTTCCGATCAAGTCGGCAACCAGCAAAATCGGCATCAGAATAACCGCAAAGGGAGAGGTGGAGGAAGCAGAATACCAAATCCCAAACTCTGGAGTGAAACGAAGGTACCTCATTATGACAGAACCAACCAATTTATACCAGATTAAGCACCGAAATATCTGTTGTCGCAAAGATTATCAAGTACTTAAGCTCGTACAAACCCGGTAGTCCAAAAATCTCGAAGGATTTCAAATCATTTCAACATCAGCCAAGATCGTAATAGTTTAGCGGATGTTGACACTCCTTAATGGAATCACCCTAAGAATGAACCACATAAAATAATAATCTAGTGAAGGCACTAAAGAGTGTACGGGACACTACTAACTTCACTTAACGTCAAGTTGTCATCCCCAACATGAAGCTAGCAATGTAATTATATCAGGGCACTGGATTGAAGATAAATATTTAACCCGCAAGCGCACAGATAAATACACCCGTTGTAGAAGCATTTCACCAAGCTAGTCTCAGGTATCGTTATTTATATTTAGCCTAGAGACTATCAATTCAAAGTATGATGGTATTATATTAATAGGACTTAACAACAATCAATCAATGTGGCACACACTTATTATAAAGACTGATAACACACTTATTACTCCAAACAAGATCAGATTACAGAGTAAATGATAATGATAAATGATAACAGAGATCAGATCAATCAAAGATAATCCTAGAATAGTACTGCCTAGCAAGTGATGATTGAACAGGTATAATAAGAAACATTCCTAAGTTATTCTAATTACAAGTTTAGCATACATTGATTAGTGCAAACATATTTTGGCAATCATTGGCTAGGTCACATCATATTTATAATCAAGAAGCAACTCCATAGTAAAGGTGTCAAACAGAGTAACCCCTAAACCATGAGTTAACTGAGCCATACTGAACACTACTTCGGGCGGTGGTGGATACAAAGGACTCAACAGGAATATCACACCCGCGATCTACCACTCTATCCGGAACTATGACGCATTCGCAGATAAATAATGTATAGGCACCACGCCTACATAGCATCTATCACCCACCCCCCGTTGTACTTTAAGATGAGCGTTATACGAACATGAGTATAAACATAAAGATGAACTATCTATGCCAAATATATAATCAAACATACTATCTATAAGCAATATAATTAAGAATATAGTTAGTTGATGTCCTAGTCATATCAATTGTATTCCTATCTAGAGCATAAAGATGAACAATAAGGTGAATTAGATCATCGAGAAGAACTAAAGTATGAACTAGAACATGAACTAGAACAGGATTATGAACTAGAAGATGAACTAGACGATGATGAACTAGAACATAAACAATGATGAACAATGATGAACTAGAAGAGCAATTATAAAATAGATCCATAATGTTAATACAAGAGAGAAAATATTGGGTTTACCGAGCCTTCTCGTGACTAGATCAGGAATCCAAGCGAAGCTTGCCTCCTCTAAACCTATTCTATCTAACTATTCTAGGTGGATGTAATTCTAGGGCTTCCAATTGATCTCCTTCTCTGGTGATTCTGATGATGATCTGATGAATGTGATGTCTGATGCCCTGGAAAGGGGGGTCTGGGGCTATTTATATAGCCCTGGGTGACGAACCGTGGCCGTTGGATCAAACCGACCTAAGGTATGGCTGAGATGCATCCTCATAGGCGGTGGGACAACATTTCAGAAGATAGAGTCCATCGGCGCCAAGGGGTGACCGTTCGGTCCCATGGTGGGACCGGTCGGTCCCACCTGCAAGGTCCGCGTGCCCGACCTCCTGGTGTCTTCTGGTGTCCTCTGGAGTCTTCTAGAAACTTCCTGACGTGGCGGTGGAGTTATCTCCCATCAGTTTCCTTCTAGGGGAATCTATCGGTGTTGATTTCCTGGTTTAGTCCCTGCAGAATCATAGTTCTCCAAAACTCGTGGAATATTGTCAATTAAAACCCTAAACCTTGTTGGTGATTGAATTCTTTCCCTTTTCATATTTATTATCCTTTAATTATGATAGATAACCATGTCAACAACTCCCCCAAGCTTACCTTTTGCTAGTCCCTTAGAATAATCATGATGAATCAGGAATTGCTACTTTGCTTTCACACCACAACATTACATATGTTCAAACAAAAATCTTCCCTTGGATTAGAGTTAACTATTCTGACTTTCTCATATTACCTTTAACTATGGAGCTTTTGACTTCACTTGTGTCTTTAAACAATTAAAGATAGAACAATCAAGTTAAGCATTGTATCTCTAACCCTTTGATCAACCTTCATTCTGGAGTTTTATATATTTTCAAAATAAAAATCAGAGGTCCACTGTATGACACTCTCAAATCGCTCTTTATATTTTATGATTCCTTGCTGATGTATTTTCCTTCTTTTCTATGAATTATATCTGGAGCTTTTAAGAAGTGAAAGCATATCTTACCAAGTCAAAGCTCAAATTAGGGAGAAAGAGATGTTCATACCTCATAGATCAGAACGTGTCATACTCATAGATCAAGAACTTAGAACATTTGAAATTTGTCATCTCTTGCTGGCATATTGTAATTAGAGGGACTATGGGCTATCATTCTTTTTTCTCTTTTTCATATTTTTATCATAACTCTTTTTTCTTTTGAGGTAGTCGGACACTTGTCCCCTTTTATTTCCTCCTTTTATACTTTTGCATAGTCCCATGCCTCTAACACAATACTACTTCGGAAGAGTGAATCTTTTAATAAACATCCTTGATCTCTAGAGCATGATAAATTTCTCAACCATAACTAAAAACTTAGAACCAAGCAAGTAGCCTTATCTTAAGATCATATTAATGGCTCTGGGTAGGAACTCATGTTATGTCATACAGGATCTCATCATGTGTTTTTTATCTTTTCAAAGTGTAAATCTCCAGAACTCTAGTATCTCTAGGAATAGATAAACAGCAGCTCAAACCTTTTTTTATATCATATCTCACATTACTAAACTTTAGATCAAGCATTTACAAACCACAGGTTTCAAGTTCAGAGTTTATTCAGACAACTTTTGTCTAAACTCAAGAAAATTTAAGTTTAAACACTAGTACTTAAAAGGGATTATGGCAGAGCAATTGTTCATCATTTTCATCATGAGAAAAATTAAGTTTATATCCACCTAGACATTTATTCATTATATAATATCTTTATTTGGTTTTCTAATAGTTATTCATCTTTTTTATGGGTTTCTACATTTATTAAACTGATCTAACTAAACCGAACTATATTAATAAATAAAAAACCGTGATACTTATCGTGATAACTAAGGGTGCCTTCCCCCATGCTGGATCTTGATGTAGTCTTTTCTTCTCGAGAAGACGAGTAGACCGTTAGTGGTTTCTTGAGTCCTTCTCTTCTTCTCTTCCTGCTGAATTCAAAGATAGAACAACACAACTAGTGGAACTTGATTAAGCGTTAGTGATAATATTTCTCCATTTGTCTAGTTGTCTTAAAGCTCTTAAGATTATTTATGTTCTTCCTTTCCACAAGCGAGTTTTCATAGTGTCCTCTTTTTTATATTTTTTGTTTTGTACAGATGCAATGCAAAATCAATATGCAAATGTATTTTTTTATGCCTCCACAGAAAGTGTAATACTCTCATGGGCTTCAAGTTTTCAATTTTTATTTTTGTTTTCTAATCAAGTATAATTGCTAAGAAGTAATATATGTACTATATGATTAAGCTGAATCTACTAATTATGCAATGATGAATTTAGTGCTAATGAATATGATCCTACCCACGAGTTACCTTTCGGCGAGGATTCAATTTTAAGTCCCTCGAACAAGAACCTTGTACGCTCTCATTCTTCCTTGGTGCATCAGCCAATCCTGAGGAGGACATCTGTAACACCCCAGTGTTAAGCAATCCCTAAATGCATAATTTGGCATGGCATGAGCATAGCATCTCATCATTTCATGTGCATAGGTTTGTTGAAGTGCTTAAGTCCTTGTTTGGTCTCTAGTGTAACCTTGTTTGCTTTCTGTTTCTGACCAAGTGCCTTATAACAAAGTTGTAGATCTTGATGAAGGAACAACTTTGCTTTACAGCACTTTCTCAGAAAAAGCTGTTAAATTATGATTTCTTGCATTAGAAAAATGGTTTAGCACTAAATTTCTTTTAAACAACAGAATTTGGACTTGAGCCTTAAAGATGATTTGTTCCTTACAAAATTCTAAGCAACTTTGCTTTTAGGACCTTTTCCTAATTCGGCTTAGTTTAGGATTATAGAGCATCAAAGTTTTTAACAAACCAACTTCATTAGTTTAACCCCAGTGGACCCCGCCTGTCAGTCTCTCCTTCTTCTCCTTCGCGGACGCCGCTCCCTCCGCGCCGGCAGAATCCGCCCGCAGCCGCGAGACCCTCGCCGGCGGCCAACCACCACCACCGCCTTCGCCGCCCGTGGTTTGCGCCCGAACTCGCCACGTCGCTCCATGCACCGCGTCCTCGCCCGCCGCGTGTCGCGCGACGCCTGACGCCGCCGCGTCCGGTCGGGAGTTCCCCCGACGGGAACCGGCCAGGTGCAATGCACCTAGCACTTCGTTCCTTTTGCCTTCGCTCCGCCCCGTGCTTGCAACCAGAGGAGCATTCCATTGCTCACTCTCTCTTCCTCGCTCCACTCCACTCCATCTTCACCAGAGCTCCGCGCCGCCGCCGCCCGCCGAACCTCGGCGAGCGATTCTCCCCGCTCCACCGCTCACCGCCGTTCGATTCCTCCGCCAGTTTCCTCCGCCTTGACCTCCTCTTTCTCCGGTAAGGGTTGGTTTCCCCCCTCTCTCCCTCTCTAGCCGCCGGAACAGCGGATGCCATCCGCAAGCTCCCGCCATGGCCGCCACCGTGACCTTCATGTGGACCGGTCATCTCCGGCCAAGCTATCCCAAGCCGAGCCATGTTCTAGTCTGCTCTACCTCCGTAGTAGCTTAGAGTTAGTTGGAGCCCTCTCTTTCGCCGTGTTTCAGCCGGAACCGAGCCGTGTCGTCGCCGTGTCCGCCATGGACCGCCGCCGTGCATAGCTCCGAGCAATGCCGGGGATGCCGAAGCCCGAGAGTTGCTCCAATAGGTCGCTTAGGTCTTGCTTGGGCTAGTGCTAACCTCGCCGAGTCGCAAGCCGCCGGGAAGAGTTCCGCCGCCGAGTCGCAGAGCCGCCGCTCCGCCATGGCCGCCGTCGAGCTTGCTCCGGTATCCCTCTGGCTTAGCAAGTCGGTTAGTCGTGTTCGCCTCGCAAACCCGCACCCAGTGATGGTCTCAGTGTCACCGGAAGCGTCGCCGTCGACGAGCTAGGGCCGGTCAACGACCACGGCCAAACTCCGCCGTTGACTGCCGAGCCTGGCCTCGCGCGGTAACGTGCCGAGCTTGGCCTCGGAAGCTTGGTCGCCCTGACCAGCGGGCCCCGGGGCAGTAAGAAAGAGAGAAAGGGAAGAGCTTGGGTGCCGTAGGCCTCGGAAAGCCGGATGCGCCGAGCCTTCGCCTCGAGCCTCGACCGAGTCGGTTGAGTTAGTCTCGTTGAGTCAGTAAGTCTCGGTTGAGTCAGTAAGTCTCGTTGAGTCAGTAGCCTCGGCTGAATAGGTTAGCCTCGGCTGTCAGTGTGCCTCGGCCGAATCGGTAAAATGTGTCTGAGCCTCGGCCGAATCGGTCGAGTGCGTCTAACATCGGCTGAGTTGAGCCGGGTGTGCCGAAGCCTTCGCCTCGAGCCTCGGCCGAGTCGCGCCGGGTGTGCCGAGCGTCTGTCTTGTGCCTCGGCCGAATCAAGAAGGGAGTCCGTACGTTAGGATTGAGTTTTCTTTTAAAATGTGTTTTGCAGAATTCATGTAAGGCTTCAAAAATTCATACAAGGCTCATTTTAAGTCCAAATCCTGTGAAACAAATTTTGTTAGGTCAAGCATGTTTAGATCTATCAGTGAAAACTGTTGAATGCATTCTTGGTGATATTTTTATGTGTAGATTTATTTACATTAGAAAAGTGCTGATAACTTGGAAAATGCATAACTAATTATATATCAGTCAGAAAAATGTGATTCCAGTTTTGTTAGGTTTGTATGAATGTGTAGTTTCAGAGAAAAATATAATATGAGGTTGTTCTGTGAATTATTTTGACAGTAGCTTTTAAAATGGTTAAATGTCGTTTCCTTGTTTATTTTGTAGTAATTAAAATATGAGGAATATGAACCTGAGAATTTAAGCACATTGCTCTTGTACTAGGAAGCTCAGTAGAAAAATAAGAAATTGTTGTTTGACACTTTGTGCTAGGGTGTGTAGTTCAAAGCACCTTTCCATGATAGAATTTGTCTTTTTCATAGAGAATGGAGTTTAAGTCCAAATGAGATGAAATTTGGACAGGGAGCTAGATTAGGTGTTGTTAACTCCCAGTAATTTCTGTAGATTTTTCTGAAGCTGCCTAGGTTAGGTTGCTGTTTAAAGCATGTGTAAATAGATTTATTTCAGCAAGTATTAGAGGGTAATAAACTCATTAAGTAAACTTTGAGGTGGTGACAACATAGCTTAATCAATTGACTATGTTAGGTTAAATAGTTGGGATGATGTTGACTACCTTGTTGAAGAGAATGCAGTAGATGACATGTGCCTATCTCCTGATTGCTGTCGATCATGTGCATCACATATGCATTCTATGTGCATTCATCCTATTCATGCACTTTATGCATCATACAGGATCAGCGGAGGAGATCCAGACCCAGTCGGTACTGGAAGAGCCCAGTCCGGAGGAGAACCTGACAGAAGAAGCCGGAGGGACCGACGCCGACGAGCTACCCGAGTGCCGCGATCACCGTCCGTCGGACTTTGAGAAAGGCAAGCCCGGAGCATTCTAACTCCTACGGTTTGCAAATGTTTTTCTAATTAACCTGATGATGAATGATGCATTAGGTTATAGAATTGATTGCTACCGTTGATGCATTATTACTTATCCTTGTCCACCTGCAATATATCTTGATATCCCTGTTTAGGTCTAGGCTCGTTATATGCTTAGCCCTGCTTAGATCGGTAAAAGTCGGGTGATTCCCTGTCTCCCGCAATAGGTGGATACTGATCATGTTTAGCCTGTGCTATCATGAGATAACCATGTGATAATTAATCTGAGACGGAGGCGGGATGTAAGAGCAGCAGGACATGGGTTCTGTGTGCTAGTAGGCTCCCGTCTGTGTCGCATAGGACCCGTTCGGGAATGTCCCTTCAGTCAAATTGAACGCGTCGATCACTTAACGGAGTTGGTCTGAGTACCTCCCGTGAAGCCGAGTAAGGTTATTCGAGCCGAGATGGAGATGTTGACGCCTAACACCCAGGGCCTCAGCTGTACCGTGGGCAACTATTCTGATCGACCTGGCATGGTCCGAGGGCAGGCAGGGCCTGATCGACCTGGCATGACCGTGGGCAGTTATAGATTGAGCGACCTGGCACTGAGATAACCCCCGGTGTAGAAGGGCCCATGGCCGTCCCGCGCTTTGTGTTCTCGAATCTCCTGACTGGCAGCTTACGACTGCCGTAGCCGGAATGTGCCGGGCGAGTGTGAGACATTTTATCCCCAGCTGGGTAGGAATCGATTATAATCGCCATCGCTCCTGGACAGTGAGCAGTTGACTTTAGATCATCTCCCGTAGAACTTATGGAACTAAAATGGTTATGGAATCTGAAAGGCTATTGATGAAATAGTCACTCTTGATTGATTAATTAGCAAGTGCTTGTTTAGTACAGGTGCAAATCTAGTAAGGTAGAGTTAATGACTAAAAGCAATTGCCAACATTTGAAACTGAGTTTTATTACTAAAGCTTTCATGCAAAAGAGTATGTACAGCCAACCCCACCCATATAGCCTACATAATCCTTGGAGTCTCATTATTTTTGGTTTATGACGGGTAAGTCTAGCTGAGTACCTTCTCGTACTCAGGTTTATTTCCCTTGTTGTTGCAGATGGCCAGTGCTTTTATGGTTACTGCGAGAACTGCTTGTACCCGGTAACGGGTGATGACTAGACCAAGGGCATGGTCAACACTTATCTCATCTGTTGCTTTTGTGGACCCAGTCAACTGATGGCACCGTATTATGAACAATCCAAACTTATGTTTTAAAGACTATGTTGCTTCTCCGCTACTACTATCAAACTATGTTTGTAATATTATTTCGTACTCCGATGTAATTTGAACTGTGTGCAACTGTGTTGTAACCCGTGAGCATGTTCGTGGAACAAGTACGATCTTGGCTGGATGTCGTTGAATGATTTGAAATCCTTCGAGATTTCCGGACTACCGGGTTTGTACGAGCTTAAGTACTCGATGATTTCTGCGAGAGCGGAGGTTTTCAGTGCTTAATCTGGTGCAAATTGGTCGGTTCTGTTACAGCTGGCATCGGAGCAAGTTCTGCGTTACTGTTCATGGGTGTATTTAAAAACATATTTTTATAAAGGATAAAGCTATATTTGCCAACTTATAGTTATATTAGGATTTGGAAAATCTTAAGGATTAAAGCTAAGGTGTGCCAGTGACCAAGTCCTTATGCCCAATAGGAATTTAGGTGGCTATTTAAGTACTAACTTGGGGGTTGTGCATCATATTTAAATTCTGTTATTTCTGTCGTCCATACGGCAAGGGTGAAATTGTATGGGTGCTATTCTTCGGAATAGTAATGTATGGATCAATTGCCTCTACGCCAAGGTAATAAGTGAGTTGTGAGAGCATGATTGGACAACCGCCAATCTAGGGGTGCTTGAATGATGCTGACATGTATACCTGTTGCACACAAGTATATGTGAAAGTATTAATTGTGGGAGTAATACTTCTCTGATGGGTGCATATACTGCTTACGTGTATACTGGGTGTGCACCTAAGCCAGTATTAGATTTAATTTTCAGCAATGCATGATATTCATATTGTGGGCAGGGCTGAAATGAACTTTCTGCAGGTACACTAACTTGCGAACGTGTAGTACGCTAGTTAACGCTATGAGTGAACGTTGTATGCCACCGTCTAGCCGTTAGATTGTTAGGCAGTGAGGACGTATGTTACGCTCATGCATCATGATCATATAATCTTGCATTAATTTACTTCCTTCCTTATGTTATCCGTCCCGATCTTAAATAAAAGTTGTTCTCAACTAATTAAAACTATGTGGATACACTTCTTTCAGATGGCCCGCACTAAGCGTACCGCCCGCAAGTCGACTGGAGGCAGGAGGCCCAATTACATGCTGGGTCCTTGGACCGAGGAGGATCCGAGGATTTTCTGGAGGAGTTCGGCATGCCTACTCTTTTGTGGAGGGTGCTGCACTTAGTCGGATACCAGGAGGGCCAGGAGCCGCAGTATGAGTGGCATCGAGTTCAGTTTTCAGAGGATCGCTACATGTACACAGTTGAGGTGGACGTGCCCAGCCGTGATCCGCAGGATCATGTGTGGTGCCGCAGAGTGTTTGCTCTTCAGGGCAGGACTCCTTGGGATGGAGCCAACAAGTTGCGTACACTGTTTCTGTTCTTCGGATATCATGGAGGATCATCCAGAGGTAGTTGCCCAGGCCACAGCCGGTGTCTTCCCTACAGCAGATCCGTACCAGTCCGTGTGGCGTCAGCCGGGTGTTACGGTGTTGGAGGCTAGTTCTTCAGAGCGTGAGCACTGCGCAGGGCCAGCTGGGAGTGCGATGGCTGCACTCATGGCTACCTACGGGTGTCTGTCACGTAGCTACGACCACCTGGACCACATCCTCAGTGAGGAGATAGCTGCACATCACCAGGGTCAGGAGGCGCATGCTACAGAGGTCGACCTTCTTACCACTCAGCTAGCTCACTTGACCGTTGAGAGAGACCAGGCTCGTCAGAGGGAGCAGGAGACGGCACAGCAGCTTAGTGACCAGCAGGGTATGATGACCTTCTTATCTTATCCACCATCATGGCCGAGACTGAGGAGTCGCTACGTAATGTTTGTCTCGAGGGTATGCGCGCGACTGAGCAGAACAGGCTTCTCAGGCTACAGGTGGGAGATTTGGAGCTGCAACTTCATCATCTCCAGGACTACAATGATCGCCTACATGAGGAGATTCATCGCCGTGAGAATGAGAGGAACCCTATCTTTCCTCAAGAGGACCCGGATTCTCATGCTTCGTCCAGTGGTTCTTCGAACATCTCGAGTGATGATGATGACAACGACGATGATGACGATGGTGCCAATAGGGAGTAGACTAGTTAGTGTTAGCGCGTAGTGGTCTTATCTCATATCGTAGCGCTTGATCTTTTGGGTAACATGTGGATGTAAGAATGTGTGTTGGACCTATGTGCGTATGGCGCAAAACCTTTAAAAGTCCCATATGTATGGGCACCTACGGATGTTATGTTGACTTTTGTATGTTATGTGATGAGCACTTTTTATCATGTGATGATGCGTTGTGGATCGAAATTTATTATGCCTCTGTAATTGTTTGTTTGGCGATTCGTTTTCCGAATAATTTCTGTTGGCATGGTTTATTGTTCTCCGCAATTTTGGCAACGTCGTTTAATGATTATTGCTATCGCTACATGCAGATGACGACGACTCGCAGTGGAGCGGGTGGTAGTGGTGGTAATGATGGTAGCAGGGAGAACCGCAATCCACCACCTCCTCCACCACCCACGGCCGAGCAACTCTTCGCTCAGTTCTTGGGAAGCCAACGCAACATCGAGGCGCTTCTGCGAGAGAATTTAGCGCATAACAATCAACGCCCTGAGCCGAATCAGTACAGCTCGTTCAAGGATTTTCTGGACACAAGGCCGCCAATTTTCAAGGAAGCCACAGAACCTCTAGAAGCAGAAGAATGGCTGCATACAATCGAGCAGAAGTTTCGACTGCTCAGGCTTACAGAAGAATTAAGGCAGAGTATGCTGCACATCAGCTACAGGGGCCAGCCGGAATTTGGTGGGGACATCACCGTACCACTTATCCAGCTCGTACACCTGTCACTTGGAGAATGTTCGCGGAAGCTGTTCGCGGGCACTATATTCCGCCAGGCTTGACTCAGATGAAGATGGCTGAATTCATGAGCTTAACCCAAGGAACTCGATCAGTGACCGAGTATCATCACTTGTTCAACTCTTTATCTCGCTATGCACCAGACTTTGTTGATACCGATGCTAAGAAGATAGCTAGCTTTAAGAGAGGACTGAATACTAAGATGGGAAAATCAGTGGGTACTTCATCCCGCACAGTTTTCAATGACTTCATCAGTGACTGCCTGATCCAGGAGAATCACAACAATAAGCACTGCAAGCAAGGCTAGGAAGAGGACCCTGGAATCTGGATCATCTCAGTTTAGAGGACCACCAGCCCAGCGTTCTCAATACCGACCACCAGCACCTGGGGCTCGTTTCAGGCCGCCTCAGAAGAAAGGACAGCAACAAGCTCAGCGTGGTCAACGACCATACAAGGTGGCAGCAATCAGGCTCGAGCAGGACAAGGCAGCTCAACTGGGACCAAGCCAATAGTTCGGGGACCGTGCTTCAATTGTAACCAAGAGGGGCACTTTGCAAGGTATTGCCCACACCCCAAGAAGCAGCAGGCTAATTACCCCCGCGTCTGCATAACATGACTGCTGAAGAAGCTCGTGCAGGAGAACCCGTGACTGCCGGTATGTGTCTCGTGAACCATCATCCTGCAGTTGTTTTATTTGATACTGGATCATCGCATTCTTTCATGAGCAAGGCATTTGCACTAAAGCATAATCAAGAAATCTCTGAAATGGATTATGGGTTTCGCGTGAGCTCCGTAGGGAGTAGCGTGTTATCTAGACAGATGGTGTGTAATGTGACCATCGATATTGGAGGGCATAAATTTGGAGCCAACTTAGTAGTTTTGCCGGGACTAAGTATGGATGTAGTCTTAGGAATGAGTTGGATGACCATGTGGAGTGCGGTGTTAGACACTGCAAACAGGACTCTTACCTTATCTGATAGTCGGACAGGTAACAAGCTTCGCGTATCTCTTCCTCGAGGTGCCGATCTTGTTGACTTATCTTGTACTTTTGCTATAGAAGACCTCTCCAAAATTCCAGTTGTTAGGGATTTTCCGGACGTTTTTCCAGATGAGTTACCAGGGTTACCACCGAAGAGAGCAGTGGAGTTTGTGATAGAGTTGTTACCAGGAACTGCACCAATCTCTAGGAGACCGTATCGAATGCCGCCCAATGAGCTGGCAGAACTCAAGACCCAGATCAAGGAACTCTTGGACAAGGGATTCATTCAACCCAGTGTATCAGAATGGGGTTGCCCAGCTTTGTTTGTCAAAAAGAAGGATAAGTCCTTGCGCATGTGTGTGGATTATCGTCCACTCAATGCCGTGACTGTTAAGAATAAGTATCCGTTACCTAGGATAGACATCCTTTTTGATCAGTTATCAAGGGCCAAGGTGTTTTCTAAGATTGATCTAAGGTCAGGGTATCATCAGATTCGAATCAGACCACAGGATATTCCAAAGACCGCTTTCTCAACCAGATACGGGTTATACGAGTATCTTGTTATGTCCTTTGGATTAACCAATGCTCCAGCATATTTTATGAGTTTGATGAACTCCGTGTTCATGCCAGAATTAGACAAGTTTGTGGTAGTGTTCATTGACGATATTCTGGTTTACTCGGAAAATGCAGAAGATCATGCAGAACATTTGAGGGTTGTCTTATCTAGACTCAGGGAACACAAGCTCTATGCTAAATTCAGCAAGTGCGAGTTTTGGATGAAGAAAGTACAATTTCTTGGTCATATTCTGTCAGAAGAAGGAATCTCAGTAGACCCTAGTAAAGTACAAGAAGTCATGGACTGGAAGCTCCTACTTCAGTTGGTGAAATCCGGAGTTTCTCGGTTTAGCGGGATATTATCGTCGATTTATTCCCGATTTCTCCAAAATTGCAAAGCCAATGACAAGTTTGTTGCAAAAGAATCAGAAATTTGAATGGACGGAGAAGTGCGAAACTGCTTTCCGTACCTTGCGGAAGCTGTTGACCACTGCTCCTGTTTTAGCTCAACCGGATGTTGAGAAACCCTTTGATGTCTTTTGTGATGCGTCAAAGGTAGGCCTAGGTTGTGTTCTCATGCAAGAAGGCAGAGTGATTGCTTATGCTTCGCGGCAATTGCGAAAGCATGAAGTGAATTACCCGACCCACGATCTGGAATTAGCTGCCGTGGTACATGCTTTGAAGATTTGGAGACACTATCTGCTTGGGAATGTCTGCAATATGTACACCGACCACAAGAGTCTTAAATATATTTTCACGCAAGCAGAATTGAATATGAGGCAAAGAAGATGGCTGGAATTGATTAAGGATTATAATCTTCAAATTCACTATCATCCAGGCAAGGCGAATGTTGTGGCCGATGCTCTGAGCCGGAAATCACACTGTAATGCTATGAAGCTTCTACCAGAGGATGAGTTCAGCTTAACACATGCTGCAGTGCTACATGATTTAAAGGTTGCGCAATGTGTTAGTAGACCAAATTATAGAGGACCAGAAACCGATAAGGGGATCTATCATATTAAGGAAAGGCTCAAGGATGAAAAAGAGGCCGATAAGCATTTTCGAGTTGACGAAAATGGAGTTCTATGGTTTAACCAGCGATTAGTGGTGCCTAAGGATAGAGAACTCAGGAATCGGATCATGGATGAAGCACATTTGTCCAAATTATCTATTCATCCTGGAAGTACAAAAATGTACCAAGATTTGCGTCCGAGATTTTGGTGGACCAAAATGAAGAAAGAAATTGCTGCTTATGTGGCCAGATGCGATACGTGTTGTCGAGTAAAAGCTATTCATTTGAAACCAGCTGGAATGCTTCAGCCATTAGCTATACCTGAATGGAAGTGGGAAGAAGTGAGTATGGACTTTATCGTTGGTTTACCCACTACTCAGAAGGGTAATGATTCAATTTGGGTAATTGTGGATCGTCTCACAAAGACCGCACATTTCATTCCAGTCAAGACCAACTATAAGGCCCCAGATTATGCAGAGATCTACATAAGTCAGATTGTGCGACTGCACGGTGTACCAAAGGTTATAGTCTCTGATCGCGGACCACAGTTTACTGCACCATTTTGGGAAAAGTTGCAGAAGGAGTTAGGCACGGATTTAGTCCGAAGCTCAGCCTATCATCCGCAAACATCAGGGCAGACAGAGAGAGTGAATCAAGTTTTAGAGGATATGTTAAGAGCCTGTGTTTTATCAGCAAAAGGTTCTTGGGAAAAATGGTTACCATTAGCAGAGTTTGCTTACAACAACAGTTATCAAGAAAGTATACAGATGGCTCCTTTTGAAGCTCTGTATGGTAGAAGATGCAGGACACCGATAAACTGGGTAGAACCAGGGGAACGTCGGTACTATGGTATTGACTTTGTGAAAGAAGCAGAAGAACAAGTTAGAACGATTCAGCAACATATCGCGTCTGCACAATCTCGCCAGAAAAGCTATGCTGATAAACGAAGGAAACCGCTTGAGTTCAATGTTGGTGACTATGTCTATTTGAAGGTTTCACCAATGAAGGGTGTAAAACGTTTTGGAGTCAAAAGGAAGTTAGCACCAAGGTTCGTGGGACCTTATAGAATTGTGCAAAAGAAGGGAGAAGTGGCTTATCAACTGCAATTACCAGAGCATTTGAAGGCTATTTTTCCAGTGTTCCATGTCTCTCAACTGAAGAAATGTCTTCGAGTACCAGAAGAAGAGGTACAACCCGCTCGTATCAAATTGCAATCTGATCTCACTTACTCAATTGCACCATGCCGAGTGCTCGATGAAAAGGAAAGATCAACCCGCGGAAGAATCATGAAGCAATATAAGGTATCTTGGAGTGAGCAAGATGACCGGGATGCTACCTGGGAGACGGATGACTATCTAAAGGAAGTATACCCACACTTTTATAAGAAATGGTTCGTAACCCAAATCTCGGGACGAGATTTCTTTTAAGGAGGGGAGGGCTGTAACACCCCGGTGTTAAGCAATCCCTAAATGCATAATTGGCATGGCATGAGCATAGCATCTCATCATTTCATGTGCATAGGTTTGTTGAAGTGCTTAAGTCCTTGTTTGGTCTCTAGTGTAACCTTGTTTGCTTTCTGTTTCTGACCAAGTGCCTTATAACAAAGTTGTAGATCTTGATGAAGCAAACAACTTTGCTTTACAGCACTTTATCAGAAAAAGCTGTTAAATTATGATTTCTTGCATTAGAAAAATGGTTTAGCACTAAATTTCTTTTAAACAACAGAATTTGGACTTGAGCCTTAAAGATGATTTGTTCCTTACAAAATTCTAAGCAACTTTGCTTTTAGGACCTTTTCCTAATTCGTCTTAGTTTAGGAGTTATAGAGCATCAAAGTTTTTAACCAAACTTCATTAGTTTAACCCCAGTGGACCCCGCCTGTCAGTCTCTCCTTCTTCTCCTTCGCGGACGCCGCTCCCTCCGCACCGGCAGAATCCGCCCGCAGCCGCGAGACCGCTTCGCCGGCCGGCCAAACCACCGACTTCGCCGCCCGTGGTTTGCGCCCGAACTCGCCACGTCGCTCCATGCACCGCGTCCTCGCCCGCCGCGTGTCGCGCGACGCCTGACGCCGCCGCGTCCGGTCGGGAGTTCCCCCGACGGGAACCGGCCAGGTGCAATGCACCTAGCACACTTCGTTCCTTTTGCCTTCGCTCCGCCCCATGCTTGCAACCAGAGGAGCATTCCATTGCTCACTCTCTTCCTCGCTCCACTCCACTCCATCTTCACCAGAGCTCCGCGCCGCCGCCGCCCGCCGAACCTCGGCGAGCGATTACTCGCTCCACCGCTCACCGCCGTTCGATTCCTCCCGCCAGTTCCTCCGCCCTCCTCCTCTCCTTCTCCCTTGTCCGGTAAGGGTTGGTTTCCCCTCTCTCCCTCTCTAGCCGCCGGAACAGCGGATGCCATCCGCAAGCTCCCGCCATGGCCGCCACCGTGACCTTCATGTGGACCGGTCATCTCCGGCCAAGCTATCCCAAGCCGAGCCATGTTCTAGTCTGCTCTACCTCCGTAGTAGCTTAGAGTTAGTTGGAGCCCTCTCTTTCGCCGTGTGCTAGTTGGTTCTTCTGTGCTAGTAGGCTCCCGTCTGTGTCGCATAGGACCTGTTCGGGAATGTCCCTTCAGTCAAATTGAACGCGTCGATCACTTAACGGAGTTGGTCTGAGTACCTCCCGTGAAGCCGACTAAGGTTATTCGAGCCGGAGATGGAGATGTTTGACGCCTAACACCCAGGGCCTCAGCTGTACCGTGGGCAACTATTCTGATCGACCTGGCATGGTCCGAGGGCAGGCAGGGCCTGATCGCCTGGCATGACCGTGGGCAGTTATAGATTGAGCGACCTGGCACTGAGATACCCCCGTGTAGAAGGACCCATGGCCGTCCCGTGCTTTGGTGTTCTCGAATCTCCTGACTGGCAGCTTACGACTGCCGTAGCCGGAATGTGTCGGGCGAGTGTGAGACATTTTATCCCCAGCTGGGTAGGAATCGATTATAATCGCCATCACTCCTGGACAGTGAGCAGTTGACTTTAGCATCTCCGTAGAACTTATGGAACTAAAATGTTATGGAATCTGAAAGGCTATTGATGAAATAGTCACTCTTGATTGATTAATTAGCAAGTGCTTGTTTAGTACAGGTGCAAATCTAGTAGGTAGAGTTAATGACTAAAAGCAATTGCCCAACATTTGAAACTGAGTTTTATTACTAAAGCTTTCATACAAAAGAGTATGTACAGCCAACCCCACCCATATAGCCTACATAATCCTTGGAGTCTCATTATTTTTGGTTTATGACGGGTAAGTCTAGCTGAGTACCTTCTCGTACTCAGGGTTTTATTCCCTTGTTGTTGCAGATGGCCAGTGCTTTTATGGTTACTGCGAGAACTGCTTGTACCCGGTAACGGTGATGACTAGACCAAGGGCATGGTCAACACTTATCTCTCTGTTGCTTTTGTGGACCCAGTCAACTGATGGCACCGTATTTATGAACAATCCAAACTTATGTTTTAAAGACTATGTTGCTTCCGCTACTACTATCAAACTATGTTTGTAATATTATTTCGTACTCCGATGTAATTTGAACTGTGTGCAACTGTGTTGTAACCCGTGAGCATGTTCGTGGAACAAGTACGATCTTGGCTGGATGTCGTTGAATGATTTGAAATCCTTCGAGATTTCCGGACTACCGAGTTTGTACGAGCTTAAGTACTCGGTGATTTCTGCGAGAGCGGAGGTTTTCAGTGCTTAATCTGGTGCAAATTGGTCGGTTCTGTTACAACCTCGATGATTGCACGTCATTAGAACTCTCTTTCTTCTTCCACACTTGCTTGACTGGTGGACTTGTCTCCTTTACTTCATCATCCTTTATTTCCTTTAATGGGATGTCTTCACTCCTGGTGACTTCTCCTTCATAGTCAGCCCATCCATCCTTGATTGGTCGATTTTTGTTGCATTGGGATGTGCGACGCCTCCTCCTTGAGTGGTTCTTTTTTTCGTGTACATTAGTGGCATAGCTATTAAAGTAACAGCGTACCTTTTCTCTTGGGAACTGGAAGTGGATCTCTCCAGATCTCATGTAGATGATGGCGCCAGTGGTGTTGAGGAAGGGTCTTCCTAGGATGATGTGAACATCATCTTCTCTTTCCATGTCTAGTACTATGAAGTCGGTGGGAACATAGTGGTCTTCAATTTGGATCATCACGTCCTTTACTATTCCCTCTGGAAATCGATAAGTTTGGTCCGCCAGCTGCAGCCGCACATATGTCTGATACATAGGTCTATTTTTATATAAGTGTTCATATGTTACCTTAGATATTATGTTAACACTTGAACCGATGTCGCAGAACGTCTTGTGGAATGTACATCCCTCGATCTTGCAATCGATGGTGGGTACGCCTGGGTCGTCTCTCTTGGCGAGGTATGGCGATGGAAGAAGGTGGTCGTATTCTGTTTGGACAGAGTTGACCATCCACACTGTGTCTTGATGCGGTTGTGTAGCCTTGTTCTTCCTCCTTCTATTCCTATTCTTCTTCTTTGATGATATAGCGTTTGCGTCTTCGTAGGGCATCTGAGGGTGGACTCGGGTCGTGAGTGTATGACTCTTGAAGTTGAATCTTTCTTTATTACCTGTGATTGTGAAACAGATCTTGGCGCTGTCTGCGTAGATGATGGCTTTAGTTGAGCTTAAGAACGGGCGTCCAAGAATGATGGGTGCTCTATTGTCTCCACCTATTTCGACGATCATAAAGTCTACACACACATACGAGTGTCCCACTCGAATACAGACATCTTCTAGAATTCCCAATGGGTAGCACAGTGTCTGATCTGCAAGCTACGAACACATACTTGTATATAACAGAGGTGCACCATGAATTTGTTCGTATATTAACTTTGGCATAATGTTGACGCTTGCTCCAAGGTCACAGACTGCTTCTTCAAAACTATGAGGTCCAATATGGATTGGAATGACAGGTCTTCCTAGATCTCCTTTCTTCGTGGCAATGGAGTCATCCATCCATTCCCTCGATGGTCTAGGTATGAGATGTCCTGCATCAAAAATATCTACAAGATTTGCAGTCTCTAGCGCTTTCGGACTTTCGGGAATCTTACCTTTTTCAGTCATAGGGACTGAAGCTGCTAACTGAGATAACTGAGATTCTATCATTTTATTAAAGCTATGTTGATTCTTTATGGCAGAAGTAAAGCTATCCATTCTGGTATTAATGTTTTCAAGCAGTTTATCGTTGAAAGCTATCTTCTTAGACATATTATCAATAATCTTATTTTGATTAGATATCATCTCTCTCAAAGGTGGTTGGTTAAATGTATTACCTTGGTAGTTACCTGAGTAATTGGGCCTTGATTGTTGGTTCCATCCTTGAGATTGTTGAGGATGATAGTTGGTGTTGTTGTTGATGTACCTTGCATCCTCTTGAATCTCAGGGCAGTTGCTCCCTGAATGACTAGTGCCTCCACACTCTTCACATGTCATGCGAGATTCGTAGATTTGCTTGACGTCTTCTTTCTTGGGAGTGTGTTCATCGAACTTCTTCATGAGTAGGTCACGTTTGGCAGATAGCATGTCTACTTCCTTTAGTTGATGTATTCCTCCCCTCTTGCGTGGTGGAGAGCGTTCCTCATTCCATCCTTGGTTAGAGGCCATCTTCTCAATGAGTGTAGTAGCATTGTTGATAGTGAGTGACAAGAATGATCCTCCAGCAGCGGCATCCACATTCTCACTAGTACTTGAAGTGAGCCCGTGGTAGAAGGTTTGCATGAGTAGCCAATTCTCCATCCCATGGTGAGGGCATTCTGATATGTAGTCTTGAAAGCGTTCCCAAGCCTCTGGGATTGATTCGTCGTATTGTTTCTGGACAGTTGAAATCTTGGCACGGAGGGCATTCGTCTTGCCCACTGGAAAGAACTTTGCTAGGAAGGCAGTTGAACAGATCGCTCATGAGGTGTTTTTGTCTTTGTTTGAGTAGAACCATTGTTTTGCTTTTCCCAAGAGTGAGAATGGGAACAAGCGAAGTAGAATGGCGTCCCTTTCGACTCCCTTGATGGTGAAAGTGCTACAAATCTCCAGAAAGTGTTGGAGATGAGCGCTAGCGTCTTCATGTGCCTTTCCGCAAAATTGATTAGCTTGCACCATGTTGATCAAAGCTGGCTTGAGCTCAAATCCATTGTCTCCCACATTGACTGTTGGTCCAGTCCTGATTTTGGCAGTGGTTGGTGCAGAGAACTCGCGGAGTGTCTAGTCGGCCATGGTGTCCAACACTGGTGTTAAGCTTCTTCTTATCTGGCTAACTTCTGGAATTGGTAGTGAGGGTCTCTTAAGTTTGCGTCTTGTTTTCTTTAGTAAAGCTTTCGGGATCCTCAACGTAGTTTCTCGGAAGTTGGAAACCAGCCATACATCACACCCTGCATAAGATAAAAAGATAAACAAAGCCAGGGTAAGCCTGTTTGAGTAGAGATAAATAATCAGTGCATTATCACATGTGTGTAAGTAAAATGATATGTTCTAGCTACCATTTTAAATTGCTGCTAATGCAATGTCCAATCAGTGTTCATAAAGATTTTAATGAATAACCCAAGGTACCATCCCTAATTGAATTGATGTGTTCCCCGGCAATGGCGCCATAAATGCTTGTTGACACTCCTTAATGGAATCACCCTAAGAATGAACCACATAAAATAATAATATAGTGAAGGCACTAAAGAGTGTACGGGACACTACAAACTTCACTTAACGTCAAGTTGGCATCCCCAACATGAAGCTAGCAATGTAATTATATCAGGGCACTGGATTGAAAGATAAATATTTACCCGCAAGCGCACAGATAAATACACCCGTTGTAGAAGCATTTCACCCAAGCTAGTCTTAGGTATCGTTATTCCTATCTAGAGCATAAAGATGAACAATAAGGTGAATTAGATCATCGAGAAGAACTAAAGTACGAACTAGAACATGAACTTGAAGGACCGAGACTGCTACCAGAAAGCGACCAGAGGGGGGTGAATAGGAGCTTTAAATTTCTTTTCAGAAACTTATCGCCACTGTCTTTGAGAATCAACCCCCAAAAACAAACCGATGCACGTGATGTCCACGACCCAAGAGAATGGGTGGATGTTCCCTAGAAACACAGCGGGACAACACAAAAGATCCCTCGCCCAAGTTCACGCAGGTCAACTAGTGACAGGATGAACTTTGGGTAGCCTCAACCTCCCCCGAGCAACGCGAGGGGGATTCAGGCTATTTTGTAAAGCGAGAAGCCCTATTTTTGTAGAGCACGAAGTCAGGAATCCAACGCAACAAGCGGATCTCAAATAGCAAGTCGAACGAACAAACTGCGGATGAAAACGCGCAAAACAGAGACGACCGGACTCTGCCTGCGTCCGGTCAGACACCACCGGACGCATCCGGTCAGACGAAAACGAGTTTGGGAGCTTACTGTGTATGACCGGACTCTCTGCGTGGATGCGTCCGGTCAGTCGTTCAGCGTCCGATCAACAAACAACAAACACCGTGAACAGGAACAGGGTCGAGTCCGATCAGAATGTGTCCAAGCGTCCGGTCAAGATCCAGAAAGACACAGTGCAAACATTCAACGACCGGACTCACTGCCCTAGCGTCTGGTCGTCCCGAGTCAGCGTCCGGTCACCCCGCAGCAGCACTGTTCGTCCACCGATTCGACTCAAACTCACCTAAAATGAATCCTCTGGGGATCAAACTTGGTGAGAAGAGTCACAAGGAGGATAGTGAGCTATCTCTAAGAGATCATGGCTCGAACCTATCTCCAAATCGATGAATCGAAGAGATTCGAGGGAGGGGTGAAAAACTTAACCCGAAACAAAAATCGATCGATCTCCTAGACCATGAGGTTAGAGGTGAATTCCTTTGGTGGAAGGAAGTGCCTCACGATCTAGAACAACTTGGTTCAAATGGATTTGCAAAAGATGAACCGAGAAAGGAGATCAAACGACGGGAAAAACATGGAGAAAAGTAATCCGCGAAGAACACAATCAAAACACGAATCACAACCACGAAATTGCAACCGTGTGGCTACCACACGCTACAACAGTGAGATTACGGTCTCACTTCCTCAAAATCTCACGGGCACAGAGGTATTGTTCTCTTCTCTGTGGATCTCAGTTCGCTACAGCAGGGGATTGAGAGAGCAGGAAACCCTAGAAGAAAAAGAGCAAATGACTGAGATAGATGGGGATGTGGGTGTCTCCCCTTACTTATCCTAATTCTAACTATTCCTAATTCCCACTCTACCCCTAACTACTTACAGAGCGAACCAGCTAAACCCTAAGGTTATTCTGGACCAACTCGAAGGTAGGTGGATCCGACGGCCACGCCCGCACAACTGGTAGCGTTGCCTCGACGCAACCTCACCGATTGCTGCCACGTGCCGCCACCGCTCTGCGTCCTCTTCACGGACTCCGCCCCCGGTTTTGTGGCCCAAACCGGGAAACCAGCCTTCACAGCCAACCCCCGGTTTTGAGGCCCAAACCGGGAAACCAGCCCACCGTAGCCTGAGTTTTGTGGCCCAAACTCAGCAAACCCGCAGCACCCAGGTTTAAGGCCCAACCCTGGAAACCGTCCTCAGCCCGAGTTTTGTGGCCAAACTCGAAACCATCCGCGCCCAGGTTTTGAGGCCCAAACCTGGAAACCGTCCACCCGATGGTTTTTCTCTGGCTCTACCACCAAACCGACGTTGTGGAAGGGATGCACCGCCCGTGCACCCCGTCCACCGACACGTGTCCCCAGGTCCTCGGCCCGAGCAACACCATGTCCCACAAGTCTTCGCTCGTCGCTGTCCCAGGCTGCCAGCAACCACAGCTGATCCTCGGGCCACCGGTCCCTCAGTCCAAGCCTCACGTCCGCCCTTCGCCACTCTCAGTCCCTCGGCACGGCACGTCTCTACTTGACCTTCACCTTGCCTCTGATCACTGTATCCGTGCTCGACACCTGCACAACACAAGCCAAAGAACCTGCGATCAAACCCGTTGACAATCACTCATCACACGAGACTCGGCATACACTCATGTATCCGCAGAACTAGAACATGATTATGAACTAGAAGATGAACTAGACGATGAACTAGAACTAGACAATGAACTAGAACATAAACAATGATGAACAATGATGAAATAGAAGAGCAATTATGAAATAGATCCATAATGTTAATACCAGAGAGAAGATCTTGGGTTTACCGAGCCTTCTCGTGACTAGATCAGGAATCTAAGCGAAGCTTGCCTCCTCTAAACCTATTCTATCTAACTATTCTAGGTGTATGTAATTCTAGGGCTTTCGATTGATCTCCTTCTCTGGTGATTCTGATGATGATCTGATGAATGTGATGTCTGATGCCCTGGAGAGGGGGGTCTGGGGCTGTTTATATAGCTCTGGGCGATGAACCATGGCCGTTGGATCAAACCGACCTAAGGTATGGCTGAGATGCATCCTCATAGGCGGTAGGAGAACATTCCAGAAGATAGAGTTCGTCGGCCCCAAGGGGGGACCGGTCGGTCCCATGGTGGGACCGGTCGGCCCCACCTGGCAGGGTCCCACGGTGCCTGACCTCCTGGTGTCTTCTGGTGTCCTCTGGAGTCTTCTAGAAACTTCCTGACATGGCGGTGGAGTTATCTCTCATCGGTTTCCTTCTAGGGGAAGCTTTCGGTGTTGATTTCCTGGTTTAGTCCCTGCAGAATCATAGTTCACCAAAACTCATGAATATTGTCAATTAAAACCCTAAACCTTTGTTGGTGATTGAATTCTTTCCCTTTTCATATTTATTTATCCTTTAATTATGATAGATAACCAGTGTCAACAGCGAACATGTCCACAAGTTACATCATAGTTGCACATAGTTCAAATACATCGGAGTACAAAATAATATTACAAACCATAGTTTGGAACAGTAGCGGAAGCAACATAGTTTTAAACATAAGTTCGGTTTGTTCTCAATATGGTGCCATCAGCCTGATCAGATCCACAAAAGCATCAGATAAGATAAGTAGTGACCATGCTCATGGTCTAGTCATCTCCCGTAACCGGGTACAGGTAGTTCTCACAGTAGTCATAGAAGCACTGGCCATCTGCAACAACAAGGGAATAAAACCCTGAGTACGAGAAGGTACTCAGCTAGACTTACCTGTCATAAACCAGAAATAATGAGACACCAAGGATCATATAGGCTATATGTGGGGTTGGCTAAACATACCCTTTTGCATGAAGGCTCTTTTGTAAGTAAAACTTAAACTTAGAGTGTTGGCAGCCACTTTAATATTTAATCCTACCTTACTAGATTTGCACCTGAACTATAACAAACACTTGACTAATTGTTCAAGCAAGAGTGACTATTTCATCAATAGCCTTCAGATTCCATACCATACCATAAGCATATTTAGTTCCATAAGTTCTACGGGTGCACGTCAATGCCATCACTGTCCAGCACTCACTGCGATGGTGATTATAATGGATTCCTACCAGCTGGGGATAAAATGTCTCACACTCGCCCGACATATCCGGCCATGGCAGTCGTAAGCTGCCACTCAGGAGATTCGAGAACACAACGCGTGGGACGGCCATGGGCCCTTCTACACCGGGGGTTATCTCAGTGCCAGGTCGCTCAAGCTATAGCTGCCCACGATCATGCCAGGTCGATCAGGCCCTGCCTGCCCTCGGACCATGCCAGGTTGTTCAGAATAGTTGCCCACGGTACAGCTGAGGCCCTGGGTGTTAGGCGTCAACATCTCCATCACCAGCTCGAATAACCTTACTCGGCTTAACGGGAGGCACCCACACCTACTCCGTTAAGTGATCGACGCGTTCAATTTGACTGAAGGGACACTTCCCGAAACGGGTCCTATGCGACACAGACGGGAGACTACTAGCACACAGAACCCATCTCCTGCTGCTCTTACATCCCGCCCGGTCTCAAATTAATTATCACATGGTTATCTCCATAATAGCACAGGCTAATCATGATTAGTATCCACCTATATGCGGGGACAGGAAATCACCTGACTTTTACCGGTCTAAGCAAGACTAAGCATAACAAACTTAAACCTAACAGGGATATCAAGATAATATTTGCAGTGGACAAGGTATGGTAAATAATGCATCAACGGTAGCAATCAATTCCTATAAACCTAATGCCACAATCATTATCAGGTTAATTTGTAAACCATTTGCAAACCATAGGAGTTAAATGCTCCTGGGCTTGCCTTTCTCGAAGTCAGACGGACGGTGGTCGCGGCACTCGGGCAGTTCTTCGGTGTCGGCTCCTCCCGTCTCCTCGGGCAGAATCTCCTCCTGACTCGGCTCTTCCTGCTGCGGTGGGTTCTGGGTCTCTTCTGCCGATCCTGTATGATGCATAATATGTATAAATAGGATGAATACACATAGAATGCAGACAATCAGGAGATAAGCACATGTCATCTACTGCATTCTCTTCAACAAGGTAGTCAACATCATCCAATGCTCTTGAAGGACCTTAGCATCTAATAACCATTTAACCTTTCTAATCAGCCAATTAAGACACTTAATCACCACCACATTATCTACTTATTTATTTTATTTAACATCTACTTACTTGCCTAAATAATCTATTTAAACATGCCTATAATAGTAACCCATCACAAACAGTGCTGGAAAAACCTACAAAAATTACTCTAGGTTAACAACAGCTAAATCAACTCACTATTAAATTTTTCAAGTCATTTGGACTTAACACTGTCCTCTATGAAAAAGACAAATAACATGATGAAAAGGTTCTTTGAACTACACATCCTAGCAGAAAGTGTCAACAACAAATTTCATATTTTTCTTCTGAACTTCTTAGCACAAGAGCAGTCTACAAAAATTATCAGGTTCATACCCTTATATTTTAATTACTAGAAATTATATAAGAAATAGCAGTTAACCATTTTAATTGTCACTGCCAATAAATTCCACAGAGCATCTTCATATTACATTTTTCCAGAAACTACTCATCTACACAAACCTAACAAAATTAGAATCATTTTTCTGAGCTACACAGAATTAGTTATGTATTTTCTAAGTTAACAGCAAACTCCTAAATTAATTTAAACCGCATATAAAAGTATCATAAAATATGCATTTAACATTATTCACAGGTAGCTTTATTCATTCTTAACACGACAAAATTTGTTTCATAGCATTTGGACTTACAATGAGCCTTGTATGAATTTTCAAGCCTTTAAACCATTTCTGCAAAATTGATTTAAAAGAAAACCCGACCTAAACTGCTATGGACACTCGAGTTAATTCCCCCAAAGACACAACCGAAACTGCTAGACACACCCGGACTTTCCGAGCTCTATTGCACCCAGACTTCCCCTTTTTCTCTTTCACTCACTGCCAGTGGGGTCCACTGGTCAGGTGACCCACACGTCGGTGGTCAACAGGACCCACGCGACAGAGGCACTATGCACTCGCCGGCGTTGACCGGCGTCGGCTCGCCGCTGACGAGGTTCCCGGCAACCATCTACACTGCTGGACTCGCCTTCGCGAGGCGGACACGGTCGGCTAGGTCTCCCGGCCACGGGCTCACCGGAGCAAGCTCGACGGCGGCAATGGTGGAGCGGCGGCGCGGCAACTCAATGGCGAGGCTTCGCCTGGCTATTCCGAGGCTCGGCGACGCGAGCACAAGCTCAAACAAACCCTAAGCGACCTACCAGGGCAACTAGCGAGCCTTGCCGACCTCGGCATTGCCCGGCGCCACGCACAGCGGTGGTCCGCGGCGGACATGGCCGTGGCACGGCTCGGTTCCGGTTGAAACACGGTGAGAGAAAGGTCTCCATATAACCCTAAGAAACTACAGAGGTAGAGGAGGTGAGAACGGGGCTCGGCTGGAGGTGGTTTGGCCAGAGACGGCCGAACCATGCTTTTGTCATGGCGGCGGCCATGGCGAGAACCCAAGGTTGGTACTCGGCGTTCCGCCGGCTAGAGAGGAGAAGAGGGGAAACCAACCCATGCTGGTGAGAGAGGAGGTTAGGGCGGAGAGGTTGGTGGGAGAAATCCGGCGGTGGTGCGTTGAGCAGTGAGCAATCACTCGCCGGAGTTCGGCGGGCGGCGGCGGCGTTGCGAGCTGGAGAAGATGGAGCAGAGGGAAGCGACGAGCGCGTGAGTGAGTGAGTGAGTGAGTGAGCGAGCTTCTGGTTGCAAGCGCGAGTGAAGGAGGAGGCAAAAGCGATGTAGCGCGCGGTGCATTGCACCTGACCGGTTTCCGTCGGGCCGCTCCGACCGGGCGCGGGCGGCGGCCAGGCATCGGTGGCCACGCGGCGAGCAGGCAGAGGGGCGACAGGGTGAGGTGTCGAGACGAGCGGAAACCATGGGCAGCGAGCAGCGGCGGTTTGGACGGCGGTGAGTCGGTCTCGCGCGACTGCGGCGGTTTCGCCGGCGTGCAAGCGAGCGGCGCGCGGGGGGAGAAGAAAGAGGGACTGACAGGTGGGTCCCACTAGGGTTTAAACTAAAGAGGTTTTGTTCATTTCTTTTCTGCTCCATAACTCCCAAACTAAGCCCAATTAGGAAAAGGTCCTAAAAGCAAAGTTGCTTAAAATTTTGCAAGGAACAATTCATCTTAAGGCTCAAGTCCAAATTCTGCTTAGAAAAAGAATTTTACTCCTAGCCCATTTTTCTAATGCAAGAAATAACATCTAAAAGACTTTTTTCTGAAAAAGTGCTTTTAAGAAAAGTTGTTCCTTTCATCAAGAGCTACAACTTTGGTTTAAGGCACTTGGTCAGAAATAGAAAGTAAAACATAACTATACTAGAAGCTAGGCAAGGACAAACATTCATACACACAAATGCACATGAAATGATGAGATGACATGCTCATGCTATGTCAAGTTATGCATTTAGGGTTGCTTAACACCTAGGGTGTTACACTCATAATGCGCTTGACCGCCTGATGGAGAGAGGTGTGCAGCGACGCCTGGAAGCGCGCACAAAGACACACCGCGAACTGAATGTCCGGGCGTGTCGCCGTCAGGTACAGAATCGACCCGATCATACTCTGGTACTCCTTCTCGTCCACAGCTTCTCCATCCTCGTCTGCATCCAGAGCCATCGTGGTCGACATGGGTGTTGGAAGAGACTTGGCCTCACCCATATCGAACTTGTTCAAGATGTATTTGGTATACTTGCCCTGGTGCACAAATGTCCCTTCTCGGGATTGCTTGATTTGTAACCTGTCGGTGTTTCGAACCCGGGGGTATGACACCAACGAGTAATATGATCGCGTGCTCTCTTCCTAGATGGTGATGCAAGATGACACAAGGATTTATCCTGGTTCGGGCAAAGAAGGCCCTACGTCCAGCGGGGGAGGAGATTCTTGTATTACTTGCACCTAAGTGCTTGTACAGGGGCGAATACAAGCTTGGTGAGCGTGGACCGGAGTCCGGACTCGTGTGTGTATGTGTGCGACTTGTGTTCTAACGTGTCTGGAACCGACCTCCTGAATGAGGGCCCTGGTATCCCCTTTTATAGAGCAAGGGGAGGTCAGGGTTACACAAGGGTATTACAGGTGTCGGGGTGTATTGTGTCCCATACAATGAAGGGTAGGAACCCTGTCTTGTCGAAGACCTTGTAGCCGACGTGGGCGTTGCTGTTGAAGCGTCCTTGAAGGGTGGCCTCCATCCTGGGCACGGACGTGGAGGCGTGGCGAGGTGGAAGCCGTACAGCACCCATCCCGGAACGTACAGGACGCGGCGAGGTCCCTCCGGGTCTTGGGGTACCTGTCCTCCAATAGCATGAAAGTAGTTAGGGCTCGAGGGGCACGGAGCCGGCCTCGAGGCGGCGCCTACGGGGGGCTCGAGTCCCCGTAGATATGGGCAAGTCCCGTGAAAATCGAATGAGCGGCAGGCATCTGGGCCTCGAGGCGTGGCTTGGACGTGCCACAGTGTAGGGCGTGGGTTAACAGTGCTTCACCGGTGCCTTTTCGCCCATACTTGTGGTGAAAACGAGACTTGACTCTGCCCCGACCACTGTGGCACACGTTGTGTTACAGAGGACGTGACTGGAGTAGGTGGATGTATTAATGCGCGGTATGGGGCTGGCATCCGATGTCTGCGTCGCTCGAGGGAGGCATAAGCGTCTCGAGGGATAGGCCGCTGTGCCAGGAGAGGCTCGAGGTCCCCGCGTGGGGTCTCGAGGTGTGGTGTTTCGGCTGTGGGGGCTCGAAGGGTAGTGGAGCGCTCGCCCGAAGCCTGGCTTGGAGGGCTCGGGCGAGACGGAAAACGATCGTGCGCCCGGGCTGGCTTGGAGGGCTCGGGCGAGACGGAAAATGTCTTCGCCCGAGGCCTCGCTTGGAGGGCTCGGGCGAGACGGAAAACGAGCGTTCGCCCGAGGCCTGGCTTGGAGGGCTCGGGCGAGACGGAAAACGAGCGTTCGCCCGAGCCTGGCTTGAGGCTCGGGCGAGACGGAAAACGAGTGTTCGCCCGAGGCCTGGATTGGAGGGCTCGGCGAGACGGAAAACGAGCGTTCGCCCGAGGCCTGGCTTGGAGGGCTCGGCGAGACGGAAAACGAGCGTTCGCCCGAGGCCTGGCTTGGAGGGCTCGGGCAAGACGGAAAACGATCGTGCGCCCGAGGCCTTGCTTGGAGGGCTCGGCTCGGTGGGCCAGCGCTGTAGGCCTCGGGGGGTCGGCTTTTTAGGGGGTTAGACTAGTTAGGTCTATTATTACCGTTGTTCTAGGTTTACCCTATTTGTTTGCGTTGATTGGGGGTACCCCTTTTGCGGACCCCCGACAGTAGCCTCCGAGCCCTTGTTCGAGTGCTTGCACTCGAGCAGGGGCTCCCGACTCGGATCTCGCGGGTTAGCTAACTGGCCTCGAGGGTTTCGTTGATTTGATTCCGTGGGTGTCGTGTGAGCGACACCCGCGGGTGTAGCCCCCGAGGCCACGGGGGAGTGGTTAGAACTCCCTCGTGGGCTTTTTGCGAGTTTTAGTTGCGATTTTTAGGTTCGGGGGTGTCGAGCCCCCGAGTTTTTAGACCCTCTTTCGTCGAGGGCTGCCAGGCTGACCGGCGGCCGGCTCTTCGAGCTGTCCGGCGCGCCAGGTGTCCTGGCTTGTCATCCCGCGAGTCCTTTCGATCGGATGCGAGGGGGGATGCCTCGTACTACCCCGAGTGGGCGAGTATCGAGGTTCCCGGTGAGCTGGTAACGGGGAATCCAAGTGAGAGCTCGTGCCCCGTTCGATAGGGGTCGACTGTGGCCCGGAGGCGGTCTCATAAAGCATGGGTGCTCAGTCTGCAGGAGTGCCGGGTCCATTCGATAGGACCCGGTGGCTCGATGCCTCCCTCCGAGGGGATCTCACTACATGTCGAGCTCCCCGCCTTGGATACACGTGAGGGGCCTCGAGGGCTTGGCCCTCGAGTGATGCCGCGAATGGCGCCCCTTGGTGTCCCTGACTCGGGTGCTCGAAGCCGGCTGTCGAACCCTCTTTCGTCGAGGCCAGCCTTCGCTGCTTCGAGACTTAGGGCCGGGGCCCGTTTTGGGTGCTCGAAGCCGGCTGTCGAACCCTTTTTCGAGGGCCAGCCTCGCTGCTTCGAGACTTAGGGCCGGGCCCATTTTTTACTTCCGGAAGAAGCCTTCGTCGCTTGGAATCCTTCTGCCCGTTGGGCGTGCCTTTTTAGGCGGAAACTGCCAGGGAGTGGAGATCGTGGCGCCAGGGCGGCGGGCGTGAAGTTGGAGCGGCGGCCGCGGAGGGCCCCGGTAGTTGAGCGAACGGAGAGCTGCCGCGTGTTCCCTGCATCCGGCTCGAGACGCGGTTAGGTGGGCGCATTAAATGCATGCGGTTACCTTTTTACGCCGTGGGGGACCCGCCCGTCGGGGTTTCCCCTTATAAATATCGAAAGAGGGGAAAAAGAACCCTTTACTTTGCCTTTGCCTTCACCGCCGCCGTAGCCTTCACGCGCCCTCTCCTTCGAGCTAGTCGATTGGGGACTTTCCGGCTGCCCGTCCGCTGCTCGGGTCCGCGCCGCGCCCCCGCCATGGCCGCCCAGACACAAGTGCTGCCAGCCGAAGACTGGAGCCCGTCGAAGGTGACGCAGAGCGAGATGGGCTCGTTGGTGGCCCAGGGGTTTCTGCCCCCAACCCGGAGGAGGGACCCGCGTGGTGGGTTATCCCGTCGGCGGAGCACCGGGAGCCGCACCAGCCGAGGGGTACGTGGTGAGCTTCACGCGCTACCACCGTATGGGGCTCGGCGTCCCGCCGAGCCGCTTCATGCGGGGGCTGGCCCACCACTTCGAGGTGGAGCTGCAGCACTTCTCCCCCAACTCCATCTCGCACCCGCCATATTCGCCGTGGTGTGCGAGGGTACCTGAAGATGGAGCCGCACTGGGAGATGTTCGTCCATCTCTTCTGGGGCGAGCTCTTCATCAAGGCCTTAAAGCCCAGCGGGAGGCGGCTCGTGCGCATGGGCTCCCTCGCCATCACTGCGAGGGCTGGACCTCGTCCGCCAATGTCCCCCGCGAATACCTGCGATACAAGCTTTCCACCAACCAGGCCGGGTGGGACGACCATTGGTTCTATCTGCGGAATGAAGGTGGTCTCTTTCCGTAGTACACCGGCAGGGTCCTCACTCAACGCCCGGAGAAGTGGACCTGGGGCGTCGCGGCGAACAAGCAACGCCACCTGGCCCCGCTGATGAAGATGATGAAGATGCTAGTGGATGAGAGGAAGTTGACCGTGCAAGCGGTCATTTGGGCGTTCCACCAGCGAAGAGTTCTCCCGCTGGCGGACCGCCCCCTTCTTATGCACGAGATGGGGCCGGAGGCCCAGCTCGAGGCGCTTAATCGATCGAGGATGGCCGAGGAGAGGCTGTCCCGGAACGAGGGCGTCTCCTGGGTGTCAATCACGATCCAGGGGTCGTTCATCCCTTAGTACACCGACCTGGTCGCCATGGCCCCCGACGAGGGGTGTCTCGACCTGGTAAGCCTCCCTCGAGCTAGGCTGTCCCGAGCCTCCTCCACCTTTCTCCTCCTTCAACCTTTTGCATTCTTCTTGTGGTTTGTCTCGTCACGCTTCTTCTTTTTTTCAGGGGCGTTTACTTGTCCTCGCGTCGAGGCCCCCGGTGAGGGAGGACGCCGCGGATACTCAGGTGAGGCGCCTCTCTACTCAGAAAGACAAGGAGAGCAAGGATGCCAGGAAGAAGAAAGAGAAAAACAAAACCTGCGTCGCTTGGCTCGGGAGCAGAGACTGGCGAAGGCTCGTCGCAACCGTCAGCCTGGAGACGGGTCCCCCCGAGCTGAGCTCCTCGAGCTCGGAGGAGGAGAGCGATGATGAGGAGGAGGGCGACGACGAGGGGATGGATGCGCGCTGAGGCGCGCGGGGTCGTCGATGACAGGGCTGACCGCTCCTCTGTGCAGGAGGTATACTGGAGGTCCCCCGGCGAAGGGACCGCGCAGGACGCCGCGCGAAGGCGGCGCCGATCCCTGCCTCGTCGGAGGTCCGAGGTCCGTCGAGCTCTGCGCCGGACGTGCCCCTTCATGAGGAAGCCCCGAACCCAGAGCGCCTCCGCCACAGCACCAACGGAGGCCGCCCCCGCGTTAGCCCAGGCGGGAGGGTCTCAGAAGGCCGAGCCTCGAGGGGCAGTGACCTCTCGAAGGGGTCGGGCACCAGGTCCGACCGCCGCGAGCCATCGGGTCGGGGTCGAGCCCGCGGAGGAGCGGGCGTCAGGAGGAGGCGTCGACCCACACCATCACGAGCGTCGGGGAGGGAGCCCCCGGGCGTCTCGTGGCCAGGGCGTGAGCGTCCCCGGAGTCCATCGCCGCACCGCCGCCGGGACACAGAAGCGACGCGGGAGGGCGCGACCGCCAGCGCGAGCGCCGGAGCAAGTCCCGGAGCCCGCGCCGAGGCGGGCCCTGACGACAGCACGAGGGAGGCGGTCGCCCTCCCGCGATGTGGGTGGAAGGAGGGCAATCCCTCGAGGTCGAGCCACGGGAGGCGTCGGGAGCCCTCCCCCCATCCCAGCCCCGTGGAGAGGCCCAGGGCAGGGCTCGAGCCGTGGGGTGGGCTCGAGCCCCCGAGTGGGTCCAGCGATTCCGGGAAGAACCCAGCCGCCGCTTTGGGTGAGCGATTTTCTTGGGTGTCGTCGGTAGTGGGCTTTACCTCTTTACTTTGATGATGCATGCCATCTCTGGTTTCTCAGGGGGAAGCGCTCCTACCAGGAGGTGGACCTCGCTGCGTCCAAGCGGGCCAAGACCTCGAGCCCCATCAGGCACAAGCACCTCGAGGTACGGCACCATCCTCCGCTAGGGAAGCCGCTTGGCTGGAGAAGGCTCGAGCCGCCATGGCTCGAGGTGCCAGATGATCGTCGCGAATTTTGGTGAGGCCGTCGCCATCGACCACAGGGATCGAGGCGTCCTTCCCGGTCTGATATCATTGTCACCTTATATTGCAGGGGCCTCAGCTCACGGCATCGAGCCGCCCTACCACGTCCACTGAGGCGGCTGCCCCCTCCCCCTCCTCCTCCTCCCTCGATGGCGCCAGTTGGGAGCGCCAACCTTCCCCCCACCACGATGGCTGTTCCGGGGGAAGCGCTTGGGGCGAGCGCGGCACCGCCGGTGTCTAGGGCCGAGGAGACCGCGCCCCTCGAGGTCTCGACCGACATGAGTCGGGCTACAGAGGAGGGAAAGGGGGGAGAGGCGTTGGCGAGAAGGAGCCGACGGTGGAGGACCTCCTGAACGAGCTGAGCGGGGTCTCGCCGCAGGCTCGACGATGGGTGGAGGCGCCCGAGGTGCCCGGCGGCGCTGATAAGACGCCGGAGGACCCGGCCAGGGAGAGCCGGGGCCCGTGCTGTCGAGCGGCGACCCGCAGTTGGGGCAGCTCGGGGCGGAGGAGGATTTGCCCGACATTGAGCTTGACCGACCGGTATGGTCTTTCCCCGACGCCCGAGCCCACCCCTTGCCATGGTCCCCGTCGAGCAACCGCCAGCGGCGGGCCCCGCGCAAGGTGCGGTCCATCTTCCGGGAGGTGGTCGAGCTTATGGCAGAGGCGGAGCGGTCCTGCTCCGAGGAGGCAGGCCGATCCGCACAGGCGTCGGCTGCCCTCGCGAGGGCTGAGGCGGGCTTCAAGGCCTTCGCGCTGAGCTGACCGGAACGCCCAGATGGCGAGCCGGCTCAACGAGCGGAGGCGGAGGTCCGGCGGCTCGAGGTGAGGGTCGCTCGATCCAAGGAGGAGGCCGTCACCGCTCTTGAGGCGTCGAGGAAGGAGGCCGCGACGCCCGAAGCGAGGCCACTCCGCCCGGGCTGAAGCCGAGGCGGCGAAGCAGGGGCCGCTGACGCCCGGGCGAGGCCGCCACTGCCCGAACCGCAGCGGAGGCGGCGAAAAAGAGGCCGAGGACGCCGAGAGTGGTGTCGCACCGCCCGAGCTGCCCGAGGGGGCGGCGCGGCAGGAGGTGATCTGAAAGGATCTCCCTCGTGGAGGCGGGCAGGCTGATCGAGGAGCTTAGGTCCGAGAGGCTCCTCATGCTGGCCGAGAAGCGCAGGCTCGAGCAGCGCGCTGAGGGCCTTACCAGCGACCTCGCCGCACTGGGGCAGCATTGCGATGGTGAGGCTTACACCTTGTCCTTGTTCGGGTCTCGAAGTTTTTTGTTATGCCGCATTCTCACTCTTCCTCGTTCGTTGCGCAGGGGTCGAGAAGACGGTCGAGGAGCTCCACGGGACGAACCAGGCTCTCTTGGACCAACTCCAAGACGAGACGATGGTGGCGGAGCGGGCTCGCGCCTCCCTCGACCGACTCGGCCCCATGTGGGGTGCTCCTCAGGTGGCTGCGGCAGAAGGTGCGGTGGCCCGAGGCGACGCCTTGGTCGACGCCCTATGCTTCCTCGATGCAACCACGCGGGACCGTGTCCGGCAAGCTCTCTATCATGGCGTAAAGCAAACACTCGCGGTTGTCCGCTCCGCTTCCCTTCCCGGTCCACGTTGTCGCCAACGGCTTCATCGAGATCGAGGGGAAGGACGAGGAGTGGACAAACCGCCGTGTCGACAAAATTTTGGAGAAGATGGAGAGGTCGGGACGTCGCTCGCGAAGATCTTCGAGGAAGACGTGGCTGCCTCCTGACGCCAGCAGCAGTGTCCGAGGGCCCTCCTCCTTCTAGCTCGGGTGTCGAGGCTGAGCCCGCCGTGGAGGACCTCGGGGAGGAGTACCACACCGATGAAGATTAGGGCCTGCGTGCCAAATTTGGGCGTCGAGGCCTTGTAAGAATTTTATGACATGGATGGAGGTCCGTCGAGACCCGTATGTATATGTGACTTGTTTGCTTAAAGGATGTTTTTCTTCTCAAATGCATTCGACCACCTCTCTTTGTTGCAAGCTCGAGTTCTGCTAACTTATCTGTGTTCCTTGATACATCGCAGCCCCTCGAGGGGAGGCGTAGGAGGGTACCGTCGCCCGGGGCATAGTGGACGTCTACTCGACGCCTCCTGACCTTTGGAGGCTCGAGGTATTTTGGGATTTAGAATCGCTAGTTCACTCGAGGCACGAGTCGAGACGAGGGTCGAATTTTTTGAAAAGAAAACACGCATTTTTTCCGGGTGGGAGTCTGGGGGGCGGTTACCCCCCTGTCAGCCCCCGAGGGAGGCTCGACCCTGAGCAAAGCAGGGTCGAGGCTACCTTAAGTTGCTAAGCAAAATGAAAGACAACGCACGAGTTTGCTCATTCATATTTAACATGTTTGTACAAAGCAACAAAATGAATGAGGCCTCGAGGCCTTTTAAGGGTAGAAGCGAAGTAGCTGAGATATGTTCCACGCGTTCGCCAGGATCCTGCCTTGATCGTCGTAAAGCTTGTACGTTCCTGGCTTGAGCACTCCAGCTACGGTGTATGGGCCCTCCCCAGGAGGGGTAAGCTTGTGGCGCCCTCGATTATCCTGCAGCCGTCGAAGCACGAGGTCCCCCACCGCCAGGTCCCTCTTGCGCACGTGCTTGTCGTGGTAGCGTCGAAGCGTTTGCTGGTAGCGTGCGGAGTTGATGAGCGCCACATCTCGGGCCTCCTCGAGCTGGTCCTTGGCGTTGGCAAGCCTATCGTCGTTGGTTTGCTCGTTGTAGGCTCGAAGTCGAGGGGAGCCGTACTCGAGGTCCGTAGGCAAGACTGCCTCGGCGCCGTAGGTTAAGAAAAACGGAGTGAACCCAGTGGCTCGACTCGGCGTAGTCCTGAGGCCCCACAGCACCGAGGGGAGCTCTGTGGCCCACCCCTTTCCGAAATTTTTGAGAGTCTTGAACAGCCTCGGCTTCAGCCCATGGAGTATCATGCCGTTGGCGCGCTCGACCTGCCCGTTGCATTGAGGGTATGCGACCGAGGCCCAGGTCACGCGAATGTTGTTGTCATCGCAAAAGTTGGTGAACTTTTTGCCCGTGAATTGGGTGCCATTGTCGGTGATGATGACGTTAGGCACCCCAAACCGGTACATGATGTTGGCGATGAATTCGACAGCCTTCTCGGAGGTGGGGTCGCCTATCGGCTTGGCCTCGATCCACTTGGTGAACTTGTCGATGGCCACGAGCATGTGTGAGTGCCCTCCACTTGTCTTTTTGAGGGGACCTACAAGGTCGAGCAACCAAACGGCGAATGGCCAAGTAATTGGGATCATCTGCAGGGCATGTGCGGGTTGGTGCGTCTGCTTGGCGTAGAATTGACACCCATGGCATGCCCGGACCAAGCGCTTGGCGTCTCCAATGGCGGTCGGCCAATAGAAGCCTTGACGGAAGGCATTCCCAACCAGGGTCCTTGGCGCTGCGTGGTGGCCGCAAGCCCCCGAGTGCATGTCGTCGAGGAGCTTGCGTCCTTCTTCGAGTGGGATGCAGCGCTGAAGGATCCCGGTCGGACTTCGTCGGTACAGTTCCCGCTCATCGTCGTAGATGACGTAGGTCTTGGCCCTTCGAGCGACGCGTCGGGCCTCCGTCTTGTCTTCCAGTAGCACGCCTTGCATCAGGTAGTCCAGGTAGGTCGTGCGCCAGTCGAGGGGTCATGGTGAAGAAGAGGCGGGTGCGTCGATCTGCATTGCCTCATCGGGTGTCGAGGCATCGTCCTCGAGGCGCGGTGTCAAAGGTCGAGCCCCCGTGTCTGGCTCGAGGGGTGGCGTCGAAGGGCCAGCCCCCGGACCGATTTTGACGGACGGCTCGAAAACGTCCCTCGAGAAGACGTCTGGTGGAACCGTGCCGCGCGTGGACGCCAATTTTGCCAGCTCGTCTGCGGCCTCGTTGTGCTTTCGAGCAATGTGGTTGAGCTAGAGGCCGTAGAGCTTGTCTTCTAGCTTGCGCACCTCCCCGCAGTACGCTTCCATCTTGGGATCGATGCAGCTTGAAGCCTTCATAACCTGGTTGATGACGAGCTGCGAGTCTCCTCGGGCGTCGAGGCGTCGGACCCCGAGCTCGAGGGCGATGCGCAGTCCATTGACGAGGGCCTCGTACTCGGCGACGTTGTTGGAGGCGGGGAAGTGCAAGCGCAGCAGGTAGCGCATGTGGACTTCGAGGGGTGAGATGAAGAGCAGGCCTGCGCCTGCCCCCGTCTTCATGAGAGATCCGTCGAAGTACATGGTCCAGAGCTCGGCTTGAATCTGCGCCGGCGGGAGCTGAGTGTCGGTCCATTCAGCAACGAAGTCCGCCAACACTTGCGACTTGATGGCTTTCGCGGAGCATAGGTGATGGTTTCCCCCATCAGCTCGGTAGACCACTTGGCGATGCGCCCCGGGCCTCTCGGTGGTTGATGATTTCGCCGAGGGGAAAGGATGACACCACCGTTACGGGATGAGCGGGAAGTAGTGCTAGAGCTTGCGCCTCGTAATGACGATGCCGTAGAGCAGCTTCTGGATGTGCGGGTACCGAACTTGGCCTCGGAGAGCACCTCACTGGTGAGTACACCGGTCGCTGGACCGGCAATGCATGACCCTCCTCGTGCCTCTCGATGACTACGACGCGCTGACCACCTCCTGAGTGGTTGCGGCCACATAGAGGAGGAGAGGCTCGGGGGAATCGCCACCTTCGGCTGCTCGCGGGGGCACGAGAATTGGCGCGGAAGTTAGCAACCCCTTCAACTTGGTTAAGGCCTCCTCGGCTTCGACAGTCCACGCAAAGTGTTCCGTCTTCTTCAGCAGGCGGTAGAGAGGTAGTGCCTTTTCCCCTAGCCTCGAGATGAATCTGCTGAGAGCGGCTAGGCAGCCTGTCACTTTCTGCACACCCTTGAGGTCTCGAATTGGGCCCATCCTCGTGACTGCTGAGATTTTTCGGGGTTGGCCTCGATCCCCCGTTGTGAGACAATGTAGCTAGTAGCATGCCCCGAGGCACACCAAAGACACATTTCTCGGGGTTGAGCTTCACATTCTTGGCTCGGAGGCACTCGAACGTGGTCTCGAGATCGCTGATGAGGTTCCCGACTTTCTTGGTTTTAACCACGATGTCATCGACGTAGGCCTCGACGGTTTTGCCTATGTGCTCGCCAAAGATATGCTGCATACATCGTTGGTACGTTGCCCCGGCGTTTCGAAGGCCGAAGGGCATTGTAACGTAGCAATACATACTAAAAGGCGTAACAAAAGAGGTGCGAGCTCGTCGGATTCTTTCATCCTAATTTGGTGGTAGCCGGAATATGCATCGAGAAATGAAAGTACTCACACCCCGCAGTGGAATCGACAATCTGATCAATTCTAGATAAAGGAAATGGAACTTTTGGACATGCTTTATTCAGACCAGTGTAGTCTACACACATCCACATTTTTCCATTCTTTTTCCTAACTAATATAGGGTTAGCAAGCCACTCTGGGTAAAATACCTCCTTGATGAACCCGGCCGCCAAAAGCTTGTGCACCTCCTCGCCGATGATCCTGCGCTTCTCCTCGTCGAAGCGGTTTAGGCGTTGCTTCACTGGTCTGGACCCGGCCGGATTTCCAAGGCGTGCTCGGCGACTTCCCTCGGTATGCCCGGCATGTCCGAGGGGCCCCACGCAAAACAAGTCGACGAGCACTGCTTCCTATTTAGGCTCGAGGCTGGCACTGACGGCCAGCGTCTTGCCATTGGTCGAGGTCGGGTCGACGGGTATCCAATTGTGTGCTCCGCCGGCTCGAAGGTGCCAGCGTGGCGCTTCGCTTCAGGGGCCTCCTCGGTGGCCAGGGCGGCTAGGGCCTCGAGCGAGTCGAGCTGGACGTTTGCCTCCCCACGCTCGACGCACTCCACGTCGCAGTGGTACGCGTGCTCGTAGGATGTGTCAACAGTGATGACCCCTTTTGGCCCTGGCATTTTGAGCTTCAAGTACGTGTAGTTGGGAACCGCCATGAACTTGGCGTAGCCTGGCCGGCCGATGATGGCATGGTAGGTCCCCTGGAATCCAACCACCTCGAAGGTGAGCGTCTCCTAGTGGAAGTTAGCCGACGTGCCAAAGCAAACCGGCAGGTCGATGCGCCCGAGGGGGTGGGCCTTCTTCCCTGGCACGACTCCGTGGAATCCCCCGACGCTGGGTCGGAGCTGACCCTCTGAAATCCCCAGGAGGTCGAGGGTCTCGAGGTATATGATGTTGAGGCTCGAGCCCCCATCCATCAACACCTTGGAGAACCGTACGTCGACGATGATGGGGTCGACGACGAGGGGTACGCCCCCGGGTTTATGACACGGTTCGGATGGTCGTCACGGTCGAACGTGATCGGCGCATCAGACCAGTCAAGATACCGGGGCGTCGTGGCCGAGCGTAAAGATCTCCCGACGCACCTTCTTTCTTTCTCGAGCTGAGAGCCCGACGGTCGGCCCCCGTAGATCATGTAGCAGTCGCGCATCGGGGGGAAGTTGCCGTCCGCGTCCCCACCGCCGCGCCAATGTTGTCCTTGCCCTTAGGCGCGTCTTCTCTCTTATCGCCGAGCTTGGAGTAGTAGCCTTTCTAGTAGTCGGCAGTCTTTTAACTTGTGATTTACGGGGCCCTTGTGATAAGTGCAGGGTCCTCGAGCATCTGGTCGAAAACAGCCCCGTCAGGGGGGCCTCGGGGCTTCTTAGGCTCGAGGGCGCCTGCGAGCACTTCTTCGTCGTCGTCGTCATTGGCGTCGCGCTTCGCCTTATGGCCTTTGTGTTTGTTCTTCTTCCTTTTGTTGCTGTTATTGTCGTCGTTCTTGGCGTCGTTGCCTTTGCTCGAGACCTCCGGCGCGGCCACCGCCTTACCTTTGTCCGTGGAACGGCCAAAGAAGGCCCCACTGCCTCGTCGCCTGAGGCAAAGCTGGTGACATGATCCATCAGGTCCTCGACCGTCCTGGGACGGTAGCGTCCTAGCTCATAAACTAGCTCTTGGCATGTCGTGCCCGCGAGGAAAGCTGAGATGACGTCCTCATCAGGCACGTGGGGGAGCTCGAGGCGCTGCTTCGAGAACCGTCGAGCAAAGTCGCAGAGGGGCTCGTCCGCCGCCTGCCTGCAACGCCGTAGGTCCCAGGGGTTGCCTGGGCGCACGCAAGTCCTCTTGAAATTCCCGTCGAAGACCCTGACTAGGTCAGCCCAGTCGTCGATCCGATCCGGCGGGAGCCCCTCGAGCCACCGGCGGGTGGTGTCCGAGAGGTAAAGTGGGAGTTGGCGTATGATCACACGGTCGTCGCTCTTCGCTCCGCCCAGTTGGCAGCCTAGGCGGAAGTCCGAGAGCCAGAGCTTGGGCTCGACCTCCCCGTCATACTTCACGATGTTGGTCGGCGGTCGGAAGCGGTCGGGGAGGGTTGAGCTGCGGATGGCCCGGCTGAAGACTCTAGGGCCCGGGGCTCGAGGACTTGCCGGTCCTCGTCACTGTCGTAGCGCCCCCCTCGATGGGCGCTATAGCCACGCTCTTGGCGCCCTTGTCCTTGCGCCGTCGGTTGATGTCGTTACGGGCGTCATTGGGGTCTCGAGGTGGCCGGTTGTCGATGATCCGTTCGCGGACTGGCCTAGCTCGAGAGGCGTCAGGCTAGTGGACGGATGCCTCGCGCTCGTTGCGGGGCGCGTCCGCCGGCTTCACCGAGGCTGCTCCGCGCTGGCGTGACGCCGAGCTCTCGGCCTGCTGCACAGCGACTGTCTCGAGAAGGTTCTTCATTTCCCCAAGCATGCGCCTGGCGTCAGGGTTGGAGACGGCGGGTAGATCACGGAGCATCATCGCCACGCCACCACGTTCTGCCCGGCTCGCGGGAAGCATACCTCGGGCGTGTTGGTGCCCCGTCCTCGAGGATCCGCCGGTGGACCTCTCGAGCCCGACCTCGAGCTCGGCTCCTCGGGGCTGGGGTGGTTCCTGCATCAGAGTTTGCCGGAGCTGCAGTAGGTGTCGTCGCTTCCTCGGCTTTGGTGATTGCCTCCTGCACCTGCGCGAGTTGCGCCGCCCGGCCGTCGTCGTGCTGAGGCGGTGCAGCCGGTGCTGGAGGTTCGCTCCTCCCCTGAACACGTGATCCGCCTGCCGCGGCCACGTCGCTGGGGCCCTCTAGATCGAGCGTCGGCCTGTCGTCGTCGCCCTCGTCCTCGGTATCGCATACGACCCCCTCGAGTTGGAAGCACTCCCTGGTGGGATCCCAGAGGTCGGGGTCGTGGTAGTCGTATTCGTCGGAGTCGGAGCTGGTGATGCCGCGCCGCCTTGGCTCGTGCCGGGGCTGCAGCTCGCGGTACCACTCCCCGAAGGTGGTTTGACGAGGTGGCCCGACGGCTCGTGAGAGGCCGCGGTCGACGCGCGCAGGGTGGACAATCTCCAGGTTGGCCATGGCCTGCAGCAGCACGCCCGGGTGTTCCTCCCGCTCCGCGGCTGTCGGCCCCGACTGCGCTCGTTGAGCTGGCGGCGTAGGCTGCCGCGGAGCTGTCGAGGCCGAACAGGAACTGCCGGCGTCGAGCGTGGCACACCCCGTGCGGGAGGAGGGGGTGGCGTCGATGGTGCACGGCTCGGAGGCCTCTGGCCTGGCTCCTGGTCCGTGCGCATGATGAACGCGAAGTCGCTGGGTGGCGCGGGCGCGCCCGGGAAGTCTCCGGCCGCGCGCCGGGCAGGCTCCTCCTTGGGAACTCCGCACCGGCCGCGGGGAAGTGGGTGCATGCCGCCGGCGCCGCCTGGGTCTGGCGACGACGGTGACGACGGCGCCGCTCACGAGGTGGCGACGCGTGGTGGTGTGGGCGACGTGCCATGCTCCTCGCACGGGGTTGCGTGACACGCCCTCCACTCGGGCCCTCCGTGGAGAGCAAGGTCAGCTCGTTGCCGTTGTCGGTGGCCAGGAACTCGAGGCTCCCGAACCAGATGACGGCACCGGTAGAGAACGAAGGAGTCGAAGCAGCCATCCAGGAAACAGCGAGAAACCGACTCGACACGCGAAGGCCCCTACCTGGCGCGCCAACTGTCGGTGTTTCGAACCCGGGGTATGACACCAACGAGTAATATGATCGCGTGCTCTCTTCCTGGATGGTGATGCAAGATGACATAAGGATTTATCCTGGTTCGGGCAAAGAAGGCCCTACGTCCAGCGGGGGAGGAGATTCTTGTATTACTTGCACCTAAGTGCTTGTACAGGGGCGAATACAAGCTTGGTGAGTGTGGACCGGAGTCCGGACTCGTGTGTGTATGTGTGCGGACTTGTGTTCTAACGTGTCTTGAACCGACCTCCTGAATGAGGGCCCTGGTGTCCCCTTTTATAGAGCAAGGGGAGGCCAGGGTTACACAAGGGTATTACAGGTGTCGGGGTGTATTGTGTCCCATACGATGAAGGGTAGGAACCCTGTCTTGTCGAAGACATTGTAGCCGACGTGGGCGTTGCTGTTGAAGCGTCCTTGAAGCGTGGCCTCCATCCTGGGCGCGGACGTGGAGGCGTGGCGAGGTGGAAGCCGTACAACACCCATCCGGAACGTACAGGACGCGGCGAGGTCCCTCCGGGTCTTGGGGTACCTATCCTCCAATAGCATGAAAGTAGTTAGGGCTCGAGGGGCGCGGAGCCGGCCTCGAGGCGACGCCTACGGGGGGCTCGAGTCCCCGTAGATATGGGCAAGTCCCGTGAAAATCGAATGAGCGGCAGGCATCTGGGCCTCGAGGCGTGGCTTGGGCGTGCCACAGTGTAGGGTGTGGGTTAACAGTGCTTCACCGGTGCCTTTTCGCCCATACTTGTGGTGAAAACGAGACTTGACTCTGCCCCGGACCACTGTGGCACACGTTGTGTTACAGAGGACGTGACTGGAGTAGGTGGATGTATTAAATGCGTGGTATGGGGCTGCATCCGATGTCTGCGCCGCTCGAGGGAGGCATAAAGCGTCTCGAGGGATAGGCCGCTGTGCCGAAGAGGCTCGAGGTCCCCGCGTGGGGTCTCGAGGTGTGGTGTTCGGCTGTGGGGGGCTCGAAGGGTAGTGGAGCGCTCGCTCGAAGCCTGGCTTGGAGGGCTCGGGCGAGACAGAAAACGATCGTGTGCCCGAGGCCTGGCTTGGAGGGCTCGGGCGAGACGGAAAACGAGCGTTCGCCCGAGGCCTGGCTTGGAGGGCTCGGGCGAGACGGAAACGAGCGTTCGCCCGAGGCCTGGCTTGGAGGGCTCGGGCGAGACGGAAAACGAGCGTTCGCCCGAGGCCTGGCTTGGAGGGCTCGGGCGAGACGAAAAACAAGCGTTCGCCCGAGGCCTGGCTTGGAGGGCTCGGGCGAGACGGAAAACGAGCGTTCGCCCGAGGCCTGGCTTGGAGGGCTCGGGCGAGACGGAAAACGATCGTGCGCCCGAGGCCTTGCTTGGAGGGCTCGGCTCGGCGGGCCTGCGCTGTAGGCCACGGGGGGTCGGCTTTTTAGGGGGTTAGACTAGCTTGGTCTGTTATTAACCGTGTTCCAGGTTTACCCTATTTGTTTGCGTTGATTGGGGGTACCCCTTTGCGGACCCCGACATAACCCGAGGAAGAATGTCAACTCGCCCATCATGCTCATCTCAAATTCCCTACTCATAGATCTGCAAACTTGGCAACCAAAGCGTGAGAAGAACCACCGAAAATGATATCGTCCACGTAAATCTGGACCAAGAGAGTGTCATTGCCTTGCTTGAGGAGAACAAGCGTTTCATCCACACATCCCATTTTAAAACCCTTAGCAAGCAAAAAGGTCTTCAACCTATCATACCAGGCTCTAGGGGCTTGTTTCAAACCAAACAAAGCTTTGTGAAGTTTAAAGACATGGTTTGGAAACTTGGGATTTTCAAAACCGTGGGGTTGTTTCACATACACCTCTTCTTCTATGTAGCTATTTAGAAAGGCACTCTTGACATTCATTTGAAAAAGTTTGAAACCCTTGGATGCAGCAAAAGCCAAGAGGATCCTAATTGCCTCTAAACGAGCTACAGGAGCAAAAGTCTCCTCATAGTCTATCCCTCCTTCTGACTATACCCCTGGGCTACAAGTCTGGCCTTATTTCTCACAATGTGGCCATCCTCTCCTTGTTTGTTTTTGAAAACCCATTTTGTCCCAATAGGATTACAGTCTGGAGGAGGTGGAACCAAAACCCAAACCTGATTTCTTTCAAAATTTTCTAACTCCTCATGCATGGCATTAACCCAATCCGGATCAGATAAAGCGTGTCCAACATCTCGGGGTTCAAAATCAGCAACAAAATGAGCAAAGTGAGAGATTTGTTGTGACCTTGACTGAGTGACATGTTCGTCGATGCTGCCGATCATCTGTTGAGGTGGGTGTTGATGCTGAATGTGTCGTGGTGCCTCTCGAGCTGAAGTGACCTACCCCTGAATAGTAGTTGGTGCTCCCTCGGGTACGAGTGGTACAGCCCGAGGTGGTGGATCCCACGGCCCCCAAGTAGTCGAAGAAGAGGGTCGGGATCGTGAGTCGACGTACTAGAAGCCGATCCTAGCGGCACAGTAGGTGGAGGAAGTGTTGGGTCACCAGTGCCTTCAGCATCCTCGTCCTCATCATCAAAAAGAGGTTCACCATGGTCTAGGACCATGGTTCAACCTGCATGCTCAAATCTAGAAGGACAAACCATGGTCTCATCGAAGGTGACATCAGATGTCTCCATGACTCGGTTAGTATCAAGGTTAAGTACACGATATGCACGAGTATGAGTTCCATAACCCAAAAATACACCGTCAGAACAATGAGACTCAAATTTGTCCAAATTGCCTTTCTTAAGTATAAAACAATGGCAACCAAAAACTCTAAAATAACTCACTTTGGGCTGTTTTCCAAAACGCAACTCATAAGAAGTCTTTTTCAGGAAAGCTTGGAGGAAAATGCGATTGGAAATATAGCATGCAGTGTTCATAGCTTCGGCCCAATACCGCCTAGGAGTCCTATGCTCATCGAGCATCGTCCTGGCCATCTCAACAAGGGTCCGATTCTTCCTCTCTACAACACCATTTTGTGGCGGTGTGTAGGGTGAAGAAAACTGATGCTCCAAACCCAAAGAGTCACAAAACTTTTCAAAGTCTGAGTTTTTGAACTCGGTACCATTAGCACTATGAATAGCTCGCATCGAGTTCTTAGGGAACTCGTTCTGAAGACGCAAAATCAGATTGCGAGCAAAAGAGAAAGTCTCAGTTTCTCGGCTAAAAAGAAAACCCACGAATATCTCAAAAAGTCATCGACAACTACAAGCACATACCACTTCCCACCAACCGAGCTCACTCGAGCCGGACCTACAAGGTCCGTGTGCAAAAGCTCTCCAGGGCGCTTAGTCATTACCTGATTCACTGGATGGTGGGGAGCGGCGACCATTTTCCCATGTCTACAAGAATGGCAAACAAGATCCTTCTCCATGCACAACTTGGGCAATCCTCGGATTAGGCCAAGTGAACTAAGCCTTGCAAGCAAGTCGAAGCTCAGATGACAGAGTCTCCTATGCCACTTCCAAAGATCAGAGGAGGAAGAACCAGCCACAAGACAACGGGAAATTCCAAACGACTCCGAGAAATTCGCACAAAAGACTTTCCCAAAGGGCGAAATCAAACATACAAGATTGCCCTGAGGATCAAAAACGAATCTCATAGTCATCATCAAAAAGTTGCGAAACAGAAAGAAGGTTAAAATGCAAGTTAGAAACAAGAGCAACATCACGCAACACAAAGTGCTCATTAACTCGCACCGACCCACGAGACAACACTTTACCTTTGCTATTATCGCCGAAGGTGATAAACTCCTTTCTGGCAACAGGACTAAGACTGGAGAACCACTTGGCATTTTCGGTCATGTGCCTTGAACACCTGGAATCCACCAACCAAATGTCCTCCAATCGTTTTACCTACATCAATAAAAAGACATGGGGTGAGCATACGGTCCAACACTGGGGTGAGTAAAATGAGAAGAATACCAGTGTTGGGTCGGCTGCTCAAAAGAACGGTTAGTGACAAAACCATTCCTAGCACGCCTACGGGGAAAGCGATCACCACGCATAGGAAAACGTGGTCCGCTAAGGGAAGAGCGTCCATCGTGATAGTCAAAACGCGGTGGGGGAAAACGCTCAATAACAAAGCCACCGCCACGGGGTCCATATCCTGCAAAGTTAGGATCCCTCCGGGAAAACCTCCTTGCGGCCTAGGACCTTGAGACAGGACCTCTAGGCCTAGCAGCTCTCCTCTGAACATTCGGCGCATGTACCTCATGGAAAGGATGGTACATGTCCGCATTGTTCATCTCCCTTGCACGGCGCTCCTCTCTCTTGCGCCGAAAGCAAAACTCCCTCAAGTGTCCATCTCTCCCAGAATGCTCACAATGGTACCTCACCGCTCTCATAGGGGTTGTTGGTACTCACGGTAGTGGGTGTGGATCACTTGGCTCTTTTGTGGCATGAGCTCCTCTTGGGTTGGTGGCATGGTGTCTAGCTTATTTTTGAGGTGGTTTGGTTTGGAGCCCATGTTTGTTTCTTGGGTGGAGCTCTTGGAGGTTCCACAAACACTCCATCCTTGGTGTTAGGCTTGAAAGGCTCTTTGGGTGGAATCTTGGTTAGTTTGGGAGTAGTGGTGGAGTTGGGCTTCTCACTCGGATTAAGACCACTCGACTCTCCAATCTTACCAAACGATGCAGCACTCTCCAACCCCTGAGCAAAGCCTACACCTGGACCTCCAGCAGCACGCTTGAATTGGGCAATCATCATCCCAAGCTGCGGCTCACCACAAGACACCCATGACAAGATGGTCCGAAGGTATGTGTTTTCTTCCTCGGTTTGCATCTTGTCATGCTTCACATTGGCTATCTCCATCTCCAAGCCTTCACACAAAGAACACTAGACACACAAGTGCTACCGAGCTGGCCTTCTCAAGAGACACAATCTTGGCATTCTTCTCTGCCAACTCGGATTGCAAGCCTGCACAAGACTTGCACGCACCAAGCAACACGGGCCTAGCCCTCAGCTCCTCCACCTCTCCAACCAAAGCAGCATACTTCCCTCTCAAAGTGAGAAGGTCAGTCATGTGCTTGGAGCACATCTAACACTCCTCCTCCTCGGTGACTACAACGGTGGACTTGGCAAACTCAAGTTCCTTCACCGCATCCTCCCACTTCTGCCTAAACTCCTTCCTCTCTCTAGCAGCACGCCTAAGCAGCTTATCTTGACTAAGAAGGGCGGCAGTAAGCTTATTGACCTCAGCAGAAAGTTCTTCAGGGGTTTGCGATACCTGGGAGGTGTCGTCGCCGTCGTCGTCGTTCCGAGGGATCTCCTGCAGCTCGCTATTGACCTCATCGCCAAGGGCCATGGTGCATAAGCCCTCATTGTCGGCGAAGAAGCAGAGGTCGTTCAGCTTGTCCTCGATCTTCTTCCTCTTCTCGGACTCATCATCGCTTGATGGAGTGGAGTCATTGTCCGAGTCGTCGACGTCGCTAAGCATGGCGAAGAAAGCACGCTGCTCGGCCTGGGCTTTCTCTAATTACTTCTTCTTTATGTACTCCTTGTTGAAGCCACCCTTCCACTTGTGCTTGGGTGGGGTGTGCTTCTCCTTGTGCCAGCCGGAGTCGTACTTGTGGCCACGATCGCCCTTGCCCGCTGCTTGCATGTTCTTCTTCGGGCAGTTGGCGATGAAGTGGTCCGGATCGCCGCACTCATAGCACCCAGCGCGTCCTCCTCCACGACGATGGTTCATGCGGTTGTTGTGGAACCGCGAGAACCGGTTGGCAAGCAAGCCAACTCGTCGTCTCCCATGAACTCCAGCTACTCCTCTGTAACAGAAAGAAGAGAAGAAAGTGCGAAGCCTCCAGAGGGGTTAGCAGAAGAGCCAGAAAGCAAAGCCATAGACGGGCCAGAAGGATTTTCATAAGAAGCCCTTGTCATGGCATCAATCTCACTGGACTTGAGCTTACTAAAGAGCTCGTCACAAGTCAGAGTCTCATAGTTAGGCGATTCGATGATTGCCTGAACTTTTGAGTCCCACACCGACCGATCAAGAGTATGGAGTAGCTTGAGAGCTCTCTCATGATCATCGTACCGCAAAAGCTCTTTGTTTGCCCTCATCCTGTTGACAACACTTGAAAGCAAGCGAATAAACTTTCTATGCTCTCGCCAGGCATGTGTTGAAAGTTCTCATACTCTCGCTTGTGCGACTCATAGAGACGGGTTTTGACTTGAGTGGTTCCCTCATGAAACGTATGAGAGTGCCCAAATCTCCCGAGCCATGGCGAGGTGAGAAACGCGATCAAACTCTGTCATGCTCAAACACGAGAAAAGAGCATTATGGGCTCGACTATTGGCATCGTGCTCATCGATTTGCTGTTGAGTCACACGAGCAGCCAATACCACGTAATCTGCGGAGTTGCAAATATCCCAAATCGAAGCACCCATGCTCTAAAGATAGGCCGACATACGTATCTTCCAATACGCATAGTTCGTCCCATCGAAAAATGGCGGTTTGCCCACGCCACGATCCATGTCGCCTTCTATGGATCTGGAACCGGCTAAGGTGGAAGATCCTTAACCCGCTCCGATACCAATTGAAGGACCGAGAATGCTAAACCAAGGCGACCAAAGGGGGGGTGAATGGGAGCCTAAAAATTTCTTTCAAAACTTTGGCCTCTGTCCCACAAATCAACCCTCAAAAGCTTCGAGTGCAAACGTGATGCCCACGACCCTTGGAAGAGGGTGGATGATCCCTAGGATCACAGCGAGGCACCACCAAACGAGAGCAAGACAAACACCTAAAACTCCAACTCAAGTTCAACCCCAAAAACGGACTCCCGAATGTAGATGGATGGCTACGTCGGGAAATCTCCAAATACCAATGCTAATAAGTAGCAAAGATACCTAGAGAGGTTCCTTGGTGAACTCTAGGGTCAACGAGAAGTCGAAAACGAAGCGGAAAAGCCGGGAGAACAAACGCACTAAAAACCAACAAGCAGCAGATTCCTGGACTATCCGGAGTCTCAGTCCTGGACTGTCCGCGCCTACTGCGGACTGTCCGCAAAGACTTGGCGGACTGTCCACTGGCCAAAAGCTGAAAACAGCACTGCTGCCGAAAGCTCCTTGGACAGTCCCGGACTGTTCGCGAGTTACAACGGCGGACTGTGCGCCGGTCACTCTGGACTAAAAAGGTCGAGCCACGCAGCCACTGATCTGACTCGAGCCCGACGCGCGGACTGTCCGCGGTAAGGATGGTGGACTGTCCGCGACCACCCAGAGAAGGCGATTTTGATCGCCCTTCTCTCAAATCTTCCCAAATCCAATCCAAATCAAAATCCCTCGATCCCAAACTTGGAGAAGATGATCACAAGATAGTTAGGAGACTATCCCCAAGAAATCATCCGCTCAAATCAACTCAATCAACGGGAAATCAAAAGGGAAGGTGCGAGAACCAAAAAAGCGCCACGAAACTTGAATCGACCCGATCTACTTGTTCGTGAGGATTGAGATGAATTCCTTCAGCAGAAATGTTCTCCTCACTTCAAAGAACAAGTTGGTTCAAGTGGATTCGAAAAAGACGCAGTGAGAAGGAGATCGAGTCATGGGAAATCGTGGAGAAAACAAACGCGAAGAACAAACGCAAATCAACACCACAAATCCAAACGTGTCTCGAACACACGAGACAATAGTGAGATTACGGTCTCACTTCCTCAAAATCTCGGGAACACAGAGGTATGATTAGCCGTCTCTGCGGATCTCAGTAGCTACAACAGGGAATAAGGGAGCAGGAAACCCTAAAATGAAAATAGCAATTGGCTGAGATAGTCTGGAGGGAGGGGTGGCCTCTCCTTATATAGCCTAAACAATTATTCCCCTTCTACCCTTACAACTAATGAGCAGGCAGGCTAACCTTAGGGGTATTCCTGACCAACTCAAAGTGTAGTCGATCCAACGGCCACGCCCGCACATCTGGTAACTTTGCCTCGACGCAACCTCACTTGATGCCGCCACATGCCGCCACTGCGCCGCTCGTCCTTTTCATGGACTCCCCCCCGGTTTTGAGGCCAAAACTAGGAAACCAGACTTCAAGTCCTCCCCCGGTTTTGAGGCTAAAACCGGGAAAACCTGTCGTCCATCGCCTGAGTTTTGTGGCCCAAACTCAGAAACCCGCCAGCACCCAGGTTTTGTGGCCCAAACCTGGAAACCGCCCACCCGGTGGTTTTTCTGTGGCTCAACCACCAAACCGACGCCGTAAAGGGGATGCACTGCCCGTGCACCCCATCCACCGACACGTGTCCTCAGGTCTCGACCCGAGCCACACCGTGCCCCGCAAGTCTCCGCTCGTCGTTGTCCTAGGCTGTCAGCCACCACAGCTGATCCTCAGGCCGCCGGTCCGTCAGTCCAAGCCTCACGTCCGCCCTTCCGCTCTAGGTCCATCGGCATGGCACGTCTGCCGCACGGCACGCCCATCCTTCACCGCTCCCGGTCCGTCGGCACGGCACGTCTCTACTTGACCTTCACCTTGCTTTCGATCACTATCTCCGTGCATGACACCTGCACAACACAAGCCAAAGAACATGCACATCAAACCAATTAACAATCACTCATCACTCAAGATCCAGCATATACACATGTATTCACACTTTTCCTAGAATCAAAATACACAGAGGAATTGTTGCATCTCTGTGCGATCACAAGCAACTAAAAGGATGGGAGAGCCTAGCAGATGAATAGGTGTCTGCAAAAGGTAATGCTGCAATAAGGATAGAATGAGAAGAGGGTCTGCCTCTCTATTTATAGTCCTAATACAATAGTCCCCTTCTACCCCTAGATACAAGAGTGAACAAGCCAACCCTAGGGGTATTCCAGTCCAACTCTGAAAGAGCTCATCCGATGGCCACGCGCCCTGCCATCCTTTGCTTCGCCTCAACGCAAGCTCCAGGATGCCGCCATGTGCTGTCCCATCGACTGCCGCGCCTTCTCACCAATAGCTTCGCCACAACGCAAGCCTCTCGGTGCCGCAACGCATCGACCGTCCCGCATAGGAACCTCCGCCCGATTTTTAGGCCTAAACCGACAAACCGTCCTTCCTGAGTTTTGTGGCCCAAACTCAGAAACCCACCAGCCCAGATTTTGAGGCCCAAACCTAGAAACCGCCGATGCATGTCCAACCTCCACGCTGGGCACAACGCCTTCTTCTTCCTTCTTGACTTGGCCGACGATACTTGCACCGCACGCAAGTCCGTGTACGACCTCCCGCCAAGTGCCACGACGCCATCGTCTTCCTCCCGACTCGGCCGATGCATCGCACATCCCCATGTGCTCTTGCTCATTGAAGTCAAATGCCAGCTACCACAGCTGGTCCTCCGGCCCAAACCTCGCGTCCGCCCTTCACCATTCCTAGTTCGTCGGCACGACACGCCTCTACTTGACCTTCACCTCGCCATTGACCACTGCATCCAAGCTCCACGCCTGCACATCAACATTGTCAAGAAGACATGTTGCCACTCACCCCTCCCGGTGAGTCTGTTGACCAATCACTCATCACTCAGGGTGGAACCACAATGGCACATATCAACCTTGTGTTCGCAAACTCAGACAACATGGTAGCAACTTGCCTAACATGTACCTCTTTGAACCCCTTGTCAGTTTTCACTCCTTGCACTACTAGGTCATGGAACCTCCTTAGCATGAAAGTGGATAGGATAGGAGTCTAGTGCATAGGGCCATTAGGAAGAGGGGGTGCAGGCTGGTCATCCTCAATGGCCACTACTGGTGGCACATTGCCACCAAATATGAGCCCAGCATCATCAATGTTGTTAATCTGATCACCCAACCCTGCCATTCGTATCCACATAAAGGAATAAGTAAACAACATGATAGATTCAAGTTTATTACAAATAATAGTGCCAAAGGTCTCATGAATAAATAAAGTGCACATCACAGATACTAACTAGAACACAAAGCACAAGTGGTTCAACATTAATATGTCTAAGCTGTAGAAGATCCCCTGCTCTGCCACATAGTAGCATCGCTCTGTTCTGCCCAAGCCCCATTATCTGCTACATAATTAGACTGATTATCATTTTCAGTGTTGTTTGGATTCCAGGAGGCCTTATCAGGAACATGATCATCCTGTCCATGTCTCAATATCCAATTGTGGAGGATACAACATGCAAGAACAAGCTTCACTTGTGTTTTGTATGGGTGAAATGGTTTGTTGTCCAAAATTCTTTACCTATTCTTCAAAGCACCAAAGGCTCTCTCAACTATCACTCTTAAAGAGGAGTGCCTAAGATTGAAGAGTTCTCTCTAGTTTTGAGGTCTATTGGAGCCATACTCCCTCAAATGGTACCTTGTACCACGATATGGTGGCAGGAAATCAAATCTCACCGCATACCCAGCATCCACAAGGTAGAATTTTCCTAGAAATGTGAACACATGGACATGATTTATTGGTATATTATGGAAGAGGACTAAGAATGGGTACAAGTGGAATGGATTTTACCTGGAGGGCCTCTAAGACCATCATGTCTCTCTAGGGCATTAGACAATGTAAGGGCATCATGTGCCGACCCTTCCCAAGTAGCTAGCACATAGGTGAACCTCAAATCAAAGTTCACTGCTGCTAGTACATTCTGTGTGATAGTGTGCTTCCTGCCTCAAAAGGCAGCTTGCATCCTCTTAGGCACTCTAGCTAGGACATGAGTTCCATCAATTGCTCCTATGCAGTCCTAGATAAACATAAAAATGTAGGTTGCAAATAGGTAAGGTAACAATTAGTTAATTCATGATGAGCTTCAATGTAACGAAGGGAACACCAACCTTGAAATAAGGGTACCATCTTCTACTCCCAAGGATGCTAGGATGAACATTGGTGCTAGGAAGAACAATTAGTTCATTCCTTAGCTCCCCTACTGCATAGAGCACCCTTTGAAAAAACCTGCTGATGGTCTCAACTGACCTCCTGAATGTGAGGTCTACAACTCTAAACCTCTCATTATGGCCAACTACATGCAAGAACATTGCTAGTTCTTCAACACTAGCATGGATGCTATCAGTGACCAACTCTCTAGTGCGAAAAAGATCACAAAGCTAGAAAAAGAGTGCCTTCCTCATCCTAAGCAGGTTAACACAGTGGAGATCATCGGAATTGTAGATGTACATGAGGTTGTTAATCCTCTGTTCATCCCTCCCTGCCATGGGGCCATAGGTAACTAACTAGGCATCTGCAACTCTTCTCCTAAACCACATGAAAAACCAAGACGCCACTGCTACTATCGTAGCAGCGACAACTCGACGTCTGGCTTCCAAGTCCATATCTAACAATAGACAGTATACATACACCTATTAAACAAGGGATGAACCACTTGTGTTGTGAACTAATAAGTATAACTAAACAATCAGGCAAATAAGAAAAAAGTTGTTGCCACACCAAAAGGTGTTCCTGCAACATCTATTGTGTCATATCTTGTTTAATCATCAACCTTGGCACTGACAAATTAAAATAGGACTGTATGAACCACTGCTGATATGATGTAACTTTGATAAACAAATGAATCAGTGTAGTATTTGACAAAGAAAGACATGGCTGCCACACCAAAAGGTGCTCCTCCAATGCCTAATCTAGCAAAAAACATTACTAATCATCAACCTAAGCACTGTGCTTAATTAAAATCATCAAGATTATGCAACATCATGTCCACACAACAAAACACAATCCTGGATGAGCTAAATCCGTACCATCACATGTAAAGACCACCAAATCTGAGTTAGACAATAATCGATTTGCATCACAAACGCACAAATCTAAGGAACCGACAAGAATAAGAACCCTAGGCAACATTGCAAAGGGCGAAAACAAAGAAAAGATAATCAATAAGAGGTAGAGGGAGAAGGGTAAGGCGAGGTATACGAGCCGAGGAAACCAGAGAACCAACAGGGGTCCGCCACCGGAGGGAGAACCCGGTGAGATTTCGGCCGCGAGAGGGAAGTAGAGGTCTCACCGGAGGAGCGCATGCAGTGGAGAGGTGTGGGGAAATGGAGGCGATAACCCTAACCCAGCACCGCGCGCGACCTTTTATCGCGGGATAGAGCCATCTTCCGCCAAGCCTTCCTGCGCACACATACGGTTCCTGCGTCACGCCGTGCCGTCCAGGCTCGGAGAGGGAAGCTCGTCTTAAGGATAAGACGTGAGCCGGGATGGAGATGGAGAAAAAACAAGAAGGTGCGAGTTAATGGTGCGACTAGGACAACCAAGGGTCGGGTGACGTAAATGGACCCGGATGGCTCTTTGCACCATCCTATTCGCGCAACCAATCACGCCCTTACCAACCCTCCGCACCCGCACCAGCCCTATCTCCGGCACCGGTATGATGGCCGCTGCGAGAATGGCGTTCGCCTCTTGCGCCCGCTTCCTCCCGTCCTCACCTTCTCCGCTCACCCTCGCGAGGCCCTGCGCCGGCGCCATCTCGTTCCTGGCTGCCCGACCGTGGGCGACGACGGAGCCGAGATCCTGTAGGAATCTTGCACCGCCGCCCCCGCAGGCTGCGGTGGAGGAGACAAAGCTCCCGGTGCAGGGCGTGGACGAGAAGGCGGAACCGACCGTGGAGGAGCTAGCGGGGCTGCTGGACGTCCGGGTGGGCCGGGTGGTGAAGGCGTGGAGGCACCCGGAGGCGGACATGCTCTACGTTGAGGAGGTGGACGTAGGCGAGGCGGAGCCCCGGACCATCTGCAGCGGCCTCGTCAACTTCCTCCCCATCGAAGAGCTCCAGGTATGCTCATGATAAATTGTATCCGGTACTAGAGGGTCACGGTATCCAATATTTATCGATTAGTAATAAGGAAGCGTATCCTGTGCAACCATCGCTCGTGTGCAACCTTTGCAACATCCAACCACAGTCACAAGATCTGCATCCGATGGCCACACGAACGATGATTGCACAAGATACGCTCCCTAGTAATAAGCGTACAAAAATTCATGTTAGAATCCAATTTAGTTATGTTTTGTTAGACAATACCCTCTCCGTATCGGAAATAGACCTTGTTTTGGATAAGGTTTGAGTCAAACATTAAGAATATAAATCATGAATAACTTTTAAATCATTGAGTCTAGAGATATAAAAATCATATAAATAAATGTCTTGAAAAGTATTTTCATAAAAATATACATGTACCAATTTACAACAAATATTTGTAAACAAACAAGTGGTCAAAGTTATACTTTAAAGACCGTGCTGCTATCCTAAACGACATCTAAAAGTGATACGAAGAGAGTATATATCAAAACAAGCCAGTACCCCTGCGTGCCGCAGGAATAGCATTTTGTGGTAATAACACATCATTACATGTCTGTGTAACGTAGGTGTTGTTGGTTAACATACAAAAGGATCATAAAGGCAACATACGAAAAGATCATAAAGGCTTCAAGTTACATGGTTGTCCTAATTATGTATGGAAGGACCAAAATTGGACAACCTCTGACGAAATCAACTATTCCATACCTGCACAGAAAGCAAATTTTTCATACCAGAACAGAAATGTAGGTGAAGCAATTAGAATTCAAATGGAAGCATATCAATTTAATCAGCGCAATCCAGGTCATAACATGAATTGTATCGGTGTCATCGAATATTCAATGTTATTTTAAGGCAGTCAGGAAACACGATGGAAATAAAAGTTCCATAATTTGCAAGAGTAATTTGCATTGTCCATTTAAGGTAGTGTGACTCACTGTTTCTAGCAAAATGCCTATCCGTTTTCGATTCACTTTACTTTGTAGCATAATGGAACCCAGCACTGGGCAACATAAATATTTCTTGTTGGAAAATGAATCATGATCCATAGCGCTCGACAAATTGTTGACAGGTCTATAGGCCAAAAGCATATGGTCAAATTTTATCTGTGAAACCAAATGGGTGTAAGCTAAAGAGGCATTATGTAGTGAGCAGAGAGATACATTAAATTTCATGTACTCTAGACAGTTTGGACACCCATGTAATATGGGTGGAGCCTATAAATTCAATTCGGCTAGGTGATCTGTTAACAATCTCGTTATTTTGTATATAAGCTCCATTTTAGGTGGACAGGTGATCAGTATATGCAGACTTCTCTATTCCACAGCAAACTGAAAGGTTTTCCTCCAATGTACTTGCAGGAAGTTTAAATCATAGAATCTTGACTTATGAATGTAAATCATCCTTGCAGCAGAAAGTGATAGCAATTAAATTAAGCTTTGTTGGCTACCATAAAAAAGAATGAACCTATCACCTCCTAATCAACTGATGAAGAAATATGTTGTCTGACATGGAATATGGCTGTTCTATTTCGTGCTAATTGAGAATGTGGCAGCATCATTGTGTTATCAGGTAGCATTGGTGCAAGTGAAGACATCGCTTTGGATGACACGGCACAGAGCAGAAAAATTGTTAAACAGAAATTCAGAAAAAGAGAGCAGGTAGAGTGGGGAACATGTACCTCCTCATTGTCACTTGGCCATCTTGTCTGGCCTGGGGAATGGCTTTTGTGCAGAGTGTGCCAAATGAACTATGTTAGTAAGAGAGGAAAGCAATGGAAACCCAATTGCAAATACATCCGAAGGGAAACAGAAAAATCAAGATATTCCGGATAGAAGGAGAAGGAGATGACGCAGCACCGGTGCGTTGCTGCCACCGAGGCCTAGATGCATAGCCGCGAGTGGCACACGATGGCAGCCCGCTAGCAAATGGCTCTGAACTGTAGATATGTCCATCTCCATTCTTTCTGCTGCAGAAACCAGAGCATGTTTATTTGGTTAGTAAGAAAAGTTGTAGAGGCAAATCATCGAGCACGCGGTGTGCATCATCCATGAGTGAGCCATTTGTGAGTAGAAGATGAATCTATAAACTCTATAAAGTTAAACCCCACTAACTATTTCTCTCAACATGTAAGCTAGCCACCTCATCAGTTCACATTGGATGCATTTATGGTTAACTAGCATTTGCAATTATGATTTACAAGTTAGCAAGACACATCATCCACTAACATGTATTTAGTTGTCCATATCAGCGTGTCACGTCATCCACTAATATTAACTTATAATGTGTATCACTTTGTGTAAGTAATTTTATTCCAAATCATCAGCAATTTCCGTGACAACGAGGAGGTTTAATTTTATTCTAAATTAGTAGTTTCTGCAGCAACGCATGGGTTATACCTTTAGTTGGACTAAAACATATGGTGAGCTTAATCACAGATCATAAATCATTGGATTGCTTTGAACTTTCTTGCTGTGTGTTATGAACCTTAGTCCATAAGGGAGATAGAGAGGATAACTATTGCCAAGAGGAAGGCCGGGCAAAGTCAGTGTGGAGGGAGACTAGAATATTTAGGGGATGAGACTAGATAACTTCATTCTTGTTCATTGCTTGCCTTCCATCATAAGTTGATTACATATATATATAGAGAACATGCCAGCCCTGCGCCCAGATCAGGCTCCTCGTTTCTCTCCTAACCATTATTTCCTAACATGCAGTTTACTGCCCTTAATTGCCAAGGCTGTGCATGCGCCTCCTTGGGTCTTGCTCCTGCCAGCTGCGTGCATGCGCCTCTACTACTGCAGCCATAACTACTAATACCCAACCATCTACTAACTGCAATTAACTATAGCAATTGACCACGCTGCATGGCTGCATGCCTGTACTGCTGGATTCCTGGTGCATACAGCCGGCTGCCCCCACAGGACATCTCCCCCCTCCTTGAGGAGCAGCTCGTCCTCGAGCTGGAAGGTTGGAGAGTGCTCGATGAAGCTGTTGATGTCCTCCTGGATCCCATGGGAAGAGCCCAATAGCTAGCTTCTAGAAACGGGGAAGCCGGTCACCCTGGTGGTCGCTGTGGCCTGATCCCCTTGAACCAGAGAAGGACGCCGACACCAGACGCTTTTGCTACAGGGCAACAGCCGGCCCTTGCAAGTCACTGGTGGAGGTGTTGAGGCATTGGATGAGCTTGGCCAAATCAGCCGTGGTGGGTTCGGCTACTGGTGGCGAGAACATTGCAGCAGAGTATGGTGGTGAGGATGGAGTGGTGGTGGGAGGGGTGGTGGTGGCATATGAGCAGATGAGGAACGCCTCATTGAAGGCGCAGGTTTAATCACAGCCAACATCTTCCATGTGGTGTGCCTCACCAGGAATCCTCGCGCCGCTGCTTGTAGGCGTACTGCAGTTAGGTGTTCACGCAGTTTCCTGGTGGTGTGCCGCACCATGAATCCATGCGCCGCCGCTTGTAGGCGTACTGCAGCAAGGCGTTCACGCTCGGACTTCTCCAGTTGAGCATAGTAGCGGTTGATCATCACGGCGACGCGATCCATGTCTTCTTGCAGACGACGCATCCCATCAGCAAGGCCAATGGTCGCAGCAGGAGCTGATCTGAAGCGCTGGTGTAGCAGATTGGTGAAGCGAAGCCATGCCGGGGTGCATTCATCCTGCTGGACTTGGTGGAACCACAACCGGGCGCCATCTTCCAAATGCCGAGAAGCCAGCCATACCTTTTCTTCCTCCATGATATGTTGCCAGTGGAAGTAGGACTCACATTGGTTGATGAAGGCGATAGGATCAGATTTTCCGTCAAATTTTGGAAAATCCATCTTCTGTAATTGTGGCAGAGGTTGTGGTGGCGGCAGTTGATGGTGGTGTAGAGGCGGCAGCGGTTGAAGGAATGGGCGCGGTGAAGGTGGCTGATGAGGAGTGGAGGTTGAAGAAGGCGCAACAGAGGTGGAAGAAGATCGCTGGACAGCCGATACCAGATGTTATGAACCTTAGCTCATAAGGGAGACAGGGAGGATAACCATTGCCAAGAGGAAGACCGAGCAAAGTCGGCGTGGAGGGAGACTAGAATGTTTAGGGGATGAGACTAGATAACTTCATTTTTGTTCATTGCTTGCCTTCCATCATAAGCTGATTACAGATATATATAGAGAGCATGCCAGCCCTGCGCTCAGATCAGGCTCCTTGTTTCTCTCCTGACCACTATTTCCTAACATGCAGTTTACTGCCCTTAATTGCCAAGGCTGTGCATGCCCCTCCTTGGGTCTTGCCCCTGCCAGCTGCGTGCATGCGCCTCTACTACTGCATCCATAACTACTAATACCCAACCATCTACTAACTGCAATTAACTACAGCAATTGACCACGCTGCATGGCTGCATGCCTGTACTGCTGGATTCCTGGTGCATACAGCCGGCTGCCCCCACATGACATGTGCAAGTGCAACTATGTTAGAGCATCATGCTGAAGGTATTTTTAGTTGTAAAAGATATTGTTTGAAAATTTGAATTAACTTCTGAGCAATGGTACTTCGTCTGCATCATCAGTGGGAGATAGCGCACATCATAAGCTACAGGTGGTGGCGTGGTGGTGCCTACGACTTGGTCATGAAAATTATATTTGATGAGAAGTATGAGTACATCAGGTTATACTGGGTTCCTAACACATATGGAGAGGCTATTCCCAGGTAGGCATTTTTGTTTGTAGAATTTTTCGCTGAAAAATTGAAATAACTTTTGAGCGAGGGTACTTTCTATGCTTCTTGTTTGCTTCTTTGAACACATAGGACATACATGTCCATCCTCTTCCTGCAGAAACATGATTACAGGTATTTGGTTAGTAACAAAAATTGTTGTAGAGGCAAATCACCGACGTGGTGTGCTTCATCCATGAGTAGATCCGTGATGAGAAGATGGAATTAGAGAGAGATAAGCACCATGGTCTCCACTGATGGTGTTGAGTCATAGGTGGTGAACGTGAGGACCTAAATTTGGGCCGCCGACGCTCCGGGTCCAGTCGCATCTGGCGCGTGCCGTCGGGGTCGGCTCGTGCAGTCTGCAGCGCGCACCGGAGGGGAGGGGGAGGGGGGAAGAGCGGGCACCCGTGCTGCGCTTGGTCCGGTGCTGCCGCGCGGGGACCTGGCGGTGGCGGAGCGACCAGCATCGGGGATGGTGTGACGGGCGGCCGTGGCGGTGACGACGGCGACGACCCGTCTCCTGTGGGCCACCAAGGGGGCCTGCACGGGGAAGGGGGGGCCTCACGTGTAGCTGCGCCAGGCCAGGGTCTGGCCACAGGGGGGTGCCGCCGTGCCAGGCTGAGTGGACTTTTCATCAGAGGAATGGAGAAGGAAGGCAGTTTTCTTTTCGGCATAGAGAGACCGAAGGTTCGAGAGACGAGGTGGGGAAGCCTTTGTTCGCAAACATGCAATCGAACGGGTGCAAGGGAGGTGCATGGACGGCCAGGATCGTTTCACTATGGTTGAATAGGAAACTGAGTCTAGGCAGCAGAACGGGCACTGTGTAATTGCAGGAATCATCACCGAAGACAGAAGCTTTATAGATTAAAAGGACAAACACCTGTCACCTCTATCAGTTATGATTTATGACATTTCCAATGTACCTAGTTTGATTTTTATATGCTGCAAATAGACTCCAGAGAGAAGGACAATGTAAGGTTAGCCTAAAAAATCCTCATGGATCATTGCTCACTCTGGATTTGAACTTGAGTATAGCCAATTCAAACTGATTCAGGACATATATGATCAACAGTTAGAGAAATTGGGGACCAAATTGTCTTAACAAATACAGTGTATCGAATCATCATCGTGGATATAATTGTAGGTCCGTCCGAGTGTATGTAATGTAGGCCGATGGCAATTTTGCAAAGCTCACTCTTTGCAATGACAAATAGCCAATTTTCTCTCGAATTGTGTGGATTGTAGCCATGTTGTAACTTACATCCATTACTTCATTCTTGATTCTAATGACCTGTGCAGGACAGCAACGTGATTGTTCTTGCTAACCTCAAACCAAGGAATATGCGTGGTATCAAGTCAAATGGCATGCTCATGGCTGCCTCTGATGCTTCCCATGAGAATGTGGAGCTGCTCATCCCTCCAGAAGGTTCCGTTCCTGGTGAAAGAGTATGGTTTGGTTCAGAAGAAGAAAAGCATTGTCAATCTAACCCTGCATCACCAAATCAGGTATCACATAATAATGCAGATTTAAGATGTTTTACCTATCTTTTGAATGATTTGTTAACAACTGGTTGGGTGTTAGAGTGTTGACATATGTGTAAGTAATGCTTACTATGGCTTGGTTTTCTTAGCCTCTGCAATGATTTGCTATTGTTTCTACACCTTATTGAATGGAAGGTGTAGGTGACCACTCATCCAGCAGATATATCATGTCATAGGACATCAGATAAGCATGACATAGAACTCTAGATACATTTTTCAGCACAAAATAAAAATGAGATGTCATTTGATGTTCTTGACTTTATGTTACCATGCTGAATAATTTTCTTGTGTTTCATAAATGAACATAATTATCTCTGACATGCATGGGCCTTTGAACATTTCAATTTAGTATTGTAGATAGACCACAGATCTGATGTCTGAGAAAAGATCATTTCATATGGACCATATTTTGATAGCAACTACATCTTTTAAGCTCTTATGTTAGCATGTTAGTATGCTATTTAGATAGAAGCATGTCATATGGATTGTAGAACACATATGGTTACATCATTTTGCAAGTTCAATTGGAAAATCCATAGTGAAAGAGTCTATTTCAACTTGGTATTGGTCAGAACTCAGAAGAAAGAAATCTAGTGGACACAAATAACAGAAACAAAATAGATATTTCTAGTATTTCTAGCAACTTACACTGCAGTTTGGTGCTTTTTAAGGTAAAACAAAATGTGGTGAAAGAACTAGTCTTGTGGAAGTTTGGATGTGAAACAAGCTTGAATTTGAAAACCTTGTTAATTCCTCTAAATAAAAAACAATTTAAGTAATACGATGAATTGAAATTTAATGAACCAATTTATACTAAACAAACATAGGGGCCTTATCATACTAAAAACCTAGGAATCTTAGTCTTGCTGCTGAAGTTTTTTCGGAGCAATGCAGGTAATGCATCATTCCACTTTTGTCAGGTCCAAAAGAAGAAGGTCTGGGAAGCTGTTCAGCCTCATCTTAGAACAACAGATAACTGCATTGTGGTTCTTGGTGATAGCCAAATGCGTACCTCTGCAGGCCTAATTTTCTGCAAATCGCTTCAGGGTGCAAGAGTGTCATAAATCATTGACGAACATCTTTCTTGTATCATTGAATCGTGTGTCATGTACCTTCCATGCAAATAATAACTACTAGCCTAACAATCAATAGCTGAGATTTTGTAAACATTAGAAATACAATATCGAAGTTAGTATTGAATTCATTGAAAAAATATACTTTACAATGTATGTACTTCTTTTGTCTCAAAATATATGTAGTTTTAGTTCTGTCATCATAAATAAAAATTCTATAACTTTGATCGAGTTTACAATAAATCACCACCAACAGCTATAGCTAATATAATAGAATCAGTTCTATTGAATCCACCATAAACATTTCTTGATAGGGCATTTATTCGATATTATAGATGGTAGTATGGTATTATATTTTTTTATGAAACCAATATTTTGACTTAAGCGAGCGTGCTAGTATTTTTAAATAACTTTTCTACTGCTTCGAGGTAACTCTGGTGTTTATATTTATTTATAAATAGAAGTAAATTGCACTTGCAGTCGTAAGGCCCTGTTCGTTTAAACTTATCAGTCATGGTAAAGTATTTTTCTCTCACAATAAAACAACATGAGTCACAACATAAGTCGGTTTATCAGTAGTAGAAACCATCAGCCAAATAACCTATATTACTACGTTGTTCTTATTTAGGTTCTCAAACTATATATGGAATTTTGGATCTAAAGTCACTGAACTATTTAAGTACCTCCTCAATCCTAATCCAAAGCAAGCATAGTCACTAAACAGGTGCATCGAGGCCGTTGCTATTCTTGTGCACGTTGTTAGAACTACCTGCCCGCGCAGGAGGTGCCTTTTTGAGAATGCACGGGCAATGACATTGTACGACCCTAGCATATTTGCAAAGATAAGATGGGAAGCAGATGACAGGAGGACAAGAACCATTAACAGAGGCGGCTTCAAAGCTTTTGCGTCAAGTTTGCCGACAACGAATGGATGGATATGGACACAACACAAGATGGTTATCCGTAAATAAACATGTACGGAGTACGTAAATAGGTTTATTTACGGGTTCACGGATACCCTGCCTTGTATTCCTTTGAAAGTTTGAATGGAGCATGCATGTGTTGCTTTGCATCGAGATTGAGATACTTAAATGGATTATGGACTCCAATTTTCAGTTCCATGATTATGGTATGGACTCCAATTTTCAGTTTCAAGATTTTGAGGATCTGTATGAGAATTATCTATAACAGTTTAGGAACCATATTCATGTAATTATGAGCTATGAATCCACACGTTAGTTCCATAACAGACCATTACGCAATATCTTAGTTCAAGAACCAAGATAAAACCGTGCGCTTTTCTGTCTCTGTGTGCATGCATATATTGCATTGAACAGAGTTGTACGGTTCAGTCATTATATATACTAGCAGGAATCCCATGACAAATGCCGCGGGGCTAGGCACAAAGGAGCTGTAATAACCTTGGACGACTTATCTGATTAATTGGTATTGTGCAAAGAGCATTAGAACAACTAACATAAATAGATTTTCTGTAACTGAAATACCAATTAATGGTAAAAGTAAATTCTTAACAAAATCATTTGTTTTAGGGAACTTATCGTCTAAATACTGGTTGTAGGTACAAATCAAACCTTGTAGTTTGAGTTTGAAGTAAATCAAACATCAGAGAACACTAAGATCTTAGAGCATCTCCAAGAGTTCCCTAAACACTCCCCTAATCCTTGTTTTTTAGGAAAATGAAAAAAATCCCTCTCCAACAGTTTCTAATATCTTCTCCTAATATTTAATATTTAGGGAGTTGGGAAATCCACCCCCACACGCGTAACTTTACGCGGATGAAACATCACGCGAAAACTTCATCGCGCGCCTGCGATGGTTATTGGCGCGCAGTTTTGCCGCCATTTGTTCCTTCGCGCACTCATATATACCAGTTCGATCAGCCATCACTTCTTGCCAGTTCGTGAACGCAAAGCGCTCCTCCATTGGCATCGAGGAAGAGGATTGACGCCAGCATGTACGTAGGCACGAGGTACGTATTCCAATCATTTCGGATTGTGTCGTGGGCTTGCTGCGCCGCCGCCGCCGCCGTGGATTCTGGCCGGTCGCCGCCGTCATCGCTTCTAGGTTTATATCTTGCCCAGCCGCCGCCATCGTGATATTTTGCCGTCTTGGATCAGCAGTCATCCCTATCTAGTTGTTGTTCTAGGACATGCCCGTGTGCTCCTTTTGTGCCATGCCATGGCAAGCTGCTGCCTCTCGAGCTGGCCGTGGTAGCTGTGTTCGGCCTAGGCTAGCTAGCTGCTTTTCTGATCTACGACTTCATGTTTCTGATCTATGGTCTGTTGTGCTCCGTGTGTGGGGATATTTAAGTCCTCGTGTACACTACCTGAAAAAAGCTGAAAAAAGCTCTGTAAGTACGAGATTCCTTTTACTGTAGGGGCGGCTGTGTTGGAGCCGCACTTATAGTGGCGTATTGGTGCTCATGGTTATTAGCCGCCCCTACAAAGCCACTGTAGGGGCGGCTGGTGATTGAACCGCCCCTACAGTGCTACACTGTAGGGGCGGTTCAATCACCAACCGCCCCTACAGTGCTCCACTGTAGGGGCGGTTCAATCACCAGCCGCCCCTACAGTGGACATTCGAATAAAAGCTACAGCCAGCCTTCTTCCACCTCGGGACCAAGTGTTCAAACCGAGAAAAAAAGGTTGGGAGGCCTTGGGCTCCTCCTAAAACTTGGTCTACTAAGGGGGGAGGTTTTGATCTCAAATACTTGGATGGAGAGCTTGTAGAAGGTAAAAAAATGCTATTCCACTCATTTTTTTGAAGTTTTAATGGTTGATTAGTGAGTAATTAGAGCTTTCTTTTTCTCTCTCTTCCATGGTTCTTGAGCTTTGTATGAAGCAATTAGGCCCTTGTTTCCAAGCTATTAGTGTAAATAAGTTAGGGAAATGAGGTTGCACCCTTGGCTAGTCGATCTTACTTGATTTTAGTGGAGATTTACACTCTAATTTGTTGTATGTTTCATGTGCATGTAGATCTAGGGTTTGTTCTTTTTATTTTTTGTTTTGTAATTTATGTTTCATGAAATTGGAATAAAATTGACCGGTGTGGGAATTGTAGTGAGCAAAAGAATTGTAGTTAGTTAAATATTTGTAGCCTTTAAAATTATTTATTCTAACTAATTAATAAAATTTAAAATATTTATACATTAATTATAATAAAGAAAAGTGCTTGAGCTATTATGAAGCAATTATACCCTAGTTTTGAAGCTATTAGTGTAAATAAGTTAGATAAATGAGGTTGCACCCTTTTTTATTCGATCTTACTTGATTTTAGTGGAGATTTACATCCTACTTTCATGTATTTTTTGTGAATGATTTGTTTTTTTTTTTGCAATTTATGTTTCTTGAAATTGGAATACAATTTGATTCATTTACTTTATTTTCTTTGGTTTGTTTTGTTTTTACAAGATGGAGTATAGGAAATCTTGGATGTATGGTTTGTTAAGGTTCAAGGCAGGTTTTCGTGAAGAGGTGGACAAGTTTATTGAAGCCGCAAAGAAGCATGCAGCGACACTGATAGAGAATAAAGATTCAATTGTTTGTCCATGCAAGGATTGCAAGAACCAGATGGCATTTTCAGATGCCACTACCATCAGAGAACATCTGATTGTGCGAGGATTTGTTGCAGACTACGCAGTGTGGGTTCATCATGGTGAAAAAGTGCTTGTCAATGACAACAACGGTGATGGACTAGACATCGGTGATCCAGAATATGAGGATGAAGCCTTGCAATTCATGTTCCAATTCTCGGACGAGATTCGTGATCAAATGGATCGGGACTGTGGCAGTGAACAAGGTGGTGGAGCTAATGGCGGCGGAGCACGTGATGGGGATGAAGCTGACTTTGACAATTTGGAGGAAATGCTTGAGGCCATTGGACCAGAAATAATCCAAAACCGCAAAAAAGGTCTCGAAAATTTGGAGAGGGTGAAAACGGCATCGAAGGAGACTGTGTATGGTGTTGAAAAGGGTTGTCCAATGCACTGGACGCTGCTACGTTTTGTGCTTGAGCTCCTCATCCTGAAGGCTAAGTACGGCTGGTCGGACTGTAGTTTTGATAATCTGTTGCATCTTCTGTCATGGTTGCTGCCACAGCCAAACTCAGTTCCCGCCAACACATACCACGCGAAGAAGGTTGTAAGTCCACTGACAATGCGTGTTGAAAAAATCCATGCATGCCCCAACCATTGTATCCTTTTTCGTGGTGACACGTTCAAGGATCTAGAAAAGTGTCCTCGATGTGGGGCCAGCCGGTACAAGAATAATGACCTTTACAGCGGGGGCGAAGCATCCACGGGGAAGAAGAGGAATAAGAATGGTACAAAAAAGCCAGTGCAAGAATCTCAGTCCCCGGAGGACACTCCATTAGGCACTGATGCAAAGCAGAGAAGAATTCCTGCCTTGGTAATGTGGTACCTGCCAGTGACCGACCGCTTGAGGCGTATGTTCCAAAACTCTAAGGAAGCCGCACTCATGACTTGGTGGTATGATGAGCGTAAGGTTGATGATGATAGGATTGCACACCCGGCCGATTGTAGTCAGTGGCAAGACTTCGATACGAATCACGAAGACTTCAGCCAAGACCCACGGAATGTACGTTTCAGCTTGAGCACCGATGGGATGAATCCCTTTAATGAGAGAATGAGCAACCACAGCACATGGCCAGTGATATTGACCATGTACAACATCCCAACATATTTGTGTCAGAAGAGAAAGTACCTTCTCCTCACTATTCTTATTTCTGGCCCGAAACAACCAGGCATTGATATAGACGTGTTCCTCGAGCCTCTCATGCAAGAAATGGAGAGGCTATGGAGGTATGGGGAGCCCATGCATGATGCGTTCCGAAGGGAGGATTTCATATGTAGAGCAATAATTTTTGTTACCACCAATGATTACCCAGCGTTGTTTGCTTTGTCTGGACAGATCAAAGGCAAGACGGGATGCTTAGTATGTTTGGATGGTACCACATGGGTGTACCTAGATGGATCGAAGAAGATAGTTTACCTAAGGAACCGACGCTTCTTAAAGATTGGTCACAAGTATCGTAGCAAACTGTACTTGAAATACTATGACAACACCGTGGAGAATGAACCACCTCCGGAGAGACGTCCTAATGGAGAACATGTATACAGAATGGTGAGAAACATATGTGTCGTCTATGGAAAGAAGAATCCAGATGGAACAAACAGAGATAGGAGCACACCTCCTATTGCAGGCGTACCATTTAAGAAACAATCGATCTTCTTTCAGTATCTACCTTATTGGAAAGAATTGGAGGTCCCCCATGCCATTGATGCAATGCACGTGCAGAAGAATGTCTTTGAGAGTCTCATGGCTACCTTAATGGACACAGGCAAGTCAAAGGATGGTCTGAAATCACGAAAAGACATGGTACAGCTAAAAGTGATGCCAGAGCTTCATCCGATACTTCAGGATAATGGAAAATACACTCTGCCCGCGGCTAGCTTCAACCTAACCACAGAAGAGAGGAGAGCGATATGCAATTTTCTTAGGGGGGTCAAAGTCCCAACCGGGTTTTCAGCGAACCTGAAGAAGCTAGTGTCGATGAAAGACCTATCATTCACACACTGCAAGGCTCACGATTGTCATATGATGCTGACAGTATACCTTCCGGTTGCAATTAGGGCTATAAAGCCGGAGTTCTTGAAAATGGCCATCACCCGCATGTGCTACTTCTTTTCAAAGATCTCTCAAAAGTCATATGACAAGAAAGAATTGGAGGACCTACATCAATTCATGGTGGAGACCCAGAACCAACTACAGATGTGTCTACCTCCTGCATTTTTCGATATAATGGTACATCTCATGATTCACATGGTTCATCAGATACAGGCACTGGGCCCTTGCTACTTGCATGAAATGTGGTCCTACGAGCGGTTCATGTCAGTTCTAAGTCGATATGTGCATAATCGAGCATACCCTGAGGGCTCCATGATAGAGGGTTACAGTACTGAAGAAGTCGTCGAGTGTTGTCAAGAGTGGCTACAAGTACAGAGAGGGATTGGTAAACCTGATTCTCGTCACAAGGGTAGGCTGGCTGGGAAGGGCATAAGTGGTAAAAAAGTGTTCGTCGACCATGCTTACAAAGAAGTGAGTCAGGCCCATTATAGTGTCTTGCAAAGCACAGAACTGATGCAACCGTACATTGAACAACACCTGGCTACCATTTCAGCGGATAGAAATGGTCGTTCAGACGAATGGGTCATGAAACAACACAAGCAACACCTAACTACATGGTTGAAGGACCAGAACATACAGCCTGAAGAATCCAATGATTCTATTACCATCAGTATGCTGGCGGAGGGGCCATCAAGACAAGTGACATCTTGGAATGCTTATGACATTAATGGGTACACGTACTATACCCACACAAAGGATAGTAAATGTGTGAACCAGAACAGCGGGGTTCGAATAGAGGCTCTCGATGGAGTGGGGCAAAAGAGCCAATACTTTGGCATAATTGAAGATATATGGGAACTTCACTATGGAGGCACTTTAACGGTGCCCCTGTTCCGATGCCGTTGGATCAAGGAACATCAATTCAATGAGATTGGACTGAGAGTCCTAGACCTTGAGAATGTAGCCTACCTAGACGACCCTTGGGTGCTCGCTTCACGTGTTGCACAAGTTTTCTATATGCCTGACCCGCAAACTAACATCGCCCCAAAGAAGAAGACAAAGCATGTGGTTGCCTCTGGGAAACAACACGTTATCGGAGTTGATGGCGTGGATGATGTTGAAGCTTACAATACCTACGATGAAATGCCGCTATTCACAGACTTTTGTAAGAAGATCAATGTTGTGGAAAAGAACCTACCCAAAGACATACATGCCATGGGAACGAAAGGGGTCAAGGGAAAATTGTTACGGCGGGGGCTAGCTAGTTGGTGTGTGTGAGACTACCTTTTTATGTATGTGTGTGACTACCTTTGTGTATGTGTATGAGAGACTACCTTTTTATGTATGTTGTGAGAGACTACCTTTTGTGTATGTGTGTGAGAGACTAACCTTTTATGTATGTTGTGAGAGACTACCTTTTGTGTATGTGTGTGAGAGACTACCTTTTTTATGTATGGTGTGAGAGACTACCTTTTTGTGTATGTGTGTGACATCATTTATGCATGTCTTGTTATATATGTTCTAAATTTGTTGGTCATTATATTGGCGCGACTTCTGACGGGAGCGAAGCGGAGGCCCGTCGCCGGAGGCTTGGGCCGGAGCAAGCGGAGTCTGAAGTGGCCCATTGGACACGACCTCGAGGACGTTTGGGGGGTGCGGGGGGCTCGGCCCCGAACGCTGTATATACCCGTCATTAGGGTGTTATCTGGAAAACTACCATTATGTATTGAGTGCCTGGTAGTCATACTTTTTTGAATTTGACATCATTTATTATTTCTAAATCTTGTTATAAGTTGTAATTTTTTTGAATCTAAAATTTAAATTTTCAAAATAGTCAAATGGTCATGTGGCTATTCTACACTTATAGAGCATGATTTTACAAAATTTTAAGGAAAAATCATATCAAATTTGGAGTTCGTATGAGCTTGCAACTACCAATTCACTGTAGGGGCGGTCCTATTTTTCAACCGCCCCTATAGTGGCATCCGAGAGATAACTATAAAACCGAAGCCCACCGAGAGATGACTAAGTCGGGGCGTTTTGTTCACGTTTAGCGCCGACAGGCTCTCGAAAAATCCCACCGACGCCGCCACCCGGGCCCATCCACCTAGGGTTTGGGCGCCGCCGCCATCCCGCCAGCCGGCCATCGCGCCTCCCTCCTCCCTTCTCCCGCGGCCATCACTCGACACTCCTCCTCCGGTGACCCTCCTCCCTCCTCGCCCGCCCCTCCTCACTCTCCATCGCGAGCGCCAGTCTCCCTCCGGCTGACCCTTTCCCTCCAGCGCCCGGCGCCCCTCTCTGCTCCTCCCGCGGTGGCTCCCTCCACCGGCGACCCTCCTCCCTCCGGCGACCCTCCTCACTCGTGAGTGCTAGTCGTCCCTCCGACGCCTCTTCCCTCCGGCGCCCCTCCTCCCTCCCTCCCCGGCGGCCTCTCCTTCCTCCGGTGCCCCCTCCTCACTCGCGAGCGCCACTTCTACCTCCTCACGCGGCGGCCATCAGGTACCCCCCTCCTCTCTCTCTACATCCGCCATTTCTGTTGCATCATTCCAATGCTCGTGCTTTCCCCAGATCTCTCAAGCTATCGTTGACTCCTGGTTGATAGCAATCCGGCTCGGCCCACGTATGCGCTGAATGTGCAGGGGGGGATTGGGGAACACGAGGCTGCGGGTTGGAGCCAAGCAAATTTGGGGTGCTAGCTTGCAGGGCTACCATCTTTTTGGCTGGTGAGCTACACATACACATCTATAAATTCTATGCTTTGGAATGATAGTACACGTAATCCCTTATTAAAGCCATATTTTTTTTGTGTGACTCCATTTGAGAGCAACAGCTCAGTAAGCAAATACTATGACAGTTGAAATAAAACTGAAATAAGTAAAGTAATTTGTGCAAAGTACTCGATTCCGGACGGATTAAAATGCTCTGTTTTGATGCACACAATTCGGTTAGACAGTGATTCTGTCTGAGATACAATGTCTGTCAGCCATTGCTTATACAGCTTAAGTAGAGCTCGCTTCTGGTGGACATATATATGACTGCTCTGTAGTTTAGTTTATTATATAATTGTCTAATCCAATTGTGTAGTATGGTGGAATCGTTTGGTCAAACATTTTCTTGGACATTTGGGTAGTGTGTCGCTGCATGTGAAGTTGATCGGAGTCTGAACACACCCCTTTTCATGCACCAAACGCTTGCAAATTGACCAAACTAAGAAAACTGATCTGATTCATAAAAATGCAAAAGGGACAGAAACAGTGTCCCAAGTGCTAATCCATTGGTATATCGTCATCATCCATACATGTGTGGATGAGTTTAACTGAAGAAATGGACTCAGGTCAGGTAGTGGGTGTGGGGTGAGCAAAAGGTTGCAAGAGAGACGTCCTAGCTAACCTTTTTTTTTCTCAGCATAAATATGATTGATTGATCTCTTTCTTGGCAATTACTTCTCTGCGCTATATATGCAGCATAAACTAAACTAATTGTTAGATTACCTGTCTAAACTAAACTAAACTAAATGTCTGGTAATATGTTCAGTCTATTAGTGGGTTTGCATGTGCAAAAAAGCAAACCATCAAGTTAGTCATGGGTACCAATTAGCATTTCCTCTCTTTTACCTCATATATATTCAATCGGTCTCTTTACCTTCAGTTTAACACTGCCTACTACTACTGCCTATACTACTGCAGATGTGGCTGATGTTGGCTAGCTACTACTGCCTACTACTACCTTTATTTACAACAGTTGTTGCTTTTGTTTTGCCAAATCTCCCCCTCCTTTGTTTTGCCGATGATGAACTTGTCTAAGTCCATACATTATATGAATGTGAGCTGATGTTCTAAAACTTGTGAGGAACTTGGCATCATTACCAGCTGCCCCAACTTGTCTAAGTCCATACATTATATGGAATGTGAGCTGATATTCCACCGCCACATTGCCTTCTCTCTTCTCTGTTTTTGATGCCTTTATGCTCCAAGTTCATGGAAAATGATGATTGACATGTTTCTGAGGCCTTTTCTACTGCCCAAATTTTTGTAATTTCTGCCTAGTGTTCATGTGACAAATGATGATTGAGCATAAGTACATCTGTTTGGGCTAGTCAGATCATTTGGCTATTTCAAGTTGAGATTTTGTTGTTGGGCTAGTCGGAGGATACTGCTATATTCTTTTCGTTTGTCCTTTGTTGGATACTGCTGCTTTCAGTTCCTAATTGCTTGCTGTTAGTTATTTTCATATGCTATGAATTAATTATTTTCTCTTGAATTTTAATGCAGTTAAAAAAATTATTAGCTATGAATTAATTTTGGAGAGCTAAAACTGATTACTGAAGTTACTATCTTTTGCTGATTAGTATCCTATATTTTTTACTCTCTGGAGATTACATGGCATTTTATTTTGCCACGCTTTTCTTTTTCAGTTCGCGTTTCTGAATTACTTGCCACTGCTTTTCTTTTCAGTTCCTTCTTCTCCTCCAAGTTTAATGTACTATTAATCCAGAAACAAAGCCTTACTGTTTTGCCAAATCTTCCCTCTCCTCCCCTCTTCTCTCTGTTTTGCCGATGATGAACTTGTCTAAGTGCATACATTAGATGGAATGTGAGCTGATGTTCTAAAACTTGTGAGGAACTTGACATCATTACTAGCCGCCCCTACATTACCATCTCTTCTACTTGTGAGCTGATGTTCTATACTATTACTACTACTACTGTTTTGTGCAACATCTGCTACTACTGTTTACAGCAGATGCTGTTTTTTGCCTTCTACTAGCCTTCTGCTGCTGCTATCTTCTACTATTATTTTCTATCTTCTTCTACTACTATACTACTACTGCCTACTCCTACATTACCTTCTATCTTCTATCTACTACTACTACTACTACTACTACTACTACTACTACTAATGTTTTGTGCTGTTGTTGTTGCTGCTACTACTACTACTACTACTATTCTATACTGTTTACAACAGATGTTTTTTGCCACTACACTCATCTCCTCTCCTTTAGACTGCCAATGATGAAATTATCTAAGTCCATACATTATATGGAATAAGAGCTGATGATCAAGAACTTGAGGAACCTGGTAGCTACCTATTTAGCCAACTCTCTCCTCTCCTTTGTTTTGCCAATGATGAAATTGTCTAAGTCTATACATTATATGGAATATGAGCTGCTGCCCCTATATTGCCTTCTCTCTTCTCTGTTATGATGCCTTGATGCTCCAGGTTCTTGATCAAATGATGATTGACATATTCTGAGGCCTCTACCCACCACACCACCACTGCCTACTACTATACTACTACTACTACTACTACTACTAGTACTAACTACTGCTACTCCTACTACTACTACTGCTACTAGTACTACTACTACTACTACTGCTACTAGTACTACTTAGTACTGCTACTACCTACTGCTACTTAGTATCTAAATCACACTTTGTATCTTGCATATAATAGAACCAAGCACAAAAATGTCGAAGAAAGAAGGCAGTGCAGCCCGAGACCTCGAGAATGATGAGCAGCCAACCCATGGAGAGCAAGAACTAGACCAGCTCCATCAGGAGCAGTTCAATCTTGAGTTAGAAAGATGATCTAGAGGTGATGCTTACTCAGGAAGAGCAACTTGATGAGGAGGAAGGGGGAACAAGAGAAGACGAAAGTGATGACGAAGAGGAGGATGAAGGACCGTCGGAATATGAAAGTCCCGAGGATCCACATCCAATTGAGAAAAGACGGATGCCAACGGAGGAGGATTTGGACAAAGATTTTAACCCTGACGAAGAGGTAGGGATAAAGCCAAAGTAGCTTGTCTAATCAGCTAAAGCTTTGTCCGTGTCAACTCTACTAACATTTTTGACCTATCGTATGTACAGGTCCCTCTTAGACTTTCGAAAAGGCGACGTCGACGTCCAGCCCGTTTCCAGACACCAGAGGAAAGGGGCGGAGGCAAGAGTCACAGAGGCAGACATTGAGGCCTCTGCTCCACAACCTCAGGGCACTACCACGGAGTCGACTGCCAAGCCAAAGAGGTCACGAGGGGATAGAAAGCCAAACCAATATCCAAAGGAGGGGGTGACTTATGTGATAAATGAGGTCGGGCCAGACGGGGCGATCCGCGATCCTCAAGAATACATAAGCAAATTCCGTAATGCGATCGGTGCCCTAGTAAGAGATAATTTGAACCCAGCAATCCCTGGCTGGCCAAAAGTACCCGAGGATAAGAAGAAGCAACTGTGGGATAACTTCCTCGTGAAAACTTTTAGGTTTCCGAAGGGAAAGGAAGAGCTTGCAAAAGATAATGCTTATAAGATAATGGGAGAATGCTTTCGACGTTGGAGGTCGGAGCTAAATAGGTTCATCCAAACAGGGAGAACTCCCTTTCATAAGTATGGAAAGATAACTCCTACCCAATGGGAGACCTTCGTTGCTGAGAAGACTTCACCGGAAGCATTGGCACTCAGTGAGCGTAACAGGGAGCTGGCAAAGAAGAACCGACACCACCCTCGTCTAGGCCCTGGTGGCTACGCTGGCAAGGAGGAGCAATTTAGGAAGATGGACGAAGAGGCCGAAGCTTCTGGGAATACGTCATTGATGAACTTGAAGCCACGCGCTCGTCATTGGATATATGCAAGGAGTGTGGATTCAGTCAGCAGTGGTCTCAAGTTTAATTCCACGGAGACCGAAGAGGCAGTATCAAGGATAATGAAGTATGGCGAAGACAAGGTGAAGGGCACATTCATTCCTTCCAGAGAAAGAGACGAGCTTAGCCTTGGCTTGGGAAACCCCGAGCACACAGGCCGGACCAGAGGGGTAGGAAAACATACGACATGGAAGCGTGGATTCCAGGCAGAGCATCACATGTACAAGAAACATGGCAGAGACCGAGCTTCTGAGCTTGAGCTCCAAGTGACAGCTCTAGTTGCAAAGGCGTTGGAGGCGCAAGGATTATCTACGGAGCCACGATCACAGATGGGGCCACCGGGAGAACTGGCTCTAGTTGGCAGCCCTCCAAATGTTCCAAGCAGCCAGGGTTCCACTGCAGGCACAACCGCCGTCGATCGCATACGGGAGCCAACTAGTTGCACTTTGGTGGTCCTCGTCGGCAGGCAAAACACGGTGATGGAGGTGGCAACTGGTGTGGCACATCCTCCTGGTGGCAAGTGGCACAACAATTCCGTCCCGCAGGACTACACTCGGGTGGAGGTGCATACCGTGAAGCACGAGTTCACGACGTGGAAGATAGACTACGCAACTCCTGAAGGGCTGGATTTACTAGGAGAGGTTATGAACCAGTTCATCCTCTGGCACAAACGGGACATTGTATTAAATGTTGCTTCCCCAACTCCCACTGATGTGCATCCGGTGAGAGATGTGGAGGACGGGGAGGTATTTTCACCAGCTCGTGAACACAACGGGCCAGACATGGCACAACCTTCTCCAGCTCGTGTCGAGCAAGGCCATGATGACATGCCACAACCTTCCCCATCTGTTGCCGAGCAAGGACATGATGAGATGCCACGGCCTTCTCCAGCTCGTGCCGAGGAATGCCGTGATGAAATGCAACAGCCTTCTCAACAAACACAAACGATACCTGAACGAGTGGCTTCTAAGGGTGGGCATGCAGAAGATGAGGGTACGCCTGAATGGGAACTCAGGAGGAAGTATCCCATCCATACAAGGCCAGTATATGAGCCAATCTTGGACGTCACGTCGATTTACAAGTGGCATACCCATGACCAGTTCAAGCCTGAGAACCAACGTAAACATGGCAGTGCACATGGCAGCGCACGTCCTTATGAGGAAGCCGTCAGTAGCAAACTCCACCAGGGGGTAAAGAAGTATCCCGATGTTGAAGCCATCAAATGGTCTAGTGATTGCCCAAAAGAATATGTGAGAGGCAAGAAGTTCCTACCAAACCGGATAATGCAGTGTATGCCACTTGGAATGAAAAAGTTCCATGATTGGTACTTGCGTGCTATGCCAACGACACTCGAGACCATACAGGCATCCATCCCTTCACGTTTGGAACCCCATATTCGATAATTGCCTTCGGCTTCAGTGAGATGCAGACTTGCTTCCACCTAGGAGAAATGGACGTGAATCTAATTCGCACGTGGTGCCTGTAAGTAGTCTTTGCCCTCTCGATATGGTACCAATGTAACATTTGGACTTTATTGTAACTAACACAACACTCTGATTTGTAGAATGCAAGCACACATTGTGAAACAGGTTCCAAGTTACAAATCTGGGTATGTAGACCCTCAACCTATAGCACAAACAAGATTTAAGTACCCCAAAAAGTGGAAACTGGATTGCAAAGAGCTAGATGCTGGAAAGACAGTGCAAGAGAAGGAGAAAATCCGGAGGAACAAGATAAGGGAAGAGTCCCTAAGGGTTGCCTCATTCCTCTCTCACTGTTTCAAAAAACTCCAACATAACACTACAATATACATACCATACAACTTCGAGTAAGTTCGACTCTATACTTAAGGCTTTGTTCGATACATTTCGTTTGATGCAAATTAAAGAGATTATCTGTTTCTTTCTTAGGTTAAGTGAAAACATGAATCATTGGATTTGTATATGTGTCAACGTCGAAAGGAGCATGGCATGGGTCTTTGATCCAGCGGATGTTGCAGTGGAGTTATACAAAGACTTCATAGCGATTCTCAAGACGTATGTATATCGACAATCCTCATTACCTTTTATGTCTTTATATATACTTGTAACATTCACCTTTGGATACTAATAAGTTGCATTTTCTATAATCATTCAAACAGGGCATTTCGATTCTATGTTGATCACCATAAGGGAAGGTGTGACCCTAACAGGAAGTCTGATTTGTTTATCAAAACTCTATGTGCGGTAAGTGTCATTTACTCTGGTACTTCATTATGTCGTTGTGAATAGCATTACTTAACATCTCCATATACACAGTGCCCCAAGCAAAGGCCAGGGAGTGTACATTGTGGATACTATGTATGTTGCATGATCAGTTGCAGGGGTCCGTACAGGAGACACCCCAACTTGGTAAGATTGAACCTATTCGCTCTCGTAGTATGAAAAGTTCACATATGCTATGAGATACTAAACCTAAACTTATTCTCTTGTAGTGGAACGAAGAGAAAACACTTCAAGGGACCCATACAAGGATGACGAGCTCCTAGAGATCGTCGGTGACCTTTGCAACTTCATACTGGACCAGATTATACATGTCAAAGGGACTTACCATAGCCTCATTTCCGAATTAGGTACAAATCCGCTTCTCCAACACCTTCGTGAGACTGAAAGGCTAGCTCTAGGACGTTGATGAACTTTAAAATCGTTTGGACTTGTTAATTATAACTATGTAATGGACTTGTCGGTGATGATGGAACTTGTATGGATGTAATGGACTTTTGGATGATGATGGAACTTGTATGGATGGATGGACTTGTATTAATTCTCTTATGTTTGTGGATGGAACTTGTATGGATGATGGAAACTTATATGGATGATGAACTTTGCACTTCTCTTGTGTATGGATTATATATATATGTCGTGCTGTGGTTTGAGTTATATATATACTGTGTTGTGGTTTCAATTATATAAATATTTATTTTTTTTACTGCAAAATGCACTGTAGGGGCGGCTCTAGATTGAACCGCCCCTACAGTGGTCCACTGTAGGGGCGGTTTAATCTAGAGCCGCCCCTACAGTGAGAGCCACTGTAGGGCGGCTGGTGATTGAACCGCCCCTACAGTGGACCACTGTAGGGGGTTCAATCACCAGCCGCCTACAGTGGCTCTCACTGTAGGGGCGGCTGCACTGTAGGGGCGGCTGCCCCAACCGCCCCTACAGTGAGTGCACTGTAAGTACACCTTGATAGGAGCGGCTAGGCCAGCCGCCCCTACAGTGGTTCTACAGCCGCCCCTACAGTGCTATACTGTAGTAGTGGTACTATACGCTAGGGTACATAATTTGCATCTACCTTGCATTTGGTATTGATCTATTTGTTCACATTTGTAGGCTCGTCGTAATGTCCGGTGGAGGATTGTGGACAGACTTCGCCACGGGACATGATGATGTTTTTGGGTTGGACGACATGAGCTTTCCCATGACACAGGACATGTCGCCATATGAGGAAGTCCAAGCAGGAGCAGATGCTGGAGCACTAGGAGTGCAAGCAGAACTAGATGATGAAGTCGTTCAAGTGCAGGCACGTGCAGGTGTTCGACGCCCACGCGTTCCAAGGCCAAACGCCAAAAGGCAAAAGAATTTCATTCCGGACGAGGATAAAATTGTTGTCTCGGCTTGGTTGAACGTCAGCAAAGATCCCATGCATGGTGCTAATCAGACTCATGCCTCATAGGGGCTCGTATCCAAGCCGAACAACGAGTTCGATTACGCATAGATGGATGTATATTTTAGAGAATGTCAACAAGTTTTGTTCCTGCTATGAAATGGTTGGACGTAGAAACCAAAGTGGTACTACTATTACTGATAAAGTTAGTGTATATTTATTCAATTCTTTTTTACTTAATTCATTCATCTTACTGTACATTTACTTTCACATTTAATAAACATGCATATTGTGCAGGTTTCTGAAGCATTGACAACATTCAAAGGATTGAACAAAGACAAGTCATTCAGTCTGGTCCATTGTTGGAACATGCTGAAGGGTGAAGACAAGTGGAAGGCCAAGATGGCTGAAATTGCAGAGCATAAGCGAGCTGCTAAGAAGAAACAAAAGGTTAACAAGGATTCCACGCCGACAGATGTAGAAGCAAATAATAATGAAGACATCATCGAGACACCAGCCCCAGAGTCCGAAGCACGGAAGAGGCCACAGGGACAAAGGAAGGCAAAAGAAGCTCTAAGGCGAGGAGGAGGTGAAGCTTGCATGGAGGCTTTAGAGAAATGTGGGCTAAGAAGGAGGCTTTTGACATGGAAAAAGAGAAGAAGAAAGAGGAGAGGTTCATGGCTTCACTTGAGCTAGAGAAGAAGCGACTTTCAAATGAAGAAAAAAAAGCTGAATCAGACTTGATGGAAAAGGAAGACAAAATAATGTCAATGGACATGACCTCCCTCACCCCGCTGCAACTTGAGTACTATGAGACGATGCAGAAGAAGATCGTTGCTCGTCGTTTGGCTAATTAGAACTAGTTCATGTCATTTCATTTATATATCCAATTAGTGAACCTTTGCTTTTACTTTGTGATTCAGTGAGCCTTTGTTTTACTTTGAGAATTAGAGAACTTTTTCTATTATCATGAATACTAAAGTACTATTTAATTTGTATTATTTCTATTCATTGAACCTTCGTATATGTTGCTTATCGGCTGCCTGTGAACACTACTTGGCCGATCTCGTGCATCCTACGGTGCCAGCGTGCATGGTACTGTGTAGTTGCTGGCTCAGCTACCTGTGCTTTTCTGCTAGCTCTTGCTGCTCCATGTCTCCTTCATGCCACAGGTACTAGATGCTACTGTGCCAACATGCATGCTACTTGAAACAAAACAATGTACTGATTAAACAATCAAGATAAAATAGTGTACTGATTACATACTTGGAAAAAATGTTCATTTCACTTGAAGGGAAAAATAAACTGATCCTGATCCTAACAAGATAAAATGCCTAGGTTGCTAATATAAATCTGGATGATGTTGCCATAGGTGCTCGATGATGTCTTCTTTTAACTGGACATGAGTTTCCTTATCTCTGATCCTTCTGTGTGCATCAATAAATTCAGCAAGTGTTTGATTGTTTTCATGGGACGGTTCCACATTTTGACCACCATAATCGAACTGCTCATCAGGGTCGTTGAGTCCTTCATCCTCGACTATCATATTGTGCATGATGACACATGCTTTCTTGATGTTTCCAAGTGTCTCTGTGTCCCATATGCGAGCGGCTCCTCGAACAATGGCGAACCTAGATTGCAAAACACCAAAAGCTCTTTCGACATCCTTCCTCACTGCTTCCTGAGCTTTGGCAAAATATTTGTTCTTGTTCCCCAAAGGCTGAGAGATAGACTTGACTAAAGTTGCCCGTGAGGGATATATACCATCGGCTAGATAATAACCCATCATATAATCATGACCATTAATGGTATAATTCACCTCAGGAGCTCTGCCTTCCGCCAGGTTTGCAAATAAAGGAGACCGATGAAGCACATTGATATTATTATGTGACCCAGACATTCCAAAAAAGGCATGCCATATCCAAAGATCATGTGAAGCAACAGGCTCTAAAATAATAGTTGGCTTCTCCACATGCCCCTTGTACTGACCCTGCGATTCATAAGGACAATTCTTCCATGCCCAGTGCATACAATTGATGGAACCTAACATACCAGGAAAACCATTTTGCTCACCGATTGCTAGTAAGCATTGTTGTCATCCACATTAGGAGATGTCAGGTATTCATCTTCAAATATATCAACTACTGCAGCAACGAACCTACGTAGGCTCTCAAGTGCAGTACTTTCTCCAATGCGAATATACTCATATGTAGCATCATCACGAACTCCATATGTTAGCATATGAAACGCTGCAGTAACTTTTTGGAAGCAGCTTAATCCAAGAACATTGGATGCATTCCTTTTTTTGCAAAAAGTAGTCATCGTATGATTCTACAGCATTCATTATGCGTAGAAAAAGTTCCCGATTCATCCTGTACCTGAAAAACAAATAAAATAAATCATACAACAGCCACACCATACTCTATACGTACATATCACAAGTGAATCCACACGCACCGCCGACGGAATAAATTTGGGCCGTATGTCGGATTTTCAGCCAAGTAATCTTGAAACATCCTTTGGTGCCCGCCTTCTCGATCTCGATTAATAACTATATGGCCTGGGACAGAACCACCATGTCTTCCTTTTTCTTTAGAATATGTTTGAACAATTGCCGATGCTGAGAAGATGACATAGTCATCATCATCTGATGACGAATCTTCCAATTTCTTTTGCATCAACGACTTCTCAGCAGCCATGACGTCTGCACTTAATATGAATCTTATTGAACCATTGATGATTGAAGCATAAATGCATCTACTTTTGACCAATCTGAAACCAAAATTTATTGCGTGCAATGACTACTAGTATATGCATTCATATGCCTGAACAGAACTGGGAGGCAGGAGGGAGTATGGGAAGGTGGTGCCGGCGACTGTGGCTGGGACGAGGTGTCTGCCGTCTGGGAGGAGGCCACCGTTGGCTGGGAAGCCTAGGTCTCGAGCAAACCTCTGCAGGGCAGCAAAGCAACAAGGCGGCGACGACGGCTGCGTACGTCAATCACGAAAACTCCTGCGAAATAAATAAATGACCGCGATAAAAAAAGTGAAGTGGGCCCAAAGTTTATTTTTTTAGAAGTCAATATTAGGAACTATTGGAGATAGGCTTCTTTTTTTCTCCTAATAATTTTTAGGAGTTGGGAAACATGAATTTTTAGGAGAAATTTTAAGAAACTGTTGAGATGCTGATGGGTAAGATGAAGCCATGAAACCCTTTGATATGATGGTGCATATGATAGGCTTGATCGCCAACATTTTTTATGTTGACATTGGATTTATTGAATTATATTGGCCGAGACTGCACGATGACCAAGGCTATGTGAAGCACTGTTCAACTAACAAAGAAGAAAATAAACGGGCTACAGATCTCAATAGCCACAGTGACTAAATCACCAGGTGTGTAGGCATAATTATCTGTCTAGAGTTTCAACGTTGGGGATAATTGCCGTTTGGCTACTGAATCAAACGTTCGGTCCTCAGACTGACCCAACACGTACTTGTTAAGAAAGAAAGCCCTTGCAGAATTAGAAGTTTTAGTGACATCGTATCAGAGTACCAGACCCGTAAATTGTACCCATCAAATTTTCACTACTGCATATTCCAGCATCAGGAAGAGAATAATCTTGGAATAATATGGGAAATGGCATCTTCATCAGGTAATAATTGACCAATGATATTAGTATGAACATTAGCAGTGAAGAAAAACTTTTTTTTTCTCGACTTAACGTGCCAAAAAATTATGAGAACTTTAATATAGCCTAATTTTATGAAAAGAAATGCTGGAACCTTGAACTTTAATTTAAAAACATTAGTTGTTGAAGGCTCCATCGAATATTTAATACCAAGTTTGATCGATCATAGTTACTCGAACAATATGATTGAAAAAACAACATTAATATGGGGCAATGAAAATATATTGGTACCTGCTATTTTATATCCTGTATTACATATAAGAAGAATGATGAGACGAAGAAAGCTACAAATATTTTTCAGCCACATCCAGCATTAATGATAAAATAATAAAGAGACTAAAAGAACTCTGGCCAAAACTACATCTCTGATAAGATGAGCAGACTCACCAGATCAGTATGGATAGGAATTGCAAGCAAGAAGACAAAGAACTTTGAACATTTATGCATAAGGCATCTTGTAGGATGCTGGAAATATTTGGTAGTTCTATATTTTATATGGCTGTATTTTTTTTCTAGTTGAAATTGGTACCATCAGACCCAATATCAATTAGGAAATTAATGAAGAGCCTCCATGTATTAAACCAGAAAATAAACAGGTACCAATAAATCAGGAATGTGAAACATCCTCAAAGACATTAAGACAAACACCATAGCTATGTGTACTGAGATGAAGGATATTCACAGGAACACGAACATAGGCATGGACACGGCAAGGCGCACCAGCTGGACCGCTGCCCGGGCCAAGGTGGCGCACGAAGGTGTTGACACTCAAAAGTGTCACAGATAAAGATGAATTTAGAAGAAGTATTCGGCCTATAATATTAGGGCCGAATTTGTCTTTTCAAGAGATCAGATGTTCTAAGTTAAATGGGTCTGATCATTTTGGGTTTCCGATCACTCATCTTATGTCCGACCAGGTGGCCCTGGTCGGAAGCCTTATGGTTGTGATGAATATGTGGATCTTTTTCTTGTCAGGACGATTTGTTGATCAGTATGGGCCGATAAAGCCCATTAAACTGATTTGGTCGATCCAAGGATTGACGAAATCAGGGTTACCTTGTCACGTCCGGATTGGATTTTATATTTTGATGATAGAGTCCGGATAGGAAACTTGGAGATCGTATCTGGAGATGTTTCCTATTGGGATAAGACTAGCCCCCTCTATATATATGAGAGGATCATGGCCGATTGAGGCATCCAACCCTAATCGATCAAAATCAATCTACTATCATTTTTACTCTTTTTCCTTCTACCTTGCTGTTCGGCGTGTCTCCCGACGAGGCTCGACGGCGTTCTAGGCGGCCTTGCTGGTCCTAGAACAACTCTACGTGCTTCTCCCCGACGGGTCTTTTCGGGAGGAGTTCTAGAGTTATCAAACAAGGGCCTAAAACCCTATAGATCGACCTTAGACCGGTTCTAGATCGGTTTTCGTCGGTTTGCCAGGGTCCTTGCCGTCTCAGGTTGATCCGCACCTCTTCGGGCGTTCTAGCCTGCTGGTGTGTGATTCGGATCACTTCCGACGTCAACACAACTTTTTGGCGACTCCGCTGGGGAACGATTGAAATCTCATCTACTACCAACATGGGCGACAAAGACGGTGCTACTGATAAGGATAACATCGTCCGTCCTGCGGGCATTACGAGCTCCCTGAGAGTTGAAGCAACAAGCGCAGGCCAAGCTCGACGCGGTATTGAGGCTTTCATGGAAGCTGCTCTAAAGATTGGCGCGGAGGGTCACTCAAGACAAGGAACCGACTTCAGCGAGGGGATCATCCCTACCACGTCAACTACAACGCTGAAGACGCTACTGACAAGGTAAATACCAAGGTACCTGAAGATCCTAACCCTAGCCATGCTAATTATTCTGCAATGCTGGTTGATACTTCAAAGACTCTTACCAATACTATCCAGCATTCGTTTAAATTGCTTAGTGATCGCATGGATAAGTTAGAAGGTAAAATCGTTGAACCCGAAGTTCCAACCGGGCAACCACAGTTCGGCATGCCTTTTAATTCCTTTAGAGGACAGACTTCACATATTAATTTTGGACATTTAGGGTCTACTGAGACCAGGCGCGGCGAAGCCGGTACCTCGGCAGCTAGTAATTACATTCATCATGGCACTGGTCGGACTACACAGACCGACCAGGGTATAGCGTCAAACAGGACTTCAGGAGGGCAGGGAACAGTGTTGCCCAATCCACCGAAGTCCCCAAGTCACAATCCCATGCATGGTGGCACTACTAACCTTGCTGACACCAATTTTGGACGAGCCATAAATCGCTTTAAGGAAGAGATAACTAGGTCTCTCGAGACCAGCTTAGGGGTCCAATTTAAGCCTACCAAGACCACTTATTCTAAACCGTACCCTTCGTGTTTTGATTTTATGAAAGCACCTGACGATTGGAGGGTACCAGATTTTTATAAGTTTAGTGGTGACGGTAGCAAATCCACTATGGAGCATGTCAGCATGTTCCTTGCACAAATGGGTGAAGCCAGTACTCTAGATTACATGAATGTACGACATTTTCCTTTGTCTCTTACTGGTACGGCTTTTGCCTGGTTTACGTCGCTACCAGAATGCACCATAGGTTCTTGGGCCGAATTAGAGGAAAAATTTCACAATCACTTTTATGATGGAGTTCAAGAAACTAGGTTATCACACCTCACGTCGGTTCGACAAGGACGCAGCGAGCCTGTGGTCGATTTCTTTAAGCGTTTTAAGGAAATTAAGAACCGATGTTTCCATTTGATGATCTCCGATAGAGATCTAACAGATTTATGTCTCGCTGGTCTACGTCGGGAGATCAAGGATAAACTTGAACATCATGATTTCTTTAATGTAAATCAGTTGTTGCAAAAGGCTGTTTCGATAGAATCGCGCCTTAAGGAACCTTACGATCCTCATAAGGCTCATCGGTCGGGCGTACATATGGTTGAGATGAATTTTGATAGTTCTGACGAATTTTTATGGCCAGCGCAGAATAAACTAATAACTTGTCCTTCCCTTAAACCGATTCAAAAGAATCGGGGTGAGGAAGTAAAGTTTACTTTTGATTTCTCTAAATGTGACCGAATATTTGATGAATTACTTAAATTCGGTTATCTTAAAATTAATTATACTTTGCCATCACCTGACGAATTAAAAAGGAGGGCTTATTGCAAGTATCATAATTCTTTCTCTCATGCTACTAACAATTGTAATGTTTTTCGTCGACAGGTCCAATCAGCCCTTAATGAAGGACGATTGAGTCTTACTGAGATGCAGATCAATACTTCCCCTTTCCCAGTTCATATGGTGGAAGCAGGGAAACCTGCTATTCTAATTTGTCCAGAGCAAGCCGATACGACCAAAGGAAAAAATGTCATTATAGGCGAACCACGGGTGGCACCGAATACTGAGAGTGATTCGGGGCGCAAGGTGGTGCTTGAAAAGGGTGATGATGGCAAAAGCAAACTCACAATTACCGCAGGGTCAGCACGACACTTACATAAGCAAAGATATTTTGAGACCAGAGCGGCACAACAAAGACCGACCAGGTCGGGCCCTCAAACCGACCAGTCTGGTTCATCTTCAAAACAACCAGCGCAGTTGGGGCAGAAGGCCGACCAGGTCAAGCAGTTTTCTCCTGACCCCGTGGAAGCAATAAGCCGACTGATGTAGTCGGTTTAGCTGATTCTAAAGACCCTACCCCTTCCAGAATACATGTCCTATGCACATTTGTCCCGCAGAAACCCGAGGTCGGCACTTGGAAGACCAATGTGGATAGGAGTAAGGGGAAAGTTGTTAGGGAGCCATGCACCTTTGACAAGCTCATGGCCAAATACAAACAGCAAAAGGCCGATTCCCAGAATTGGCCCTTAAAAAAGAGAGAGTCTACTCCTCCGAAGCGTGAGGATGAGAAGTCCAAATAGATGATGGTGTCCCAGGCGGCGTCTCCAACACCGAAGACTGGCCCTTATTACCATCAGTGGGCCCCTCCTATTTCGCCACCACCACAATGGGGTCCTCATGGAGTATGGGTATTTTACCCTATGCCGACACATATGTATTACCAACCAGGATGGAGAATGCCCACCAATCAGCCTACAAGAGTCTCAATGTTCGATCGCTTGGGTGATCAGCCAAGCGCTAGTAACTCAAATCAGAATCGGCTGATCACGTCAAGGACTTTGACCTCTCAGGAAACGGGGAAGGCACAGATGCGACAAATCTATGTACCCAAGAAGGTGCAAAATGTCCCCATTGTTTCTCTGACCAGACCCGATCCTGTGCCCACTATTACGATCGGGTCTATGGAAGTCCCTCTTGCCAATGAATCCAAGCCGATGGCGGTTGAGGGACCAACTGCAGAAAAGGTCCCAGAAGTTCAAGATACTTCAACCGAGGCAGAGGTAGAAAAGCCTACTGAGCGTGATCCCAAATACATGCAGCCCAGGTGGTGTCCTTCTGGTTTGACTAAAACTCAGCGAAGAAAGCTGCAGAGGGCCCGCTGCAACAAACAGAGGAAGGAGCGGCTCGACAAAATGAGGGAAGACATATTTAACTCAACACATCCTGTTTTCCCTTAGGGTAATAGAGGGGGTGAAGAGCCGGCTTGTAATCAAAAGCCGACTCTGACAATTATGGAGCTAAACAGGTCGGATCCTGAACCGACCAATCTGAACACTGAATCTACTGAAGTGGCTTCGGAATCAATCAGGTCGGACACCGACCCGACCACTTCAGGATAGGTGCCGACCAGTTTAGGGGTCGAGCGGGTTGAATCGGCTGCTACTGGATTAAGAACTGAGCCGACCCGACCAGAGTCCAAGACCGAATTGGTTCCTGATGTTCCGATGGGACCCGACTCGCTTCTTAGTAACCCTGTTCCCTCCACTAGTATTGCGACCAGTGAAGAATTACCTGAAGAACAAGATGAGGAGATGGTGGACTACGAACCTTCCCCAGAAAGGGCGGAAGTCAATGTGGTATACTTATCGGCCGACTATTACGTGGTCGGAGATGATTCGACAGCAGCGGAGTTCAAATTTGCTACACAGTCTGCTGTGTTCCAGAAGCCGGAGGAATCTGTCAATCATCTTAAGCCATTACATATAAAAGGTCACATCAATGGTACGCCAGTTCACAAGATGCTGGTCGACAGCGGGGCGATTGTAAACTTAATGCCATACTCGCTTTACCAGAAGCTTGGTGGCACTGATGAAGAGCTGATCAAGACCAATATGACTATCACTGGAGTCAGAGGAGGAGATCCTATTCCGGCCAAAGGAGTTGCCTCCATGGAGCTGACCGTTGGGAGCAAGACTTTGGCCACTGCCTTCTACGTTGCTGACATACAAGGTAGTTACAACCTTATACTTGGGCGTGATTGGATTCATGCTAATCGGTGCATTCCTTCTAGCCTTCATTAGTTTCTTATCCAATGGGTGGGGGACGATGTTGAGGTGGTGCACTCAGATTCATCGGCCTATGTAGCTACGGCCGATGCTATTTTGCTCGGGGGGCATGATACTATTGCTTGTTTATCTGGTCGAGACCTTTCTGATTTCCAGTTTGTTAGTGTTACTAGGGAGGGTTTTGTACCAGTGTCTTTAAAGCCGATTGACAATCGGTTCAACGTTATCATGTAAGTTGATGGATGCTAATGTTGATTGGTTAAAACATCGTGTCGAGCAATATCGGACTTCTAAGACCGATACTTGTGAAGCTATTGATGATTTTGATGAGCTCAATAAGTTGGGCCAAGGTTTTACGTCGGCCGACCCTTTAGAACAGGTAGATATTGGGGATGGTTCTGTATCTAGGCCGACCTTTGTAAATCAAAGTCTTGAGGCCGATTATAAGCTAAGATTAATCACGCTTTTAAAAGAATTTGTTGATTGCTTTGCATGCAATTATACGGAGATGCTCGGATTAAGCCAAGAACTTGTCGAGCATCGGCCTCCTATCAAGCCGGGGTTCCGACCATTCAAGCAGCATCCTCGCCGCTTTAATTTTACAATATATGACCGGATTAAAGAGGAAATTAATCGGTTATTGCAAGCGGGGTTTATCCAACCATGCAGATATGCAGAGTGGGTCTCTAATATCGTGCCTGTGGAGAAGAAAGACACTGGGAAAATTAGGGTTTGCATTGATTTTAGAGCTTTAAATAGAGCCACTCCCAAAGATGAGTATCCTATGCCTATAGCCGATATGTTAATCAATGATGCTTCAGGACACCAGGTTGTCAGTTTTCTTGACGACAACGCTGGTTATAATCAGATATTTATGGCCGAGGAAGATATGTCCAAGACAGCCTTTATTTGTCCTGGGTTTGTTGGTCTTTTTGAGTGGGTCGTGATGACATTCGGTTTGAAGAACGCAGGTGCTACTTATCAACGCGCTATGAATCTGATCTTTCATGATTTGATTGGGATAATCATGGAAGTGTATATTGATGACATTGTGATTAAATCGGCTGCCCATGTGTCTCATCTAGCCGATTTACGTTTAGCATTTGAGAGAATGCGCCGCTATGGTTTGAAGATGAACCCACTAAAATGTGCTTTTGGTGTATCGGCTGGGAAGTTTTTAGGGTTTATCATTCACGACAAAGGCATAGAGATTGATCCTAAAAGGATAGAAAAGATCAAGAAAGTTCAAGCGCCTACATGCAAAAAGGACTTGCAGAAGTTCTTGGGAAAAGTGAACTACTTGAGGAGATTTATTGCAAACTTGTCCGGAAAAATTATTCCTTTTACCCCTATATTAAAGCTAAAGGACGAGACTGAGTTCACTTGGGGGGCAGAGCAACAAGAAGCATTTGAAAAGATAAAGGAATATTTGTCATCTCCACCAGTTCTTCGGGCGCCTAAGAGAGGAATCCCCTTCAGATTATATGTCGCCGCCGAAGAGAAGGTCATTGGAGCTGTCTTGACACAAGAAGAAGGAGGTAAAGAGTAAGTAATTGCTTATATTGGTCGCCGTCTTCTTGATCCCGAGACAAGGTACGCCCATATTGAGAAATTATGCTTATCCTTGTACTATGCTTGCGCTAAAATGAGGCACTATTTGCTATCTAGTACATGTGTTGTTGCATGCCAGGCCGATGTAATTAAGCACATGTTATATCAGCCAATCCTTAGAGGAAGGATTGGTAAATGGGCGTATGCATTGATTGAGTTTGACTTGACCTATGAACCATTGAAAACTTTGAAGGGTCAAGTTCTTGCCGATTTCATTGTTGACCATGGTATTAGTTTAGAGGATCAAATCAGTTATTTTACTTTTACTCCATGAAAACTTTATTTCAATGGATCGGCTAAAGTGTTGGTGTGGTCATTATTTCTCCTAGTGGAACTAAATTTGAAATGCTAAGCCGGTTAGATTATTCTTGCACCAATAATCAAGCCGAATATGAAGCTCTATTATTCGGTTTAGAAATATTATGTTCCATGGAGGTTAAACATGTTGAGGCTTATGGCGATTCCTTGCTAGTAGTGCAACAGGTTGCTGGTGAGTTTCAATGCCTAGAGGGATCGTTAAATGTTTATCTTGACATGTGCCTTGATATCATTACTCATTTTACCGAATTTCAGATTCGGCATATACCAAGGCATGAAAATCATAAAGCCAACATGTTAGCTCAACAAGCATCTGGCTATAGCATCAGTAGACATAATTTTCACATAAAACTGATGCAATAGCATGCAGGAGTATTGTCGGTGTTTTAAAACCAGTTCGGCCACCTTGCTCCGGAGACCAGGTACATGTTAAGCATGCTTGGGTAGACGCTATGACCGACCAGGTTGTTTATGAATCAAGTCAGTTAATTCGTCCGATTGACCTGGTCGATCATGGAACGATTAATTTGTCTGAAAGAACTCTAAATCGGTCCGAATCAAGTTCTAATGAAAGTGGGACCGATTTAGAAGATTGGAGGACTCCCTTGCTAAAATATCTCAATGATCCAAGTACTAAGGTTGATCAAAGTGTGCGGCGGAGTGCATTTAAATATGTACTGCACAATGATGAGCTTTACCAAAGGACTGCCGAAGACTTGTTACTTAAATGTTTAGGATCTGATCAAGCAAAGGTGGCTATGAGAGAAGTTCATGAAGGTATTTGTGGTACACATCAATCGGCACCAAAGATGAAATGGCTATTGCGTAGAGCTGGGTTTTATTGGCCCACGATGATGGCTGATTGTTTTCGTTACTACAAAGGATGCGAAGAATGTCAACAGTTTGGAAACATACAACTTGCACCTGCTGCTATGCTTCATCCTATTATCAAACCGTGGCCTTTTCGTGGTTGGGGGCTAGACTTTATTGGCTAAATTCATCCCCCATCTTCAAAGGGACATCGTTTTGTTCTGGTCGCTACAGATTACTTCACTAAGTGGACTGAAGCGGTGCCTTTGAAGAATATGACACAAAAGGAAGTGATTGAGTTTATTACTGAACATATTATACATAGATTCGGCATACCTCAGACGTTCACCACAGATCAAGGGACGTCTTTTATTTCTAAAGAGGTACAAGATTTTACTGAATTATACAAAATAAAAATGCTCAATTCATCTCCATACTATGCTCAAGCTAATGGCCAGGTTGAGACTAGTAATAAGACTTTGATCAAGCTTATCAAAAAGAAGATTGAGGATAACCCAAGGAGGTGGCACGAGGTTTTGTCTGAAGCTTTATGGGCTCATCGTGTTACAAGACATGGTGCTACAAAAGTTACTCCTTACGAGCTGGTATATGGGCAAGAAGCGGTGTTGCCCGTCAAGATAAATCTGGATGCATATAGACTAGCTAAACAGAATGATTTATCTGCTGTTATGTATCATGATGCCATGATGGACAACATTGATGAAGTGACCGATAAGAGATTAAATGCTCTTAAGGAGATGGAGAGAGACAAAGCTCGAGTTGCCAGGGCTTACAACAAAAGAGTAAAAAGCAAATCGTTCTAAGTAGGAGAATTAGTGTGGAAGACTATATTACCACTTGGATCGAGAAGCAACAAGTTTGGCAAGTGGTCACCGAGCTGGGAGGGTCCTTATAAAATGATCAAAGTGATATTTGGAAACGCATATATGCTAGAGACGTTACAAGGTGAAAGTCTCCCAAGAGCAATAAACGGGAGGTATTTGAAAAAGTACTTTCCAAGTGTTTGGCAAGAAGCCTGAGTGCCTTCCAAGGAATGGCCGATACATGTATCGCCCTTAGAACACAAATAGTCAAAATATTTATCCTCAATTATCGAATAGTCGATGAGTTGGACATCGTTGTTATTCGGTTTGTTTTTAGGTTCTACCAAAGATCACCTAAAAACAGGGGGCATGTGTTGACACTCAAAAGTGTCACAGATAAAGATGAATTTAGAAGAAGTATTCGGCCTATAATATTAGGGCCGAATTTGTCTTTTTAAGAGATCAGATGTTCTAAGTTAAATGGGCCTGATCATTTTGGGTTTCCGATCACTCATGTTATGTCCGACCAGGTGGCCCTGGTCAAAAGCCTTATGGTTGTGATGAATATGTGGATTCTTTTCTTGTAAGGATAATTTGTTGATTAGTATGGGCTGATAAAGCCCATTAAACCGATCTGGTCGATCGAAGGATTGGCGAGATCAGGGTTACCTTGTCACATCCGGATTGAATTTTATATTTTGATAGAGTCCGGATAGGAAACTTGGAGATCGTATCTGAAGATGTTTCCTATTGGGATAGGACCAGCCCCCTCTATATATATGAGAGGATCATGGCCGATTGAGGCATCCAACCCTAATCGATCAAAATCAATCTACTATCATTTTTACTCTTTTTCCTTCTACCTTTCTGTTCGGCGTGTCTCCCGGCGAGGCTCGATGGCGTTCTAGGCGGCCTTGCTGGTCCTAGAACAACCTCTACGTGCTTCTCCCCGATGGGTCTTCCCGGGAGGAGTTCTAGAGTTATCAACACAAGGGCCTAAAACCCTATAGATTGACTTAGACCGTTTTCTAGATCGGTTTTCATCGGTTTAGCCAGGGTCCTTGCCGTCTCAGGTTGATCCGCAACCTCTTCGGGCGTTCTAGCCCTGCTGGTGTGTGATTCGGATCACTTCCAACGTCAACACACTTTTTGGCGACTCCGCTGGGGAACGATTGAAATCTCATCTACTACCAACATGGGCGACAAAGACTGTGCTACTGATAAGGATAACATCGTCCGTCCTGCGGGCATTGACGAGCTCCCTGACGAGTTGAAGCAACAAGCGCAGGCCAAGCTCGACGCCGTATTGAAGGCTTTTATGGAAAGCTGCTCTAAAGATCGGCGCGGCAGGGTCACTCAAGACAAGGAACCGGACTTCAGCGAGATCATCCCTACCACGTCAACTACAACCGCTGAAGACGCTACTGACAAGGTAAATACCAAGGTACCTGAAGATCCTTACCCTAGCCATGCTAATTATTCTGCAATGCTGGTTGATACTTCAAAGACTCTTACCAATACTATCCAGCATTCGTTTAAATTGCTTAGTCTGCCGGCGAGGCTTGACGGCGTTCTAGGCGGCCTTGCTGGTCCTAGAACAACCTCTACGTGCTTCTCCCCGACGGGTCTTCCCGGGAGGAGTTCTAGAGTTATCAACACAAGGGCCTAAAACCCTAGATCGACTTAGACCGGTTTCTAGATCGGTTTTCGTCGGTTTAGCCAGGGTCCTTGCTGTCTTAGGTTGATCCGTAACCTCTTCGGACGTTATAGCCCTGCTGGTGGATCACTTCCGACGTCAACAGAAGGAAAGCCTATGTGAGCGAGGGCTGCGCTGGCAATGATGGCGAGCGGGCGGCGAAGGCAACCAGGGCGCAGCCGCAGCCTGGCAGCAGAGAGAAGTTTCGTGAGACTTATTAACCATACGTGAGGGAGGTAGAAGCATACGATGGATACGCTGATGTAAAATCCAAGGGCCAGGAAAAAAGGGAGACTTGGCCTTTCGTGGGGATCAGATAAGGTAGTATAGAAATAAGGGAAAGGATAGATACGAGTAGAGCAGTGAAAGAATTTTCTTTCTAACTACTGAGATAATCACCATACTGGAATCATTCACATTTAGTTCTCACTTTTCAGTGTCAAAACTAAGTGCTTCCTGATCATTATATTTACATTATTTCCAAGCTAAAATTCAATTGAAGGTTCAAGGTTGACGGAATAATCTTGAATAAGGGTGAAGGGTGTGTTTGGTTTTACCTCTCTAAACTTTAGTCACTAAACTTTAGTCCCTTTTAGTGGCTGAAATGTCAAATACCCTCACTAAATGGGACTAAAAAGGTTTAGTCCTTTTAGTGGCTCAAATGCCAAACACCCTCACTAAATGAGACTAAAATGGACAAAAAAGGCTTTTTAGTCCCTTTGTGGGGGTGTTTGACATTTTAGCCACTAAAGTAACTAAAGTTTAAAGTTTAGAGGTGTTGACGCAAAATCTCGATCGAGGAGCGCCAACACACTCGGGCGTACGGTCCTCAGAGGGGTACGGAACGAATCCTGACCTCCTGGACCTTCAGCAAGCGGTGGTGCCGATTCTCAGCGAAATCGACTTCGGGCGTGCTAGTTAATTTGAATTGTAATTGACAAGAAGAAGAAAAAGATCGTCAAATCATGGAACCTGCCGGTTTGGTGCCAGACAGTTGCAAATTATGCGGCTCTGATATAGCCAATTGTCTTTAGGACATTGACTACAAAGTCAACTCCCACGAGATTGCATGTAAAATGAAGAAAAAAAGATATGAAGCATAACGGCTATGACATAGGTAAGATGAACGCTTATAACGAACAGACAGCCGATAAGCTTTAAACCGATAAGCTTTAAAAGAATTTAACAGATAAAGATCTACATGTACGTTCAAGCGGTATGAAACCAACGTATCGACTAAATACACAAGCAGTTCTATTCATTAACAGTGGGGTGTCTCCATGCAGCCGTAATAACAAATAGATCGATAAAATAGCTTAAACACCGACAGTGGGGGTGCTTCATGCAGCCTTGATGATGGTCAAGCTAGATCACGTCTCGTGCATAAAGTAAATCCGTTGATTCCAAACCACTTTAAAGGAACATATTATGAAGAAAGCGTGACTGGATCGGCTATTTCAGCCGATACAAGGTCCATGAGGCACGAACAAGATGTACGCACGAACAAGATCAACCCGACAAAAGCATGATTTAAACTAAGATAAACAGACTTAATCTACCATATATATTAGTGGGGTTCGGAAATACAACCGTAATAGACATGCTAGATCAAATCTATCTGCTCTTAAATCAGATCACGGTTTTACCGGATATCTCGAACGCACAACATGTAAGAACCAAGGTTGGCAAAAATAGCCGATGAGAGGCTTGTATCGGCTATTTCCTTTGTTATGAGCGTGTAAACATCAGAACAGCCGATACTAAGCATTAGGCTACTTTGTCAACCTTGATTGGGCAAGATGTTGTTTAAAACGTAAATAAACAAATTAAGACATAAAACAACATCGATAACTTAATGAATCTTTTAGCTTGCCGAGCCAATAGAGCGGATAACTAGCCAAGATGGACTAAAGTAAGAGATTGATCAGAGTCAAGACATTCTTACAAAAGACGAGCTTAGACCGATAACTAGCCATGCCATAGCTTAACAAGAGTTTAGTCGATGCCAATGCAACCTCATTACACGATGACACAAGCCATTGGTGAAACTTACAAGCAAACCGGAGGTCGGTCGGTGCCGATGCAGCCCTGCCTGATTGAAGGTCTCGCCGAAATCTACGTTACTCCTACTCCTAGGGTTTTGGCCGAGGGCCGGTTGTGTTTGATTGATTGGGGATCCTTACAAAATCCGGGTTCTTAGCTATTTATAACCCGGTTGACTCCTGCCCTAATACGAGTAGATTACAAAAAAAGAAAAAAATAAAAGACGACCCGAACTTGAACTCCATGGTTGAGTCCGACACGTCTTCGAAGCCCGTCGTGCTGGTCCACGTGAAGCTTCTGGGTCACCTTCGACTTACACGAGCTTTTTATATTTTCAGGCCGATTCTTTTCCTCAGTAAATCAGCCGTTTATGTTTACAAAATATCAAATTTCTCAGTCCAAAATCTGGTGTAAACACATGCCCCCCAATTTTGGGATGAAATTTATTTTATTCCAGAAATGTTATTCTCCTTTCCTTAAAGTCCGATCGACCAGCCTATTTCTTAGCCGATCAGCTGATTCCTTCCTCTTCTCCTCTTCTGATACCGCAAACAATCTGAACGGTATCTTAATGATTAATGCGAGACGGCTGCTCATCTCTTGAAAAATGTGTTGTGATTTAACATTTCACTCGAGTGCTCTGCACACACTATACGAAGCGACATCTTTTCCCTTCCTTAGACCCAATCTTCCAATATAAATTTTCCCTTCGTCTCTATCTCCCGTCACATTCAGAGCACATCCTCTTGCTTGCTTTTGCCTTTCGTCCAAAAACCCTCTTTCCTGCCAAAGCTTCTCCTTCCAAAAGCCCATCTCCTCCTCTTCCGATGGCGGATAACAACCGTGGAAAGCGTCCCACGGAGGAGGAAGTGAATTCTCGCTACCGCCCTCAGCGCCGCATCAGGTATGTTCCCTCTTTATGCCTAATCGACTCCAGCTCTCATCAAGGTCTAACTTGATCTTCTCCCTCTGCTTCCAACCAGGATCGACGAGGGTCCTTCCAACGCTGCGGCTGCCGTGGCACCTCCCCCCGGCATGGAGTCAGTCTCCGAGAACCCCTCCTCCAGCAGCTCCGAGTCGATGGCCACCTGTCATTACCGTCAGATGACAGAAATGCGGAACCTTCACTCGGAGGCCACCATCAGGAACTGCCTCCTCGAGGACCACATCGCCCAACTCCAGAAGGCGTTGGAGGAGGCAGAGGCAAGGGCCTGCCGGGTGGTCCAACAATGCGTAGAATCCGATGCGCGTGTCGCTGGTATCCTTCTTCTCCCGAAGAAGTTTCATTTAATTGGATTTCCTTTGCTCAATTCTGCTCTTTTGTCTGCTCTACAGACCTGACCGTTCGCCTGGAGGCCCTTCAGGATGCGGGGAGGGACGAGGACGAGGCCGACTCCGTGAACGCCGCCGGGGACAGCGTCGCGGAGAGGATGACCAACATCCCCGCAAGGGTACATGAGGTCGCCCTCCACGGTGTCCGTCATGGTGCCGCCATGGCCCTTGGGGCTGCCGAGGCCTACACCGGCCAAGACCTGGGTGGTCTCGAGGTCACTCCAGAAATAAGTCATGCCATGGAAGTACACTTCGATGGTGTTGATGGCGCGGCCGGGGAAATAGCAGAGGCCACCCCCTCTGTAATCATAGTAGACAAGGTCTTTAAGTAGCTCAGGGCCAAGTCTATGTAAATAAACCTTTTTCTTTGAATATAATGAAGTTTCTGCTCCTTTATGATCTCCCTGTGATAAGACCCATCGAGGTCTCTTAATCTCAATGATTCTCAATCTCGTATTTTTGGACTAAAGGCGATGCTTCAATTGCATCGGCTATTTTTGTTCTGAAGGCGGTACATCTGTATCGGCTTATCGATTGGATATCAACGTTAATCACGTCAGTTATAGCCGATCCACCCAGATACTAGGGTAATACTTCTTAAAATATTTCTCGTTAACTGCCCTAAAGTACTCGACACCCTCTAGAGTCTCATAGAAATAAGCATTGCCGGGAGCACATCTAGTAATCCGATAGGGCCCTTCCCAATTTGGTGACCATTTGCCATATTTGCTATCTTTAATTCCAACAGGCAAAATGACTTTCTAAACCAAGTCCCCTTCGTTAAACTTCTTTTCTCTGACCTTCTGATCATAGTACTTAGCCACTCTTAACTTCTGAGCACTAATGTTTTCCAAAGCCTTTAGCCGATGAAAGTTCAAATCATCGAGATTGTCCATCATGGGATGTCTATATTCATCAGCTTTTAAATTATTCTGCTGCGAAATCCTCCTGGATCCTATATTGATTTCCCAAGGTAATACGACTTCATGACCATAAACCAATTCGTACGGTGAACACTGGGTTGCACCATGACATGCCATCCTATAGGACCATAAGGTCTCACTGAGTATCGAATGCCACTTCTTTGGATGATCTTTAACTTTCTTCATTATGATTTTGATCAAAATCTGATTAGAAGCTTCAGCTTGTCCATTAGCTTGAGCATAATATGGAGACGAGTTAATCATTTTAAAGCCCATGCTGGCAGCAAAATCCTCGAACTCTTTTGATACAAACATCTTTCCCTGATCCGTGGTAATAGTTTGAGGAACACCGAATCGATAAATGATATGCTCTTTAATGAATTCGATTACGGTAGCCGATGATGCTTCCTTCAAAGGAACAACTTCGACCCACTTAGTAAAATAGTCAGTCGCTACCAACACAAACTTATGTCCCTTGCTGGATGTCGGAAATATTTGTCCAATCAGATCTATTCCCCATCCTCTAAATGGCCATGGTTTTGTGATTGGATTCATAGCTGATGCCAGAGATTTTTGAATATTACCGAATCTTTGGCAATCTTGACATCCTTTATAATACTTAAAACAATCTTCCAAAATAGTTGGCCAAAAATATCCTGCTCTCTTGATCATCCATTTCATCTTATGAGCAGACTGATGTGCACCACAAATTCCTTCATGGATTTCACTCATCAGAACCTTGGCCTCTTCTTGATTGATACATTTAAGAAGCACACCATCGATTGTCTTGTGATATAGTTGATCATCAAGAAGGACAAACTTTGTGGCTTTGTATCTCAACTTTCTGGATACCTGTTGTGATGGATTCTTCAAATATTCAATAATCTCAAGTCTCCAATCATCACTATCGGCAACTTCATCACTTAGTATTTCAACAATTTGCCGATATTCAGAAGCACTTTTGAGCAAAAGATTAGCCTATGATTCTGACATCTAGGAATATTGCTTTATGACAACAGAAGAGAAAGAATCAAGCAATTCAAGGCACTTTTCATGATGCTTCCTCAGAATATCATCTTTGCATTTATATAGGTCGAGCAATTGATTAATCACTAATTGAGAATTTCCAAAAATCTCAACAGTCTCGGCTCCTACCTCGCACAAAAGCTGAAGTCCCTTGAGAAGTGCTTTTCATACTCAGCTTGATTGTTAGTGGAAGTTGGATCAATTGAGAGAAAGCAAATTCAAAATTCCTCCCTGAGGAGAAAACAAGAACAACACCAATGCCCCCACCTTGCTACAATTGGAACCATCAAAGAACAGGCCCACGGGGTAAAGTCTAAAGTTTTAATCTCTTGTTATGATGATGAGTACCAAAATCGGCTATTACTGACCTTTAACCGCTTTAGTCGATTCATATTTAGTCAAACTCTTATAAGCAAGAATCACTTTCCAATTCTCCCATTTAGTATAGGCATGGATAACATATGCTTGATCGCATCAAACTTTGAAGGACCGAGAAACACTCAGAAAGCGACCAGAGGGGGGGGTGAATGGGAGCTTCAAATTTTCCTTACGGAAACTAGTAGCCACTGTCCCAAGAATAAACCCCAGAAGCAAACCCTAGAGCTTGCAAATGTCCACGACCCTAGATGTAGGGTGGATGCTTCCAAGAAGCACAGCGGGACACTAGACAACTCTAGAAAGCCAACGCAAAAGACAGAAATCAATTCCGTCAAAGAACGAGCGAACCGCGGACAAAACCGTGTGAAAACAGTAGCATCGGATGCTGCCTGCGTCCGATGCCAGACCACCGGACGCGTCCGATGCGAAAACTGCCTCTCGGGAACCTTACTGTTCCACCATCGGACGCTGTGAACAGTGAACAACCAGCGTCCGATGCTTTGGCTCCGGCGCGTCCGATGGCCAACGGACGCGTCCGATGCCTAGCGTCCGATGCCACTACAAACGCTCAGAAAGTGACACGCGTCACCGGAGCGTCCGACGCTTAGAACCCTAGCGTCCGATGCTCCCGTGTCAGCGTCCGATGCCCCCGAAAACTGTGCGGTTCTTTGATGATTCAACCCGATTTCCTCCGAATCAAAAGCTCTAGGCCTGGGATTCGATCTGAGGGGTCACAAGGATGTTAGTGAGCTATCTCTAAGAGATCATGGCTCGAACCTAACTCCAAATCGGTGAATCAAGAAATTTCGGGACAAGGAAGCAAAAACACGATCCAAAACAAAAATCGATCGATCTCCTAGACCGTGAGGTTAGAGGTTAATTCCTCGGTGGTGGAAAGAAGTGCCTCATGATCTAGAACAACTTGGTTCAAACGGTTTTGCAAAAGATGAACCAACCAAAGAGATCGAGCGACGGGAAGAACGTGGAGAAAAAGGATTCCGCGAAGAACACCAATGAAACGCGAATCACAACCACGATCTTGCAGCCGAAGCGCAAACACACGCTACGACAAGGAGGTTACGGCCTCCTTTCCTCAAAAACACCAGTACACAGAGTCAAGTCTCTCTGCGGATCTCAGCAGGCTACAGCAGGGGATGGGAGAGCAAGAAACCCTAAGTGTGAAAGAGCAAATGACTGAGATAAGGGAGGAGGGTGTCTCCCCTGACTACTTATCCTATTCTAGACTAAGTCTATTTCCTACTCTACCCCTCTCTATTCTAATTACAGAGCGAACCAGCTAAACCCTAAGGTTATTCTGGACCAACTCAAGTGGTAGGTAGATCCGACGGCCACGCCCGCACAAGTCGTCCGCGTTGCCTCCACGCAACCTTCCGATTGCCGCCACGTGCCGCCCTCGCTCTGCACCCCGGTTTTGTGGCCCAAACCGGGAAACCAGCCTTTTCCAGCCAACCCCCGGTTTTGAGGCCCAAACCGGGAAACCAGCCCATCAGCCTCTGAGTTTTGAGGCCAAACTCAGCAAACCCTCCAGCGCCCAGGTTTTGAGGCCCAAACCTGGAAACCGTCCTCAGCCCGAGTTTTGGGCCAAACTCGGAAACCCTCAGCCTGAGTTTTGTGGCCAAACTCGGAAACCGTCCACGCCCAGGTTTTGAGGCCCAAAACTGGAAACCGTCCATCGATGGTTTTTCCCTGGCTCTACCAAACGCGAGGGGTAACCGCCCGACCACCAGGGATGCACCGCCCGTGCACCCGTCCACCGACACGTGTCCCCAGGTCCTCGACCCGAGCAACACCGTGCCCCGCAAGTCTCCGCTCGTCGCTGTCCCAGGCTGCCAGCCACCACAGCTGATCCTCAGGCACTCCGGTCCCTCAGTCCAAGCCTCACGTCCGCCCTTCACTGCTCGATCCATCGGCATGGCACGTCCGCCGCACGGCACGCCCATCCTTCATCGCACCCAGTCCATCGGCACGACACGTCTCAACTTGACCTTCACCTTGCCCTCGATCACTGTCTCCGTGCTCGACACCTGCACAACACAAGCCAGAGAACATGCGATCAAACCCGTTGACAATCACTCATCACTCAGAGACTCGGCATACACCCATGTATCCGCAATCTCCCCCTTGATGAGTGCATTGTCAACTACTCACACAAATCATAATGAGAGAAAGAGAAAAGAAAGAAGAAGGAGAAGAAGAGAACTCGACCAAATGACCCAAAAGCATAGCAAAGCCGAAGAAGGTCAAGTGGAAGAAGCGAAAACTTGGTCCCCAAAGACATGGGCAACGGCTCGACGCAACCAAGCAAAGCAAAGCTAGCCCTCAAGAAGAGGTAGAACAGGCTCAACACCGCTAGCAAATACCAATTGGAAATCAGAGCTAAAAATGGCAAAATGCTAGTCCCTCAAGATAGAGGCACAGAGGCTCAACACAACTAGCACGAAAACCACTCCGAACCAATTGAAAAACAACCGAAAGGTCTCCGAACCAATCAAAATCAACCTCGACGCCAAATGAGGAAAATGTTGCTAGTCCCTCAAGACAGAGGCAACGGCTCAACACAACTAGCAAACTCCCCTCGACACGTGCAAGCAACCCGGGACTCCCCCTTAGCAAAAGCTCCCCCTTAGTTGAACTCCAGGAGACATATGATTTGCAAAAACTCTCCCCCTTAGTTGAAAATGCACTATCAAGCATAAACTCTTCTCTTGAGCCAACACAGCCCCCTTCCAAAATGCATATGAAGTTAGAAATGCAAGTTAGCAGCTTCAGGCATATAGTCAAAAGAGTGCAAAAATGCTCTAGTCGGTATAGCTCCAATGGCACAACTAAGCACTCAAATAGCGAAGGCTCAAACTGATCACACATACGAAATATGAAGCATATGAGCAAGTGAGCAGTTTTTAGCCAAAAAGATAGTCACCATCAAAATAGCACTACACATGTATAGGTAGGAATCCAAACAAGTGCTAAGCATGTATACAAGGTGAACTACCCCTAGCAAAGTTCAATCATCATGCATAGGAAATGAAGCATATACTTGTGATTTCAGTTTTATATCGGAGTAGCAGCGGTGGTAAAGAATTCACAAGTTCAATTATTTAGCATGTGATTGCGAGAGGTTGAAAGCTTGTCTTGGCCTAACTTTTCAACCGAGCGAAGCCTATGCCGAAGCAATCAGAAGCTTAAAGCTACGGTTTCGGTCATACACTACACGGCTCAAGTTTAACTCAAAGTGCAATGAGAAACCGTCTCGATACCGTGATGTGTTGACAAGCAATCCCATCTCGATCTTTTCAATTCACTAAACTTGGTTCAAATTTTAAACATGATATGAACAGACCAAGCGAGTGAATGACTCAGAACTAGAGACATAGCAACCTAGCATATATGAAAAGCAGGAATGGACTCAACACACCCTACACATGCTAGTTGCATATCTCAATGGTGAACATTTCCAGATTTATATACATTAAGCAAATTCACCATTTCAAAAATAGCTCAGCTCATAACATGTATTAGTGATCAGAAGGAGCATAAGCTACAAGCATCAATCATAAGCATCGGAGCATACTAAACAGAGGATAGTTACATTCTAGTGATTATAAACATGAAGCTCAGAATGTAAATGCGTATGCTAAAATGCAACAGAAAAGAAGATCTAAGTAAAAGAGTCAGACTAGGATACAACTCAAAATGCTTCCCCCATCTAAAAGGGGAAACACACACCAAGCTCACCCCTCAACCTATTAAAGGTTGATTCGTCTAAAGGCTTGGTGAAAATATCAGCCAGTTGGTGATGAGTATCGACATGGCGAAGGTCGATATCACCCTTCTCCTGGTGGTCTCGCAAGAAATGAAAGCGCACATCAATGTGTTTGGTTTTCGAGTGAAGCACGGGGTTCTTAGCAACGCTAATAGCACTCGTGCTGTCACAAAGCAAAGGCACTCGAGAAAAACTCAAACCAAAATCACGCAAAGTGGCCATCATCCAGAGTAACTGGGAACAGCAGCTAGCCGCAGCACATACTCAGCCTCCGTGGTAGACTGGGCGACACTAGACTGCTTGCGAGAAGACCACGAAACAAGAGAAGATCCAATAAATTGGCAAGTCCCAGAAGTGGACTTGCGCTCAATGCGACAACCAGCAAAATCGGCATCGGAATAACCGCAAAGCGAGAGGGTGGAGGAAGCAGAATACCAAAACCCGAATTCAGGTGTGAAACGAAGGTACCTGAAGATGCGTTTCACCGCCTGACGGTGAGAAGTGCGCGGCGACGCCTGAAAGCGCGCGCACAGACACACCGCGAACTGAATGTCCGGGCGTGTCGCCGTCAGGTAGAGGAGCGACCCGATCATGCTGCGGTACTCCTTCTGGTCCACTGCTTCTCCATCCACATCCGCATCCAGGGCAGTCGTCGTCGACATGGGTGTTGGAAGGGGCTTGGCCTCACCCATATCGAACCGCTTCAGCAAGTCCTTCGTGTACTTGCCCTGGTGCACAAACGTCCCCTCCCGGGATTGCTTAATTTGCAACCCGAGAAAGAATGTCAGCTCGCCCATCATGCTCATCTCGAACTCCCTGCTCATAGTATCTGCAAACTTGGCAACCAAAGCGTGAGAAGAACCACCAATAAGATATCATCCACGTAAATCTGGACCAAGAGCGTGTCTTTGCCTTGCCGGAGGAGAAAGAGCGTCTTATCTACACATCCCATTTTAAAACCTTAGCAAGCAAAAAGGTTTTTAACCTATCATACCAGGCTCTAGGGGCTTGTTTCAAACCATATAAAGCTTTGTGAAGTTTAAAGACATGGTTTGGAAACTTGGGATTTTCAAAACCGGGGGGTTGCTCAACATAAACCTCCTCCTCTATGTAGCCGTTTAAGAAGGCACTCTTGACATCCATTTGAAACAGTTTGAAACCTTTGGATGCAGCAAAAGCCAAGAGTATCCTAATAGCCTCCAAACGAGCTACAGGAGCAAACGTCTCCTCATAATCTATCCCCTCCTTCTGACTATAGCCTTTCGCTACAAGCCGGGCCTTGTTTCTAACAACGTGGCCATCCTCTCCTTGCTTGTTTTTGAAAACCCATTTTGTCCCAATAGGCTTACAGTCAGGTGGAGGTGGAACTAGAACCCAAACCCGATTTCTCTCAAAGTTTTCTAACTCCTCATGCATGGCATTGACCCAATCCGGATCCGTCAAAGCGTGTCCAACATCTCGGGGCTCAAAATTAGCAACAAAAGCAGAGTGAGCGAAGTGAGAGATGTGCTGTGACCTGGAGAGAGTGACTCGCTCGCCGATATCGCCGATCATCTGCTGAGGGGGGTGCTGGCGCTGGATGTGTCGTGGCGCCTCCCGGGATGAAGTGACCTCCCCCTCATCAGCAGCTGGTTCCACCCCGGGTACAAAAGGTACCGCACGAGGTGGAGGATCCCACGGCCCCCAGGAAGAAGAGGTGTCGGGGCCGTGAGTCGTCGTCGAGGCCGCTCTTTGCGGCGCGGCAGGTGGAGGGGGTGCTGGATCATCCATACCTTCAGCACCCTCGTCCTCGTCATCAAAAAGAGGCTCTCCAACCTCATGATCACCTGCACGCTCAAAACGAGAAGAAGGAGAAACAAGAGTCTCGTCGAAGGTGACATCTGATGTCTCCATGACTCGGTTAGTATCAAGGTTAAGTACACGATATGCTCTAGTGTGAGTGCCATAACCCAAAAATACCCGTCAGAAGAACGAGACTCAAACTTGTCCAGGTTGCCTTTCTTCAATATAAAACAATGGCAACCGAAGACTCTAAAATAACTTACCTTGGGGGCGACCAAAACGCAACTCATAAGAGGTCTTCTTCAAAAACGCTCTCAGAAAAATGCGATTCGAAATGTAGCATGCAGTGTTCATAGCTTCGGCCCAAAAGCGCCTAGGAGTCCTATGCTCATCAAGCATCGTCCTGGCCATCTCACAAGGGTCCGATTCTTCCTCTCTACCACACCATTTGGGGCGGTGTGTAGGGAGAAGAAAACTGATGCTCCAAACCAAGGCGGTTACAAAACTTCTCAAAATCCGAATTTTTGAATTCGGAACCGTTATCACTTCTAATAGCTCGCATCGAGTTCAAAGGGAACTCGTTCTGAAGACGCAAAATCAGATTGCGAGCGAAGGCAAAAGTCTCGGACTTCTCAGTCAAAAAGAAGACCCACGAATACCTCGAAAAGTCATCAACAACAACCAAAACATACCACTTGCCACCAACCGAGCTCACCCGAGCCGGACCAACAAGGTCCATGTGTAAAAGCTCTCCAGGGTGCGAGGTCATAACCTTGGTCACAGGATGGTGGGGAGCGGCAACCATCTTCCCATGTCTACAAGAATGGCAAACTAGATCCTTCTCCATCGAAAGCTTGGGCAATCCTCGGATTAGGCCAAGTGAGCTAAGTCTTGCAAGCAAGTCGAAGCTTAAGTGACCGAGCCTCCTATGCCACTTCCAAAGATTGGAAGAAGAAGGACTAGCCAAAAGACATCGAGAAGAACCAAACGACTCCGAGAAATTCGCACGAAAGACTTTCCAAAGGGCGAAATCAGACATACAAGATCACCCTGAGGATCTAAGATGCGACTAAGGTTCGGTTTGAAACGAATCTCATAGTCATCATCAAAAAGTTGCGAAACAGAAAGCAAGTTAAAATGCAGGTTAGAAACAAGAGCAACATCGCGCAACACAAAGTGCTCATTAACCGCACAGTCCCACGAGACAATACCTTACCTTTACTATTGTCGCCGAAGGTTATGTACTCCTTTCGGCGACCGGGCTAAGGCTGGAGAACCACTTGGCGTTTCCGGTCATGTGCCTCGAACAACCGGAATCCACCAACCAAATGTCCTCCAACCGTCTTACCTACATCAATAAAAAGACATAGGGTGAGCATACGGTCCAACACTGGGGTTAGTGAAGTAAGGGAAAACCAGTGTTGGGCCGGCTGCTCAAAAGAAGGGTTAGTGTAAAAACCATCCTAGCACGTCTACGAGGGAAGCGATCACCACGCTGAGGAAAACGTGGTCCGCTAGGGAAGAAGCGCTCACCGCGATACTCAACCTGCGGTGGGGGAAAGCGCTCAACTAAGCTTCCGCCACGGGGTCCGTCACCTGCAAAAGCAGGACCCCGTCGGGCACGCTCTCTACGAGGCCTACGCCTAGGAACTGGGGCTCAACACCTCTAGGCCTAGCGTCTCTCCTCGGAGCTCTCTGCTGCTGCCTAGGCCTGGGACTTGAGCTCTGGACCTCTGGGCCTAGCAGCTCTCCTCTGGACGTTCGGCACATGCACACCATGGAAGGGTGGTACATGTCCGGGTTGTCCATCTCCCGAGCACGGCGCGCCTCTCTCTTGCGCCTAAAGCAGAACTCGCTCAAGTGTCCATCTCTCCCACAGAAATCACAATGATACCTCACCGCACGCAAAGGGGGTTGTTGGTACTCATGACTGTGGGTGTGGATCACTTTGCCCTTCTGTGGCAACTCCTCATGGATAGGTGGCATTGTATCCAGCTTGTTTTTAGGTGGTTGGGTTTGGGATGCCACACTTGGTTCTTGGGTGGAGCTCTCGGAGGTTCCTCAAACACCCCATCCTGGTGGTGATAGGCTTGACGGCTCTGGATGGAAGCTTGGTCAGTTTGGGAGTAGTGGTGGAGTTGGGCTTCTCACTAGGATTCAGACCACTCGACTCTCCAATCTTCCCAAAAGCAGAAAGATCAACACCCTGAGCAAGACCTACACCAGAACCTCCAGCAGCTCGCTTGAATTGGGAGATCATCATCCCGAGCTGCGGCTCACTACAAGAGACCCATGACAAGATGGTCCGAAGGTATGTGTTTTCCTCCTCGGTTTGCATCTTGCCATGCTTGACATTCGCAATCTCCATCTCCAAACCCTCACACAAAGCGCACCTAGCCACACTAGTGCTACCTGAGTTGGCCTCCTCAAGAGACACAATCTTGGCATTCTTCTCTGCCAACTCAGATTGCAAGACAGGACAAGTCTTGCACGCACCTAACAGAGAAGGTCTAGCCTTCAGCTCATCCACCTCTCCTACCAACGCAGCATACTTACCTCTCAAAGTGAGAAGGTCAGTCATGTGCGTGGTGCACATCTCACACTCAACCTCTTCCGACACGACCACGGTGGACTTGGCAAACAAGCTCTCTCACCGTGTCCTCCCACTTCGCCTAAACTCCTGCGCTTCTGCACTCACAACTTGCTCTAGCGCGCCTGCTACCTAAGCTACTTGTCACTCTAAAACGGCAGTAAGCTTCTCAACCTCAGCAGAAAGCTCGTCGTGGGTGAGGGCTGGGAGTCGTCGTCGTCGTCGTCCCGAGGGGTGTGCTCCAGCTTGCCGTCGACCTCATCACCAAGCGCCATGGTGCAAAAGCCGTCGTCGTCGGCGAAGAAGCAGAGGCCGTTCAGCTTGTCCTCGATCCTCTTCTTCTTCTCGGACTCGTCATCGCTTGAGCAAGCGGAGTCGTCATCCGAGCCGTCGACGTCGCTGAGCGTGGCGAAGAACGCACGCTGCTCAGCTTGGGCCTTCTCCAAGTACTTCTTCTTGATGTACTCCTTGTCGAAGCCGCCCCTCCGCTTGTGCCTCGCGGGACATACTTCTCCTTGCGCTTGCCGGAGTCGTACTTGTGCCCATGATCGCCCTTCCCAGATGAATGCTTCTTCTTGGGGCAGTTGGCGATGAAGTGTTCGGGGTCGCCACACTCATAGCATCCTGAGCGTCTCCTCCTCGGCGACGGTTCATGCGGTTGTTGTGGAACCGCGAGAACCGGTTGGCGAGCATTGCCAACTCGTCATCCCCCAACGACTCAAGCTGGTCCTCTGTGACAGAAAAGAGTGAAGAAAGAGCAAAGCCAGCAGAGGGGTTAGCGGAAGAGCCAGAAACCAAAGCCATAGTCGGGCCAGAAGGATTCGCAAAGAAGCCCTCGACATGGCGTCAATCTCACTGGACTTGAGCTTACTAAAGAGCTCATCGCATGTGAGGGTCTCATAGTTAGGCGATTCGATGATCGCCAGAACCTTGGAATCCCACATAGATCGATCAAGAGTGTGCAAAAGCTTCAAAGCACGCTCATGATCGTCAAAAGGCAACTGCTCCTTGTTAGCCCTCATCCTGTTGACAATCACCTGAAAGCGAGCGAATAAACTTTCTATGCTCTCGCAGGCTGATGTCGAAAGTTCTCATACACGCTTGAACGACTATAGAGTAGGGTTTTGACTTGAGAGGTGCCCTCATGGAAACGCATGAGGGTGTCCCAGATCTCCCAAGCCGTAGCGAGGTGAGAAACACGATCGAACTCTCCATGCTTAAACATGAAAAAGAGAGCATTACGGGCTAGGCTATTGGCATCGTGCATCATCGATCTGTTGCTGAGTGACACGAGCAGCCAAGACCACGTAATCGGCAGAGTTGCAAATATCCCAAATAGAAGCAACAAATCTGAAATAGGCCGACATGCGTATCTCTCCAATACGCATAGTTCGTCCCATCGAAAAAATAACGGCGGTTTGCCCACGCCGCGATCCATGTCGCCTTCTGTGGATCTGGAACCGGCTAAGGTGGAAGATCCTTAACCCGCTCCGATACAATTGAAGGACCGAGAGAAACACTCAGAAAGCGACCAGAGGGGGGGTGAATGGGAGCTTCAAATATTCCTTACGGAAACTAGTAGCCACTGTCCCAAGAATAAACCCCAGAAGCAAACCCTAGAGCTTGCAAATGTCCACGACCCTAGATGTAGGGTGGATGCTTCCAAGAAGCACAGCGGGACACTAGACAACTCTAGAAAGCCAACACAAAAGACAGAAATCAATTCCGTCAACGAACGAGCGAACCGCGGACAAAACCGTGTGAAAACAGTAGCATCGGATGCTGCCTGCGTCCGATGCCAGACCACCGGACGCGTCCGATGCGAAAACTGCCTCTCGGGAACCTTACTGTTCCACCATCAGACGCTGTGAACAGTGAACAACCAGCGTCCGATGCTTTGGCTCTGGCGCATCCGATGGCCAACGGACGCGTCCGATGCCACTACAAACGCTCAGAAAGTGACACGCGTCACCGGAGCGTCCGACGCTTAGAACCCTAGCGTCCGATGCTCCCGTGTCAGCGTCCGATGCCCCCGAAAACTGTGCGGTTCTTTGATGATTCAACCCGATTTCCTCCGAATCAAAAGCTCTAGGCCTGGGATTCGATCTGAGGGGTCACAAGGATGTTAGTGAGCTATCTCTAAGAGATCATGGCTCGAACCCAACTCCAAATCGGTGAATCAAGAAATTTCGGGACAAGGAAGCAAAAACACGATCCAAAACAAAAATCGATCGATCTCCTAGACCGTGAGGTTAGAGGTTAATTCCTTCGGTGGAAAGAAGTGCCTCATGATCTAGAACAATTTGGTTCAAACGGTTTTGCAAAAGATGAACCAACCAAAGAGATCGAGCGACGGGAAGAACGTGGAGAAAAAGGATTCCGCGAAGAACACCAATGAAACGCGAATCACAACCACGATCTTGCAGCCGAAGTGCAAACACACGCTACGACAAGGAGGTTACGGCCTCCTTTCCTCAAAAACACCAGTACACAGAGTCAAGTCTCTCTGCGGATCTCAGCAGGCTACAGCAGGGATGGGGAGGAGGGAGAGCAAGAAACCCTAAGTGTGAAAGAGCAAATGACTGAGATAAGGGAGGAGGGTGTCTCCCCTGACTACTTATCCTATTCTAGACTAAGTCTATTTCCTACTCTACCCCTCTCTATTCTAATTACAGAGTGAACCAGCTAAACCCTAAGGTTATTCTGGACCAACTCAAGTGGTAGGTAGATCCGACGGCCACGCCCGCACAAGTCGTCCGCGTTGCCTCGACGCAACCTTCCGATTGCCGCCACGTGCCGCCCCTCGCTCTGCACCCCCGGTTTTGTGGCCCAAACCGGGAAACCAGCTTTTCCAGCCAACCCCCGGTTTTGAGGCCCAAACCAGGAAACCAGCCCATCAGCCTCTGAGTTTTGAGGCCAAACTCAGCAAACCCACAGCGCCCAGGTTTTGAGGCCCAAACCTGGAAACCGTCCTCAGCCCGAGTTTTGTGGCCAAACTCGGAAACCCTCAGCCCGAGTTTTGTGGCCAAACTCGGAAACCGTCCACGCCCAGGTTTTGAGGCCCAAACCTGGAAACCGTCCATCGATGGTTTTCCCTGGCTCTACCACCAAACCGACGTCGTAGAGGGGATGCACCGCCCGTGCACCCCGTCCACCGACACGTGTCCCTAGGTCCTCGACCCGAGCAACACCGTGCCCCGCAAGTCTCCGCTCGTCGCTGTCCCAGGCTGCCAGCCACCACAGCTGATCCTCAGGCACTCCGGTCCCTCAGTCCAAGCCTCACGTCCGCCCTTCACTGCTCGATCCATCGGCATGGCACGTCCGCCGCACGGCACGCCCATCCTTCATCGCACCCAGTCCATCGGCACGGCACGTCTCAACTTGACCTTCACCTTGCCCTCGATCACTGTCTCCGTGCTCGACACCTTCACAACACAAGCCAGAGAACATGCGATCAAACCCGTTGACAGTCACTCATCACTCAGAGACTCGGCATACACCCATGTATCCGCAAACTTTGATACCACCGTGCACTCGGAAGACAACAGGTAATGTCGAAGCTTGGTGCATGAGAAGTACAAACATAGACATAATTTTTCAATAGGAGAATACCTTGTTTCTGGGTCGAGCAATCTTCTACTGAGATAGAAAACCACGCTCTCTTTTCCCTCAAATTCTTGCATTAAGACCAATCCAATTGTATGATCATCGACTGACACATATAACTTGAAAGGTTTGTCCTTTTGAGGAGGAATCAAAACTGGTGGAGACTTCATATATTCTTTGATTCATCGAATGCCTTCTGTTGTTCATCTCCCCATTCAAACTCTTTGATCATTCCTCAATTTTAATAAAACTGAGAACGGCAAAATCCTGGCCGACAAATTTGAAACAAACCTCCTGATGAAATTGATTTTGCCGATCAAAGATTGCAATTGAGTCTTTGTGGTTGGTGGTACTGCTTTGTCAATCGCATCATAGCTCTTTTGACCAACTTCAATCCCTCTTTCATGTACCATGAATCCCAAGAACTGACCAGCTGATACTCCAAATGCACACTTGTGGGGATTCATCCTTAAGCCATGCTTCTTTGCGCATTCAAGGGTATCTCTGAGATCTTTTAGATGCTTTTGATAATCCTTGGACTTTACAACCACATCATCAATATAAATTTCAACAATCCTGCCGATCAACTCATGAAAGATATAATTCATAGCCCTCTGATAAGTCGCACTGGCATTCTTAAGCCCAAAAGTCATGACCACCCACTCATATAACCCTATAGCACCTTGCAGATACATGGGTGTATGCCGAGTCTCGAGTGATGAGTGATTGTCAACGGGTTTGATGCGCATGTGAAGGACCGAGAATGCAATAGCAAGGCGACCAGAGGGGGGGGGGTGAATGGGAGCCACAAAATTTTCTCTCGAAACTATGGCCTTTTGTGCCAAAATCAACCTCCAAACACTTCGACCGAAACCGTGATGCCCACGACCATTGGAAGAGGGTGGATGATCCCTAGAATCATAGCGAGGCACCACAAAGCGATAGCAAACCAAACGCCAAAAGCACTGGCACAAGTTCGACCCCTAAAAACTGAGTTCCGTACGTAGATTGAGGGCTACGTCGAGAAATCCCCAAATACCGATGCTAACAAGTAGCAAAGATACCTGGAGATGTTTCTTGGTTAACTATAGGGCCAAACGAGAAGTCCGAAAACCAAGCGGAAAAGCCGGGAGAGTAAACGCACTAAACCGCAAGCTTCAGCAGGATCTCAGACTGTCCGGACTTGGAGTCCCGGACTGTCCGCGGCTACTGCGGACTGTCCGCCAGCCGATCCCGGACTGTTCGCCGGCTAAAACCCAAAAACAGCAAAGCTGCTGAAGTCCCCTGGACACTTCCCGGACTGTCCGCGACCGTGTACTGCGGACTGTCCGCTGGTCACTCAAAACCAAATCGGCCGAAGAACACAGCCACTGATCCAGCTCGTCCCCGACGCCCGGACTGTCCGCCGGTGGAACCGCGGACTGTCCGCGACCACTCAATGAGGGCGATTTTGGTCGCCCTCAACTCAAATCTTCTCCAAATCGATCCAAACCAAAATCCCTTGATCCCAAACTTGGAGAGGACGATCACGAGGTAGTTAGGAGACTATCCCCAAGAAATCATCCACTCAAAACTAACTCAATCAATGGGAAATCGAAGGGGAATGTGTATGAACCGAAAAAGCGCCATGAAAACGAAATCGACCCGATCTACTTGTTCGTGAGGGTAGAGATAAATTCCTTCAGTAGAAATGTTCTCCTCACTATAAAGAACAACTTGATTCAAGTGGAATTCGAAAAGACGCAGTATAGAGAGAGATCGAGTAACGGGAAAAACACGGAGAAATGAAGAACGTGAAGAACATGAACCAAAACGCGAATCAACACATCGATCTGCAACCGTGTGACTACCACATGCTACAATAGTGAGATTACGGTCTCACTTCCTCAAAATCTCCAGTACACAGAGGTATGATTCTCTGCGGATCTTAGTAGCTACAGTAGGGGATTGGGAGAGCACGAAAACCTAGAAAGCAAAGAGCAAATGACTGAGATAGTTTGGGAGGTGGGTGTCTCCCCCTACTTATCCTAATTCTAATTCCCACTCTACCCCTAAGTATTTACAGAGCGACCCAGCCAAACCCTAAGGCTATCCTGGACCAACCCGACGATGATGCTGATCCGACGGCCATGCCCGCACAACTGGTAGCGTTGCCTCGACGCAACCTCACCGATTGCCGCCACGTGCCGCCACCGTTCTGCTTGTCCTTTTCCCGGACTCCACCCCCCCCGGTTTTATGGCCGAAACCGGGAAAACAGGCCTTCAAGTCGATCCCCCGGTTTTGAGGCCCAAACCGGGAAACCAGCCGCCCATCGCCTGAGTTTTGTGGCCCAAACTCAAAAACCCGTCAGCACCCAGGTTTTGAGGCCCAAACCTGGAAACCGTCCACCCGGTGGTTTTTCTGTGGCTCAACCACCAAACCGGAGCTGTAGAGGGGATGCACCGCCCGTGCACCCCGTCCACCGACACGTGTCCCCAGGTCCTTGACCCAAGCAACACCGTGCCCCGAAAGTCTCCGCTCGTCGCTGCCCCAGGCTGTCAGCCACCACAACTGTTCCTCAGGCCACCGGTCCCTCAGTCCAAGCCTCACGTCCGCCCTTCACCGCTCTCGGTCCGTCGGCATGGCACGTCTCTACTTGACCTTCACCTTGCCTTCGATCACTGTCTCCGTGCTCGACACCTGACACAACAAGCCAAAGAACATGCGATCAAACCCGTTGACAATCACTCATCACTCGAGACTCGGCATACACCCATGTATCCGCAACATGTTCTTTGGCTTGTGTTGTGCAGCTGTCGAGCACAGAGACAGTGATCGAGGGCGAGGTGAAGGTCAAGTAGAGACGTGCCGTGCCGACGGACCAGGAGCGGTGAAGGGCGGACGTGAGGCTTGGACTGAGGGACTGATGGCTTGAGGATCAGCTGTGGTAGCCGACAGCCTGGGACAGTGACGAGCGAAGACTTGCAGGGCACGGTGTTGCTCGGGTCGAGGACCTAGGGACACGTGTCGGTGGACGGGGTGCACGGGCGGTGCATCCCCTCTACAGTGTCGGTTTTATGGTTGAGCCACAGAAAAACCATCGGGTGGATGGTTTCCAGGTTTGGGCCACAAAACTTGGGTGCTGCGGGTTTGCCGAGTTTGGGCCACAAAACTCGGGATGAGGACGGTTTCCAGGTTTGGGCCTCAAAACCTGGGCGCTGGCGGGTTTCTGAGTTTGGGCCACAAAACTCAGGCGGTGGGTGGCTGGTTTTCCGGTTTGGGCCACAAAACCGAGGGTTGGTTGTGAAGGCCTGGTTTCCCAGTTTCGGCCACAAAACCGGGTGGAGTGGAGTTCGTGAAAAGGACAAGCAGAAGGGCACGTGGCGGCACGTGGCGGCAATCGGTGAGGTTGCATCGAGGCAACGCTACCAGTTGTGCGGGCGTGGCCGTCGGATCACCACGTACCACGAGTTGGTCCAGAATAACCTTAGGGTTTAGCTGGTTCGCTCTGTAAATAATTAGGCATAGAGTGGGAATTAGAATTAGGATAAGTAGGGGGAGACACCCACCTCCCAAACCATCTCAGTCATTTGCTCTATGCCTTCTAGGGTTTTCCTGCTCTCCCAATTCCTTGCTGTAGCGAACTGAGATCCACAGGGAAGACAATCATACCTCTGTCTTCGTGAGATTTTGAGGAAGTGAGACCGTAATCTCACTATTGTAGCGTGTGGTAGCCACACGGTTGCAAATTCGTGGTTGTGATTCGTGTTTTGTTCTTGTTCTTCGCGGGTTGCTTTTCTCCACGATTTTCCCGTTGATCGAGGGGCAAGTCGTCCAAGAAAAGAATGGTAAAATGGATAGAGAGAGATTTAGAGTTTTCTAAGCAGGTCTATGTAATTAAAGGCTCACTATACTTTACTTACTTCAGGACATCAGAACACTAGCCACAGAAAGGGATGAGAAAGGGGCTAGGAAGCTCCGACTACGGTCCTACAAACACCAACCCGAACGTGGTGGACTACGTCGGCCGTCAGGGCTGTCACCACCTGGGGCTACCACAACTATCCGTGGGGCTGGGTGCAAACTCAGGTAAACCCTAGTCTAGACACCACGTCTACACTAACGCTTACTACTCTAATTACCTCGAATAATTAAAGCACTCGATACAAGCGGAGATCAAGTAAATAAAATAAAGCAAGAACTGTAATTAAATATAATACTCGAAAATAGTAAATGAAGAACCTGGAGGTTACTTGTAGACGAACCAGATGCTGCACCAATACAATGTCGAGGAAGATCCGACAGATCTGGCTCCTTTAGCTCTTCTCCTTCTCCTCTAATCCGATCTCTAATTACAACTAGATGAACTAGACAACTAGAACTAGAGCTAGATCTAATTCTAGATGAACTAGAAGAGATTCATCTAGAGGGACCTCTACTTCTAATTGAAACCTAGTTGCTGATGTGGAGTTGAATAATGAAGATGGAGATGCCTCTTGGGGGCGCCCCTGGGTCTCTTATATAGCCCGAGGTGGAGTAGTAGGGGGCAAGGAATCGCCATGTCATCGATCCGCGTCACATTTATCGCCCACCGTTGGATCAAACCGACTTCAGGGACGGTGGAGATGCATCCTAGGAGGCGGTAGAAGAAGGTTCCAGAAGGCGGAGGCGAAATGGCCTCTATGGCCGACCGGTCGGTCTGGCCCAGTGGGCCCAAGTGGCGGGCCGCCTCGTGGTGTCTTCTGGTTCTTCTAGATCCTGCTTTTGCAGATTTCGTTGTGAAATTAATATCTTTTCATCTGGGACTCCGATTATAGCAAATGATATGTCCGTTTCGATCGTCTTGACGAGCCCTTTGCAATGGTGCACTCCAATTCATCACTTGAGATACTTTTATATGGTAAAACATGGATGTCCTACAAAATAAGTGAGAGCACCAAAACTCGTAGAACTTGCTAGTTTCAAACCCTACAACTATGCTTTGTGATTCATTTAGTGTCATTTCATGCAATAGTTGATGGTATAATATTGACTATAAGGACCGTCAACAGGTTAGCAGAAGAGCCAGAAAACCAAGCCATAGTCAGGCCAGATATTTTCATAAGAAGCCCTCGACATGGCATCAATCTCACTAGACATGAGCTTACTAAAGAGCTCATCGCATGTGAGGGTCTCATAGTTAGACGATTCGATGATTGCCTGGACCTTTGAGTCCCATACCGACCGATTGAGAGTATGCAAAGCTTCAAAGCTCTCTCATGATCGTCGAAAGGCAACAGCTCCTTGTTCGCCCTCATCTGTTGACAATGACCTGAAAAGCGAGCGAATAAACTTTCTATGCTCTCGCCAGGCATATGTCTAAAGTTCTCATACTCCCTCTTGTGCGACTCGTAGAGGCGGGATTTGACTTGAGTGGTTCCTCATGGAAGCGCATGAGGGTCGCCCAAATCCCACGAGCCATGGGGAGGTGAGAAACGCGTGAAACTCGGACATGCTCAGACAGGAGGAGAAAAAGAGCGTTACGCGCTCGGCTATTGGCATCGTGCTCATCTATCTGAAGCTGAGTGACACGAGCAGCCAAGACAACGTAATCGGCCTTGTTGCAAATCTCCCAAACAGAAGAGCCCATGCTCTGGAGATAGGCCGACATGCGTATCTTCCAATACGCATAGTTCGTCCCATCGAAAAACGGCGGTTTGCCCACGTGCGGATACATGGGTGTATGTCGAGTCTCGAGTGATGAGTGATTGTCAATGGGTTTGATCACATGTTCTTTGGCTTGTGTTGTGCAGGTGTCGAGCACGGAGACAGTGATCGAGGGCAAGGTGAAGGTCAAGTAGAGACGTGCCGTGCCGACGGACCGGGAGCGGTGAAGGGCGGACGTGAGGCTTGGACTGAGGGACCGGTGGCCTGAGGATCAGCTGTGGTGGCTGACAGCCTGGGACAGCGACGAGCAGAGACTTGCGGGGCACGGTGTTGCTTGGGTCGAGGACCTGGGGACACGTGTCGGTGGACGGGGTGCACGGGCGGTTGCATCCCCTCTACAGCGCCGGTTTGGTGTTGAGCCACAGAAAAACCACGGGTGGACGGTTTCCATGTTTGGGCCACAAAACCTAGGGGTGCTACGGGTTTGCCAAGTTTGGGCCACAAAACTCAGGCTGAGGACGGTTTCCAGGTTTGGGCCTCAAAACCTGAGCGCTACGGGTTTCTGAGTTTGGGCCACAAAACTCAGGCGACGAACGTCGGGTTTCCCGGTTTCGACCACAAAACCGGGGGGGGCGGAGTCCGGAAAAAGGACAAGCAGAGCGGAGGCGGCACGTGGCGGCAATCGATGAGGTTGCGTCGAGGCAACACTACCAGTTGTGTGGGCATGGCCGTCGGATCAGCATCATCTTCGAGTTGGTCCAGGATAGCCTTAGGGTTTGGTAGGGTCGCTCTGTAAATAATTAGGGGTAGAGTGGGAATTAGAATTAGGATAAGTAGGGGGAGACACCCACCTCCCAAAATATCTCAGTCTGAAGGACCGAGAAAGCACTAGCAAGGCGACCAGAGGGGGGTGAATGGGAGCCACAAAAATTTGTCTTGAAACTTTGGCCAAATGTCCCAAAATCAACCCCCAGAAGCTACGACCAACACCGTGATGCCACGACCCTTGGAAGAGGGTGGATGATCCCTAGGATCACAGCGAGGCACCACAAAGCGATAGCAAACAAAAACGCCAAAAGCACCGACACGAGTTCGACTCCTAGAAACCAAGTCCCGAACGTAGATAGATGGCTACGTTAAGAAATCTCCAAATACCAATGCTAACAGGTAGCAAAGATACCTCGAGAGGTCCTGGTCAACTCTAAGGCCAAACGAGAAGTCCGGAAACCAAGCGAACAAGGCGAGAGAGCAAACGCACTAAACGGAGGCGGCTACAGCAGGATCCCGGACTGTCCGGGCAGTACGGTCGCGGACTGTCTGCCCAGTGGCGGACGGTCCGTGCTCAGGTCGCGGACTGTCCGCCGGCCAAAAGAGCAAAACCGCAGTGCTGCTGAAGTCCCCGGGACGGTTCCCAGACTGTCCGTGAAAACCAACGGCGGACTATCCGCCGGTCCAATGAAGACAAGACAGCCGAAGAACACGGCCACTGATCTGGCTCGTCCCCGACGCGCGAACTGTCCGGGGTGGCACTGGCGGACCGTCCGCGAGTGCCCAGAAAGGGCGATTTTGGTCGCCCTCAACTCAAATCTTCTCCAAATCGTTTCAAACCAAAATCCCTTGATCCCAAACTTGGAGAGGATGATTACGAGGTAGTTAGGAGACTATCCCCAAGAAATCATCCGCTCAAATCGATTCAATCACCGGGAAATCGAAAGGGAAGAAGTATGAACGAAAAAGCGTCACAAAATGAAATCAACCCGATCTACTTGTTCGTGAGGAGATAGATGAATTCCTTCAGTGGAAATGATCTCCTTTCAAAAACGAACAAGTTGATTCCAACGGATTTCACAAAGACGCAATAGAGAGGGAGATCGAGTGACAGGGAAAATCACGGAGAACGACGAAGAACGCGAAGAACACGAACCAAAACGTGAATCAACACATCGATCTGCAACTGTGTGGCTACCACACGCTACAACAGTGAGGTTACGGCCTCACTTCCTCAAAATCTCCAGTACACACAGGGTATGGTTCTCTATGCGGATTTCAGCTAGCTACATCAGGGCATTGGGAGAGCAGGAAACCCTAGAAGCAAAGAGCAATGACTGAGATGGATGGGAGGAGGGTGTCTCCCTCTACTTATCCTAATTCTAATTCCTACTCTACCCCTGTCTAATTACAGAGTGAACCAGCTAAACCCTAGGGTATTCTGGACCAACTCAAGGTAGGTGGTGATCCGACGGCCACGCCCGCACAAATCGTAGCGTTGCCTCGACGCAACTCCCCGATTGCCGCCACGTGCCGCCCATGCTCTGCACCTCTGGTTTGTGGCCCAAACCGGGAAAACCAGCCTTCACATCCAACACCCCGGTTTTGAGGCCCAAACCGGGAAACCAGCCGACCAGCATCTGAGTTTTGTGGCCAAAACTCAGCAAACCTCAGCGCCCAGGTTTTTGAGGCCCAAACCTGGAAACCGTCCTTAGCTCGAGTTTTGTGGCCCAAACTCGGAAACCATTAGCACCCAGGTTTTGAGGCCCAAACCTAGAAACCGTCCACCCGATGGTTTTTCTCTGGCTCTACCACCAAACCGAAGCTGTAGAAGGGATGCACCGCCCGTGCACCCCGTCCACCGACATGTGTCCCCAAGTCCTTGACTCAGGCAACACATGACCGCAAGTCTTCGCTCATTGCTGTCCCAGGCTGTCAGCCACCACAGCTGATCCTCGGGCCCCGGTCCCTCAGTCAAGCCTCACGTCCGCCCTTCGCCACTCTCAGTCCCTCGGCACGACACGTCTCTACTTGACCTTCACCTTGCCTTTGATCACTGTATCCGTGCTCGACACCTGCACAACACAAGCCAAAGAACATGCGCATCATCCCAGTTGACAATCACTCATCACTCAGAGACTCGACATACACCCATGTATCCGCGCAGTCATTTGCTCTTTTGCTTCTAGGGTTTCCTGCTCTCCCATTCCCTGCTGTAGCGAACTGAGATCCACAGAGAAGACACTCATACCTCTGTGTCCGTGAGATTTTGAGGAAGTGAGACCGTAATCTCACTATTGTAGCGTGTGGTAGCCACACAGTTGCAAATTGGTGGTTGTGATTCGCGTTTTGTTCTTGTTCTTCGCGGGTTGCTTTTGTCCACGTTTTTCCTGTTGATCGATCTCTACTCGGTGCGTCTTTTGCAAATCTGTTTGAACCGAGTTGTTCTAGATCGTGAGGCACTTCTTTCCACCGAAGGAAATCAACTCTTACCTCACGAGCTATTAGATCGGTCGATTTTCATTTTGGATCAAGTTTTGCTCCTTTGCCCCGAATTCTTCCAATTCACTGATTTGGAGTTAGGTTCGAGCCATGATTCCTTTAGAATAGCTCACTAACCTCCTTGGAACTCCTCATACCTAGTCTAAGCCTTAGTGCTTTTGATTCGGAGGAGATCGAGTGATTTTCGTGGAACAACAGTTCTGAATCGAGACCATCAGATGCTCTGTTCTTGAGCATCGGTCGCTGAGTTCATACCATCGGGGCGTCCGTTGCCACGTGTCGTCTGACAGTGAGTTTTGAGGAGCATCGGACGCTGACCATCAGAGCGTCCGTTGCCATCGGACGCACCGAGGGTCAAGCATCGGACGTTAGGGTTTCACTGTAGCAGCGTCCGATGCCAGTCCAGTAAGGTTCTAGAAACGTCTTGTTCACATCGGACACTTCCGGTGTCAGGGCATCGGACGCTGGTCAGCATCCGATGCAGCTGTTTCTGCACTGATTCGTCCGCGGTTGGCTTGTCCGCAGTCGGTTTTAATTTTTGGCTTTTGCGTTGGGTTTCTAGAGTTGTGTAGTGTCTCGCTGTGCTTCTTAGAAGCATCCACCCTACATCTAGGGTCGTGAACACTCGCAAGCTCTAGTTTTGCTCTTGGGGTTGATTCTCGGCACAGTGGCAACAAGTTTTTGAAAAGAAATTTGAAGCTCCCATTCACCCCACCTCTGGTCGCTTTCTGATTGCACTCTCGGTCCTTCAATTGGTATCAGAGCGGGTTAAGGATCTTCCACCTTAGCCGGTTCCAGATCCACAGAAGGCGACATGGATCGCGGCGTGGGCAAACCGTCATTCTTCTATGGGACGAACTAAGCGTATTGGAAGATACGTATGTCGGCCTATCTCCAGAGCATGGGATCATCTGTTTGGGAGATTTGCAACAAGGCCGATTACGTTGTCTTGGCTGCTCGTGTTACTCAGCTTCAGATCGATGAGCACGATGCCAATAGCCGAGCACGTAACGCTCTTTTCTCCTGTTTGAGCATGTCTGAGTTTGATCGTGTTTCTCACCTCCCCATAGCTCGTGAGATTTGGGTGACCCTCATGCGCTTTCATGAGGGAACCACTCAAGTCAAATCCCATCTCTATGAGTCGCACAAGCGGGAGTATGAGAATTTTAGACATATGCCTGGCGAGAGCATAGAGAGTTTATTCGCTCGCTTTCAGGTCATTGTCAACAAGATGAGAGCGAACAAGGAGCTGTTGCCTTTCGATGATCATGAGAGAGCTTTGAAGCTTTTGCAAACTCTCGATCGGTCGGTGTGGGACTCAAAGGTCCAGGCGATCATCGAATCGTCTAACTATGAGACCCTCACATGCGACGAGCTCTTTAGTAAGCTCAAGTCTAGTGAGATTGACGCCATGTCGAGGGCATCTTATGAAAATCCTTCTGGCCCGTCGATGGCTTTGGTTTCTGGCTCTTCTGCTAACCCCTCTGGAGGATTTGCACTGTCTTCACTTCTTTCTGTCATAGAGGAGCAGTTGGAGTCTTTGGGGGATGATGAGTTGGCCTTGCTTGCCAACCGGTTCTCGCGGTTTCACAACAACCGCATGAACCGTCGCCGCGGAGGAGGACGCTCGGGATGTTTCGAGTGCGGCGACCCCGACCACTTCATCGCCAACTGTCCCAAGAAGAACAAGCAATCATTTGGGAAGGGCAATCATGGGCACAAGTATGACTCCGGCAAGCGCAAGGAGAAGTACGTCCCCGCGAAGCAAAAAGCGGAAGAGCGGCTTCAACAAGGAGTACATCAAGAAGAAGTACTTGGAAAAGGCCCAGGCTGAGCAGCGTGCTTTCTTCGCCACGCTCAGCGACGTCGACGACTTGGATGATGACTCCGCACCCTCAAGCGATGACGAGTCCGAGAAGAGGAAGAGGATCGAGGACAAGCTTAACAACCTCTGCTTCTTCGCCGATGACGAGGGCTTCTGCACCATGGTCCTTGGTGACGAGGTCGACGGCAAGCTTGACGAGATCCCTCAGAACGACGATGACTCCTCTCAGGTATCTCAAACTCCTGGGGAACTCTCTGCTGAGGTTGATAAGCTTACTGCCGCTTTGCTGAGTCAAGATAAGTTGCTTAGGCGTGCAGCTAGAGAGAGGAAGGAGTTTAGGAAGAAGTGGGAGGATACCGTGAAGGAGCTTGAGTTTGCTAGATCCACGGTCGTAGTTTCTGAGGAGAGTGAGTGTGAGATGTGCACCAAGCACACGACTGACCTTCTCACTTTGAGAGGTAAGTATGCTGCTTTGGTTGGAGAGGTGGATGAGCTCCGGGTTAGACCCGTGTTGTTGGGTGCGTGCAAGTCTTGTGCAGGCTTGCAATCCAGAGTTGGCAGAGAAGAATGCCAAGATTGTGTCTCTTGAGAAGGCCAGCTCGGGTAGCACTTGTGTGACTAGGTGTGCTTTGTGTGAGGGTTTAGAGATGGAGATAGCCAATGTGAAGCATGGCAAGATGCAAACCGAGGAAGAAAACACATACCTTCGGACCATCTTGTCATGGGTGTCTTGTGGTGAGCCGCAGCTTGAGATGATGATCTCCCAATTCAAACGTGCTGCTGGAGGTCCAGGTGTAGGTTTTGCTCAGGGAGTTGATGCTTCTTCTTTTGGCAAGATTGGAGAGTCGAGTGGTCTTAACCCGAGTGAGAAGCCCAACTCCACCACTACTCCCAAGCTTACCAAGATTCCACCCAAAGAGCCTCTCAAGCCTAACACCAAAGCTGGAGTGTATGAGGAACCTTCGAGAGCTCCACCCAAGAAATAAATGTGGCATCCCAAACCCAACCACCTGAAAAACAAGCTAGACACAATGCCACCTATCCAGGAGGAGCTTATGCCACAGAAGGGCAAAGTGATCCACACCCACTACCGTGAGTACCAACAACCCCTATGAGAGCGGTGAGGTACCATTGTGAGCACTGTGGGAGAGATGGACACTTGAGTGAGTTTTTCTTTAGGCGCAAGAGAGAGGAGCGTCGTGCAAGTGAGATGAACAATGCGGACATGTACCATCCTTTCCATGATGTACATGTGCCGAATGTTCAGAGGAGAGCTGCTAGGCCTAGAGGACCAATGCCTCAAGGTCCTAGGCATCAGGAAGGTGTTGCCCGGCGGGGTCCTGACTTTGCAGGATACGGACCCCGTGGCGGTGGCTTTGTTGAGCGTTTCCCTCCACCGCGTTTTGAGTATCGTGATGGACGCTCCTACCTTAGCGGACCACGTTTTCCTGTGTGTGGTGATCGCTTTCCACATAGGCGTGCTAGGAATGGTTTTTCTACTAACCGTTCTTTTGAGCAGCCGGCCCAACACTGGTATTCTTCCTATTTCACACACCCCAGTGTTGGACCGTATGCTCACCCTATGTCTTTTTATTGATGTAGGTAAAACGATTGGAGGACATTTGGTTGGTGGATTCTGGGTGCTCGAGGCACATGACCGGAAACGCCAAGTAGTTCTCCGGTCTTAGTCCTGTTGCCGGAAAGGAGTTTATCACCTTCGGCGACAATAGTAAAGCTAAAGTGTTGTCTCGTGGGTCGGTGCGAGTTAATGAACACTTTGTGTTGCGTGATGTTGCTCTTGTTTCTAACTTGCACTTTAACCTTCTTTCTGTTTCGCAACTTTTTGATGATGACTATGAGATTCGTTTTAAATCGAATCTCAGTTGTATTTTAGATCCTCGGGGCAATCTTGTATGTTTGATTTCGCCCTTTGGGAATGTCTTTCGTGCGAATTTCTCGGAGTCATTTGGATTTTCTCGTTGTCTTGTGGCTGGTCCTTCCTCCTCTGATCTATGGAAGTGGCATAGGAGACTCGGTCACCTGAGCTTCGACTTGCTTGCAAGACTTAGCTCACTTGGCCTAATCCGAGGATTGCCCAAATTATCCATGGAGAAGGATCTTGTTTGCCATTCTTGTAGACATGGGAAGATGGTTGCCGCTCCCCACCATCCAGTGACTCAGGTCATGACTAAGCGCCCTGGAGAGCTTTTACACATGGACGTTGTTGGTCCGGCTCGGGTGAGCTCGGTTGGGGGGAAGTGGTATGTACTTGTTGTTGTTGATGATTTTTCGAGATATTCGTGGGTCTTCTTTTTGACCGAGAAGACTGAGACTTTCTCTTTTGCTCGCAATCTGATTTTGCGTCTTCAGAACGAGTTCCCTATGAACTCGATGCGAGCTATTCGTAGTGATAATGGTTCCGAATTCAAGAATTCGGATTTTGAGAAGTTTTGTAACTCTTTGGGTTTGGAGCATCAGTTTTCTTCCCCCTACACACCGCCACAAAATGGTGTTGTAGAGAGGAAGAATCGAACCCTTGTAGAGATGGCCAGGACGATGCTCGATGAGCATAGGATTCCTAGGCGATATTGGGCCGAAGCTATGAACACTGCATGCTATATTTCCAATCGCATCTTTCTCCGAGCTTTCTTGAAAAAGACTTCTTATGAGTTGCGTTTTGAAAAACAGCCCAAAGTGAGTTACTTTAGAGTTTTTGGTTGCCATTGTTTTATACTTAAGAAAGGCAACCTGGACAAATTTGAGTCTCGTTCTTCTGACGGTGTATTTTTGGGTTATGGCACTCACACTCGAGCTTATCGTGTACTTAACCTTGATACTAACCGAGTCATGGAGACATCCGATGTCACCTTCGATGAGACCATGGTTTGTCCTTCTTCTCGTTTTGAGCGTGCAGGTGATCATGAGGTTGGTGAGCCTCTTTTTGATGACGAGGACGAGGGTGCTGAAGGGACGGATGATCCAACACCTCCTCCATCTGTTGTGCCGCAAGGAGTGGCTTCTACTACGACGCACGTCCCCGATCCTTCTTCGACTTGGGGGTCGTGGGATCCGCCATCTCGGGCTGTACCATTTGTACCCGGGGAGGCACCAACTGCTGTTGAGGGGGAGGTTTCATCAGCTCGGGAGGCGCCATGACACATTCAGCGCCAACACCCGCCTCAACAGGTTATCGGCAGCATCGACGAACGTGTCACTCGGTCCAGGTCACAACAAATCTCTCACTTTGCTCACTCTGCATTTGTTGCTGATTTTGAACCCCGAGATGTTGGACATGCTTTGACGGATCCGGATTGGGTCAATGCCATGCATGAGGAGTTAGAAAATTTTGAGCGAAATCGGGTTTGGGTTTTGGTTCCACCTCCTCCAGACTGTAATCCTATTGGGATAAAATGGGTTTTCAAAAACAAACAAGGAGAGGATGGCCACGTTGTGAGGAACAAGGCCAGACTTGTAGCCAACGGTTATAGTCAGAAGGAGGGAATAGACTATGAGGAGACTTTTGCTCCTGTAGCACGTTTGGAGGCTATTAGGATACTCTTGGCTTTTGCTGCATCCAAAGGGTTTAAAATTTTTCAAATGGATGTCAAGAGTGCCTTCTTAAACGGCTACATAGAAGAAGAAGTGTATGTCGAACAACCCCCCGGTTTTGAAAATCCCAAGTTTCCAAACCAAGTTTTTAAACTCCACAAAGCTTTATATGGTTTGAAACAAGCCCCTAGAGCCTGGTATGATAGGTTGAAAACCATTTTGCTTGCTAAGGGTTTTAAGATGGGATGTCTGGATAAAACACTTTTTCTCCTCAAGCAAGGCAAAGACACTCTCTTGGTCCAGATTTACGTGGATGATATCATTTTCGGTGGTTCTTCTCACTCTTTGGTTGCCAAGTTTGCAGATCTTATGAGCAGGGAGTTCGAGATGAGTATGATGGACGAGCTGATTTTCTTTCTTGGATTGCAAATTAAGCAAACCCGAGAAGGGACGTTTGTGCACCAGGGCAAGTACACCAAAGACTTGCTGAAGAAGTTCGATATGGGTGAGGCCAAGCCTTTACCAACACCCATGTCGACCACGACGGCCCTGGATGCGGACAAGGAGGGAGAAGCTTGGACCAGAAGGAGTACCGGAGTATGATCGGGTGGCTGCTCGACCTGACGGCAACACGCCTGGACATTCAGTTCGCGGTGTGTCTGTGCGCACGCTTTCAGGCGTCGCCGCACACTTGTCACCGTCAGACGGTCAAGCGCATTATGAGGTACCATCGTTTCACCCCTGAGTTTGGGATTTGGTATTCAGCTTCCTCCACCCTCTCCCTTTGCGGTTTTTCTGATGCCGATTTTGCTGGTTGCCAACTTGAGCGCAAGTCCACTTCTGGGACTTGTCAGTTTTTAGGTTCTTCTCTTGTATCTTGGTCTTCTCGCAAGCAGTTTAGTGTCGCTCAGTCTACCACAGAGGCTGAATATGTTGTTGCGGCTAGCTGCTGTTCTCAATTGCTTTGGATGATGGCCACTTTGCGTGATTTTGGTCTGAGCTTTTCTCGCGTGCCTTTACTTTGCGACAGCACGAGTGCAATTAGCAATGCTAAGAACCCCGTGCTGCATTCTAATACCAAACACATTGATGTGCGCTTTCATTTCTTGCGAGACCATGTTGAGAAGGGTGATATCGACCTTCGCCATGTCGATACTCATCATCAGTTGGCTGATATTTTCACCAAGCCTTTAGACCAATCAACCTTTAATCGGTTGAGAGGTGAGCTTGGTGTGTGTTTCCCCTTTTAGATGGAGGAAACATTTTGGTTCTTGTATCATAGACTGACTCTTTTTCTTTCGTTTTGTTTTCTTTTCTGATAGTCTAGTTTTTGCATTTCATCATGCATCTTTACTTTCTGAGCTTCATGTATATAATCTTTAGAATGTGATTTTGCTCTATCTAGTATGCTCTGATGCTTTATGATGATGCTTGTAGCTTATGCTCTTTCTGATCACTGATACATGTTATGAGTTGAGGTATTTTGTAAATGGTGAACTTGCTTAATGAACATAAAACTTGAAATTGTTCACCATTGAGATATGCAACTAGCATGTGTAGGATGTGTTGAATTTACTTGTGCTTTTCATATATGCTAGGTTGCTATGTCTCTAGTTCTGAGTCATTCACTTGCTTGGTATGTTTATATCTGTCATAAAATTGAACCAAGTTTTAAGTGAATCAGAAAGATCGAGATGGGATTGCTTGTCAACACATCATGGTATCAAGATAGTTTCTCATTGCACATTGAGTTAAACTTGAGCCGTGTAGTGTTTGACCGAAATCGATGCTTTAAGCTTCTGATTGCATTTGCATAGGCTTAGCTCGGTTGAAAAGTTAGGCAATGACAAGCTTTCAACCTCTCGCAGTCACATGCTGAATTTTAAACTTGTGTAATCTCACTGCTGCAACTCCGATTAAAGTCTGAAAACACAAGTCTATGTTTCATTCTATGGCATGATGGTTGAACTTTGCTAGGGGTATCTCACCTTGTATATATGTTTAGCACTTGTTTGACTTCCTGTCTATACATGTGTAGTGCTATTTTGATGGTGAATACCATTTTGGCTAAAACTGCTCACTTTGCTCATATGTTCATATTCCGTATTTGGTGATCAGCTTGAGCCTTTGCTAGCATGTTATGGATGTTGTTGGGTCATCGGATCAGAACTGTGTAGAGCATCTTTTCATTCTATTGACTATATTCCTGAAGCAGCTAACTTGCATTTTTGAATCATATGCATTTTGGAAGGGGGAGAAATGTAAAATCATAAGGTAGAAATTTGCTTGATAGTGCATTATCAACTAAGGGGGAGAATTTCTCTCAAATCATAAGATCAACTGAGGGGGAGATTTCCTGATTGTTGCACTATTTGAGGGGGAGTTTGCGAGTTTGCTCGTTTGCTGATTTTTAAATTTTCCAATTGGTTCAGAGCGTTTTTGATAACTAGTTGTGTTGAGCCTTTGCCTCTTTTTTGAGGGACTAGCATATGCTTTTCAGTTCAATTGGTTCGGAGTGGTTTTGATAGCTAGTTGTGTTGAGCCTTTGCCTCTTTCTTGAGGGACTAGCATACGCTTCTCAGTTTTTGAGTTTTTCAATTGGTATCAAGCTCTTCTGTTCTTGAGTTGGTAACAGTTGATATCGAGTTTTTCTGCTAGCGGTGTTGAGCCTGTTCTACCTCTTCTTGAGGGCTAGCTTTGCTTTGCTTGGTTGCGTCGAGCCGTTGCCCATGTCTTTGGGGACCAAGTTGTCTTGCTCTTTCCACTTGATCTTCTTCGGCTTTGCTATGCTTTTGGGTCATTTGGTCGAGTTCTCTCTCCTTTCTCTTCCTTCTTCTATTTCCATTATGATTTGTGTTGGTAGTTGACAATGCACTCATCAAGGGGGAGATTGCGGATACATGCGTGTATGCCGAGTCTCGAGTGACGAGTGATTGTCAACGGGTTTGATGCGCATGTTCTTTGGCTTGTGTTGTGCAGGTGTCGAGCACGGAGACAGTGATCGAGGGCAAGTTGAAGGTCAAGTAGAGACGTGTCGTGCCGATGGACCGGGAACGGTGAAGGGCGGACGTGAGGCTTGGACTGAGGGACCGGTGGCCTGAGGATTAGCTGTGGTAGCTGACATCCTGGGATAGTGACGAGCGAAGACTTGCGGGGCACGGTGTTGCTCAGGTCGAGGACCTGGGGACACGTGTCGGTGGACGGGGTGCACAGGCGGTGCATCCCCTCTACAGTGTCGGTTTGATGGTTGAGCCACCGAAAAACCATCGGGTGGACGGTTTCCAGGTTTGGGCCACAAAACTTGGGTGCTGCGGGTTTGCCGAGTTTGGGCCACAAAACTCGGACTGAGGACGGTTTCCAGGTTTGGGCCTCAAAACCTGGGCGCTGGCGGGTTTCTGAGTTTGGGCCACAAAACTCAGATGGTGGGCGGCTGGTTTCCCGGTTTGGGCCTCAAAACCGGGGGTTGGTCGTGAAGGCCTGGTTTCCCGGTTTCGGCCACAAAACCGGGGGGCGGAGTCCGTGAAAAGGACAAGCAGAGCGGTGGCGGCACGTGGCGGCAATCGGTGAGGTTGCGTCGAGGCAACGCTACCAGTTGTGCGGGCGTGGCTGTCGGATCACCACCTACCACGAGTTGGTCCAGAATAACCTTAGGGTTTAGCTGGTTCGCTCTGTATATAATTAGGGTAGAGTGGGAATTAGAATTAGGATAAGTAGGGGGAGACACCCACCTCCCAAACCATCTCAGTCATTTGCTCTTTGCCTTCTAGGGTTTTCCTGCTCTCCCAATTCCCTGCTATAGCGAACTGAGATCCACAGAGATGACAATCATACCTCTATTTTCGTGAGATTTTGAGGAAGTGAGACCGTAATCTCACTATTGTAGCGTGTGGTGGCCACACGGTTGCAAATTCGTGGTTGTGATTCGCGTTTTGTTCTTGTTCTTCGTGGGTTGCTTTTCTCTACGATTTTCCCGTTGATCGATCTCTTTACTCGTTGCGTCTTTCGAAAATCCGTTTGAACTGAGTTGTTCTAGATCGTGAGGCACTTCTTTTCACCGAAGGAAATCACCTCTAACCTCACGATCTAGTAAATCGGTCGATTTTCGTTTCGGATCAAGTTTTGCTCCCTTTGCCCCGAATTCTTCCAATTCACCGATTTGGAGTTAGGTTCGAGCCATGATCCCCTTGGGATAGCTCACTAACCTCCTTGGAACTCCTCATACCAAGTCTAAGCCTTGGTGCTTTTGATTCGGAGGAGATCGGGTGATTTTTGTGGAAGAACAGCACTGTTTCGGGACATCGGACGCTCAAGCCATGAGCATCGGACGCTGTGTTCATCACATCGGACGCGTCCGGTGCCACGTGTCATCTGACAGTGGTTTCAAAGGAGCATCGGACGCTGACCATCGGAGCGTCCGTTGTCATCGGACGCGCCGGAGGTCTAGCATCGGACGCTAGGGTTTCACTGTAGCAGCGTCCGATGCCAGTCCAGTAAGGTTCCAGAGAGGTTCATTTGGCATCGGACGCGTCCTGTGCTGAGCCATCGGACGCAGGCCAGCGTCCGATGCAGGTGTTTCTGCGCTGTTTCGTCCGCAGTTCATTCGCCCTTTGTCGGATTTGATTTCCGTCTTTTGCGTTGGGTTTCTAGGGTTGTGTAGTGTCTCGCTGTGCTTCTTGGGAGCATCCACTCTACATCTAGGGTCATGGACACTCGCAAGCTCTAGGTTTGCTCTTAGGGGTGGATTCTCGGGACAGTGGCTACATGTTTCTGAAAAGAAATCTGAAGCTCCCATTCACCCCCTCTCTGGTCGCTTTCTGATAGCACTTCCAGTCCTTCACACCTAGACATCTGAATGCAGTTTTATGTATATCCTCTTCTGCCATAAAAATTTGGTTATAGCCAGCATTGCCATCCATAAAACTGATAACTTTATGTCCTGCTGCTGCATCGACTAACATATCTGCCACTGGCATTGGGTAGCCATCCATTGGAGTAGCTTTATTCAGATCCCTGAAGTCAATACAAACCCTCATTTTTCCATTTTTCTTATATACAGGGACCACGCTAGATATCCACTCAGCATATCTACATTGCCGAATGAAATTAGCTTCATAAAGCCGAGTGATTTCTGTTTTCACATCAGCCATAACTTTTGCTCTAATTCTTCTTGTAGCTTGTTTCACAGGCCGACTCCCATGTTTAATAGGTAGCCGATGTTCAACCAATGATCGATCAAGACCAGGCATCTCAGAATAATCCCAAACAAAGCATTCTTTGTACTCTTTCAATAATGCAATAAGCTCTTGCCTAAACTTGGGATCCAACTTGGCACTAATGTATGTCAACCTCGGCTTATCACCGTTTCCAATATCAACTGCTTCTAGTTCGTCAGCCGACGTAAAACCTTTACCCATCTTACTCTCATCTTCATTAACTGTACAATCCATTAAATATTTTTTTTGAAGCCGACTGCTTGGATCGGCTATTGACTTTCGTCAACTGTTTTGAGAAAGTCTTCTTCAAGATCAGAGGATCTAACCTTAGCAGGTAATATGAACAGAGCAGCGATGTTAGCCGATGACTCACCTTTATCGGCTATTTGCTTCACTTGCCAGACTTTGGATTTCTTCTTCTGGGTTTCATCATTTCTCAACCTTTGAACCCGTCGCTTTTGGCTTTTGGTTAGACCACCAGGACACCATTGCCCCTCTTGCCAAGGATGATCATGATCGGCTAATCTTGCTCCAAGCCGATTATGAACATTTTCATTTTTTATGCGCCGATCTGTATTTCCAAACCTCAATCTTTCATGTACAGATCGGCGGTTGTCTCTCGACTGCCTATACTCTCGGTATTGATCACTGCATTCCGGGCAATTACGAAGAGTAGGAAGTTTTAAGCCTTCATTCCAACAATGCCTGAAGAAGGGACAGTCCCAATGATTCTTCTCTTCATCTCTGATGCGTCTTCCTTCTTCCCGGGACTTCCTGTACTCTTCTTCTTCGAGCAACTCTTGATATTCTTGTTCATCTCTTTCTCTTTGCATTTGGCTCCTTTCCTTCTGACGTTGCCACTTGTTCAGTAAGATCCTGATAGTTGGGCACCTTCTTGCTTCTCTAGCCTTTGAAGTCTCAGGTTGATCGTTGCTTTTCTTTCCTTTCATCTCCTGAGACTCTTTAGCTGTTAACTGCTTCTTTGGATCAACTGTTCCATTTGCCTTGGTTTTATCAGAAGTCAACACCTTGATCTCACTCCGAGGTGTTGAGGCTACCATGTTCTGTGGGAAAGGATGACCATTGATGCTCATGCCTTTGGCTTTTTCCAGGCCTATCCTTCCTTTAATGATCGCTCTTTGTATCATGTCTCTGAAAACTCGGCAATCGTTAGTAGTATGGGTACCAGAATTATGAAATTTGCAGTACCTTTTGTTTTTAAGCTCCTCGGCCGATGGGACAGTATGATTCCCAGTCAATTTGATCTGACCCTTTTCCAGTAAGTAGTCAAATATCTTGTCGGCCTTGGTGATATCGAAGCCATATTTCACATCTTTCTCGGTACTCTTACCCTTTGCCCAAGGCATGTACTCATTGTTTCTCCAAACCCAGTCTACCGCAGCCACTTCTTCATCACTTTCGTCTTCTGAATTATTGTTTTTATCCTCCAGGAAGAAATGGCTTTCTGCATTATAGGCTTTCTTAGGCTTAAAGACTTGATTGTACCGGTTTTGGGCATCGATACTTGCCACCTTTTTAGCTAGATCAGCTATGTTGTTGCAACCGAAGCCGATTTTCTCTCTAATAGCAGGTATTAATCCTCGGATTGCAATGCTAACCACCTCTGAATCTGGCAATGTCAAGGAATAGCATTGATTCTTCATCTCTTGTAACACCTCAGGTGTTTACATGAATAAAATGTTGTCATGTCATCATAAGCATTTTATAGCATCATGTGCTAGCTCACCTTGAGATGCATTCACTAAAATGAGTTTAATTCCTAATGTGTGAGCAACTTTGTTTATGCTTGTGATGCAGCCCCAAAACCTAATTTAGAATGTCATTATGAAGTAACTTGTGTTCATTCCCAATTGACTAGAGTCATGTAAAGGCATGAATCCAAGTTCAACCATTTAAAAGGTTACAAAATTTATTTAGCTTAAAAGTGGGAAAATCATTAAATTCCTATATAAATTAATTAGACCTTTCTAGTTAACTCAAAATCTATGTATAATTGGGGGTTGACCCTAAAAGATTTTTGGTAGATCTTGAGAGGTACAACTTTGGTATTTAAAGTTTTCAAAGTTTCTGTACAAAATTTTAAGTAATTATGAATTTACTCAAACCCTGGAAATGGTCCCCTTTTTACTTTAATCTTGCATTTCAAAAACTATTTGGAATCTGAGTTTGAGATCTACATCAAAGTTGTAGAGAATTTCAAAATGAACATTTCATACATTGACCATTTTTCAAGTGTCAATGAAAAATCAAAAGTAATTTTGCTTCTACTGCAAAACCCTAGTTCTGTCCCCTTTTCAAATTTCCAATTTGAAGTTGATTTGAACTGTTTTGATCAAATTGACCTATTTCCACTTGAAATCAGACATAGGGTGTTAAAGCAAAGTTGTAAAACTTTTCAAGCTCTACATTTCATCTTTTGACAAATCTTGAAGTGTAGTTCAAATTTCAAAAGTAATTTCAAAATTTCAGAAAGGGGGGATAGAGCCATGAACAGTGCATGAAGGGGGGAAGCTCCTGGAGCTCGCCAGCGAGCTGCTTGATCGCGCTGGGAAGCATGCCCTGTGCCCGCGAGCTGCTTGCTAGCTTTGCGCGCGAGTTCAACACGCCGCCGCCCTCTCCTTCATCCCTATCGCACCGCAGAAACGCCGTATCTCGCTTTTCTCCTCTGCTTGCTCGCCGCCGCCGCTGTCGCTTTGCTCGGTTACGCCGGCCATCTGAGAGCTCCTCCGCTCCATTTGGTTGCGCCAACACGCTCGCCTCGTCGTTGCAGAGCGATAGCGCTAAGTTGCAGCTCCTCTCGCTCCCGCATCAGCCCGGCGACCGTCGTCTTCCTCCCTGCCGGCCAAACTTCCACCGAGTTCAAGTTCACCGTTGGCAGGTGAGCTCGGGGCCTTATTGGCCAAACCATCTACACCTACCTCTTCTCCTTGATGTGCTGGTTACGGTCGGCTGGCGTTTGAGGTCTCTACCGCTCTGGCTTGAGCAGTCCACGGAGGTTGCCGCCGGTGAAAGCTCTGCCATCGATGTCGCCACCGTGGTCAGCGAGCTCGGTGTCCTTTCGTCCTCACCCGAGTCTTGTTATCGCTTCCTCATCTCTTCCTGATGCTCTAACACCATGTCCTTGGTTTTGTCTCCCTCTGACGCAGCCGAAACGGGTCGTCGCCGTCGAGCCGCACCGCTAGTTTTCGCCATCGTCGTCGTCCTCGCTGTTTGGAACCGCGTCAGCCTCGGAGGTCTGGCCTGCTAGAGTCGCGGTGAGCCCCTGGTGCTGATGCGTACGTCCGCAGGTGCAGTAGGGCTCCCAGTTGGCTGGCGTGCTGCCGCCGTGCCGTCGCGTCCGCCGCTAGCGTCGTCAGGGTTGGGAGAGAGGTCGAGGGAGGAAGTTTGAGGGTTCCTCGGAGTCGTGAGGTCTAGGGGTAGGCGCTGAGCCGGTTAGTTTAGCCAGAGGGGGTCGCGTTGCTCTGGCATGTGCGAGCCGAAGCTCGCCGCCGTCGACCATGGAGTCGGGGACGTGTCGACGAGAATTCGATTAAACCCGAGGGCCTAAGTGCAAAGTCCCAGACTCAGTTGAATAGTGCCTAACAGTGACGAGGACTTAGTTGTAGTTTGGTTAAAGCCGGAGGGCTTTTCTGCAAAGTTGGTTGTGCAAGCGCGGGCAGGCCCGAGTTGGGCCGGCTTGCGCGCGGGTTGGGCCGAGTGGGCCGGTTTCGGCCTAATGAGGTTTTTATTTATTTAAACGCTTTAATCTATTTTCTGATATGTGCATACTAATGCTATTTTTGTTATTTTTGTATGAATTAATCTGTTGATTCAAAATTATGGAAAAATTTGTACATGCTCTATGAAATGTGTAGTTTTTACGAAAAATATAATATATACATGTTTCTGTACACTGTTTTGTAGTAAATATTATGCCTTTTAATTCTTGAATATGTATTTAATGATTTTTGTAAAATTGAGTTTAACTCCAAAAATGCTAAAATTTATTTTGTGCACTGTTTGGGTCATACCCAATCTGTGTACAAAATTTGAAATAGTTTAAGCATAGTTTGCTTCACAACTTAATTTCATGCTAATTAAATTACTTTCTTTATAAATAAGTAATGTTGTTTAACACGAAAACCTAAGTCTCTTTATGGTAGATTTGGGGATTAAGTTAGCTGAATTATCTTGATCTGCTGAGTGAATTATCTTGATCTGCTGTTTGATGCGGACAAGCTTCACTCATTTAATCATGTATGTTTGTACAAGTTGGTTTGTTGGTTTGCAACTGTACCGTGATGAAAAGATGTTGCAAGATAAAAGTTTATAACTTAGAAAATTTCCATCTTTAGCATGATCATGTCACGAGCATCTCATCAAGCATGCACTTCATTATCGTGTAGCTTCCGAAGTGATCGATTGTCCGGACGAGGTTGGTCCCGAGAGTTCGGAGTGTCCTGTTGATCTGGATTATCAGGAATTTCAGACCCTTCCGGTCAACGAAGGCAAGTCCCGGTTCATTTAACCATTTCCTTGGTTTTGCAAATTACACTTACTTTCAATAACCTGATGCATTAGAGGTTTAGCCAATAAATGCTTTAAACTTGTTGATGCATGATCAACCTTGTTATTGATATATCATTCCTTGATACCTGCTTTACACAAATGATAGAAATGCTCAGCCTTGCTTTCTCACGCTTCTGATAAATGTTTTGATACTTATCATTTTGGAATGATCAAGAGAAAGAAGTAGGGTCAAGACCAGACGGGCACATGCATCGAACCTTGGGTTGGTGTAGAGTGACCCGGATGTGTCAGTTTAGGGTTAACCGCTGTTGGCCTGCTAAATTGAGAAACTGTGAAGTACCGATCATATGCTACGGTAAGCTCTGCCTTGGGGGTTCTTCAATGAGAACGGCTAATCGCGCACTGGGAGTGGAGAGATGGCGGGAGTACTAGCTACCCTCGTGGGTTAAAGTCCCGGATTGGAGGTGTACAAGTACTCTCGGGTGGCGCGGACCCGGTCTTGTTTGGAGGATCCAAGGATTGAGTTGATATATGTGTGATCGAGGGTCTACATATGTCGTATGATCGTGGAAAACTCCCAGATCTGGTTGAATCGATTCGAATCGTCGTGCTCCTCGGTTATGGAGACTCAATCTACTGACCCGCACCGTAGAATGAAAATGGGACTGGTTTAAGAAAGAATGATAATGATCTTTCATTAATGTTCACTTTCAATTCTTAACTACGTACTTAAATGATTAAGTAAAATTTGGATCTAGGATTACTCTAGTAAGCTTTTATGCAAATGAAAAGTGCTATTGAGCCTACCCAAGCCAGCATACCTGTTTCTTCTCTTCTCTTGTCGGGTAAGCCTTGTTGAGTACCGTTGTACTCAGGGTTTGTTAACCCCTGTTGCAGGTGACGTTCACGAGCAGCCTTGCTTGGAGGCTTGTTGCGTGACCGTCATTGAGGAGGACGTGTCCTGGGAGGAGTAATGCAACCCTTAGGCGGGGTTGTCTGTGTGATATACAGTTTTAGTAATGTTGTTTCCACTACCTAGGATAAGGTTTGAAACTATGGTTTGTAATAACTACGCGAGTTTGAACAACTGGTTTGTAAAACTTATGGTGTAATACTTCCGCACTTTTATCTCTGATGTATATTATTTGTGAAATGTTGTAATACTGTCATGACTCTTGCAATGATCCTGGGAGTGTAAGGAAACGTGAATGAGTCGGGTTACCCGATGACACGTGGTGGGTCTTTTGGGCTATTGGGGCACAGTGTATGACTGTCTGAGGTCGGTAGGACAAGGACAGATACACGTGGGCCCTAATAATCCAAAGGGTTCCGTCACAGCTGGTATCGAAGTGATCATTGCAGTAGTCTTGGAGTATTGTTGCAAAACTTCAAAATGATTTGAGTCGAAACTAATCGAAAATTTAGTTTGGTCCAAAATGTTTTTGACTTACCCCGTTCATGCTCTTCGATCTATGTTCTGTTTTGAGTAGTAGGTCGTAGAGTGTTAAGTGGAACAGCATGTTAAGTTAAGCCTTAATTTGAAATTGTTGTCAATTTCTACTCCTATGTAATGGAGTATAATTTAAAATATATATGCTTTATGCGTAAGTACGTTTCATGCATTATGCTTAATCAACTTGTGGTATGTGGTATAGTTGGGTAAGGGTTAGAATCCAATCCTGTCTTGCTATCCAAAAAGTATTTTCCTTTATCTGCCTAATTCAAAATCTTATCTCACTAGGATGCCGCGCGGTAAGGAGACAGCTCGCAAGAGTACGGGTCCCCATGGTGTACCCAAACACCAACTCGCATCCCGCAAGGAGGAAGAGTCCAGCAGGGGTCAGGAGATCAATGAGGACTTACGGGCAGAGGTCCGTGAGTTGAAATCTCAGTTGGCCACCACCTCTCGGGAGAAGAGTTTAGCACTTGCCAAAGCTGGAGGCATGAAAATCAAGCTGGAGGGGGCCAACAGAAGCGTGGTCAATGCAGAAAAACTCATGACTAAAATGCTTGGAGAATGGAACACCGCTTGGCAGCGAGAAGATGCCGCTTTAGCCCGTCTGCATGAGTTGGAGGCGTATGTAACGGATATAGAAGCATTCAATGACCAGTTGCATGAGGAAGTCCATGTGTTGTACGATCAACTCCATCCACCTCCACCTCCAGATGTAGCTGAAGATGAGATGGGTACGATCATTGATGATGGGGAGATAGATGGGCAGAGTGAGGAAGACCCTGATGTAGTTGAGTATGCTGATGACAACGACAGTGAGAGTGAGGGTGACGAGTCAGTCGTCTCCCATTAGAGTGTCAGGCGTGGATCTTGAACCCTAGAGGGTAGGGGCTGTGTAATAGTCTAGCTTAACATGATCCTAAGTTAGTTGAATCATGTATCAGTCCTGTTATGCATGAATAATGTAACATAAGTGTGTATGCAGTTACTGTTTTTGTATCATAACCAGAAATCAATAAAGTTTGGTTTGTTTATAAGCAGATGCCTCGTACCCGTGCTGCTGATGGGGCTGATTCGTCCCATGATGGGGAGGATGTCCCCCACGCACCCCCAGTTCCACCAACACTGGCAGAAGCCATTGCTGCACTCATGCAGGCCACAACTGAAAATGCACGTCTGATACAGGGTCTAGTTCAAAATGCACCACATGGGCAGCATGGCCGACATAATCAACAGATCCAGGAGAGTACTTATCAGGATTTCATAGAAACCAGGCCGCCAGTTTTCACCAAGGCGGATGAGCCTCTAGAAGCTGCAGATTGGCTCCGTACTATGAATCAGAAATGTGGGCTAATCCACTACACTGAAACCCAGAAGCCATCCTTCGCAGCCCAGCAGTTGAGGGGAGCTGCAGGGACTTGGTGGGCAAACTTTGAGGCTGCCCAAGCTCCAGGACACCGCATTACCTGGGATGAATTCTCGAGAGCTTTCAAGGCTCACTACATTCCAGCGGGTGTGATGTGGATGAAAGCCGAAGAGTTCTTAGCCCTCAGGCAGGGGGATCAGCCAGTACAGCAGTATATTGGCAAGTTTAATCATCTGTCTTAGTATGCTCTGGATCACGTAAACACTGATGACAAGAAGCGCAGTTGCTTCATGAGGGGGTTGAATACGAAGATGCAGAAGCTGCTAGCAATGTGTGACGAGAATATCTCCTTCAATGATGCGGTGAACAAAGCTATATCTGTAGAAGAAAAGCATTTCAAGCATCTTGAAGCGAAGAAGAGGAAGGGTGGAAGTTCAACCGGATCGTTTGGTGGCAATAAGAGGCGCCAGCGTATCATTTACCACCCAGTCCAACATAACCGTCCACAGTACCGTCCACCCCATCAACAACAAGCCAGCTCACAGCAGTCATCTGCTAGAACTGTTGTGAACCCTAACTATCCACGACAGCCGAATGCCCCTGGCATTCGAACCCAGACTCCTCAGAACCACAACTACCCATGTTATAATTGTGGGAAACCGGGCCATTTCTCCCGTAATTGCCCGTATCCCAGGAAAAGTATCCTAAATACTCCACCAGGACAAAGTGGTCAGAATTCCCAGCAGCGGCCACAGCAACAGCCACAACAGAATCAAGGCCGCAATATCAATTAGAAGAATAAGGCTGTCCAGAAGACTGGCCGGGTATACTATGCGCAAGCGGCAGATATTCCTGAAGGGGAACCCATCATGATGGGTATGTTTTCAGTCGCTCGCCATCCTGCCGTATTACTATTTGATTCTGGTGCATCGCATACCTTTGTCAGTAAGCGTTTTGTTGAAAAACATCATATACCCACTGGGGAAGCTCAAGAAAGTTTCCTTATACACACACCTGGAGGTCGTATATATACAAAGGAAGTGGCGCATCAGGTGCTCGTAGAATTTGCCGGGCATACTTATCCCACTAATATGATAGTAATCAAGGATCAGGATATAGATGTGATCCTAGGGATGAACTGGATGTACCAGCAGAAGGCAATATTAGATGCCTTGCATAGAACAGTCAGGTTGATCATACCCAATAGTACTTCTGAACTCTTTATCCAACTTCCTATTCCAAAGAAAACCATTGACCAGATGTGCGGCAGCGTCTGTGCAACAACAGTTAAAGAGGTTCAGGATATTCCAGTAGTCTGTGAGTTCCCGGATGTGTTTCCTGAAGACTTGCCGGGGTTACCACCAGATCGTGATGTGGAGTTCAGCATAGAGCTAAAGCCAGGAATAGCACCAATATCTCGACGGGCCTATAGAATGCCACCTAAGGAACTAGCAGAATTGAAAGTTCAGTTACAAGAATTACTGGATAAGGGTTATATCAGACCTAGTTCCTCACCATGGGGTTGTCCTGCTTTGTTTGTCAAAAAGAAAGACCAAACTTTGAGGCTATGTGTGGACTATCGTCCGCTGAATGAAGTAACAGTGAAAAATAAGTACCCTTTGCCGCGGATTGATCTTCTGTTTGATCAACTCACGGGCGCCAAGGTATTTTCCAAGATAGATTTGAGATCCGGGTACCACCAAATAAAAATAAGGCCGGAAGATATTGCTAAAACTGCTTTCACCACCAGATATGGCATGTATGAATATTTAGTCATGTCCTTTGGGTTGACCAATGCTCCAGCTCACTTCATGTACCTGATGAACTCTGTGTTCATGCCCGAACTAGACAAGTTTGTGGTGGTATTCATTGATGATATTTTGATATATTCCAAGAATCTACGAGATCATGCTGAACATCTCAGAGTAGTGTTGGGCCATCTGAGAGATCACCAGCTTTATGCAAAATTTAGTAAATGTGAGTTCTGGCTAGATCGAGTTCCATTTCTGGGTCATGTGTTATCGGTCGAAGGTGTAGCTGTGAATCTAGACAAGGTACAAGAAATCCTTGAATGGGAATCCCCCAGAACTGTTCATCAAGTTCGCAGTTTTCTGGGTATGGCAGGTTATTACCGCAGGTTTATTCCAGACTTCTCCAAAATTGCCAAACCCATCACTGAGTTGTTAAAGAATGAAGTCAAATTTAGCTGGTCAAATAAATGTGAAGAAGCTTTTCAGAAACTAAAGAAATTTTTGACTACGGCTCCAATCTTAGCCCAACCCAATATTGAGAAGCCGTTCGATGTGTATTGTGATGCTTCTGGTATCGGGATTGGTTGTGTGTTGATGCAAGAGGGCAGAGTAATAGCTTATGCATCCAGGCAGCTGAAACGTCATGAGGAACACTACCCAACTCATGATTTAGAGTTAGCAGCAGTTGTCCATGCCCTAAAGATTTGGCATCATTACCTCTTGGGCAATACCTGTCACATATACACCGACCACAAGAGTTTGAAATATATTTTCACCCAGTCAGAGCTGAATATGCGACAACGGAGATGGTTAGAGTTAATCAAAGATTATGATCTTGAAGTACATTACCATCCCGGAAAGGCAAATGTGGTAGCCGATGCTCTTAGTCGGAAGGTTCATTGTAACTGTACCACGGTCAGGCCAGTAGATCTTGCTCTCTGTTCCGAGTTAGAAAAACTGGGTATTCAGATAATCACTCAGGGCAGTTTGTCTAACATATCAGTTCAATCTTCTATCAAAGACCAGATTGTAGCCGCTCAAAAAGAAAACAAGGGTATTGTTCACCTCAAAGAGAAAGCCAAGGCAGACAAAGCTTCTTGCTTCCGAGTCGATGGAGTAGGAGTGGTTTGGTTCAAAGACAGACTGGTTGTTCCGAAGAATCCTGAGCTGAGAAAACAAATTCTTGATGAAGCTCATCTTACCCCGTTTGCGATTCATCCGGGGAGTACAAAAATGTACCAGGATCTTAGGCAAAGATTCTGGTGGACTAAAATGAAGATTGAAACTGCAAAGTATGTAGCCAGATGTGATACTTGCCAGAAAGTCAAAGCCATTCATCTTAAGTCAGCTGGTGAACTGCAGCCATTGCCAATTCCTGCTTGGAAATGGGAGGATATCAGTATGGACTTTATTGTTGGTTTGCCAAGAACATCCAAGGGCTACGACTCTATTTGGGTTATAGTAGATCGACTGACCAAAGTTTCACATTTTATACTAGTCAAGACCGCCTATACGGCACCAACATATGCCAGGATATACTTTCAGAGGATTATGAGTTTGCATGGAGTTCCGAAGACTGTTGTCTCCGATAGGGGTACTCAGTTTGTTTCAAAATTTTGGGAGAGTTTACATGAGTCTCTGGGTACTAAACTCTTGCATAGTACAGCCTACCATCCACAGACAGGGGGTCAGACTGAGAGAGTAAATTAGATATTAGAAGATATGCTCAGGGCATGTGCTCTTAACTTTCCATTTAAGTGGGAGGAGTGCTTACCATTAGCAGAGTTCTCATACAACAATAGCTATCAAGAGAGTATCCATATGGCACCATTTGAAGCTTTATATGGCAGAAGGTGTCAGACTCCGTTACATTGGTCCGAACCCGGTGAAAGATGGTTCTTTGGTGTCGATCTAGTTGAAGAGACCGAACAGAAAGTCAAACTCATACAAAGTAATCTAAAGATAGCAAATCCCGACAGAAAAGCTATGCATACAAAAGGCGTAGGCCTTTAACGTTTGCCAAAGGAGATTTTGTGTATCTAAAGGTGTCACCCACCAAGGGTGTTTATCGTTTCGGGGTCAAGGGCAAGCTTGCTCCCCGTTACATCGGACCTTTTCAAGTCCTGGCCAAGTGTGGCAAAGTGGCATATCGCATTCAACTACCAGCTCATCTGTCAGAAGTTCATAATGTGTTTCACATCTCGTAGTTGAAGAAGTGTCTGCGAGTTCCTGACCAAGTAATTGATGTCGAAGGGTGTAACGTAACGGCCCTAACCCCATGGCCCACTGATCACCGTCAACCACTGACAGTCGATCCGTACAGCCAAGAGATTAAGACCGGTTCCGCTACTGGGCTACATCAGTGCCCGATGTCCGCAGGATCATCTCACAATTCAGTTACAATCTCTTGAACATTTTGACAAATAACATCGGAGTAAATAGCGGAAGACTTAGATAACAATAGTTTTACAAACCAGGGTTCAACATAAAATTAAAGTGAAGTTATTACAGACCATAGTTCAAATAGATAGAGTTGGCAGAGTAGCATATGACAACAACTAAAGGGTAAAGATACTTCACCCAGCCCGAGGGTGAAAAATCACTCATCGGCCTCATCGGCCTCTTCCTGAACAACAGTCACACAGCAGGGTCCAAGGCATACTGAGGAATCTGCCATACCTGCAACATGGGTAATAAAACCCTGAGTACAAAGGTACTCAACAAGACTTACCCGACTAAAGAAAAAGGGAGAAGACTCAGGTATGAGAGGCTTAGGGTAGTCAAGGTAAAGCTTTAAGCAAGTTCAAGTATTTTGCGGAAAAAGCATTTTTTTTGTAAACCTTATTTTATTTTGGAAAGATTCAGTCTTCCTCAATTCTTCATCATTCATGATTCATTTTACATTTCAAAACATTCCTAGTTGAGAATCACTCTCCGTTGACAGTCAGTGGACCAAGTCTCCATAACCGAGGAGCAACGTTAATCCGGATAAATAATACTCAGCTGAGGATCCCTATCCACACTGCATATGTAGCACCCAAGCTTGCATATGCCAACTCGTCTTCCACGATTCCTCCAAGATTGGGCCCGGTCCTACGCCACCCGGAAGTACAGTACACCACTTCAATCTGGGACTCTAACCCACGTGGGTACATGCTACTTCCGCCATCTCTCCACTCCCAGTGCGCGGTTGTCGGTCCAATAATGGATTTCTCGGAGCCAGAGCTTTCCGTAGTATGTGAATAGTTACAAGTCTTGACCAGCAGGCCCCCATACGGATGGTCCCTACATTTTTCCGCCAGCGACAAGCACCTCGGGACTCTAACCCAAGAGTACAGGTCCTGTCGGTTTTTCAACCCTGTCCCAGTCGGTGTCAACTGTTGAGTCCCGGACTACAACATGACGGCACCGTACGCGCGGACAACCTCTTCACGACCATGACCACATGCTAGCTAGGCAAGCAGTCATCGAACGGGAAGTAAAACCAAATTCCCATAAAGTTTTCTTTCAGTGATCACACTTTTGAAATTGGCATTTTTATTGCAAAGTCTAATTCAATAAGCATTGCTAAGCATTTTTCAAATACTTTTGAAAAGCAGGCTTCGGGTGTATCAGTGGTCAAGGTGGATAATGCATCAGTTAGGATATCACTCATCTCCTATAAACCTAATGCAATAATTTAACTCAAAAGCATTTAAGGAAATCACTTTATAAATTCAAGGAAGGGTTAAATGCACCGGGGCTTGCCTTGGATGGCAAAAAGAGCAGACTCGGGGTAGGAGTAGGTGTCGGAGCTCGGGGTCGCCTCGGGAGTTGGTTCGTCAACAGCGGCCTCGACTCTGGTACCTTCTTCGACAACTATACGGATGCAATGATGAATGCTCATGAGAATGATGATATGGACTTAAGGTACAAGACAATTCCACTGATTCTAGATTACTCTTAAACAAGGCATAATCGAAATCTAGGTTGAGCATAAAAGGTAACCATTTCTTCCTTAAGCAATATTGATTGAACTAGACCTTATTATAATTATCCTAAGCATCAACCAAACATAGCATCACAAACATCATAGACCAAAGGGTAGGGGTCTATGAACATCAATCAATCCAAAGATCACATCATCAAACACTTATTACCAACCCTAATCCACCTTTTCTATTTTCTTAATTTATTTAAAAGGTCATTTTATGAAGTTGCTCCAAAAATTACCAAATTAATCACATAAGTTCATTATGGTGTAGATAGATGGCAAAACAAATTTCATAATTTTTGGAGGTCATTAAGGTGCTCAAATAATTCTAGACATTTAATTAACAAAAGGCACTATTCAACTATTTAAAATAAATGTTCAAAAATCCACTTGCTCCAAAAGACTTCAAAATTTTACCATAGACTCAGAAAGGCATAACTAGCACATAAAAATTTATCTCCAGATTTTTGGAGTTATAGATCACTCTCCAAAAATACCAAAACCTCCATTTTTTCAATTAAAAGGGGAATTTTACATTTTCAAATCTTTGCACAAAACTCAAGTTTCATATTTTTATAAAATACTCCAGAGCGTAAAGAGTCTACCACAAAAATTTCAGAATTTTTGGATGCACACAGAAAATCATACAAAAAAGAGAAAACAGAACACTATTCACATCTCTCAGAAAAAGAAAAGAGCACTGTGCTCCTTCTAGGCCGGGCTCGGCGAATCGCGGGGCTCGGGCGAATCGCGCGGGACTCGGTCGAGACGGCTCGGTTGAGACGGAAGCGACAGCTTCGTCCGAGGCCTGGCCCGGAGGCTCGGGCGAGACGGAGAAGTAAGCCTCCGTCCGAGGCCTGACTCGGGCGAAGCGGAGAGCATGCGCTCGCCGAGGCTTGGGCTCGGGCGAAGCGGAGGGCATGCGCTCGCCGAGGCTTGGGCTCGGGCGAGACGGAAAAACAAGCCTCCGTCCGAGGCGTGACTTGGAGGCTCGGGCGAAACGGAGTGGAAGCAGAGGCCGGAGGCTTCGAATGCTTACCACGGGTCGGAGGCAGGGCTCGAGGGTGAGGCTCGACTCGTTCTCGAGGGTGAGGCTCGACACGTTCTCGAGGGTGAGGCTCGACACGTGCTCGAGGGAGGAGACGACCGCGGCGGCGCTCCGGCGATCCGGCGGTCCTGCGCAACACACGAGACCGCAAGGGCCGGGTCAGAGTCGCACGGAACCAAGGAACACGACACGGGGGTCGGTGAGGGATGATCATGGCCGGAGGCGGCGAATTTCACGAACCCGAGCTCGCCGGGTTTCTGCCGGAGATGGGAACGGCGAGCTTACGCCGGGCGATAGGAGGCGGGGAAAGTGAAATTGGGGGGTGGGAAAGCTTCACGAGCTCAAGGCGGAGCTTTCGGGCTAGATGGTGGAGCGGCGGAGTGTCTGGAGTGGGCTGGCCACGGTGGCGGAGGTGAGTGCGGAGGTCGGAGCTCCGGCGGGCTTATATAGCCGCGGCCAGGGGACGGTAAAGAGCACGGGGTGGGGTGGATAAGCTCGGCGAGAGCGTGCGCACTCGATTGCGCTCTGGCGGGAAGGACGGCGTGCGTGCAGGGGCCGGGTGTGCGTTCGCCGGCGGCGACGCGCGGGAAACAGTGGGGGACGGGGCGGAGGTCAACTGGCGCGCGTGCGGAGGCGGCATGATGGCGCGGACGCAGGCGGCTGGTCGGGGACAGACGAGCGGCTGCCAAACGCGTGGCGCGCGCAGCGCCGGAGGCTCGGCCACGGCCGGGGCCCTCCCCCTACGCGAGGAAGATGAACAGGGCTAGGGTTTAGGGTTTGACTTTTGGCTGGTTTCTGTATTTTGCAAATTACTCTCAAAAATTGAACTGTGCGACAAAAACTCAAAACACCAAAGTTGTTCAGAAAAATGAGATCTACAACTTTGTCAATATGAACATTTTCAAATTCCAAATAGTTTTTGAACTACATTCAAAAACAGAAAAGGGAACACTTTTCAAATTTGATTCAAATCAAAATTACTTTGGATTTCCAACTGAAACTTGAAAATCCTTATATATGAAAGTTGTCCCATTTGTCAAAACCTACAACTTTGCTAATATACACTTTTTCTGAAACTCAATAGATTTGAATAAATTTTTAAAACTGAAAAGAGGACAAAAACTGGAATTTGAATGAATTTGAAATTACTTCAAATTTTATATAGAAACATGGAAATCTGTAAATACCAAAGTTGTTCCTCTAGGTCAGATTCACAACTTTGCTTTTTGAACCAACTCAAAATTTTGAATTATGAAAAAGTTATCAGAAAGGGAATAAATCCAGGATTTGGGAATTTAGGGTTTTGCAAAAGGACAATCAAATCAAATCTGATTTTTGAACTTTGACCAAAGCAACAAACATCAGGGCACTAAATTTGAACAAGAATTACATAGAACTAGGCACAGAGGTGAAATTACCATTTTGCCCTTATAGGAAGAATTGGGCTTTTAGGGTTTTCGAAAAGGGACTAAAGCATAATAATTAAGCAATCCAAATGCATCACAAAATGATTAATGCTTAAGATGATGACATGTCAAGTTGATTACATTAGTAACACCAGGGGTGTTACAACCCTCCCTCCTAAAAGAAATCTCGCCCCGAGATTCCGCGTCGTTTAAAGAACAAAAGAGGAAACTCACACCTATAGAGATTCGAGGAAGTCCGGATAGTTCTTTGCCAAGAAATCTTCAGATTCCCATGTGGCTTCTTCTTCAGAGTGCTGGTTCCACTGGATCTTATACCATCTTGTGGTGGTTCTTCGGGTAACACGATCCTTGTGATCCAACACGCGAACTGGATACTCAGTGTATGACAGATCTGGTTCTAGCTCAACGCCTTCAACTTCAACCACATGTTCAGGTACTCGGAGACACTTCTTGAGTTGGGAGACATGAAACACATTATGAACTGCTGAAAGATGATCGGGCAAACTTAGCTTGTAAGCGACCTTGCCACAACGATCCAGAATCTCAAACGGACCAATGTAGCGGGGTGCTAGCTTTCCTTTGACTCCAAAACGAGTGACTCCTTTGGTGGGTGAGACCTTCAGGTACACATAATCCCCGATCTCGAACTGCAGAGGTCGACGTCTCTTATCAGCATAACTCTTCTGTCAAGACTGCGCAATCTTCATATTCTCTTGGATCTGTTTGACTTTTTCTTCCATATCCTTTACTAGGTCAACTCCAAAGAATTCTCTCTCTCCGGGCTCAGACCAATTGAGAGGTGTACGACAACGACGACCGTACAGTGCTTCAAAGGGTGCCATTTTGATGCTTTCTTGATAACTGTTATTATATGAGAACTCTGCCAAGGGCAAACAGTCATCCCAAGTATCTGCGAAGGTGAGCACACATGCTCTCAACATATCCTCTAACACTTGGTTGACTCGCTCAGTTTGTCCATCTGTTTGTGGATGATATGCTGTACTATGCAAGAGCTTGGTTCCAAGTGAGGTATGGAACGCTTTCCAGAACTTTGCGACAAACTGAGTACCACGATCAGAGATAATGGTCTTGGGTATTCCATGAAGCTTCACTATGTTGTTCTTGTACAAGGCGGCATACGTGGGGACGGCGTAGCTGGTCTTGACTGGCAGAAAGTGAGCTTGTTTGGTGAGTCGGTCCACGATTACCCAAATGGAATCAAAACCTTTCTGAGTCTTGGGTAGTCCATTGACAAAATCCATGCTGATATCTTCCCACTTCCAGGCAGGTACAGATAAAGGCTGCAATTCTCCTCCAGGCTTCATGTGCACGGCTTTGACTTTCTGACAAGTATCACAGCGAGCGACATAGCGAGCGATTTCAATCTTCATCTTTGTCCACCAGAATCTCTGCCTTAGATCCTGGTACATCTTGTTGCTGCCGGGGTGGATGGAAAACCTAGACAGGTGTGCCTCATCAAGGATCAACTGTCTCAACTCAGGCACCTTGGGAACTACTAGACGGTTCTTGAACCAAACAACTCCTACATCATCGATCCTGAAACAATCAGCCTTACCGGTCTGGACCTTTTCGATGATGTGCTTGATTCCAGGGTTATCTTTCTGTGCAGCGATGACTTGTTCCTTGACCGATGTTTCTATCCTGACATTGTTCAGGCTTCCTTGCGGAACTATCTCAATACCCATTCTTTCAAGAGCATGGCACAAGGAAAGATCATAGGGCTTCGTCGTCAGACAGTTGCAGTATGACTTGCGACTGAGGGCATCGGCAACTACATTTGCCTTACCAGGATGGTAATGTACTTTGAGATCATAATCTTTAATCAACTCAAGCCATCTTCTCTGCCTCATGTTCAACTCTTCTTGAGTGAAGATATACTTCAGGCTCTTATGATCGGTGTACACATTGCAGGTACTGCCCAACAGATAATGACGCCATATCTTCAAAGCATGCACCACTGCTGCTAACTCAAGGTCATGGGTTGGATAATTCTCCTCATGTCGCCTAAGCTGCCGTGAGGCATAAGCGATCACTCGACCTTCTTGCATCAAAACACAGCCTAACCCAGTACCAGATGCATCACAGTATACATCAAAGGGTTTCTCGATGTCTGGTTGAGCTAGGACTGGTGATGTAGTTAGTAGTTTCTTCAAGGCTTGAAAAGCTTGCTCACAGGCTGTTGACCAAACAAAATCCACGGAATTCTTCAACAACTCTGTGATAGGCTTGGCAACTCTGGAGAAGTCTGGGATGAAACGACGATAGTATCCAGCCATTCCCATGAAGCTGCGAACTTCGCGGACAGTGGTAGGTGGCTTCCAATCCAAGATATCTGCCACTTTTCCAGGGTCAACTGACACACCTTCAGCGGACAGGACATGACCAAGGAATTGAATTCGATCTAGCCAGAATTCACATTTACTGAACTTGGCATACAGCTGGTGATCTCTGAGACGAGAGAGAACGACACGAAGATGCTTGGCATGATCTTCAGGAGTTCTTGAATAAACAAGGATGTCGTCAATGAACACGACTACAAATTTATCGAGCTATGGCATGAACACAGAGTTCATGAGATACATGAAATGAGCGGGGGGCATTGGTCAAGCCAAAAGACATGACCAAGTACTCATATAGGCCGTATCTGGTGGTGAAAGCTGTTTTGGGAATATCTTCGGGACGAATTTTTATTTGGTGATAGCCAGATCTGAGGTCGATCTTGGAAAACACTCTGGCTCCAGATAACTGGTCAAACAGAAGATCAATGCGAGGCAAGGGATATTTATTTTTGATGGTGACCTCGTTGAGCGGGCGATAGTCAACGCACAGACGAAGGCTTTTGTCCTTCTTCTTCACAAAGATAGCAGGACAGCCCCAAGGAGATGAACTTGGGCGAATGAGACCCTTATCCAATAGCTCTTGCAATTGGATCTTCAGCTCTGCCAATTCTCTGGGAGGCATTCGATAAGCTCTACGGGATATAGGAGCAGTCCCGGGCTTTAGCTCTATAGCAAACTCAACATCACGGTCGGGAGGCAGACCAGGTAAATCTTCTGGAAAGACATCAGGGAACTCGCAGACCACGGGGATATCCCTGACTTCCGGAACACAGGCGGTATTCAACTAGGTGGTTACTAGTTTTTGAGGCATTGGAAGTTGGAGAAAGAGTTTGGAGGTACTGTTAGGAATATCCACTCTCACAACTCTATTCAAGATGTCTATCATGGCTTTATACTGACACATCCAATTCATGCCTAAGATGACATCTATCTCTTGATCGCGCAATACTATCATGGTGGTAGGAAAGACATGTTTCCCCAACATTACTGGTATACTGCGGACCACTTCCTTAGTATTTATCCGCCCTCCAGGCGAAAGTATGCAGAAACTTTCTTTTAACTCCCCCATGGGCAACTCATGCTTGATGACAAAAGTGCGACTGATGAAGGAATGCGATGCACCAGAATCAAACAAGACGACTGCAGGATGATTGGCAACAGAGAACCTACCGAGCATGACGGGCTCTCCGTCTGGGATGTTACTGACGGTGGTGAAGTAGACTTGCCCGTGCTTCCTGACAAGCTTGCCCTTCTGGACGTGCTGCTGCGGTGCACGGTGCTGCTGCTGTGATCCTCCAGGGCCTTTCTGTGCATGCTGGGCATTCTTCTTGGGTTTAGGGCACTCGCGAGACCAGTGACCAACTTGGCCACAGTTGTAGCATGGATGGTTGTAAGCTGTTTGTGGGGTGGTGACACGAACACTGGGGGCGTTCGGCTGAGTGGCACTTTGCTGGTTGGCATTGTGGGTGGTGGCCGCGGTACGAACGACCACTTGCTGATGGGGGTATGGGGCACGGTTTTGGTGGTGGCTGGGGTGGTAGATGATTCTTGGGCGCTTATGGTTGCTGGAGAAACTGCTAGACCCAGCCTTCTTCTTCTTCTCTTCCTAATACTGGCGGTTGCTTTCCTCGAAAGCAACAGCACGGTCAACGACATCATGGTAGGATCCGTTTAGGTTGTTGGACAGACCTCTGCGAATCTTAGGGTGCAGACCCCTGAGAAAACAATCTCTCTTCTTGTCCTCTGTGTTGACATAGTCGGAGGCATACTGGCTGAGGTGATTGAATTGTCCCACGTACTGCATGACGGTGGAATCTTTCTGTTGCAGGGCCAAGAACTGATCCAACTTCATTTTCATCAATCCCGAAGGGATGTGATGTGCTCTGAAAGCGGTGCGGAACTCTTCCCAGGTCAGCTGGTGACCTTCCGGCTGGGCCGCCAACAGGTTGGCGTACCAGGCACTTGCAGGACCACGGAGATGCTGAGAAGCGAACCGAGGCTTCTGGATCTCCGTGCAGTGCAGTAGACTGAACTTCTGCTCCATGGTGCGTAACCAGTCGTCAGCCTCGAGAGGTTCATCGGCCTTTGCGAAGACCGGTGGTCGTGTTTCAGTGAAGTCCACATAGGTTGTCTCTTGGTGGTTGCGGCGACCACGGTTGCCGTTGTTCTGCTGCCCTTGATTCTGAGCCATCAGATTGGCAGCGGCGGCCAAGGCTGCAATGGCATCTGCTAGGGTAGCTGGTACAGGTGGAGGGTTTGGGAGACGGTCATCTCCAGCACCTCCGGCTCCGGTACGGGTGTTCACAGGCATCTGTATAAGCAACTCGGAACTCAGCATATATGGACAAAGGTTCTGAAACGACCGATTGATAGCTTCATTGATACAAAGATAGCTGACTTGATAAAGATGACAACAGACTGATAAGGGAAAAGGTACGAAAAGAAAGATACATGCCAGACTTGGCAACAGACAGACTAACGCCCCCAAACCTAGTCTAAGGTTTTAGGTAAGCAGATGGTACAGACACAAGGAGTCTAGTCATCATCGATGAAGATCAACTCTTCGTCATCATCATCATCCTCGATGATAAGCTCAGGCTCTTCCTCCTCATCTTCATCTTCAACGTGGACATCTTCAGCAGGTTCCACTTCCTCATTCTGATCGGGCTCGTGTTCCACTTCAGGTTCCTCCACGACTCCGTCTTCGGGGTCCTCAGCAACTGGTGGAATCACGGGGTGAAGCTGGTTGTGCAGCTGGTGTACTTCCTCATGAAGCATATCATTGAACTGCTCGATCTGGGCGGTGTATTGCTGCAGTCCATGGAGCTGGGCTCTGGTAACGTCCTCGCGGGTCCAAGCATCATTGCGCTGCTCGATAGCGCGAACCGTGTTCCGGTTGGCCTGCTCCAGGGAAGCTCGTGCCTCATAAAACTCCAGGCGGGAAAGGTAGAAGTCATGCTCCATGTTCTCCATTTCAGCCTTCAGATTCTTGATTTCCTCCTTCAGCTGCTTGCGGGTGCGGCGGGGAAAGCGACGACCATTGGAGGATTCTCCAGTCTCTTCTCCGGTGCGTGGCGCCAGCTGGTGACGCGGCACACCGTTCGGTCCAGTCGACTTGCGGGCAGTCCGCTTGATAATGGCTATATCTGGACAAGAGGTTATAGATGAGAAAGGCTAGCAAGAAAAAGGTATAGGCACACTATCCCAACGAACTCTTTTATATACTTAAGTGAATGTGACCTGATGCATGAATCGTTCCTACGGAACAAGGCAATGCAACTACTAAGGTAAGGTACATAGGGCTTATCCAAGTTGTCTTGCTACTAGTTGCCAAAGACAAGATGAGATGAGAGAAGCAATTTGGACTCAAAATAGTCAAGTTTAGTTTTTGTTAAAAACATTTTGAAGTTTTCGCAAAAAGATTGCAACGTCATAGTGAGATGCTCCGATACCACTCTGTAACGTAACGGCCCTAACCCCATGGCCCACTGATCACCGTCAACCACTGACAGTCGATCCGTACAGCCAAGAGATTAAGACCGGTTCCGCTACTGGGCTACATCAGTGCCCGATGTCCGCAGGATCATCTCACAATTCAGTTACAATCTCTTGAACATTTTGACAAATAACATCAGAGTAAATAGCGGAAGACTTAGATAACAATAGTTTTACAAACCAGGGTTCAACATAAAATTAAAGTGAAGTTATTACAGACCATAGTTCAAATAGATAGAGTTGGCAGAGTAGCATATGACAACAACTAAAGGGTAAAGATACTTCACCCAGCCCGAGGGTGAAAAATCACTCATCGGCCTCATCGGCCTCTTCCTGAACAACAGTCACACAGCAGGGTCCAAGGCATACTGAGGAATCTGCCATACCTGCAACATGGGTAATAAAACCCTGAGTACAAAGGTACTCAACAAGACTTACCCGACTAAAGAAAAAGGGAGAAGACTCAGGTATGAGAGGCTTAGGGTAGTCAAGGTAAAGCTTTAAGCAAGTTCAAGTATTTTGCGGAAAAAGCATTTTTTTTGTAAACCTTATTTTATTTTGGAAAGATTCAGTCTTCCTCAATTCTTCATCATTCATGATTCATTTTACATTTCAAAACATTCCTAGTTGAGAACCACTCTCCGTTGACAGTCAGTGGACCAAGTCTCCATAACCGAGGAGCAACGTTAATCCGGATAAATAATACTCAGCTGAGGATCCCTATCCACACTGCATATGTAGCACCCAAGCTTGCATATGCCAACTCGTCTTCCACGATTCCTCCAAGATTGGGCCCGGTCCTACGCCACCCGGAAGTACAGTACACCACTTCAATCCGGGACTCTAACCCACGTGGGTACATGCTACTTCCGCCATCTCTCCACTCCCAGTGCGCGGTTGTCGGTCCAATAATGGATTTCTCGGAGCCAGAGCTTTCCGTAGTATGTGAATAGTTACAAGTCTTGACCAGCAGGCCCCCATACGGATGGTCCCTACATTTTTCCGCCAGCGACAAGCACCTCGGGACTCTAACCCAAGAGTACAGGTCCTGTCTGTTTTTCAACCCTGTCCCGGTCGGTGTCAACTGTTGAGTCCCGGACTACAACATGACGGCACCGTACGCGCGGACAACCTCTTCACGACCATGACCACATGCTAGCTAGGCAAGCAGTCATCGAACGGGAAGTAAAACCAAATTCCCATAAAGTTTTCTTTCAGTGATCACACTTTTGAAATTGGCATTTTTATTGCAAAGTCTAATTCAATAAGCATTGCTAAGCATTTTTCAAATACTTTTGAAAAGCAGGCTTCGGGTGTATCAGTGGTCAAGGTGGATAATGCATCAGTTAGGATATCACTCAACTCCTATAAACCTAATGCAATAATTTAACTCAAAAGCATTTAAGGAAATCACTTTATAAATTCAAGGAAGGGTTAAATGCACCGGGGCTTGCCTTGGATGGCAAAAAGAGCAGACTCGGGGTAGGAGTAGGTGTCGGAGCTCGGGGTCGCCTCGGGAGTTGGTTCGTCAACAGCGGCCTCGACTCTGGTACCTTCTTCGTCAACTATACGGATGCAATGATGAATGCTCATGAGAATGATGATATGGACTTAAGGTACAAGACAATTCCACTGATTCTAGATTACTCTTAAACAAGGCATAATCGAAATCTAGGTTGAGCATAAAAGGTAACCATTTCTTCCTTAAGCAATATTGATTGAACTAGACCTTATTATAATTATCCTAAGCATCAACCAAACATAGCATCACAAACATCATAGACCAAAGGGTAGGGGTCTATGAACATCAATCAATCCAAAGATCACATCATCAAACACTTATTACCAACCCTAATCCACCTTTTCTATTTTCTTAATTTATTTAAAAGGTCATTTTATGAAGTTGCTCCAAAAATTACCAAATTAATCACATAAGTTCATTATGGTGTAGATAGATGGCAAAACAAATTTCATAATTTTTGGAGGTCATTAAGGTGCTCAAATAATTCTAGACATTTAATTAACAAAAGGCACTATTCAACTATTTAAAATAAATGTTCAAAAATCCACTTGCTCCAAAAGACTTCAAAATTTTACCATAGACTCAGAAAGGCATAACTAGCACATAAAAATTTATCTCCAGATTTTTGGAGTTATAGATCACTCTCCAAAAATACCAAAACCTCCATTTTTTCAATTAAAAGGGGAATTTTACATTTTCAAATCTTTGCACAAAACTCAAGTTTCATATTTTTATAAAATACTCCAGAGCGTAAAGAGTCTACCACAAAAATTTCAGAATTTTTGGATGCACACAGAAAATCATACAAAAAAGAGAAAACAGAACACTATTCACATCTCTCAGAAAAAGAAAAGAGCACTGTGCTCCTTCTAGGCCGGGCTCGGCGAATCGCGGGGCTCGGGCGAATCGCGCGGGACTCGGTCGAGACGGCTCGGTTGAGACGGAAGCGACAGCTTCGTCCGAGGCCTGGCCCGGAGGCTCGGGCGAGACGGAGAAGTAAGCCTCCGTCCGAGGCCTGACTCGGGCGAAGCGGAGAGCATGCGCTCGCCGAGGCTTGGGCTCGGGCGAAGCGGAGGGCATGCGCTCGCCGAGGCTTGGGCTCGGGCGAGACGGAAAAACAAGCCTCCGTCCGAGGCGTGACTTGGAGGCTCGGGCGAAACGGAGTGGAAGCAGAGGCCGGAGGCTTCGAATGCTTACCACGGGTCGGAGGCAGGGCTCGAGGGTGAGGCTCGACTCGTTCTCGAGGGTGAGGCTCGACACGTTCTCGAGGGTGAGGCTCGACACGTGCTCGAGGGAGGAGACGACCGCGGCGGCGCTCCGGCGATCCGGCGGTCCTGCGCAACACACGAGACCGCAAGGGCCGGGTCAGAGTCGCACGGAACCAAGGAACACGACACGGGGGTCGGTGAGGGATGATCATGGCCGGAGGCGGCGAATTTCACGAACCCGAGCTCGCCGGGTTTTCTGCCGGAGATGGGAACGGCGAGCTTACGCCGGGCGATAGGAGGCGGGGAAAGTGAAATTGGGGGGTGGGAAAGCTTCACGAGCTCAAGGCGGAGCTTTCGGGCTAGATGGTGGAGCGGCGGAGTGTCTGGAGTGGGCTGGCCACGGTGGCGGAGGTGAGTGCGGAGGTCGGAGCTCCGGCGGGCTTATATAGCCGCGGCCAGGGGACGGTAAAGAGCACGGGGTGGGGTGGATAAGCTCGGCGAGAGCGTGCGCACTCGATTGCGCTCTGGCGGGAAGGATGGCGTGCGTGCAGGGGCCGGGTGTGCGTTCGCCGGCGACGGCCACGCGGCGGCGACGCGCGGGAAACAGTGGGGGACGGGGCGGAGGTCAACTGGCGCGCGTGCGGAGGCGGCATGATGGCGCGGATGCAGGCGGCTGGTCGGGGACAGACGAGCGGCTGCCAAACGCGTGGCGCGCGCAGCGCCGGAGGCTCGGCCACGGCCGGGGCCCTCCCCCTACGCGAGGAAGATGAACAGGGCTAGGGTTTAGGGTTTGACTTTTGGCTGGTTTCTGTATTTTGCAAATTACTCTCAAAAATTGAACTGTGCGACAAAAACTCAAAACACCAAAGTTGTTCAGAAAAATGAGATCTACAACTTTGTCAATATGAACATTTTCAAATTCCAAATTTTTTGAACTACATTCAAAAACAGAAAAGGGAACACTTTTCAAATTTGATTCAAATCAAAATTACTTTGGATTTTCAACTGAAACTTGAAAATCCTTATATATGAAAGTTGTCCCATTTGTCAAAACCTACAACTTTGCTAATATACACTTTTTCTGAAACTTAATAGTTTTTGAATAAATTTTTAAAACTGAAAAGAGGACAAAAACTGGAATTTGAATGAATTTGAAATTACTTCAAATTTTATATAGAAACATGGAAATCTGTAAATACCAAAGTTGTTCCTCTAGGTCAGATTCACAACTTTGCTTTTTGAACCAACTCAAAATTTTGAATTATGAAAAAGTTATCAGAAAGGGAATAAATCCAGGATTTGGGAATTTAGGGTTTTGCAAAAGGACAATCAAATCAAATCTGATTTTTGAACTTTGACCAAAGCAACAAACATCAGGGCACTAAATTTGAACAAGAATTACATAGAACTAGGCACAGAGGTGAAATTACCATTTTGCCCTTATAGGAAGAATTGGGCTTTTAGGGTTTTCGAAAAGGGACTAAAGCATAATAATTAAGCAATCCAAATGCATCACAAAATGATTAATGCTTAAGATGATGACATGTCAAGTTAATTACATTAGTAACACCAGGGGTGTTACAAAGGGGTACAGCTTCAGCCTGATATGACCTACTCAGAGTATCCCATCAGAATTCTCGATCAGCGAGATAGAGTGACTCGACGACACACTATCAGGTTCTATAAAGTTCAATGGAGTCAGCATTCTGAGGAAGAAGCGACTTGGGAAACCGAAGAATTTCTGATGGAGCAATTTCCTGAGTTCTATGCAACCATACAGTCAGGACAATGAAAGAAGTTGACAAGTAGAACATGTTTCTAGTTTTGTAAAAGGTCTGTAATCTTTATCCCCGTATCCCACAACGTTAGTGGTTGGTTTGGGTTGTAGTTAAATCTCGGGTCGAGATTTCTTTTAGGGGGAAAGGATGTAAAACCTCAGGTGTATACATGAATAAAATGTTGTCATGTCATCATAAGCATTTTATAGCATCATGTGCTAGCTCACCTTGAGATGCATTCACTAAAATGAGTTTAATTCCTAATGTGTGAGCAACTTTGTTTATGCTTGTGATGCAGCTCAAAAACCTAATTTAGAATGTCATTATGAAGTAACTTGTGTTCATTCCCAATTGACTAGAGTCATGTAAAGGCATGAATCCAAGTTCAACCATTTAAAAGGTTACAAAATTTATTTAGCTTAAAAGTGGGAAAATCATTAAATTCCTATATAAGTTAATTAGACCTTTCTAGTTAACTCAAAATCTATGTATAATTGGGGGTTGACCCTAAAAGATTTTTGGTAGATCTTGAGGAGAGGTACAACTTTGGTATTTAAAGTTTTCAAAGTTTCTGTACAAAATTTTAAGTAATTATGAATTTACTCAAACCCTGGAAATGGTCCCCTTTTTACTTTAATCTTGCATTTCAAAAACTATTTGGAATCTGAGTTTGAGATCTACATCAAAGTTGTAGAGAATTTCAAAATGAACATTTCATACATTGACCATTTTTCAAGTGTCAATGAAAAATCAAAAGTAATTTTGCTTCTACTGCAAAACCCTAGTTCTGTCCCCTTTTCAAATTTCCAATTTGAAGTTGATTTGAACTGTTTTGATCAAATTGACCTATTTCCACTTGAAATCAGACATAGGGTGTTAAAGCAAAGTTGTACAACTTTTCAAGCTCTACATTTCATCTTTTGACAAATCTTGAAGTGTAGTTCAAATTTCAAAAGTAATTTCAAAATTTCAGAAAGGGGGGATAGAGCCATGAACAGTGCATGAAATGGGGAAGCTCCTGGAGCTCGCCAGCGAGCTGCTTGATCGCGCTGGGAAGCATGCCCTGCGCCAGCGAGCTGCTTACTAGCTTCGTGCGCGAGTTCAACACGCCGCCGCCCTCTCCTTCATCCCTATCGCACCGCAGAAACGCCGTATCTCGCTTTTCTCCTCTGCTTGCTCGCCGCCGCCGCTGTCGCTTTGCTCGGTTACGCCGGCCATCTGAGAGCTCCTCCGCTCCATTTGGTTGCACCAACACGCTCGCCTCGTCGTTGTGGAGCGATAGCGCTAAGTTGCAGCTCCTCTCGCTCCCGCATCAGCCCGGCGACCGTCGTCTTCCTCCCAGCCGGCCAAACTTCCGCCGAGTTCAAGTTCACCGTTGTCAGGTGAGCTCGGGGCCTTATTGGCCAAACCATCTACACCTACCTCTTCTCCTTGATGTGCTGGTTACGGTCGGCTCGCGTTTGAGGTCTCTACCGCTCTGGCTTGAGCAGTCCACAGAGGTTGCCGCCGGTGAAAGCTCTGCCATCGACGCCGCCACCATGGTCAGCGAGCTCGGTGTCCTTTTGTCCTCACCCGAGTCTTGTTATCGCTTCCTCATCTCTTCCTGATGCTCTAACACCATGTCCTTGGTTTTGTCTCCCTCTGACGCAGCCGAAACGGGTCGTCGTCGTCGAGCCGCACCGCTAGTTTTCGCCATCGTCGTCGTCCTCGCTGTTCGGAACCGCGTCAGCCTCGGAGGTCTGGCCTGCTAGAGTCGCGGTGAGCCCCTGGTGCTGATGCGTACGTCCGTAGGTGCAGTAGGGCTCCCAGTTGGCCGGCTTGCCGCCGCCGTGCCGTCGCGTCCGCCGCTAGCGTCGTCAGGGTTGGGAGAGAGGTCGAGGGAGGAAGTTTGAGGGTTCCTCGGAGTCGTGAGGTCTAGGGTTAGGCGCTGAGCTGGTTAGTTTAGCCAGAGGGGGTCGCGTTGCTCCAACATGTGCCGAACAGTGATGTGGATACAACTTTTTGTAACCAGTCACAGTGGATTTTGGAGTCAAACCAAATTGCTTCTGCACCAGGTCGGTTACCCGACTCATCAACTGGTAAATCTGATTCACCGGCTGTTGATAGCCAATGTTCTGCCCCCCGACGGTGTTGCCGTTGTATCCTTGGTTCTCTTGAGCATCCAAAGTATAGAAATCAGAGACATAATGATATCCCTGTGGGATATCACCAGATGCTACATTCCCTTGATATGGCGGTGTATTGAAGTCTCTTGTGATGCGCCTTGGCTAAGGAGCTATTTTTGTAGCCGATGAGTACATATTATTACTCATAATCGGTTGTTGCACTGGCTGCGGTGTCATGCCCCCAGGATTAATCATCATGTGGTTTCCATTGCCATTTGAGCCGTTGGCCTGAGGTCCAGTAGAAGTTCCAGCTCCTTGATTGTATCCAATATTATATGTCGGACCTCTTCTATCACCACTTACGTTGAAAACTTCCTTCATGGCATTTGTGAGGCTGTTGAGAAAAGCCTCATTGTGGTTCATTAAAGTGGACGCCATCGCCTTGCTGATCACTTCTTGTATAGCATTGTGCTGAACTTGGATCATTGGATCGACGTGACCATCAAAGACTACTCTCGGAAGATGAGTTTTCTGAACGACCTTCTTATCTCTAGTCTTGCTGAAACTCAGTAAGCATAAGTGCCGGTATTGATCGACAGTTTCTCCTATTAAGGGTTGAGTTTCCTCTGGGAGGTCCTCCGTCTTCACGTGCAGTACTTCATCATTGTCAAACGTCATGGTTTCAGACGATTGTGTCCCACCGGGCGTGCCAAAAGAATGTGTTGACGCAAAATCTCGATCGGGGAGCGCCAACACACTCGGGCGTACGGTCCTCAGAGAGGTACGGAACGAATCCTGACCTCCTGGACCTTCAGCAAGCGGTGGTGCCGATTCTCAGCGAAATCGACTTCGGGCGTGCCAGTCAATTTGACTTGTAATTGACAAGGAGAAGAAAAAGATCGTCAAATCGTGGAACCTGCCGGTTTGGTGCCAGACAGTTCCAAATTATGCGGCTCTGATATAGCCATTGGAAAAAGTCTAAATAACCCCCTCACCTATTGTACTGGGTCTACTTCACCTCCTAACCTTTCAAACGGTCTAAATAACCCCCTCACATATCCAAAACCGATCAAATAACCCCCAGGCGGTTTTGGATAGTGGTTTTGCTACAGTAACAGGTCGGGTTTGCTATAGTACCGGTTGGGTTTATCTTTTTCTTTTTTATTTATTTTGGCTGAATCTTTGAAAAATCTTAGTAAATCACAAAAAAATCATAAAATAAAAAATCTAATTTTATTGGACTTCACATGAGTAGATCTACACAATAAACATATAATATAATATGTTTCAGTAGAAAGTTTTTGCTATGAAGGTTTTATTTTTTTCTTATTTATTTATTTCGGCTGAAAATTTGAAAAATCATAGTAAATCGTAGAAAAATCATAAAATAGAAAATCCAATTTTATTGGACTCCACATGAGTAGATCTACACAGTGAGCATATAATATGATATGATTTAATGCAAAGTTTTTCATGTACCTTTAGATCTATGCTTTTCTATAATTAACTAAAATAATTTGTAGCTGTAACTTCTATAATTATTTTGTTGGACGAAAGCATACCATATTATATGTGCACTATGTAGATCTACTCATGTAGAGTCCAATAAAATTAGATTTTTCATTTTATGATTTTTATGTGATTTACTATGATTTTTTAAAGATTCAACCGAAATAAATAAATAAGAAAAAGATAAAACATTCATAGCAAAAAATTTGTATAAAAACATATTATATTATATTTTCATTGTATAGATCTACTTATGCGGAGTCTAACAAAATTGGATTTTCTATTTTATGATTTCTCTTTGATTTACTATGATGTTTTAAAGATTCAGCCAAAATAAATAAATAAGAAAAAGATAAACCCACCTGTTACGGTAGCAAACCTGACCTGTTACTGTAGCAATACCACTGCCTAAAACCGCCTAGGGGGTTATTTGACCGGTTTTGAAAAGGTGAGGGGGTTATTTAGACCATTTGAAAGGTTGGGGGGCAAAGTAGACTGGGACAATAGGTGAGGGGGTTATGTAGACTTTTTCCTATAGCCATTTGTCTTTAGGACATTGACTACAAAGTCAACTCTCACGAGATTGCACGTAAAATGACAAAAAAGATATGAAGCATAACGGCTGTGACATATGTAAGATGAACGCTTATAACAAACAGACAACCGATAAGCTTTAAAAGAATTTAATAGATAAAGATCTATATGTACTTTCAAGCGGTATGAAACCAACGTATCGACTAAATGCACAAGCAGTTCTATTCATTAACAGTGGGGTGTCTCCATACAGCCGTAATAACAAATAGATCGATAAAATAGCTTAAACACCGACAGTGGGGTGTCTCCATGTAGCCTTGATGATGGTCAAGCTAGATCACGTCTCGTGCATAAAGTAAATCCGTTGATTCCAAACCACTTTAAAGGAACATATTATGAAGAAAGCGTGACTGGTTCGGCTATTTCAGCCGATACAGGGTCCATTGAGGCATGAACAAGATCTACCCGACAAAAGCATGATTTAAACTAAGATAAACAGACTTAATCTACCATATATATCAGTGGGGTTCGGAAATACAGCCGTAATAGACATGCTAGATCAAATCTATCTATTCTTAAATCAGATCACGGTTTTACCGGATATCTCGAACGCACAACATGTAACAACCAAGGTTGGCAAAAATAGTCGATGAGAGGCTTGTATCGACTATTTCCTTTGTTATGAGTGTGTAAACCTCAGAACAGCCGATACTAAGCATTAGGCTACTTTGTCAACCTTGATTGGGCAAGATGTTTAAAACATAAATAAACAAATTAAGACATAAAACAACATCGATAACTTAATGAATCTATTAGCTTGCCGAGCCAATAGAGCCGATAACTAGCCAAGATCGACTAAAGTAAGAGATTGATCAGAGTCAAGACAGTATTACAAAAGACGAGCTTAGACCGATAACTAGCCATGTCATAGCTTAACAAGAGTTTGGTTGACGCCAATGCAGCCTCATTACATGATGACACAAGTCATTGGTGAAACTTACAAGCAAACCGAAGGTCGGTCGGTGCCGATGCAGCCCTGCCTGATTGAAGGTCTCGCCGAAATCTACGTTACTCCTACTCCTAGGGTTTTGGCCGAGGGCCGGTTGTGTTTGATTGATTGTGGATCCTTACAAAATCCGGGTTCTTAGCTATTTATAACCCGGTTGACTCCTGCCATAATACGAGTAGATTACAAAAAAGGAAAAAATAAAAGACGACCCGAACTTGAACTCCTTGGTTGAGTCCGACACGTCTTCGAAGCCCGTCGTGCTGGTCCGCGTGAAGCTTCCGGGTCACCTTCGACTGACACGAGCTTTTTATATTTTCAAGACGATTCTTTTCCTCAGTAAATCAGCCGTTTATGTTTACAAAATATCAAATTTCTCAGTCCAAAATCTGGTGTAAACAAGAGGAGTGGAAGCAAACACACCCGGGCTACTTTGGCAGCAGGAAATCCCGCCGGGATCCCCGCCTTTTCCCGGGTCGAGAAGCCCCCGCGGAAATTGGCCTCAGGCCAGATCGCGGCGCCGTTTGGAAGCAAATGCGGAGGGGGAGAACAACCCAACCCACGCATTTTCCCTGGGGCGTCACCTCCTCATCTCGAGACACCGGGCAGGGATCCCCGTCCGCTCGCGGGTCGCCGCGAGGAGACGACGAGCCGCCGCCGTCCGTCATCCCTTCAACGCGAGTAGGCGAGGAGGCGCTGCTCCGCCATCGTCCGCCACAGATCTCCACCGCACCATCCGATCGACATCCTCTCGCGTCCGGTGACTTCTCGTGGTAGGGATTCCACAGGCCACCACTGCCTCGCTTCACCTCTGCCACCCTTCCTCGCTGATCCTCTACGTCTCCATCGCTGTGACGTTGAATAGTGTTACCAACAGCTCTGTTTTCGTCTTCACAGTGAGTTCTCCTCCAAACGAATCTCTTTCCCCTTTCTTGATCCACTAGGGTTTCACCTGCATTTTGTGGATCTGTACTCCTTTTTGAAGAAGCAACAGTACTGCTTCTGTTGTAAATTGAGGAAGCAGAGATGGGAAAGCACATACTAGCTAGTTGTTCATGGTAGGGGAAACACAGAGATCGTGTAAGCATGTAGCTAGAAAATGCCTGCGGTGCCTGAAAATTCAGGTCAATGTTTTTTTGTGTGAATAGGTCAATGGTCTAATCTGTTATGTTTGCTTGCCTGCAGCATCTACTAAAGATTTAGATACTTATTCAATATTTGCTTTCTGTTGCAATGCATTTAGTTCATTTCTTTAGTACTCTTATATAAATATTACAGCCTCACAGGTATTCAAGGCAGCTGCTATAAATATTCAGAATACAATATGAGTGGTTTAGGGTACTGAAATACTTCTATCGATCATTCAGTTTGTTAGCTAGTCAATTCCTGGAGCCATATCAAATTGCAAACCCAATTAAAATCTCTGCCAAAACCCTGAAATCAGTGGTAGCAACAATTAAAATTTCAGCAGTAGCTAGCTGAAATTGATTTGTGTGTCAGACATATATATGGATACAAAACTATGTCTAAATTTGTGTGTGAAATTTTCAGCACTAGCAGCAGTACCTTGTAATTTTCTCTGAGACTAGGAGCAATATATCATTTGATTCTTGTTGTCAAGCATTAAGTTTTTTGAAGCTGCATTATTTGCTTTAAAAAAACAAAGAAAGGAGGTACAATAAGTTATTATCTAAAGTGCCCAAGTCCAAGCAAATTAGTCTGTTGGCCTCTCCAAGCACCTACACCTTTAACTAAGTAGAGATAGCACTAGTACCAATGTGCCAAATCATAATTTGCATCTTGTTTTAGACCTGGACTTTGCATTTGTACAGAGTGAGATATAGAGCATGTTGCACGCAGGGGAGTTGAGGCCCAGGTCATCCTTTTTGCCCACCCATATTTGTTCAGTTGTTGCACGGACTTGCCATGATTGACTGTTTGCTCCCATGCATCGATGCATGCTTACTGTCCATAGCTGCATAGCTGTTGCACACAACCATGTGACATGTCCGCTGGATCCAGGTTCTGCAAGGTGAAGGAACTGAGCAAGGCTTGCTGGGATGAACAAAGCTACATGATCATGCTTGAAGATTTCCACTACAAATGATACATGCAGGTCCGTTCTTATCTCCAGTTTGCATGTTTTTCCATATTTGTAAAATTAATTATTTATGTAACATTTATTTTTGCTACAACATTGCCGCTGAAGAGTGAAGACATCTCAGTTGACATCTAAGGTGTTGCCGCTGACATTTTTCGAATGCTCTTTTAATTGTTTCTTTGCCTATCAGAACTATTACCTTGATTGTTTGGGTTGTTTTCCTGCTTGTATAAAGAAATTTTTTACGCAGTCTAGATGATGCTCATATTAGGCAGCAGGAATGCCTTCCATTATCTTTTTGCTGTTGCATATTGATGGCCAGGTGGTCACAAACAGCATGATTGTCCATTTTGTTCTCACCTTGATGACACTGATAACATTTTGCTGCTACATCTGTTTTCACTCTGTTTTCTACCAAGTTTGAACTAAATATTTTCACCCATACTCATAGGAACATCACAAACGTTATGTTTTATTTGTGGCACTTGTATGAATACAGTGGAAATAATAAGTCAATCCAATTAGATGGTACTCCTGCATGATTGTCCATTTTGTTCTCACCTTTGATGTTTCAATCATTTCTTTCCTTGTCGTTTGAGAAAGCAAAACTGCCCTTTTTGTGCTTGGTGATTCATTATATCATATAATCATGAAAATAAGGATGGTTGTTCTTTTTTTTGTGAGAGCATGATCAGAATTGAGGTGCAAAATAAACTTGTTTGAGCTGCAAATGGTAGTCATCAACACCTCATAAGTATGTGTTGATTATTTTAAACTAGGCTCCCAGATTGTCTGCAGGTGGCCTCTAGCAGGGGGTGCATACGTCCTTGCCCTAAGCACAAACTCCCAAACTTCTCAGTTCATTGATTTTGATTTTGTCAGTTGTGAATTTATGTGGACTGCTACTTATAAATTAGTAAGTGATCTATTCATGGGACTGCTACTCAGTTTGAAGCCATTATACCTTTTCTGTGTTACTTGCAGAGACGGATCATCAGTGGAAGCAATGCATGCATGGTCTGAGAAAAGTGATGCAGACTTGGCCAACATAATGTGCTCGAGGCCTCCGGTTAAAGTTGCTATCAAAGGAAGAAGAGAATTGATAGTCAATAGTGATCCAATTTTATTTTTTATTTATTAGCTAGTAAATTGATGGAGATGATTGTAGGAAGGCTGTATATTAGCTTTGTTGGAAAAATGTGATACTTGAGTAGAACTTTTGTACCAACTAGTTAAGTACCCGTGCGTTGCAACGGGGTATCAATCATATATACATCACAAAGATAAAGAATTAACTCGGCCAAGTACAATTCATTCCACCCGTCGTACAAATTGATGATGCCCCTTTTAAGTAGAGCACGCTTCTGAATTTAAGAGGAAACATGATCAACATGGTACAGAGATTCTAAGCCACCCAAGGAGACATGCATAGCATTGAAATACACACTAGTAGAATACTGCTCATAGCTAGCGCCCCCTATTCATAGCATAGGCGGTTATAGTTATCACGCGCCTGTGATATAAAAGGGGACAGTGAACAGTTGACAACCGCCAGTGGAAATACATTTGCACTGGCGGTTGGACTAAGCCAACCGCCAGTGTAAATGGATCATTAATACAGGCGGTTGGCTCCGCCAGTGGAAATGGTTTTACACAGGCGGTTGTCTTAACTCAACCGTCAGTGGAAATACCACCATTTTCACTGAAGGATGGGTTAAGCCAACCGCCTGTGCTATCTCTGGTATAAATACCCCCTCTTCCTCCCCGAGCAGCACTGTTTCTCGCCGCCACCTTCTATTGGAGGCGATTTTGGAGGTCCAGATTTTACAAAATACAAGGGGAGAGGTTTTGATCTTCATTTCTTGGAAGAAGATTAACAAGAAAGGTTAGTTTGTGTCCCTCTTGCCTCAATTTGCTCATTCTTGCTCAATTTGATGATTCACTTTTTAGATCTAGGGTTTCACCCATGAGTGAGCTGAGAGAGAAGAATACCTAGGTTAGTGAGTGAGCTTGCTTAAGATGGTTAAATAATGTCTCTCATCTATACTGCTTTGTGTTTACTTTTTAATTTTGTTTATGCATGATATCATTCCTTGTTTGCATGTATAATGGTGTGTTCTTGAGTATTTATGTAGAGAGGGAAATGTAGGTTTTTATATAATATTTTTGTTTTTTTATTATGTTGTTTATTTATCAATTGTTTTTTCACTATGTTTTTATGTTTTATGAATATTGTGTTTTTTATTTAATAATGATACTTAGGTATTTTAAATTATGGTACTTATTTTTTTTACTTTAAACCCCAATAAACACTAAACACTAGCTAATAATAATTCCTAGCTAATCACCTGTGCTATCTCTGGTATAAATACCCCCTCTTCCTCCCCGAGCAGCACTGTTTCTCGCCGCCACCTTACATTGTAGGCGATTTTGGAGGTCAAGATTTTACAAAATACAAGGGAAGAGGTTTTGATCTTCATTTCTTGGAAGGAGATTAACAGGAAAGGTTAGTTTGTGTCCCTCTTGCCTCAATTTGCTCAATTTGATGATTCACTTTTTAGATCTAGGGTTTCACCTAGCAAATATATAATCTCTAGATATGGTTACTTTTTTACATTGATTTCAATCAATTTATTGTTTTTTACAGGTAATGATGGAGAGGTCATTCTGGATGTATAAGTTATCAAGACTAGATCCATTATACATACCCGAGGTCCAAAGGTTTGTTGACGCCGCTAAGAATCATGCTTAGAGAACAAAGAAGACGCACATACATTGTCCATGCATGGACTGCAGAAATGTTGTTGTATTTGATAACACTCAACAAATCCTTTCTCATCTGGTCCGCCGAGGATTTATGAATGATTACTTGATTTGGACAAAGCATGGAGAGGGTAGCTCTGCGCCTTATACAACTGAAAACCCTGCGAACATCGACGTCGATGGTGAAGATATGGTCGATGGTGGGTTTCAGTTTGTACAGGAGACACAACAACCTGACGTCGAACATGTTGTGCCAAATGTTGGAGATCATGGTTTCGCAGGAGGAAATGAAGATGTCAGAACTAATGTGCTGCCAAATAATATGGCTACAGAAGATGCAGAATTTCTAGAGGCAATGTTGCGTCGTCATATGGAAGATCCATCAATGTTCTTCATGAAAGTTATGGAGACCTTGATGAAGGCAGCAGAAGAGCCTTTGTATGATGAGTCTAAGGGTTGCACCAAAGAGTTCACGACGCTGCGATCTGTGCTTAAGTTGTTGGTGTGCAAAGCTAGGTATGGTCTTTCTGATGCTGGCTTCGATGCGTTCTTGAGTATGATTGCAGACATGCTTCCTAAGGAGAACAAAGTGCCTGCTAACACATACTATGCCAAGAAGCTAATCAGTCCACTGACGATGGGTGTTGAGAAGATCCACGCGTGCCGAAATCATTGTATCCTGTATCGAGGTGCTGATTATAAGGATTTGGATAGCTGTCCAAATTGTGGTGCAAGTAGATACAAGACGAATAAAGACTACAGAGAGGAACAGTGTGCTGCCTCCGTGTGTAAAGAAACCAAGCGAAAGAGGACCCAACAAAAGACCCTAAAGAGTAGTTCAAAATCCACCAGGAAAGAAAAACAAGAAGTAGACTATTATGCCCAGAAAAAGATTCCTGCTTTGGTGATGTGGTACCTACCTGTGGTCAATCGTTTGAGGTGTTTGTTTGCTAACCCAGAGGATGCCAAACTTATGAGCTGGCATGCTTGCGATGACCACAAAGATGATGGGAAGCTTCGGCACCCAGCCGATGGCCAGCAGTGGAAAGATTTCAATGAAAATCACATGGACTTTGTAAAGGAACCAAGAAATGTTAGGTTCGCATTGAGTACTGACGGAATGAATCCATTTGCTGAGAGGAGCAGCAAGCACAACACATGCCCGGTGATCCTCACCATCTACAACCTTCCTCCATGGTTGATGCAGAAGCGAAAGTACCTTTTGCTAACCATCCTAATCTCTGGACCTACACAGCCTGGAGTTGACATGGATGTTTTCTTGGAGCCCTTAATGGAGGACATGAAGATATTGTGGGAAACAAGTGTTAAAATGTTCGACGAGTACCGCAAAGAATCATTCACACTAAGAGCAATTATCTTTGTTACGATCAACGATTACCCTGCTCTCTTCACATTATCAGGGCAGTTCAAGGGAAAGGTTGGTTGTGTGGTATGCATAGATGAAACCGCTTACGAGTCCCTTAATGCATCTAAGAAGATAGTGTACATGAGACACAGACGCTTCTTATCGAAAGGACACAGGTACCGTCAGAAAAAGATGGATAAGTATTTCAACAATAATGTTGAACTACAGTCTACTGCTCCAACAGGTAACAGTAAAGGCAAAAGAGTTTTCAACCTAGTCAGCAAACTCAATTTTGTTTTTGGGAAGAAGACAAAAGACGGAAAACCAAGAAAGGATGTCAAACCAACTCCAGGGGCTACATTCAAGAAAAAGTCTATTTTCTTTGAGTATTTGTCATATTGGCCAGAGTTAGACGTTCGCCACGCAATCGATGGTATGCATGTCCAGAAGAACGTGTTTGAAAGCCTAATTGGAACCTTACTAGACATGAAGGGGAAGACAAAGGAAGAACAGAAATCACGCATGGACATGGTACAGTTAGACATAAAAAATGAACTTCACCCTGTGCTTCAAGAAAATGGGAAGTACCACCTCCCGGCAGCAAGCTACAACCTCAACAATGAAGAAAAACATGCGATGTGTGCGTGGTTCAAGCATTTGAAAGTCCCATCTGGGTTCTGCTCTAGCATACGGAGTATTGTGTCAATGAAAGACCTTACACTCACCAACTACAACTCACATGATTGTCATGTCATGCTAACTACTTTCCTCCCTATTGCCATCAGGGCTATAAATCCAGTGTGGATCAAGGTTGCTGTCACACGGTTGTGCTACTTCTTCAACAGGATCTCACAAAAAGTGATTAGCCGTGATGAGTTGGCGTCCCTTAAGGAATTCGCAGTGGAGACAGTGTCACAGTTTGAGATGTGTTTCCCCCCAGCATTCTTTGATATTATGGTTCACCTTGTGGTCCACTTGGTTCCACAAATAGAGGCTCTGGGTCCCATGTACTTCCATGAGATGTGGACATATGAGCGTTTCATGTCAATACTAAATGGCTATGTATCAACTCGTGCTCGTCCTGAGGCGTCCATGGTAGAGGGGTACTTAACCGAAGAGGCAATTGAGTCCGGAGGTCCTTTCTGCAACAAGGTCCTAAAAGACCAGGTTGCAATAGGTTTACCTCCGTCAAGACATGAGGGCAGGCTGAATGGAAGAGGGAGGATGGGAAAGAAAACAATCGTCCCTCTTGATTACAATACAATCCTCGAGGCACATCACAACATCCTACATCAGCTCTCGATAATGGAGCCTTGGATCGAGAAACACATTAATGAGCTTCACGAACATAATCATGGGTGCACCGATGATTGGTTAACGAAGGAACACAAAAAAAAGTTCACCTCATGTCTTCGGGAGCATGACATACCAGATGGGGAAACAACTAAGGAACGCACCATCAAGGTGTTGGCATCTGGACCATCACGCCAAGTCACGACATGGCAAACTTATGACATTAGTGGTTTCACGTTCTGTACGAAGTCCAAGGACAACAAGAGCATGACACAGAATAGTGGTGTTCGATGTAAGGCCTTAGACTCTGAAACTGGTAATGAGACTACATACTTTGGCTTCGTTGAGGACATATGGGAACTTGACTATGGTTCATTTCAGATCCCTGTGTTTCGATGTCAATGGGTTGAAGACAAACATGTTACAGTGGACAACTATGGGGTCAGAGTTCTTGATCTAAGTAAGGTTGGCTACAAAGATGATCCGTGGATAATGGCTAACCGTGCTGCAGAGGTCTTCTATGCCGAACAAATCCTTTCTCGTAATGAGAAGAAAAGTACTGACAAGCCGAGGCATGTAGTTTTTCCTGGAAAGCAACAAGCTATAGGAGTTGATGGTGTATCTAACCTGGATGAATTTAACGAGTTCAGCGATATGTCTCTCTTTGTAGACGACCATCCAGTAAGGATAAGGAATGTTGAGCGAACCATCCCACAGAAATCATTGCCCTGGGTGCGACATGATGGAGAAGGAAGAATAGTAGCTGCCTAGATTATTTTTGTTATTTGCCTTGTAATCCATTTATGTAATCTTTATGCCACATTAGAGCCACTTTTATGTATTCAAATCATGAGTTTAAGTGAGTTTTACGGAAGATTGGAGTAGATGTGGACAACGTGTGGTACAACAGTGTCAAATGAAGTATTGATCAAAACAAAAGTTGTAGATCATGGTGTCCCCTTCAACTTTGGTATTCAAAACTTTCTCATTAGAGCCATTTTTAAATCCCTAAGCCGCACAAAACTCTCTCAAAATTTGAATTTCAAAACTCCGAACATCAAAAAGGTAAAAAATGAAGGGATGTCCTATACAAAAGATGTGCACTATGTTGTTACCTACAACTTTGGTATTCAACAGTTCCTCACTAGAGGTCATTAATTGTGTCATATGTCATCTACGAGTTGTCGGGCTATTAAATTCGTAAAACTTAAAAAAACAGTAATTCACTAGATTTTCCAAAAATCCTCAAATTTGGTATGGTGGCATGTATTGTCCAACTAAACTCCAGGAAAAAGAATGAAATGATTTGAATAAAGTGACAACATAGATGCTTCACAAGTGGGCACATCTCTTAGAGAGTTTAAGTGAGTTTTACGGAAGATTGGAGTAGATGTGGACAACGTGTGGTACAACAGTGTCAAATGAAGTATTGACCAAAACAAAATTTGTAGATCATGGTGTCCCCTTCAACTTTGGTATTCAAAACTTTCTCATTAGAGCCATTTTTAAATCCCTAAGCCGCACAAAACTCTCTCAAAATTTGAATTTCAAAACTCCGAACATCAAAAAGATAAAAAATGAAGGGATGTCCTATACAAAAGATGTGCACTATGTTGTTACCTACAACTTTGGTATTCAACAGTTCCTCGCTAGAGGTCATTAAGTGTGTCATATGCATCTGCGAATTTTGAATTTCAAATCTTTGATCATAAAAGATTCTGAAGCACAAAATTTGTGGACCAATATTTTTAACATGTAGATCTTTTATAGAGAAACAACACAAAATTTATTTCATAATTTTTAGAACAATATCTTTTAAGATATTGATTTTTTAAGAATTTAAACAATATCTGCAAATTGCATTTTAAAAAAATGGAAATTGGTTAATCCAGGCAGTGGTCAATACCAACCGCCTGTAGAAAAGTATTTCTACAGGCGGTGGTCAATACAAACCGCCTGTAGAAATCTATTTCTACAGGCGGTGGTCAATACCAACCGCCTGTAGAAATGGTTTCTATAGGCGGTTGGTATTGACCACCGCCTGTAGAAATGACGTCCCTATATAGGTCAACTCGTCACCCCGAAAATTTTTCTAAGTCCTGGCGCCAGTTCATTTCAAACAGACGCCGGCAGGCTGCCGAATTTTTCCGCCACCGTCGCGCCATCGTCCCCTCTCCGTTGCGCTCGCCGTTGTGAGTCCTCTCCTCCTCCTCCTCCTCCTCCTTTCTCTCTCTGCGCATTTGGCGGCGGCGGCGGCGCGGCGGCGGGAATACCGTGGCTCCTCGCGGCCACCGTCGGCTCCGTCGTCCGTCCGGTGAACGGTGGCGGCGAGCGGCACGGTGGAGACCGCCGCTGTGCGCCCGCGCGGCGGCGGGCGCACTGCGTTGGCAGGCACGCATGGCGGCGGCGGGCGGCGGCCATGCTGTCAACCGGAGAGAGGGGAGAAGGGAGAGGAGGAGGCCGGCTAGTTGGGCCGGGGAGAGAGGGAGAGAGGGGAGAAGGGAGAGGAGGAGGCCGGCTAGTTTTTTTTTCTTTTTTCTTTTATATAACCATTCAAAAATTCATATCTTCGGAAATATTGTTCCAAAAATAGTGAAATAAATTTTGTGTTGTTTCTCTAGAGAAATGTATATATATATAAATTGAAATAAATTTTGTGTTGTTTACCTCGAGAAATATATATTCAAAATGATTTAAATTGAAATATTGGTCCGAGTGGCATGGCCGGGTTTTTTTTCTTTTTTCTTTTATATAATCATTCTAAAATTCATATCCTGAGAAATATTGGTCCACAAATAATGTAATAAATTTTTTTTTTCCCTCGATAAGATGTATACATAAATAAATGAAAATAAATTTTATTTTGTTTCTCTCGTGAAATATATATTTAAAATGATTTAAATTCAATATATGCCTCATAGTTTGTTTAATACATAGATAATTCTAGGAATACAAAAAAAATGTGAATCCAATTTTGTTAGCTTTATTGAACTATGTAGAAGCTGTGAAAAATATGAAATACCATGTTTTTTTTCTTTTTTCTTTTATATAATCATTCTAATAAAATTCATATCCTAGGAAATATTGGTCCAAAAATAGTTTGTTTCTCTCGTGAAATATATATTTAAAATGATTTAAATTCAATATATGCCTCATAGTTTGTTTAATACATAGATAATCCTAGGAATACCATGTTTTTTCTTTTTTCTTTTATAAATCTCCTTGTGATATTATTATATATTTATGTCAGTTTGTCGCGATGAGTTCTCCGCGCAAGGACCAAGCCCCAGGATCTGAACATACGGAACAAGCCCCAGAGTCCGACCCCATGATGAAAGAAGTGACCCACCAAACAAGTAAAGTCCTGGGGTCGTCCGACCCCACGGAGAAGGTAGAAGGGACCCACGAAACGGGTGAAGCCACAGGGGACGAAACTCCGGAATATGAAAGTGTTAGCGATGACATGGAGCCTCCCGAAGTGAGGAAGGCTCGTCGTGAATTGGAACGTGACCCTGATTATAATCCACAAGCCGATGAGGTAATCCTTGTCTATTATATATGATTTGGATCTATAATGTTTGTATGTAATTACATGATTTCGATCCATAATATCTATATATAAACTCATCTATACGATTCACAATGTCTATACTCAGGAGGCAATGTCCCAAATGCAAGAACTGATTTGGCAACACGAAGTGGCACAAGCCGAAGATGCACCGGAACCGACCACGACCACTGAGAGATCAAGGAAAAGAAAGCGGAGGAATTTGAAACGAGGCGAGAGAGGATTAAACAAGTTTCCAGACGACGTATATGCCATCTCATATGTTAGCCCGATCGGACAACCCCTAGCTCCTGAGGGGGCCCTACCTAAGTACCGGAACACCATTGGTTTCTGTGTTGGGGACATTCTTGACATCACTATTCGATAGTGGTCCAGTGTGTCAGATGATGACAAGACAAAAATTTGGGATAAAATCAAGACGAGGTTCCTGTTTCCTCGAAACACACCAGAGGCACTGATAAAGGAATACACAATGAAGCAGTGTGCAATCAGTTTCCGAAACTTGAGGTCGGAGATGAATACCAAGTTTGCAAAGAGAGGGTTGGACCCTACAAGCAGATACAAGATTACTAAAGGACAGTGGGCGGTCTTTTTAGAGCAGAGGAGAGAGCCAGAGTTCTTAACTATCAGCGAAGCCAACTCTGCTCTCGCTAAGAAGAACAAGTACCACCACCGTCTAGGCACAGGTGGTTACCAGCGTCAGGTTCCCAAATGGAGGCAAGAAGAGGCTGCGAAGAAGGCGGCAGGGTTGCCAGCGCTGTCCGAGCAAGTTGGTGAAAGGTCGGCAAATTGAATTCTTGCTCGAAAACCAAAGGAAACTGAGAGCGGTGTGTCCTTTGACGACCCAATGTTTGAAGAAGCAACAAAGAGCATCTTTGCGGTGGCGGCCAAGACGCAGGAAGGGAAATTTAAGCCACGAAGGGAGAGGGACATCCTTACTGCGAGCCTCGGTAACCCTGAGCATCCTGGCCGTGTTCGGGGCATCTCATCCAAAGAGGGATGGAAGGATGGATTCGGCCCTCAGTGGCAAGGTGAGTATAAGAAACGTGATCAATACAAGGAAGAAATGGCAAGTTATTTAAAGCAAGAGGCTAAGAAAGAGTTCACGGAGATGATGGCAAAATTGCTAGAAAATCCTCCTCCTGAGTTGATGCAAAAACTAGCGAGTGCGGTTTCAAATCAACAGATTAGCGTTCAGGCACCCCAGATGCAGCTAGTACCAGTGGTGTCACAATGTGCAACCAATATTCCAAGCAGTGTTGCGTCTACAGCGAACAAGGTTCACTATCCGGTTGACGACATTGTTGGTCCCATGTCGTGCTCCCTGGTCATAAGATATGGCATTAACAATCATCGTACAAGGGAAGTAGCCAAGGGCAAAGCAATCCCAGGACGCAAATACCATGGAGCTGACATTCCTGAAGACTACTGCAGAGTAGAAGTATCGACCGTGGTTCAAGGATATGAGGATGAGATTCTAGACATCCCCGGTCCAGAGGACATTGAGAAACTCGGACAGACTATAAACAATTTCATTCTTTGGCCTAGGCGGGACGTCCAGCTGATGGAGCAACCTACTCAGGAGTCATCAAGACCTACCGATCCTCTTCATGACCACCCACCATCACCTCCCCAGTCTATTCCCGAGCCTCAATCATCACCTCCGCCAAAGTCAGCACCATCTCCGCCACAATCATCACCTCTGCCACAGTCAGCACCATCTCCGCCACAGGCATCTCCTCCACCACAGTCAGCACCATCTCCACCACAGTTGTCTCCTCCGCCACAGTCAGCACCATCCCCGCCACAGTCATCGCCTTTGCCACAGACACCACCATTGAATTCCCCACCTTCCCCACAACCCGAAGATCCTCTGCCACAAAGCAAGGAGCCACCACCACAGCCAAAAAAGAAATTTCCGGTACCCAAGTTGGTTTCTCCCTACGAGCCAAAGAAGAAAATAGCTGGGACAGCCAAATTTTTAAAAGGAATTGGACAGAAACGCACTTCAGAAGTCGTTGAGTTGTCTGAGCTTCAGAAGTTAGCGAAGTCAGTGCCTAAGGTGATTCCTTGCACTATCAAGGTCCCAACTGCAGAAGATTACAAGTCTATCCCTAAAAATTTTATCTTGGGAAGGCCTCTACTCAAGCGGCAGACACTCTTAAAGATTCCAAGCAATATAAAAAGGTTGCATGACTGGTATATGAGAGCCGCTTCTGTTGGCATCGACACCATCAACGTGTGTATCCCCCAAAAGGCATTTCTAAGTGAAAATAATATGTGCATCATTAACTTTGAAGACATTTGGTTGATGATGAACCTCGAGAGACTGGACGTACAGATCGTAACGACGTTTGCACTGTAAGTGTTACATAGTTTAAAATGCATTATAGTTGCGTCAATGTTGAATATCTGACTTGCACATGTGCCTTGCAGAATGCTATATGATCAACAGGAGTTGTATTATGGGCAAGATTTCAATTATTGTGCCAATGAAAGGATTGGCTATCTAAACCCAATTGATATATGCGAAGAACGACACACTTTCAGAATCGGAGATGACAACATAGAGTTACTGGGCTTAGAAGGTGAGGAACGGGACAAGAAAATCGCAAAGTTGAAGTTGGCGTATGAATCCCAGTACGCCTTCTACATTGGAATGTCATTGCTGAAGTATCAACATAGGGAATCGGTAGTGGCCCCGTACCACTTTGGGTAAGTTGAAGTTTCCATAGATGCATCATGAATTTGATTCCAATACACAAATGCATCATGAATTTGATTCGTGCAGGGACCACTGGATCTGCTTTTTCATTTATCCTAGGGACGGAAGGGTGCTTGTACTAGACTCCGCAAATTACCTGCCATCAAGCTATGCAAAATTCATTGAAATGTTAGAGCTGTAAGTCGAGATATGCATTCTTACTTTTGTATTTTGAGAGTTTGTGTATAATTAACATAGTGATTCTATTCGAGATCATAGGGCATATAGGTTTTATAAGATAAAAGGTGGAAAATGCGAGTCCAACATTCAAGGACAGCCATTGCAAGTTTTTTATGACTGGCCGGTAAGTTGGTGCAAAATTTACTCTTATGAATACAAAGCATATATGTACTATACATAGGACCATGGTTGCATGTATAAATATCCATTTTCCCATTATATAGTGCCACAAGCAACCACCTGGATCTGTCCCCTGTGGATACTACGTGTGCGAGCACATGAGAGAGACCGGTCGATACATCAGCAACCCTTCCGAGGTAATACAAGTAATAGTCATGTATGTAGTATTGTACACCATAGTATTGACAAACTATGTATATGCAGGAATATAAGGTATTGACAAACTTTCTTTGCAGGAATATAAGAAAGACAAGGCAAAGCGCATCACCGAACATACTTTGTTCAACATAATTGAGGACCTGAGCCTTTTTCTATTGAAGCACGTTATTTCAACGGAAGGGAGGTATCATGATCATGAGAGTGAATTATCGAAGCCAGAGTACCGAGTGCTAACAGAGATTTCTAGGCTAAAACTATCTCGGAATGGTTATTAGACCACCTGTGCAAAGTTGGATGTATGTAATGTGCAAACTTGCAACTCTATGTTTGTGAGCACGAAACGTTGATGTATATAAGTGTATGTATGAAATATGTAAATTGCATGTTGCTATATTAATGTATATGCATATATTTGATCTAACAATATAATTGCATGTTCCTATATTAATGTATATATTTAATTTAATAATATAATAATTATAATTAACAATATATATATAAAACTGGTCTATAACAGCACAGGCGGTTAATTGTGAACCGCCTGTGGAAATCGATTTCCACAGGCGGTTCACTTAAACAACCGCCAGTGTAAATAGACCATTTACACTGGCGGTTTCTTAAGTGAACCGCCTGTAGAAATCGATTTTCACATGCGGTTCACAAATAACCGCCTGTGCTGTTGTTCCATTTTCACTAGCCCCCAGCGCAGGCGGTGCTAGAAACCGCCTGTGAAAATAGGTTTTCAACCGCCTGTATAGTATGTCTCTATACTAGTGACACTTTGATAAAGAGGACATCTATCAGTTTTACAAAACCATGTATTTGTCCATATCTGGCACGAGGTTGATGCTATCGTATTTGTTCATCCTTGTACACGGGCCAACCTCACCTTCCACCACTGGTAAACGTTCTTCCACCGGTCTTGTCTATAGCTCAGTCATCACAAAGCTTACCCTTGCTAACTCATTCGTGGAGCAGGAGCAATGCGTAAGCTTACCCTTGCTAACTCATCCCTGGCACATGACACTGCAAACCTCTAATCAACATAGCCAAACCAAATTAAAACTGTATTTTTCAATACACACAAATTGATTATGACAATAGCAACAAGCGAAGTGTGTAGCAATCTCTGAGCCATTGGAATTTCCAACATGCACCAACTGATTTCGAAGTGACACAACAATGGCTCAAAAATAAAGAATGGTGATAACGAAAACACCCACTTCTACTTTGGATGCCAAAAAATTAATCTTAACACTTGAGCTACTGATTGTTGGTGGACATCCAAAGTAGCTCTACAAGGCACTAAGACAACAATAGGACCAACGAAAGATAAGATATAAACTAAGCATGCATCTCTAGAATGATTTTTTTTCATCAAACCTAGTACAATCTAGCTAAAGGAAGTTATAGATTTGGGAATCACATGAGCAAGGAATTTATGTAATACTCTATAAAGAGTACCTTTTTCCATTCCCACTCAACTTATCATTGACATTCCCAAGAATCACCAAGCCCTTGTTAATATACTTTCCCTTGTATAGACCAGAGCTCATTTTGCCTTGTCTCCATTCTTCCTGACCCAACAAGGTACACCAAATTCTAAATGTAAATCGAAGGGGTTATTCAGAATATTTTCTACACATTCACTTTAACAACATACAATGTATATGGCTATAGAGGGAGCTAAACAAACCAAGATAGATGCACAGATAGGATCCCTGTCTAGTTCTTGGCACTGCTTTCAATAACCTCTGTAGAATCTGTCCATCATGTTGTTGAAGAAATGAGCTTAAAAGAACTTATTTCACACAGTCAATTATGGCTGTCAATTATTTTCCAATAATTGAATGTTTGATTTGCCTGGTCGGACTTCTGAATGTTTGCTTTCACCCAAGGGGTCATTTTCTTATAACTTTTTTTTCTGGTTTGCGTTTTGATTCACGTATGTGTCCATTTGACCCTCTTGTTCCAAGTTGATTTCCCCTCACCCTTTACTACTGCCCCTTCTATTGTGGTTGTACATATCTGTTTTCGTTTTACTTTTATTGCCTTGATGATCTCATCTTTAAATTTTGGCTAATGTTATCTGCAGTACTCTTGTTCAGAAGCCGTGGTTTATGTGTTCAGAAGCCTTGGTTTATGTGGGTTGTGATGAAAGAGGAAATGAGATAGCTGAGGTTCTCATGGACTTCCACCAGTTGACAATTGCTTGATGGCTGTGACGAGGCAGTCATGATGGCGACAAACACTGGTGGCTAATACATCAAGCATGCATGTTGCTGCTCATGAAGCCTCCATTTATATAGGTAAAATATTGTTGCCTTGATGTTTATCTTTGGTCATGTAGCCACAGCCCACAGATATCAAGTCTGCAACTCTTAGTGCCATTAGATTTCACAACAACCTATCCATGTATTGCCAAAATTAGAATATTACATGGTTAGGAGTGTTGATTATATGGGTGTCTCTCTGTCAGTCTATTAGTTGTTCCTCTCTTGTTTTTCAATGTAGAGTTTGTATTAACAGTTATACTGTATCTTTTGTCAAAATAGATTTAACATGAGCAACTCAAATTTTCCACAATGGATCCAATTCAAAGCATAAATAAGCATTTATAGGACTTTCCAACTCACCAAACATGTACAAAGAGATGTTTATGGAGCTAAAAAAGGGTCATACTAAACATGTACAACTAAGAAAAGTGCAAACAAGTTTACTTAACCCTATAAGGCAGCTAAGCAAAACACTTCTTAACACTAAGTTCAGCTTGTTGTTACTGTGAATTTCCATGCATTTCTCTAGGCAACCAAAATGAAACACCGAAAGTGATTCCACAATTGCTCAGGAAAACATCCAATTTCATAAGTTTTTTTTTTCAAAACGAGATACTAATTAAGTCCTTCGTTCATAGACAGATTTTGAGTACAGTGCATCATCTAAAAATAGAAGGTTATTTTGGAGTATATATAATGCTTCTATGCTTTATATAGATTTCATACTACTGGATTGTTGGACAATGCCCTGGAATGTTTTCTATCAGACATGCCCTGGAATCCATCTATGTTTGCGAAATCATTATATGCCTGTGCTATCCATCATATAATTCACAAGGCTGAGCCCCACCTTTGTTTGTACCCAACAGCTACAAGAAGAAATGGGAGTCTAGGAGACGAGTGAGACATGCAGTACCTGACAGAGGCAGTCGTTGGTGAGGTCAGGAGAGGGTAGCTGCCGGCGCGGGCGGCCGCGACCGGAGAGGGCGGCCGAGAGAGGGGCGGCCGCGACGGTAGAGGGCGGAGCCGGGAGAGGGGCGGCCATGACGTCAGAGGGCGCGGCGGCCGGGCGCGGACGGAGCGGCGCGGTGGCCGGGCGCGGGCGGTGTGTCCCGAGCGGCGCAGTGGCCGGGCGCGGGCTGCCGACGGGGGCGATTGCGATGGAGCCGGGGGAGAAGCCGTGGGGTTGCGATGGGAGCCAGGGGAGAAGCCACGGGTGGTTTCGCGATGGTAGCGCCGGGGAAAAGAAGAGCAGGGCGATTACGATATGACCCGGCTCTTTTTAGCTGCAAAGAAGAAGATCAGCAATTCATACATAATTAGGTGACAACAAAATATCTATGAGCTCACCTGAATGATAATATGCAAACCAGGACTAAAAACTAAACTAAAAAAATAGGTCCGAGATAGGAAACCTTCCTCAATCTATAGGTCTGAGATAGGAAACCTTCCTCAATCCTTCGCGAATTCGATGCCCCTATGATGTGATCGTGCTTGTATAGTTGTATCCTGTCTCGTCAGCAGTGAGGGTTGTAACGATTTCGAACAGACATTTCATCGGATATATTGAGTGTGTGTTCCTCAACAGTTGCAACAAGCTAGGATGGATCCAGGCAGGGCGTCGTCGTGCACCTTGCCTCTGTCGTCATGGCACCAAGCCACACAAGGCCTCCATTGGCGCCGATGTCGTGGCCGCTCAGCATAGGGTCTCGCCAATATCAGTAGTCCTCCCTTGGATTCCTCTTCACTGTCATAATACCAAACTGTTGACTTTTTTAGAGTATGTGTTGTGAAATTCAGAGACTACAAGACACACAGATTAAGTGGAGATAAATTAAAGTACTTAGCTCCGAGGAGATAACACAAGATAATAAGATATTATTATCTCCAACCCCTATAGTTTGCGTGCACAACAACTATAGCACTATTTTGACATGAGTGAACCGATACTCTAGTTCAAAGTGCATATGCTTAGTCAAAACGAACGACTGCACATAAACTCATTGCAACTAAATTCAGGGACTGTACGTGCTGGTGATGGAGGATAGTATCCTGAAAAATCCAAAAAGCTATGGTCAACAAACCAATCTTCTATCCGGTTTCAATCAGAATGTATACAATAAAATGCAAAACCATTTAAATTATAGTGGAAGGAATTGATTGAGGTCTTGCAGAAGTCCTAGCCATTGTTGCATTCATAGTGGAAGACATTTGCAGAGTTGTAAGAGGAACTTTCAGTCTGTGGACAGGAACTGGGCAGAGGATCTTCCATCCACCAGCGACTCATAAGAGGACTTAAATTACAGGTTCAGTAGAAAACAAAGGGAGAAAGGGAGGGGTGTCAGAGTCATGCTGATCAAAAGTAAAACATTACCAGGGGCCGGCTTCCATGTATGCATCCTATAACGTGGATAGAAAAGCAATCACCATATTTGGCACAACCATACACACATCTGAGGATGGATTCACTATGTCGGCATAGAAACAAACACTTGGTGGGCATGGAATGACAGTGGCTAGTGGATCACTATTTCCATTTGTTCAATATTGATCCATGACGTTGATTTTTATCAAGCAATTCAGATGTTTTTTCTTCACAAAAGAGAAGGGGAAGGAGGAGATGGTGCACAAAAGAGAAGGATCTGGAGGAGTGGCACCTGGATCTGCAAACGCTGTTGGAGGAGCACTGCCAGGAGCAGCAATGGCGATGTGCTGATTGTTAGATATGTGTCGAATATGTGTATAATCCGGTTACAATTGGACTTGAGTTGTGTTAGGGGCTAGGATAAAGTTGGAGTTGAACTCTGTATCCTAGGGGGGCATAAATACGAGGCAAACCCTTGTTGTAACCATAAGAGACGACTTGGCGGTTGGTTTGGGTGGCGGCGAGGCCGCGGGATCGCCCGGATGCCGGTGTAGCTGCTGTTTTATGGGGAGGAGCGCCCGTAGTTATGCCCTGAGGATTAGGCTCATCGCTGAACCTCGTTAAAAAACATCGTGCCTTGGTGTCGTTCTCGTTTGCGTATTTTCTTCTACGGTGGTTATGCTTCCGCGTTCTTTGGTTAGCAGATCTGTTCGGGTCTGGAACTAACCGCGCACTCTAACAAGTGGTATCGGAGTCAGATTCATACAAGAAGATCGCAGGAGGTGCGATGGATATGTTTCACACCGCACAAAGCTTGTACGGGTGTGTCTGGAGAAGGACATGGCGCAAGGTGGAGCATGGCGGCGATCGACGACTCGGTCGGTGGAGTTGGAAACTTCGAGCGGGTGGCTCGAACCGTCCAATGGGCTGCAATCAACAGAGATTTGTCCAGACGTGGAGATCGGGTTGATAGCGGTTGGTGGCTGCTGTTCGATAGGGGCCGGTCAGACGTGACGGCCAGGTTCGACGGTGCGGCTGGAAGACGTCGTAGATGAAGACGGCGACTTCGACTCGTGATCAAATTGATGGGAGTTCAATCTTGATCGGAGTGGTCGTTGCGGATTAGCAACGATGGTGGTGAAAGCCACGGTGGACTCTAGCTATTTTGGAGAAGTGTTTTTTGGTTGGTTTGTTCGAGGGTTACATCGCTCAGATCGATGGCAATGTGCAGGATCCTATGCGGCAGGACATTATGGTTTTCTCGGTGAAAACGGGTTCAGGTGATGCCGTGCTTGGCCAGGAAAGTGTTGCAACCAGGTCGGTTTATGGTCAACAACAACACGTACCAACTCAGAAGTCTGGAGATGACCGAACATGGTTAGGTTTGTTTATTCCTTTTTCGTTTCGATCAAGATTTGTTGGATTTGGTATTTGTTAGAGAACCAGCGACCTGTGGGCCCACACTATGGCCATGATGGAAATTGTGTACGTATTTGTCACGGAAGAAAAGGGCCAGGCGGGTATCTCTCGTGCAGAACTAAAAAAGGAACGGACGGCAGGAGTCCGACTTGGACTTATTGCCGATTTTCGGGTCTCCATAAATACAGAGAGGGTCACAGTATATTGCAAATCGAATAACAATCGAAGTTGTTCATGACTGTTACGACGGTTGGAGGTGAACAGAGCGACGGTCAAGCGGGTTGATTTTGTCGCGTGCAAGCGGCAGGATGGTTGACGAGACTTGTGAACGACGCGGCTATGACGGAGAGGCTAGCGGTGTCATGCTAGTCATACCGTGAGACAGAGACGATGATGGGATCAGCGAGGACGACGTAGGAGCGTGGCGGCTGATGAAGTTCTTTGTTCTCTGTGGCGTGGCGACACGTGGTGCGAACTTAAGATGCGGTTTTGTATTGGAGGAGTTTGTGTGCTTCCAAGACAGCAAGGTACGTGGATCGATTCAAGTAGCATGCGGGATCGAAGGACGTAGGGGTAAATTGGAAGGAAGTATAGATGGTGGATATCTATGCCTGCAACTTGAGTAATCTGGTTGGTCAGTACTGCGGGAGGCTACGGTGTAAGACGTCGAACGTAGCAATGCAGTGGAAAAAGAAGAGCAAGCTAATATGTCAGTTTTCATATGAGACTTAGATAGCGGTTGTGAAATTCTCAGTGTCACATATATAGTCAGGTTGAGTACGATATTAGATTCAGTTAGCTCATGTGGTGTCTAATAGGAGCAGACATGCTTCAGGAGTCAGACATGTCAGGGTTGAAGATGAATCTAATTTTATTCAAGAGAGACTGGGTGATGAAGAGAAGGGTGTACAACTGCAGGTGGAGTCATGAAGTATGATGTTGCACGTATAGCGGAGTCTCTTGTTTGTGGTGGGTCTGTGATCAAGACTCGTCGGGCAGCTCGTGTGGGCTGTAAAGGCAACAACTCAGTTCCGGTACATGAAGGTTCATGCATGGACGACTTCAAGATGGCGTGCATATTCGTCAAGGTGGAGTTTGTTAGATATGTGTCGAATATGTGTATAATCCGGTTACAATTGGACTTGAGTTGTGTTAGGGGCTAGGATAAAGTTGGAGTCGAACTCTGTATCCTAGGGGACCATAAATATGAGGCAAACCCCTGTTGTAACCATAAGAGACGACTTGGCGGCTGGTTTGGGTGGCGGCGAGGCTGCGGGATCGCCCGGATGCCGGTGTAGCTGCTGTTTTATGGCGAGGAGCGCCCGTAGTCATGCCCCGAGGATTAGGCTCATCCCTGAACCTCGTTAAAAAACATCGTGCCTTGGTGTCGTTCTCGTTTGCGTATTTTCTTCTATGATGGTTATGCTTCCGCGTTCTTTGGTTAGCAGATCTGTTCGGGTCTGGAACTAACTGCGCACTCTAACACTCATGGCTGTGAGGGCGTCACCAGGTCAGCTCAACAGTGCCGAACTTGGCAGCAACTAAACCCGTCAGGTGTTGAACCTCAACAGGGCCTTCGAGACCGCGACGAGCTGGCGTCATTCCGGGCGGGAGGGGCGGCGAGCTGGAGGTCTTCCGGACGGTAGGGAAGGGCGTGCTGGGGTCGTGGCCTGGGGCGGTTCCGCGATGCGCGGTGGAGACGTTGTGCCGGGGGATGGGGCCTCGCGCGTGGGGCCCTATGCCAGTCGGGAGGGGGCAACAACCTGGGGCTGGTGCCGAGCGGGAGGAAGGGCGAGTTGGGCTCGTGGCCGGACGACGGTTCCACAGCCGGGCGAGGCGATGAGCGGCGGCGGTGGGCTCGCGGAGCAGACAGTCGGAGACCGCAGCGGCGTCACGGGCGTCGGAGCAGAATCATCCCGTGAGGGGCCGACGCCCGTTCAGCTGGGGAAGCGGGGCCGGCGCTCGCTCGGCCGGGGAGGTTGCGTGGTGGAGGGGCCTCGACCGGGGTGGGGACGGGCGGATCTCGGCGTCGGCACGGGGGAGAGCCTTGGCCGGGAGAGCGGGGCCGACGCTCGGTCGGCCGGGGGTCGCGACGGCCGGGGCGGCGCAGAACGGCCTCGGTCGGGGCGGGGAAGGACGGATCTCTGCGTCGGCGCGGGGAAGGGCGTGGGCGGCCGGCGCCCGGTCGGCCGAGGAGCGTCGGGGAGCGAGGTTGACAACCGCCATGGTTTGGGGGAATTGCGGGGTGGGGGTGGTTAGCACGCGCGCGATTTAGAGCCGGGCGGGGCGAGCGGGGCGATGACGATATCATTCGGCTCTTTTTAGCTGTACAGAATTTGACTCTGGTGCCTTAATTTATTCATATTATTTTTTCTGCTATTTTTCTATATATCTTTGTTAAAAAAGTGTGATATAATGATAATATATAGTGTAGGTTTGTATTACGTGACAACAACGAATAGAAATAGAGAGGCTCTGTATTGCCATGATGACTGAAGCCACACCTGCCCTTCCGTTTCCAAACGACAGGGGGGAAATTCTCCATGCGTGGATATCTCCCCTGCGGTTCAACGGGGATTCTGCTGTCAAAAAAATCCCTCACCTCCGATTACTTCCCAGGGTTAATCACCCTTGACTGCCAAAGTAGACCTAAATATTGGAATTATGAAGCATTAGGAATGTAAATTGCTATTGATGTAAATTCGAGGCCAGCTACATCGCTGGTGCTGCTCCCCTGATCTGTGTGAGCTGTGATGATGACTTCGATTGATCTCAGACATAGTTTGCAAACGTGCAAAGAACTAATAAAATCTCATGGGGGAAAAAGTCACATTGACTTCACGTTTTTACGTAGTCTGCATCGTTGATTGAGTTGGTGATGCCGTCGTATTCCAAACGTTCCAGAAGCCATAGCTAATTCTAAAATTATTAAATTCTGCCAAACCAAATCCTTGTTCTGGTTGTCCTTGTTGTCATTTCGCCATTCGTTACATATCAAAGCATTGTACGCAACGAACTAAGGTCCCGTTTGAGTCGGGCTAAATTGCCTGCCAATGATATGGGCAGTTTGGGCTTCAGGTCTATAAACAAATTAGAGACACAACTTCATAGCTTTCCATCATTTTAGATAAACTGTGCTCCAATGTAATAATGTAGTCTAAATTGTATCCTAGCAAGACAAGCTTTGGGTTAGCCTCAAAAGGAAAAAGGAAAAAGTCTATTTAACCCCAAACCTTAAGGGTGGTCTACTTCACCCCATAAACTATGAAAACCGTCTGTTTTACCTCCTAAACTTTGCAAAACCGATCAAATTACCCTCTCAGGTGGTTTTGCTACAGTAACAATGGTTTGCTACAGTGGCATCGGTTTTGTTTTTTTTTATTTCGGTTGATTCTTTGAAAAATCATAGTAAATCATAATAATCATAAAATAGAAAATCTAATTTTGCTGGACTCCACATGAGTAGATCTACACAGTGAATATATAATATAGTATGCTTTAGTACAAAGTTTTTGTCGTAGATTTAGATTTGTTCCTTTCTGAAATTAATTAGAATAATTCATAACTTCAGTTTCTTTGGTCCATTTACGGTGAAATTTTTATGGTGACCTGGTTATTGTATGATTGAACTGCACTAAAAATTTTATACTCACTGGATCATATATAACTTAGTTATAGATTTATTTAGATTTAACAAGCATAAACGCTAAATAAATCCATAACTAAGTTATACGTGATCCAATGAGTATAATTTTTTTACTACAGTTCAAACATAAATAATTAGACCACCATAAAAATTTTGCTACAATTGGACTGTAGAAACTGCAGTTATGAATTATTCCAATTAATTACAAAAAAGAATAGATTTAAATATACAACAAAAACTTTATACTAAAGCATATAATATTATATGTTTACTGTGTAGATCTACTCATGTGGAGTCCAATAAAAATGGATTTTCCTTTTTATGAGTTTTTTGTGATTTACTATGATTTTTTAAAGATTCAGCCAAAATAAATAAAAAAGAAAAAACCAAAACCACTGTTACTATAGCAAAATCGCTGTTACTGTAGCAAAACCACCGTCCAAAATTGTATGAGGGGTAATTTTATCGGTTTTGCAAAGTTCAGGGAGTAGAACGGATGGTTTCGTAGTTTGGGGGTGAAGTAGACCACCCTTAATAGGTTGGGGGTTATGTAGACTTTTTCCAAAGGAAAAAACTTTGGGTTCAATGGCATCACACTTGAAAGGATGAAGATGCGCAAGAGAGAGGTAAATTGGGCTAATCTAAAATTTGTTGCAAGAATTAAACCTAATCTAGCCCAACTTTACCCCTTGTGGCTAGTAATGAATCTAGCAAAGACTCTCTCTCACACACACAAAAGACTATCACCTAGTTCCAATCCTACTCTAGCATGACATTTCAACAAATGTAAATTGCAAGAATTGAAATGCTCAAAGTAAATACGTAAGTAAAGGGAGGAGAGAAACGTCGCGATGTTCTTCCAAGGTATCGTGTTGTCGGCACACCCTCTAGTCCTCGTTGGAGCACCTGCGCAAAGGTATTGCTCCCCTTTGATCCGTGCAAGGATCAAGTGCTCACTACGAGCTGATTCTTCGCCACTCTGACTCGATGAATCGCCCACAACCGATCACAACATGGGTTGGGTCATCCACAAGCTCTTCGGATGATCACCAAGCTCCCAATCACCACCAAGTCGTCTAGGTGATGCCGATCACCAAGAGTAACAAGGTAGAACTCTCACTTGACAAACACGAGGCGAAAAAGATGGATGGATGCACACTTGCTACTCACAACTCACTAATGAGATGTCTAATCTCGCGATTAACAAATCTCACAACCTGACTAGGGCTCTTGCATTCCCTTGCACAATCAAGGATGCTCTCAGCTGATCAAATGAGCAAGAGACCCAAATTGAGGGGGTGGTGGAGTATTTATAGGACCAACTAGAGGAGAGGAATCCTTCATGAATCGCCTTGCCTTGCTTAAAGAGGTTTATGACGCCCGTGGAACTCTTGTATTGAGGAAGCAATGAACATTATCTTTTTCCATTCTCAATAAATGAGGAAGGACGGGTGAGGTCCTCACTTGCGAGTGAGGAAAGGCTTTCTTTTATAATACATCCTACCCGATTTTGATTGACAATTGCGTTCTATTCCAATTATTCACTTATTTTTCTTGTTACTGTGGCGAGACCAGATGAGAGATAGAACTATTTTCCATTTCCAGACAGACCGCAAGCCGAGAATAATTCTTTATTTTTTTGTTGGTTCCTTCTTTCTTATTTAGAATAAGTGAGTCTCTTCCATTCGGTTCATTAGCTTTAGGAAAAATAGAAGCAGCGGAAATGCTCGCTTCTAAAAGGCTTAAAGGCTCTGATCAAGGCAATGAACATTTTTCACTTGGAAACTAATAAGAAAGGAATTCAAATCATAGTTCAATATAGACTTTTTATCCTTTAATAAGGGTTAAACTTTCCTTCCAATACTTGTGCGCTTTACCCATCTGTACTGAACAAACCCACTACACATCGCTGGCAAAACCTACATCGAGTGGAAAGAAGAGGAAATACAACTATGTCTACGAGTGCCACGAATGAACCTTCGGTTCTTCCCAAGAACAAGGAGACACGAACTAAATAACTCGTATCAGGCTACGGGAATAGTGAACGGGAAGAAGGAACTAGTGAGGCTTTCGTTGGTCAAACAATATGCCCTCCTCACTTGAGGAGGGTGAAGGTCATGACTTATTGAAGGTCAATTGGCCAAGAGAAGGGGAACTCCTTTCGTCGGTAACTGTTGAATTGCCTATCTAACAGTGGTGCGAAACAGAACATTGAACGAGAAGGGAAACTCGTGTCGTCGGTTATCCAGTTTCCCTCCTTTCTGTTTCGACAAAGAAACCATTTAGGTATCGGTAATAGGATTCCCACTATGATTTGAAGAAAAAGATAGATTCTATAATAATCTACATATAATATATAGAATTAGGCTCCGTAATCAAGTGCTCGCTATGAGAAGAAGATCTACAAACATGTACCCATTTCTCCCTGCAAAATAAGTTGGAACCCGAGTGAGTATGGACCATACGCTCATCTTTCTTCTCATCTACACCTCGTTCCGCGAGAGACCTATCCTCGTTTTGAAATAAAGGACCATAGTGAGGATTGATCCCGGATAAGTGAGTCAGTGTAGGGACAGAGGCTGATGATTCTATTCTAAAGGTGATTTAAAGCTACAAGATGACTTTATTTGAAAACAGACTCCAAATATCAACAAAAAGATGAATGGAAAGTCTTGTCGATATAAAATTATTGACGTCGGAAGTGATCCGAATCACACACCAGCAGGGCTAGAACGCTCGAAAAGGTTGCAGATCAACCTGAGACAGCAAGGAATCTGAATAAACCGACAAAACTGATCTAGAGATCGGTTTGAATCGATCAAGGGCTTGATCCCTTGTGTTCATAACTCCCGAACTCCTCCCGGGAAGACCCGTCACGGAAAAGCACGTAGAGGTTATCCTAGGACCAGCAAGGCTGCCTAAAATGCCACCAAATCGCCGGGAGATGCGATGAACAACAAGATAGAGGGAAAAAAGGGTAAAGGGTTGTAGTAGATTGATTTGACGATTAGGGTTGGATCCCTCAATTGGCTATGATCCTCTCATATATATAGAGGGGGTGGTCTTATGCCGATAGGAAACATCTTCAGATTGCAATCTTGTGGCAGAACCTCCCGGTAATGTGGCCAACCTGCACACGTCACCGTCTCCCCGAGCTCTAATGACTGTGCATATGTACCACATCACAGGAAAGATCTGTCGGGTGTCCCCGAGAGAACCCCAAATTATCCACGAACCACAGGATCATCATCATGAAGGTTGGAATAATTACAACATTACAACAGTTGATACAAAATACCATCGGAGTGCGGAAGAAAGATAAGTAACTTTACAAAACCATGAATAAGTTACTTTTTACATAAACGTAACTGGTATTGCGGAAGTAGAATAGTATTACAGAACCACACTTAGGCTGAGTACCTAAGTTGGAGAAGAAGAACAACCAGATCATGTCAAGCCCACTAACATGATCATGATCAACATCACCTATTAGAAACCTGCAACAGGGGTTAACAAACCCTGAGTACGGTCGATACTCAGCAAGACTTACCCGTCAACAGAAAAGACTTCAGGTTCATGCTGGTTTGGGTAGGCTCAACAGATTTTTTCATTTGCATAAAAGCTTACTAAGTAAACCTAGACCCAAATTTTACTTATACATTTAAGTATATAGCAAGAATTAAAGGTGACTATTCATGAAAGATCATCTTCATTCTTTCTTAAACCAGTTCCATTTTTATTCTACCGTGCAGGTCAAAAGATTGAGTCTCCTTAACCGAGGAGCACGGCGATTCGAACCGATTCAACCAGATCTGGGAGTTTTCCACGATCATACGATATATGTAGACCCGTGATCACACATACACCAACCCCAACCTCGGATCCTCCAAACAAGACCGGGTCCGCGCCACCCGAGAGTACTCGTACACCTCCAATCCGGGACTTCGACCCACGAGGGTAGCTAGTACTCCCGCCATCTCTCCACTCCCAGTGCGCGATTAGCCGTTCTCATTTAAGAACCACCAAGGCAGGGCTTACCGTAGCATATGATCGGTACTTCACAGTTTCTCAATCTAGCAGGCCAACAACGGTTACCCTAATCCGACACATCCGGGTCACCCTACACCAACCCGAGGTTCGATGTATGAGTCCGTCTGGTCTTAACCATCATTCTTTCTCGTTATCATTCCAAAACGATAAGTATCAAAAACATTTTTCAAAGCTTCATAAAGCAGGGCTAAGCATTTCTATCATTTGCATAAAGCAGGTATCAAGGAATGATATATCGATAACAAGGTTGGTCATGCATCAAAAGGTTTAAAGCATTTATTTGATAAACATTTTATGCATCAGGTTATCGAAAGTAAGTGTAATTGTAAATCCAAGGAAAGGGTTAAATGAACCGGGGCTTGCCTTCATTGCAGGGAAGATAAGATCCAAAAAGAATCCACACAAGTTAGTTCCTTTGCTGATTTGAAGTTAAGTCTTCTCGACGAAGCTTGTCCAACAAGGATCTCCTTCCGAGACTTGTTCGACAAGGGTGATCACCAAAGCTTGATCAACACGACTCAACACTCTCGAATACTACACGTAGATAAATGATGTATGCTTAGTATGATGCCATGCGATGCATGCTAAGGTGCAGGACAATTCAAATGCATAACAGAGGGTAACACAACATAAGGAAGGTCGAGTACAACTTTCCTTCGCGGTAAAGTTGCAAACCAACAAAACCAACTTGCAACCCACCAACTAGAGTTTCTAATTAACACGTAACTATCATCAAACAACATTAGGTGGGTTAACTAAAATGACTATGGTTTATCAAAACATCAATCAAGCCATGGGGCAACGGGGTGGGGATGTCCCAAGGTCTTCACTTGTGAATCATGTTCCTATTAATTTATGCATGTAAAATCAACTGCATTACTTAACCTACAACTTAGTCATATATGACAACTCAACCTCATGAAATGCAAACTATCAAACAAAGGGTCACTAGGGTAATCAAAGTTAACCCTAATCACCCACAAAATTACCTTAATTAACTAATTATTAAACAAAGCTCTATTAACTATTAATTAATTATAGAAAATAGGGCTTAATTAGAGTTTGTCAAATTAAGCTCAAACTTTTAAAGATGGTTGGTTACAGTAAACTATAGTTGCAAAACAAATTTTATAATTTTTGGATCATTATATGAGCTTATACAAATTAAGCAAATTCTATGCATTAATTAATTAATAAATAAAGCATAAAAGGAGAAAGAAATTTATTTCCTCTAAATGACCTCAAAATTTTTGTGAAGACTAGCTACATGATACAAACAGCAAAAAAATTAGTTTCATGATTTTTTGACATATAAATAAGCCTACAAAAATCATTAAAGTCCTATTTATTAATTAAAAGGCATATTTAAATCACCACTAAAATTTATTCAAACATCAAGTTTCATATTTTTAATTGATATAACACATTACAAGGATTACAACAAAATTTATCGCATAATTTTTGGAGCACCAGGGAATTAATTATGCATTAAACAAGAATCAACACAATTAAATATTTTCTGGAAAAGATTAAAGACCAAAAACCATTTCTTACTCACCCTTTCTTACCCTCTCTCTCTGGCTCGCGGGCCCGGTCAACAACCCCGACCAAAGCCATGGCTCGGCCTTGACCATGGCGATGGCCGGCTCTGACCAACCGGCATCGCCGGCGGTGACCCTCCCCGGCGATAGGACTTGCACCGGCGGACTTGCCACGACCCCTCACATCGCTTGAGAGGGTTGGGTTAGCAGGTTTGGGCTCGGGGACGGCCCAGCGCCGGCCATGGCGGCTTGGCGGTGTCTGTGCGGCGGCGCGAGGCGGAACAACGATGGCACAGCAGAAGAGGTTCGGTTGTGGACGCTAGGGTACTCAGGAAGCTAAGGGGGTTCCGATGCTCACACTGGTTGAGGTGGTATCTGCACAGAGAGAGGTCGACCATGGTAGCGGCGGCTATGGCGGCGCGAACTGACACTGTGGCGGCGTTCCGACGCGACGGTGGCGGTAGCAACCAAAATAATAGGCCGACCACAACCCTCGAATCGAAACGAAGCCAACGCACTCAACGGGGAGGTGAAAGGTACACTGCAGGTGCCTGGCCACGGCGAGGCGGAGCTCGCGGCCATGGCGGACCGTGGCGGCGGCGGTTCAGCGAGGACGAGGTGGTAGCGACCTCAGAGTTAGGTGTAATAGCACCAGGGACTCTTCTTGATCCCTCTGCGCACCATAGCCAGGTCAGGAGCCACTCGGAGCTAGTGGCTCGACGGTCATGGCGGACCGCGGCGGCGGTTTGAACTGGCTCGGCTGCGGTGGTCTAGATGCTCTGATGCGGTAGAGACCTCAGTGGCGGGCCGATCTCTATCAGCGAGACAAGGCGAAGCTCGGACAGAGGCTAGGAGGAGTTGGAATGCTCGGGAGATGGTTGGCCAAGGCAAGGCGGACGCGGCGGCGCCTTTACCGGCCGCGAGGAAGAAGGGGATGGTGCGATGGCTACTGACGGCCAGAGCTTGCACAATCTAGCTCTAGAGGAACGCAAAGACGAGGCGAGGTTGCTGGCGAGGTGGAGCGGGTTGGGGCAAAGCAACGGCGGCGGACGGCCTCGGCGGGCTCTGCTCAAAGAAGAAGAAGAAGAAGGCAGAGGAGATGGAGAGCGGGAGGAAGAAGAGAAGAGAAGGGTGCCCACGACAACAACTCAAGATGGTCACGGTGCAAGCTCGAGGAAGCCACTTCCAACTTTGCGAATGCCACGCGGGCGGACGCGCGGCGCACGGCGCATGGCCGGCCGAAACAGAGGAGCTGGGGAGAGCGAGAACAGAGAGAAGGAAGAAAGGAAGAAGAAGACGGTAGCGCCTCGGGTTCGCTCACGCACGCGTGATGTTTCTCGACCGCGCCACGACGACCTCTGCGTGGCAGGCGCGCACGACCGGCGGCTTGAGCGGCTGCGGCGAACAGAGCACCATGGTGTGCTCTGATATATCCCTCCCTGCGCGCACTGTAGCACAGAGAGCATTTCACTCTTCTTTCCCCTAAATCTCCCAAAAACATAGAAAAACAAGAAAATATTCCAAAATGAAAGTTGCTCCAAAAATTAGGATCTACAACTTTCATTTAAGGAGCACACACAAAAACTACCTAGATTTTGAAACCACAATTTGAATTTGAAAAGCATTCAAACTTGAATTCAAAATTACTTTTGAATTTTCTGAACAACTTCAAATTTCACCAATATAAAAGTTGTTCCTTATAAAATTATCTACAACTTTGTTTTTGGTCATATATCCAAATTATGCTTAATTTTCAAACTATAGAAAAGGGGGTTAAAACTAGGGTTTGGAAATTAATTTCTGATTTGAAACCAATTCAAACTGGTTTTCCAAATTACTTCAGATTTTCTTTAGTAACTTGAAAATCCATCTTAATAAAAGTTGTTTCTTTTAATCCTCTCTACAACTTTGACTAAAGGACCAAGGTCTAATTCTTTTTACTTTTTGAAATCTAGTTTTGGGGTTAAATTTAGGGTTTAAAAGATTTCAAGTTTATTCAAACTTTTGTACAGAAACCTTGAATCCTTTAAATACCAAAGTTGTGCCTCTCAACAAGAGCTACAACTTTGCTTTTGAAATCACTTTGAAATTTAGCATACTTTTTGACTTATAGAAAAGGGATAAAAAGAGCATAGAAAATTTAGGTTTTCTACTCACTTATCATTTCATGTGACACCCAACCACATCTCTTTATAAAAGCTCCACACAAGATTATGCAACACTCATATTCAAGCATGTAAAGCATCACAATTGTACTTAAAACATGAAATGCTTTATGCCATGATGCCAGATGATCATGCATACTAAACATATTAATTAGGATTTTAATTAGTGCTTAACACCAGGGGTGTTATAAATCTCCAAGTTTCCTACCCGAACTCCATCAAAATATGGAATCAAAGAGTCCAATCCAGACTAGACAAGGTAAACTTGATTCAGCCGATTCTTAAATCGACTAAACCAATTTAATGGGCTTTAACATAGTTGATAACAGCCCAAACCGACTAATTTGATTAACAGATCTTCGTAATCCGTGTAAACGTCAAAGAAAAGATCTTTAAATTGACACTTTGATAACCACGGGTCGATCTTTATTACTGTCTCACCGCCTCCGACCAGTGTTACCTGGTCAGAAGTCTTTGTAACTGGTCGGGAGAGGTCTAAAAAAGCAATTGGATCAAGCGACCAGACCCAATCTTACTTTAGAGCAACCGACTCGTCAGATAAAAGTACTCGGAGATAATCCCTCTTCATCTTAGCTCCAAAATATGATGATCCGAATGCCCCTTTTAGCATTCTGGATGAATAAAGAATTTACTGTATACCTAGGACACTTTTGAGTGTCAACATATCCCCTGTTTTTAGGTGGTCTTGAGTAGAACCTAAAAACAAGCTGAATAACAACGATGTCTAACTCATCGGTTATTCAAAAGTAAATACACATATTGATCATTTTTTGTTCTAAGGGCGATACATGTATCGGCCATTGCTTGGAAGGCACTTAGGCTTCTTGCCAAACACTTGGAAAGTATCTTTTCAAATACCTTCCGTTTATTGCTCTTGGGAGACTTTCATCTTGCAACGTCTTCCGCATATACGCATTTCCAAACATCACTTTGATCACTTTATAAGGACCTTCCCAACTGGGCGACCACTTGCCAAACTTGTTGCTCTTTGATCCAAGTGGAAGTACAGTCTTCCACACTAACTCTCCCACTTGGAATGATTTACTCTTCACCTTCTTATTGTAAGCTTTGACAACCCGGGCTTTGTCTTTCTCCATCTCCTTGAGAGCTCTTAACCTTTTATCGGTCACCTCATCAATGTTGTCGATCATGGCATCATGATACATAACAACAGATAAATCATTTTGCTCAGCAAGTCTATATGCATCTAGATTCACCTCAACAGGCAACATGGCTTCTTGACCATATACTAACTCAAAAGGAGTAACCTTCGTAGCACCATGTCTTGATATACGATGTGGCCATAGAGCTTCACACAAAATCTCATGCCACTTCCTTGGGTTATCCTCAATCTTCTTCTTGATAAGCTTGATCAAAGTTTTGTTACTGGACTCAGCCTGGCCATTAGCTTGAGCGTAGTATGGAGATGAATTGTGAAGGACCGAAATGGCGACCAGAGGGGGGGCGGTGAATGGGAGCCTTAAATTTCAACTCGTGAAATAGATAGCCCTTGTCCCAGAAAATCACCCTAAAAAGCAAGACACGGGCTTGCTAGTATCCACGACCCTAGATGTAGGGTGGATGCTTCCTAGAAGCACAGCAAGATACTACACAACCCTAGAAGTCCAACGAAACAACCGGAAACCAAATCCGAAGTTGGACGAACGAACCGCGGATGAAACAGCGAACAAGTCACTGCCTCAGTGCCGGACGCGTCCGATGCAAACTGGACCTTTCTGGAACCTTCCTGCATGACCATCGGACGCTGCTACAGTAACCACTTAGCGTCCGATGTGTCAGCGTCGGAGCGTCCGATGGCCAACGGAGAGTCTGATGCTGAGCGTCCGATGCTCACTCAAAATCACAGAAAGTGACACGTGTCACTTGAGCGTCCGATGCTATGAACAGCAGCGTCCGATGCTCCCGTGCTCAGCGTCCGATGCCCCCGAAAACAACACAGTTCTTTGGCGATTCAACCCGATCTCCTCCGAATCAAAAGCTCTAGGGCTACGACTCGATCTGAGCGGTCACAAGGATGTTAGTGAGCTACTCCTAAGAGATCATGGCTCGAACCTAAGTCCAAACCGGTGAATCGGAGAAGTTTGGGGGAAACAGGAAGAAAATCAATCCAACTCAAAAACCGGTCGATCTACTAGCTCATGAGGTTTGAGACGAATTCCTTTGGTGAAAAGATGCGCCTCATGATCTAGCACAAGTGGGTTCAAGTGGAATCGAAAACCGTTCCTCGGAGAGGGAGAACCAAGCAAATCTCCGAGAAGGCAAAACCGAAAACACGAAGAACACTAGAACAAAACGCGAATCGATCCGGGATTTCAACCGTGTGTCTACCACATGAGACAATCTACCATATGAGACAATCGTGAGATTACAGTCTCACTTCCTCAAAATCCCAAAGCACAGAGGTATGATTGGAGTCTCTCTATGGATTGCTAGCAGCGAGGTATGATTAGAACCTAAGCAGAGGCTAGAGAGAGAAAGCTCAGGAACAAATAGCTGCCAGGATGGGGAGAGAGGAGGGGTGCCTCTCTTATTTATAGCCTAAGTACAATAGTCCCATTCTACCCCTAGATACAAGAGCAAAGCGGCCAACCCTAGGGGTATCCCGGTCCAACTCTATTGGTAGTTGATCCGACATCCACGCGCCTTCCTCATCCTTAGCTTCGCCTCGATGCAAGCCTCAGGATACCGCCACGTGCCGCCCTATCGACCGCCACGCCTTCCTCGTGGATAGCTTCGCCGCCGCGCCCGCCTCTCCAAGCCGCCACGCGCCGACCGTCCTTTTTGGACCTCCCCCCGGTTTTGAGGCTGAAACCGGGAAACCTATCCTCTGGCTGAGTTTTGTGGCCCAAACTCAGAAACCCACGAGCCCAGGTTTTGAGGCCCAAACCTGGAAACTGTCCTCGCCAAGTTTTGAGGCCCACACTCGGAAACCATCCACCCCGAGTTTTGTGGCCCAAACTCGGAAACCGTCGAGGGTAGCTTTCTGAGGCTCAACAATCGAACCCGCGCCGTAGACGGGATGTGGTTCGCACACCCCGAGTTCTGGCACTGATGCCAGAGCATGTCCATCCTCCACGCCAGGCACAGTGCATTCGCCTCCCTTCCCGGCCTCCCGCCAAGTGTCACGACGTCATCACCTTCCTGCTGACTCGGCCAATGCACCGCACATCCCCATGTGCTCTTGCTTGTCAATGCAACGTGCCAGCTACCACAGCTGGTCCTCAGGTCTCCCGGTCCGTCGGTCCAAGCCTCGCGTCCGCCCTTCACCGCTCCCGGTCCGTCGGCACGACACGTCTCTACTTGACCTTCACCTCACCTTCGACCACTGTGACCGAGCTCCACACCTGCACATCAACACAACCAAGAGACATGTTGCTCATTGACTGATCACTCATCACTCAGGAAGGGAACCACAAGGGCACATATCAAATCTCCCTCTTGATGAGTGCATCGTCAACTCATAGTAACCGTAAGAAAAAATAAAATGAAAGCAGATGTAGATAGAAGGAGAAAGCTCACCCAAGATGTCCAAAAGCCAAGAGAAAGGCCAAAGAAGAACAAATCGAGATAAGCAAAACTTGGTCCCCAAAGACATGAGCAACGGTTCGACATAACCAAGCAAAGGATCCGAGCAACAACTCATCAAAGAGCAAAACTCGATCACAACGGAGCGAAAAACTTGGTTCCCAAAGACATGAGCAACGGCTCGACGCAACCAAGTCAAGATCAAGCTAGTCCTCAAGAAGAGGCAGAAAGGGCTCAACACCACTAGCTGAAAGCTCGATACCAAACGAAGACTGCATAACAGGCAACTACTGCTCGTCCCTCAAGATAGAAGCACAAAGGCTCAACACAACTAGCAGTAAGCTCGATACCAATCAAGAAGCACCAAAAATGGTGAAAACAGCTAGTCCCTCAAGACAGAGGCATAGAGGCGCAACACAACTAGCTGAAAGATTGGTACCAAAAGAACACCAACTCGGAGCAAAGCAGACAAGCTCCCCCTCACTCAAAGAACTCCCCCTCAGCAAGTGAAGCATAAATTGCAAATTGTCACCACATCAAGACATACTCCGCTCCCCCTCACTCAAAGAACTCCCCCTCAGCAAGTGAAGCATAAATTGCAAATTGTCACCACATCAAGACATACTCCCCCTTGGAAAAATTGTCACCACATCAAGACATACTCCCCTTGTCACCACATCAAGCATAAATTGCTAGCAAAGGCTCAAACTGATCACCAAATACGAAATATGAAAGCATAAGCCAGGTGAGTAGTTTTAAGCTGTTCAGAAAGGGGTTTCACCATCAAAATAGCACTGAACATGTATAGACATGAAGTCAGACAAGTGCTAAACATGTATACAAGGTGAACTACCCCTAGCAAAGTTCAATCATCATGCTATAGAGTGAAACATGGACTTGTGTTTTCAGATTTTATCGAAGAATTTGCAGCGGTTATTAACACAAGTTTTAAGTTCAACATGTGATTGCGAGAGGTTGAAAGCTTGTCATTGCATAACTTTTCAACCGTGCTAAGCCTATGCATATGCAATCAGAAGCTTAAAGCATCGGTTTCGGTCTTACACTACATGACTCAAATTTAACTCAATGTGCAATGAGAAACAGTCTCGATACCGTGATGTGCTGACAAAGCAATCCCATCTTGATCTTTTCAATTCACTAAAACTTGGTTCATTTTAAGCAGAATATGAACAATCCAAGCATGTGAAAGACTCAGAACTAGAGACATAGCAACCTAGCATATATGAAATAGCACAAATAACCTCAACACGTTCTACACATGCTAGTTGCCAATCTCAATTGTGAACATGTATCAAGTTTTAAGTTCATTAAGCATGTTCATCATTCTGAAAAATAGCTTAGCTCACAACATGTATCAGTGATCAAAGAGAGCCTAAGCTACAAGCATCATCATATATCATCGAAGCATACACTAATCAGAGCATATGTTCATTCTAAGGAATATAGACATGAAGCTCAAAAATGCAAGATGGATATATGATGAAATGTATGCATAATTCAGTATCGGAGCAAAACAAGACTTAACAAACTCAAGAACAAAAGAGTAAGAAAAAGTCAGTCTATGATACATCAAACAAAATGCTTCCCCCATCTAAAAGGGGGAACACACACCAAGCTCACCTATTAACCTAGCAAAAGTTGAGAGATCCAAAGGCTTGGTAAAAATATCCGCAACCTGGTTATGGGTGTCTACATGCCTAAGATCAATGTCGCCTTTCTCGTAGTGATCATGAAGAAAGTGAAAGCGAACATCGATGTGTTTGGTCTTGGAGTGAAGAACAAGGTTCTTTGCCACACTAATGGCAGAAGTGCTGTCGCAAAGCAAAGGGACCCGACTGAAATCTAGACCATAATCATGCAATGTAGCAACCATCCATAAAAGCTGCGAAGCACAAGAAGCAGCGGCAACATACTCGGCTTCGGTAGTAGACTGGGCTATGTTCGAATGTTTGCGAGAAGACCACAAAACCAGTGAAGAGCCAAGAAATTGACAAGTCCCAGAAGTAGACTTGCGCTCAAGCCGACAGCCGGCAAAATCCGCATCGGAATAACCACAAAGCGAAAGGGTCAAAGAAGAAGAGTACCAAAGTCTGAACTCAGGAGTGTATCAGAGGTACCTCATGATGCGCTTGATCGCTCGCTTGTGGGAAGTCCGAGGGGACGCCTGAAAGCGAGCGCACAGGCACACAGAGAACTGTATGTCTGGCCTCGTTGTTGTCAGGTACAAGAGTGAACCCATCATGCTCCTGTACTCCTTCTGGTCAACTGCCTCTCTGTCTTGGTCCGCGTCCATCGCAGCAGTCATCGCCATGGGCATCGTAAGAGGCTTGCCCTCGCCCATGTCGAACTTCTTCAGGATGTCCTTCGTGTACTTGCCTTGATGCACGAACGTCCCGCCTCGAGTTTGCTTGATTTGCAACCCGAGGAAGAAGGTCAACACACCCATCATACTCATCTCAAACTCCTTGCTCATAGAATCTGCAAACTTGGCAACAAGTGCATGAGAAGAGCCACCAAAGATGATATCATCCACGTAAATCTGAACTAAAATGGTGTCAATGCCTTTCTTGAGGAGAAACATAGTCTTATCTACCCGTCCCATTTTGAAACCCTTGGAGAGCAAAAAGGTTTTCAAATGCTCATACCACGCTCTCGGGGCTTGTTTCAATCCATACAAAGCTTTTGAAAGTTTAAAGACATGGTTTGGAAACTTGGGATCCTCGAAACCAGGGGGTTGCCTAACATAAACCTCTTCCTCTATATACCCGTTCAAGAAGGCGCTCTTGACATCCATTTGGTAAAGCTTAAAACCCTTCGAAGCAGGAAAAGCTAGAAGGATCCTAATGGCTTCTAAACGGGCTACAGGGGCAAAGGTTTCCTCATAGTCTATCCCCTCTTTCTGGCAAAAACCATGGGCTACTAGCCTAGCCTTGTTCCTCACTACCATCCCATCCTCACCCTGTTTGTTTTTGAAAACCCATTTGGTACCTATAGGGTGGCATTCTGGTGGAGATGGAACTAGGGTCCAAACTTGGTTTTGCTCAAAGTTCTCTAACTCCTCATGCATGGCATTAATCCAGTTAGGATCAGAAAGGGTGAAGGACCGAAAGTGCTAAAGCAAGGCGACCAGAGGGGGCGGGGGTGAATGGGAGCCTTAAAATTTCTTTTCAGAAACTAATTGCCTCTGTCCCAGAAAATCAACCCCAAGAGAAAAACCAATACACGTGATGTCGACGACCCAAGAGAATGGGTGGATGTTCCCTAGGAACACAACGGGACACCACAAAAGCCTCCTCACTCAAGTTCACACAAGTCAACTAGTGACAGGATGGACTTTGGGTAACCTCAACCTCCCCCGAGCAACGCGAGGGGGATTCAGGCTATTTTACAAAGTTGGAAGCTCAATTTCTGTAGAGCATGAAGTCGGATGTACAAGCACCGGATGCGTCCGTTGCTAAATGACACGTTCTAGAACCTTACTGCATAGCCATCGGACGCTGGCTATAGTGACAGTTCAGCGTCCGATGCTCAGCCCTCGGACGCGTCCGATGGCAACGGACGGTCCGATGGTCAGTGTCCGATGCTCCTTCAAAAATGCTGACTTTTGACACGTGGCACCTGAGCATCCAGTGTGACGAACTCAGCGTCCGATGCCCCCGACCCGAGCGTCCGATGCCCCCAAAACTGTATAGTTCTTCCGAGGATTCAACCCGGTCTCCTCCAAATCAAAAGCTCTAAGGTTTAGACTTAGTATGAGGAGTTCCAAGGAGGTTAGTGAGCTATCCCTAAGAGATCATGGCTCGATCGTAACTCCAAATCGGTGTGAAGGACCGGATTGGCGACTAGAGGGGGGTGAATGGGAGCCTCAAATTCAACTCGTGAATAATATGGCCCTTGTCCCAGAAGATCACCCCAAAAATAAAGACTCGAGACAATCTGAGAGTTCACGACCTACGAGTAGGTGGATACCCTAGGAGATGTTCTAGTGGTACAACGGAACCCCCGAAGAAACCCCAAAACCAACTCCCAAAGCCTCTAAGCAAGACTGCACACTCTGCAGGTTTGCGGACTGTCCGGGGTCAGGATCCCAGACTGTCCGACACTGGGAGTCCGGACTGTCCGCCGGCAAAAGACTGGAAATAGAACTGTTCTGAAACAGTTTTGGACAACTCCCGGACTGTCCACGGTTTGCACGCCGGACTATCCGCGGTTCACGTGAACAGTGAAACCCAAGCGTCCGATGCCTGCCCTGTGCAGCGTCCGATGTGACCCCGGACTGTCCGCGGGTCACTGGCGGACTGTCCGTCGGTCACTTGACCGAGAACAGTAATGCGCTGTGCTGTTCTGAACCTGCCAAGTCCCGAGTCCCAGACTGTCCGCCGCTGGGGGCGCGGACTGTCCGCAGATGAACAGAAAGCAGGAAAACGCTTGGGACAAAAGGCAAATTCGATCGAAACTCCACCAAATCAAAAGGGACTTTGATCAAACTCCTCCCAGGTGATCCTCTACGTATTGGGGTGCTAATCCTAAGAAATCATCGCACCAAACCAAGTCTATCAAGTGAAATCCGAGAATCACCGAAAACGGGGAAGAAACGAAGAACGAACGCGAAATCAACCCGATCTATGGATTCGTGAGGTTAGGAAAGAAATCCTTCGGTGGAAAGAAGGAGCTCACGACCAAGAACAAATTGATTCAAGTGGAATCGAAAATCATCTCGTGGAGAGGGAGAACGAAGCAAATCTCCTAGAGATGAAAAGCCGAAACACAAAGAACACCAACACAAAATGCGAATCGATCAATTTCAGCTGTGTGGCTACCACACGAGACAATCGTGAGATTATGGTCTCACTTCCTGAAGTTCCCAAAACACAAAGACATGATTGAGTCTTCCCTATGGATCGCTAGCAGCGAGGTATGATTAGAACCTAAGCGGGGGCTAGAGAGAGAATGCTCAGAAACAAATGACTGCTAGGATAGAGAGAGAGGAGGGGTGCCTCTCTTATTTATAGCCTAATACAATAATCCCCTTTCTACCCCTAGATACAAGAGCAAAGCGGCCAACCCTAGGGGTATCCCGGTCCAACTCTGCTGATTGTCGATCCGACGGCCACACGCCTTCCTCACCCTTAGCTTCGCCTCGACGCAAGCCTCCGGATGCCGCCACGTGCCACCCTTTCGACCGCCGCACCTTCCTCGTGGATAGCTTTGCCGCCGCGCCAGCCTCTCCACTCCGCCACGCGTCGACCGTCCTTTTTGCGGACCTTCCCCCGGTTTTGAGGCCAAAACCGGGAAACCTGGACCTCCCCCCGGTTTTGAGGCCGAAACCGGGAAACCTGTCCTCCGGCTGAGTTTTGTGGCCCAAACTCAGAAACCCGCACGCCCAGGTTTTGAGGCCCAAACCTGGAAACCGTCCATGCCGAGTTTTGAGGCCCAAACTCGGAAACCCGCCACCCCGAGTTTTGAGGCCCAAACTCAGAAACCGTTGAGGGTAGCTTCTTGAGGCTCAACTACCGAACCCACGCCGTAGACAGGATGTGGTTCACACACCCTGAGTTCCAGCACCGATGTTGGAGCATGTCCAGCCTCCACGCCGGGCACAGTGCATTCGCCTTCCTTCTCGGCCTCCCGCCAAGTGTCACGACGCCATCACCTTCCTCCCGACTCGTCCGATGCACCACACATCCCCTTGTGCTCTTGCTTGCCGATACCACGTGCCAGCTACCACAGCTGGTCCTCAGGTCTCCTGGTCCGTCAGTCCAAGCCTCACGTCCGCCCTTCACCGCTCCCGGTCCGTCGGCACGACATGTCTCTACTTGACCTTCACCTCACCTTCAACCACTGTCTCCAAGCTCCGCACCTGCACATCAACACAGCCAAGAGACATGTTGCCCGTTGACCGATCACTCATCACTCAGGAAGGGAACCACAAGGGCACATATCAACCTTGTGTTCGCAATCTCCTCCTTGATGAGTGCATCGTGAACTCATAGTGAAGGACCGAAAGTGCTACCAGAAAGCGACCAGAGGGGGGGGTGAATGGGAGCTTCAAATTTTCCTTTCGGAAACTTGTCGCCACTGTCCCAAGAATCAATCCCAAAAACAAACCCTAGAGCTTGCAAGTGTCCACGAACCTAGATATAGGGTGGATGCTTCCAAGAAGCACAGCGAGACACTATACAACTCTAGAAACCCAACGCAAAAGCCGGAAATCAAAACCGACAACTGACGAACGCACCGCAGACGAAACTGCGCGAAAACAGTTGCATCGGACGCTAGCCTACGTCCGATGGCTCAGCACCGGACGCGTCCAATGCTAAAATGGCCTGACTGGATCCTTACTGGACTGCCATCGGACGCTGTGAACAGTGAACCTTCAGCGTCCGATGGTTACACTTCGGACGCGTCCGATGAACAATGGAGCGTCCGATGGTAGCGTCCAATGCTCCTTAAAAGTGTCAGAAACTGACACGTGGCAACAGTGCGTCCGATGCTATTCGGGTCAGCGTCCGATGCCACAAACACGAGCGTCCGATGGTCCCGATTCTGTGTTGTTCTTCCACGAAAATCACCCGATCTCCTCCGAATCAAAAGCACTAAGGCTTAGACTTGGTATGAGGAGTTTCAAGGAGGTTAGTGAGCTATCCTAAAGGAATCATGGCTCGAACCTAACTCCAAATTGGTGAATTGGAAGAATTCGGGACACAAGAGCAAAACTTGATCCGAAACAAAAATCGACCGATCTACTAGCTCGTGAGGTTAGAGTTGATTTCCTTCGGTGGAAAGAAGTGCCTCACGATCTAGTACAACTTGGTTCAAACGGATTTGCAAAAGACGCACCAAGTAGAGACATCGATCAACGGGAAAAACATGGAGAAAAGCAACCCGCGAAGAACAAGAACAAAACGCGAATGACAACCACAAATTTGCAACCGTGTGGCTACCACACGCTACAATAGTGAGATTACGGTCTCACTTCCTCAAAATCTCACGGGCACAGGGGTATTGTTCTCTTCTCTGTGGATCTCAGTTCGCTACAGCAGAGGATGGGGAGAGCAGGAAACCCTAGAAGGCAAAATAGCAAATGACTGAGATAGAATGGGAGGAGGGTGTCTCCCTCTACTTATCCTAATTCTAATTCCTACTCTACCCCTCACTAATTATAGAGCGAACCAGCTAAACCCTAGGGTTATTCTGGACCAACTTATGGTAGGTGGTGATCCGACGGCCACGCCCGCACAACTGGTAGCGTTGCCTCGACGCAACCTCACCGATCGCCGCCACGTGCCGCCACCGCTCTGCTTGTCCTTTCCCGGACGTCGCACCCCCGGTTTTGTGGCCCAAACCGGGAAACCAGCCTTCACAACCAACCCCCGGTTTTGAGGCCCAAACCGGGAAACCAGCCGACCATCGCCTGAGTTTTGTGGCCCAAACTCAGCAAACCCGCAGCACCCAGGTTTTGAGGCCCAAACCTGGAAACCGTCCTCAGCCCGAGTTTTATGGCCCAAACTCGGAAACCATCAGCACCCAGGTTTTGAGGCCCAAACCTAGAAACCGTCCACTCGGTGGTTTTTCTGTGGCTGAACCACCAAACCAAACCGTAAAAGGGATGCACCGCCCGTGCACCCCGTCCACCCGCAAGTCTTCGCTCGTCGTTGTCCCAGGCTTTCAGCCACCACAGCTGATCCTCAGGCCACTGGTCCCTCAGTCCAAGCCTCACGTCCGCCCTTCGCCACTCTCGGTCCCTCGGCACGACACGTCTCTACATGACCTTCACCTTGCCTTCGATCACTGTATCTGTGCTCGACAGCTGCACAACACAAGCCAAAGAACATGCATATTATCCCAGTTGACAATCACTCATCACTCAGAGACTCGGCATACACCCATGTATCCACAATCTCCCCCTTGATGAGTGCATTGTCAACTACCAACACAAATCATAATGAAATAGAAGAAGGAAGGAAGAAGGAGAGAGAACTCGACCAAATGACCCAAAAGCATAGCAAAGCCGAAGAAGGTCAAGTGGAAAGAGCAAAACAGCTTGGTTCCCAAAGAAATGGGCAACGACTCAACGCAACCAAGCAAGGCAAAGCTAGCCCTCAAGAAGAGGTAGAACAGGCTCAACAACGCTAGCAGGAAAACTTGATACCAATTGAAAGATCAACTGAAATTCAAGCAAAACAGAGCTAGACCTCAAGAAGAGGCAAAACGGGCTCAACACCGCTAGCGAGGAAGCTCGATACCAACTGTTACCAACTCAAAAACCAAAAGAGTTCGATACCAATTGAAGAGCTGAAAAGAGCTGAAAATGTTTGCTAGTCCCCCAAGAAAGAGGCAAAGGCTCAACACAACTAGCAAACTCCCCCTCAACTAGTACACACAACCCAGGGAACTCACATGATTTGTCAAAAATTTCTCCCCCTTAGTTGGAAATGCACCAGCAAGCAAATGTGCATAAGCACTCAAATTTCTCCCCCTTGACAGAAAATCTCCCTCCAAAGATGCATATGAGTTAAAATGCAAGTTAGCAGCTTCAGGAATATAATCAAGAGAGTGCAAAAATGCTCTACACAGTTCTGATCCGATGACTCATAAAATGCACAGAATGCTAGCAAAGGCTCAAACTGATCTCTAAATACGAAATATGAACATGAGAGGTGAACGAGCAGTTTTCAGCCAAAAAGGTATTGACCATCAAAATAGCACGAAACATGTATAGACAGGAAGTCAGACAAGTGCTAAACATGTATACAAGGTGAACTACCCCTAGCCCAGTTCAATCATCATGCTATAGAATGAAACATAGACTTGTGTATCCAAATTTTATCGGAGTTGCAGCGGTTAAATTACACAAGTTTAAATTTCAGCATGTGATTGCGAGAGGTTGAAAACTTGTCATTGCCTAACTTTTCAACTATGCGAAGCCTATGCAGAAGCAATCAGAAGCTTAAAGCAACAGTTTCGGTCATACACTACACAACTCAAGTTTAACTCAAAGTGCAATGAGAAACAGTCTCGAAACTGTGATGTGCTGACAAGCAATCGCATCTCGATCTTTTCAATTCACTTAACTTGGTTCATATTTTTAAAGCAGAACCAAGCAAGTGAATGACTCAACACTAGAGACATAGCAACCTAGCATATATGAAGAGCACAAGTGATTTCTACACATACTACACATGCTAGTTGCATATCTCAATGGTGAATATTTGCAAGTTTTAAGTTCATTACTCAGATTCACCATTCGTAAAATAGGTCCGCTCACAACATGTAACAGTGATCAGAAGGAGCATAAGCTACAGCATCATCAGAAAGCATCGGAGCAAAAACTATACAGAGCATAGTTACATTCTTCAGATTATATACCTGAAGCTCTGAACGTAATTATGCAAGATGAAATGCAAAGATGCATGAAGAGACCAACTGAAAAACAAAGTCAGTGTATGATACAAGAATCAAAATGTTTCCCCATCTAAAAGGGGAACACACACCAAGCTCACCTCTCAACCTAGCAAAAGTTGATTGGTCCAAAGGCTTGGTGAAAATATCAGCCAACTGATGATGAGTATCAACATGGCGAAGGTCGATATCACCCTTCTCATAGTGGTCTCGCAGAAAATGAAAGCGCACATCAATGTGTTTAGTCTTAGAGTGCAGCACGGGGTTCTTAGCAACGCTAATAGCACTCGTGCTGTCACAAAGCAAAGGAACGCGAGAAAAGCTCAGACCAAAATCACGCAAAGTGGCCATCATCCAAAGCAACTAGGAACAACAGCTAGACGCAGCAACATACTCAGCCTCCGTGGTAGACTGGGTGACACTAGACTGCTTGCGAGAAGACCATGATACAAGAGAAGAACCAATAAACTGACAAGTCCCAGAAGTGGACTTGCGCTCAATGCGACAACCAGCAAAATCGGCATCGGAATAACCACAAAGGGAGAGGGTGGAGGAAGCAGAATACCAAATCCCAAACTCAGGAGAGAAGCATAAGTACCTCATAATGCACTTGACCGTCTGACGGTGAGAGGTGCGCGGCGATGACTGAAATCGCGCGCAAAGACACACCGCGAACTGAATGTCCGGGCGTGTCGCCGTCAGGTACAGCAGTGACCCAATCATACTCCGGTACTCCTTCTGGTCCACTGCTTCTCCCTCCTTGTCCGCATCCAGGGCCGTCGTGGTCGACATGGGTGTTGGAAGAGGCTTGGCCTCACCCATATCGAATTTCTTCAAGATATCCTTGGTATACTTACCCTGGTGCACAAACGTTCCCTCTCGAGATTGCTTGATTTGCAATCCGAGGAAAAATGTCAACTCGCCCATCATGCTCATCTCAAACTCTCTGCTCATAGTATGTGCAAACTTGGCAACCAAGGCGTGAGAAGAACCACCGAAAATGATATCATCCACGTAAATCTGGACCAAGAGAGTATCAGTGCCTTGTTTGAGGAGAAAGAGTGTTTTATCAACACATCCCATTTTAAAACCCTTAGCAAGCAAAAAGGTTTTCAACCTATCATACCAGGCTTTAGGGGCTTGTTTCAAACCATATAAAGCTTTGTGAAGTTTAAAAACATGGTTTGGAAACTTGGGATTTTTGAAACCAGGGGGTTTTCTCACATATACTTCCTCTTCTATGTAGCCGTTTAAGAAGGCACTCTTGACATCCATTTGAAAAAGTTTAAACCCTTTGGATGTAGCAAAAGCCAAGAGTATCCTAATTGCCTCCAAACATGCTACGGGAGCAAACGTCTCCTCATAGTCTATCCCCTCCTTCTGACTATACCCCTGGGCTACAAGTCTAGCCTTGTTTCTCACTACATGGCCATCCTCTCCTTGTTTATTTTTGAAAACCCATTTTGTCCCAATTGGGTGACACTCAGAGGGAGGAGAAACTAGAACCCAAACCCAATTTCTTTCAAAATTTTCTAACTCCTCATGCATGGCATTGACCCAATCTGGACCCGTCAAAGCATGTCCAACATCTCGGGGTTCAAAATCAGCAATAAATGCAGAATGAGCAAAGTGAGAGATTTGTTGTGACCTTGACCGAGTGACGCGTTCGGCGATGCTGCCGATCATCTGCTGAGGCGAGTGTTGGCGCTGAATGTGTCGTGGCGCCTCCCTTGCCGATGTGGCCTCCCCCTCAACAGCAGCTGGTGCCTCCTCGGGTACAAAAGGTACCGCTCGAGGTGGCGGATCCCACGGCCCCCAAGTCGGGCCGTGAGTCGTAGTAGAAGCCGCTCTTTGCGGCACAGCAGGTGGACGAGGTGTTGGGTCATCCATCCCTTCAACACCTTCTTCTTCATCATCGAAAAGAGGCTCGCCAACCTCATGATCACCTGCACGCTCAAAACGAGAAGGACAAACCATGGTCTCGTCGAACGTGACATCGGATGTCTCCATGACTCGGTTAGTGTCAAAGTTAAGTACACGATAAGCACGAGTATGAGTGCCATAACCCAAAAACACACCGTCAGAAGAACGAGACTCAAACTTGTCCAAGTTGCCCTTTTTGAGTATAAAACAATGGCAACCGAAAACTCTAAAATAACTCACTTTGGGCAGTTTTCCAAAACGCAACTCATAAGAAGTCTTTTTCAAGAAAGCTCGGAGAAAAATGCGATTGGAAATGTAGCATGCAGTGCTCATGGCTTCGGCCCAATATCGCCTAGGAGTCCTATGCTCATCGAGCATCGTCCTGGCCATCTCTACAAGGGTCTGATTCTTCCTTTCTACAACACCATTCTGTGGCGGTGTGTAGGGGGAAGAAAACTGATGCTCTAAACCCAAAGAGTTGCAAAACTTCTCAAAATCCGAATTCCTGAATTCGGAACCATTATCACTCCTAATAGCTCGCATTGAGTTCAAAGGGAACTCATTCTGAAGACGCAAAATCAGATTGCGAGCAAAAGAGAAAGTCTCCGTTTTCTTAGCTAAAAAGAAAACCCACGAATATCTCGAAAAGTCGTCAACAACAACAAGCACATACCACTTCCCCCCAACCGAGCTCACCCGAGCCGGACCAACAAGGTCCATGTGCAAAAGCTCTCCAGGGTGCTTAGTCATGACCTGAGTCACTGGATGGTGGGGAGCGGCAACCATCTTCCCATGTCTACAAGAATGGCAAACAAGATCCTTCTCCATGCACAACTTGGGCAATCCTCGGATTAGGCCAAGTGAACCAAGTCTTGCAAGCAAGTCGAAGCTCAAATGTCCTAATCTCCTATGCCACTTCCAAAGATCAGAGGAGGAAGGTCCAGCTAAAAGACAACGAGAAACTCCAAACGACTCCGAGAAATCTGCACGAAAGACTTTCCCAAAGGGCGAAATCCCACAAACAAGATTGCCTTGAGGATCCAAAATACGACTGAGATTCGGCTTAAAACGAATCTCATAGTCGTCATCAAAGAGTTGCGAAACAGAAAGAAGGTTAAAATGCAAGTTAGAAACAAGAGCAACATCGCGCAACACAAAGTGCTCATTAACTCGCACCGACCCACGAGACAACACTCTACCTTTGCTATTGTCGCTGAAGGTGATAAACTCCTTTCCGGCGACCGGACTAAGACCGGAGAACCACTTGGCGTTTCCGGTCATGTGCCTCGAGCAACCGGAATCCACCAACCAAAGGTTCTCCAATCGTTTTACCTGGGAGGTGTCGTCATCATCGTCGTTCCGAGGGGTGTCCTCCAGCTCGCCGTCGACCTCCTTGCCGAGGGCCATGGTGCAGAAGCCGTCGTTGTCGGCGAAGAAGCAGAGGCCGTTCAGCTTGTCCTCGATCCTCTTCTTCTTCTCGGACTCGTCGTCGCTTGAGACAGCGGAGTCGTCATCCGAGTCATCGATGTCGCTGAGTGTGGCGAAGAATGCACGCTGCTCAGCCTGGGCCTTCTCCAAGTACTTCGTCTTGATGTACTCTTTGTCGAAGCCGGCCTTCCGCTTGTGCTTCGCGGGGATGTACTTCTCCTTGCGCTTGCTGGAGTCGTACTTGTGCCCATGATCCGCCTTGCCAAAGATCTGCTTGTTCTTCTTCGGGCAATTGGCAATGAAGTGGTTGGGGTCGCCGCACTCGAAACATCCCGAGCGTCCTCCTTCGCGGCGACGGTTCATGCGGTTGTTGTGGAACCGCGAGAACCGGTTGGCGAGCAAAGCCAACTCGTCATCCCCCATGAACTCCAGCTGCTCCTCTGTGACAGAAAGAAGAGACGAGAGTGCAAAGCCTCTAGAGGGGTTAGCAGAAGAGCCAGAAACCAAAGCCATCGACGAGCCAGAAGGATTTTCATAAGAAGCCCTCGCCATGGCGTCAGTCTCACTGGACTTGAGCTTACTGAAGAGCTCGTCGCACGTGAGGGTCTCATAGTTAGGCGATTCGATGATTGCCTGAACCTTGGAATCCCACACCGATCGATCAAGAGTACGCAAAAGCTTCAAAGCTCTCTCATGATCATCGAAAGGCAGCAGCTCCTTGTTAGCCCTCATCCTATTGACAATCACCTGAAAGCGAGCGAATAAACTTTCTATGCTCTCGCCAGGCATATGTTGAAAGTTCTCATACTCTCGCTTGAACGACTCGTAGAGACGGGTTTTGACTTGAGAAGTTCCCTCATGAAAACGCATGAGGGTAGCCCAAATCTCGCAAGCGGTAGCAAGCTGAGAAACGCGATCAAACTCGGACATGCTCAAACAGGAGAAAAGAGCATTACGAGCTCGGCTATTGGCATCGTGCTCATCGATCTGATGCTGAGTGACACGAGCAGCCAAGACCACGTAATCGGCAGAGTTGCAAATATCCCAAATGGAAGCACCAATACTCTGCAGATAGGCCGACATGCGTATCTTCCAATACGCATAGTTCGTCCCATCAAAGAACGGCGGTTTGCCCACGCCGCGATCCATGTCGCCTTCTATGGATCTGGAACCGGCTAAGGTGGAAGATCCTTAACCTGCTCTGATACCAATTGAAGGACCGAAAGTGCTACCAGAAAGCGACCAGAGGGGGGGGGGTGAATGGGAGCTTCAAATTTTCCTTTCGAAAACTTGTCGCCATTGTCCCAAGAATCAATCCCAAAAACAAACCCTAGAGCTTGCAAGTGTCCACGACCCTAGATATAGGGTGGATGCTTCCAAGAAGCACAGCGAGACACTATACAACTCTAGAAACCCAACGCAAAAGCCGGAAATCAAAACCGACAACTAACGAACAAACCGCGGACGAAACTGCGCAAAAATAGTTGCATCGGACGCTGGCCTGCGTCCGATGGCTCAGCACCGGACGCGTCCGATGCTAAAATGGCCTGACTGGATCCTTACAGGACTGCCATCAGACGCTGTGAACAGTGAACCTTCAGCGTCCGATGGTTACACTCCGGACGCGTCCGATGCTCCTTAAAAGTGTTAGAAACTGACAGGTGGCAACGGTGCGTCCGATGCTATTCGGGTCAGCGTCCGATGCCACAAACACGAGCGTCCGATGGTCCCGATTCTGTGCTGTTCTTCCGCGAAAATCACCCGATCTCCTCCGAATCAAAAGCACTAAGGCTTAGATTTGGTATGATGAGTTTCAAGGAGGTTAGTGAGCTATCCTAAAGGAATCATGGCTCGAACCTTACTCCAAATTGGTGAATTGGAGGAATTCGGGACACAAGAGCAAAACTTGATCCGAAACAAAAATTGACCGATCTACTAGCTCGTGAGGTTAGAGTTGATTTCCTTCGGTGGAAAGAAGTGCCTCACGATCTAGTACAACTTGGTTCAAACGGATTTGCAAAAGACGCACCAAGTAGAGAGATCGATCAACGGGAAAAACATGGAGAAAAGCAACCTGCGAAGAACAAGAACAAAACACGAATCACAACCACAAATTTGCAACCGTGTGGCTACCACACACTACAATAGTGAGATTACGGTCTCACTTCCTCAATATCTCACGGGCACAGAGGTATTGTTCTCTTCTCTGTGGATCTCAGTTCGCTATAGCAGAGGATGGGGAGAGCAGGAAACCCTAGAAGGCAAAATAGCAAATGATTGAGATAGAATGGGAGGAGGGTGTCTCCCTTTACTTATCCTAATTCTAATTCCTACTCTACCCCTCACTAATTACAGAGCGAACCAGCTAAACCCTAGGGTTATTCTGGACCAACTCATGGTAGGTGGTGATCCGACGGCCACGCCTGCACAACTGGTAGCATTGCCTCGACGCAACCTCACCGATCGCCGCCACGTGCCGCCACCGCTCAGCTTGTCCTTTCCCGGACGTCACACCCCCGGTTTTGTGGCCCAAACCGGGAAACCAGCCTTCACAGCCAACCCCCCAGTTTTGAGGCCCAAACCGGGAAACCAGCCGACCATCGCCTGAGTTTTGTGGCCCAAACTCAGCAAACCCGCAGCACCCAGGTTTTGAGGCCCAAACCTGGAAACCGTCCTCAGCCCGAGTTTTGTGGCCCAAACTCGGAAACCATCAGCACCCAGGTTTTGAGGCCCAAACCTGGAAACCATCCACTCGGTGGTTTTTCTGTGGCTCAACCACCAAACCGAACCGTAGAAGGGATGCACCGCCCGTGCACCCCGTCCACCCGCAAGTCTTCGCTCGTCGCTGTCCCAGGCTGTCAGCCACCACAGCTGATCCTCAGGCCACCGGTCCCTCAGTCCAAGCCTCACGTCCGCCCTTCGCCACTCTCTGTCCCTCGGCACAGCACATCTCTACTTGACCTTCACCTTGCCTTCGATCACTGTATCCGTGCTTGACACCTGCACAACACAAGGCAAAGAACATGCGCATTATCCCCGTTGACAATCACTCATCACTCAGAGACTCGGCATACACCCATGTATCCGCAATTATAGTAACCATAATCAAAAAGAAAAAGAAAGCAGAATTAGATAGAAGGAGAAAACTCACTCGAGATGTCCAAAAGCCAGAGAAAAGGCCGAAGAAGAACAAATCGAGATAAGCAAAGCTTGGTCCCCAAAGACATGGGCAACGGTTCGACACAACCAAGCAAAAAATCAGAGCAACAACTCATCAAAAAGCAAAACACGATCGAAATGGAGCAAAAGACTTGGTTCCCAAAGACATGGGCAACGGCTCGACACAACCAAGTCAATATCAAGCTAGTCCTCAAGAAGAGGCAGAAGGGCTCAACACCACTAGCTGAAAGCTAGATACCAAATGAAGACTGCTGTTGACTCTTGCTAACATCATCACTAGGAGTAGACTATGGAATCTATCCCAGCAACGGCGCCAGAAAGGCTTGTTGGTACTTCTTAATGTAAGAAGTATAACTAACTATTCTTATGACTATTGGTAAATTCCGCAAGCGCACAGAATAAGTCAATTGTAGCACTTCACCCGGGAGTAACCGAGTATCGTATTTATTTCCACAGGGAAGCTACTATGGCAGAACTAACACTAGGACTGCTATGAATAACTAGTGATTCTAGCAAGGTTGATCGAAATGTATAAATGGGGGTTGATATCTACCACTACTAAAAAGAAAGAAAGACTAACTACTACTAAACTAAATCGGCGGGGTCTGGCCGATGAACAGATTAATGTTTTCCTACACACTTACGAACACAACTAACTTAGCAATAAATATTTTATCTAGTTCTTCGAACCGTACACACCCTCTGGACTATTTACCTCAGACGTGCACAACGAGGTTTATGATTTAAAAACTAACCCAACTACGTGGTGGAATTCAAGGCTCCCAGGGCTGTCACCACTTGTTTGCTACCACAGCTATCCGGGGGGCTAGCCACAAACTAAGGTATAATTAGTCTAAGCACCGCGCTTACACTAATATATACTACTCTAATCTTGCGTCCAAAACTAGAGCACCGATTTCTCAGCGAAGAACCCAAACTAGATACAAACTAAATACTAAGTTATCTATGATCAAAAGCACTCAACAAGAACAATAAGTAAAGAACTTAAAGTAAATGCTGAAAGTAGAAGAACACTAAGATAAATGAAGAAAGACTTGAAATTATACCAGAGACTCTTGGAAGATCCTCTATTACAACTCCAGCTCTTCTCTTCTACACTCTCGCTCTCACTCTAAGTCTCTCAACTACAGTGTTACTTCACCAGAGCTTCGCTTACAAGAGAGTGGGACTAATGAGGTGAGGTCTGAGTACAAATGAGCTCGGGGGGTCATATTTATAGCCTAAGGGACCTAGGGGGGGTACTTATGGACCTAGGGTTAGGTCAGGGGGGTGAGTGAGGTGGCGGGCGCCAGCCCTAGGTGGCGGGCGCCACCCCCCTGGCCATTGGATCCACTGCCATTGCTTCTACGACATCCAGGGGCTCCAGGGAGGCGGTTCCAAGGTTGGTTGCATGTCCAAAAATCGTCACATGGGCAATTAGGTCATGATCCATGTGACATCTCTTCTTAGCCCTTGGATGCAATGACCGAAGTGATCAGTGGCTATAAATGAGTGTGGCACGCCTCCCCTGGATCAGTGACGTGGCTGGGGAGGAGTTTGGGCCTCACTCCCCTAGCGGCCGCCATTGATGGGTGGCGGGCGCCACCCCACCTTGGCCCAAAGTGAGCCCAGGAGAGTGTGCTCGCCTCCTGGTGGGTCCTCTTGGTCATTTTGCTCAAAAGCACTCCAATTACCTACATTCAAATAAAACTCAAGGACAAGTGGAAATCGTTAGTTTATAAAAGGTTTTTGGTTGATTTTAGGTCCTTGTGTTGCGTTATATGACCTTGTTGATGCTAAGAATATAACACTTTGTGAGCATCAACAAGCTCCCCCAAGCTTACCTCTTGCTCGTCCTCGAGCAAGCATGTACTTGAATCTTGGAAACTCTGTGTTTTAGTTGTGTATGCCCATATTATTTTCATCACCATGGAATTGGTAGCCTTTCCTGCGCTCAAGATTAGAACAAAAGACCAGCAAGAAAGAAGGTTTGTCTTTCCCTTGCCTATTTTGCTAATCAAGATATGTGGAGTTTTTGCAAGTTTTGTTCAAAAGAAAGCATGCTTAGTAACTTCTGTGGCTCACTCAATCACTCATATTTGTATGTGGAAATGGAAGAATTATCCTCTCACTAAGACTTTATGTGGGGTGTAATGGGTAGGATAAGAATGAGCATGCAATGCTAGCATAATTTTGCTAAGTTAGACAAATGGAGCAAAGGAGCAACAAGTCATAGGTTCAGACCAGGAATGTGCAAGTGTGTGGTATTTATTGTGGCTAATACTTTCATGGCACTTCTCCTTTTTATCTCATTTGTGGGATCATGGCTATGAATGAGAGCACTTGCTCTTTTGAATATTCTTTTCTTTCTAGAGCACTTGCTCTTTTTTTAGAGCACTTGCTCTCTCTCTTTTTTTTCTTTTTTTAAATGCTATAGCCATGTCCCTGAGATTTCATTATGGAGCATGATATTTTGCCATGTAGTGTTTCTAACAATGAATGGAAATAAAGGCATGTTGTGTGCGTATTCTCAGTGTAAGAATAGCACTATATAGGTGGGTGCAAGTGAATTCTTTGGTCTAAAAAATATGACAAGTTTCTTTACCTTATCTATCAACAAAGGTCTAACTAGCTCAACACTAACATGCAGCAAGTGGAAGCTCCTACTCTAAGAGTAAAAATTATTTGGCTTTGGTAGGACTTTCTTTGCCACAGAAGTACTTAGAGCAAGTTTTTAAATTTTTTAAAATAACTACTCCACAAACTTGACTTGCTCAAGTCAAAGTAGAAACTTACTTGCCCTTTACTTAGTCTAATGCTCATATCTCAAGTTTAGTTCTAGCATACGTTCTCCCATGATAACTCTAATGCATGGCATACATTATTTTTTATTCATTAAAAATACTTACGATGAGAGCGTTTCATTTATTGCTATTTATTTATTATATTTTTTTGTAACTTAATAAAGCTCGAAATTAACTAAGATAAAAACTCAAATTTAAATTACTGAAATTAAAAATTGATAGTAATAAAGACGGCACTGATACTTACCTCTTTGACGGGGGTCCTCCCCCAAGCTGGCTGTTCGCGTGGTCGGGTTACATCCATCCCTGACGACGGTACATGTCGTCCCAGTTCTGCTGGTTCTGCTGTAGGAGATAAGAAATATTACCCAGTTCTCCACCAGTTTCCTGGCGGAATTCCTGGAAATTTTGGTTCAGTTCGCTCAAGTCCTGACGGATTTCGGCAGTATCCATGGTGAGTCCATCCATTTGGTGCTAAAGATATCCCATATCGCGCATCCACTCGTCCTGATGAAAGGACGAATGGCGAGCGACCTGTGGCGAGATTCCCGTATGGAAGAACTCATCACCACGGCCAGTGTACCGGGTGGATCCTCCCAAAGAGTGGGATGAACTCCCCAACTGGGATGAGTGAAGGGACGCCTCATGGCCGTATCCCCACTGCGGATGTTGCGGTTGCTGCCAGTTCGACCACCCCTGCTTGGTGCGAGCCAGGGGGTGTCAAATGACCATAGTGTGCTGCTCCTCCATACTGCTATGCATGAAAAGGGTCAAACTCCTGCGCCGCTGCTGTGGCTCTTGCAGCCTCTTCTACTGCACGGGTATGCGCCCACGTTCTCCTCGTGGGAACCTGCATGATGTTCTCTCGAGCCAACCTGCGGTTTTGTTCTGCCTCGGTTTCCAGGGCCAAAAGTAACGTTGGTGCATTCACCAACCAAAGTGACATGTCAGGAAGAGCGATTTTATTCACATAATCCTGGTAGATCATGTGAATTTCACCGGTCTCCTGGTTCTCATGCAAGAGGTGTCCTTGCGAGAAGTGTTCCATGGTCAAAAGGTCTCGGTCACTAGGAATGTAAGAGTATATAGCGGTGTTCAGTAGGCCCATGTTTAAAGCTAGTCTAGTTATCCATGATGTCATTTCGATATTTCCAGTGCGTTGATCAAATTTAGACCAGTAGTCCGCCATGGCTTTGGCGGGTGATACTTTTATGTGGTTTACTAGAGCATAAAGCAGCAGCATTTCAGGCTTTTTAATTGGTCTTAAGTCAGGCCTTGGAAAGAGTGTGATACTAATATATTTGTGAAAAAACCTAAGCGTGGGGTTGTGGATATTACTTGTACGGGGCAAGCCTGGGTCTCTGTTCCCAACAATACTTTTCCAAAATTCGTTTCTATTGAATCCCGTACAGGCAAATTCCAAGCTCAGCAAGCATGAATCATCAAAGTTTAAATTCTTGCTGAACTGCTTCCATGTTTAAAGCATGTTCTTCATTAAAAAGCCGAAATTTTATCTGATTATCAGATATTTGCATTGTGGCCAGAAATTCCATTGTGAGGGGAAGTATTCCCTCCTCATTAACCTTCCATGCATCTTCCCATCCCAAGGTTTGAAAGATATAGAGAAACTCATTGTCCATACCAGTGCGACTTAGCAAGTCGGCGTCGATGTGGCGGGTGTGAACGAACTCCCTCTCACTGAGGATTTTCCGGGCCTGCCGTTCCCGATCACTCTGCCAGATGATATCATCGACAGAATTCAGGATGTGGATGGTTGGTCCAGCCTGGTGTGTGGGCGGAGAGTCTCGATCCACCGTCATTTCGTTGGTGGATGGAGTACCCCACCCGACGCTCTCCTCATCACTCCCAGCAAAGCGAATGTGAGTGTTTGCTCTCGACAAACTTCCCTCACCCTTAATCTTCTTCTTCTTGCCGGTGAAGAAGTTCTTGAGAGGGCCCATGACCTCCTAGCTAGTGCTCAAGGTGGCTGGTGTTTTTGTGTTTTGAGTGAGGTGTAGGAACTTGCATGGGGTGTGGGTAGTATTTATAGGCTGAGGATGGAAGGGGGAAGGCTGAAAGCTTCACCCCCCCTAGCGGGCGCCACCCCACCTTGCCCATTTCTGTCTGCAACCAACACATGAGGTTTCCCTCGTAATGTCCACTGAAATTCCAAGTGGGGAATAAAGTGGTAGTGTCGGTGCAAAGTGCAAGGAGTGTAACCTCCTAAATGGATTAAGTGGGCTGAAAATTTCAAAGACCACTTCTTCATCATGGTCATACTTTATACCAAGGATGGTGGGAAACTTACTCAGGTACAGCTTCGTGCAGAAATGTGGAAATTGAGGTGGCGGGCGCCAGGAAAAAGTGGCGGGCGCCACCCCTTTATGGGTAATTTCCACTCAAAGCCACTCCTTCTCTCACCTTGTGCTCTACTCATCACTCCTCACCAGAATTTTTGAGTGGAGAAGAGTCCAAAAGATGGAGTGAAGTTGAAGAGAGAGGGGAGACATGGGAGTGAATGAGTGCATTGAAAAGAGCAAAGGCATGGGTCTCTCCTGGTGTTATTTGAGTCTATGAGCTAGGGATGATAGTCTAGTTGATTGGCTAAGTGAAAAAGGGCCTATAGGGTGGCGGGCGCCAGCATGGGGTGGCGGGCGCCACCCCTAAGGCTGCCCTAAGCCCCCTAGGCTTCACCTAATCTCCCTACTAAGCATCATCTCCCTACTAAGCATCTATTTTGCAGAAAATTAATTTGCTTAAGTAAAAACGAAAATTTAAATGGGGGATAAAGACTTACCTTAGCCTAACTTACCTTGGTTAGTCGCTTTGGATTCCCGATTAGTATCGCCTTCACGGTGGTTCTGGTGGAGTGTCGGCACCGACGAACTTTGATGCCGGGTGTTTTTTTGGTTGCGGTGTGAACTGGAATTTCTCCTCCTTTCCACTGATGTGGAGCTGAATTTCTCCAGCTCCTAAATCAATGGTGGCTTTTGCAGTGTTCAGAAATGGCCGCCCCAAGCTCAATGGCGTCCGGTGGTCGGGATTAATATCTAGAACCACAAAATCCACTAGGACAAAGAGATTCCGGATTTTCACCGGAATATTCTCTGATATCGGAGCGATTGATCGGCTAGCTGCAGACAAATAGAAGTAGGGGAGAAGGTATGATGATTTAATTTATCATATATTACCTTGGACATGACGCTGACGCTTGCTCCCAGATCACAGAGTGCATGCTCGAAGTGCTGCTCTCCAATTGAACATGCGATCGTTGGGTTTCCTGGGTCCTTCTTCTTTTCTGGTAGTTGGTTTAAAATGACCGCACTGCAATCTTCGGTCAATTTAACCACATCCCTAATTGGAATTGGTTTCTTCTTATTGAGCATGTCTCTCAAATATTTTGCATAAGTTGGAACCTGCATAGCGTCAATAAATGGCACATGTATATATAATTTTTGAATTACCTCGACGAATTTTTTGAATTGGTCGTCTTCCGTCGGATTTCTGTTTCGCTCTGGAAAAGGTAATACATGTGTATCATAAAATTCATGAGGAGCAGTTCGTACCTTGGATGAAGGTTCAGCTGGGGTCTCCTCTTCTTCGTCTTCTTCAACATTAACAATATTTTTCTTTCCAGCAGAATTGCTACTAGGAACTAAATTAGGATGACGTGGATCACGAGTGGATTTACCACCTCTCGTGGTTACAACTTTTAATTCCTCATAGTATTCAATTTGAGATTTAATGTTATCTACTTTTTGCTCTAATCTCTTATTAAAATTGATTTGTTCCTTAAATGCTTCAGAAAAATCTTTCAGTTTAGCATAAATTCCTTCTAACATTTTATCATGTTCAATTAATTTATTATTTATGCTATCATTAATTCTACCTTAATTAGAAATTAATTTTCCAATAGGAGAATTAAATACGGAGGTTTGAGGCATACCTTTATTATTCCATTGTTGGATCATTGGAATTGGATGTTCTCCGTAGCCACCATTATTAAGAAGGGATTTTGCATCCTCTTTCTTAATTTCTTCTTGACCTTCACTTGACGAAGCGGCTCTTTGCTTGGCGTAGTACTCCATTGCAGCGCGATCTCTCTTCTCATTTATTCTTTGCTCTAGCAATTTTACCAAAGTTTGCAGGGTAACAGAATCAACTTGCTTAATTTCAGACATACCTCTAGCACGTTTTTCTGTCCATCCTTGATTCGCCACCATTGTCTCGATTAGTTTGGTTGCCTTCTCTACAGTGAGAGAGAGGTATGCACCTCCGGCGGCAGCATCAATGTGTTGTCGAGATTCTTGCTGGAGTCCATGGTAGAAGCTCTGGATCAAGTACCAGTCTTGCACACCATGGTGGGGACTATTTTCAACATACTCTTGTAGTCTCTCCCAAGCTTCAGTGATTGTTTCTTCGTCTCCCTGTCCAAAGTTAGAAATTTTGCTCCGCAAAAGAATAGTTCGACTTATCGGGCAGAACTTGTTGAGGAATTGATCCGCGCATCTCACCCATGTCAGCAGGTGTCCAGAGTTGAAGAGGAACCACTGCTTCGCTTTTTCCACTAATGAAAATGGAAAAGACGAAGTCTAATGGCATCCTGCGAAACTCCCTGCACAGAAATTGTACTACATATCTCCAAAAAATCCCGGAGATGAGCATTGGCATCCTCGGAAGGTTTGCCATTAAATGCAATAGCTTGAGCCATACGTATTAGGTGAGGTTTAAGCTCAAAATCTACATTACTAGTAGAAGGTAATACTGAAATGTGAGCAAGAGTAGGCATGGAATACTCACGAAGTGTTTTGGTCGACGTCGATGTTGATGACGATGTCGGCGTTGGTGTTGATCGATCGGTGGAGCAGCTTGGTTCGTCAGTCACTTTTAACTGGGATTCTTGTCCTGACGAACTCCTCTCGCAAAGCTCCAGGTTCTTCCTCAGAGGAGTGAGGATCTTCTTGATAGTTCCTCGGAAGATTGAATCCGGCCATGGCTACATGAACGATCACAAACAAAAAACAATATACATATACCCGCTAGAACTACGGGGGTTAATTCAATAGAAATCGCAAAGAATTAATTCTAGCCAATTGCTTCCCCGGCAACGGCCCCAGAAATGCTTGTTGACTCTTGCTAACGTCGTCACTAGGAGTAGACTATGGAATCTATCCCGGCAACGGCGCCAGAAAGGCTTGTTGGTACTTCTTAATGTAAGAAGTATAACTAACTATTCTTATGACTATTGGTAAATTCCACAAGCGCACAAAATAAGTCAATTGTAGCACTTCACCCGGGAGTAACCGAGTATCGTATTTATTTCCACAGGGAAGCTACTATGGCAGAACTAACACTAGGACTGCTATGAACAACTAGTGATTCTAGCAAGGTTGATCGAAATGTATAAATGGGGGTTGATATCTACCACTACTAAAAAGAAAGAAAGACTAACTACTACTAAACTAAATTGGCGGGGTCTGGCTGATGAACAGATTAATGTTTTCCTATACACTTACGAACACAACTAACTTAGCAATAAAGATTTTATCTAGATCTTCTTACCGTACACACCCTTTGAACTATTTACCTCAGACGTGCACAACGAGGTTTATGATTTAAAAACTAACCCAACTACGTGGTGGAATTCAAGGCTCCCAGGGCTGTCACCACCTGTTTGCTACCACAGCTATCCGGGGGGCTAGCCACAAACTAAGGTATAATTAGTCTAAGCACCACGCTTACACTAATATATACTACTCTAATCTTGCGTCCAAAACTAGAGCACTGATTTCTCAGTGAAGAACCCGAACTAGATACAAACTAAATACTAAGTTATCTATGATCGAAAGCACTCAACAAGAACAATAAGTAAAGAACTTAAAGTAAATGCTGAAAGTAGAAGAACACTAAGATAAATGAAGAAAGACTTGAAATTATACCAGAGACTCTTGGAAGATCCTCTATTACAACTCCAGCTCTTCTCTTCTACACTCTCGCTCTCACTCTAAGTCTCTCAACTAGAGTGTTACTTCACCAGAGCTTCGCTTACAAGAGAGTGGGACTAATGAGGTGAGGTCTGAGTACAAATGAGCTCGGGGGGGGGGTCCTATTTATAGCCTAAGGGACCTAGGGGGGTACTTATGGACCTAGGGTTAGGTCAAGGGGGTGAGTGAGGTGGCGGGTGCCAGCCCTAGGTGGCGGGCGCCACCCCCCTGGCCATTGGATCCACCGCCATTGCTTCTACGGCATCCAGGGGCTCCAGGGAGGCGGTTCCAAGGTTGGTTGCATGTCCAAAAACCGTCACATGGGCAATTAGGTCATGATCCATGTGACATCTCTTCTTAGCCCTTGGATGCAATGACCTAAGTGATCAGTGGCTGCAAATGAGTGTGGCACGCCTCCCCTGGATCAGTGACGTGGAAGGGGAGGAGTTTGGGCCTCACTCCCCTGGTGGCCGCCATTGATGGGTGGCGGGCGCCACCCCACCTTGGCCCAAAGTGAGCCCAGGAGAGTGTGCTCGCCTCCTGGTGGGTCCTCTTGGTCATTTTGTTCAAAAACCCTGCAATTACCTACATTCAAATAAAACTCAAGGACAAGTGGAAATCGTTAGTTTATAAAAGGTTTTTGGTTGATTTTAGGTCCTTGTGTTGCGTTATATGACCTTGTTGATGCTAAGAATATAACACTTAGTGAGCATGAACAACTGCATAAAGACAACTACTGCTAGTCCCTCAAGATAGAGGCACAAAGGCTCAACACAACTAGCAGTAAGCTCCATACCAATCAAGAAGCACCAAATCATGGTGAAAACAGCTAGTCCCTCAAGACAGAGGCACAGAGGCTCGACACAACTAGCTGAAACGATCGATACCAAATAAAAACAACTCTGAGCAAAGAAGAAAAGCTCCCCCTTACTCAAAGAAGTCCCCCTCAGGAAGTGAAGCAGAAAATTGCAAATTGTCACCATATCAAGACACTCTCCCCTTGGAAAAATTCTCCCCCTTGGGGGCAATTTGCAAGCAAAAGAGAATGGAAAAGAGCTCAATTAAGCGAAACGAAGCTAGGCCGTGCCTATCGGAGTCAAGCAAATGCACATGTGTCAAAAATGCATGTTAGCAGCTTCAGGTATATACTCGATAGAGTGAAAGAATGCTCTAAAGAGTGTTGATCTGACTACAAAGCAGTAAGCAAAAGTGCTAGCAAAGGCTCAAACTGATCACAGAATACGAAATGTGAATGCACAAGCCAAGTGAGCAGTTTTAAGCCGTTCAGAAAAGGTTTTCACCATCAAAATAGCGCTGAACATGTATAGACAGGAAGTCAAACAAGTGCTAAACATGTATACAAGGTGAACTACCCCTAGCAAAGTTCAATCATCATGCTATAGAATGAAACATAGACTTGTGTTTTCAGATTTTATCGGAGTTAATTGCAGCGGTTATTACACAAGTTCAAATTCAGCATGAGATTGTGAGAGGTTGAAAGCTTGTCATTGCCTAACTTTTCAACCGAGCTAAGCCTATGCATATGCAATCAGAAGCTTAAAGCATCGGTTTCGGTCTTACATTACACGGCTCAAGTTTAACTCAATGTGCACTGAGAAACAGTCTCGATACCGTGATGTGCTGACAAAGCAATCCCATCTCGATTTTTTCAATTCACTAAAACTTGGTTCATTTTAAGCAGAGTATGAACAATCCAAGCAAGTGAAAGACTCAGAACTAGAGACATAGCAACCTAGCATATATGAAATAGCACAAGTAACCTCAACACATTCTACACATGCTAGTTGCTAATCTCAATGGTGAACATGTATCAAATTTTAAGTTCATTAAGCATGTTCATCATTCTGAAAAATAGCTTAGCTCACAACATGTATCAGTGATCAAGGAGAGCCTAAGCTACAAGCATCATCATATATCATCGAAACATACACTAATCAGAGCATAAGTTCATTCTAAGGAATATAGATATGAAGCTCAAAAATGCAAGATGTATACATGATGAAGTCAGAATCGGAGCAAAAACAAAACTAAGCAGACTCAAGACTCAAAAACGAAAAGGATCAAAAAGTCAGTCTATGGTACATCAAACAAAATGCTTCCCCCAATTAAAAGGGGAAACACACACCAAGCTCACCTCTCAACCTAGCAAAAGTTGAGAGATCCAAAGGCTTGGTGAAAATATCCGCAACCTGGTTATGAGTGTCTACATGCCTAAGATCAATGTCGCCTTTCTCGTAGTGATCACGAAGAAAGTGAAAGCGAACATCGATGTGTTTGGTCTTGGAGTGAAGAACAGGGTTCTTTGCTACATTAATGGTAGAAGTGCTGTCGCAAAGCAAAGGGACCCGACTGAAATCTAGACCATAATCACGCAATGTAGCAACCATCCATAAAAGCTGCGAAGCACAAGAAGCAGCGGCAACATACTCAGCTTCCGTAGTAGACTGGGCTACGTTTGGTTGTTTGCGAGAAGACCACGAAACCAGTGAAGAGCCAAGAAACTGACAAGTCCCAGAAGTAGACTTGCGCTCAAGCCAACAACCGGCAAAATCCGCATCGGAGTAACCACAAAGCGAAAGAGTCGAAGAAGAAGAGTACCAAAGTCCGAACTGAGGAGTGTATCAGAGGTACCTCATGATGCACTTGACCGCCTGCTTGTGGGAAGTCTAAGGGGACTCCTGAAAGAGAGCGCATAGACACACAGAAAACTGTATGTCCGGCCTCGTTGCCGTCAGGTACAGGATCGAGCCGATCATGCTCCTGTACTCCTTCTGGTCAACTGCCTCTCCATCCTGGTCCGCGTCCATCGCAGCAGTCGTCGCCATGGGCGTCGTAAGAGGCTTGGCCTCGCCCATGTCGAACTTGTTCAGGATGTCCTTCGTGTATTTGCCTTGATGCACGAATGTCCTGTCTTGGGTTTGCTTGATTTGCAACCCGAGGAAGAAGGTCAACTCACCCATCATACTCATCTCAAACTCCCTGCTCATAGTATCTTCAAACTTGGCAACAAGCGCGTGAGAGGAGCCACCAAAGATGATGTCATCCACGTAAATCTGGACTAACAGGGTATCATTGCCTTGCTTGAGGAGAAACAAAGTTCTATCGACCCGTCCCATTTTAAAACCCTTCGAGAGTAAAAAGGTTTTCAAACGATCATACCACGCTCTCGGGGCTTGTTTCAAACCATACCAAGCTTTTGAAAGTTTAAAGACATGGTTTGGAAACTTGGGATCCTCGAAACCAGGGGGTTGCTCAACATAAACCTCTTCCTCGATATACCCATTCAAGAAGGCACTCTTGACATCCATCTGGTATAGCTTAAAACCCTTCGAAGCAGCAAATGCTAGAAGAATTCTAATGGCTTCTAAACGGGCTACAGGAGCAAAGGTTTCCTCATAATCTATCCCCTCTTTCTGGCAGAAACCCTGGGCTACTAGCCTAGCCTTGTTCCTCACTACCATCCCATCTTCACCCTGTTTGTTTTTTAAAACCCATTTGGTACCTATAGGGTGGCATTCTGGTGGAGGTGGAACTAGGGTCCAAACTTGGTTTCGCTCAAAGTTTTCTAACACCTCATGCATGGCATTAACCCAGTTAGGATTAGAAAGAGCGTGTCCAACATCTTTGGGCTCAAAAGAAGCAACAAATGCAGAGTGAGCAAAGTGTGAGATTTCATACGCTCGCGACCGCGTGACTCGCTGGTCCATGCCGCCGATCATCTGCAACGGGGGGTGTGCTTGCTGAACGCTTCAGGGTGCTTGCCTCGCCGAAGTAGCCTCCCCCTCGCCAGATGCTGTCGCTCCTTCAGGTGCAGCGGGTGCTCGTTAGAGAGGTGGCTCTAGAGGACCCCAGGATGAGGAAGTCATGGGATCAGGTCCTCGAGCTGAAGTAGTCGTCGCAGGGTCGACAGGGGTAGCCAGTGGAGTTGGCTCGGGATCACCCCAACCGGCATCTTCCTACTCCTCCTCCACAAAGATGGTCTCTCCCAGCTCCTGTTCTCCTGCAACATCAAAAGCAGAAGAAACACAAGGCATAGTCTCGTTGAATGTGACCTCGCAGGTCTCCACTATCCGGTTAGTCTCAAGGTTAAGAACTCGATAAGCACGCGAATGTGAAGCATAACCAAGAAACACACCATCAGCAGAGCGAGATTCAAATTTGTCCAAATTGCCTTGCTTCAGGATAAAGCACTTGCACCCAAACACCCGAAAATGAGACACCTTGGGTACCCGTCCAAAACGCAACTCATAAGAAGTCTTCTTCATGAAAGCTCGAAGAAAGATGCGATTCGAAACATGGCAAGCGGTGTTGATCGCCTCAGCCCAAAAACGCCTAGGAGTCCTATGCTCATCGAGCATCGTCCTGGCCATCTCAACAAGGGTCCGGTTCTTGCGTTCAACAACACCGTTCTGCTAGGGGACGTAAGGAGAAGAAAACTAATGCTCGATCCCATGAGAAGAACAGAAAGAGGCAAACTGTGAGTTATCAAACTCAGTACCATTATCGCTACGGATAGCTCTAATAGTATCAGGGGGAAACTCAGTTTTCAACCTCAAAATCAAATCACGAGCAAATGAAAAGGCTTCATCCTTACCCTCCATGAAGAACACCCAAGAGTACCTCGAAAAATCATCAACGATCACAAGAACGTACCACTTCCCACCCGCTGAGCACACCCGAGCTTGACCAACTGTGTCCATGTGTAAAAGCTCGCCGGGTCGCTTTGTCATCACCTGATTAACAGGTGGGTGAGAAGCAGCAACCATCTTCCCGTGACGACAAGGATGGCAAACAAGGTCCTTCTGAAACTTAAGCTTGGGCAATCCTTGGATTAGGCCAAGTGAGCTAAGTCTTGCAAGCAAGTCAAAACTCAAGTGACCGAGCCTCCTATGCCACTTCCACAAATCAGAAGAAGGACCAGCCATCAAACATCTAGCAGAGCCGAAAGAGCGAGAAAAATCGGCTCTGAAAACACGACCAAAAGGAACGATCCAACAAACCAGATCTCCCCGAGGGTCTAAAACACGACTCAAACCCTTCTTAAAACGCACTTCAAAATCATCCTCAAGGAGTTGCGAAACAGAAAGCAAGTTAAAATGCAAGTTAGAAACCAAAGCAACATCCTTAAGAACGAAGTTCTCATTGAGGCGAATAGCTCCATGAGAAACAACCTTACCTCTACTGTTATCCCCGAAAGTGATGTACTCCTTGTGCACCACGGGGTCTAGGCTGGAGAACCATTCTTTCTTTCCGGTCATGTGGCGCGAACACCCAGAATCCATAAGCCACATGTTCTCCAACCGAAGATCCTGCATCAATAGAAAGGCAAGAAGTGAGCATATGGCACAACACTGGGGTTAGTATACTAAGAAGGATACCAGTACTGTGTCATAGGCCCAGAAAAAGTGTTAGAAGCAACACCAAACTGTCCTCATCCCATGGGTGGATAGCGATCACCACCAAACTGAAAGGGTGGTCCGCTATGGAACGGAAAACCTCCAAACTCACCAGCATGTCCCATTTGAGCAAAGCGATCACCACCAAGCTGAAAAGGTGGTCCGCTATGGGACTGTGCAGCAAAGCCTCTTACACCCGGCTCACGATCGTATTGAGGACGACCGGATCCGTGACGGGCACGACCACCACCCTGTGGTCTAGCTGCCTAGGGCCTAGCCACCTGAGGGGGTGCACCTCCAGGTCTAGCGCCCTGCCTCTAAACTCCCCGACCTTGCACACCATGGAGAGGGTGGTGCCTGGCCTGGTTGTTCAGTTCCAACTCCTTCCTAGCGTCTCTCTTCCTCCAAAAGCAAAACTCAGCTAGGTGACCCTCACGGTGACAGTACTCGCACTCGAACCTCACCACTCTCTTGGGTTATTGGTTCCTATGGTTGCGAGGGTTGTTCACTCTGGCTGGCTGCTTGCCTCTCGGAACGGGATCACTACAGACGTCACGAAGGGTGTCAAGTGTGTTCCTAAGATGGTTAGGTTTGGGAACCCACACTTGCTTGCGAGGTGGAGCCTTGGGAGGTTCATCAAGGATTCCATCCTTGGTGATAGGCTTGGGAGGCTCAGGTGGGATGATCTTGGTAAGCTTAGGGATAGCGGATGGCTTCTCACTAGGGCTCACTCCACTAAACTCACCGATCTTGCCAAAGATACTAGCGCCCTTCCCACCTGAAGCAAAGCCTACTCCTGAGCAATCAGTTCCCCTCTTGAACTGACTCATCATCATGCCCAACTGCGGCTCACTGCATGACACCCAACTCAGGATGGATCGAAGGTATGTGTTTTCCTCCTCGGTTTGCATCCTGTCATGCAGACAGTTGGCAATCTCAAGCTCCATCCCCACGCATCGCTCACACGGAGCGGACAAGGTGCTAATTGAGCTGGCCTTCAAGGCTTTAGCAAGCTTGGCATTAACTCCTGCCAACTCAGTTCGCAAGCTAGGACAAAGCTTGCAAGCACCCAACAAAGAAGGCCTCGCCTTCACTTCCTCTAGCTCCTTCTTCAGGGAGGGACACTCTTTGCAATCACCCACCAAGTCTAGCCTACTCTTCAGCTCATCATACACCTCAATCAAAGAGACATACTTGGTTTGCAGGGTGGAAAAGTTTGTCATATGCATCGTGCACTCCTCACACTCCTCCTCATCGGTCACCTTCACCTTGGACCTAGCGAACTCAAGCTCCTTAAGCGCCTCATTCATCTTAACCTTAAACTCGCTGAACTCTTGGATAGCTCGCTTGAGTTGCTTGTCCTGACCGAGAACTATGTCGACAAGAGAATCACGCTCACCGATAAGACGATCGACAAGAGAAGAGGTTGATACCTCGGAAGCATCGTCGTCATCGTCGTCGGGATCGGCATCCTTTGCCTGGCACTTATGGTCCTCTTCGTCCAAGGCCATGGTGCAGAGGCCCTTGGAGGAGTGGCCGAACAAGCAGAGTCCGTTGAAACGTTCTTCTGTCTTGTGCTCGGACCCATCGTCGCTGGAGTCACCGTCGGAGGTCTTCTCGCCATCACTGATGGTGGCGAGGAAGGCACGCCGACCGGCGTCGAAAGCCTTCTCCACATCCTCTCGGCGGTAGCTGCCCTTCTTCTTCTTCCCGGCCTTGTTCTCCGGCTTGCCCTTGCGCCCTGAGTTGCGGTTCTTGCCCGGGAAGTTCTTGTCGCGCTTGGGACAGCTCACGACAAAGTGATCCGGATCTCCACATCCGTAGCAGCCCTCACGTGCGCCACCACGCCGGCGATTCAGGCGGTTGTTGTGAAACCGCGAGAACCGGGTGATGATGAGGGCGAGCTCGTCATCGTCCAATGCCTCCACCTGCTCCTCTGTCACTGAAAGCAAAGAAGACAAAGCAAAGAGAGGTGATGAAGCGTCAGCGGAAAGAGTCGATCCACCCTTGCCTGAGACCAAAGCCATGGAATGTGAAGATTGGTTCTTTAGCTTGGCCTGAGTCAAGTGATCGATCTCAGTGGACTTGAGCTTGCTGAATAGCTCGTCCACGGTGAGGGTGTCGTAAGCAGGAGACTCAATGATGGTCGACACCTTCACCTCCCATACCCTCCGATCCAGGGCGTATAGCAACTTGAGAGCCCTCTCATGATCGTCATAGGGTAAGTTGGCCCGATTGGCACGCATCTTGTTCACAATCGTTTGGAAACGAGCGAACATAGCGTCAATCGTCTCTCCCTCCAACTGAACAAAGTTCTCGTATTCTCGCTTGTATGTCTCGAAGAATCTGGTCTTGACCTGAGCGGTCCCCTCGTGATAGCTCTGAAGCTTCACCCAGATCTCTCGAGCAGTTTGAAGCTCGGAAACACGCTCGAACTCAAGAAGAGAGATGTTGGCCAAAAGCGCATTACGGGCCTTAGAGTTGGCCTCATGTTGGTCAATTTGGAGCTGGCCAACTCGAGCCGCAAGGACCACATAATCGGCATTCTCACATATCTCCCAAACAGAAGAACTGATGCTGCTAAGATAAGCACGCATCTGAATCTTCCAATAGGGATAGTTCATCCCATCGAAGTAGGGAGCCTTGCCGTTCCCTCGATCCATGTCGCCCTTAGGATCCGTAACCGATTAAGGTAGAGAAGATCCTTAACCGGCTCCGATACCAATTAAAGGACCGGATTGGCGACCAGAGGGGGGGGTGAATGGGTGCCTCAAATTCAACTCGTGAATAATATGGCCCTTGTCCCAGAAGATCACCCAAAAAACGAAGACTCAAGACGATGGGAGAGTTCACGACCTACGAGTAGGTGGATACCCTAGGAGATGTCCTAGTGGTACAGTGGAACCCCCGGAGAAACCCCAAAACCAACTCCCAAAGCCTCAAAGCAAGACCGCACACTCTGCAGGTTCGTGGACTGTCCGGGCTCAGGATCCCGGACTGTCCGCTAAACATCGGACTGTCCGACACTAGGAGTCCGGACTATCCACCAGCAAAAGACCGGAAACAGAACTGTTCTGAAACAGTTTTGGACAACTCCCGAAGTGTCCGCGGTTTGCATGCCGGACTGTCCGCGGTTTGCACGCCGGACTGTCCACGGTTCACGTGAACAGTGAAACTCAAGCGTCTGATGCCTGCCCTGTGCAGCGTCCGATGTGACCCCGGACTATCCGCAGGTCACTAGCGGACTGTCCACCGGTCACTTGACCAAGAACAGTAACGCGCTGCGCTGTTCTGAACCTGCCGAGTCCCGGACTGTCCGCCGCTGGGGGCGCGGACTGTCCGCGGATGAACAGAAAGGAGGAAAACGCTCGGGACAAAAGGCAAATTTGATCGAAATTCACCAAATCAAAAGGGACTTTGATCAAACTCCTCCCAGGTGATCCTCTACGTATTGGGGTGCTAATCCTAAGAAATCATCGCACCAAACCAAGTCTATCAAGAGAAATCTGAGAATCACCGAAAAGGGGGAAGAAACGAAGAACGAACGCGAAATCAACCCGATCTATGGATTCATGAGGTTAGGAAAGAAATCCTTCGGTGGAAAGAAGGAGCTCACGACCAAGAACAAATTGATTCAAGTGGAATCGAAAATCATCTCATGGAGAGGGAGAACGAAGCAAATCTCCTGGAGATGAAAAGACGAAACGCAAAGAACACCAACACAAAATGCGAATCAATCAATTTCAGCTGTGTGGCTACCACACGAGACAATCATGAGATTACGGTCTCACTTCCTAAAGTTCCCAAAACACAGAGACATGATTGAGTCTTCCCTGTGGATCGCTAGCACCGAGGTATGATTAGAACCTAAGCGGGGGCTAGAGAGACTGAATGCTCAGGAACAAATGACTGCTTAGATAGAGAGAGAGGAGGGGTGCCTCGCTTATTTATAGCCTAATACAATAATCCCCTTTCTACCCCTAGATACAAGAGCGAAGCGGCCAACCCTAGGGGTATCCCGGTCCAACTCTGCTGATTGCCGATCCAACGGCCACGCGCCTTCCTCACCCTTAGCTTCGCCTCGACGCAAGCCTCAGGATGCCGCCACGTGCCGCCCTGTCGACCGCCGCGCCTTCCTTGTGGATAGCTTCGCCGCCACACGTCGACCGTCCTTTTTGCGGACCTTCCCCCGGTTTTGAGGCCAAAACCGGGAAAGCTGGACCTCCCCCCGGTTTTGAGGCCGAAACCGGGAAACCGGTCCTCCGGCTGAGTTTTGTGGCCCAAACACAGAAACCCGCGCGCCCAGGTTTTGAGGCGCAAACCCGGAAACCGTCCATGCCGAGTTTTGAGGCCCAAACTCAGAAACCCGCCACCCCGAGTTTTGAGGCCCTAACTCGGAAACCGTCGAGGGTAGCTTTTTGAGGCTCAACTACGGAACCCGCGTCATAGACGGGATGTGGTTCGCACACCCCGAGTTCCAGCACCGATGTCAGAGCATGTCCAGCCTCCACGCCGGGCACAGTGCATTCGCCTTCATTCTCGGCCTCCCGCCAAGTGTCACGACGCCATCACCTTCCTCCCGACTCGACCGATGCACCACACATCCCCATGTGCTCTTGCTTGCCGATGCCACATGCCAGCTACCACAGCTGGTCCTCAGGTCTCCCGGTCCGTCAGTCCAAGCCTCACGTCCGCCCTTCACCGCTCCCGGTCCGTCGGCACGGCACGTCTCTACTTGACCTTCACCTCACCTTCAACCACTGTCTCCAAGCTCCGTACCTGCACACCAACACAGCCAAGAGACATGTTGCCCGTTGACCGATCACTCATCACTCAGGAAGGGAACCACAAGGGCACATATCAACCTTGTGTTCGCACGGTGAATCGGAAGAATTAAGGGCAAAGGAAGACAAAAACCGATTCGAAACAAAAATCGATCGATCTACTAGCTCGTGAGGTTAGAGGTGAATTCCTTCGGTGGAAAGATGTGCCTCACGATCTAGAACAACTCAGTTCAAGCAGAATTGAAAATCATTCCTTAGATTAGGAGAACGGAGCAAATCACCGAGAGACCGAAAAGCAAAACGCGAAGAACACAGCTTAAAACGCGAATCGATCTTGATTTCCAGCCGAAACTTCTCCACACGAGGAGACAACGAGATTACGGTCTTGTTTCCTCCAAATCCAAATACACAGAGGTATGATTCACCGTCTCTGCGGATCTCAGTAGCTACAGCAGGGATGTGGGAGAGCAGAAAACCCTAGGTGAAAGTAGAAAATGGCTGTGATACTATGGAGGGACGGGTGGCCTCTCCTAATATATCCTAAACAATTATTCCCCTTCAACCCCTACAACTAATGAGTGCGGATACATGGGTGTATGCCGAGTCTCTGAGTGATGAGTGATTGTCAACTAGGATGATGCGCATGTTCTTTGGCTTGTGTTGTGCAGGTGTCGAGCACGGATACAGTGATCAAAGGCAAGGTGAAGGTCAAGTAGAGACTTGCCGTGCCGATGGACCGAGAGTGGCGAAGGGCGGACGTGAGGCTTGGACTGAGGGACCGGTGGCCTGAGGATCAGCTGTGGTGGCTGACAGCCTGGGACAGCGACGAGCGGAGACTTGCGGGTGGACAGGGTGCACGGGTGGTGCATCCCATCTACGGCTCGGTTTGGTGGTTGAGCCACAGAAAAACCACCGAGTGGACGGTTTCTAGGTTTGGGCCTCAAAACCTGGGCGCTGATGGTTTCCGAGTTTGGGCCACAAAACTCGGGCTGAGGACGGTTTCCAGGATTGGGCCTCAAAACCTAGGTGCTGCGGGTTTGCTGAGTTTGGGCCACAAAACCCAGGCGATGGTCGGCTGGTTTCCCGGTTTGGGCCTCAAAACCGGGGATTGGCTGTGAAGGCTGGTTTCCCAGTTTGGGCCACAAAACCAGGGGTGCGACGTCCGGGAAAAGGACAAGCAGAGCGGTGGCGATACGTGGCAGCAATCGGTGAGGTTGCGTCGAGGCAACGCTTCCAGTTGTGCGGGCGTGACCGTCGGATCACCACCTACCACGAGTTGGTCCAGAATAACCCTAGGGTTTAGCTGGTTCGCTCTGTAATTAGTTAGGGGTAGAGTGGGAATTAGAATTAGGATAAGTAGGGGGAGACACCCACCTCCCCATCTAATTTCAGTCATTTGCTCTTTGCTTCTAGGGTTTCCTGCTCTCCCAATCCCCTGCTGTCGCTACTGAGATCCGCGGAGAATCATACCTCTGTGTTCTGGAGATTTTGAGGAAGTGAGACCGTAATCTCACTGTTGTAGCGTGTGGTAGCCACACGGTTGCAGATCGATGACTTGATTCACGTTTTGGTTCGTGTTCTTCGTTTCTCCACGATTTCCCCGTCACTCGATCTCCCTCTCTACTATGTCTTTGCGAAATCTGTTTGAATCAACTTGTTCTTTATAGTGAGGAGATCATTTCCACCGAAGGAATTCATCTAACTCCTCAAGAACAAGTAGATCGGGTTGATTTCATTTTCGTGGCGCTTTTTCGTTCATACTCCTCCCCTTTTGATTTCCCGGTGTTTGAGTTGATTTGAGCGGATGATTTCTTGGGGATAGTCTCCTAACTACCTCGTGATCATCCTCTCCAAGTTTGTGAACTTGGGATTGAGTTTTGTTTCGGATTTGGGAGGATTCGTGAGAGGGGCGACCAAAATCGCCCTCTCTGTTCATCTGCGGACAGTCCGCCAGGTGAACCACGGACAGTCCGCGCGTCGGGCTCGAGCCAGACCAGTGGCAGCGAGCCTCGGCCACTTTGGTCAGATTTGACCGGCGGACAGTCCGCCGTAGTCGATCGCGAATAGTCCGCGAGTCAACCAGGGACCTTCAGCAACCTTGTTGTTTTGTCCATTTGGCCGGCGGACAGTCCGGCGCCCAGTCGCAGACAGTCTGGGGTTGAGCCGGACAGTCCGGGACCGTATCGGCGGACAGTCCGGGAACTCGCTGTGTGTTCCTGTTTAGTGCGTTTGCTCTCCCGACTTCTCTGCTTGGTTTCCGGACTTCTCGTTTGGCCCTAGAGTTGATCAAGGAACCTCTCTAGGTACCTTTGCTACTTGTTAGCATAAGTATTTGGGGATTTCTCGACGTAGCCGTCTATCTACGTTCGAGACTTGGTTTTTGAGGGTCGAACTTGTGCCGGTGTTTTTGGCGTCTGGTTCACTATCACTTTGTGGTGCCTCATTGTGATCCTAGGGATCATCCACCCTCTTCCAAGGGTCGTGGGCATCACGGTTTCAATCGAAGCTCTTGGGGTTGATTTTGGGGACAAAAGGCCAAAGTTTCGAAAGAGATTTTTGTGCTCCCATTCACCCCCCTCTGGTCGCCTTGCTATTGCATTCTCGGTCCTTCAATTGGTATCGGAGCTGGTTAAGGATCTTCCACCTTAGCCGGTTCAAGATCCACTGAAGGCAACATGGATCGCGGCGTGGGCAAACCGCCGTTTTTCGATGGGACGAACTATGCGTATTGGAAGATACGCATGTCAGCCTATCTGCAGAGTATTAGAGCTTCCGTTTGGGATATTTGCAACTCTGCTGATTACGTGGTCTTGGCTGCTCGTGTTACTCAGCGTCAGATCGATGAGCACGATGCCAATAGCCGAGCTCGTAATGCTCTTTTCTCCTGTTTGAGCATGTCCGAGTTTGATCGCGTTTCTCACCTCGCTACGGCTCGGGAGATTTGGGCTACCCTCATGCATTTCCATGAGGGAACCTCTCAAGTCAAAACCCGTCTCTATGAGTCGTTCAAACGAGAGTATGAGAACTTTCAACATATGCCTAGCGAGAGCATAGAAAGTTTATTCGCTTGCTTTCAGGTGATTGTCAACAGGATGAGGGCTAACAAGGAGCTGCTGGCTTTCGATGATCATGAGAGAGCTTTGTAGCTTTTGCATACCCTTGATCGATCGGTGTGGGATTCCAAGGTTCAGGCAATCATCGAATCGCCTAACTATGAGACCCTCACGTGCGACGAGCTCTTCAGTAAGCTCAAGTCCAGTGAGATTGACGCCATGGCGAGGGCTGCTTATGAAAATCCTTCTGGCTCGTCGATGGCTCTGGTTTCTGGCTCTTTTGCTAACCCCTCTGGAGGCTTTGCACTCTCGGCTCTTCTTTCTGTCATAGAGGAGCAGCTGGAGTTCATGGGGGATGACGAGGTGGCTTTGCTCGCCAACCGGTTCTCGCGGTTCCACAACAACCGCATGAACCGTCGCCGCGGAGGAGGACGCTCGGGATGTTTCGAGTGCGGCGACCCCAACCACTTCATCGCCAATTGCCCGAAGAAGAACAAGCAGACCTTCGACAAGGCGGATCATGGGCACAAGTACGACTCCGGCAAGCGCAAGGAGAAGTACGTCCCCGCGAAGCACAAGCGGAAGGGCGGCTTTGACAAAGAGTACATCAAGACAAAGTACTAGGAGAAGGCCCAGGCTGAGCAGCGTGCGTTCTTCGCCACGCTCAGCGACGTCGACGACTCGGATGACGACTCCGCTGCCTCAAGCGACGACGAGTCCGAGAAGAAGAAGAGGATCGAGGACAAGCTGAACGGCCTCTGCTTCTTCGCCGACGACGACGGCTTCTACACCATGGCCCTCGGCAAGGAGGTCAACGGCGAGCTGGAGGACACCCCTCGGAACGACGATGTAACAGAACCGACCAATTTGCACCAGATTAAGCACTGAGATCCCTGCTTGGCACGGGCTCCTCAAGTACTTAAGCTCGTACAAACCCGGTAGTCCGGAAATCTCGAAGGATTTCAAATCATTTCAACATTCAGCCAAGATCGTACTAGTTCAATGACATGCCCACAAGTTACATCACAGTTGTACATAGTTCAAATACATCGGAGTTCGAAACAATATTACAAACCATAGTTTTGAATAGTAGCAGAAGCAACATAGACTTAAAACATAAGTTTGGATTGTTCTTAATACAGTGCCATCAGTCTGACTAGGCCCACAAAAGCATCAGGTAAGATAAGTGGTGACCATGCCCCTGGTCTAATCATCTCCCGTAACCGGGTGCAGGCAGTTCTCACAGTAGCCAAAGAAGCATTGGCCATCTGCAACAACAAGGGAATAAAACCCTGAGTACAAGAAGGTACTCAGCTAGACTTACCCGTCAAAAACCAGAAATAATGAGACTCCAAGGATCATGTAGGCTATATAGGTGGGGTTGGCTACATAAACTCCTTTGTATGAAAGCTTTTGTACGTAAAACTCATTTTAGGGTGTTGGCAGTTGCTTTTAACAATTAATTCTACATTACTAGATTTGCACCTGAACTAAAGCAAGCACTTGAGTAATTAATCAAACAAGAGTGACTATTTCATCAATAACCTTTCAGATTCAGCACTATAACCATCTTTAGTTTCGTAAGTTCAACGGGTGATGATCTACAGTCAACTGCTCACTGTCCAGGAGCGATAGCGATTATAATCGATTCCTACCAGCTGGGGATAAAATGTCTCACACTCGCCCGACACAATCCGGCTACGGCAGTCGTAAGCTATCAGTCACGAGATTCAAGAACACAACGCGCGGGACGGCCATGGGCCCTTCTACACCGGGGGTTATCTCAGTGCTAGGTCGCTCAAGCTATAACTGCCCACGGTCATGCCACGTCGATCAGGCCCTGCCTGCCCTCGGACCATGCCAGGTTGATCAGAATAGTTGCCCACGGTCAATGTTTTCCTAAACAGTAAACGGTAAACAGTCGGTCACTCTTTGTTTAGCGTTTAGGCCGTTTAAACGGTGTTTAAACGGCCTAAACGGTTTTGTATGGTAACACTAAAATATACATATTTGTGTATGTAAAAATTAAATTTGCTAGAAACTGTACATATTTGCACATGTAAAAAAAATATTATACCAAATAATATTTTTGGAAGAAATCTAAATCCCACAACATTTCATATACTCACAATGTTAATTAGTTTTGTGATGATTATGGTAGTCGTAGTCCTCTAATTAACCAAATTATGGATTAAATGGTTGTTTAGATCATTTAATCATGTCTAACCTGATTTTCTTTAGACCATTTAGACGGGTTTAAATGGTTTAAACGGGTTTAAACGGTCCAACCGTTTAATTCACCGTTTAGGGCCTAAACAAAACAGATGGCCTCCGTTTACCGTTTAAACGGTGTTTAAACGGACTAAACGGCCGTTTAGGCGAACAGAGCCCACGGTACAGCTGAGGCCCTGGGTGTTAGGCGTCAACATCTCCGTCACCGGCTCGAATAACCTTACTCGGCTTCGCGGGAGGTACTCAGACCTACTCCGTTAAGTGATCGACGCGTTCAATTTGACTGAAGGGACATTCCCGAACGGGTCCTAGGCGACACAGACGGGAGACTACTAGCACACAGAACCCATGTCCTGCTGCTCTTACATCCCGCCCGATCTCAGATTAATTATCCCATGGTTATTTCCATGATAGCACAGACTAATCATGATCAGTATCTACCTAATGCGGGAGACATGAAATCACCTGACTTTTACCGATCTAAGCAGGGCTAAGCATATAACGAGCCTAGACCTAAACAGGGATAACAAGATATAATTGCAGGTGGACAAGGATAAGTAATAATGCATCAACGGTAGCAATCAATTCCTATAACCTAATGCAACATTCATCATCAGGTTAATTGTAAGACAATTGCAAAACATAGGAGTTAGAATGCTCCAGGGCTTGCCTTTCTCAAAGTCCGACGGACGGTGGTCGCGACACTCTGGTAGTTCTTCAGCGTCGGTCCCTCCGGCCTCCTCGGTCAGTGTCTCTTCCTGGCTGGGTTCTTCCTGGGTCGGCTGATTCTGGGTCTCCTCCGTTGATACTGTATGATGCATAACATGTATGAATAGGATGAATGCGCATAGAATGCATATGTGATGCACAGGATTAACAGCAATTAGGAGATAAGCACATGTCATCTACTGCATTCTCTTCAACAAGGTAGTCAACATCATCCTAATGTTTATAAAAGACTTTAACATCTAACCATCCACTTAATCCTTCATAACCAACTTGTTAAGCTATATAAACACCACAACAAGACTTACTTAATGAATTTATTTTCCTCTAAATACTTGCTGAAATAAATTCATTTAACCATGCCTATAACAGCAATCCATCGTAGACAGCTTCAGAAAAATCTACAAAAATTACCATAGATTAATACTATGCAAAACAGTCCACTGTCAAAATTTTAAGCCCTTTGGACCTAAATATTGTTCCCTACGAAAAAGACAAATACCGTGGTGAAAAGGTGCTTTGAACTACACATCCTAACAGAAAGTGTCAAACAACAGATTTCATATTTTTCTTCTAAACTTCTTAGCACAAGAGCAGTCTACAAAAATTATCAGGTTCATATTCATCTTATTTTTAATTACTACAAATTTTACAAGAAAACAACATTTAACCATTTTAAAAGCTACTGCAAAAACATTTCACAAAATAACTTCATATTAAATTTTTCCCTGAAACTACTCATCTATACAAGCCTAACAAAACTGGAGTCATATTTTTCTGAGTTATACAGAATTAGTTATGCATTTTCCAATTTAACAGCAATTTCCTAGATTAAATTAAACTGCATATAAAAGTATCTCCAAAAATGCACTCAACATTTGTCACAGATAGACCTACTCATGCTTAACACAACAAAATTTGTTTTACAGGATTTGGACTTAAAATGAGCCTTGTATGAATTTTTGAAGCCTTTACATAAATTCTGCAAACTCATTTTAAAGAAAACCCGGCCCTAAATGCTAAGGACACCCGGCAACAAGCACCTACAGACACAGGCAAAAATGCTACGCACACCCGGCTATCCCGAGCGTTAATGCACCCACACTCGTCTCCTTCTCACTACCAAACGGGACCCGTTGGTCAGTGACCCCACACGTCAGTGGTCAACGGGCCCAAGCGTCAGAGTCAGCGTGCTCCCGCCGGAGTTGACCAGCTCTAGCTCACCGGCGGTGAGGTTCCCGGCGACACTAACCCTACCACTAGACTCACCATCGCGAGGCGGACACAGTCGGCTAGGTCGCTTGGCCAGAGCATCACCGGAGCAAGCTCGACGGCGGCAATGGCGGAGTGGCGGCGCGGCAACCCTACGGTGCGGTTTTGCCCGGCTATTCCAAGGCTCGGCGGCGTGAGCATCAGCTCAAGCACTCCCTAAGCTACCTTCCCAGGCTGCTATTGAGCCTCGCCGGCCTCGGCATTGCCCGGCGTCACGCACGGCGGCGGTCCGCGACGGACATGGCGGCGGCACGGCTCTGTTTCGGCCGAAACAAAGCAAGAGAAGGGTCTCCATCTAGCCCTAAGCACCTACAGAGGTCGAGGAGGTGAGAACTGGGCTTGGTTTGAGATGGTTTGGCTGGAGATGGCCGGACCACGCTTTGGTCATGGCGGCGGCCATGGCGAGAACCCGAGGATGGCACTCGACGTTCTGCCGGCTAGAGAGGAGAAGAGGGGAAACCAACCCTAGCAACTGAGAGAGGAGACTCGAGCGGAGAAGTTGACGGGAGGAATCTAGCGGTGGTGCGATGGGAAGCGAGTAATCGCTCGCCGGAGTTCGGCGGGCGGCGGCGGCGCTATGCACTGGAGAAGATGGAGTGGAGCGAAGCGAGCGAGAGAGTGGGCGAGAGAGTGGCTTCTGGCTCATGAGCGCGAGGCGGAGAGGGGGCAAAGGGAACGAAGGGCTGGGTGCAATGCACCTAGCCACTTCCCGTCGGGGAGGAGCTCCCGACCAGCGCGGCGGCGACATGAATCGTTTGCCACGCGGCGGGCGATCACCGGGCGTCGGGGCGACGTGGCGAGAGATGCGCAAACTGCGGGCGACGAAGACGGTGGTTTGGTCGGCCGGCAAGGCGGTCTCGCGGCGGCGGAGCGGTTTGTGCCGGCGCGGAGGTGGCCGGCGCGCGCGGGGAGGAGAAGGGGGCGGACAGGTGGGTCCCACTGGCAGGTTTAAACTAATGAGGTTTTGTTCAAAACTTTGCTGCTCCATAACTCCCAAACTAAGCCGAATTAGGAAAAGGGCTTAAAAGCAAAGTTGCTTAGAATTTTGCAAGGAACAAATCATCTTTAAGGCTCAAGTCCAAATTCTGCTTAGAAAAAGAATTTTACTCCTAATCAAATTTTCTATTGCAAGAAATTATATTTTAAAAGCGTTTTCTGAGAAAGTGTTTTTAAGCAAAGTTGTTTCTCCCATCAAGGTCTTCAACTTTGTTTTAAGGCACTAGGTCAGAAACAGAAAGCAAAACATGGATTTACTAGAGACTAAGCAAGGACTTAAACTCTCATACAAACAAATGCACATGAAAAGATGAGATGCTATGCTCATGCTATGTCAAATTATGCATTTCAGGGTTGCTTAACACCTAGGGTGTTACAGCCCTCCCCTCCTTAAAGAAATCTCGTCCCGAGATTTGAATTACGAACCATTTCTTATAAAAGTGTGGATACACCTCCTTTAGATAGTTGTCCGTTTCCCAAGTAGCATCCCGATCATCTTGCTCACTCCACGATACCTTATACTGCTTCACTATTCTTCCACGAGTTGCTCTTTCTTTCTCGTCATGCACTCGACACGGTGTAACTGAGTAAGTAAGATCGGAATGCAACTTGATACGGGCTGGTTGTACCTCTTCTTCTGGCACTCGAAGACATTTCTTCAACTGCGAGACATGGAACACAGGAAATATAGTCTTCAAATGTTCTGGCAACTGTAGCTGATAAGCTACTTCTCCCCTCCTTTCCACAATCCTATAGGGTCCCACAAACCTTGGTGCTAACTTTCTTTTAACCCCAAAGCGCCTAACACCTTTCATAGGCGAAACCTTCAGGTAGACATAGTTACCGACGTTGAACTCAAGTGGTCTTCTTCGTTTATCGGCATAGCTTTTCTGTCGAGACTGTGCAGCTGCGACATGTTGCTGAATTATCCTAACTTGTTCTTCTGCTTCTTTGACAAAGTCAATTCCATAGTACCGACGTTCTCCTGGTTCTACCCAGATTATTGGTGTTCTGCATCTTCTCCCATACAGAGCTTCAAAAGGTGCCATCTGAATACTCTCTTGATAACTATTCTTGTAAGCGAATTCTGCCAAAGGTAACCATTTCTCCCAAGAACCTTTCGCTAATATTACGCAGGCTCTTAACATATCTTCTAACACTTGATTTATTCTTTCAGTTTGTCTTGACGTTTGCGGATGATAAGCTGAGCTTCGAACTAAATCCGTGCCTAACTCTTTTTGCAACTTCTCCCAAAAAGGTGCAGTGAACTGTGATCCTCGATCTGAAACTATAACCCTTGGTATCCCATGTAGTCGAACAATTTGACTCACATAGATTTCTGCATAGTCTGGTGCCTTATAGTTGGTTTTGACCGGGATAAAATGTGCTGTCTTGGTGAGACGATCCACAATTACCCAAATCGAGTCATTTCCCTTTTTAGTAACAGGCAATCTGGTGATAAAGTCCATGCTCACCTCTTCCCATTTCCATTCGGGTATAGCTAACGGCTGAAGCATTCGAGCTGGCTTTAAGTGAATAGCTTTCACTCAATAACAGGTGTCACACCTAGCCACATAAGCAGCGATTTCTTTCTTCATCTTAGTCCACCAAAGTCTGGGACGCATGTCTTGATACATCTTCGCACTTCTAGGATGGATAGATAACCTGGACAAAAGTGCTTCATCCATAATCCGATTTCTGAGTTCCCTATCCTTGGGTACCACTAGTCATTGGTTGAACCATAGGACTCCATTGTCATCCACTCGAAAATACTTACCGGATTCCGTTTCAACCTTGAGCCTTTCCTTGATATGGTAGATTCCTTTATCAGTTTTCTGTCCTTCTATGATTTGATCAACTAATGCACTGCGTAACTCCAAATCATGTAGTACTGCATGATGCATTAGACTGAATTCATCTTCGGGTAGTAGCTTCATAGCATTACAATGCGATTTCCGACTCAAAGCATCGGCTACCACATTTGCTTTGTCGGGATGATAGAGAATCTGTAGGTCGTAATCTTTAATCAATTCAAGCCATCTTCTCTGCCTCATGTTCAATTCTGCCTGAGTGAAGATATACTTAAGACTTTTGTGATCTGTGTACATATTACAGACATTACCAAGCAAATAATGCCTCCAAATCTTTAAAGCGTGCACGACTGCAGCTAATTCCAAATCATGTGTCAGATAGTTCACTTCATGTTTCCTTAATTGTAGAGAAGCATAAGCGATTACTCTACCTTCTTGCATAAGAACACAACCTAAGCCAACCTTCGATGCATCACAAAAGACATCAAATGGTTTTTCAACATCTGGCTGGGCTAAAATAGGAGCAGTGGTCAACAGTTTCCGCAAGGTACAGAAAGCAGTTTCGCACTCCTCTGTCCATTCAAACTTACAATTCTTCTGCAACAAACTTGTCATAGGCTTCGCAATCTTGGAGAAATCCGGAATGAATCGGCGATAGTATCCTGCTAAGCCTAAGAAACTTCGAATCTCACCGACGGTTGTAGGAGCCTTCCAATCCATTACTTCCTGAACCTTACTGGGATCAACTGAAATTCCTTCTTTCGATAAAATGTGGCCGAGAAAATGTACTTTCTTCATCCAAAACTCACATTTACTGAACTTAGCATAGAGTTTATGCTCCCTGAGTCTAGATAAGACAACTCTCAAGTGCTCTGCATGATCTTCTGCATTTTTTGAATAGATCAGAATGTCATCAATAAACACCACTACAAACTTGTCCAATTCTAGCATAAACACTGAGTTCATCAAACTCATGAAGTATGCTGGAGCATTCGTCAGTCCAAAGGACATGACAAGATACTCATATAGACCGTATCGGGTTGAGAAAGCAGTCTTTGGGATATCCTACGGTCGGATTCGGATCTGATGATAACCTGACCTCAAGTCAATCTTGGAAAACACTTTGGCTCTGGACAACTGGTCAAAAAGGATTTCTATTCTGGGTAACGGATACTTATTCTTAATAGTCACAGCATTGAGCGGACGATAATCCACACACATGCGTAAAGACTTATCTTTCTTCTTAACGAACAGAGCTGGGCAACCCCATTCTGACACACTAGGTTGAATGAACCCTTTGTTCAACAGTTCCTTGATCTGGGTTTTGAGTTCTGCTAATTCATTGGGCTGCATATGATATGGCCTCCTAGAGATTGGTGCAGTTCCTGGTAGCAACTCTATTACAATCTCCACTGCTCTTTTGGGTGGTAACCCTGGTAACTCATCCGGGAAAACATCTGGAAAATCTCTGACAACTGAAATTTTGGAGAGGTCTTCTATAGCAAGAGTGCAAGATAGGTCAACAAAATCGGCACCTCGAGGAAGAGATACTCGAAGTTTGTTACCTGTCCGACTATCGGATAAGGTAAGAGTTCTGTTTGCAGTGTCTAATACCGCATTCCACATTCTCATCCAACTCATATCTAGGACTACATCCATACTTAGTCCCGGCAGGACTACTAAATTGGCTCCAAGTTTATGCCCTCCAATATCGATGGTTGCATTACAAACCATCTGTCTAGATAACACGCTACTCCCAACGGAGCTTACGCGAAACCCATAATCCATTTCAGACATTTCTTGATTATGCTTTTGTGCAAATGCCTTGCTCATAAAAGAATGCAATGATCCAGTATCAAACAAAACAATTGCAGGATGATGGTTCACGAGACACATACCGGCAGTCATGAGTTCTCCTGCACGAGCTTCTTCAACAGTCATATTATGCAGGCGCGCTGGGTAATTGGCCTGCTGCTTCTTCGGGTGTGGGCAATACCTTGCAAAGTGCCCTTCTTGATTGCAATTGTAGCATGGCCCACGAACTAGAGGCTTGCTTCCGGCTGAGCTGCCTTGACCTGCTCGAGTTTCATTGGCCGCTATCTTGTATGGCCGCTGACCACGCTGAGCTTGCTGCTGACCCCTTTTCTGAGGCGGCCTAAAACGAGCCCCAGGTGCTGGTGGTCGATATTGAGAACGCTGGGCTGGTGGTCCTCTAGGTTGAGATGGTCCAGACTCTAAGGTCCTCTTTCTGGCCTTGCTGGCAGTATGCTTGTTATTGTGATTCTCCTGAATCAAGCAGTCACTGATAAAGTCGTTGAAGATGGTACGGGACGAAGTACCCACTGATTTTCCCATCTTGGTGTTTAGCCCTCTCTTGAAACTAGCTATCTTCTTAGCATCGGTGTCAACAAAGTCCGGGCCGTAACGAGACAAGGAGTTGAACAAGTGATGATACTCGGTCACAGATCGAGTTCCTTGGGTTAAGCTCATGAACTCTGCCACCTTCATCTGAGTCAAGCCTGGCGGAATATAATGCCCGCGAACGGCCTCCGTGAACATCCTCCAGGTAACAGGTGTACGGGCAGGATAGGTGGTACGGTGATGTCCCCACCAGATTCCGGCCGGTCCTTGCAGCTGATGCGCAGCATATTCTGCCTTTAACTCCTCTGTAAGCCTGAGTAGCCGAAATTTCTGCTCCATAGTATGCAGCCATTCTTCTGCTTCCAGGGGTTCTGTAGCTTCTTTGAAGATCGGTGGTTTTGTATCCAGAAAATCGTTGAAAGAGCTGTACTGGTTTGGTTCAGGGCGTTGGTTGCCATGTGCCAAATTCTTCCGCAGAAGTGCCTCAATGTTGCGTTGACTCCCCAGAAATTGAGCAAAGAGTTGCTTGGCCGTGGGTGGTGGTGGAGGTGGTGGATTGCGGTTTTCTCTGTTATCGTCATTACCATCACTACCGCCTGCTCCACTGCGAGTCGTCGTCATCTGCATGTATCGATAGCAGCGATCATTAGGCAATGTTGCCGTTATCGTAGAGAATAATAAACCATGCCAACGGAAATTATTCGGAAAACGAATTCGCCAAACAATTGCAGAGGCATAATAAATTTCCATCCACATTGCATCATCACATAATAGAAGTGTTCATCTCATAACATGCAAAAGCCAACATAACATCCACAGATGCCCATACATATGAGACTTTTAAAGGTCTCATACCACACGTGCACAGGTCCATAACACAACCTTACATCATCACGATAACCACAAAAGATCAAGCGTGAAGGATATGTGACAAAAGGTTACTACGCGCCAACACTATCTAGTCTACTCCCTATCGGCGTCATCATCATCATCATCGCCATCGTCACTCGAGATATCCGAAGAACCACTAGACGAAGCACAGTGATCCGGGTCCTCCTGAGGAAAGATGGGGTTCCTCTCATTCTCGCGGCGATGGATCTCCTCATGTAGGCGGACATTGTAATCCTGGAGATGGTGAAGCTGTAACTCCAGGTCTCCCACCTGAAGCCTGAGAAGCCGGTTCTGCTCGGTCGCACGCATGCCCTCAAGACAAACACCGCGAAGCGACTCCTCGGTCTCGGCCATGATCGTGGATAGGAAAGTCGTCATCCCCTGCTGATCACTAAGCTGTTGTGCCGTCTCCTGCTCCCTCTGACGAGCTTGGTCCCTCTCGACAGTCATATGCGCTAGCTGGGTGGTGAGGAGGTCTATCTCTGTAGCATGCTCCTCCTGACTCCGGTGATGTGCAGCTATCTCCTCATTGAGAATATGGTCCTGGTGATCGTAGCTACGTGACAAGCACCCATAGGTAGCCATGAGTGCAGCCATAGCACTCCTAGCTGGTCCTGTGCAGTGCTCTCGCTCCAAAGAACTGGCCTCAAGTATGGTGGCACCTGGCTGACGCCACACCGACTGGTAAGGGTCCGCCGTAGGAAAGGTGCTAGCAGTGGCTTGCGCAACCACCTCTGGGTGATCCTCCATAATGTCCCGAAGAACAGTGTAGGCAACCCTGTTAGCTCCGTCCCACGGGGTCCTACCCTGTAGTGCGAAGACCCGGCGGCACAATACATGATCCTGCGGATCACGGCTGGGCACGTCCACCTCAACTGTGTACATGTAGCGATCCTCAGAAAGCTGAACACGATGCCAATCATACTGCGGCTCCTGGCCCTCCTGGTATCCAACCAAGTGCAGCACCCTCCACAAAATGGTAGGCATGCCAAACTCCTCCAGAAAGTCCTCCGATCCCTCAGCAGACCAGGGTCCCAGCATATAGTTAGGCCTCTTGCCTCCGGTCGACTTACGGGCTGTACGCTTGGTGCGGGCCATCTGAAAGAAGTTTATCCACATAGTTTTTAATTAGTTGAGAACAACTTTTATTAGAAAATGGGACGGATATCATAAGGAAGGAAGTAAGATTAATGCAAGATTATATGATCATGATGCATATGCGTAACATACGTCCTCACTGTCTAACAATCTAACGGCTAGACGGTGGCATACAACGTTCTCTCATAGTGTTAACTAACGTACTACACGTTCACAAGTTAGCGTACCTGCAGAAAATCATTTCGGCCCTGCCCACAGTATGAATATTATGCATTGCTGGAATTAAATCTAATACTGACTTAGGTGCACACCCAGTATACACGTAAGTAGTATATGCACCCATCAAATGAAATACTCCCACAATTAAATACTTTCGCTTGTACTCGTGTACATACGGGTACAGGCTCCAGTACCAAACTAGCTCTCCCCTAGACCAACGTATGTTTGGTCACGCTCTCACAGCTCCCTTATTACCTTGGCGTAGAGGCATTTGATCCATACATTACTATTCCGAAGAATAGCACCCATATAATTTCACCCTTGCCGTATGGATGACAGAACACAGAATTTAGATATGATGCACGACCCCCAAGTAAGTACTTACATAGCCACCTAAGATCCTATTGGGCATAAGGACTTGGTCATTGGCACACTCTAGTTTCAAATCTTAAGAATTTTCGAATCCTATTATAACTATAGGTTGACAATTACCGTTTTGTCTTTGTAAGATACTGTTTTTCAAATACACTTATGAACAGTACACTGAACTATGCTCTGATGCCAGCTGTAACAGAACCGACCAATTTGCACCAGATTAAGCACTAAGATCCCTGCTTGGCATGGGCTCCTCAAGTACTTAAGCTCGTACAAACCCGGTAGTCCGGAAATCTCGAAGGATTTCAAATCATTTCAACATTCAGCCAAGATCGTACTAGTTCAATGACATGCCCACAAGTTACATCACAGTTGTACATAGTTCAAATACATCGGAGTTCGAAACAATATTACAAACCATAGTTTTGAATAGTAGCGGAAGCAACATAGACTTAAAACATAAGTTTGGATTGTTCTTAATACAGTGCCATCAGTCTGACTAGGCCCACAAAAGCATCAGGTAAGATAAGTGGTGACCATGCCCCTGGTCTAATCATCTCCCGTAACCGGGTACAGGCAGTTCTCACAGTAGCCAAAGAAGCATTGGCCATCTGCAACAACAAAGGAATAAAACCCAGAGTACAAGAAGGTACTCAGCTAGACTTACCCGTCATAAACCAGAAATAATGAGACTCCAAGGATCATGTAGGCTATATAGGTGGGGTTGGCTACATAAACTCCTTTGCATGAAAGCTTTTGTAAGTAAAACTCATTTTAGGGTGTTGGCAGTTGCTTTTAACAATTAATTCTACGTTACTAGATTTACACCTGAACTAAAGCAAGCACTTGAGTAATTAATCAAACAAGAGTGACTATTTCATCAATAGCCTTTCAGATTTAGCACTATAACCATCTTTAGTTCCATAAGTTCTACGGGTGATGATCTACAGTCAACTGCTCACTAGCTAGGAGCGATGGCGATTATAATCGATTCCTACCAGCTGGGGATAAAATGTCTCACACTCGCCCGGCACAATCCGGCTACGGCAGTCGTAAGCTACCAGTCAGGAGATTCGAGAACACAACGCGCGGGACGGCCATGGGCCCTTCTACACCGGGGGTTATCTCAGTGCCAGGTCGCTCAAGCTATAACTGCCCACGGTCATGTCAGGTTGATCAGGCCCTGCCTGCCCTCGGACCATGCCAGGTTGATAAGAATAGTAGCCCACGGTACAGCTGAGGCCCTGGGTGTTAGGCGTCAACATCTCCGTCACCGGCTCGAATAACCTTACTCGGCTTCGTGGGAGGTACTCAGACCTACTCCGTTAAGTGATCGACGCGTTCAATTCGACTGAAGGGACATTCCCGAATGGGTCCTAGGCGACACAGACGGGAGACTACTAGCACACAGAACCCATGTCCTACTGCTCTTACATCCCGCCCGATCTTAGATTAATTGTCCCATGGTTATTTCCATGATAGCACATGCTAATCATGATCAGTATCCACCTAATGCGGGAGACAGGAAATCACCCGACTTTTACCGATCTAAGCAGGGCTAAGCATATAACGAGCCTAGACCTAAACAGGGATAACAAGATATAATTGCAGGTGGACAAGGATAAGTAATAATGCATCAACGGTAGCAATCAATTCCTATAACCTAATGCAACATTCATCATCAGGTTAATTGTAAGACAATTCCAAACCATAGGAGTTAGAATGCTCCGGGGCTTGCCTTTCTCAAAGTCCGACGGACGGTGGTTGCGACACTCTGGTAGTTCTTCGGCGTCGGTCCCTCCGTCCTCCTCGGTCAGTGTCTCTTCCTGGCTTGGTTCTTCCTGGGTCGGCTGATTTTGGGTCTCCTCCGTTGATCCTGTATGATGCATAACATGTATGAATAGGATGAATGCACATAGAATGCATATGTGATGCACAGGATTAACAGCAATTAGGAGATAAGCACATGTCATCTACTGCATTCTCCTCAACAAGGTAGTCAACATCATCCTAATGTTCATAAAAGACTTTAACATCTAACCATCCACTTAATCCTTCATAACCAACTTGTTAAGCTATATAAACACCACAGCAAGACTTACTTAATGAGTTTATTTTCCTCTAAATACTTGCTGAAATAAATTCCTTTAACCATGCCTATAACAGCAACCCATCCTAGACAGCTTCAGAAAAATCTACAAAAATTACCATAGATTAACACTATGCAAAACAGTCCACTGTCAAAATTTTAAGCCATTTGGACCTAAATATTGTTCCTTACGACAAAGACAAATACCATGGTGAAAAGGTGCTTTGAACTACACATCCTAACAGAAAGTGTCAAACAACAGATTTCATATTTTTCTTCTAAACTTCTTAGCACAAGAACAGTCTACAAAAATTATCAGGTTCATATTCATCGTATTTTTAATTACTACAAATTTTACAAGAAAACAACATTTAACCATTTTAAAAGCTACTGCAAAAACATTTCACAAAATAACTTCATATTAAATTTTTCCCTGAAACTACTCATCTATACAAGCGTAACAAAACTGAAATCATATTTTTCTGAGTTATACAGAATTAGTTATGCATTTTCCAATTTAACAGCAATTTCCTAGATTAAATTAAACTGCATATAAAAGTATCTCCAAAAATGCACTCAAAATTTTTCACAGATAGATCTACTCATGCTTAACACAACAAAATTTGTTTCACAGGATTTGGACTTAAAATGAGCCTTGTATGAATTTTTGAAGCCTTTACATAAATTCTGCAAACTCATTTTAAAGAAAACCCGACCCTAAATGCTAAGGACACCCGGCTACAAGCACCTACAGACACAGGCAAAAATGCTACGCGCACCTGGCTATCCCGAGCGTTAATGCACCCAGACTCCTCTCCTTCTCTCTCCTTCTCACTGCCAAACGGGACCCGCTGGTCAGTGACCCCACACGTCAGTGGTCAACGGGCCCACGCGTCAGAGTCAGCGTGCTCCCGCCGGAGTTGACCGGCTCTAGCTCGCCGGCAGTGAGGTTCCCGGCGACACTAACCCTACCACTAGACTCACCATCGCGAGCCGGACACAGTCGGCTAGGTCGCTTGGCCAGAGCATCACCGGAGCAAGCTCGACGGCGGCAATGGCGGAGCGGCGGCGCGGCAACCCTACGGTGCGGCCTTGCCCGGCTATTCCAAGGCTCGGCGGTGTGAGCATCAGCTCAAGCACTCCCTAAGCTACCTTCCCAGACTGCTATTGAGCCTCGCCGGCCTCGGCATTGCCCGGCGTCACGCACGGCAGCGGTCCGCGACGGACATGGCGGCGGCACGGCTCTATTCCGGCCGAAACAAAGCAAGAGAAGGGTCTCCATCTAGCCCTAAGCACCTACAGAGGTCGAGGAGGTGAGAACTGGGCTTGGTTGGAGATGGTTTGGCCAGAGATGGCCGGACCACGCTTTGGTCATGGCGGCGGCCATGACGAGAACCCGAGGATGGCACTCGACGTTCTGCCGGCTAGAGAGGAGAAGAGGGGAAACCAACCCTAGCAACCGAGAGAGGAGACTCGAGCGGAGAAGTTGACGGGAGGAATCGAGCGGTGGTGCGATGGGAAGCAAGTAATCGCTCGCCAGAGTTCGGCGGGCGGCAGCGGCGCTATGCACTGGAGAAGATGGAGTGGAGCGAAGCGAGCGAGATAGTGGGCGAGAGAGTGGCTTCTGGCTCGTGAGCGCGAGGCGGAGAGGGGGCAAAGGGAACGAAGGGCTGGGTGCAATGCACCTGGCCACTTCCCATCGGGGAGGAGCTCCCGACCGGCGCGGCGGCGATAGGAATCGTTTGCCACGTGGTGAGCGATCACCGGGCGTCAGGGCGACGTGGCGAGAGATGCGCAAACCGCGGGCGGCGAAGCGGTGGTTTGTTCGGCCGACAAGGCGGTCTCGCGGCGGCGGAGCGGTTTGGGCCGGCGCGGAGGTGGCCGGCGCGCGCGGGGAGGAGAAGGGGGCTGACAGGTGGGTCCCACTGGTAGGTTTAAACTAATGAGGTTTTGTTCAAAACTTTGCTGCTCCATAACTCCCAAACTAAGCCGAATTAGGAAAAGGTCCTAAAAGCAAAGTTGCTTAGAATTTTGCAAGGAACAAATCATCTTTAAGGCTCAAGTCCAAGTTCTGCTTAGAAAAAGAATTTTACTCCTAATCAAATTTTCTATTGCAAGAAATTATATTTTAAAAGTGTTTTCTGAGAAAGTGTTTTTAAGTAAAGTTGTTTCTCCCATCAAGGTCTTCAACTTTGTTTTAAGGCACTAGGTCAGAAACAGAAAGCAAAACATGGATTTACTAGAGACTAAGCAAGGACATAAACTCTCATACAAACAAATGCACATGAAAAGATGAGATGCTATGCTCATGCTATGTCAAATTATGCATTTCAGGGTTGCTTAACACCTAGGGTGTTACAGACAACGACGACGATGACACCTCCCATGTATCTCAGACCCCCGACGAGCTTTCTACTGAGGTTGAGAAGCTTACTGCCGCGCTCCTTAGTCAGGATAAGTTGCTTAGGCGTGCCGCTAGAGAGCGCAAGGAGTTTAGGCAGAAGTGGGAGGATACGGTGAAGGAGCTTGAGTTTGCCAAGTCCACCGTAGTTGTGTCTGAGGAGGTTGAGTGCGAGATGTGCACCACACACATGACTGACCTTCTCACTTTGAGAAGCAAGTATGCTGTGTTGGTAGGAGAGGTGGATGAGCTGAAGGCGAGATCTTCACTGTTGGGTGCGTGCAAGTCCTGTGCGGGCTTGCAATCTGAGTTGGCAGAGAAGAATGCCAAGATTGTGTCTCTTGAAGAGGCCAACTCGGGTAGCACATGTGTGGCTAGGTGTGTTCTTTGTGAGGGTTTGGAGATGGAGATTGCGAATGTGAAGCATGACAAGATGCAAACCGAGGAAGAAAACACATACCTTTGGACCATCTTGTCATGGGTGTCTAGTGGTGAGCCTCAGCTTGGGATGATGATCTCCCAATTCAAGCGAGCTGCTGGAGGTCCAGGTGTAGGTTTTGCTCCGGGTGTTGATGTTTCATCTTTTGGCAAGATTGGAGAGTCGAGTGGTCTTAACCCATGTGAGAAGCCCAACTCCACCACTACTCCCAAGCTTACCAAGATTCCACCCAAAGAGCCTCTCAAGCCTAACACCAAGGATGGGGTCTTTGTTGAACCTCCGAGAGCTCCACCCAAGAAACAATCATGGGCTCCCAAACCAAACCACCTAAAGAACAAGCTGGATACCATGCCACCCATCCAGGAGGAGCTTATGCCACAGAAGGGCAAAGTGATCCACACCCACTACCATGAGTACCAACAACCCCCTTTGAGAGCGGTGAGGTACCATTGTGAGCACTGTGGGAGAGATGGACACTTGAGTGAGTTTTGCTTTCGGCGCAAGAGAGAAGCGTGACGCGCAAAGGAGATGAACAACACGGACATGTACCATCCTTTCCATGATGTACATGTGCCGAATGTTCAGAGGCATGCTGGTAGGCCTAGAGGTCAAGAACCTCAAGTTCCTAGGCCTAGGCAGCGGAGAGGACGTGCCCGGCGGGAGCCTGCAGTTGTAGGCTATGGACCCCGTGGCGGTGGCTTTGTTGTAGAGCGTCTTCCCCCACCGCGTTTTGAGTATCGCGATGGACGCTCTTCCCTTAGCGGACCACGTTTTCCTCAATGTGGTGATCGCTCTTGCCGTAGGCGTGCTAGGAAGGGTTTTTCTGCTAACTGTTCTTTTGAGCAGCCGGCCCAACACTGGTATTCTCCTTACTTCACTAACCCCAGTGTTGGACCGTATGCTCACCCTATGTCTTTTTATTGATGTAGGTAAAACGATTGGAGAACGTTTGGTTGGTGGATTCCGGTTGCTCGAGGCACATGACCGGAAATGCCAAGTGGTTCTCCAGTCTTAGTCCGATCACCGGAAAGGAGTTTATCACCTTCGGCGACAATAGCAAAGGTAGATTGTTGTCTCGCGGGTCGGTGCGAGTTAATGAGCACTTTGTGTTGCGCGATGTTGCTGTTGTTTCAAACTTGCACTTTAACCTTCTTTCTGTTTCGCAACTCTTTGATGATGACTATGAGATTCGTTTTAAGCCGAATCTCAGTCGTATTTTGGATCCTCAGGGCAATCTTGTTTGTGTGATTTCGCCCTTTGGGAAAGTCTTTCGTGTGGATTTCTCGGAATCGTTTGGAGTTTATCGTTGTCTTTCGGCTAGACCTTCCTCCTCTGATCTTTGGAAGTGGCATAGGAGACTAGGACATTTGAGCTTCGACTTGCTTGCAAGACTTAGTTCACGTGGCCTAATCCGAGGATTGCCCAAGTTATCCATGGAGAAGGATCTTGTTTGCCATTCTTGTAGACATGGGAAGATGGTTGCCGCTCCCCACCATCCAGTGACTCAGGTCATGACCAAGCGCCTTGGAGAGCTTTTGCACATGGACCTTGTTGGTCCGGCTCGGGTGAGCTCAGTTGGGGGGAAGTGGTATGTGCTTGTTGTTGTCGACGACTTTTCGAGATATTCATGGGTTTTCTTTTTAGCTGAGAAAACTGAGACTTTCTCTTTTGCTCGCAATCTGATTTTGCGTCTTCAGAATGAGTTCCCTTTGAACTCAATGCGAGCTATTAGGAGTGATAATGGTTCCAAATTCAAGAATTTGGATTTTGAGATGTTTTGTAACTCTTTGGGTTTAGAGAATCTGTTTTCTTCCCTCTACACACCGCCTTAGAATGGTGTTATAGAAAGGAAGAATCGGACCCTTGTAGAGATGGCCAGGATGATGCTCGATGAGCATAGGACTCCTAGGCGATATTGGGCCGAAGCTATGAGCACTGCATGCTACATTTCCAATCGCATTTTTCTCTGAGCTTTATTGAAAAAGACTTCTTATGAGTTTCGTTTTGGAAAACAGCCGAAAGTGAGTTATTTTAGAGTCTTCGGTTGCCATTGTTTTGTACTCAAAAAGGGCAACTTGGACAAGTTTGAGTCTCGTTCTTCTGACGGTGTATTTATGGGTTATGGCACTCACACTCGAGCTTATCATGTACTTAACCTTGATACTAACCGAGTCATGGAGACATCAGATGTCACTTTCGACGAGACCATGGTTTGTTCTTCTTCTCGTTTTGAGCGTGCTGGTGATCATGAGGTTGGCGAGCCTCTTTTTGATGATGAGGAAGAGAGTGCTGAAGGGATGGATGACCCAGCACCTCCTCCACCTGCTGTGCCGCAAAGAGCGGCTTCTACTACGACTCACGGCCCCGATCCCTCTTCTTCGACTTGGGGGCCGTGGGATCCGCCACCTCGAGCGGTACCTTTTGTACCCGAGGAGGCACCAGCTGCTGTTGAGGGGGAGGCTACTTCAGCCCGGGAGGTGCCACGCCACATTCAGCGCCAGCACCCGCCTCAACAGATGATCGGCAGCATCGGCGAACGTGTCACTCGATCCAGGTCACAACAAATCTCTCACTTTGCTCATTCTGCATTTGTTGCTGATTTTGAACCCCGAGATGTTGGACACGCCTTGATGGATCCTGATTGGGTCAATGCCATGCATGAGGAGCTTGAGAACTTTGAGAGAAATTGAGTTTGGGTTCTTGTTCCTCTTCCTCCTGAGTGTCATCCTATTGGGACAAAATGGGTTTTCAAAAACAAACAAGGAGAAGATGGCCATGTTGTGAGAAACACGGCCAGACTTGTAGCCCAGGGGTATAGTCAGAAGGAGGGGATAGACTATGAGGAGACTTTTGCTCCTGTAGCTCATTTGGAGGTGATTAGGATACTCTTGGCTTTTGCTGCATCCAAAGTGTTCAAACTTTTTCAAATGGATGTCAAGAGTGCCTTCTTAAACGGATACATAGAAGAGGAGGTGTATGTGAAACAACCCCCCGGTTTCGAAAATCCCAAGTTTCCAAACCATGTTTTTAAACTTCACAAAGCTTTGTATGGTTTGAAACAAGCCCCTAGAGCCTGGTATGATAGGTTGAAAACCTTTTTGCTTGCTAAGGGTTTTAAAATGGGATGTGTGGACAAAACGCTCTTTCTCCTCAAGCAATGCAGTGACACTCTCTTGGTCCAGATTTATGTGGATGATATCATTTTCGGTGGTTCTTCTCACGCTTTGGTTGCCAAGTTTGCAGATACTATGAGCAGGGAATTTGAGATGAGCCTGATGGGCGAGTTGACATTTTGCCTCGGATTGCAAATCAAGCAATCTCGAGAGGGAACGTTTGTGCACCAGGGTAAGTATAACAAGGATATCCTGAAGAAATTCGATATGGGTGAGGCCAAGCCTCTTCCAACACCCATGTCGACCACGACGGCCCTGGATGCGGACAAGGAGGGAGAAGCAGTGGACCAGAAGGAGTACCGGAGTATGATTGGATCGCTGCTGTACCTGACGGCGACGCGCCCGGACATTCAGTTCGCGGTGTGTCTTTGCGCGCGATTTCAGTCGTCGCCGCGCACCTCTCACCGTCAGGCGGTCAAGCGTATTATGAGGTACTTATGCTTCACTCCTGAGTTTGGGATTTGGTATTCTGCTTCCTCCACCCTTTCCCTTTGTGGTTATTCCGATGCCAATTTTGCTGGTTGCCGCATTGAGCGCAAGTCCAATTCTGGAACTTGCCAGTTTATTGGTTCTTCTCTTGTATCGTGGTCTTCTCGCAAGCAGTCTAGTGTCGCCCAGTCTACCATGGAGGCTGAGTATGTTGCTGCGGCTAGTTGCTGTTCCTAGTTGCTTTGGATGATGGCTAGTTTGCATGATTTTGGTCTGAGCTTTTCTCGTGTTCCTTTGCTTTGTGACAGCACGAGTGCTATTAGCGTTGCTAAGAACCCCGTGCTCCACTCTAAGACCAAACACATTGATGTGCTCTTTCATTTTCTGTGAGACCACTATGAGAAGGGTGATATCGATCTTCGCCATGTCGATACTCATCATCAGTTGGCTGATATTTTCACCAAGCCTTTGGACCAATCAACTTTTGCTAGGTTGAGAGGTGAGCTTGGTGTGTGTTTCCCCTTTTAGATTGGGGAAACATTTTGATTCTTGTACTATAAACTGACTTTGTGTTTTTTAGTTGGTTTCTTCATGCATATTTGCATTTCATCTTGCATATTTACATTCAGAGCTTCATGTATATAATCTGAAGAATGTAACTATGCTCTGTATAGTATTTGCTCTGATGCTTTATGATGATGTTGTAGCTTATGCTCTTTCTGATCACTGTTACATGTTGTGAGCGAAGCTATTTTATGAATGGTGAATCTGATTAATGAACTTAAAACTTGAAAAGGTTCACCATTGAAATATGCAACTAGCATGTGTAGAATGTGTTGAAATCACTTGTGCTCTTCCTATATGCTAGGTTGCTATGTCTCTAGTGTTGAGTCATTCACTTGCTTGGTATGTTCATATTCTGTTTTAAAATCTGAACCAAGTTAAGTGAAATGGAAAGATCGAGATGGGATTGCTTGTCAGCACATCACAGTTTCGAGACTGTTTCTCATTGCACTTTGAGTTAAACATGAGTTGTGTAGTGTATGACCGAAACTGTTGCTTTAAGCTTCTGATTGCTTCTGCATAGGCTTCGCACAGTTGAAAAGTTAGGCAATGACAAGCTTTCAACATCTCGCAATCACATGCTGAAATTTAAACTTGTGTAATTTAACCGCTGCAACTCCGATAAAATTTGGATACACACGTCTATGTTTCATTCTATAGCATGATGATTGAACTGTGCTAGGGGTAGTTCACCTTGTATACATGTTTAGCACTTGTCCGACTTCCTGTCTATACATGTTTAGTGCTATTTTGATGGTGAATACCTTTTTGGCTGAAAACTGCTCGCATTACTCTCATGTTCATATTTCGTATTTAGTGATCAGTTTGAGCCTTTGCTAGCTTCTTATGGATATTGTTGAGTCATTGGATCAGAACTGTGTAGAGCATTTTTGCACTCTCTTGATTATATTCCTGAAGCTGCTAACTTGCAATTTTCCTCATATGCATTTTTGGAGGGAGATATTCTGTCAAGGGGGAGAATTTTCCGTGCTTGTGCACATTTGCTTGATGATGCATTTTCAACTAAGGGGGAGAAAATATTGACAAATCATGTGTTCCCTCCTGGGTTGTGTGGTTGTGTGCACTATTTGAGGGAGAGTTTGCTAGTTGTGTTGAGCCTTTGCCTCTTTCTTGAGGGACAAGCAAACATTTTCAGCTCTTCAATTGGTATCGAACTCTTTTGGTTTTTGAGTTGGTAACAGTTGGTGTCGAGCTTCCTCGCTAGCGGTGTTGAGCCCGTTCTGCCTCTTCTTGAGGGCTAGCTCTGTTTTGCTTGATTTTCAGTTGATTCTTCAATTGGTATCAAGTTTTCTTGCTAGCGGTGTTGAGCCTGTTCTACCTCTTCTTGAGGGCTAGCTTTGCTTCGCTTGGTCGCGTCGAGCCATTGCCCATGTCTTTGGGGACCAAGTTGTCTTGCTCTTTCCACTTGACCTTCTTCGGCTTTGCTATGCTTTTGGTTCATTTGGTCGAGTTCTCTCTCTTTCTTCCTTCCTTCCTCTATTCCATTATGATTTGTGTTGGTAGTTGACAATGCACTCATCAAGGGGGAGATTGCGGATACATGGGTGTATGCCGAGTCTCTGAGTGATGAGTGATTGTCAACTGGGATGATGCGCATGCTCTTTGGCTTGTGTTGTGCAGGTGTCGAGCACGGATACAGTGATCAAAGGCAAGGTGAAGGTCAAGTAGAGACGTGCCGTGCCGTTGGATCGAGAGTGGAGAAGGGCGGACGTGAGGCTTGGACTGAGGGACCGGTGGCCTGAGGATCAGCTGTGGTGGCTGACAGCCTGGGACAACGACGAGCGGAGACTTGCGGGTGGACGGGGTGCACGGGCGGTGCATCCCATCTACGGCTCGGTTTGGTGGTTGAGCCATAGAAAAACCACCGAGTGGATGGTTTCCAGGTTTGGGCCTCAAAACCTGGGCGCTGATGGTTTCCGAGTTTGGGCCACAAAACTCGGGCTGAGGACGGTTTCCAAGTTTGGGCCTCAAAACCTAGGTGCTGCGGGTTTGCTAAGTTTGGGCCACAAAACTCAGGCGATGGTCGGCTGGTTTCCCGGTTTGGGCCTCAAAACCGGGGGTTGGCTGTGAAGGTTGGTTTCCCGGTTTGGGCCACAAAACCGGGGGTGCGACGTCCGGGAAAAGGACAAGCAGAGCGGTGGCGATACGTGGCGGCAATCAGTGAGGTTTCGTCGAGGCAACGCTACCAGTTGTGCGGGCATGACCGTCGGATCACCACCTACCACGAGTTGGTCCAGAATAACCCTAGGGTTTAGCTGGTTCGCTCTGTAATTAGTTAGGGGTAGAGTGGGAATTAGAATTAGGATAAGTAGGGGGAGACACCCACCTCCCCATCTAATTTCAGTCATTTGCTCTTTGCTTCTAGGGTTTCCTGCTCTCCCAATCCCCTGCTGTAGCTACTGAGATCCGCGGAGAATCATACCTCTGTGTACTGGAGATTTTGAGGAAGTGAGACCGTAATCTCACTGTTGTAGCGTGTGGTAGCCACACGGTTGCAGATCGATGACTTGATTCATGTTTTGGTTCTTGTTCTTCGCGTTCTTCGTTTCTTCGTGATTTTCCCGTCACTCGATCTCCCTCTCTACTACGTCTTTGCGAAATCCGTTTGAATCAACTTGTTCTTTATAGTGAGGAGATCATTTCCACCGAAGGAATTCATCTAACTCCTCAAGAACAAGTAGATCGGGTTGATTTTGTTTTCATGGTGCTTTTTCGTTCATACTTCTCCCCTTTCGATTTCCCGGTGTTTGAGTTGATTTGAGCGGATGATTTCTTGGGGATAGTCTCCTAACTACCTCGTGATCATCCTCTCCAAGTTTGGGAACTTGGGATTGAGTTTTGTTTCGGATTTGGGAGGATTCGTGAGAGGGGCGACCAAAATCGCCCTCTCTGTTCATCCACGGATACTCCGCCAAGTGAACCGCGGACAGTCCGCGCGTCGGGCTCGAGCCAGACCAGTGGCAGCGAGCCTCGGCCACTTTGGTCAGATTTGACCGACGGACAGTCCACCGTAGTCGATCGCGGATAGTCCATGAGTCAACCAGGGACCTTCAGCAAGCTTGCTGTTTTGTCCATTTGGCCGGCGGACAGTCCGGCGCCCAGTCGCGGACAGTCCGGGGTTGAGCCGGACAGTCCGGGGTTGAGCCGGACAGTCCGGGACCGTACTGGCGGACAGTCCGGGAACTCGTTGTGTGTTCCGGTTTAGTGCGTTTGCTCTCCTAACTTCTCCGCTTGGTTTCCGGACTTCTCGTTTGGCCCTAGAGTTGATCAAGGAACCTCTCTAGGTATCTTTGCTACTTGTTAGCATAGGTATTTGGGGATTTCTCAACGTAGCCATCTATCTACGTTCGGGACTTGGTTTTTGAGGGTCGAACTTGTGCCGGTGTTTTTGGCGTCTGGTTCACTATCACTTTGTGGTGCCTCGCTGTGATCCTAGGGATCATCCACCCTCTTCCAAGGGTCGTGGGCATCACGGTTTCAATCGAAGCTCTTGGGGTTGATTTTGGGGACAAAAGGCCAAAGTTTCGAAAGAGATTTTTGTGCTCCCATTCACCCCCCCCTCTGGTCGCCTTGCTATTGCATTCTCGGTCCTTCAATGAGCGGGTAGGCTAACCCTAAGGGTATTCCTGACCAACTCGGAGTGTAGTCGATCCGACGGCCATGCCCGCATATCTAGTAGCTTCGCCTCGACGCGACCTCACCCGATGCCGCCACGTGCCGCCAACGCGCCGCTCGTCCTTTTCACGGACCTCCCCCCGGTTTTGAGGCCGAAACTGGAAAACCTGTCTTCAAGTCCTCCCCCGGTTTTGAGGCCGAAACCGGGAAACCTGTCGTCCATCGCCCGAGTTTTGTGGCCCATACTCAGAAACCCGCCAGGGCCCAGGTTTTGAGGCCCAAACCTGGAAACCGTCCTCAGCCCGAGTTTTGTGGCCCAAACTCAGAAATCGGCCACATCCCGGTTTTGTGGCCCAAACCTGGAAACCGTCCACCGGTGGTTTTTCTATGGCTCAACCACCAAACCGACACCGTAGAGGGGATGCACAGCCCGTGCACCCCGTCCAACGACACGTGTCCCCAGGTCCTCGACCCGAGCAACACCGTGCCCTGCAAGTCTCCGCTCGTCGCTGCCCCAGGCTGTCAGCCACCACAACTGATCCTTAGGCCACCGGTCCGTCAGTCCAAGCCTCACGTCCTCCCTTCACCGCTCTGGGTCCATCGACATGGCACGTCCGCCACACAGCATGCCCATCCTTCACCGCTCCCGGTCCATTGGCACGACACGTCTCTACTTGACCTTCACCTTGCCTTCGATCACTGCATCCGTGCTCGACACCTGCACAACACAAGCCAAAGAACATGCGCATCAAACCCGTTGACAATCACTCATCACTCAAGATCCGGCATACACCCATGTATCCACAAAGGGCGTGTCCAATATCTTTCGGCTCAAAAGAAGCAACGAATGCAGAATGAGCGAAGTGTGAGATCTCATACGCTCGCGACCGCGTGACTCGCTGGTCGATGCCGCCAATCATATGCTGCGGGGGGGTGTGACTGATGAATGCTTCGGGGCGCTTGCCTCGCGGAAGTAGCCTCCCTCTCGCTAGATGCTGTTGCTCCCTTGGGTGCAGCCGGTGCTCGCTGGAGAGGTGGCTCAAGAGGACCACATGAAGAAGAAGTCGTGGGATCGGGTCCTCGAGCTGAACTAGTCATCGCAGGCTCGACAGGGGCAGCCAGTGGAGTTGGCTCGGGATCACCCCAATCGACATCTTCCTGCTCCTCCACAAATATCGTCTCTCCCAGCTCCTGTTCTCGTGCAACGTCAAAAACAGAAGAAACACAAGGTATAGTCTCGTCGAATGTGACCTCGCAGGTCTCCACTATCCGGTTAGTCTCAAGGTTAAGAACTCGATAAGCACGCGAATGCAAATCATAACCAAGAAACACACCATCTGCAGAGCGAGATTCAAATTTGTCCAAATTGCCTTGCTTCAGGATAAAGCACTTGCACCCAAACACTCGGAAATGAGACACCTTGGGTACCTGTCCAAAACGCAACTCATAAGAAGTCTTCTTCATGAAAGCTCGAAGAAAGATGCGATTTGAAACATGGCAAGCAGTGTTGATCGCCTTGGCCCAAAAATGCCTAGGAGTCCTATGCTCATCAAGCATCATCCTGGACATCTCAACAAGGGTTCGGTTCTCGCGCTCAACAACACCATTCTGCTAGGGGACATAAGGAGAAGACAACTGATGCTTGATTCTATGAGAAGAATAGAAAGAGGCAAACTGGGAGTTAACAAACTCAGTACCATTATTGCTACGAATAGCTCTAATAGTATCATGGGAAACTCAGTTTTCAACCTCAAGATCAAATCACGAGCAAAAGAAAAAGCTTCGTCCTTAGCCTCCATAAAGAGCACCCAAGAGTACCTCGAAAAATCATCAACGATCACTAGAACATACCACTTCCCACCCGCTGAGCAAACCCGAGCTGGACCAACTGTGTCCATGTGTAAAAGCTCGCCGGGTAGCTTTGTCATCACCTGATTAACAGGTGGGTGAGAAGCAACAACTATCTTCCCGTGACGACAAGGATGGCAAACAAGGTCCTTCTGAAACTTAAGCTTGGGCTATCCTTGGATTTAGCCAAGTGAGCTAAGTCTTACAAGCAAGTCGAAACTCAAGTGACCAAGCCTCTTATGCCACTTCCACAAATCAGAAGAAGGACCAGCCATCAAACATCTAGAAGAGCCGAAAGAGCGAGAAAAGTCAGCTATGAAAACACGACCAAAAGGGACGACCCAACAAACAAGGTCTCCCCGAGAGTCCAAAACACGACTCAAACCCTTTTTAAAGCGCACTTCAAAATCATCCTCAAGAAGTTGCGAAATAGAAAACAAATTGAAATGCAAGTTAGAAACCAAAGCAACATCTTTGAGGACGAAGTTCTCATTTATCCGAATAGCTCCATGAGAAACAACCTTACCTCTACCACTATCCCTGAAAGTGATGTACTCCTTATGCACAACAGAGTCTAGGTTGGAGAACCATTCCTTCTTTCCGGTCATGTGGCGCGAACACCCGGAATCCATAAGCCACATGTTCTCCAGCCGAAGTTCCTGCATCAATAGAAAGGCAGGAAGTGAGCATATGGCACAACACTGGGGTTAGTATACTGTGAAGGATACCAATGTTGTGTCATAGGCCCAGAAAAAGTGTTAGAAGCAACACCAAACTGTCCTCGTCCCATGGGTGGATAGCGATCACCACCAAATTGAAAGGGTGGTCCGCTATGGAACGGAAAACCTCCAAACTCACCAACATGTCCCATTTGAACAAAGCGAACACCACCAGGCTGAAACGGTGGTCCGCTATGGGACGGTGCAGCAAAGCCTCTTACACCTGGCTCACGATCGTATTGAGGACGACCGGAACCACGACGGGCAGGACCACCACCCCGTGGTCTAGCTGCCTGGGGCCTAGCCGCTTGAGGGGGTGCACCTCCAGGCCTAGCGCCCTGCCTCTGAACTCCCCGACCTTGCACACCATGGAGAGGGTGGTGCCTGGCCTGGTTGTTCAGCTCCAACTCCTTCCTAGCGTCTCTCTTCCTCCGAAAGCAAAACTCAGCTAGGTGACCCTCACGGTGGCAGTACTCACACTCGAACCTCACCACTCTCTTGGGTTGTTGGTTTCTATGGCTGTGAGGGTTGTGCACTCTAGCCGGCTGCTTGCCTCTCGGAAGGGGATCACTAGAGACATCAGGAAGAGTGTCAAGTGTGTTCCTAAGATGGTTATGTTTAGGTACCCACACTTGCTTGCGAGGTGGAGCCTTGGGAGGTTCATCAAGGATGCCATCCTTGGTGATAGGATTGGGAGGCTCAGGTGGGGTGATCTTGGTAAGCTTAGGGATAGTGGATGGCTTCTCACTCGGGTTCACTCCGCTAAACTCACCGATATTGCCAAAGTCGTTAGCACCCTTCGCACCTGAAGCAAAGCCTACTCCCGAGAAATCAGTTCCCCTCTTGAACTGACTGATCATCATGCCCAACTGCGGCTCATTGCATGACACCCAACTCAGAATGGACCGAAGGTATGTGTTTTCCTCCTCGGTTTGCATTTTGTCATGCCGACAGTTAGCAATCTCAAGCTCCTTCGCCGCGCATCGCTCACACGGAGCGCACAAGGTGCTAACTGAGCTGGCGTTCACGGCTTCAGCAAGCTTGACATTAACTTCTGCCAACTCAGTTCGCAAGCCTGGACAAAGCTTGCACGCACCCAGCAAAGAAGGCCTCGCCTTTACTTCCTCCAGCTCCTTCTTCAGGGAGGGACACTCTTTGCAATCACCCACCAAGTCTAGCCAACTCTTCAGCTCATCATACACCTCAATCAAAGAGGCATACTTGGTTTGCAGGGTGGCAAAGTTTGTTATATGCATCGTTGTTGACACTGGTCATCTATCAAAACTAAAGGATAAATAAATATGAAAAGGGCATGAATTCAATCACCAACAAAGGTTTAGGGTTTTAATTGATAATATTCCATGAGTTTTGGTGAATTGTGATTCTGCAGGGACTAAACCAGGAAACCAGCACTGATTACTTCTCCTAGAAGGAAACCGACGGAAGATTACGAAACCAGCACGTCAGGAATACTCCAGAAGGATCTAGAGGACACTAGAGGACACCACGAGGCGGGACACCCCGAGAGGCCGCCAGGTGGGACCGACCGGTCGCACCCTTAGACCGACCAGTCTCCCACCGGGCCCGTTGGCCTTTGTCTTCTGGAAGCTTCCTCCACCGCCTTTGAGGATCCATCTTAGCCCTACGTGAAGTCAGTTTGATCCAACGGCCGTGGTTGATCCCTCAGGGCTATATAAACAGGCCCCCAGACCCTAGGGAAGATCAAGTCTCTCTTCAGAAAAGTCTACACCTCATTTAGAAACCCTAGAAGAAGACTTCAAGAGCCAGCTTTCAAGTAGAAGACTAGTTACCCCTCTAGTTTAGGTTTAGAACCTAGTCTTATACTAGAACTAGAAGAGAGAGAGAGAGAGGAAGAGATCAAGAAGGAACTCCGGCCTGTCGGATCAACTTCTTTGTCTTGTACCTGCGGATTCAAGTTTATCTTGAACTTGCTTCAGCGATTGTTTTGGTAATCAACGTCTATATTTAAGTTTGAGCCATTGTTCTTATTATTCTTAAGGTTTATGACTCTCTTTTGAGTACTTTAATTCTAGTCATTCTAGAGTTAGAGTAGTTGGATAGTGTAAGCGTGGTGCTTAGACTTGATAGCTCATAAATGCCTCCTATAATACCGGTAGTAGTGGCTGTTCGCAAGGGTGACTCTTATAGCCTTGTTGATTCTTCTATAGTCCACTTACCCGTGTGTAGGCTCGGTAGGATTATACATTTGCAAAAAAGACTCATACTCTGTTTGTGACCTTTTATGGCAACTTCCCCACTAAGAATAATATAAACATATCACTCTTGAATTGGAATTAGACAACCTTAGTGATCCCCTCTATACTTCTAGATTCTCCATCCTTGTTAGCTACTCAGGGGTTAGACTTTAAGACTTAACACTATCCGTTCCTTTGGGTTCGATATTAAAACTGGGTTACTCCGGTGAAGTGCTACATCGGTAGATTTGGGGTGCGAAGGGGGTTGAGTACATACGTACTCAGCAAGTCCCAATTTGGGGTGCAGGCTAAGGGAAAGGCAAGGTTATATGTGGAGGTGGTTATGGTGGAAGGTGAAAGGAGTTAGATCATAAATAAATTAAAGGTTGGGCCCTAGGAGAAAGTCTACCTTCTCCCTAGTTCCCGGAGATTAAGTTATTATAGTAACATACCAGTTTATCTCAAGTTCCATTTTGAAAACATCTAATCATTGGTGTCCGCATTCCAGGAGGTTGCCCATAACCAAGGACGTGGCTATTCGAATAGGATTGAAGTTATACTACTGCAGCAGTTGTCCAATTTTCCCCACATGATGGAAACAACCCCGGTCGAGGTTGTCCCCAATCCGCACTCGTACCAGAGAGGACGCATCCATAGGTTCCATATAATCCTTACCACGGCTTACACAGGGGCTGGAAAAACCGACCACACATGGTCCAACTGGCCAAAACAATATCATAAGAGAGGGGGCTCGCACACGGCCCAAACAGGAATTTAACGTGGAAGACCACTTAGCAACCACGCCGACCGGGCCACGAGAGATCACTTAGCAGTCGTGCCTTCTCCAGTTAAACCATTGTCTCCCGACCTCCAGGCAGGTATTATACTTCTCCTATCGGGGTGTGAGCTTAGACCTAACCATATAGGCATGTGGCTGGACGCGTTTCTGTCCAGACGCGCGAGGCCAATGAATCAGTCCTAAATGACCAAAATAAGTGTCTCCAAACAGGAACCCTCACTAGGAGAACCTGTCCAAGAGGTAGTTCCACACCACGTGAAGTACCTCCCACTTGCTCAGTCGAAAAAAATAGTTTTGTTATCCAGTTCAGTTAGCATCATGGTTCATGTTGTTTCGGGACCGAGACCCCGAAACAGCGGGTTGTCGCACGAACGAAAGCACGGAGCGAAGGCGGAAGATGAACGGAGGAAAATAGGGAATCAGGTGAAGTGAACAGTGTTCTCCCCCTCCCCCTTGGGAAGCCGGGAGCTTTTTATATTAACCCTGAACAGTTTGAAAGTACAAGAATGCCCTTCCAACCACTCTGTTACAATTACGACGATGTCCTACTCAACTACTCCATGGCTGTGCGCCACCTCTTCCGGTCGAGGGGCACCATCGTAACTTCGCCTCTTAGCGGGCCCAGCGTCTCCTGGCCCCCGGGCCGGTGGGCCTGCTCCCCTCGACAGAGACTTCTGGTGGTCCGCGAAAGCCTGTGAAAAAGAGCAAAGTCGTGATAGAATAAAACTCCCGCTCGGAGCGTCGGGCTCCTCCCGCGCGAAAGCCGCCCTGGCCCCCCAGCGGCGCCTTTCGTGCGATAGCCAGGCGCGATGAGCTTCCTAGCCCGCTGCAGCGCTCCCGCGCGAAAGCTATTACGAGCTCCCGCCCGGGTCGCTCTCGACCGCATCCGCGCGGATACGCGCTCCCGCACGAAAGCTCCGCCTTCCTTCGATCTTGCGAGTCGAAGGCGGACGCACGATCCCGCGCGACTTCCGCACGAAAGCTCCGTCTCCCTTCAGTCTCGCGGGTCGGAGGCGCCAGCGGTCTGGTGTGACACCCCAATTTTAAGAACAAAATTGGAGCACAATATATGTATGCCAGGATCAATTTTCATACATATATCCACATCATAGTAAATATCAAAACAATGCTTTATTAATATATCGAACATTATTACAAAAATGACCCTCGGGTCTGAAAGAAAAGTACAGACTCTCAGGCTAACTCTAATGTAGACTCGCAGAAACTGGACGCCATCTCCACAGGAAGGTCGACCGGGGGCTGCGCCATCCTAGTACAAGTCGTCTGGGTCGTATCCACCGTCTTCTGCGTGCGAGTTGTCGGGGTCATAACCATCGTCTTCTCGGTACTCCTGCTCCGCGTCGTAGACTCCAGCGTCTGGGTGGGGTAGCAGGGGGTTCAAAGAGGAAGGGTGAGTACATCGAAATGTACTCCGCAAGTGTAGGAAATAAATGCTTATGAGGCTAATAACAAAGGTAGGCTGACTCTGTTTGACTCAAGCGCCTAAAGCAACACATCCTATTATTCCTATTATCCTATGCACCTATTTACTAGGTTATATCCACAGTCTCCAACAGAACAGTAACCACACTCGGAGTCGCACCGAGCAAACCACACTCGGAGTCACACCGAGCAACCAACACTTGGAGTCACACCAAGCAACCGCACTTGGAGTCGCACCAAGTACCCACACCTGAAGTCCATCAGGCAAACCACAACTGAAGTCCATCAGATGACCCGAACCAGGCCGTTACAAGGAGTCCTATGCTTATTAGTTCCATACGTCACGACATAGAGAGCTACCTTCCGTAATAACACCAGGTCTGCGCCCGAGCCTGGGAGTCACTCCCGTACCAAGCAGTAACCCGCGAAGAAGAAGCCTCTGTACCCATGTCATATGAGACTAATAACCACATAAGGCTTCTCTAACGAACTGGAACCAACCCACCAACTAATCTCGAAGAAGTCCAAGCCCGCTCGTGACCGTGAGCACGGCTGATATATCAGTTTTAATACTCTGCAGAGTTCGCACATCTTTACCCATGAGTCATGCGTTCCCCATCACGCTAAACACTGCCAAGGTGCACAGCGGGATCGCACTACAAGGCCTTTACAAAGCCTCCTCCAAGTCCGTTCTACACGTTCACTAAGGTTTCACCGCTAACAGTGGATATACACACCACTGCAGAAGCCCCCTCTTGTGCCACAAATCCGACCCCATGTAAACCCTCAACTTGGAGGAAACTAATTACTTAGCCAGTCCCAGAGCCATATAGGCCTCATGGTTTGCGCTGTTTTGCCGGGTTACATGCTCCAAGAACCGGGTCCTAGGGATCCAGGCAGGATAATCTAGCACAAGCCCAGAACCAAAAACAAAATGCAGCTGTCGAGTCACACGGCACAAAACCACCACACGGTCCATCCTGCCGGATTTACCTACTCACCACACTACAACATTACCAGTCCACATGTTTCATAAATCATTAATCAGAATTAATTATAATTAACCATCCCAACCCAAGACAGCAAGGCTAAGCATGACTTCTACCCAATCCATCCCAAACCAGGTGTCAAGGAAAATATGGACAAGTTCTAGTAAACCTTAACATGGGATTCAAATTTAAGACTGCATGCATCTACAGGTTCTAACTACTCTAACTCAAAATAAAATAAATACGGGAGCAATATGAGCAAGGACACTTGCCTTCGGATTGGGTCGAATCAACTGGGTCGCAAGGATGGTCTGGAGCGTCCTCGTACTCCGCACTCTCTGGATCAACCATCATCACATGGCCCAACAAAATAAATAAATAACAGTACATCGACAGTAGTAAAACAGGACGTAAATAGATCTAACGCGTAGAGCTTGACGAGACGAATCTAACGCGACTTGAACGGGTCAAATCGGACATAAAACGCAAAAGTTATGAGCTTTTGATGTTGAGTGGTAATTCTGTAAATCATTTTAGCTCAAATTTGTAATTCAAATAAATCAAAATCTGAATTTAACGGCATTTGGACCGTGCCTCATTTTGTCGAAAATGCAGGGGCTAAAACAGATATTTCCCAAGACTCAGCAAATAGATGACTTGGTTGGAAGAAAAATAGAGTGGCTAGAACAGAAAGTACTCATGTACTATGATACATGAACTAAGTTCATGAACCATAGACGAGGTGGGTGACAGTACGTGGTCCATCAAGGGATGTGAACTCTTCTAATCTGAGCCACAGATCAAGGGATGGATGGCTCAGGTTAGGTACTGACATGAGATACGCGAGAGTGTATTTCTAAAGTATTTCAGATTTAATTTTCTAAAGAAAAAAATGGCCATAAAGTGTAATCACGATGTCATAGTGACATCATGGTGGTGTCATCATGCTAACAAGAGCATGCATGGCCGGACGGCTATCTCCGCTTGCACTCCCGTATCCAGCATTTGCGCATGCATGCGTGCCGGGAGGCGATGTGCAGGGGCTGGCCGGCGTGCTCGTACAGCAGGCTTGTGAGCCATTGCCATGGCGAGGCCTTGCCGTGCATTTGCTATCAATGGGACGGAGACCGACCTAGCAGATAGCTCGACAACTACAGAGATGAGTGGGATGGATTGAAAGGCTTACTGCACAACCAAAAGTGGAGCTCACAACGTTCAGTTCCACTCGGAGGAGAGACACGACATGGAGAGGCGACCATCAACTCCGGCGAGCTCGAAAATCGACGAATAAGCCTTGAATGACCGCTACGAGATAGTGGAGTAGCCCTGGGCGTGTGTGCAAAGTGGAGATAGTAGACCAATGGAGGTTCTTACAGGGGCAGAGAGAGATGAACGAGTGGTGGGGGAGATCGACTGCAGGCCGGACATGGCGGACAACACACGCGGGACGCGCTCGCGAATCGCGACGCGACCGCGAGGCTGGAGCGGGGACCGGGTACCGCTAGCTTGGTCGATCTGCATGCGACTCGGTCTGTGTGGCTACCGTTAATGGTGGAGTGCATCGGACTAGCGGCCTGAGATGAGGTGGACCGGTGAGGCGACGCTGTGTGCGGCGACGCCATGTGCAACTCGCCGCCATGGTTCGGGTTCGAGGCTAACGGCCATGAGACACAACAAGAAGAATAAGATTTTGAAGGGAGCAGAGCTCACCGTGAGGTCGCTGATGGCGATCGCGCCGTCAACACGGGCCGGAGAGGAGGAAGCCGCTGTGGAGACGCCCGACTGCTTCGGTGCGGTCGAGGGAGACGCGTTCCGGCTCCGAATCGCACCGGGGATGAGGACCTTGGACGCGGCGAGCCCACCAGAGGGCCTTCTCGCGGTCAGGGAAGGCTCGGCCGGTGCACGTGCGATGTCCGGTCGATGCCCTGGGGTTCCGTGCTCTAGTGGCGCTGGCAATGGTGACGGCGCAAGGTGATGGTGGTGGTAGGGTTTCTGAAGATGGAAGGGGGAGCCCGGCGGCTGCGCTTGAGACTCGACCTATTATAGTGCCAAGGGATGGGGACGCGAGCGGTGGGGAGGAGCGTGCCTTGCGGGCTTTGTGCTCGCGGCCGGTGCGGCGCGCTTGCGAATAGAGAGAAGGAGGGGTGGGTTGGGCCGCTGGTGCGAGACGGGAGGGAGCCGGGCCGGTTTGCCATTTTCATTTTTTTTTCTCTTTTCTTTTCTCAATTCTTTTACAAATTCTTTTGGAAATCAATCAAATAAATTTGAAATCAAAAAAATAGTTTTCAAACTTTCAAAATATTTTCCCCTAAGTTTTGCAAATAAAATTTGAGTTTAAATTTGTAAAATTTTCATAAATCTTCTATTTGCTTTCTAAATAGAATAAATCCGATTCGCCCTATTCGGGTTTAATAAATTCTTTTTCACCCAATAAAAATTATGCAACGGCATGAATGCAACAAACATCTGGTTAGAATTTTCCTCCATCTAGGGTTTTGGCCATTTTCTTATTAAATTCTAATTAATTTTAATTATTTTAACACCAGGGGTGTTACAAACTTACCCCCTTAACTGGAATCTCGTCCCGAGATTCAAGGAGACTACAGTCAATACAAAGAAGCAAATCAAACAAGAGCACAAGCACACATCAATCAACGTGCTACGAGTTCAAACAATTATGGTGGACAACCTACTATTGGAGGACCTACTTTTAAACCGAGTTTGAATTTTCAGCAGAGAAAGACTACAGAAGTGGGAAAAGGGGTCAGACTTTGTAAAAATAGTTTTGTAAATTCGACGACTGACTAGGGTAGCGTCCTACGGTCAACACGGCTCCGATACCACTCTGTGACACCCCAATTTTAAGAACAAAATTGGAGCACAATATATGTATGCCAGGATCAATTTTCATACATATATCCACATCATAGTAAATATCAAAACAATGCTTTATTAATATATCGAACATTATTACAAAAATGACCCTCGGGTCTGAAAGAAAAGTACAGACTCTCAGGCTAACTCTAATGTAGACTCGCAGAAACTGGACGCCATCTCCACAGGAAGGTCGACCGGGGGCTGCGCCATCCTAGTACAAGTCGTCTGGGTCGTATCCACCGTCTTCTGCGTGCGAGTTGTCGGGGTCATAACCATCGTCTTCTCGGTACTCCTGCTCCGCGTCGTAGACTCCAGCGTCTGGGTGGGGTAGCAGGGGGTTCAAAGAGGAAGGGTGAGTACATCGAAATGTACTCCGCAAGTGTAGGAAATAAATGCTTATGAGGCTAATAACAAAGGTAGGCTGACTCTGTTTGACTCAAGCGCCTAAAGCAACACATCCTATTATTCCTATTATCCTATGCACCTATTTACTAGGTTATATCCACAGTCTCCAACAGAACAGTAACCACACTCGGAGTCGCACCGAGCAAACCACACTCGGAGTCACACCGAGCAACCAACACTTGGAGTCACACCAAGCAACCGCACTTGGAGTCGCACCAAGTACCCACACCTGAAGTCCATCAGGCAAACCACAACTGAAGTCCATCAGATGACCCGAACCAGGCCGTTACAAGGAGTCCTATGCTTATTAGTTCCATACGTCACGACATAGAGAGCTACCTTCCGTAATAACACCAGGTCTGCGCCCGAGCCTGGGAGTCACTCCCGTACCAAGCAGTAACCCGCGAAGAAGAAGCCTCTGTACCCATGTCATATGAGACTAATAACCACATAAGGCTTCTCTAACGAACTGGAACCAACCCACCAACTAATCTCGAAGAAGTCCAAGCCCGCTCGTGACCGTGAGCACGGCTGATATATCAGTTTTAATACTCTGCAGAGTTCGCACATCTTTACCCATGAGTCATGCGTTCCCCATCACGCTAAACACTGCCAAGGTGCACAGCGGGATCGCACTACAAGGCCTTTACAAAGCCTCCTCCAAGTCCGTTCTACACGTTCACTAAGGTTTCACCGCTAACAGTGGATATACACACCACTGCAGAAGCCCCCTCTTGTGCCACAAATCCGACCCCATGTAAACCCTCAACTTGGAGGAAACTAATTACTTAGCCAGTCCCAGAGCCATATAGGCCTCATGGTTTGCGCTGTTTTGCCGGGTTACATGCTCCAAGAACCGGGTCCTAGGGATCCAGGCAGGATAATCTAGCACAAGCCCAGAACCAAAAACAAAATGCAGCTGTCGAGTCACACGGCACAAAACCACCACACGGTCCATCCTGCCGGATTTACCTACTCACCACACTACAACATTACCAGTCCACATGTTTCATAAATCATTAATCAGAATTAATTATAATTAACCATCCCAACCCAAGACAACAAGGCTAAGCATGACTTCTACCCAATCCATCCCAAACCAGGTGTCAAGGAAAATATGGACAAGTTCTAGTAAACCTTAACATGGGATTCAAATTTAAGACTGCATGCATCTACAGGTTCTAACTACTCTAACTCAAAATAAAATAAATACGGGAGCAATATGAGCAAGGACACTTGCCTTCGGATTGGGTCGAATCAACTGGGTCGCAAGGATGGTCTGGAGCGTCCTCGTACTCCGCACTCTCTGGATCAACCATCATCACATGGCCCAACAAAATAAATAAATAACAGTACATCGACAGTAGTAAAACAGGACGTAAATAGATCTAACGCGTAGAGCTTGACGAGACGAATCTAACGCGACTTGAACGGGTCAAATCGGACATAAAACGCAAAAGTTATGAGCTTTTGATGTTGAGTGGTAATTCTGTAAATCATTTTAGCTCAAATTTGTAATTCAAATAAATCAAAATCTGAATTTAACGGCATTTGGACCGTGCCTCATTTTGTCGAAAATGCAGGGGCTAAAACAGATATTTCCCAAGACTCAGCAAATAGATGACTTGGTTGGAAGAAAAATAGAGTGGCTAGAACAGAAAGTACTCATGTACTATGATACATGAACTAAGTTCATGAACCATAGACGAGGTGGGTGACAGTACGTGGTCCATCAAGGGATGCGAACTCTTCTAATCTGAGCCACAGATCAAGGGATGGATGGCTCAGGTTAGGTACTGACATGAGATACGCGAGAGTGTATTTCTAAAGTATTTCAGATTTAATTTTCTAAAGAAAAAAATGGCCATAAAGTGTAATCACGATGTCATAGTGACATCATGGTGGTGTCATCATGCTAACAAGAGCATGCATGGCCGGACGGCTATCTCCGCTTGCACTCCCGTATCCAGCATTTGCGCATGCATGCGTGCCGGGAGGCGATGTGCAGGGGCTGGCCGGCGTGCTCGTACAGCAGGCTTGTGAGCCATTGCCATGGCGAGGCCTTGCCGTGCATTTGCTATCAATGGGACGGAGACCGACCTAGCAGATAGCTCGACAACTACAGAGATGAGTGGGATGGATTGAAAGGCTTACTGCACAACCAAAAGTGGAGCTCACAACGTTCAGTTCCACTCGGAGGAGAGACACGACATGGAGAGGCGACCATCAACTCCGGCGAGCTCGAAAATCGACGAATAAGCCTTGAATGACCGCTACGAGATAGTGGAGTAGCCCTGGGCGTGTGTGCAAAGTGGAGATAGTAGACCAATGGAGGTTCTTACAGGGGTAGAGAGAGATGAACGAGTGGTGGGGGAGATCGACTGCAGGCCGGACATGGCGGACAACACACGCGGGACGCGCTCGCGGATCGCGACGCGACCGCGAGGCTGGAGCGGGGACCGGGTACCGCTAGCTTGGTCGATCTGCATGCGACTCGGTCTGTGTGGCTACCGTTAATGGTGGAGTGCATCGGACTAGCGGCCTGAGATGAGGTGGACCGGTGAGGCGACGCTGTGTGCGGCGACGCCATGTGCAACTCGCCGCCATGGTTCGGGTTCGAGGCTAACGGCCATGAGACACAACAAGAAGAATAAGATTTTGAAGGGAGCAGAGCTCACCGTGAGGTCGCTGATGGCGATCGCGCCGTCAACACGGGCCGGAGAGGAGGAAGCCGCTGTGGAGACGCCCGACTGCTTCGGTGCGGTCGAGGGAGACGCGTTCCGGCTCCGAATCGCACCGGGGATGAGGACCTTGGACGCGGCGAGCCCACCAGAGGGCCTTCTCGCGGTCAGGGAAGGCTCGGCCGGTGCACGTGCGATGTCCGGTCGATGCCCTGGGGTTCCGTGCTCTAGTGGCGCTGGCAATGGTGACGGCGCAAGGTGATGGTGGTGGTAGGGTTTCTGAAGATGGAAGGGGGAGCCCGGCGGCTGCGCTTGAGACTCGACCTATTATAGTGCCAAGGGATGGGGACGCGAGCGGTGGGGAGGAGCGTGCCTTGCGGGCTTTGTGCTCGCGGCCGGTGCGGCGCGCTTGCGAATAGAGAGAAGGAGGGGTGGGTTGGGCCGCTGGTGCGAGACGGGAGGGAGCCGGGCCGGTTTGCCATTTTCATTTTTTTTTCTCTTTTCTTTTCTCAATTCTTTTACAAATTCTTTTGGAAATCAATCAAATAAATTTGAAATCAAAAAAATAGTTTTCAAACTTTCAAAATATTTTCCCCTAAGTTTTGCAAATAAAATTTGAGTTTAAATTTGTAAAATTTTCATAAATCTTCTATTTGCTTTCTAAATAGAATAAATCCGATTCGCCCTATTCGGGTTTAATAAATTCTTTTTCACCCAATAAAAATTATGCAACGGCATGAATGCAACAAACATCTGGTTAGAATTTTCCTCCATCTAGGGTTTTGGCCATTTTCTTATTAAATTCTAATTAATTTTAATTATTTTAACACCAGGGGTGTTACATCTGGGTACCATCCCAACAGTAGCCCCTCACAGCCGAATCTGTGAGCTTGCGAGGTTTGACTGTGTCAATTCGCTAGGCGCCTACGCCCACCCAAAAAAATACCCTTTGCTTCGTTTCGAAGCAAGGTTTTTTTGGATGTCTTGTCGCTCCTCTGACACCGCGTAATGTCTATCAGGCCGTTGGGATGCTTCGTACTCCGCGCTCAGATGTGTTTTCGTCTTTCTCGAAAACCATGTTCAGTATTGCGTGCCGTTGCGACGCTTCGAATTCCGTGCCCGGGTGTCTTTTCGTCTTCCTCGAAAACTATGTACTGCCTGCTCATATAAAAATGTGAGGGCTACGGGCGGGGAGGCTACTTGGCCACTTGATGCATTTCTGTGCCCGTTGCCTCATGTTTGTGAAGCCTCACGTCATTCGCTTTGAGCTGCTGGTGAGAGCTGCTGGTGCCTGCCCCGATCATTCGCTGAGCAACGGTTGTGGTGCGTAGCTCTCACTTGCCTTTGTTTCTTTTTGGCTTATCTCATGCTTTCGAATTGGTTCTTTAAGTTTCTGCGCTATCGCCGCTATTTTTTTCCTTTCGCATGCATCCTTTTGTTCATTCATCTTTTGCGCCATGTTAGATGGCGTCTTCCAGTTCCACGTCGACTTTGAGCTCTAGCGAAAGAGGTGGCGCCTCTGGGTCCTCCCGCCGTGAAAGTAGTGCTGACGTATCGATTGGATCCGGAGGAGCTCCGCGGGTCCCAAGTCACAGTGGGAGCTTGTCCGACGACGGAGACTCTGGCTTGGTTTCAGTGCCTATCGACTGTTCTTTTTATTTTGGCACTTCGCGAATGACGGCTGCTGGCTTGAAAGCAATGGCCGACAAGGGGCCTCTGAGGGGAGACCATCTGGCGAATTGCCGCGTCCCTGGAGACGAAGAGGTGCCCATTCCGCGGCCTAACGAAGCTATTGTCTTTCGCGACTATTTTGCTGCCGGGTTAGATTTTCCCCTTGAAGAATTTGACTCGGACGTCCTTTCGGGGTTCGAGATACAGCTCCACCAGCTGACGCCGAATGCTTTCGTCAGACTCAGCGTTTTCGCTCAGGCGATGAAGATGCTTGACTGCAAGCCGCGAGCGGATGTTTTCGTGCGATTTTACGACATTCATCGTCGACCAGCGAAAGTGGACGACCCTTTCTTAGAAGGCAAGCTGCCCAGCGAGATTGGATGCATCAACTTCATTCCGCGGAAGACCCGGGGTAGCATTTCCATTTCGCTTACCTATCGGAACAAGTGGCCGGATTTGAATCGCTTCTGGTTCTACTACCGAGTTTGCTCAGACAAAACCGTCGCTGCTGAGCTGAGTAAAGGGGAGAAGAAGGGCTCTCCGCTTGTGTCATTTTTAGAGAGATGCCCCGGGAAACATCTTCCGCCCATCGCGTTGAGTGACGAAGAAGCTATCGCTGCGGAGATGCATTCACACTCACTGCTCGGTTTTAGATTAGCCGAGACTTGGTCGAAGAGTGGATGGCTATCGGGATGAACCCGCTCTGCAGCGCAACCTCTTTCGAAGGCTTTTCTGATAAGGATGGATATCGGGGCCCCCTTCTACTGCTTGAGAGGCCCGCGAATTATGCTGATGACGAGCTTTATGTAAAGCATATTGAGAGCGAAATGAGGAAGATTTGCGGGCCGTACTTGCGAAAGGAAAGTGAGTTCTAGCTCGGCAACCTTGGCCGAAGTCATCGCTTGAATCGGGCTTTCGACGCGATGGGTGTCAAGTATGTCGAAAGGCCACTGATTGACGAAAGCAAAGAAGAAATTGAGGATCCAAGGGCGAAGGGCAAGGGCATAGCTCGGCGTGGGGGGCAGAGCGGTGTGGTCCCTCGGCGAAAGGCTACCGAAGTTGGTGATATCCGCATCGGGCGTTTAATCGCCAAACCCATGCTCAAGAGCCGAGGGGGAGCCTTGGAGTCGATCCCCGACGTTGATCCTTTCGATCATCCGAGGGTGGTTAGTCTCTGCTTCTGTGCCTGTTTTGTTTCGCCTTGCGTCTTTTTGTTGAATGCACCTTTTGCTTCCGGCTACTGTTTTCGAAGCTTATATTTGAGTGCCCTATTTTTGGCATGTTTTGGCAGAGCGCATCTTACGCTACGGGGATGGCTCCGAAGAAGTCAAACGTGCACCTCTCGCACTCGGCTTTCGATGATGATGCTTCGGATGCTGACCTCCCAACTTTCGCGAAGATTGGTTCACGGAAAGCCTCTGGTCCGCCTGAGACCACGAAGCGCCCGACAAAGAAACCGAAAGCTCCACGCCCTGAAGCCTCTGCTCGGGCGCCAGGCGAAAAGGCGGCCACTGCCGAAAGAGGGGCTGCGTCCTTGAGAATGCTCGCTCCTGCTGCTGTCGATAAAGGTAAGACATGCTTTTCGTCGCGTTGCATTCGACTGACACAGGACATGGTGGAAGGGCAACTTTTGGGTTACGAGCGGTTAGTTCTCGACGGGGTGCCTTCGGACTACGAGAACCTGCGTTTTTACACTGGCTTGAGCTCATTGAGCGAAACTGACGAAGCGAAAGAGGAGTCTTATCGCGTTGCTCGTTCTTTGGGTGCAGCCCCAGATGCCCAGCTTGCCTGCCGAATTGACTATCGTCGGGCAGGAGTCCTTCCTGGTGGTAGCGAAGAGGCTATTAAGTTTGTTGAGTTTTCTCAAAAAGGCTTTCGTCGCCCCAGAGATGGAGAGAGATCTCCTTAAAGTTAGTAGCGCGAAACTCCAAGACGCGTTGTCCTTTCATCTGGCTAGCGTAAGTGCTTGGTTTCACTGCGGGTTTCACGGCTCTCTTTCTTTCGTTTCCTTTTTAACTTTTTGTCTTTGGTTTGGTCATATTCACAGGCTGCTATCATCGCTCGTAGCCAGAGCAATCAAAATGATCTCTACATTCGCAAGGTCGAGCGTGAAAAGCAGGACCTTGAAGGTCATGTGAAGAAACTTGCCGCCGACCTGGAGTCTCAAAAAGAGGCTGAAAATCTCGGGAGGGAGCTTTCGCAGCTGCGGGCTGCCCAAGCCGATAAAGAAAAAGTGCTCCAGACTTCCGCCAGGGAGGCCGTGTCTCGCTTTCGCGAGTGCCTTCGCAGCCTCGGCGTTGAGGCGGAAGAGCCCTCAGAGCGTAACATCGATAACCTTATTGGCTGGATCCGATCCGAGATGGAATCGCTGGAGGGACACATGGCCCTCGGCCGAGACTACGCCGCCACCATGGGGATCAAGACGATCGGTCATAGCCTTGTTGACGCCGGCTGCTCCCACATCGTGGACCTTTCGGTCAAGGAGGTAGACTACTACTGGCGTACCCCCGAGGTGGCGAAGGTCCTGGGCAAGAGATTCTTTGATGAATTCTGGCTGGCGGGTGGGAACGACATGTCGCTCATGCAGTCCGCCATGGGCCGCGGGAAGGTACTTTGAGATAGTTGTTTATGCTTTCGTTTAATCCTTCTCTCTTTTTTTTATTTGTGGCATGAGTGACGCCTCTTCTGAGCTATCGCTCTTGATGCAGACTCCGGAGGAGAAGGCTCACATTTGAAAAGTGTTTTCGGACTTCATCTCCGAGAGGCGAGCGTGTGAAGCCGAGCCGGAAGACGAAACGAGCCCACCACAGCTGAACGAGGAGGTCCCCGAAAGCTCGGCTGCCGCTGCCTTCCGCGACGTGAATGCTCCCCAAGATGCGGTAGATGAATGACTAGGGCCTGTTTTTATATGTGTTGGCTGTACTCGCCAGACTTGTTGCCGCGTGTGACTTTTGAACTTAAACTCGAATGTTGTATTGAAACAGGGTGCGGATGCGGGAACGCCGGACGTTCTCAACATCTGCCCACTAATGATTAGATGAGGCGATCTCTGTGTCGGAGGTGACTTGTGGAGGACCTTTCGCTCTATGTTTCCGACGGTGTCACTTTCGCCTTATCTGAATAAACGCGCTAAGAAACTTAAGCACACAGAGGAGCGTTTGCGTGCTTTTTACGAGAACTTTGACCGGAGTGAACTTGAGGCGAGGCGGCGGAGGCGCGAGGCATCGCGTGCGCCGCCAGGCTTCGAAGACGCCCCATTTTTTAAGGTGGAGCCCGAAGACGCCGCGCTTTCGCCGGATGCGCGGCGATATAGCATTTTTCTTCGCTCGGTAGAGTAATTCGCGAGTTTGAATGCATTTGTATGAACTTGCTTAAAAACTGAATGTAAAGAAGAGGGTTATTGTGTCTTTATCTTTTGGCGTTGATATTATTTTTTGAACACGCGGGCTTTATTCTTTCGTCTGTCTGGTTTGCGAGGGATGGCCGCCCATTGATTGGCCGAATGTTCTAGACCCAGGCGCGTAGTCGCGTGGCGGTGGCTTCCGCGCGATAAGACTTTAGAATGTGAGCCCCTCGGCCGGTAGCTTAGACACGCCCGCCCCCACACACTTAGGCGAGGGGTGGTAGCATTCGCGCGAGGGTGCTTTCGTTGCGAGCCCCTCGGCCGGTAGCTTAGACGCGCCCGCCCGCACACACTTAGTCGAGGGGCGGTAGCATTCGGGTGAGGGTGCTTTCGTTGCGAGCCCCTCGGCTGGTAGTAAAGACGCGCCCGCCCCACACACTTAGGCGAGGGGCGGTAGCATTCGCGCGAGGGTGTTTTCGTTGCGAGCCCCTCGACCGGTAGTAAAGACGCGCCCGCCCCAACACCCTTAGGCGAGGGGCAGTAGCATTCGCGCGAGGGTGCTTTCGTTGCGAGCCCCTCGTCCGGTAGTAAAGACGCGCCCGCCCCCACACACTTAGGCGAGGGGCGGTAGCATTCGCGCGAGGGTGCTTTCGTTGCGAGCTCCTCGGCTGGTAGTAAAGACGCGCCCGCCCCCACACACTTAGGCGAGGGGCGGTAGCATTCGCGCGAGGGTGCTTTCATTGTGAGCCCCTCGGCCGGTAGTAAAGATGCGCCCGCCCCCACACACTTAGGCGAGGGGCGGTAGCATTCGTGCGAGGGTGCTTTTGTTGCGAGCCCCTCGGCCGGCAGTAAAGACGCGCCCGCCCCCACACAATTAGGCGAGGGGCGGTAGCATTCGCGCGAGGGTGCTTTCGTTGCGAGCCCCTCGGCTGGTAGTAAAGACGCGCCCGCCCCCACACACTTAGGCGAGGGGCCGTAGCATTCGTGCTTGATAGTTCGATTAACGAAAGTGCCTTTACAAATGCGACGAGAGGGGGTTTTACAATCGACTATGATTACGATATTCTCTTGGTGTCATCTAGCAGCGCGCTCGCTTTCATTTGCCTCCTAGCCGCAGCTTGAGATGGACATGCCACTTTATGGGGCTTTCGCCTAAAGTTACTGGATTGGTGACGCCATCTAAACACGAAGCCGATGACATAATCATAAAAGCGAAACCGTGGTTCCTGATGCTTCCTATTCACACTTTGCTTTTGTGCAAGCTTTTTGGGACCGATGCTTGAAAAGATTTGGTAGTTTTGGATGGTTGGGAGGCTTGTGCCTTGGTGCCTTTTTATACTGCCTTTGCCTTCATTGTGGGAGGACTGCATTTATTCCCTTGGCTGTACTTGTGAGCTTTTGGTAGGTGAAAAGTTAAGATGGCGTTTATGTTTTTGCAGTGATTGAGGTCTGCTGGCTGTCCTTCCTGTCGAACTACGAGGGCTACTCAGCTTGGCCTCTACTACCGCCCTCCCCTTTTGTTGGGAGGGGGGTCGGTTTTGCATTGCCCGTAGGCTTTCGTTCCGCCCTCTCGTTTTGTCGGAGGGTCGGTTTTGTATTGCCCGCAGGCTTTCGTTCTGCCCTCTCGTTTTGTCAGAGGGTCGGTTTGTACTGCCCGCAGGCTTTCGTTCCGCCCTCTCATTTTGTTGGAGGGTCGGTTTGCATTGCCCGCGGGCTTTCGTTCCGCCCTCTCGTTTTGTCGGAGGGTCAGTTTTCTATTGCCTGCAGGCTTTCATTCTACCCTCTCGTTTTGTCGGAGGGTCCGTTTGTACTGCCCGCAGGCTTTCGTTCCGCCCTCTCATTTTGTCGGAGGGTCGGTTTTGTATTGCCCGCAGGCTTTCGTTCCGCCCTCTCGTTTTGTTGGAGGGTCGGTTTGTACTGCCCGTAGGCTTTCGTTCCGCCCTCTCGTTTTGTCGGAGGGTCGGATTGTACTGCCCGTGGGCTTTCGAGATTGTCGGTGGATGCGGATGACCTCTTTCGCGCACCTAGCTGACATTCTCGTTTATAGCATCGGGATGACGAATGTCTCAACCTTATGTTCGGTTGACTTCGTCCTTTGGCGTGCCGCATAATATTTTAGAGGAATTACGGATACTTTCACAATGAAGCGGTTACATTCGGCTGCCTCGTTAAAAAACCTCGCACCCCGATGAAGGGCTTCCCCGACGAGGAAAAAGAGTGCAGTCGATTTTGATTACAAAATGGTGAAGAAAGAAAACTTACATCAAAGTTTGAAAAGATGGACTATGGGTAAAAGCGGCGCAAGTTGCTTGCGTTCCATGTGTGGACTGATTCTTCGCCCTTGTCATTCAGCAGCCGGAATACACCGGGTGCCACCATGCTTGCCACGATGAAAGGGCCCTGCCACTATGACTGCAGTTTACCTTGCTTTTCTGGCTGTCGAATGGTGACCATGTCGCCAGGTTTGATGTCCTTCCGGACTATGGTTTTGTCTCTGTGGTGCTTTGTTTTGGCATGATACTTTTTGAGATTGTCTGCAGCTTGCAGCCTTACCTCCTCGATGGTGTCGAGTTTGAGGTGCCTTTGCTCCTGAGTCGCTGGAGCCATTTCAGTCCTGAAGGAGCCCAGTTTTACCTCTTCCGGGGTGACTGCTTCCTCGCCGTAAAGCAGACGGAATGGAGTGAAGCCGGTAGCTCTGAAGCGTGAGATATTGTGTCCCCATACAGCTGTCGTTAGGGTGCTGGCCCACTTTCCTTTCGGTGAGTCGTACAAAGTTTTTGATATTGCCGAAAAAATTAAACCATTCGCTCTCTCGACAGCCCCATTTGCTTGCGGGTAGTTTACTGAGGCGAAACTGAGCTTGATGTTGAGTTCGTCACATAAACTCCTGAATTCGGCACAGTCAAATTGTTTCCCGTTGTCGCAAGTGATGAAGGAAGGATCGCTGAAACGACAGATTATCCTCTGCCAGACAAACTTGGTTAAGGAGGTGGAAGTTATGCTTGCAAGGGCCTTCGCTTCTATCCACTTGGTGAAATATTCGAGGGCGACCGCTGCGAAATGCAGGTTGCCCGGAGCCGCTGGTACGGTCCAACTATGTCGATGCCCCATCTCTGCAATGGCCAGGTTGGAACTATCGGCGTGGTTTCGTTTGCTGGGGCTTTCTGTTTTTTGGCGAACATCTGGCAGCCTTTGCAACATTTGACCAGCTCTCTAGCGTCTGATGCGGCGGAAGGCCAATAGAATCCTTGCCTCATTGCTCTGTGTGCTATCTCGTGAGGCCCCCTGTGGGCTCCGCACATTCCGGCGTGTATTTCTTCGAGTAGCCGAATACCCTCAAGCCTGCTTATGCATTTTAAGAGGAGGGCTACTATCCCATTTTTGAATAGCTGCTCCCTGATGATTGAGTAACCTTTCGCTCTGCCGGCCATCCTTTCGGCGTCCTTTCTGGATTCTGGCTCGTAAGTTCCAGCCAAGTAGGCGAATATCTGTGACCTCCAGTCATGACTGGCGATAGCGTGTACTGAACTTGGGTGATCTTCCTCTTCTTTCACAGCTTTGGCCGAAAGGACTTGGTAGAACACATCTGGTGGTAATGGCAAATTTTGTGCCGCGGCTTTGGCCCATTCATCTGCTTCTGTGTTTTCGGCTCTTGGAATGTGGCGTAAGTGAAGGCTACGAAATATTTTTCCATTCTTCTGATTGCTGCCAGATACTTGGCTAGTTCTGGTTCCCTTGCCGTGAAATCCTTTTCGGCATGGCCGACAACCACCTGGGAATTTGACTTGACTATGCATCTTCTCGCTCCGATTGCTCGGAGCTTTCGCAACCCCAGCAGCACGGCTTCATATTCGGCGGTGTTGTTAGTTGTAAGTTACTGCAGCCTTGCGGCGAGCCTGACTTTCGGTCCTCTTGGCGGGGTTAAAATCGCCGAGATTCTGGCTCCAGCCATTCCCCAAGTGCTGTCACAATTTACTGTCCATACGGGCTCCTCGAACTCAAGAGTTGTGTCAAAAGCCGCGGGGGTCCAGTCTGCTATGAAATCCGCTAACGCTTGCGACTTGATTGCGGACCTGTGTTGGAAGTCAATCACGTACTCGTTTAGCTCCGCCGCCCACTTGCCAATTCGGCCGATAGCCTCGTTGTTGCAGAACAGAGCTTCCAATGGTTGGGCTGATAGGACTATGATGTGATGAGATTGAAAGTAATGCTTTAGCTTCCTAGAAGCCATTACCACCGTGTATGCTATCTTTTCCAGCTCTGAATAGTTTAGCTTTGCTCCTGATAGTGCCTCAGAGACGAAGTAGATCGGAAACTGCGTCATCTTGTTTTCGTGCTCTTTTTCTTCAACCAAGACTACGCTTACGATAGTGTGAGATGTTGCGAGGTATAGCAAAAGCGTTCCCTCCGGTGACGGTTTGGATAGCGTGGTTAGCCTTGTCAGGTACTCCTTCAGCTGCTGGAAAGCCTGCCGCTGCTCTTCTCCCCAATCGAAAGGATCGGAGCTGCACAGAGTTCTAAAGAAAGGCAGCACTTTTTTGGCGGACCTCGCAATAAATCTGTTCAAAGACGCCAGCCTTCCTGTCAACTTTTGCACCTACTTTCGGTTCGAGGGCGGTTGCATGTTGATGATCGCCGCTATTTTGTCAGGATTGGCTTCAATTCCCCTTGCCGATACCAGACAACCTAGGAGCTTGCCTTTCTTGATGCCGAAAATACACTTGTCAGGGTTGAGCTTCAAGCCGCTTTTGCGGAGATTGCCGAAAGTCTCGAGTAAGTCTGCTTGATGATCTTCATGTCTGTCACTCTTGACCACTATATCGTCAACGTAAGCCAACAAGTTTTTCTTTTGCTTCTGGCTCTCGAAAACCTTGTCGGTCATCCGCGAGAAAGTTGGGCCTGCGTTCCGCAGCCCTTCCGGCATCCGCCGATAGCAATATGTGCCTGTTGGGGTGATGAAACTGGTTTTCTCCTCATCGTCGAGATGGAGCCATATCTGGTGATAACCTGAAAAACAATCTAGCAGACTCATTATTTCGCAGCCAGCTGCAATGTCGACGAGCTTGTCGATACGGGGCAAAGGATACGGGTCCTTCGGGCAGCATTTATTGAGGTCGGTGAACTCGACGCACATTTGCCATTTTCCGTTCTTTTTCACCAAGACAACGTTCGCCAGCCATTCGGGGTACTGTACTGGTCGGATTACTCCCGCATCGAGTAGTCTCTGCACTTTGGCCTTCGCCGCATCTGCCCTTTCGTTTGACATCTTCCTCAATTTTTGCTTTCTGGGTTTAGAGCCGCTTGCGATGTTCAAACCTTGCAAGTCGTTTGCTGACCAGGCAAAAATATCATCGTTGTCCGCGAGGAAAGATGCCAGAGCGTTCCTTTCCCCTTCTGGCATGCTTGACCCAATGTGCATAGTTCTTTCGGGCCTGGAAGCCATACGTGGGATCCTTATCGTCTCTTCGGTCGCCCCGGCCTTACATTCCGGCGAGCTGGCGATAGCGTGCTCTTTGGTAGTCGGTTGAATTTTGTCTTTCTTTGTCACCTCATTTATGAGGCTGTAACCGGGAGTTGGCCTGCCTTCTATTCTTCTGGAGGCTTGCTGATCTCCGTGCACGGTGATGATGCCGAAAGGGGATGGCATTTTCATACACAAGTAGCTTTGCTTGATGACGACATTGAACTTATTAGTGAAACCTCTGCCGAAAATGGCGGTGTATGGGTAGTCCATGTTTACTATGTCGAATGTCACCATTTCGGTGCGGACTATTTCTCCTTCGGCGAAAGACACTGGGATTTGCTTCTTGACGATAGCGTCGATCTTTCTTCCTCTGAACCCATACAGAGAATTGCCGGCAGGGTCCAAACTGCGCTTGTCCATTCCCATCGCTTCGAAAGCCTTGACGAACAGGATGTCTGCTGACCTTCCGGTGTCAATCAAGATGTTATGCAAGGTGAAACCAGCCACATTGGCCGTGGCGACGAAAGCATCGCAATGTGGGTAGTCACGAACTTTGAAATCCGATTCGTCAAAACATATCGGCGCTAGCGACCAAGCTGGCTTGTTTAGCGGGAGTCTTGGTGATACCGTTTGAACTCTTCGATGATAGTCCTTTCTTGCCCTTTTGCTTTCGTGCTCCAACTTGGATCCGCCCGTGATGGCGAAAATGTGACCCCTTGATGGAAGAATGTTGTTGATTGCGCTAGTTTCGTTTTCTACCTCCTGCCCCTGCTGGTAACTGGGTTGTGATGGCTTCCCCTGAGGTTGGGCTTGAGCCGAAAGCACTGGCGGTGGTGTAGGCTGTCCCTGATAATGCATGGGCGACGAAACTGCCACAGACTACGGTGTAAAGACCGGGAACTGGTAACCTTGATACGCCGGATTATACCAGTGCAGATTCTGAGGCATGTATTGTGGGGGATGCATAAGCGCATTTGCATAGTTGCTGCTCGCTACCGCTCCTGCTGCTAGGTCTTGCGAATTGTGAAAAACGTGCTTGGAGCTTTCGCCGGTAGCTGAGGCATGGTCCTTCACCTTTAGCTCCTTTGTCATCTTACTGTATTTGCATTCTCGGGTTGTGTGACCGAAATTGCCGTCGCAGATGACGCGGTACAGAGGTTTGGCTCCTCTTCCGCGGCCTCTGCCATCTTGTCCGCCACGTCCTCCACGGAAAGGTTGACCGAACCCTCTTTGCGGCTGGAAGTTGGCCATGTTTGGCCTCTCTATGCCCGCTGCCGACTGCGCTGGTTCTTCCTGCAAGGTGTTGTTGACCGGAAAGGCCTGACCATCCTTTGATTCGGCACCGGCGGCGGTCGACTTGCTTTCATCGCTTGTCTCTGCAATAAGCGGGCAGCCTTGCGTCGCCGAAAGTCATCGTCTGACCTTGCATATGCATTCATTACGTCAAATAACTCCTTGACAGATTTCGGCGGCTCTCTGGACAGGTGAGCGGCACACTGCCCTATCCCCAAGCCTTTGATGGCTGCTGCGATTACCGCGGCTTCTGGCACGTTTGGAGCTTGAGCTTTCAGCTGGATGAAGCGTTTGAGGTACTCGGACAAGGGCTCGTCATTTTGCTGGGTGCAGTTCATGAGGTCTCGCGTGGTCTTGACATCTGGCCGGAACCCTTGGAAAGTGGCAAGCAATTCGGCCTTCAACTGAGCCCACGAGTAAATGGATAATAGTTTTAGGGTCGCGTACCAATCGTGGGCCACGTCTTCGACTGCCAGGATGAGGGATTTCGCCAGCGCCTGATTGTCTCCGCCTGCCGAAAAAATAGCTGTCTCGTAGCTCGCCAAGAACTTGTGTGGGTTCTCCTTGTCGTCGAAAGTCGGAATGCGTGGCTTGTAATTGAGTGGCCACGGATGGGCTTGCAACTCTCTCGAAAGCGGAGAGGTTTCGTCGATGGCGTTGTCGAAAGCTGGCGGCTGCTCTCGTCTTGGTATGAATATGTTTTCTTGAACTATCGGGTTTGGGTCTCTGTCGACCCTTTGCAGTTCCCGAATTTCGTTCTCGAGCTATCGTCTCTGCGCCTCCGCTTGCCGGATGGCGCTGTGAGTCTCGTCCTCTCTTGCTTTCGCCGCAAGTTGTTGCTGCAGGTGGTCTCTTTGCAGCAACAGCTTCTCGATTTCTTCTTGCTGCTATGTCAACATCTTGATCGCTTTGGCGTGCCTTGTGACCTCAGCATCGTCATCGTCCTGTTTGACGGGTTCGTCCTGGACGTCCCCATCCGGCGTGCCATCTCTGCCGAAAGTCTGCTGATCCTGGGGTTGCAAGCCCTGACTTGTGGATGCTCTTGGCGGCGGCTGGGTTTCCGTTGAGAGAGTGTCGCCGAAAGCTGGAGGGTTTGGGGCTGTGCTTGGTGGAATTTCGCTGGCTAGGGTAGATGCCGCGATGGTGCCGAAAGCATCCTTCTTCGCGGCGATCGTCTCTAGATTGTCGACCGTCTTCGACGCTTTCCTCGGTGGCATGGTAAGCTCGAGCGACAACCACGGTGGGCGCCAATGTTGTTTCGGGACCGAGACCCCGAAACAGCGGGTTGTCGCACGAACGAAAGCACGGAGCGAAAGCGGAAGATGAACGGAGGAAAATAGGGAATCAGGTGAAGTGAACAATGTTCTCCCCCTCCCCCTTGGGAAGCCGAGAGCTTTTTATATGAACCCTGAACAGTTTGAAAGTACAAGAATGCCCTTCCAACCACTCTGTTACAATTACGATGATGCCCTCCTCAACTACTCCATGGCTGTGCGCCGCCTCTTCCGGTCGAGGGGCACCGTCGTAACTTCGCCTTTTGGCAGGCCCAGCGTCTCCTAGTCCCCGGGCCAGTGGGCCTGCTCCCCTCGACGGAGACTTCCAGCGGTCCGCGAAAGCCTACGAAAAAGAGCAAAGTCATGATCGACGAAAACTCCCGCTCGGAGCGTCGGGCTCCTCCCGCTCGGAGCGTCGGGCTCCCCCAGCGGCGCCTTTCGTGCGATAGCCAGGCACGACAAGCTTGTTGGCCCGCTGCAGCGCTCCCGCGCGAAAGCTACTGTGAGCTCCCGCCCGGGTCACTCTCGGCCGCATCCGCGCGGACACGCGCTTTCATGCGAAAGCTTGCTTTCGCACGAAAGCTCCGCGCTCCCGCGCGAAAGCTTGCTTTCGCACGAAAGCTCCGCCTTCCTTCGATCTTGCGAGTCGAAGGCGGATGCACGATCCCACGCGACGACGTGCTTCCGCGTGAAAGCTCCGTCTCCCTTCGGTCACGCGGGCTAGAGGCGCCAGCGGTCTGGGTACCATCCCAACAGTTCATATAGTGACATTACCATGTTCACATTAATCATATTTACCGCAATATCATTAATAATGTAAATTGAGCATATTAAATATATTGAATGGATAGAAGGTGTGAGTGGTTTTATATGGTGGAGGTGGTGGATAAGGGGTGGTTTAGGAGTGGCAAGTTGGGTGGATGGGATAGGATAGGCTTTATGGTGGTGGTGGCTAAATATGGTATTTGTTGGGTATGGGGTGGTTTAGAGTGGTGGCATTTGGAGAGAAGGGATAGGTTATGTGGCAAGGTATGTTAGGGGTAGTATGAGTGTAGTGTATGATTTTGCTGGAGTGGTAGGTGGAGAATAGAGATAAGAAGATTTGGTGGAAGGTGGGAAAGGGAATGAGGACTTGCCTGCCCTCGCAGTCGATGCATCCTTGCCTTGTGGTCTTCTTGTTCCTTCGGTCTTCTATTGTTGTTCATCCTTCGGGTTCCATCAGGGTCTTCTCACGTCTTCTATCTTACGCGATCTAGCATCGACAAACAAGAAAAACACAACATGCAGAACAAGCATGATCAACCAAGAGGGTTGGTTTCATTTAGTTATATCATTATTATGTCAATTCAAGATCAGCAGCGCATACACTTGTGCATATGTATGCACCTAAGGTTAAGATAGAGAGGGATAGAGATTAAGGATAGCGACATATACGCACATGCATATGTATATGCCTCATGGGTTAGCAAGAGAGGGTTTGGCGTATGAAGACATATCGCTTACTAATATATATATATATATATACACCTCACCTCACATGGAATATATTGAAGGAATATATTAATCAATATCAGCATTAATGATCATCGTTAACCCCTCATGATGGTGATGATGATGCTGCGTGCCTTGGGACTTGCTCCTCGCTTGTTCCCTAGGCAGCAGTAGCACTCATGATGCTGATAGTGATGATGATGCTGCGTGCCTTGGGACTTGCTCCTCGCTTGTTCCCTAGGCAGCAGTATAATGGTGTGTGATGCCCGCGGGACTTGCTCCCTGCTGAGTCCCGAGGCGTCAGCCTCAAAAGCATCGGCGATGCTCATCCATGGCCGTGCTGATCTACCTGCGCGAGGCGGTGCGCGCAGCTGTGAGATACAAGACGCCGTAGCAGTGTGCCTGGAGACGGCTGGCGAGCATGACGAATGGCGGTGCGCTGTCGCTGCTGGAGCTCGATGGCTGTCCCTGACGTGTCCAAGAATAAAGCTGCTGGTGCTCCTATAAAGCCTTCGCCGGAGAGAAGACCAACACACGATCGGAAACACGAGCAGAAAGGAAGCGAACCAGAGGCAGAGCCTCAGTGAGCAGAGAGTTCACCACACCCACCTGTAGCCTCTCACCCACCTTGTAGCATAGCAGTAGCGAGCGTGAGCGGGTGCCTCGCCTGTCCCGAGGTAAGCTTGTGCTCCGTCCGTCCGGGGCTTCCCGAAAGGGAAAGCCGTATGTAATCGAGTCTGTTTTAATGGAGTAGTCGGTCTTTGAAAATCCCTGCTGTTCTTTGGTCTGGTCTCACGAGATGAGCGTCTACGCTAGGGACCCTATAGGAGAAACCTTTGCGTGTGTTTTGTTCTCGTTTAGCCTGAGTCTGGCGCCTGTGAGAACCCTTGTTGCGCGTAGAGAAGTGTTCCCTTCGGGTGGAACTGCCTGGGGAGACGGTGGTTGCTCGTCGAAGTGTGTTCTGGCTGGGGAATATTGGGGAAAGGCGGTCCGTTCCTTTGAATATCGGCTCGAGAGAAGTATGGCGAGTACCGAGTAGGACTCACACACCCGAAGCACGCACGAGTCTGTCGTCTTGCAGGCCTCGCAAGCCTCCGAGATCCTGTACACACGCATATCATATACAAAAAATATACTCAGCACATACTGAAGCATACCTGAGTAATAAATATCTGGTACTAATACACAGATACTATATTTTTACCCTATATACCAAAAATTATATACTCTGAATATACATATAGCTGCTTTGATATCCCTGGTATCAGAGACAGGTTGTCAATCATTGAAAGATTAAAATATCTTAATTTAGAGGTGAATACAGGAAAGTTGGTGAATACAAAAGAAAATATTAACATAAAGTGCAGAATACTATGGAAGAATCCAGTTTAAACTATGAGATCAGTGAGTGGAATAAGAAATTAAAACAAGTACAAGGTGAATATTTTACTAATATGATAAAAGATTGGCCCATAATAAGAGAAAAAGAATTATTTGTAATCAGAGGAATAGAAAAACTAAAAAAGATTCAGAGAAATAATATATTAAAAGAACAATTTGGTGTCACACCTAAAGCATTAAAGAAGACCATAATTAATACAAATCATAATCTGGTCACTACAAAAATAAATAAAGTAAGCCAGAATAAAACTAGTACTATGCCAAACACATGTAACATGAATATAGTACCGTCCACAAATAATATACCACATAAGGAAGAAAGAAAGGAGTTAATTGATAAACCACTCATTAAAGGTTACGAAGAGTTATATAATAATATAAGTGAAAATGAATTAGAATTATATAATAGTATAAATGAAGAAGAATTAGATTTAATTGAAGGAATGGCAACTGAGTTAATGAACCAAGTAGAATGTAATCATGATTGGATTAGAGGAAAGGGTGACTATAATATTAAGTGTGCATACTGCATCTACTACCCAAGTCAAGACAATAGATGCACATGCAATATTTGTTTAAAACAAGCCTGTGTTTCCTGTCTTGAATCAACGAACCAAAAATGGAGACAAGAAGTAGAAATAGAACCTGAAGATAGAATCTTGTCTAGTAGAGTTAGAATTCTAGAAAACAGAGTCAACTCTCTAGAAACAGAATTAGAAGAAATAAAATATATGCTAGCTCAAAATAAAACCCCTGTAGTTACAGAATCAGGTAAAGATAATATTGGTAGCACTGAGCTTAAAGACCAAATGGTAACTATAAAGGACAAAAAAGGTGAAAAAGTAATTCAGTTAAAGGATGCAATTACAAGCTTTGAAAATAGATATATCGTCAGATTACCCTTTAGAGAAATATTAGGGATTAGAATACCAATAAAAATAATATTGAAGCCAAATATTACCTATAAAATATTAGCATTACTAGATACCGGTTGTACGAAGAATATCATTCATGATAAATATTTTGCAAAATGTCCAGAAATTGTTGAAACCATATCTGATAATAAAGCCGAAATATCAACAGATATGTCGGGCACAAAGAAGCTACATAATCAATTAGCATACAATATAGAAGCATATATAAATGGTACCAAATATATTATAGATGAAATTACAATTAGAGACCTATCCATGATAAATGACGATATGATTCTAGGCCTAAGGTTTTTGCAAAATTCTCTACAAACTACTATTATACATGAAGCAGGTGTTACGTTTGTTCCTTACCAAGATAATATGTCGTATATTTCTGAAATATATAAGCAAAAGAAAACTCTAGAGACATATAACAAAGCTATTAAAAATAGTTCTAATGTGAAAATTACTGAAATAAATTCTGAAGAAGAACTTAGTACAGACCTAGAGATATATCATATAGAAAATACTTGTATAGAGTGCATTGGGCTACAATCATTCGCTCCAAATTGGTACATGTAACACCCTAAAAATTTCTCCAAAACAAAATAGGTGAAAATGATTTAATTATGAATTTGTGAGCATTTAACCTAGGGGTTAAATAATTTTTGTTGAATTAAAATTATAGTGACAACATGTTTATGCATTCATGCTGGTGCATCATATTTATCTGAGTGTCTGGTTTTTGCCAAAACTTGGTTTGAATTCAAATTCACTTTGAAATGGTTTGAAAATGTGTTGAAAATAAATTGGAAAAGAGTTCTTATTCTTTTCTTCTCCCTCCCTTGCAACCGGCCCAAGCGGCCTGGCGGCCCAAGCCCGCCGGCGCTACCTCCCTTTTCCTTTCCCCGCGCTGGGCCTCCCTCCTCCTCTCTCTTTCGCCTCTGCGGCCCAGCAGGCCGGCCCGCTCGCGCCCGCGTAGCCGCTTGCAACCGCCGCCTCCCTTTTCTCAGTCGCCGACGCCACGGGCCCGCGTGTCAGCTCCCTCCTCCCTCCTTCTCTGCGTCGCCGCCGAGCGCAACCGCCGCGGCCGCACGCTCCCGTTTCTCCCGCGCGCTTCACCCACGACCCCGTCTCTCCCTCGTCCTTTTAGTGGACGCGGTCTCCACCCCCACTCCTTTTTCCCTCTTTCTCTCCCGCAGCGCCGCACAGCAGAGCACCCAAGCAACCGTGCCGAGCATCTCCGTGCCATCGCCGCCGCCACCGCAGTCGAGCCGCCGATTCGGCACCGCTCCGGCCGTTCGCGACCTCCCCCGAGCTCCGCCGCGTCGCAGTGAAGTTGCCGAACCTGCTCCTTCCTTTTCTTTCGCTAGGTTTAGCCCTAACCGCCGCCGTTCGTCCGTGCAGTCCGCCGCCGACCGCCGTTCGCCGCGGACCGCCACCTCCTCCGTTCGTTTCACCCCGGTGAGCACCCCCTTGGCTTCCCCTATCTCCCTGTCCGCTTGGTTTAGCCTAGGGTAGGCTCCGCGGCCGAGTCCGCGAGCTCCGCCGTGCCATCCATGGCGGAACCGCGCGCGACGTCGCGCAAAGCGCCGCGACGCCGCGGCCTGTGCACGCCGTCGACTTGCCCCGCGCGCGCACCCCTTGGACCTAATCCGCGCCGTCCATCTCTGATCCGGTGGCTCGAGTCAGCCGGTACCCTTTCGGGTGCCATTTTGCATAAGAGCCCCTGAGGATTTGCGGAATCAACCCGCACTCCCTTTAGTGCTATTCCCTGAGTCTTGGGAAACTCCCTTTAAGCCCCCTGTGCTTCCACTGTTTTGAGGCGCAGTCCAGCCGGCCGTCAATTTGTTTTAAAATTCAGCTTAAATTCCGATTTAAATTCAAATTGATTTCAGTCTATTTACAGATTTGCCACTACATTAAAATGCTTATAAAATCCACGTTTTAGCTCCGTTTTGACCCGTTCAAGTTGCGTTAGGTTCGTAATTTAGTTTCCTATCTGTATATGTCTCTGTTAGTCGGCGTAGATCTGTTTAGTTTCAGAGTTTATGTTAATCTTGTTTAGGTCTTTAGAAACACCGTTTCGGCCGTATCTTTCGCATAGTAACTCCGTTTTCGGTGAACCAAAACTTGTTGTGATCGTAGAAACGCGTACTTTAGTTTTATCAAAGTTTTATTTCTGTTTATTACTGTTTGGTGTACTGTTCTAATGATAGCCTTGTTTGCTTTGTATATGTATGCGTCTGGAATGCGTGGTGATGTTCTGTGATCGAGTAGACGGTGAGTCGGTGTGGTACGATCAGGACCCTTCTTTCATCGACCAGCAGGAAGACCAGCTCTTCGACAACCAAGGCAAGTTAGTATGGGATCTCCTTGTCACCTATTTCACTTTACCATTAAATTACTCATTTATGCATGTGTCCAATTGAGCAACCTTAGAGACCCACTTAGCTTTGTTATCTGTGATGTTCTTGACTCCGGGGGATATATGCATATGGGTAGAATGCTAGTGCCAACTGACTTATAACTGATCCAGTCCAATGATGAATTTTGTTCTCATGATGATATGTTGTTAAACGGTTAATAAAACTTGCTGTTAGCAAAAGCTGGGATTGACAGTGCTACCATGAGTGCTATATGGCTCTGGTTTTAGCTCAGTACACTGGACCTTTTCTAACTTGTTAGCGGTAACCCGGAAGGGCGCAAGAGGGGCTTGCCTCTACGGATGTAGGGCTGCTCCTGTTCCTATGAGTATAGCTGCGAAGGCCTTGTGCCATAGGAAAGGGGGGTTTGCTATGTCTGATTGCCAAGGAAACCTCGCGGCCCTAACCTGTTAGACGAACCAGCGAAAGGCTTCATAGTGTGCCCTACCGATCTACCTCGGAAGTGGATCAAGAGGTTGGCCGCCTCGGGCACAAGGGTAACACGGCTTGTGGGTAAAGATGCACAACCTCTGCAGAGTGTAAAACTGTTATAACAGCCGTGCTCACGGTCACGAGCGGCCCGAAAAACTAGCAGAACTATGATACCTGAATAACTGTTTACTTTATGTTGATGGTACCTTATGATGTCTTAATTATCTTTGTTGGACAAATGGATCATGGGTTAAGGGTTAAGCACCATATTCGTTTACCTTAATGCTAAAACGTTGCCAACTTAAAAGCTAACTGCAGTCAGCCAGTGTCAGCCTTTTTGAGCCTCATGAACCCTGTGTTAGCTTGCAAAGTACGAGAAGTACTTACGCTTGTTGTTTTTCTTCTTTTGGGCAAAATCCCGGATGGGTAACAGATGAAGGTGCAGTTGGCGACTTCCCAGAGGACTTCTAGGCTAGCTGTTTCCCCCAGTCAGCGTTCCCTGTGGAGTAGATCTTGTTAGCAGTTCAGTTATCTTTTGTTTCGCTTGATGTAAGACTTGTGTTGTTATTATCGTTATGTAATAAACAATGTGATAATGCCACCTTCTTGTAATTTGTCTAACTTATGTGTGTGATTGTTTCCTGGGCACACATGAGTATTCCGCCACAATTTTATCCTTAAAATTAGGGTGTGACAGTACAGAGATATAAAGTCCAAAAATGATATAGATAAAATTGTGAGAAGACTAGAAGATATACAAATTATTAGAGAAATACCCATGAAATATTGGGATAGGAACCCTATTATATGCAAAATAAATATTATAAATCCAGACTATATAATTAAAGCATGTCCAATAGAAGCTACCCCTAAAGATATTGAAGAATTGAAAATGCATGTAGAAGAATTATTAAAACTAGGAGCAATCAGAGAAAGTAAAAGCCAACATAGATCCACTGCCTTCATAGTAAGAAATCATACGGAGGAAGTAAGAGGAAAATCTAGAATGGTTATCAACTATAAAAGACTTAATGATAATACGATAGATGATGCATATAATATTCCTAACAAACAAGAATGGCTGAATAGAATACAAGGTAGCAAATATTTTTCTAAGTTTGATTTAAAAGCTAGATTTTGGCAAGTTAAAATGGCAGAAGAATCTATACCTTGGACGGCATTCACATGTCCTCAAGGTCATTATGAATGGCTTGTAATGCCATTAGGATTAAAAAATGCACCAGCATTATTCCAAAGGAAAATGCAAAATATATTTAACGAATACCAAAATTTTATATTAGTCTATGTTGATGACTTATTAATATTCTCAAAATCCTACAAAGAGCATATCTCTCATCTCGAAGCTTTCTTTAGAAAGGTAGAACAAAATGGGTTAATATTATCTAAAAAGAAAATGGATATATGCAAGGAGAAAATTAATTTCTTAGGTCATGAAATAGGAGAAGGAAAAATATATTTACAAGAAAATATTGCTAAAAAGATCTTACAATTTCCTGATAAAATGGAAGATAGAAAGGTTTTACAGCAATTTCTAGGAATTGTCAACTATGCAAGAAATTATATAGACAGCCTAGCAAAACTTGCGGGTCCTTTATATGCTAAATTAAGGAAAAATGGTCAAAAGTATTTCAATTCTGAAGATATAAAATTAGTCCAAATCATAAAGGAAAAAGTTAAAAACCTAAAACCATTAGAATTACCACTAGATAATTATTATTTCATCATAGAAACAGATGCATCTAAGTTAGGATGGGGAGCTATTTTAAAACAAAAGTCTAATAAATATTCTGCAAAAACTGAAGAAAAGATATGTAGATATGCCTCAGGAAGCTACAAACTAAAAACAGTTAACAATATCGATAGAGAAATACTTGCGGTTGTTCATGCAATAAATGCCTTTAGGTTATATTTAGGTTTCAAAGAATTTACGGTCTGAACAGATTGTGAGGCAATATGTAGATATTATAATCAAATTAATAGCAAGAAGAGTTCCACTAGAAGATGGGTTCTCTTTGAAGATATTATTACAGGAAATGGTTATAAAGTAGTCTTTGAGCATATTAAAGGCAAGGATAACAATTTGCCTGATATATTTTCTCGTGCCTCTATATTACAGGAATGAAGAAAGCAATGGGCTTTGGTGGCACTGAATATTTTACCTTCGGACAAGATAATAACCTAAAGGTGTTCCCACCAAATACCTTTAAATTCAAACCTAAAAATGATCATATTATCTTAGATGAGGTTCAAGAATGCATATTAGATAATTTCTGGTATCAATATAATAATAAAAGAGAAGATAAAGGTTATATGCTTTCAATATTAAATAGCTTAGCTGAATATTTTGAAACCATAAATGATATGCAAAAGCCCGCTACAAATATAAGACCACTAGCAAGAAGGCCTTTATATTTGTTATTTAATGGAGAAAGGCCACGATTATATGTTACATTCGAAAAATTAGTCGCTATGAAAATGGAAACCAGAGAAGGACTTTCTTGGAAAAAATATTTTGATATAAATGAAGCCTTAACTCAGGCAAGAATAGGATGCAGTCTTAACTACTATATAGAACCTGCAGCAAAAGAATATATCCAACGCCAAAAAATAAATCAAAATATAAGCATGGCAAATACCACACCCAATACAGTAAAAGAAGAAGGATCCTCCTCAAAAGGATCATACAAAGAAATATTGGTCAAAACAAGAGAGCCTCTAAATGAAGAATTCATTTCCCAAAAGCTTGGAGAAAAATTCGACAAAATACATCCAATATGGAAAAGGGAAATAAAACAAGAAATATTAGAAGAAGTCAGAGAAGAAATAAAGGAAACTTTTGATAAAATGAAAAAAGAATATGATGATATATACAAGTTATTTGAAGATGATGTCAAATCCGATGGCAACATGGATATGGATAAAACCCAGAATAACCAGTAATATTGATATGAATATATCAATCTCCGCGCGTGGAGGACCCAACCCCTCTACACCACGGAGCTGATAATGGTATTATCAGTTGTGAGGCCGGGAGAACGCCTACACCTCACCTCACATGGAATATATTGAAGGAATATATTATTCAATATCAGCGCTAATGATCATCGTTAACCCCTCATGATGGTGATGATGCTGTTGCGTGCCTTGGGACTTGCTCCTCGCTTGTTCCCTAGGCAGCAGTAGCACTCATGATGCTGATGGTGATGATGATGTTGCGTGCCTTGGGACTTGCTCCTCGCTTGTTCCCTAGGCAGCAGTAGCACTCATGATGCTGATAGTGATGATGATGTTGCGTGCCTTGGGACTTGCTCCTCGCTTCTTCCCTAGGCAGCAGTATAATGGTGTGTGATGCCCGCGGGACTTGCTCCCTGCTGAGTCCCGAGGCGTCAGCCTCAAAAGCATCGGCGATGCTCATCCATGGCCGTGCTGATCTACCTGCGCGAGGCGGTGCGCGCAGCTGTGAGATACAAGACGCCGCAGCATTGTGCCTGGAGACGGCTGGCGAGCATGACGAACGGCGGTGCGCTGTCGCTGCTGGAGCTCGATGGCTGTCCCTGACGTGTCCAAGAATAAAGCTGGTGGTGCTCCTATAAAGCCTTCGCCGGAGAGAAGACCAACACACGATTGGAAACACGAGCAGAAAGGAAGCGAACCAGAGGCAGAGCCTCAGTGAGCAGAGAGTTCACCACACCCACCTGTAGCCTCTCACCCACCTTGTAGCATAGCAGTAGCGAGCGTGAGCGGGTGCCTCGCCTGTCCCGAGGTAAGCTTGTGCTCCGTCCGTCCGGGGCTTCCCGAAAGGGAAAGCCGTATGTAATCGAGTCTGTTTTAATGGAGTAGTCGGTCTTTGAAAATCCCTGCTGTTCTTTGGTCTGGTCTCACGAGATGAGCGTCTACGCTAGGGACCCTATAGGAGAAACCTCTGCGTGTGTTTTGTTCTCGTTTAGCCTGAGTCTGGCGCCTGTGAGAACCCTTGTTGCGCGTAGAGAAGTGTTCCCTTCGGGTGGAACTGCCTGGGGAGACGGTGGTTGCTCGTCGAAGTGTGTTCTGGCTGGGGAATATTGGGGAAAGGCGGTCCGTTCCTTTGAATATCGGCTCGAGAGAAGTATGGCGAGTACCGAGTAGGACTCACACACCCGAAGCACGCACGAGTCTGTCGTCTTGCAGGCCTCGCAAGCCTCCGAGATCCTGTACACACATATCATATACAGAAAATATACTCAGCATATACTGAAGCATACCTGAGTAATAAATATCTGGTACTAATACACAGATACTGTATTTTTACCCTATATACCAAAAATTATATACTCTGAATATACATATAGCTGCTTTGATATCCCTGGTATCATAATCAGCTAAATACCATTGTAGACCTAATATATAACTTTTTTATATCTTGGGGAAAAAGACAAGATATTCTTGATAATAAATTTGAAAGTTTAGTAAACGAATACCAAAAGCTTGCTGAAAAATATTGTGGACTAAATAATAAGATTGATATTATATTACATAAATTAGAAGAAGCCAAAGGAAGGCAATATACAGTCTGTAAAAATAACGATTATATTAAAGAAGAGATCATATCTTTAGGTAAGAATTTTATTAAAGCAGACATATTGAAAGAATCTTCAGCTGAGATCTTAGAAGTTAAAAGATTAGTGAAGGAAATAAAAACTTTAATCTTATCATAAGTCATATGTCCGAATATACTCAAGCATTATCAGAAGTTGCAAAATATTTAACGCCACCTGTAGGATTCTCTGATCACGACTCTCCAAAAGAAGATTCCAAAATTATAATAAGACAGAATAATACTATTCTTCAGCTGTTAATTCAAGTTTTACAAAAACTAAACTCTGAGTGCCATAAAACAGATATAGTACTAGCCTCTTCAGGAATAATAGCATCTTCATATTCAATCAATTCAGAAAAATGGAATTACCTACGAATACCATCAGAAGAGACCAAGCCCTCCAGTTAGTAAGACAAGACTCAAAACCCTTAGGTATAAGGCACAGGTTGTCTTTATCATGCAAAAAAGATGATATTGAGAATCTAGAGGAAGTCATTGATATTCAAAAAGACTTAGAAAGATATCAGAATGATACCTTGAGAAAAATAAGACCCCAACAAGTATATCATATGGGAATATTTGAAAATAAAAGTGGATTATATAGAATATCTACAGAAGTAGAGCTAAGTGTTCTTACTCAACCAGTTGATTTAAGAATAGTAAGTAAGAATATTGAAAATGAACTCATATATTCTGGTTACAAATATATTCACCAAGGAATGTATATCATAGGAGTAAAAGGTTTGACTAGAAAGAAATTAGGAACAAAAGTTCTAATAACCTTGCTAGATAAAAGATGGGGAACCACAGATAAAGCTGCTTTAGGATTTATGGAAGGAGATATGAATGAAAATAAATTAATAACATATATAGCTCCAGACTTAATGATGCCTGTTAAAGAATTCGCTGAAAAAATGAGCTTTGGTTTTCAAACCAAAGGATATGAAGACTTTAAGGGTACCAATTTATTAGTAAGCATAGAGTTCATAGGAAGATTAACAAATAGAAGTAGTTCAAGATATAGAGTAAATGTCAGTGATGTTATAGAAAGTATGCAATCTAAAGGCATAAAGTTTATGAGTCCTCTTAAAATAAGTTCTGAAGAAAGAGCAGGAGAAGAATGGAATATAAGTAGTTTAATAGAAAAGAAAGAGTTAAAACAACCAGAAAATTATATTAGTTACCAAAATTGTGAAGGAGCTTGTAGTATTAGGTTTACAAATTATAAATCTGCAGCATTAGATGAGCCCGATGTACCTACTGGAAATAATAAAAGAATAACTGAATGTATGGAAATAACAAATATAGAAGAAGAAATTGCTCACTGGCAACAAAACTTAAAGCATATAGAGTGGGAATATAAACATTCTATGACTATGGAATGGCCTAAAATAAGAGAAAAAGAGTTATATTATATTAGAGAAATAGCAAGATTACAAAGAAAGCAAAAAGAAATTATGATAGCCAAAAATAAATCTAAAGAAGAAGAAAAAATAATTAAGAACAATAATATAGAGAATAATATGACCACTCCTAGGAAAATAGTTATCAATGAAACAAATATTACATCAGATATAAGTACCTCTAATATTATAAGTGAAGAAGAACAATGGGATATAAATAATAATCTTTTGTTAGAAAGCTTTGAAGAAGAAGAAGAAACAGAAGAAGTATCATTATCCCAAAATAATAGCCTTAATAAGGCCGAATTATATAGTGACTTAGATGATGAAAACATATATAATTTGAATAACTCAATGGAAGCTATGGAAGTAGAAATGGGGAGTTTAAAGAGGAGGAGAGCTCAAACCGGTGAAACCGGTGAAACCTCAATGAAAAATGAAGGAGAAAATGAAAGACCCACAAGAAGGGCAGGGAGATGGCCACCTCAACAAGAACCATTTCAACCCACATATATTCCTGGACAATATAAATATATGGGAAATAAATGTAGAGGATTTGAAAGGGCTGTAAAATTCCAAAACTCAAGGAGTGATGGTGCAATATTAAATTTAGCTGCTCATGACCCCATAGACTGGCCTAATGTACTTAGCATCTGGAAAGGCTTAATAGTCCAAAAGTATATACAAAACCAGCATACTATAGGCAATAAGGTTGAAGATATGATTACATACTTAGAAACTTTTCTTGGGGAAACAGTAAAAGTTTTATGGGAAGAATGGGTAGAATCATACCCTAATTTATATGGAGAATTAAAAAGAGCCGGAAACAACCCTAATAACTTTGCAAATATGATATCTAATATTTTAATAGCAGAAGATCCAGAGATTGGATACACAACTCTACAAAATGATAGGTTAAGGGAATTAGAAAACTCACCTTAACAGGTTGGAAAGGCATAAAAGAATTTTCCCAACATTTTCTATATAATGCCTCCACTGCAAAGCAAGGATATAATAAAGCCATAGTAGAAAAATATTTTAATAAGCTACCAGATCCTTTAGGAACTATGATATTTGAAGAATATAAAAAGTCCTCTGAAGGATGTGTAGTAAACATTTCACAAGCCATAATGTTTGTGTTTAAACAGCTCCGAAAAATATGCACAAGCATACAAGCCCAGAGATCTATGAAGAGATCAGAATATGGGTTTTGCAATAAGATTATACAAATACCTATGACATATGGAGAAGAAAGACATATTAAGAAAAAATATTATAAGCCATATCAAAGAAATAATCAACACTTTAAAACAAAGAAAAGATTCTTCTTAAGAAGATCAGATAATATAGCTCCATTTTTACACAAAAGAAATGTAAGAAGATATAATTCAAGAAAAACCTATGACAAAACATGTAGGTGCTTTATATGTAATTCACCTGATCACCTGAGCAAAACTTGCCCTAACAAAGATCAAAAGAGATATTCTAGTAAATATGAAGAACAGGAAAAAGTATTCATTATAGACAGTGTCAATGAAAATATACTGGTATGCGATGATGAAATAAAGGATGATGAATCAATCTACTCTATCATAGAAACTGATGAAATAGAAAATGATTTATCAGAAAATGAATCTAGTGGGGAAGAGGTAGATTTAATAGAAGAATTAGCAGGACTGACTCTCGAAATGATGGAACAAATAAGCTTAGATAATATTATAGATACAAAATTACCACATACGAAATATTATAGTCTCACTAATTCATGTTCTCATTCCGCAGGAATGGACAATGAAAAAGGTGAAGACAAGAAGGGAGGTCAGCTTATAACTAATAATTTATCACAATCCTATATAATAGTGGACACAGATATATATCGCTATAATATACCTTACGAATTTCTTATTCCCCGCATAAGCTTCAAAACAGAACAAATATTATCATATTTCCCACAAGAAATTACTAATCTCATATGGGAAAAATACGCTAAAAAACAGGAAAGAATATTCCTGGATATTCAAAGCCTCTTTATGAAGCTTTATAAAGGAACTGAAAAACATCCAGGAATAGTAATCAATATTCATACTTTACCATTATTACATATAGATGAGGTTTTAATAATTAAACCTCATCACACATATCTTATATTAAAAGCAGATATAAATCTAAAATATTTCAACAATATACAAAGACATGCATCTCAAAATATTTCTTTACAAACACTGATTGACCACGAGCTGGTCCATAATATATATGGAACCTTAGAAGAGGTACATAAATCAGATCTTGGAATTATTACTAAAGAAGCTTGTAAAAAACTCTCGTATCTCAAAGGAAGATATAAAATCATATTTTATTCCATACCACCAAAGTTTACAAGACCAATAAGGCCAGCATCTCATGATATTTATATTACAAAGGGAATTTACTATTTCCCAACCATATGTTCTTCAGAAATATCTAAAGAACAAGAAGAATTATTTTCCAAGAATACCAATCATGACAATTGGAGAATATTTAATGAAACTAAGGAATTAGAAGGAAATATCAAGTTTGATCCAGAATATCACATGATATATCAAAACAGGATAATAAGAGTATTTTTACAAGAGCGCATTAACTTTAACATGCCAAAGAGAGGATTAGGAAGAATAATAACACCAAACTACGGAAAAGAAACACAACTACGAAAAGAATATCAACAATTTCTGGCATGGTATGAGACATGGCAGCCAGAATGGAATGATACTGATCCACTATCCGAATTGGAAGACTAAATTTTCATACACATAAGGCAACATACCCAGAATAACCAGTAATATTGATATGAATATATCAATCTCCGCGCGTGGAGGACCCAACCCCTCTACACTACGGAGCTGATAATGATATTATCAGTTGTGAGGCCGGGAGGACGCCTACACCTCACCTCACATGGAATATATTGAAGGAATATATTAATCAATATCAGCGCTAATGATCATCGTTAACCCCTCATGATGGTGATATTGAAGGAATGTATTAATCAATATCAGCGCTAATGATCATCATTAACCCCTCATGATGGTGATAATGATGTTGCGTGTCGTGGGACTTGCTCCTCGCTTGTTCCCTAGGCAGCAGTATAATGGTGTGTGATGCCCGCGGGACTTGCTCCCTGCTGAGTCCCGAGGCGTCAGCCTCAAAAGCATCGGCGATGCTCATCCATGGTCGTGCTGATCTACCTGCGCGAGGTGGTGCGCGCAGCTGTGAGATACAAGACGCCGCAGCAGTGTGCCTGGAGACGGCTGGCGAGCATGACGAACGGCGGTGCGCTGTCGCTGCTAGAGCTCGATGGCTGTCCGTGACGTGTCCAAGAATAAAGCTCGTGGTGCTCCTATAAAGCCTTCGCCGGAGAGAAGACCAACACACGATTGAAAAACACGAGCAGAAAGGAAGCGAACTAGAGGCAGAGCCTCAGTGAGCAGAGAGTTCACCACACCCACCTGTAGCCTCTCACCCACCTTGTAGCATAGCAGTAGCGAGCGTGAGCGGGTGCCTCGCCTGTCCCGAGGTAAGCTTGTGCTCCGTCCGTCCGGGGCTTCCGGAAAGGGAAAGCCGTATGTAATCGAGTCTGTTTTAATGGAGTAGTCGGTCTTTGAAAATCCCTGGTGTTCTTTGGTCTGGTCTCACAAGATGAGCGTCTACGCTAGGGACCCTATAGGAGAAACCTCTGCGTGTGTTTTGTTCTCGTTTAGCCTGAGTCTGGCGCCTGTGAGAACCCTTGTTGCGCGTAGAGAAGTGTTCCCTTCGGGTGGAACTGCCTGGGGAGACGGTGGTTGCTCGTCGAAGTGTGTTCTGGCTGGGGAATATTGGGGAAAGGCGGTCCGTTCCTTTGAATATCGGCTCGAGAGAAGTATGGCGAGTACCGAGTAGGACTCACACACCCGAAGCACGCACGAGTCTGTCGTCTTGCAGGCCTCGCAAGCCTCCGAGATCCTGTACACACGCATATCATATACAGAAAATATACTCAGCATATACTGAAGCATACCAGAGTAATAAATATCTGGTACTAATACACAGATACTGTATTTTTACCCTATATACCAAAAATTATATACTCTGAATATACATATAGCTCCTTTGGTATCCCTGGACCACGGATATCAAAGCAGCTATATGTATATTCAGAGTATATAATTTTTGGTATATAGGGTAAAAATACAGTATCTGTGTATTAGTACCAGATATTTATTACTCAGGTATGCTTCAGTATATGCTGAGTATATTTTTTGTATATGATATGCGTGTGTACAGGATCTCGGAGACTTGCGAGGCCTGCAAGACGACAGACTCGTGCGTGCTTCGGGTGTGTGAGTCCTACTCGGTACTCGCCATACTTCTCTCGAGCCGATATTCAAAGGAACGGACCGCCTTTTCCCAATATTCCCCTGCCAGAACACACTTCGACGAGCAACCACCGTCTCCCCAGGCAGTTCCACCCGAAGGGAACACTTCTCTACGCGCAACAAGGGTTCTCACAGGCGCCAGACTCAGGCTAAACGAGAACAAAACACACGCAAAGGTTTCTCCTATAGGGTTCCTAGCGTAGACGCTCATCTCGTGAGACCAGACCAAAGAACAGCAGAGATTTTCAAAGACCGACTACTCCATTAAAACAGACTCGATTACATACGGCTTTCCCTTTCGGGAAGCCCCGGACGGACGGAGCACAAGCTTACCTCGGAACAGGCGAGGCACCCGCTCACGCTCGCTACTGCTATGCTACAAGGTGGGTGAGAGGCTACAGGTGGGTGTGGTGAACTCTCTGCTCACTGAGGCTCTGCCTCTGGTTCGCTTCCTTTCTGCTAGTGTTTCCGATCGTGTGTTAGTCTTCTCTCCGACGAAGGCTTTATACGAGCACCACCAGCTTTATTCTTGGACACGTCAGGGACAGCCATCGAGCTCCAGCAGCGCCAACGCACCGACGTTCGTCATGCTCGCTAGCCGTCTCCAGGCACACTGCTGCGACGTCTTGTATCTCATAGCTGCGCGCACCGCCTCGCGCAGGTAGATCAGCACGGCCATGGATGAGCATCGCCGATGCTTTTGAGGCTGACGCCTCGAGACTCAGCAGGGAGCATGTCCCGCGGGCATCACACACCGTTATACTGCTGCCTAGGGAACAAGCGAGGAGCAAGTCCCACGGCACGCAGTATCATTATCACCATCATGAGGGGTTAACGATGATCATTAGCGCTGATATTGATTAATATATTCCTTCAATATGTTCCATGTGAGGTGAGGTGTAGGCGTCCTCCCGGCCTCACAAGTGATAATACCATTATCAGCTCTGTGGTGTAGAGGGGTTGGGTCCTCCACGCGCGGAGATTGATATATTCATATCAATATTACTGGTTATTCTGGGTTTTATCCATATCCATGTTGCCATCGGATTTGACATCATCTTCAAATAACTTGTATATATCATCATATTCTTTTTTCATTTTATCAAAAATTTCCTTTATTTCTTCTCTGACTTCTTCTAATATTTCTTGTTTTATTTCCCTTTTCCATATTGGATGTATTTTGTCGAATTTTTCTCCAAGCTTTTGGGAAATGAATTCTTCATTTAGAGGCTCTCTTGTTTTGACTAATATTTCTTTGTATGATCCTTTTGAGGAGGATCCTTCTTCTTTTACTGTATTGGGTGTGGTATTTGCCATGCTTATATTTTGATTTATTTTTTGGCGTTGGATATATTCTTTTGCTGCAGGTTCTATATAGTAGTTAAGACCGCATCCTATTCTTGCCTGAGTTAAGGCTTCATTTATATCAAAATATTTTTTCCGAGAAAGTCCTTCTCTGGTTTCCATTTTCATAGCGACTAATTTTTCGAATGTAACATATAATCCTGGCCTTTCTCCATTAAATAACAAATATAAAGGCCTTCTTGCTAGTGGTCTTATATTTGTAGCGGGCTTTTGCATATCATTTATGGTTTCAAAATATTCAGCTAAGCTATTTAATATTGAAAGCATATAACCTTTATCTTCTCTTTTATTATTATATTGATACCAGAAATTATCTAATATGCATTCTTGAACCTCATCTAAGATAATATGATCATTTTTAGGTTTGAATTTAAAGGTATTTGGTGGGAACACCTTTAGGTTATTATCTTGTCCGAAGGTAAAATATTCAGTGCCACCAAAGCCCATTGCTTTCTTCATTCCTGTAATATAGAGGCACGAGAAAATATATCAGGCAAATTGTTATCCTTGCCTTTAATATGCTCAAAGACTACTTTATAACCATTTCCTGTAATAATATCTTCAAAGAGAACCCATCTTCTAGTGGAACTCTTCTTGCTATTAATTTGATTATAATATCTACATATTGCCTCACAATCTGTTCGGACCGTAAATTCTTTGAAACCTAAATATAACCTAAAGGCATTTATTGCATGAACAACCGCAAGTATTTCTCTATCGATATTGTTAACTGTTTTTAGTTTGTAGCTTCCTGAGGCATATCTGCATATCTTTTTTTCATTTTTTGCAGAATATTTATTAGGCTTTTGTTTTAAAATAGCTCCCCATCCTAACTTAGATGCATCTGTTTCTATGATGAAATAATAATTATCTAGTGGTAATTCTAATGGTTTTAGGTTTTTAACTTTTTCCTTTATGATTTGGACTAATTTTATATCTTCAGAATTGAAATACTTTTGACCATTTTTCCTTAATTTAGCATATAAAGGACCAGCAAGTTTTGCTAGGCTGTCTATATAATTTCTTGCATAGTTGACAATTCCTAGAAATTGCTGTAAAACCTTTCTATCTTCCATTTTATCAGGAAATTGTAAGATCTTTTTAGCAATATATTCTTGTAAATATATTTTTCCTTCTCCTATTTCATGACCTAAGAAATTAATTTTCTCCTTGCATATATCTATTTTCTTTTTAGATAATATTAACCCATTTTGTTCTACCTTTCTAAAGAAAGCTTCGAGATGAGAGATATGCTCTTTGTAGGATTTTGAGAATATTAATAAGTCATCAACATAGACTAATATAAAATTTTGGTATTCGTTAAATATGTTTTGCATTTTCCTTTGGAATAATTGCTGGTGCATTTTTTAATCCTAATGGCATTACAAGCCATTCATAATGACCTTGAGGACATGTGAATGTCGTCCAAGGTATAGATTCTTCTGCCATTTTAACTTGCCAAAATCCAGCTTTTAAATCAAACTTAGAAAAATATTTGCTACCTTGTATTCTATTCAGCCATTCTTATTTGTTAGGAATATTATATGCATCATCTATCGTATTATCATTAAGTCTTTTATAGTTGATAACCATTCTAGATTTTCCTCTTACTTCCTCCGTATGATTTCTTACTATGAAGGCAGTGGATCTATGTTGGCTTTTACTTTCTCTAATTGCTCCTAGTTTTAATAATTCTTCTACATGCATTTTAAATTCTTCAATATCTTTAGGGGTAGCTTCTATTGGACATGCTTTAATTATATAGTCTGGATTTATAATATTTATTTTGCATATAATAGGGTTCCTATCCCAATATTTCATGGGTATTTCTCCAATAATTTGTATATCTTCTAGTCTTCTCACAATTTTATCTATATCATTTTTGGACTTTATATCTCTGTGCCAATTTGGAGCGAATGATTGTAGCCCAATGCACTCTATACAAGTATTTTCTATATGATATATCTCTAGGTCTGTACTAAGTTCTTCTTCAGAATTTATTTCAGTAATTTTCACATTAGAACTATTTTTAATAGCTTTGTTATATGTCTCTAGAGTTTTCTTTTGCTTATATATTTCAGAAATATACGGCATATTATCTTGGTAAGGAACAAACGTAACACCTGCTTCATGTATAATAGTAGTTTGTAGAGAATTTTGCAAAAACCTTAGGCCTAGAATCATATCATCATTTATCATGGATAGGTCTCTAATTGTAATTTCATCTATAATATATTTGGTACCATTTATATATGCTTCTATATTGTATGCTAATTGATTATGTAGCTTCTTTGTGCCCGACATATCTGTTGATATTTCGGCTTTATTATCAGATATGGTTTCAACAATTTCTGGACATTTTGCAAAATATTTATCATGAATGATATTCTTCGTACAACCGGTATCTAGTAATGCTAATATTTTATAGGTAATATTTGGCTTCAATATTATTTTTATTGGTATTCTAATCCCTAATATTTCTCTAAAGGGTAATCTGACGATATATCTATTTCCAAAGCTTGTAATTGCATCCTTTAACTGAATTACTTTGTCACCTTTTTTATCCTTTATAGTTACCATTTGGTCTTTAAGCTCAGTGCTACCAATATTATCTTTACCTGATTCTGTAACTACAGGGGTTTTATTTTGAGCTAGCATATATTTTATTTCTTCTAATTCTGTTTCTAGAGAGTTGACTCTGTTTTCTAGAATTCTAACTCTACTAGACAAGATTCTATCTTCAGGTTCTATTTCTACTTCTTGTCTCCATTTTTGGTTTGTTGATTCAAGACAGCAAACACAGGCTTGTTTTAAACAAATATTGCATGTGCATCTATTGTCTTGACTTGGGTAGTAGATACAGTATGCACACTTAATATTATAGTCACTCTTTCCTCTAATCCAATCATGATTACATTCTACTTGGTTCATTAACTCAGTTGTCATTCCTTCAATTAAATCTAATTCTTCTTCATTTATACTATTATATAATTCTAATTCATTTTCACTTATATTATTATATAACTCTTCGTAACCTTTAATGAGTGGTTTATCAATTAACTCCTTTCTTTCTTCCTTATGTGGTATATTATTTGTGGACGGTACTATATTCATGTTACATGTGTTTGGCATAGTACTAGTTTTATTCTGGCTTACTTTATTTATTTTTGTAGTGACCAGATTATATTTGTATTAATTATAGTCTTCTTTAATGCTTTAGGTGTGACACCAAATTGTTCTTTTAATATATTATTTCTCTGAATCTTTTTTAGTTTTTCTATGCCTCTGATTACAAATAATTCTTTTTCTCTTATTATGGGCCAATCTTTTATCATATTAGTAAAATATTCACCTTGTACTTGTTTTAATTTCTTATTCCACTCACTGATCTCATAGTTTAAACTGGATTCTTCCATAGTATTCTGCACTTTATGTTAATATTTTCTTTTGTATTCACCAACTTTCCTATATTCACCTCTAAATTAAGATATTTTAATCTTTCAATGATTGACAACGTGGCTCTGATACCAGGGATATCAAAGCAGCTATATGTATATTCAGAGTATATAATTTTTGGTATATAGGGTAAAAATACAGTATCTGTGTATTAGTACCAGATATTTATTACTCAGGTATGCTTCAGTATATGCTGAGTATATTTTCTGTATATGATATGCGTGTGTACAGGATCTCGGAGGCTTGCGAGGCCTGCAAGACGACAGACTCGTGCGTGCTTCGGGTGTGTGAGTCCTACTCGGTACTCGCCATACTTCTCTCGAGCTGATATTCAAAGGAACGGACCGCCTTTCCCCAATATTCCCCAGCCAGAACACACTTCGACGAGCAACCACCGTCTCCCCAGGCAGTTCCACCCGAAGGGAACACTTCTCTACGCGCAACAAGGGTTCTCACAGGCGCCAGACTCAGGCTAAACGAGAACAAAACACACGCAGAGGTTTCTCCTATAGGGTCCCTAGCGTAGACGCTCATCTCGTGAGACCAGACCAAAGAACAGCAGGGATTTTCAAAGACCGACTACTCCATTAAAACAGACTCGATTACATACGGCTTTCCCTTTCGGGAAGCCCCGGACGGACGGAGCACAAGCTTACCTCGGGACAGGCGAGGCACCCGCTCACGCTCGCTACTGCTATGCTACGAGGTGGGTGAGAGGCTACAGGTGGGTGTGGTGAACTCTCTGCTCACTGAGGCTCTGCCTCTGGTTCGCTTCCTTTCTGCTAGTGTTTCCGATCGTGTGTTGGTCTTCTCTCCGGCGAAGGCTTTATAGGAGCACCACCAGCTTTATTCTTGGACACGTCAGGGACAGCCATCGAGCTCCAGCAGCGCCAACGCACCGCCGTTCGTCATGCTCGCCAGCCGTCTCCAGGCACACTGCTGCGGCGTCTTGTATCTCACAGCTGCGCGCACCGCGTCGCGCAGGTAGATCAGCACGGCCATGGATGAGCACGCCGATGCTTTTGAGGCTGACGCCTCGGGACTCAGCAGGGAGCAAGTCCCGCGGGCATCACACACCATTATACTGCTGCCTAGGGAACAAGCGAGGAGCAAGTCCCAAGGCACGCAGCATCATCATCACCATCATGTGGGGTTAACGATGATCATTAGCGCTGATATTGATTAATATATTCCTTCAATATATTCCATGTGAGGTGAGGTGTAGGCGTCCTATATATATATGTGTATATATATATATATATATAGATAGATAGGGATATATACTAATAAGCATATGTCCACATACATGTGCAAGGTTATAACTATGTGTGTGTATTTGAGTACCCATATAGGTGACAGGTGTTAATGGGCACGCAAATATACAGGGTTAAGAGCGTGATCGGGTTTATTATTTAGACTATGACTATTACCTTATTGCTATTATTATTATTATTATTATTATTATTATTATTATTATTATTATTATTATTATTATTATTATTTTATGTGAGAGAGTGTATGTATATCCGAGTATTCGTGCACGTGTTATAGTGTACACGCATGTTCGAATATACGGTGCTTAGATGGTACAACTACGAGTTAGCGTTACTATTAAAAGAAACAGAGCGACAAACATAAGTAGAATTTAATTGGGCATCAAAAATTAGAAAAAGGATATGAACGTGTAGGGTTAGATTTAGGAAGATTTTTGGTGGAAAGATTATGGGATTTGGAGTTTAGGTGATGGGGATATGAATTTTCTGGATTTATAGGCGAAACGCGAATGAGATTGTACTTGAAAAACATTTCGGGAATTTGGGTGATGGCAATGGAGTTGGAACAGTTTAGGTAGGTTTTGGGGTGGCTCTAGTTTATTTAGAAATTTTTTGGAATTTTTCTGGAAAGGAAAAATGGCTTACTTTAATCTCCCGCGTTCATTTTCGTGTGCGCGTAGCAATTTCCAAGCATGACCGTGGCTGACGCGTAGGCCAGAGCTGTTGGCTTGGTCGTTTGCACCATTCTGTGCACTTGCTTCTGCCTACGGTCTGGACTGCACGCTCCGTCTGGTTCTCCGGAAGGCAGGTGGTGCACTGGTGAGGCTGCCATGTGGGTCCCGTTCTGGTGACGTGGCGCCTCCCCATTGGGTGCTGCGACGTGGCCGGGGACACGGTCACGTGAAGAGGGCGCGACGCGTCCCCTGCCTCTCGCCCCTTCTGCGCGGTCAACGAGCGGTGAAACAGAGAGATGAAGGGAGTAGAGCAGGAAAGAGATAGGAAGGGAGAGAGAGGAGGAGGAGCGGCGGTGCTCGGGCACAGGTGAGGGAGGGGCCTCGGTGTGCCGACGGTCACGGACCAGAGATGCGCCGGCTCGGGCAAGGGTGTACGCAAAGAGCGCGGCGGTGCTCGGCTCCAGGCGGAGACGAAGAGCAGGGCAGCAGACGATGGCGGCGGCCGGGGCTTCGGCGAGGGCGGCTTCGGCAACAGCGGCTCCGGCGCGGTGGCGACGGGCCGGCTGCGGCACGGTGGCAGCTCGTGGCATAGGCATCGGGCTGGTCCGGCGCGGCTTCGGCAACTTCTTCAACGGCGGCCATGGCGGGCGCGACAGCGTGGGCTGGCCGCGGCCGCGTCCCGGTGATGGCGCTCGGCCTCGAGCGGCGCTGGACGTGCAGCGGCTGGCTTCGGCAACGGCGGTCGCAGTTCCAGTCGGGACATCGGCGTGGCGACCGCAGCGCGGAGAGCTCGGCAGCGATCCAAGCGTTATCGGCATCTCCATCGCGTGCTCGTGCTTGGGCGGTTGCAGAGCAGCAGGCAAGCGGCAGGGCAGCGGCGGCTCCGGCGTCTGCTGCACCGGCGAGCTGGGCGAGCGAGCGGTCAGGGCGGTGGCTCGTGCTCTGCGTCCTCGGGCACCAGCGTCGGCGACCCCGTCACAGAGAGCTCAGCAGCATCCCGTCACGCCGGGCGTCGGGCTGGAGCTCCGAGCTCCGAGGTTCTCTGGCGACCTGCAATGGCGAGCTCCCCGCCTCCTTTTATAGGCGGAGTATGGCGGTGGAGCATAGTGAGTCGTTGCAGCACAGCAAGTCAGCGGCTACAGCGCGATAGTGGAGCTCAGCAGGCGAGGCCCTGCTATGCGGAGGCGACGCGGTGGAGATGAAGGCCCTTAATGATGGGTCCCGTGTGCTGGTGGAGAAATATCTCCGGCGACCAGCTTGGGCGGTTGGCTGGGAAAATATCTCCGGCAGCTCCCGTAGCAGGCAAGGCAGTGCCCGTGCTGTAATGACTCCTTGGCCAGACTTCGCGGAAGGAAGCTTGGGCAGACTTCGCCGAAGGAAGACGAATCATTGCCGCTGGCTTTTGCTACTGAGGAAAATATCTGCTCGGGCCTATGCTTCACGTGCACGGGGAGGGTGGCTTTGAGCCAGGGAGAGAGTGCACAGTAGGAGAACTTCATTGTGGAATGATTTTTAGTTCCAGAAATTAAATATGAGATGGAAGGGGGTTCGGAAATTCAAGGAATGAGATGGAAAGTTTTAGGAATATTTCTGGTGCCGCAAATAAATTCTAGAAAACAAACATACAAGCATTCAATCAAACAATTATTCTAAAATGTATATGGTGAATTTTGATGCAAGGTTTTTAGAGAATCATTTTAAAATGGTTTTGCGAAAAAAATAACTAGTTAAGTTTTAATTTGTTGTAAATTTTAAAAAGTTCAAATTTTTAGTGATTTTAAATGATGCAAAACATAGTGTTACAACACTCCTCATCGGTCACCTTTACCTCGGACCTAGCAAACTCAAGCTCTTTAAGCGCCTCATTTATCTTGGCCTTAAACTCGTTGCGCTCACGGATAGCACGCTTGAGTTGCTTGTCCTGACCGAGAACTGCATGGACCAGAGAATCGCGCTCATCGGTAAGACGATCGACAAGAGAAGAGGTTGATACCTCGGAAGCATTGTCGTTGTCGGCGGCGGCGGCATCGGTGTCCTTTGACTAGCACTTGCGGTCCTCTTTGTGACGGAACCGTACTGATTATAAGAACTCAAGTACCGTCTTAGTCAAATTCATCTGACATCGACCCGTACTTGAATCCATATAACCTCGGTAGTCCGGAAATCTCGAAGGATTTCAAACATCGTACAACATTTAGGATCACATCGTTCAAGTATTGCATTCGTAAGGATACATCACAGATAAACGAAACCGAATTTAAACATCAGAGTGCGAAAATAAAGAGTTATTACAATACTGAGTTTTAAAGTGTGGAAGCTTAAATAAGTTTTGAAACACGACCACCACACACGTGGTCCAGATAAAACATTCTGTGATAACTTAACTCAACTCAAGTCACTCCTCCTTTTTCAGATAATGTGCCACCAACAGTCTTAGTCCAGCAAAAGAAAAGGGGAAGCTTCTGGACGACTCTGCCCTGGGCCTACTCCTCGTCACCCTCCACCGGGTAGAGGCAGTGCTTACAATAGCCATAGTACACCTGACCATCTGCAACAAACGAGATAAACCCTGAGTACAGGAATGTACTCAGCTTGACATACTTGTCCAACTGAAAATAAATGACACCAAGGATATGCAAGGCTTTCTGGTGGAGCTGGGATCTTTCGTTGCGAAAAGCTCAAATTAAGAGGAGTATTTAATGACATTGGTGAGCTGTCAATTTTAGACCTACCTTTTAAATTCTAGATTTGCACCTGAACTATTCATACACTTGAGTCTAACAAACAAATAATATAACTATATCCAGTTGACTTATCCACATTTTAGTTCAACCTTTAAACATCACATGGAGTTGTATCGTGGTGAAGCTCGCCATAGTTTCCCACTAACCGGGGGAGACGGCGACTCGAATCGAATTCCAAACCAGCTGGTGAAAGACCTTTAATACCAACCCACACTTTCCCCGTCGGGTCCATGCATTGGGTAACCGCCCGATGCTTGTTCGTGGTGGTAATCGTCGCGGCTCACAGCACGGACCACCCAATTGGAACTATACGATGGTCATTCCGAGGCAGATCGTGTTTCCATACTAGAGGGTGTGACACGGGTTGAGACCGGCCCGAACAGCGTCTAACCGGCCCGAACAGCGTCTAACCGGCTTTGGGGTCGATGATTACAGCACCGACATATCTCTAAGTAAAAGGGCGCGTTCAAAAATGAACGAGGGCCAACATCGATACAAACCTACACGGTCCAATGGACGGACTGCCCCAAGTTTCCAAACTTGTGCCTTGCCTTCCAATTGACCGTATTTTATTACTACTCAGGTTCTTTTCCACGATAGCGAAATATAGTCAACCGTGATCCGGTAAATACCCACCAGGGGTATTACGGGAACATCCTTAACTACTACTTTTATTAAGCAGACTAAACAATTCTACATTATAATTAAATAAACAGGGTATTCAAGGCAGTTATAACCAATAATTCAAGAAATGATAATGCAGCAATTAGGCCTAATGCATCACAATATAAAATACTCAAATAGATTAATTGTAAACACTAGGAGACTTAGAATGCTCTGGGGCTTGCCTTGAGAGAAGACTGAGGCCTCGTGAGCGGGGCACTTAGGCAGGTTAGTCTCTTGTGCGGGGTCGACCTCCTTGGCTTGGGGCAGTTCCGGGATCTCCTGCTCGACGCTTGCTTCCGGCTCCTGGCTGGGCTCCGGGATTGTTGATCCTATTGCAATGCGGTGGATAATAACAAATAAATAAATAAAGTACGGTGCGAAACATGGTGGTATGAAATGCGAACATTTCTTGCAAACAAATAAAAACCAACTTGTTGAACCACTTTTGATATTGAGAAAAAACACTTAATTACCACATAAAACAAAACCATCATTTCAACTATTTCCTATTTATTAATTCAAAAGAAACTCAGGTTTGAACTGCAAGTACATTTTTCTGAACTCAGAAAAATCCACAAAAATTCCAGAAGGTAACTAACACTAACTGGACTATGCGGAACAATTTTCAGCAAGAAATAAAATACAGAACAGCAGATATAAAAAGATGAAATAAACTGCTCAAAAGGTGCTTTGAACTAACTTTTCTTATGAAAAGTGTCAAACAGCAAGTTTCATATTATTTCTAGCTTTATCTGCCTATTACCACTCTACTGTAGAAAATTTATTGCTAAAGCACAGACACATAATTCTATACAAAATAAACAAATTTATGCCAAAACAAACCCTTTGAACTACAACCCTACTGAAAAAAGGTGACATCCTCATACTCATATTTTTCTCAAATTCTACTTCACATATCATATTTGTCAAGAAAGTTCCATGATCAGAAACATTACATTCTTTTCTACATGAATTTTCTAAGAAAAACACAGAAAAGCATGTTTGTAAAGCAACTTCTTATTTTTCCATACAATAACCTATGCTTAGGATTTTTCTTAGCTTAAACAGGACATACAAGGACTACACAAATTTTCCCATATTTTATTTTTACATATAAATTATTTTAACAATTATTTTAAGAAAATAGCTAAAAAGGAATTTAAACCTAAACAGATACTTTTTCTACAGAAACAGTGCCTCATACATTTTTCACAGATACATAACATGATAAGTAACCTACACAATTTTTGCCAAGAATTAACTCAACTAGAAAACATATAAACTCATTTATTTAAACAAAAGCACATAAACTAAATTAAATAAAAACAGTATAATAAACATCCACCAAAAATACTTTCATATTTTCCATGATAGATCTACTCATGAGAAAGCTAAAAAAACTAAAAACACCTTATTTGGATCTTTGAAACGTGCTACACAAAAATAACAAACTTTTCTCAAAAACAAAAAGAAAAAGAAAAACATTTGAAAACATCCAGCCCAACTTGCACAGACCCGGTCCATGGACCATGGGTGGCTGACGCATGGGACCCGCTGGTCAACGGGGCCCATCGGTCAGAGAGAGCAGAGCAGGGGAACGGTTTGACCACGGCTTGCTCGCCGACGGCGAGGTCGCCGGCGGTGAGGCTAGGCTCGACGCGTTCCCCTTGACGAGGCGGATCGGATGGTGCGGTTGGTTGGGCCAGCGCACGGTCGTAGCTCGCCGGCGGCGAGCGATGGCGGACGACGGCGGCGGAAGTGCTCGGCTCGACCGATTCCGGTGGTCGTCGGCCAAATTAAAGCGTGCGCCATACTATATTAACTCTAGGGAGGATAGCTAGGGGGTGGGTTGGCCGGAGAAACTCCGGGGAAGCTCGACCACGTGCGTGGCCATGGCGGATGGTGGCGGCGCTCGGTGGGGAAGAAGAGGGAGGCTAGAGGGCGGTGGAGACCTCGCGGAGGTGTGTTCTCAACTTGCCTTTGCTCGGCGAAGCTTGCGGGCGAAGGAGGGAGGTGGCGAAGCTCGGGGTGGCGCGAAACAGGTTCGGGCTCCGGGCGGCGCTCCTCCGGTTCCGGTGTCGGTGAGGCTCGGCGGATGGTGCTAGCGCAAGCACCGGGTGTCCGAGATGGCGGCGAGGTGGTGTGCGCCAGGGATTGGACAAAGGCGAGCGGAGGGGGTCGGAACGGCGGTGCGGGCTCTCGGTGCCGAACGGTGGCGAGCGGAAGAGTGCTCGGCGCGTTCGCGGGAGAGGAGAGGGAGAGAGAGAGCAGGCGGGTGTGTGTGCGAATGGAGAGTGAGGGAGTGGAGAGAGGGAGGCGCTCGGGTTTTGCCCGGCGGAGCGGGTGGATGGCCGGTCGTGGCGGGGGCCACGGTGGCGCGGCGGGCGAGGCGGCTGCAGGGCGGTGGCGTGCACGCGGCGAGGAGCGCGGTAGGCGAGGCACGCACGGAGAGGGCGAGGGCGATCTTGTGCGCTTGGACACGGAAGAGATCGCGAGAGGAGTGGTCGGGGCGGATTCGGGGCAGAGGCAAGCCGCCACGCGGCAAGCCGGCCGGCGTACGGCGCGGCGCGCGGCGCGCGCGGGAGCGTGGGCAGGCGCGGCGTGGGCTTGGGCCGGAAAGGCCGGTTGGGCCGAAAGCTGGGCGCGGGAGAAAAATCGTTTTCCCTTTTTCTTTTTCCAAAACTTTTTCAAACTTTGACCATTTAAATCAGTTTCAAAAACTCAAAACTAGGCTTTGACTCAAAAATAAAAGTTGCTCAAAATAATTTTCTCTACAACTTTCATATAAGACACTTTTTCTGAAACTCATTTTCTCAACCTCCACATAAATAAAGCCACTTTTTGAACTATAAATCATTTTGTTCTCACATTTTTAGTTATCAAACCACTTTGAACTAGGTCAAGGTGTGAATACAAACAGTGTTATACTAAGTATTCTATATTTTATAAAATTATTTGCCAAAACATAAATCCATTTAAACAACCAAGTCTTATAGAAACCAAAATCCAAATAAACGAACCAAAGGCAAAAAGCACTTTCATGCACATGAAATGATGCAATACATTGCTTATGGATTTTAGTAGCTAAATGTAGTTCCTAATGCAGTGCTTGACACTGGGGTGTCACACTCTTTGTCCAAGGCCATGGTGCAGAAGCCCTAGGAGGAGTTGCCGTAGAAGCAGAGTCCGTTGAAGCGTTCTTCCGTCTTGTGCTCAGACCCGTCATCGCTGGAGTCGTCGTCAGGGCTTTTCTCGTCATCGCTGATGGAGGCGATGAAGGCACGCTGACCGGCGTTGAAAGCCCTCTCCACGTCCTCTCGGCGGTAGCTGCCCTTCTTCTTCTTCCCGGCCTTGTTCTCCGGCTTGGGCTTGCGCCTGGAGTTGCGGTTCTTGCCGAGGAAGCTCTTGTCGCGCTTGGGGCAGCTCGCGACGAAGTGATCGTGGTCTCCACACCCGTAGCAGCCCTAACGTGCGCCACCACGCTGGCGATTCAGGCGGTTGTTGTGAAACCACGAGAATCAGGTGATGATGAGGGCGAGCTCATCATCGTCCAACGCCTCCACCTGCTCCTCTGTCACTGAAAGCAAAGAAGACAAAGCAAAGAGAGGTGGTGAAACGTCAGCGGAAAGAGTCGATCCACCCTTGCCTGAGACCAAAGCCATGGAATGAGAAGATGGGTTCTTCAGCTTGGCCTGAGTCAAGTGATCGATCTCGGTGGACTTGAGCTTGCTGAATAGCTCGTCTACGGTGAGGGTGTCATAAGATGGAGACTCTATGATGGTTGACACCTTCACCTCCCATACCCTTCGATCTAGGGCGTATAGCAACTTGAGAGCCCTCTCATGATCGTCATAGGGTAGGTTGGCCCGATTGGCACGCATCTTATTCATAATCGTTTGGAAACGAGCGAACATAGCATCAATCGTCTCTCCCTCCAACTGAACAAAGTTCTCGTATTCCCGCTTGTAAGTCTCAAAGAGTCTGGTCTTGACCTGGACGGTCCCCTCGTGATAGCTCTGAAGCTTCACCCAGATCTCTCGAGCAGTCTGAAGCTCGGAAACACGCTCGAACTCAGGAAGAGAAATGTTGGCCAAAAGAGCATTATGAGCCTTGGAGTTGGCCTCGTGCTGGTCAATCTAGACCTAGCCTAGACGAGCCGCAAGGACCTCATACTCAGCATTCTTGCATATCTCACAGACAGAAGAACTGATGCTGCTAAGATAGGCACGCATCCGAATCTTCTAATAGGGATAGTTCATCCCATCGAAGTAGGGAGCCTTGCCGTTTCCTCGATCCATGTGGCCCTTAGGATCCAAAACCGATTAAGGTAGAGAAGATCCTTAACCGGCTCTGATACCAATTGAAGGACCGAAATGGTGACCAGAGGGGGGGTGAATGGGAGCCTCAAATTTCAACTCGTGAAATAGATAGCCCTTGTCCTAGAAAATCACCCTAAAAAGCAAGACACGGGCTTGCTAGTATCCATGACCCTAGATGTAGGGTGGATTCTTCCTAGAAGCACAGCGGGATACTACACAACCCTAGAAGTCCAACGAAACAACCGGAAACGAAATCTGGAGTCGGACGAACGAACCGCGGACGAAACAGCGAACAAGTCACTGCATCGGACACTGGCAACTTCCGATGCCTCAGTGTCGGACGCGTCCGATGCAAACTGGACCTTTCTGGAACCTTACTGCATGACCATTGGACGCTGCTACAGTAACCACTCAGCGTCCGATGTGTTAGCGTCGGAGCGTTCGATGACCAACGGAGCGTCCGGTGCTGAGCGTCCGATGCTCACTCAAAAATCACAGAAAGTGACACGTGTCATAGGAGCGTCCGATGCTCCCGTGCTCAGCGTCCAATGCCCCCGAAAACAGCACAGTCGTTCGTCGATTCAACCCGATCTCCTCCGAATCAAAAGCTCTAGGGCTACGACTCGATCTCAGTGGTCACAAGGATGTTAGTGAGCTACTCCTAAGAGATCATGGCTCGATCCTAACTCCAAACCGGTGAATCGGAGAAGTTTGGGGGAAACGAGAAGAAAATAGATCCAACTCAAAAACCGGTCGATCTACTAGCTCGTGAGGTTTGAGAAGAATTCCTTTGGTGAAAAGATGCGCCTCACGATCTAGCACAAGTGTGTTCAAGTGGAATCGAAAACCGTTCCTCGGAGAGGGAGAACCAAGCAAATCTCCGAGAAGGCAAAACGGAAAACACGAAGAACACTAGAACAAAACGCGAATCGATCCGGGATTTCAACTGTGTGTCTACAACACGAGACAATCGTGAGATTACGGTCTCACTTCCTCAAAATCCCAAAGCACACAGGTATGATTGGAGTCTCTCTATGGATCGCTAGCAGCCAGGTATGATTAGAACCTAAGCAGAGGCTAGAGAGAGAAAGCTCAGGAACAAAGGGCTGCCAGGATGGGGAGAGAGGAGGGGCGCCTCTCTTATTTATAGCCTAAGTACAATAGTCCCCTTCTGCCCCTAGATACAAGAGCGAAGCGGCCAACCCTAGGGGTATCCCGGTCCAACTCTGCTGGTAGTTGATCCGACGGCCACGTGCCTTCCTCGTCCTTAGCTTCGCCTCGACGCAAGCCTCAGGATGCCGCCATGTGTCGCCCTGTCGACCGCCGCGCCTTCCTCGTGGATAGCTTTGCCGCCGCGCCAGCCTCTCCACGCCGCCACGCGTCGACCGTCCTTTTTGGACCTCCCCCCGGTTTTGAGGCTGAAACTGGGAAACCTGTCCTCTAGCTTAGTTTTGTTGCCCAAACTCAGAAACCCGCGAGCCTAGGTTTTGATGCCCAAACCTGGAAACCGTCCTCTCCGAGTTTTGAGGCCCAAACTCAGAAATCCACCACCCCGAGTTTTGTGGCCCAAACTCGGAAACCGTCGATGGTAGCTTTATGAGGCTCAACTACCGAACCCGCACCATAGACGGGATGCGGTTCGCACACCCCGAGTTCCGGCACCGATGCCGGAGCATGTCCAACCTCCACACGGGGCACAGTGCATTCGCCTTCCTTCTCGGCCTCCCGCCATGTGTCACGATGCCATCACCTTCCTCCCGACTCGGCCGATGCACCACACATCCCCATGTGCTCTTGCTTCTCAATGCCACGTGCCAGCTACCACAGCTGGTTCCCAGGACTCCCGGTCCATCGGTCCAAGCCTCACATCCGCCCTTCTCCGCTCCCGGTCCGTCGGCACGACACGTCTCTACTTGACCTTCACCTCACCTTCGACCACTGTCTCCGAGCTCCACACCTGCACATCAAGACAACCAAGAGACATGTTGCTCGTTGACCGATCACTCATCACTCAGGAAGGGAACCACAAGGGCACATATCAACCTTGTGTTCGCAAATTGAGCATCTTTATCTTATGTAATTCGGCAAAATCCCGTACCCTTTTGGAAATAAAAGATGTTCCTTGATCTGTAGTTAGCGTTTGAGGAATGTCGAATCTATATATAATATGCTCAGTAATGAACTCAATTATCTTCTTGTGTGTCATATTCTTCAAAGGCACCGCCTCAGTCCAAAACCTGATGCAAGTTGGAGATCAAAACCAAGTCGACTTCGAGTCAGTTTCGGAGTCCAGGAGCACTCAGCACTAAATTGGTGACCCAGGTTGCGTACGGACTCCGTTTTTGATGAACGAGATATCGTTGGAAAGCTATTTCGATAAGCTAACCAATGGATCTGGTCTCATATCAAAATTCATCCTGAGTCAACGGGAATCGCGAAAACAATCTAGTGCACAGAATCAGTCCCGGTGCTGCGTCGCCGTTTTTGGTCCGTTGGGCCGTGTATCATCCGTGAGCCCATTCGAGGGGCGCGTCCAGAGGGGTGACGACCCTTAGGGGCTATAAACAGCAGCCGCCACATTCGTTAGGGTTTTGGGTTTTGCTTAGATTTGTGAAATCATGTGATGAAAAATTGGTTGAATATGATTTTGGCATTGCAAAGTGATTTGAATTATGGCATAGTTTAATATGCATGTGTCGCTTATATATGCTTGTGATACAATGGTGATTTGGTATTGTTGCATGACATGCTCGTGTGAGATGTTGTGCAGATTGACTTGAGTCAAGTCATGGACTTGGGCTCGGACGCAATTACGTGATGCTTCTTCTACACCTGTAGTGGCAAAAGGTACAGTGAAGGTAAATGAAAATTTTATGTTTAAAGATGTCGCTCTCGTTGAGAACTTAAAATTCAATTTGCTTTCTGTCTCACAAATGATTGATGAAGATCTTGAAGTATGTTTTAATAAAAGTGAATGTAAAGTTTTAGATTCTTCAGGTGATCTAGTTTTTAAAATTTCAAGATTTGGAAGAGTTTTTAAAGCAGATTTTGATGCCTCACATGATGCTAAGTTTAGGTGTCTTGTTGCCAATGTTTCTAAAGATTTATTCTTTTGGCATCGTAGACTTGGGCATGTTGGTTTTGATCATCTCACACGTGTTAGTGGTTTGGATCTTATACGTGGTTTGCCTAAACTAAAGAGTGAAAGCGATATAGTATGCTCTTCTTGTAGACACGGTAAGATGTGTGTAGGTTCACATTCTCCACTTACTATGGTCATGACAAATGCACCTGGACAGCTCCTACACCTGGATACTGTTGGACCATCGAGAGTTCAGTCTTTTGGTGGTAAGTGGTATGTACTAGTGATTGTTGATGATTTCTCTAGATATTCTTGGGTTTATTTTATGGCATCTAAAGATGAAGCTTTTGGTCATTTTAGAATTCTTGTTCTTAGATTATCTATAGACCTCCCTAGATCTCTTAGAGCTATTAGAACTGATAATGGAACTGAATTTAGAAATTCTTCTTTTGAACTGTTTTGCACTGAAAAAGGTATTGATCATCAATTTTCTTCACCATATGTTCCACAACAAAATGGTGTAGTAGAGAGGAAAAACAGAACATTGGTTGAGATGGCTAGGACAATGCTAGATGAATATGAAACTCCAAGAAAATTTTGGGCTGAAGCTATATCTACTGCATGCTATATTTCAAACCGTGTGTTTTTAAGATCAAAAATAGGTAAAACTGCATATGAGCTTCGTTTTGGACATAGGCCTAGCGTATCTCACTTTAGAGTCTTTGGGTGTAAATGCTTTGTGCTAAAATCTGGAAAGTTAGATAAATTTGAAGCTAGATCAACTGATGGCATTTTTCTTGGATACCCTGCTCATTCACGAGGCTATCGTGTACTTGTTTTGGTGACTAACAAAATAGTAGAAACTTGTGAAGTTACTTTTGATGAGGCTAGTCCAAGTACTAGTCTAAGTGATGCAGGCACAGGTGCATATATTAAGGGGGAGAGCATATTTATTGATGAAGATGAATATGATGAAGATTTGGTCACAATTTCTACTATTCCTTCACCTCAAGTTTCTGCTACACCTTCTACTACTATAGCTACAGATGGGCATCCTCAAGCTACCACTTCATCTATACATGCTGAAAATGAACAAGATGATGCTCCAGAAATTTCAGCCCCTCGTCACATTCAAAGGAGACATCCACATGAGCAAATCATTGGAGATTTAAATGAAAGAGTAACAAGGTCCAGGTTTATTGATTCTAACTCATATGCTCATTCTGCTTTTGTTGCATCTTTTGAGCCCAAAGATGTATCTCATGCGTTAACTGGCGAATCTTGGATCAATGCCATGCATGAAGAATTAGAAAATTTTGAACGTAATAAAGTCTGGAAGCTTGTTCCGCCTCCTCCTTATCACTCTATAATTGGAACTAAATGGGTGTATAAAAATAAACAAAGTGAGGATGGTGTTGTTGTTAGAAACAAAGCTAGGTTGGTTGCTCAAGGTTTTACACAAATAGAAGGGTTAGATTTTGAAGAAACTTTTGCTCCCGTTGCTAGATTGGAAGCCATTAGAATTTTGTTAGCCTTTGCTGCATCTAAAAATTTTAAGTTATATCAAATGGATGTAAAAAGTACTTTTCTTAATGGCTACATAGATGAGGAGGTTTATGTTAAGCAACCACCAGGTTTTGAAAACCCACAATTTCCTAATCATGTTTTTAAACTGTCAAAAGCTTTGTATGGTTTAAAACAAGCCCCTAGAGCATGGTATGATAGGTTGAAGAACTTTTTAATAGAAAAGGGGTTTTCAATGGGAAATGTTGATAAGACTCTCTTTGTTCTTAAGCAAGGCAATGATCAACTATTCGTTCAGATTTATGTTGATGATATCATCTTTGGTTGTGCATCTCATGCTTTGGTGACTGAGTTTTCAGCAATGACGAGTAAAGAATTTGAGATGAGTATGATGGGAGAGTTGACTTACTTTTTGGGACTACAAATTAAACAAACAAATGAAGATACTTTTGTGCATCAAAGTAAGTATACAAGGGATCTTCTACATCGTTTTGGGATGGAAAACAGCAAGCCTATTATGACACCTATGGGAGCTGCTACATCGCTTGATCCTGATGAAGATGGTGAGCCTGTTGATCAAAAGGAGTATAGGAGCATGATTGGTTCACTTTTATATCTTACCGCTTCAAGGCCAGACATACAATTTTCTGTGTGTTTATGTGCTCGGTTTCAAGCTTCCCCGCGTGCTTCACATCTACAAGCTGTCAAACGTATTCTCAGGTATCTACATGGTATGCCAAATTTTGGCATATGGTTTTCTGCTTCCTCATGTGTTAGCTTAAGATCTTTTTCTGATGCTGATTTTGGAGGTTGTAGAATTGATAGAAAAAGTACATACGACTCATGTCATTTTTTGGGAAATTCAGTTATTACATGGTCATCTAGAAAACAATCTTCTGTTGCACAATCTACCGCTGAATCTGAATATGTAGCTGCTGCTAGTTGTTGTTCACAAATTTTATGGATAGTAGCTACACTTAAAGACTATGGGATAAACTTGAATAATATTCCTATGTATTGCTAAGAATTCAGTGCAACATTCAAGAACTAAGCATATTGATATAAGATTTCACTTTCTTCGAGATCATGTTGATAAAGGGAATATTGTGCTTCATCGTATAGATACTGAACATCAATTGGCAGACATTTTCACAAAACCTTTGGATTCTTCTCGTTTTGCTCTTCTTCGGGGAGAACTTGGGGTGATTCATCCAAATGGGTTGTTCTAAGGGGGAGTTTTTATTCTTGTACATATTTTTCTTTCTTTGTGTTTTTATTTTAAAAAATTAGATTACTTTTGAAAAGTAATGAGCATTATATTTAAGACATATATGACGTTTGAGACCATGTTTATGCTACAAGATAATTGCAACTTCATATCTTGCATGTATGGTGTAGTTCTTGTCATGACTATTTAAATGGAATGAAAACTTAAATTAAATCTTGTCATGATTGAACCTTCTTGGTTACTTTGATCTTGCTTTAAAAAGGTATTTAATGAATATCAATGGTAAATGCAAAAAGAAAATATGCAAAAGATCAAGGAAATATGTATTGTCGCACTTCTTCTTTACGAGACTATTTATCATAGCACTTTGATATGAACTTGAAAGAAGTTGTGTATGACTGAAACCATGTCCTTAAGCTTCTGATTGTCTAAAAGGGACATAGGCTTGGCTTGGTTGAAAAGTAAGGCTGATGGTGCATATAATTCCTTGCAATTTATATTTTATTGTAGTTATGAATAAATCAGTTTTCCCAGCACCAATATAGTGCATAAAAAAAATAATGTTTTCAAGTTTTAAGGTAGCTGAGAAAGAGAGATTGTGACTTGTAATAAATCGCTAATAGTACTTGATTTTAGCTGTGCTTAAATTACATTGTATATTTATGGATGTGAGGTGCAACCATTTTCTAGCATGGCTTGGAAGAGAATGCTCATGTGCGAATCATTTATCATGCTCATTATAAAAATGATAAAGTTGAAAAGAACAATTTTTTTTGCTCCCTTTTGTGTTCTTGATGAATCCATTGTCAAGGGGGAGAGAGTTTTACACATTGCATATTCACAAGGGAGTTTTTGCGAAACAAGAAAGGGGGAGAATTTTCTCTGATTTTCTCTACTTGGATCTTTTGAAGATGATCTTTTTGTTTTCACTTTGCTTTTGATTAAAAAATAATTTAATGGATGTGAATGTCAATGTTCATTATTTATATGGTACGTGTTGCCAATGTTTTCATCAAGGGGGAGATTGTGAAATCATGTGATGAAAAATTGGTTGAATATGATTTTGGCATTGCAAAGTGATTTGAATTATGGCATAGTTTAATATGCATGTGCCGCTTATATATGCTTGTGATACAATGGTGATTTGGTATTGTTGCATGACATGCTCGTGTGAGATGTTGTGCAGATTGACTTGAGTCAAGTCGTGGACTTGGGCTCGGACGCAATTGTGTGTTTCTTCATGTGCAGGCGTTGCTTGAGGCGGAACATGGTTGATGACGGACTGGAACAGGTTCAGGAAGGAACTATTTCGGGACTAAGTTCAGGGAGGAACTGAAATCCTATCGGTCGAGGTTGTCATGCGAGATGTTCGTGCTAAGAGAATAATGTATGTGAAGGCGACCACTCCATGAGACGTACGCGGGAGATGTGCGGGCTTTGGCGTGGTGTTGGTTCTGGCTGGTGCGGCTAGGACGGGGCTGTGCTTGGTGCATGCATAGGCTTATGTATGCACGTTAGGATTGGTCCTTTGACTTGGTCACGTAGACATGCAGGCTAGTGCATGGACGTTAGGACTAATATAGGTGCTTGGCTCATGTGCAGATGGAGCAAAGGCAGCTAGCTAGTACCGTGATTGAAGGAGAACCAAGTTTGGTTCGGACTTGCATGCTTGGTGCCGTGTGTCCATGCTGGACACGTTAGGGGCAGGAGGTTTTCTTTTTGTGTGTTGGTGCCGTGACCGAGTAGATTAGTTTTGGTCTGATTTGGTTTTGGCCGATAAATAGAGACCGAGGAGAGGTCTTGGTAGTTACGACGACAGAGAGAGAAGAGGGCAGCCGCCGAAGCTGTTTTAGGGTTTGGAATTCGTGGAGAATTCTTGTGTGGATGCTTGTACACGGCATCTTGTAAACTCATCTATACAATAAAGATTAAGGTTTGCTTATTGATGAGTTGGTAATCTTATTGATCCGTTTTTGTCTTTGCTCATTGATTTGCACGCCTAGCATTTAATTTGAGATTGATTTCTTGTTCTTAATCGTAGACTTGATTTATCTATCTAAAACTTTGCTAGGGCTTTGTGCTTATGATCTGAGTAGTTTGTTTGATTACACTTTATTAGATTTTGTTTAATCACGAAATTAGAGTTTAATCTATTCTCGCCACTTTCTAGATCAGTAAGCTTGTTTATTTTATATCTCGAGTTCTAGACCTCCGATTGATGTGATTCCAGTTGGGTTAGTTCGCAAATTTCATCTAGTTTATTGTGATAAATTTTGAGTTCAATCGGAGCTACGGTGTTTAGTCGAGATTATATTTAGTGGAGGTGCAGTGTTCTGTCCGGAATAAAAAACGAGGCTTAAATTGGTTTTGTGTTTAAGGGAAAGTTTTAAAATTAGTTTTTGGCTTCCGCAATCATTCACCCCCCCTCTGATTGCCTATCTAAGTGTGAGTCGATCCTACAAGATTATTCTGTTCACAACAGTTTCGCCGTTTGTCGGTTTGTGAGACCCCAACTCGTGAGATTAATCATTCATCTGCAATTTGGTTGCATTCTTCCTTGTTCTTGCTCGTGTTCTTTGATTCAAACCCCAACTCGTGAGTCCAGTTTGTGTTTTCCCTCCATCGTTTCCTTCAAACCCTAGCCGGGAGACCAGTTTTGCGCACATTGTTCCCATTTTGTCCTCTAATTCGGAGGGGGTCCTTAAAACTCGTCTAGTTTTTGCATACGAACTCGAAATTCGATGTTCCATATATCGAAATCGATCAGAAATTTTTTTTGGATCTGTCTGTCCCCGGCTTTGCCGGAGTTAGAAAATTTTATTTTGGTCAAAAACTAGTCACAAGATCCTCTTTTCGTGGTCACAAGGTTTTTCTTAATTTTGTCCATATCTTGTGAATTTTCCACAGGCCACGTCTTTCACTTGTTTAAGCTCAAATTTTTCGTGCTTACTTCTTTTGTGCTCCTAAGTAAAATAAAAATATCAAAAAAATAAAAATAAAAAGTCGAATTTTCCCCAAAAAAACAACGACAACCAAAAAAAAGAGAAAAAAGAGAAGGGCAAAAGAGGAACAATATCTAGAGGAGCACATAGAGAAGGGCAAAAGTGAGTTGTGTAAGCGTGTGCTGTTTTGTCCTTGTTTCTGTTGCTCTTGCTATCCATCATACTTGTTTCTCCACCTTGTTATCACACATACCTAGTACTTGGAACACTTTAGACCGGCAACCAGAATAAGTACTTTGGACTATAATTCAACATTACTATCTGTTTCTGATCTGTGTTCCACATATATATATTTGTCTCTTTGTGTGCCATCCAAGATTCACAGAATCTTCTGGACAACACTGGTTTTGCATCCCTGCAATCACGCACAGGCCTTCCTGGTATCCTTTGCTTTGCTGGTAAGAACACTGGTAAGAGCTTGGTAAGGTGTTTATCTTTTGCTGCTCTTGATTCAGAGGCACCACTCCACCTCAGTAGTAGGATTATTAGGGATAACTTTTACTATTTTGTTGCTTGTGTTTTGTGTCCACAATGCCAGGTGACGATGAAGACGTTAATTCGCCAAAAGAGTTTTCAGAGTGTGTCAGCCAAGAGCAACTACAATCGGTTTTAACTAATGCTCAGAAGGATATGAACGAGACAGTAACAAAGGCTGTGACTAAAGCACTCATTGACCTCAAGCTCGGCAATGCCCTTGAGAGATTGGACAAACGACTGTCCACTCTAACTGATAGGGTAACTGCCTTAGAAGCCAGGCCACAGCCCGAAGAACATACTAACTGCCTTAGAAGCCAGGCCACAGCCCGAAGAACATACTGATGGCAGCGACGCTGGTGATGAGGTATATGATGCTAATGGAAAGATTGATCGAGCAGCCACAATGAGAAACAAATTACACCAGCGTCTTCACAAAACACCACAGGTATGGGTGGCGCCCGACATTTCAACCGCCAGCGAGGTAACCATACTCATGCCCCTGAAGATCCTTTTGCTAAAGTTAAATTTACAATACCTTCTTTTTCGGGGCATTATGATGCGGAGGAATACCTTGATTGGGAGATGACAGTAGAGCAAAAATTTAGTGCCCACCTTGTGCCTGAGCAACATCACATTAGACAAGCCACTAGTGAATTTAAAGATTTTGCTATTATTTGGTGGACTGGTTTAGTTGCGGGTAATTGTCAACCTCGAACTTGGGAAGAAATTAAGGTTGCTATGCGTGATAGATTTGTACCTCCATCATATCATAGAGAGGTACGTAAGAGACTAATACGGTTAGAATAGGGAGATAAATCTGTGCAGGATTACTATGGTGAGCTTCAGAAAGGTTTGATACGATGTGGCATAGTAGAGGGACCCGAGGACTCTGTTATTTGTTTTTATGCAGGTTTGAGGGAGGAAATTGAGGACATAGTTGATTATAAGGAATTTAACACTGTCAACCAGTTGTTTCAGTTTGCTATGCTTGCAGAGAAGGAGTTGCAGGGGCGTGAATAGCAGAGAAAGAGCAAGGGAGGCACTTCATACATACCACGCTCGGGGACATCTTCTGTGCTTCCCAAGGCATCCTCCTTTCGGGCGCCTCTACCAGCAGGCAAGCGGACACCTTCCTCACAACCATCTGGGTCAGGTAAAAATTTTGTGCAGGAACCTTCGAAGAGTGCATCCTCTGTTGCCTCAACACGACGCACTTCTGGCATTCAGTGCCACCGCTGCCTTGGATATGGACATGTGCAGAAGGACTGCCCAAGTAAGCGGGCATACATTGCGACAGATGATGGGTACATCAGTACCTCTGACGTTGAAGATGCTGAAGAAGAAGAACATTTTCAGGGAGATGACGAGGTCTTGGGTAGCGAGGACACTTCAACCTACATGAGTGTCATTGTGCAGCGCGTGCTCAGCCCACAAGTACAACAACCTGAGAAGCTGCAACGCCACAATTTGTTCCAAATTTTCTTTGTCATCAATAACCAGCGAGCACGTGTCATCATTGATAGCGGTAGCTGCAATAATTTGGTGAGTTCTGATTTAATCAAGAAGCTTGGTTTGTCCACGTGTCCACACCCACATCCGTACCATATTCAGTGGCTGAATGATTCTGGTAAAGCTAAGGTAACAAAAACTTGCAGAGTTTCTTTTTCCATTGATACCTATGTTGATTCTGTAGATTGTGATGTAGTACCTATGGAAGCTTGTTCACTTCTATTGGGACGTCCATGGGAATTTGATAATGATGCTATACACCATGGTAGAAGTAATACATACACTTTTATGCATAAAGGAAAGAAAATTACTTTGGTTCCTATGACCCCTGCTGAAATTGTACAAGCTGATAAAGAACGAGCTGCTAATTTGCATGATACTAAATCTGAAAATCAGCAAGTTGCTAATTCTCTTTACCCACCTAAAAGGGATAAGTCCACACCTAGTTCTAAGGAAGAGGGCATAAAATTGAAGGGTGGTGTAATGCTTGCAATAAAAAGTGACATTGCTGAAATTTCTGGTGATGATATTTGTTATACTTTGGTTTGCAAACGAGTTTTGTATTCGCTTGATGATGTTGTTAGCTCGATACCTCCTGCTGCCACTAACCTTTTGCAGGAGTACAAGGATATTTTTCCAGCTGAGATACCCCAGGGGCTGCCACCTATCAGAGGAATAGAGCATCAAATTGATTTGATTCCGAGAGCTACATTGCCAAAGCGAGCTGCTTATCGAACCAACCCCGAGGAGACTAAGGAAATTCAGCGACAAGTCCAAGACCTTTTGGACCGCGGGTATGTACGAGAAAGTCTTAGTCCTTGTGCTATTCCTGTGATTTTGGTTCCTAAGAAAGATGGATCATGGCGTATGTGTGTTGATTGTAGAGCCATTAATAATATTACTATTTGATATTGTCATCCTATTCCTAGGCTTGATGACATGCTTAATGAGTTGTGGCTCTGTAATTTTCACAAAGGTTGACTTGCGTAGTGGCTACCACCAAATTAGAATGAAACTTGGAGATGAATGGATAATAGCTTTCAAAACTAAATTCAGATTATATGAGTGGTTAGTAATGCCTTTTGGTTTAACTAATGCACCTAGTACTTTCCTGAGACTGATGAATGAAGTTTTAAGAGCTTTTATTGGACGATTTGTGGTGGTTTACTTTGATGATATACTGATATATAGCAAGTCTTTGGATGAACATATGGATCACTTACGTGTTATTTTTAATGCTTTGCGTGATGCACGTTTATTTGGTAACCTTGAGAAGTGCATCTTTTGTACAGATCGAGTCTCTTTTCTTGGCTATGTTGTTACTCCACAGGGAATCGAGGTGGATGAGATGAAAATTGAAGCCATAAAGAGCTGGTCGGTGCCCCAAACCATCACACAGGTGAGAAGTTTTCTTGGTCTTACAGGATTTTATCATCGATTCGTGAAGGATTTTAGCGCCATTGCTGCCCCCCTTACACGAGTTGACAAAGAAAGGTGTGGTGTTCCATTGGGGTAAGGCACAAGAGGAGTCCTTTGATACTTTGAAGGACAAGCTTACACATGCGCCATTGCTGCAACTTCCAAACTTTGGTAAGACTTTTGAGCTAGAATGTGATGCTAGTGGAGTTGGCATTGGTGGTGTTTTGATGCAAGAAGGAAAGCCCGTTGCATACTTTAGCGAAAAATTACATGGCCCTGTTTGCAATTACTCTACGTATGATAAGGAATTGTATGCTCTTGTACGTTCTTTAGAGACGTGGCGTCATTATTTGTGGCCTAAAGAATTTGTTATACATTCAGATCATGAATCGCTTAAGTATCTTCGTTCACAAAATAATTTGAATCGTAGACATGCTAAGTGGGTTGAGTTTATTGAATCTTTTCCTTATATTATCAAACACAAGAAAGGGAAGGATAATGTAACTGCTGATGCTTTGTCTAAACGATATATTTTGATGTCCCAACTTGGTTATAGAATTTTTGGGCTTGAAACATTAAAAGAACAATATGTGTTTGATCCCGATTTTAAAGATGTGTTGCTGAATTGTAAAGAGGGACGCACCTGGAACAAGTTTGTGATTAATGATGGATTTGTGTTTAGAGCTAACCGTCTGTGCATTCCAGTTGGTTCCGTTCGTCTTTTGTTATTGCAGGAAGCACATGGAGGAGGATTGATGGGGCATTTTGGTGCTAAGAAGACGTTGGATATGTTGGACACACACTTCTTTTGGCCAAAGATGAGCCGAGATGTTGAGCGGTTCGTGGCATGCTGTACCACTTGTCAAAGGGCTAAGTCACGTTTGAATCCACATGGTTTGTATATGCCTCTTCCTGTTCCTTCTACTCCTTGGGCAGATATTTCTATGGACTAAGAGGGGGAGGGATAGCATTTTTGTGGTTGTTGATCGTTTTTCTAAGATGGGACATTTTATACCTTGTCATAAAAGTGATGATGTCGTATATATTGCTGACCTCTTTTTCAAAGAGATTGCTTGCTTGCATGGTATGCCTTCTACTATTGTTTCAGATCGCGACGCTAAATTTTTGAGTCACTTTTGGCGCACTCTATGGAATAAGTTGGGTACAAAATTATTGTTTTCTACTACTTGTCACCCACAAACTGATGGCCAAACGGAGGTAGTGAACCGCACTTTGGGTACCATGTTGAGAGCTATTTTGAAGAAAAACTTGAAGATGTGGGAAGAATGTTTGTCTCATGTGGAGTTTGCTTATAATCGGGCCACACATTCTACCACCAAGGTAAGTCCTTTTCAGGTAGTGTATGGTTTTAACCCCCACGCTCCTATTGATCTTCTGCCTTTACCTACCACCAAAAGAACGCATGGTGATGCTAGTGCACGTGCTGATTTTATTTGTATGTTGCATGAAACAACTAAAACAAATATTGAAAGGATGAATGAAAAGTATAGAATTGCTGGTAGTGAAGGTAGGAAAGAAGTTAAACTTGAACCGGGAGATTTATTGTGGTTACATTTGAGAAAAGATAGATTTCCAGATCTGCATAAGTCTAAATTAATGCCAAGAGCTGCTAGTCCTTACAAGATAATTGAGAAAATAAATGATAATGCATACAAACTTGAGTTGCCACCCGATTTCGGGGTTAGTCCTACCTTTAACATTGCAGATTTGAAGGCTTACTTGGGAGAAGATGCTGAGCTTGAGTCGAGGACGACTCCAATTCAAGAGGGGGAGGATGATGAGGACATCACTCCTTTGGATACACACAATGATCCTCCGCTGAGTTATCATGGTCCAATGACACGAGCTCGCGTTAACTAAATTTAGAGGTGAGTTCGTTCCTATGTAACACTTTAAATGTTTTTGAGAATAGATTGCTACCTAATAATTATGTGTTGATTAGGAACCATGGAGAGGACCTAGAGATGCATAGAGGAAGGCTTGGAGGCATGGAGGACCAGCAAGGACGCCTGATGCAAGTTGGAGACCAAAACCAAGTCGACTTCGAGTCAGTTTCGGAGTCCAGGAGCAGTCAGCACTAAACTGGTCACCCAGGTTGCGTACGGACTCCGTTTTTGACGAACCAGATATCGCTGGAAAGCTATTTCGATAAGCTAACCAATGGATCTGGTCTCATATCAAAATTCATCCTGAGTCAATGGGAATCGCTGAAACAATCCAGTGCACAAAATCTGTCCCGGTGCTGCGTCGCCGTTTTGGTCCGTTGGGCCGTATATCGTCCGTGAGCCCATTAGAGGGTGCGTCCAGGGGGGGTGACGACCCTTAGGGGCTATAAACAGCAGCTGTCACGTTCGTTAGGGTTTAGGGTTTTGCTTAGATTATTCTGTTCACAACAGTTTCGCCGTTTGTCGGTTTGTGAGACCCCAACTCGTGAGATTAATCATTCATCTGCAATTTGGTTGCATTCTTCCTTGTTCTTGCTCGTGTTCTTCGATTCGCAGGCAAGGACTTTAGCCTTCTTGGCGAGGTCAACCGTGCAACGCCGTTTGATAACCAGAGGAGACGTGGTGCTGCGATTGCGTGGTTTCGGATCGTGTTGTTCGGAAGCCGGATCGACGTGTGTTTCGTTTCCACCAAATCGAGAGTTACCAGAACCTTTCGAAAGATCGGGCACCCTTGATCACATCAATCTTAGTAAGACTCAGTCGTCCTTCATTGAGGGCCGATTAGACCTGTCGACGAAAAACATTGTAATCATTAGTGGCGTGAGAGAAAGAATTATGGTATTTACAATAAGCCCTCCTTTTTATTTCGTCAGATGATGGCAAAGTATAATTAATTTTAAGATAACCAAATTTAAGCAATTCATCAAAGATTTGGTCACACTTAGAGAAATCAAAGGTAAATTTTACACCCCGATTTTTCTAAATCGATTTGAGAGAATGAAAACTGACCAGTTTATTTTGGGTTGGCCATAAAAACTCGGCAACATAACAATATTTAGTTTCATCGTCCGAGCTGTCCGAATATGTTTCGACAATATGCATGTTCGGTCGATGGGATTCGTGAGGATCATGAGGTTCTTTAAGACACGATTCAATTGAAACAGCCTTTTGTAGAAGTTTATTTACGTTAAAGAATTCATAATGCTCAAGTTTATCCTTAATTTCTTGACGTAAACCAGTAAATCATAAATCTGTCAGGTCTCTATCAGAAATCATTAAATGAAAACATCGGCTTTTAATTTCCTTAAAACGTTTAAAGAAATCGACCACAGGCTCACTACGCCCCTGACGAACCGATGCGAGATGTGATAGCCTAGTTTCTTGGACTCCATCATAAAGGTGATTATGAAATTTTTCTTCTAATTCAGCCCAAGAACTAATAGAACATGATGGTAATGATGTAAACTAAGCAAAAGCTGTACTAGTAAGAGATAAAGGAAAATGACGTACATTCATGAAATCTAGAGTACTAGCCTCGCCCATTTGTCCAAGGAACATACTGACATGCTCCATGGTTGATTTACTACCATCACCGCTAAATTTATAAAATTCTGGTACTCTCCATCCATCAGGTGCTTTCACGAAATCAAAGTGTGGAGGGTATGATTGAAAGTAAGTGGTTCTACTCGGTTTGATTTGGACTCCCAAGATACTTTTGAGAGATCTGGTTATTTCCTGTTTAAATCAATTTAAGGCTCGGCCAAAATCGGTCGTGGCAGGGTTCAGAGTACCACCAAGCATCGGGATTTGACTTGGATACTTTGGTGGATTGGGTAGTACAATGCCCTGCCCTGCTGAAGTTCTATTCATCGCCGCTCCCAGATCGGTCCGCGTAGTCTGACCATAATTATGGTTGATGTTACTACTATGCGCTGATGTACTAGCTCCGCCATGACCAGTTCTATCAGTTTCGTTCACCGAAAGACCCGATTGCAATTGGCCAAAATTTGGATGAGAGGTTTGATTCTCAAAGAAATTCAAAGGCATTCCGAACTGAGGTTGTTCAGTCGGTTGATTGGAGTCAACGGTCTTACCCTCTAACTTATCCATACGAGTGCTAAGTAATTTAAATGAATGTTGGATGGTATTGGTAAGAGCTTTTGTAGCACCATCTAGCATTTCTGAATAATTAGCATGAGTAGGGTAAGGATCGTCATGTACCTCAGCATTTACCTTTTCAGCAACATCTTCAGCAGTTTTAGTCGAAAAAGTAGGAATTATCTCGCTGAAGTCTGGCTCCTTATCTTGAATGACCTTGCCGCGTTGATCCTTGGAACAACTTTCAAGGAAAGCCATCAAGACGGCGTCGAGATTGGCCTGTGCTTGTTGTTTTAACTCATTAGGAAGCTCATGGATACCCGAAGGGCGGATGATGTTATCCTTGTCTGGGGAACCATCCTTGCCACCCATCTTGGTAATAGATGAGATCTGACTTTGCTTAATCTTCCCCAGCGGAGTCGCCAAAAAGTGTGTTGACGTCGAAAGTGATCCAAATCACACACCAACAGGGCTAGAATGGCCGAAGAGGTTCCAGATCAACCTGAGACAGCAAGGAATCTGAATAAATCGACAAAACCGCTCTAGAGATCGGTTTGAATCGATCTAGGGCTTGATCCATTGTGTTGATAACTACCGAACTCCTCCCCTGGAAGACCCGTCAGGGAAAAGCACGTAGAGGTTGTCGTAGGACCAACAAGGCCGCCTAGAACGCCGCCGAATCTCGCCGTGAGATGCGATGAACAACAAGATAGAGGGAAAAAGGGGTAAAGGGTTGTAGTAGATTGATTTGATGATTAGGGTTGGATCCCTCAATCGACCATGTTCCTCTCATATATATAGAGGGGGTGGTCTTATCCCGATAGAGAACGCCTTTAGATTGCAATCTCCAAGTTTTCTACACGAACTCCATCAACATATGGAATCAAAGAGTCCAATCCGGACTAGACAAGGTAAACTTGATTCAGCCGATTCTTAAATCGACTAAACCAATTTAATGGGCTTTAACATAGTTGATAACAGCCCAAACTGACTAATTTGATTAACAGATCTCTATAATCCTTGTAAACGTTAGAGAAAAGATCTTTAAATCGACACTTCGATAACCACGGGTCGATCTTTATTACTGTCTCACCGCCTCTGACCAGTGTCACCTGGTCGGAAGTCTTTGTAACTGGTCGGGAGAGGTCTAAAGCAATAATTGGATCAAGCGACCAGACCCAATCTTACTATAGAGCAACCAACTCATTAGATAAAAGTACTTGGAGATAATCCCTCTTCATCTTAGCTCCAAAATATGATGATCCGAATGTCCTTTTCAGCTTTCTAGATGAATAAAGAATTTACTGTATACCTAGGACACTTTTGAGTGTCAACAGAATTGATCTTCAACCCAATGACAATGCTTCGATTTCGATCTTTACTTCTTTCTTGGATGCCTGAAGTTTGTGTTCGCATTGCATCAAAGGAAAGTGGGTTGTACCTACATGAAGAAAAGAGTTGCTCTTGTAAAAGCAATATCTTCTATTTTACTTATCCAGCCGTGTCTTGTCTTGCACATACTCGGCTCGGTGAATGGTTCATCTTCGATTGGCATGGTCCTTTGGATGTAAGAGATCTCGTTTGTTGGCCGGGCCCTTCCATGAGTTTAGATCTCTATGTATGAATCTTTTATGAAATCCCATACTTTTGATCATTTCAGAACGATCAACATATTGTGTGACTTCTGCATGACAGTTCTTGCATTTCGTTTGTTGCTTTGCATGAACATTATATATTAGAAAGCGAACTCCCTTAATTAGGAATTTCATAGATAGAGAAGGACAGGAAAAAGAGAGAGACTGACTAACTACTCGGATCAATGCTGATTGACGACTGAATAAATAGCCGGAAGCAACAACTGCACGAGAGAGAAAGAGCAGATCGTTCTAATGGAACGTGGGGATCAAAGCAAGAGTCAAAGTCAAAGATCAGGATGGACATAGTACCAATTCTGTCAAGCCACAACCAACTATCTTATCAACCCAAAGCTGCAAGAAGAGAAGTTAAGTTGTTGACCAAGTTCAAATAGCCAGTTTCAAATAGTGTCGTATTGAATGCGCAAAGTGCTACTCAGCCTAGCCTAATAGAGGAGAGGATGGATCCGACCACTAGCTCTTTACTTTTACTGCCTGTGCACCTAAGGAACCATATGCTTTGGAAGAAACTTGTACAATTTGAGAAGGGTTTTTTTGATAAAAAAGAAGAATCTACTTCAACCGATATGCCCTTAGGCACGGTCATACATAACATAGAAATCACACGTGGAAGGGGTGGGCAATTAGATAGAGCAGCAGGTGCTGTAGCGAAACTGATTGGAATATCAGGATAAGGGCTTATTGATAGGAATAGAGAAGCATAGGAGGAAAATAGTGCGGATGACTCTATGACTTGTCAAAAATAGGGCTTGGCTTGTAAGGAGTCTAATAAAACTAGAATTGTTACAAAGTAGATATGTTTTTTCTCGCCCATTTTTCTGCCATCTCATATGTATGAGTAGCAGTATTGGCATTTTGAACGGTAATTCTTTGTTTAAGATGTCCGGACAGACGAACGACTTCCACCGCTCATTCTCACTCACGCATGCGTCCCTCACCTAGTGACTTCCCCTCGTCTTATCCGGATGACTCCCATGCTCATTCTCACTCTTGCATGCGTCCCTCACCTAGCGACTTCCCATCGCCTTATCTGTATGCTACCGCCAGCCTCACTCCGCCTCGCTGCCATTGGTCCCCCGCTGTGCAAGCGCCCCATCCCCTGTAGCCTCCCCCAGGCCCCATGTTGCCCTCTCCGCTTGACGGTCAGCATCGGGGTGGCGGCAACAGCTCATGGTGTGGCGAAGATGAGCTGCACGGCTGGAAGGAGCGCTGCCACCTGGGAGCTGGGCCAGCAGTGGCTGCAGTGCGGCCACCACGACAACCCCCTTCAAGGACTGGTGGCGCGGCTCCTGCGAGGTAGGTGAGGAAGGATCTAGATCTGAGACCTCTCTCTCCATCCTTCCTTCCTCTAGATCTATAGTCCCTCCTCCTCCTTCTCTTTCTCCCATCTGGATATATGTTTTTCTGGATCTATGGTCCCTCCTTCTCCTTCTCTTTCTCCTCTCTGGATCTACGTTCTTGGTGGTGGCTAGGGTTCTGGTGATTTTTAGATTTTTTTGAGATGCTCCTTGTTGTTGCAGTGATTCATTTTCAATGTTGCAATAGATGATGTGGTAATGTTGCAATGATATTTTTTTCTTTGTTGTTACAACAGATGTTTCCGTGATGTTGCAGAAGTAGTTCTTGAGATGTTTCAATAGTTTTTTCGTTTATCGTAGCAGTTTCTCCCCGATGTTGCAGTGGATTTTTGTTTTTGCAAAAGGTGTTTTTTATGTTGCATTAGTAGTGTTTTTTTTGTTGCAATAGCTTTCTCATTTTTGTTGCAGCAGATTCTTCCCATTTGTTGCAGTGGATGTGTTTCGAATGTGTGCAGTAGACATTTTTGATGTTGCACTTCATATTTTTGTTTGTTCCATTAGTTGTTTTTTCGGTGTTTCAATAGCTTTTTTTTGTTTGTTTCACCAGTTTTTTTGGATTATGTCATTAGTGTAAGGAAAATGGACCTCGACCCATTTAACTTTGGATTTTGGTGTTTGATGAACAACATAACCAAATTGGACTAATGTGTTTGCTAGTGTTTGTTTTGTAGTCCAATAGGGTGCAAACGTGACTTGGACTAAGGCGATGTGGTGATCCGATGATCAACACCTCAACCAAGACATTTGAAGCTCAGTAGAAGACTCTCAAGATCAAGCAAAGTCCAAGGCACAAGACTAGAACCAAGACGACGCAAGAAATGACGAAGAAACGAAGTAGATGGGACATCGGACGCTGCATCAGACGCTGGCTTAGCAAGCATCAGACGCACCGATGGCAAACCCTAGCTCAAGTCAGCGCCAGAAGAAGCGTCAGACGCTAAGACCGACGCACATCGAACGCTACGGTAACGCTGTGCATAGTGCACACCATTACATCGGACGCACTGATGAAGCATCAGACGCTGCAGGACCCTGCGTCCAATGACAGTACAGAAAGGTTCCAGAGAGGCTCTGAAGACATCGGACATGTCAGGTGATGAAGCATCGAACACTGTCAAAGTCCGATGTGACTCAGTGCCAGGCTGGCAACTAGCCATTAAAGTGACATCGAACGCGCGTTCGATGCTCCCGACAGGAGCGTATGATGCTGCGCAGTGAACTCCATCTTTGGTGTCCAACGACTCTATTTGGTTGGGGCTCTATATATACCCCCGTGGGCGGCTAAAACAGTATGGTTGGAGCTCAATGAAGTATATCAAGTGCTTAGACACATATTTAGTTGCTCTAGCCACCAAAGTGCTTAGTGAATATACTAGGTGATTAGTGTAGGTTCTCTGCGAAGTGCTGAGGCTAGTTAGACCACCGCTTTGCGCTTGCTCTAGGTGCTAAGCCTAGTGTTTAGTGAGGTTTGCACACCTCTTACCTACTAGTGCTTGCGCACACCATTGTTGTACATCAGAGGGGCTTGTAGTCTTGTGAGACCACACCAACCGCGTTTGTGGTGTGGCCACCACCGTGTACCAAAGGGAACAAGGCCCACGGCGATTCGGCCGGAAGCTTGATAGTGAAGACGGCAGGGAGCATCCGGGAGAGGCTTTGCCACGAGTGGCTTAGCCGGAGACCCACTTGCAAGTGGGGAAGGCCCGGAGCTATCCACGGAGTTACCCGATCGGGAGCTTGGCCCTTGCGAGGGATTCCTTGCGCAGGGCTCCAACGAGGAGTAGGGGGAAGCTTGCACGCTTCTTGATACCTCAGTAAAAATACCAGCGCCATCGATGGGAGTTTGCATCTCTACCTCTCTCTTTTACCATGTTGTGCTTTACCTTTCCTAGCTTAGTTGATAGGCTAGTCGATAGGTTGTGTTCATAGGTTGCATAGCTCCTTTTGCGGTAGAAATAGCAACACACCTAGCAAAACCTTAATTGCACATTATATTTTACTTTCTTGCATAGGTTTTGACTAGGAGGAAATTAGAGGCCATAGTTAGAGCAGAAGTTTGAAGTTGCCTAATTCACCCCCCTCTTAGGCGTCATGGTCCTTTCAATTGGTATCGGACCCGGTTGGCTCCCTTGTGGACTCTTGACTTCACCGCCGTTGAGCCGACGTTCCTAAGAGTGGTTGGGATGGATACCTCTAGGCCTCCGCATTTTGATGACACAAACTTCCCCTACTATAGTGGTAGAATGGCTTGCTACCTAGAAGTGGTTGATCTAGGTGTTTGGAGAGTCACCCGCGATGGGATGGGATCCCCTAAGAATCCCAACAAGTTAACCGCGGGTGATGAAAAAGAAATTCATCTTAATGCTAGAGCTAAAAATTGCTTGTTTGAATCTTTTAGCATGGATGTGTTTAACCAAGTTTTTATGATACAAACAGCTCATAAATTTGGTCAGAACTCCATGAGCTCCATGATGGTACAAGTAATGTTAGAGAGCAAAAACATCACCTAGCTAAATCAAGTTATGATTCCTTTAAAATGATTGAAAATGAGCTTGTTCGTGATATGTATATCTCGTTTGAATCTAATTATCAATGAGCTCAATTCTGTAGGAATTACAAAGCTAGGTGATGCGGACATTGTGAGGAAGATCATCTCTGTGCTTTCAAAGAGCAAGTATGCAACCATCATCACCATCCTCCACAACATGGAAGACTTGAGCACCATGCCCCCGGCCATTGTCATTGGCAAATTGGTGGCATTTGAGATGTCATGCAAGATGGGTCAAGAAGAAGCCACTTCATCAAGTAAAGGCAAAGCTCTCACATGTGATGAGCACAAGAAGATGAAGGGCAAAAAGCAAATTGAAACAAGCCCAAGCTCCTCAAGTGAAGATGAGGAAGAAGAAGAGGATGATGAAGATGAAGAATCAAGTGATGATGATCGAGCCTCCATCTCATTTGACTCCTCCTTAGATGAAGAAGAAACAATCAAGCTAATGCGAGGAGTGAAGAGGATGATCTGCAAGCTCAATGTCAAGGGTGTGCCCATCACAATTGAAGATTGTCTCTTCACCAATCAAAGAAGAGAGCAAAGGAAAAATGGATGCTATGGATGTGGCAAGAGAGGGCACTTTGTGGAGGATTGTCCAAAACAAAAGCCCACACCCAAGGACAAGAAGAAGAAGGGATGCAAGGTCAAAGCCCTCACCACCATCAAAACATGGGATGACTCATCAAGCGATGATGAAGCCCAACACAAGAGGAGTGACCACAAACACTCATCATCAAGCTCTTCACGTGTGTGCCTTATGGCACGAGGTAACACAAGTCCTATCTCTAGTGATAGTGATAGTGATGTTGAGCTACCTTGTTATGATCAACTTGTGCAAGATAATCTCACCTATGCTAAGGCTTGCACAAGTCAACTAAAGAAAATAAATGTTTTAAAAGAAAAATTAGATAGCTCTCAACAAGCCTATAATGATATGCTTGAACAATATGAAACTTTTTCAAATCTAAATGCTGAGCTATCTAACAAAATTGAGAAACTTGAGGCTAGTGCAAGAACAAGTGATATCACAAGTAATGATGAGCAACTTGTTAAGAAAAATAAAAAACTAAAATCAAAGTTAGCTAGCACACAAGATGCTTACAAAAGTTTGCTTGCCAAAATGGAAATCATGTGCAAACTTTGTGATGAGCTAACTAATAAAGTTGCTAATCTAGAATCCATCAGAGCAAATCCTCCTGAGGTATCCAAAATTGAAAAATCAATCTTTGATATGCCCAAAAAGGATGCCTTTACTTCTTGCATTGATTTACTTGATTTAGACTCACCCATATGCAAACAAGCTTGTGTTGAGAATGTGATTATAGAAACATGTGCACAAGAAGTTGCAGTGGAGATTGAGCTACTAAGGCAAGAAGTGGCTCGCCTCACCAAGGACTTGACTCAAGCAAAAGGCAAGACAAAGCAAACCCGAACTCATCAAAATAACACCGTCAAGGGAGTGAACAAGCTTGATGAGGAGCAAACTGTGGTTTGTTATGTTTGCCACAAGGAAGGCCACAAGTCCTATGAGTGCAAGGTGAAGCATGGGGGAGAGAAAAAGAAGAAAGAGAAAAACAAAAAACAAACAAGCAAGCTCTCCAACACCTACACCAACAAGGTGAACAAGAAGGTCTCCACACCCTATCTCTTGAAGAAGAAAAAGAATGACAAGGTGGTGGCCATCAAAGCGAACAAGCAAGCCAACAATGGAGCCAAACACCTTTGGGTGCCCAAGGACATTATCTCAACCATGAAGAGCACCAAAAAGGTTTGGATCCCAAAAGGGAAGTGAGTAGCCGTTTTGGCTACGGGGAATTTGGAGACTTGACAAAGGTTGGGTGCATATCATGGGGTGCATCATATTGGATCATGTCACTGCCAAGTATGTAAGTGGATACTATGGACCCAAGTTCCCCTTCCCATGTTCGATAAGTAGATTTAATTTCTTGCAATTTCTTTTAGCATCTAGTTCCTTCCTTTACCTAGGTTTGCATTTGCATATTTAAATCCTTTGTCATGCATTCACTAGGTTTATCATATGGTAGTTTTGCTCGGTATCACTCTCATCTTTGGAGCAAGCCTACAATGGTTTAAATTGCTTAGGAGCACAACACATAGCTTCTTTTACTTGTATTTATCTTATATGTGCCAAAGTCCAAATAGTAGATAAACTACCCCGATTACCATCTTCAATTGATGTCACATTTCTAGTGATGTCAACTTGCAAAATGGTAATTTGACCTTACAAGTCAATGTGCATGTCTATGTCGATGAAATATTGTCGATAGTCTACCGAGGGGTATGCCCAAGGTAGTAGATTAGATTGAGGAGGTGTGGAGATGGCTGCTCAAGCGTAAACACAGGGACAAGACATGACGATTTAGATAGGTTCGGGCCGGCAAGTCGCCGTAATACCATATGTCCTGTGTTTTGGTCGCTAGATTGTATTATGAGATGCGATCCAATCCGATGAGATCGGATGATCTGAGGTGAGATGAGAGGGGGTCCCTGCTCGCCTTATATAGTTGAGGAGCAGAATTACAGTTCGTAACAGATTACACACGGTTCCTTAAGTCAAGGAATCCGGATCTAACTCTAGGATTTTCCTTAGCGGGAGTTGATGGTCCTTAAACACCTGTTTTACCATCAACGTTTTACCCTAAAATTCACCAAAAGGCATGAAATGTAGTCAAATAGGTTTCAAATTAACCGAATTCCACATGTCCATAGATTTTGATTTGAATGCAGGATTTGAACCAAATTTGGATATTTGAACCACCAAAGGCCAAGCCCACACAGCAAGGCCCAATTGGGCCTCAGGGGGGTGGCGCCCGCCACCCCTAGGTGGCGCCCGCCACCCCTAGGTGGCGCCCGCCACTTGAGTTGGCCCAAATCCACTCTCTGCCACGTCACTGATCCATGTGACCTCCCCAAGGCCAATTCCTGGCCCTTGCTCACTAGGTCAGTTGAATCAGACGGCTCAGGTGGGGAGTGGCATGGGTCATGACCTAATCACGGTTATTTGGACATGCAATCGACATGCAACCGCCTTGGAGGAGTCCCTGGAGACCGTAGGATCAATGACGGTGCATCCAACGACTAGGGGGGTGGCGGCCGCCACCTAGGGCTGGCGTCCGCCACTATGGTTTGCCCTAGGTCAGTTGGCTGCCCCCTATAAGTACCCCGCCTCACTCCACAAGGCTATAAATACCCCCTAGAGGCGTCACTTCATTTCAAGCAAGGAAGCAAGAAAGGCAGAAAGCAAGAGAAGCAAGTGAGAGCTAGGTTAGAAGCTCAGAGAGCTTAGGCAAGTAGGTTAGCTAGTAGAGAGAGCTTAGCTCTAGAGCCCTCGCTGTAGCGCGGCTCTTAGTTTAGCACAGCTCAGCCCTAACCAGTGGTATAGTAGCGTAGAGCTTGCTAGGAGAGAAGCGGGTGCGAGTGACTGGCATCAGAGGTCGGTTGATTTCCCGGCGTCTCTGGTCTGGTTTGCTCTCTTGTATCTCAGGTACGCTTATCATTATTCTAGTATTACTTTCAGTATTACTTTCAGTATTACATTATCAAGTGCCTTGAGTGTGACCTAGTTATCCTACAGTTCAATTCACTTAGCCATAGTAGTTAATCTCTAGTGTGCTTAGTGTTTGATCTTTGCCAATAGGTTGCTTAGTTAGTTTAGTGTTTATCTTATTAAGTCCAGTATTTGCTCTGATGTCCGCAAGGGTGTCTCTATTCAAAGCTAGGGTAGAGCTAGTTAGAATATAATTAAGCATGGTGCTTAGTTATAGACTTACCTTCAGATACGGCTGGACCCCCGGATAGCTGTGGTAGCAAGCAGGTGGTGACAGCCCTGTGCGCCTTGAATTCCACCACGTAGTTGGCCCAGTTTAATAGTAAGGCTCGTTGTGCTAGCGTTCAACCTCAGTCAGTGGTAAAGGCTAGTACGCCTCGGTACTTGACAAGATAGGAATAAAACTATACTTAACATAGTTGCTTTATTGACATTTGCCTACCTTGCTTCGTAGCCTATCTTGCTTCGTAGTCATCTTTCTTTGTAATTATCTTGCTTCGTAGTTATCTTGCTTCGTAGTTATCTAGGAGTAGTTATTAGTTAGTTATATTAGTTATCCTTAATTATCCCATCTACCTATTTATCCACCTTACCTTAGCCATTTCATTCATTCTTACCTATCCATCCATAAACTCTTTCTAGCCTTTCATTTCCTCTCTTCTCCTCTCCCCTTTTCCCTTTTCTTATTCTTTGACTCTCATCCCCTCCTTGACTCGACTCATACACCACCCTAGCCTTCCCTTGGGCTCAAATAAATCGACACCTGGTACTCCGAGGCGAAGTGCTACTATGATAGTTCTGTGCGCTTGCAGAATCTCCTCTAGGTAGATTGCAATCTCTCTAGCTAGCTCCTACTAGTGTCGGGATTGACAACCCCATTTGACATCAGTAGATAGCTGCTTTAGCTTCACTCCTTTAGGTATAGTGACTGGACTTGCTACAAGCATTTCTGGCGCCGTTGCCAGGGATAGATTCCATAGTCTACTCCTAGTAACGACGTTAGCAAGTGTCAATAAGCATTTCTGGGCCGTTACTGGGGATAGTTGCCTAGCTCTCTATCTTTAGTGAAGTTAAGAACTACCAACAAGCATTTCTGGCGCCGTTGCCGGGGAAGGCAATCGGTGTATCGGTTGAGTCCGTGTCGAATTTATCTTCGTTTAAGCTACCGCTTAGCGAATCCCATCTTTCCCCATTCTTTCTTTCCTTAACTCTTCTTATCTTTTTCCTTCATCTCCTTCAACTTCTTTCTTTCCTATCTCGTTCTACCTTCACGATGGCCAATAAGACCATTCGTGAGTTTTCTGCTCCTTCTGTCGCCAATGTAGCGACAGGACCAGACGTGATCGATACCAACCTCAATTTTGAGTTGAAACTGGCTCTGATCACGATGGTCCAAGCTAGCCTGTTCTGTGGTAAAGCTCATGAGGATGCCAATGCTTACCTCCAACAATTTTTGGAGATTTGCGACACCTTCACCATTAAGGGGATAACCCAAGAAGCCATCCGTCTTCGTCTCTTTCCTTTCTCTTTGCTAGGAAACGCGAAGCAATGGTTCTATACCAGTCGCAACGCTGTAGACACATGGGACAAATGTTCCAATGCTTTTCTCGCCAAATTCTTCCTGTTGGGCAAGACGAATGCTCTGCGCAACAAAATCTCCAGCTTTACGCAACAAGCCAAGGAATCTATTCCCGAGGCTTGGGAGAGAATGCAAGAGTACGTCACTGCTTGTCCGCACCATGGTATGGAGGACTGGCTACTGATCCAGAACTTCTACCATGGCCTTAACCCACTCTCTAGAAGCCATTTGGATACCGCCGCTAGTGGTGCATTCTTTTCTCTGAATGTTGCAGATGCTAAGGCTCTCATAGAGAAGATGGTGTCGAACCAAGGATGGAATGATGAGAGACTGCAACCCCATAAGCGAGGTATGCATTCCCTTAAGGAGGCCGACATGATCGTGGCCAAGATGGACCTGCTGGCAAAGAAGCTGGACAGCTGTGAGAAGATGAACCAACAAGAGAGTGTCCAATCTCTGGAATCCTACATGACTTGTGAAGTCTGTGGAGAAACCGGACATTCTGGGAACCACTGCCCCGAGTTACATGAAGATTTGAACTTCATCAACAACAACAACAACAATGGTTTCCGCCAACAAATTCAAGGATGGAATCAGCACTCCAACTCTCAAGGTAATAATTCATTCCCTCGCTCTAATTTCCAAAGTACTGATAATTTCTCATTCTTGAAGAATTTAGTTTACTCACAAGGTAGAACTACTGATTTCTTGAATAAGAGATTAATGTCAAATGATAAAACCCTTGAGAATATAAATGCTAAATTGAAAGATTTCTCATTTGCTCTGAAAAATCAATTAAGTTTTAATAAAATGCTAGAAACCCAATTAGCTCAACTTGCTGCAAGTATACCATCTTTTGAAACTGGCAAAATTCCGGCTAAGCCTAACATGGAAACTGCAAATATGGTTAAAATAAAATGTTTTAACTATTATGAAGATCAAACCATGACTGTTTAAAAGGGTGATCCTGGTAGTCCCATAATTAGATGCTCAATTTTTGGTGAAGTCTTTAAAAATGCCATGTGTGATTTAGGATCGAGTGTGAACATTTTATCTAAGGATTTCTATGAAAACTCGTTCTTTCCACCCATGTCATCCACATCTGCCTATGTCGTGCTAGCTGATCAATCAACATGCTATGTAGAAGGAATAATCACTGATTTGCCTGTTCATATTAGAGGTTCATATGTTCCTGCTGATTTCATAATACTAGATATGAAAAATAGGAAAGATGTGCCTCTAATCTTAGGTAGACCTTTCTTGAACACTGTTGATGCTTGCATATATGTGGGGAGTGGTAAAATGCAAATGACATTAGGAGGGAGGAAGGAAATATTCTCCTTTTCTCGTGGTCCCGCATATGCCGCTAACATGCAGGAAGCAAAACCCGTTCGTATCAAGAAGAGGCGCCCAAGAACAAGGTGGAACAGAAAGAAAGAACCACCTTCTCCTGAGTTGTGTAATTCACATGACAAAGGAGAGGTGCCAAAAGAAGAAGAACTCGATGAAGTACTTAAAGAAGAAGCACCCAAGGAAGAAGATCTACCCAATAAGGATGAAATTCCATGGATCTAAGGTATGAATTTACTTTTTAAATTTCCCTTCAAATTTCCCTTTTTCAAATAAATATCATATGTCATGCATGTAACTAAAAAATAGTTATCATTAGTTATATGCATAAGTATATGTTAACTTAGCTAGAATAATAAAATATCATAATAGGATAGTTTCCCTTTTTCACAACATTAGATAGTTTCCTTTTTAATAAAATGAGAACAAGAGCTCCGACTGAGAAGAAGAAGATCCTTCACCAAGCAAGAAGCCAGCTTGGGGGAGATCCTCGCGCCAATAAGGTATGTTTCAACCTTACTCTTTATGATTTGGTTCTTAAATTCTATATCTTTTGAATATTACATGCTTGCTTAAGTAACCATTCCATGAATAAAATTGATGAAATCTTCTTAAACAAGTTGAAACCTAAATAAGATTTGAAATATGTCATGCAAATGCTATTGTTATGGTTTGAATAACAGGTCTTATCTAAGTTGTAGATTTTATGGGTTGCACATGTTTTAACTAAAATCATGCTTAGTGAATAAAGTTAGTTTGAAATGGAGTAATTCTTTAAACTTGCTAAGGTGAAATTAGGACCTAATCTAGAGGATTTCTTTTAAAAATCATGAAAACCTTGCTAAAAGTTACTCCTGGATTTTATCTCATCCCACCACTAGCCAAATATTTGTTAGTCAAAACCACAAAGAGCTTTGTTTGTGTTGAGCTTTGTTAGACCTCATAGATCTTAGTAGAGAAGCTTATCATATCTTTTGATCAAGATACACACACCCACCATATTTCTTACTATCCACTTTGGAAGTGTGCAACCACCAAATAAATTGCTCATTCTCTACACTGGAGATATGCAATACCTTGCCAAACGTTCCATTCCTAGCCTTATGCTATTCCTACACTAGGAATAAGCATTTCTCTCTCTTCCCCCTTTTCATTTCTAAAATCCTTTCCTATAGACAATCTGGGGAAATCTAGAGCTAAAAAAAGAGATATGAAAAAAGGGTGAGCAAAGTAGCTCCAGAGCGGACTATGTCCTCAGAAAATGTGAGGACACATTTTTGTCTACTCACTATGTATCAAAAAGAGAGAGAGAGTTATCATTAGCTCTAGACCCCAGAAATTAACTAGGAAGGATTATGAAATATCTCTCTATACACTTCCACATAACCACACATGCACATCTTGATCAATTTTTATGATTTGCTGCTCCTTATGATCTGAGTGTCTAGCTTAGCAAACATTAGGCAATTTGCTCATGATTCTTAGCCTACCTATAACTCCACATATCATTCTTTAGAAATAGGAGAGGCTACATTTTGGCCTAAGTGAGGATTTAAACACCATTGAGTGATTGAGTGAATCTTGGAGGACTTAAGCAAGTTTTTATCTTTTGAAAACCTTAAAAAACCTCCAGACAGAATCCTAGTTAAACCTAAGCAAGATAAAAGTTTCCTATCTACTACTTTATTTCACTCTTGCATGTTTGAAGTGAAAAGCTATAAGCCCCACATTGCTATGATTAATGATATATACTAAGTTATTTCTCACTATACAATATGCACTTGTATACATCTTAAGTTGCTATCTATTTCATGCTCAATGCTTAAACCGCATTGTTGCTCGAGGACGAGCAATAGGTTAGCTTGGGGGAGCTTGTTGATGGTCCTTAAACACCTGTTTTACCATCAACGTTTTACCCTAAAATTCACCAAAAAGGCATGAAATGTAGTCAAATAGGTTTCAAACTAACCGAATTCCACATGTCCATAGATTTTGATTTGAATGCAGAATTTGAACCAAATTTGGATATTTTAACCACCAAAGGCCAAGCCCACTCAGCAGGGCCCAATTGGGCCTCAGGGGGGTGGCGCCCGCCACTTGAGTTGGCCCAAATCCACTCCCTACCACGTCACCGATCCGTGTGACCTCCCCAAGGCCAATTCCTGGCCCTTGGTCACTAGGTCCGTTGAATCGGACGGCTCAGGAGGGGAGTGGCGTGGATCATGACCTAATGACGGTTATTTGGACATGCAACCGACATGCAACCGCCTTGGACGAGTCCCTGGAGACCGTAGGATCAATGACGGTGCATCCAACGGCTAGGGGGGTGGCGGCCGCCACTAGGGTTTGCCCTAGGTCGGTTGGCTGCCCCCTATAAGTACCCCCCTCACTCAACAAGGCTATAAATACCCCCTGGAGGCGTCACATCATTTCAAGCAAGGAAGCAAGAAAGGCAGAAAGCAAGAGAAGCAAGTGAGAGCTAGGTTAGAAGCTCAGAGAGCTTAGGCAAGTAGGTTAGCTAGTAGAGAGAGCTTAGCTCTAGAGCCCTCGCTGTAGCGCGGCTCTTAGTTTAGCACAGCTCAGCCCTGACCAGTGGTATAGTAGCGTAGAGCTTGCTAGGAGAGAAGCGGGTGCGAGTGACTGGCATCGGAGGTCGGTTGATTTCCCGACGTCTCTGGTCTGGTTTGCTCTCTTGTATCTCAGGTACGCTTATCATTATTCCAGTATTACTTTCAGTATTACTTTATCAAGTGCCTTGAGTGTGACCTAGTTATCCTACAGTTCAATTCACTTAGCCATAGTAGTTAATCTCTAGTGTGCTTAGTGTTTGATCTTTGCCAATAGGTTGCTTAGTTAGTTTAGTGTTTATCTTATTAAGTCAAGTATTTGCTCTGACGTCCGCAAGGGTGTCTCTATTCAAAGCTAGGGTAGAGATAGTTAGAATATAATTAAGTGTGGTGCTTAGTTATAGACTTACCTTCAGATACGGCTGGACCCCCGGATAGCTGTGGTAGCAAGCAGGTGGTGACAGCCCTGTGCGCCTTGAATTCCACCACGTAGTTGGCCCAGTTTAACAGTAAGGCTCGTTGTGCTAGCGTTCAACCTAAGTCAGTGGTAAAGGCTAGTACGCCTCGGTACTTGACAAAATAGGAATAAAACTATACTTAACTTAGTTGCTTTATTGACATTTGCCTACCTTGCTTCGTAGCCTATCTTGCTTCGTAGTCATCTTGCTTCATAATTATCTTGCTTCGTAGTTATCTTGCTTTGTAGTTATCTAGGAGTAGTTATTAGTTATTAGTTAGTTATATTAGTTATCCTTAATTATCCCATCTACCTATTTATCCACCTTACCTTAGCCATTTCATTCATCGTTACCTATCCATCCATAAACTCTTTCTAGCCTTTCATTTCCTCTCTTCTCCTCTCCCCTTTTCCCTTTTCTTATTCTTCGACTCTCATCCCCTCCTTGACTCGACTCATACACCACCATAGCCTTTGCTTAGGATCAAATAAATCGACACCTGGTACTCCCAGGCGAAGTGCTACTACGATAGTTCTGTGCGCTTGCAGAATCTCCTCTAGGTAGATTGCAATCTCTCTAGCTAGCTCGTACTAGTGTCGAGATTGACAACCCCATTTGACATTAGTAGATAGCTGCTTTAGCTTCACTCCTTTAGGTATAGTGACTGGACTTGCTACAAGCATTTCTGGCACCGTTGCCAGGGATAGATTCCATAGTCTACTCCAAGTAACGACGTTAGCAAGTATTAACAAGCATTTCTAGGCCGTTACTAGGGATAATTGCCTAGCTCTATCTTTAGTGAAGTTAAGAACTACCAACAGCGGGCAAGGCTTTGTGAGAGTCCCTGGCGGGCACGACAGCCTGGTCGTGTGCTGCAAGGCCTTCGAGCTGGGCTGTTCTTGATGAAGGGCCCAAGTAGGTCCATGGGGGTATATGGAGGTAATATCCCCACAGTCTCCTACAAGTATTTCAAACTTGTATGCACACTTTTATGGGGAGTTTATTCTACAATTTGGAAGCTTTGAGAGTAACACTACTTTCAAGTTTATCATGTGTGTCATTGCAAGGAAAATGGAGTCCTAGAGACAAGCATCATGTGTGGTGATAATCTTATTGGTGTCTACATGTGGTATTCCTAACCGATATCATTATGTTGATTTCAATTTGATACTCTTATATGCTTTCTCCATGCATTATATAGATTAAACTCCTTTGCGCATTAATTTGCCTGTTATGCATATGGTTTGTCATACACCATATGTATGCACACACTTAGGGGGAGGTTAGTTTATATAATGTGAGAGTCAAGTTTTGTGATCAATTTCACTCCATGTAAAAAGGATCACAAAATTTGACCCTCCCTTGTGCCACTAATGTCTTCCTTTTCGGTGTTTGATTCCAAAGGGGGAGAAGTTGAGGGACCAAAGCAAGCCCAAAATAAATAAACAATCAAAATCACAAATTCAAATTTTTTTGTGGTTTTATCTTTGGGTTGGTTTGAGAAAGGGAGGAAGTGGATTATGGAGTTAGGGGGAGGCTTAAATCCATAATGCCACAAATGGACTCTATGGCAAGGACAAGATATGTTATATTAGTGTTGTTTCAATTTGGTATCTTTTAACACCATATGATCTTGTCTTTGCATTGCATCCTAGCTAGTAGATTGCATTTTAACTTTTGTATCTTTTATTTGCTTGCTTTGGTTATGTTGTCATCAATCACCAAAAAGGGGGAGATTGTAAGAAAAATGGACCTCGACTCATTTAACTTTGGATTTTGGTGTTTGATGAACAACATAACCAAATTGGACTAATGTGTTTGCTAATGTTTGTTTTGTTGTCCAATAGGGTGCAAACGTGACTTGGACTAAGACGACGTGGTGATCCGATGATCAACACCTCAAGCAAGACATTTGAAGCTTAGTAGAAGACTCTCAAGATCAAGCAAAGTCCAAGGCACAAGACTGGAACCAAGATGGTGCAAGAAATCGCGAAGAAACAAAGCAGATGGGACATCGGACACTGCATTAGACGCTGGCTCAGCAAGTGTCGGATGCACTGATGGCAAACTCTAGCTCAAGTCAGCGCTAGAAGAAGCATCAGACGCTGAGACCGACGCACATCGGACGCTATGGTAACACTATGCATAGTGCACAACGTTACATCAGACGCACCGATGAAGCATCGGACGCTACAGGACCCTGCGTCTGATGACAGTACAGAAAGGTTCCAGAGAGGCTCCGAAGACATCGGACGGGTCAGGTGATGAAGCATCGGACGCTGTCAGAGTCCGATGTGACTCAGTGCCAGGCTGGCAACAAGCCGATAAAGTGACATCGGACGCGTGTCCGATGCTCCTGACAGGAGCGTCCGATGCTACGCAGTGAAGTCCATCTTTGGAGTCCAATGACTCTATTTGGTTGGGGCTCTATATATACCCCCATGGCTGGCCAAAACAGTATGGTTGGAGCTCAAGGAAGTATACCAAGTCCAAAGACACATATTTAGTTGCTCTAGCCACCAAAGTGCTTAGTGAATATACTAGGTGATTAGTATAGGTGCTTTGCGAAGTGCATAGGCTAGTTAGACCACCGCTTTGCAATTGCTCTAGGTGTTAAGCCTAGTGTTTAGTGAGGTTTGCACACCTCTTACCTACCGGTGCTTGCGTGCACCATTGTTGTACATCGGAGGGGCTTGTAGTCTTGCGAGACCACACCAACCGCGTTTGTGGTGTGGCCGCCACCGTGTACAGAAGGGAACAAGACCCGCGGTGATTCGGCCAGAAGCTTGATAGTGAAGACGACGGGGAGCATCCGGGAGAGGCTTTGCCACGAGTGGCTTAACCGGAGACCCACTTGCGCATGGGGAAGGCCCGGAGCTATCCACGGAGTTACCCGACCGGGAGCTTGGCCCTTGTGAGGGATTCCTTACGAGGGGCTCCAACGGGGAGTAGGGGGAAGCTTGCACGCTTCTCGATAACTTGGTAAAAATACCGGCGTCGTCGACGGGAGTTTGCATCTCTACCTCTCTCTTTAGCTTCCGCATTTACTTTGCTACCTTGTTGTGCTTTACCTTTCCTAGTTTAGTTGATAGGCTAGTCGATAGGTTGTGTTCATAGGTTGCATAGCTCCTTTTGCGTTAGAGATAGCAACACACCTAGCAAAACCTTAGTTGCACATTAGATAGTTTACTTTCTTACATAGGTTTTGACTAGGAGGAAATTAGAGGCCATAGTTAGAGCAGAAGTTTGAAGTTGCCTAATTCACCCCCCTCTTAGGCGTCACGATCCTTTCAATTAGGGTGTCCTCCGATGTTATGGTAACATTTTTTCCTTTTTGTTGCAGCGGGGGACGGACTATGGTGATGAGCTGGTGGCAGGGCAGATGTGCTGGGGGTTGCGAGGTCGGGGCGGAGGTAGATCTGTGTGCATGCGGGAGGGGGGCTTTTCCTCTTAGTTGGACGTGGGCGCGTGCGTTAGGGTGAGGGGGTGTGCACGAAGGCAGTAGGAGACTGGGAGCGGGGCAACCAATTAGATTTTCGAAACAGCGTCCGGACGGACGCGGCGTCTGGACGTCCGGGCACTAGTTGTACTGTTGAAAGAACGTGGGTACAAGAAATAGGGCGGTCGGGGCTAGGCTAGGTCATGTGTCTATTGGGATAGGTAAGAGGGAGGTCTCACTCTTCGATGATATGGGTCTTTTGTACTACTCCTCTCTTCTTGTCGTACTCGTCTTTGCAGTGAAATAAATGGTTTTGGGTATGGAGAACTATGAGATAGATCACTTTCTTACAACTTTATTTATTCAAAGCAAACTAGATACCATATCTACAGGTCCGTTGGAGAACTCTAAGTAGTAGTTGAAGCAAGGCATTAGGAAGATAGGTCCCACGTAGGGAGGGGAGTTTCTAATTGGACGTGCATTCATTCCCTGGGGAGGGCGCTTTAAGTGCCGGATTTGTACACATAGTAAAGACATGAGGGTATTCAATTTTGGAATATAACATGAAAGAAACCTCTCTCCTCTAGCTGGAGAAAGAAGGCTGGTTCTCGGTAGTCGAGGAGAGGTGGAATCTTTCTTAGAACGGAATGTTAAGACACGACCTAACATGTTTCCAGGCAGGTAATGTATAGAAGACTAAAAGTTTAAGTTCCGATGGGTCTCGTCAATCGATTACCTTCCTTATTGTGCCTGCCCCTAATTTTAGCTCTTATCTATTTCTATATCGAGAATAGCTTTATTGACGGGCTGAACAAACCCCTCACTTGGCTAACTCAACAATCATATGTCCGAGAGTCTGGTCTAACTAAGCGGATTGGAGGCGGGCATTTTCATTTCAACGTAGCAGTAGGGAAAGTGATTTCAGGTGGTTAGTACACATGGGCAATTGGGACAGTCACAGGTAGTTAAGTTCGGTCTTATTCTTATGGGCAAGTGGTCCCTCTCTTTCCTTCTCTAAAGTATAGCTTTACAAAACTAGAATATGAGTAAATATAGAAATAGAATAATAAATAAGAATATCATATAGCCATGTATTAGTAAGGATAGGTTTTGGTGAGTAGTAGTTCTTGGCATTAGTAAGCTAGCTTCACTAGACTATCTATGACAGGAAATTCGGTAAATGCACAATATCTTTTCAACGAAGTGAATGAAGAAAGAGAAGTCGATCTAGAGAATCTTCTTAAGTAAGAATAAGATGGCAAAAGAGTAGAGATTTTACAGTTCATTCACTTGGAAGCTAGCTTCATCTGGAGCATACACTCTAGGAGGGGTATCACAATCTTCTCTACCTATATAGAAATCGTAGCAATGCTAGCTTGTAACATCGAAGAGCAGGCATTTCCGATTAGTTGAGATGTTGCAAAAACCATAGAGCTGGCTTATTAGGTAGTTCCTTTTTGCATTATATATTTAACGCCTTCTTGCTCATCTAGAAACTCTCCCTCTCATATCTCAACTATTCCTCACTAGTAGAATACTACTCATAGCTGGCGCCCCCTATTCATAGCACAAGCGGTTTTAGTCACGTGCCTGTGATATGAAAGGTGGCCGTGAACAGTCAACAACCACCAGTGGAAATATGCATTTCCACTAGCAGTTGGCTTAACTCAACCGCCTGTATAAATGGACCATTTACACGGGCGGTTGAGTTAAGCCAATCGCCTGTGTTATCTCTGGCCCCCTCTTCCTCCCTGAGCAACACTGTTTCTCGCAGCCACCTTCCATTGGAGGCGATTTTGGAGGTCCAGATTTTATAAAATACAAGGGGGGGGGGGGGGGTTTGATGTTCATTTCTTGGAAGGAGATTAACAAAAAAAGGTTAGTTTGTGTCCCTCTTGCCTCAATTTGTTCATTCTCGCTCAATTTGAGTCACTTTTTTGATCTAGGGTTTCACCATGAGTGAGAGAGAAGAATACCTAGGTTAATGAGTGAGCTTGCTTAAGATGGTTAAATAATGCCTCTCATCTATACCGTTTTGTGTTTACTTCTTAATTTAGTTTATGTATGATATCTTTCCTTTTTTCCATGTATAATGTTGTGTTCTTGAGTGTTTATGTAGAGAGGTAATTGTAGGTTTTTTAATAATATTTAGGTTTTTTATTATGTTGTTTATTTCTCAATTGATTTTTTCGCTATGAATTATTTATGTTTTATGAATATTGTGTTTTTTATTTAATAATGATACTTAGGTATTTTACTTTAAACCCCACATAAACTCTAAACACTAGCTAATAATAATCCCTAGCTAAATCCTATCTATACCTTAGCTAAATCCTAAATCCTAGCAAATATAATCTCTAGATATGGTTATTTTTTTACATTAATTTCAATCAATTTATTGTATTTTTTACAGGTAATGATGGAGAGGTCATTCTAGATGTATAAGTTAACAAGACTAGATCCATTATACATACCTGAGGTCCATAGGTTTATTGATGCCGCTAAGAACCATGCTTGGAGAACAAAGAAGACGCACATACATTGTCCGTGCATGGACTGCAGAAATGTTGTTGTATTTGATAACACTCAACAAATTCTTTCCAATCTAGTCCACTGAGGATTTATAAATGATTACTTGATTTGGACAAAGCATGGAGAGGGTAGCTCTACGCCTTATACAACTGGAAACCCTGCGAACATCGACATCGATGATGCAGATATGGTTGATGGTGGGTTTCAGTTTGTACAGGAGACACAACAACCTGACGCCGAACATGTTGTGCCAAATGTTGGAGATCATGGTTTCGCTGGAGGAAATGAAGATGTCAGAACTAATGTGCTACCAAATAATATGGCTGCGGAAGATGCAGAATTTCTAGAGGCAATGTTGCGTCGTCATGTGGAAGATCCATCAATGTTCTTCATGAAAGGTATTTTGATGAAGGCAACAGAAGAGCCTTTGTATGACGAGTCTAAGGGTTGCACCAAAGAGTTCACGACGCTGCGGTCTGTGCTAAAGTTGTTGGTGTGCAAAGCTAGGAATGGTCTTTCTGATGTTGGCTTCGATGCGTTCTTGAGTATTATTGCAGACATGCTTCATAAGGAGAACAAGGTGCCTGCTAACACGTACTATGCCAAGAAGCTAATCAATACACTGATGATTGGTGTTGAGAAGATCCACGTGTGCAGAAATCATTGTATCCTCTATCAAGGTGCTGATTATAAGGACTTGGATAGCTGTGTTAGGTTCGCACTGAGTACTGATGGAATAAATCCATTTGCTAAGAGGAGCAACAAGCACAACACATGGCCGGTGATTCTCACCATCTACAACCTTCCTCCATGGTTGATGCAGAAGCGAAAGTACCTTTTGCTAACCATCCTTATCTCTGGACCTACACAGCCTGGAGTTGACATGAATGTTTTCTTGGAGCCCTTAATGGAGGACATGAAGATATTGTGGGAAACAGGTGTTAAAATGTTCAATGAGTACCGCAAAGAATCATTCACGCTGAGAGCAATTATCTTTGTTACGATCAATGATTACCCTGCTCTCTTCACATTATCAGGGCAGTTCAAGGGAAAGGTTGGTTGCGTGGTATGCATATATGAAACCGCTTACGTGTCCCTTAATGCATCTAAGAAAATAGTGTACATGAGACACAGACGGTTCTTATTGAAAGGATACAGGTACCGCCAGAAAAAAGATGGATAAGTATTTCGATAATAATGTTGAACTACAGTCTATTGCTCCATTAGGTAACAGTAAAGGCAAAAGAGTTTTCAACCTAGTTAGCAAACTCAATTTTGTTTTCAGGAAAAAGACAAAAGACGGAAAACCAAGAAAGGATGGCAAACCAACTCTAGGGGCTACATTCAAGAAAAAGTCTATTTTCTTCGAGTATTTGTCATACTGGCCAGAGTTAGACGTTCGCCACGCAATCGATGGTATGCATGTCCAGAAGAACGTGTTTGAAACCCTAATTGTAACCTTACTAGACATGAAGCGGAAGACAAAGGAAGGACTAAAATCACGCATGGACATGGTACAGTTAGACATAAAAAATGAAGTTCACCCTGTGCTTTAAGAAAATGGGAAGTACCACCTCCCGGCAGCAAGCTACATCCTCAACAATGGAGAAAAACATGCGATGTGTGTGGTTCAAGCATTTGAATGTCCCATCTGGATTCTGCTCTAGCATACGGAGTATTGTGTCAATGAAATACTTTACACTCACCAACTACAACTCACATGATTATCATGTCATGTTGACTACTTTCCTCCATATTGCCATCAGGGCTATAAATCCAGTGTGGATCAAGGTTACAGTCACACGATTGTGCTACTTCTTCAACAGGATCTCACGAAAATTACCGTGATGAATTAGCATCCCTTAAGGAATTCGCAGTGGAGACAGTGTCACAATTTGAGATGTGTTTCCCCCCAGCATTCTTTGATATTATGGTTCACCTTGTGGTGCACTTGGTTCCACAAATAGAGGCTCTGGGTCCCATGTACTTGCATGAGATGTGGACATATGAGCGTTTCATGTCAATACTAAATGGCTATGTATCAACTTGTGCTCATCCTAAGGCGTCCAAGGTAGAGGGGTACTTAACCGAAGAGGCAATTGAGTCCAGAGGTCCTTTTTCCAACAAAGTCCTAAAAGACCAGGTTGCAATAGGTTTGCCTCCGTCAAGACACGAGGGCACGCTGAATGGAAGAGGGAGGATGGGAAAAAATCAATCGTCCCTCTTGATTACAATACAATCCTCGAGGCATATCACAACATCCTACATCAGCTCTTGATATTGGAGCCTTTGATCGAGAAACACATTGATGAGTTTCACGGACATAATCATGGGTGCACGGATGATTGGTTAATGAAGGAAAACAAGAAAGAGTTCACCTCATGGCTTAGGGAGCATGACATACCATATGGGGAAACAACGGAGGAACGCACCATCAAGGTGTTGGCATCTGGACCATCACGCCAAGTCACGACATGACAAACTTATGACATTACTGGTTTCATGTTCTGTACCAAGTCCAAGGACAACAAGAGCATGACACAGAATAGTGGTGTTCGATGTGAGGCCTTAGACTCTGAAACTGGTAATGAGACTACATACTTTGGCTTCGTTGAGGACATATGAGAACTAGACTATGGTACATTTCAGATCCCTGTGTTTTGATGTGAATGGGTTGAAGACAAACATGTCACAGTGGACAACTATGGGGTCAGAGTTCTTGATCTAAGTAAGGTAGGCTACAAAGATGATCCATGGATAATGGTAACCGTGCTGCACAAGTCTTCTATGCCGAACAGATCCTTTCTCCTATTGAGAAGAAAAGTACTGACAAGCAGAGGCATGTGTTGACATCTTTTAGCATCACTTCAGATAACACCGCCAGAAATGCAGGTAGACAAATCTAACAACATTACCTTTAACGCTAGGCTGTCACCACTAGCAGCAACACTAGAGACATGGATGGTATTTATGATCTTGCCCTTATAAAATATGAAATGACATTATCCGCAAGCGCACAGATAAAATACATCTGTTGTAGCATTTCACCAAGGAAAGAGTTTCCAAGGTATTGTTATTTATAACAAAGCCATGCATATCATGAGTTAACTGGTAGGAGATAAACCCCTATTACTATGACACACACATGTATGATTATGATAATAGTTCCACTAGATCTATACTCAACACAGGAATCAATCATAAATGATAAATAAGATAAATGCAATATAACAGAGTAAACCATATAAGAGTTCCAATAGAGCATTCCCACCCAAGGTTGGATCGTAGCCAAATCTAGAAAGAGACAGATTAACTTCCTGATATGGTTCTAACAATAGGTCATAGACTACGTTAATTAGTGCAATTATGTTTAGCATTCATGGTTAGAATAACTTATATTTATACGCAGGAGACATCACGCATTGAGGATCAGATCCAGAGTCTATCCCCTCTGGGTGACCAGGTCTTACTTGTCCTATATTCGGGGAGTGGACTACAAAGGACTCAACGAGGCTATAAGAGTCACCCTCGCGATCTACCACTTGCTGGCCAAAATATAGGGTGCATTCCCAGGTAAACAACGTATAAGCACCACGCTTACACAATATTGACCACTCACCTCGCGATCGACAGAATGAGCGCTATACGAACAAGAACATAAACATAGAGATACCCTAGCTATGCTAGACATATAATCAAAGTAGATGATGAACATTATAATTATGAACACGAAATAGTAACATGTCATGACATGTATCAACTAGAACACAAAGTAGAAGATGAATAAGAACTAGATGAACAATAAGAAGTAGATTAGAACACAGAGATGAACTAGAGAGGTAATTAGAACTAGATTGGAACACAGAGATGAACTAGAGAGATTAGAAGATGAACTAGAACACAATTAGAACACAAGATAACGAACTAGAAGGCAATTAGATAATTAGAAGAACATTTATAAGAACAATGTTGATACAAGAGAGAAGACAAGGCTAATTACCTAGGTCCTCTTGACTAGATCTGTAATCCGAGCTTCCTCGACTCTTCTAATTCTATTCTAGCTACGCCCTTGGATGGTGGAGCTCCTGGTTGTCTAGGCTATCTCTAAACTACACGATTGATCTATGACGTGATGAACTATTTGTTGATCTGATGATGTCTCCAGGAGGGGGGTCTAGGGTTTCTTATATAGCCTGGTGGGATGAACCGCAACCCTCGGATCAAACTAAAAACGGTCCACGAAGACGGGCCGTAGAGGAACCTGGCCTAGGCCGGCCGGCCTGGTGGTGGGGCCGGCCGGCCCCACCTGGCAGCCCCCAGGTGGTTGCTTCACCGAGAAGTCTTCTGGGACCTTCCTTCTTCGTCTTGAATCCTTGTTCGGTTGGTTTGCGCAAGAAGTCATGGTGTGGATGGATTCCTTGTCATCTTCTTCCTATCTGGTCCCTGGATAATTCTGGTATTCTGTAGCTATTGGAATCTTGTCTGTTACACCTCTGATCTTTGTATGGATAATGCTTCTAGAGGGTTCCAAAGTCTTCCTAGTCGTATTCATCGAGGACTCGCTCCGGGGCAGCAAATATGGCAAGTGATATGTCCGTTGCGATCGTCTCGCCGAGCTCGTCACAATGGTGTGCTCTGATTCTTCACTTGAGATACTTTCTTATGATGAAATATTGAATATCCTGCAAAACAAGTGAGAACTACACAACTCGTGGAACTCGTTAGAATCAAACCCTATAGCTACACTCTTTGGATCATTGCGGGTCATTTATGAGGTTAGTTGACGGTTTAAAATAGGAGTTATCTACCGTCAACAAGTTCCCCCAAGCTTAACCTTTGCTAGTCCCTTGGCAAACATTTATGATATATTATGATGGATCAGGAGTTGCTACTACGCTTTCAAGCCTCAAAAGTACACAAGTGTTCAAACAAAAAATATTCTCCGAATTAGAATCAATCGTTTCAACTTTCAAACTTACCTCTTACCTTCAACTATGGTGCTTGTAGCTTTCACTTGGGTCTTGAGCAATTTGAAAAGCAGAACGATCAAGTTAAACACTATGTCTCAAGTTCTTCGGTCTACCTTTATTCTGGAGTTTTGTAAGATTTTCAAAATAAAACTCAGAGATTCCTTCATATGATCCTTTCAAGTCTCTCATCTGTGGTATTTATGGATTCTCTCTAAGGCAGTGGATATTGTGCCTTCTCTCACCCTATAACTAATAAGCTTTTTGTAGAGTTCATAGGTGGGAGACAACATGCACATACTTACATAGCATATATTGCAAAGTCAGAGCATGGATCTAGAGAAACTTGGCATACAATCAAATCAAGATGCGCATGTGTATGGACCTATATGTGGAATGTATGTGTATGGTGGAATAGTGGTAGTAAATAAGTGTGAGGGTGAAAACACAGTGGTAATGATGGAAATATGATGATGAATGTAGACCTTTGCTTACTTTACTCCTTGTAGATACTTTTCTCTTGTATAACTTCTGCTAGAGACAACATGGGCTATCATCTTTTTTTAAGGTGGGCATCGAAACACCCCTAATTCTACCGTCGGACACTTGTCCATTTTTTCTTCTTTTCTTTCTCTCTCTTTTTTTGGATAACTTTTGCATACCCCATGTATCTTTTTGCAGCATAATATTTGAAGAGATAATAATGATAAATTGGAGCATTTATGAATGACAATGAAGGCATAAAAAGGTCATATGTTTGAAGGGAAATATTTTGGCTGTTCACTCCCAGTGTAGAAGTGAATCAATTTTAGTGGATCTATTGGGAAGGCATGTTGTTGCGTACTCCCAGTGTAGGAGCAGCATATATTTGTGGTGTGTATGTGATCTTGATTTGAACTGTATGACGAGTCTCTAAGGGTCAACACGATTTGACAATACTCAATGCATATGCAAGCAGTAAATATAAAGAGTGGACTTCCTAGTCTATCAGACATGTATATCAGGTTGTGGTAGGAATTTCAAACACTCATCATAGAGGATCTCATCATGTAGCATTTTAAGTTTTCAAAAGATAAATCTCCAGAAATCTAGTATCACGGCACTTGAAAAGAATTAAGGCAGAGCAACTATTCATCATTTCTATCCAAATTAATTTTATTATCCTAGAGCTTAATTATTTCAGGGCAAGCTTTTATTCTAGATCATCATTGTTCTTTTTATTGACTCTAATATTAAACACACACACTCTAATATATAATATATAATATATAAAGACTAATAGGGACTAATAATATATAAAGGCTAATAATAATAATAGTTATAGTGATAGCAATAATGACATACCTTAATAGCGAAGATAACGGAGGTGCGTCTCTCCCAAGCTAATCCCTTCGATAGCGTCGAGGCTTCATGTGCCCGAATATTTTTGTTCTTTTTCTTTTTAAAGGGTGAACCTTCTTGTGCTGACATATTTTTGGGGTTTTTGATTTTTAAGAGTGAACCTTCATGTGTTCACATATTTTTGTTGTTTTTTTTGTTTTTATAAAATTCGAATATATATATATATATATTACCTTGGGTAACGGGGGAGCCTTTTTAACCAAGCTAAATCCTTGCGTGTTCGTTCTTTTGATGGCGTCGATGTACTTCACTCCTCTGGTCCTTATTGAAAAGTTGTTTTTGTCTCTCCTGGGTGGATGAAGTTATCTGGCCTTCTTATTGATTGCTGCTAAACTCAAATATACAACAAAGCTCGTGGAATTGATTAAGCGTTAGTGGTAAAACCATTTATGTACTATGGAACCTCATAGATGTTTAAGCAAGCATGAGTCAACAAGAGTTTAATATATATTTTTGGATTTTTATATTTTTATTATGTAGATGCAAAAAGCAAGAAATATATTTTTTGTGCCTCCACAGTAAACAGTTGACTTATTCACATGGAGCTTAAAGAGTTTTTCTTTTTAAATGCAATGCGATAATGCAACATGATTATTTTTATTTTCTTTTTCTAATGCAATGCAGAAATTAAAATACTGATGAAAATATTAAATAGGATGATGTAGTAAATGACTAAGAATTAAATATGAGAAATATGCAAAAAAGTAAATATGAGGATAACTATCAATTTTACCTTTTGGCGAAGGTTCAGATATTTAGGTCCGACGAACCGGACATTCCCTTGGTTCAGACCTCCCAAGGTATGTCAGACGTTTGGAAAGTTGTTTCTGATTGTTCCTCTTTAGGCACTGTCTTTTTCTTCTGGTCCGAGTCTTTACTTCCTGTTGTTCACTATCTTGAGGTGTCTCTTCTTCTTTCTTCTCTGGGATAGTGTCACTAGCTTTTTCTTTGTGATTGGCCTCTCCATTCTTGATGGCTTGTCTTCTTTGGCGTTGAGAGCGACATCTTTTACTTATACTCTTCATAGGTGCTTCATTAGGTATGTAGTTGATGAAGTAGCATCGTACCTTCTCTCCAGGAAAGTGAAAATAGATTTCCCCTTACTTCATGTAGATGATTGCACTTGTAGTGTACAGGAACGGTCTTCCTAGGATGAGGTGGACATCATCGTCTTCTCCCATGTCGAGAACCAAGAAGTCTGTGGGGACTTCATGACCTCTAATTCTGACTACGACGTCTTTCACCATTCCTTCCGGAAATTGGAATGTTTGGTCTGCTAGCTTTATCTGCAAGTATGTTGGTTTGCATCACGAAATAAATGTTTATACGTTACCATAGACATGATGTTGACACTTGAGCCGATGTCGCAGAACATGTTATAGAAGGTACTCTCCTTGATCATGCAGTCGATGGCAGGTACTCCTGGATCGTACAACTTCTCAAGGCGTAATGGAGGTTGAGTGGTGTCTTTTGGTGGTTCAAAAGTGTTGACCATCCATACTGGTTCTTGTTCTTGTGGCTTCGTCTTGTTCCTCCTCCTTCTACTGTTGTTCTTCTTCTTCAGGGTAGCAGGTTCATACTCGTACTCATATGGTGACTATGGGTGTACACGAGTCTTGAGTGTGCGATTCTTGAAACTAAACCTCTCCTTCCTATTGTTGATCGTGAAGCAGATCTTGGCGCTTTCGGTGTAGATGATGGGTTTAGTTGTACTTAGGAATGGTATTCCCAAGATGATGGGTGCTCTTTCATCTCCTCCTGTTTCCACTATCACAAAATCTACTAGGATAGGTGATTGTCCAACTTGTACTTGAACATCTTCAAGGATTTCCTTGGGGCAGCAAAGTGTCTGATCTGCAAGCTGCGAACACATGGTTGTGTACAACAATGGTTGACCATGAATTTTCTCATAGATTACCCTAGGCATAATGTTGACACTTGCTCCAAGATCATAGACGACTTTGTCAAAGGTATGGGGTCCAATGGTGATCGGGATGACAGGTCTCCTGGATCTCCTTTCTTCTCGGGCAGATTCTCATCTCCCCATCCTCTGTACTTTGGTCTTGGCGTAGCTGTGAAGTAATCTCCTGCATTGAAAATGTCTACAAGATTTGCTGTTTCTGGTTCTTCCGGATTCCCCGGAATCTTACCTTTTTCGGTCATAGGTACTGAAGCGGCTAGCTGAGAAAGTTGTGATTCTATCATCTTATTAAAGCTAAGCTGATTCTTAATAGCAGAAGTAAAGCTTTCCATTCTATTATTAATGGTTTCTAGTATTTTTATCATTGAAAGCTATCTTTCTGGATATGATATCAATAACTTTATTTTGATTAACAATCATTTCTCTTAAAGGTGGTTGGTTGAAGTTATTACCTTGGTAGTTACCTGAGTGATTACCTTGGTAGTTGGGCCTCTGTTGCTGATTCCATCCTTGATTCTGTTGAGGACGATAGTTGTTGTTGTTGATGTAGTTCACATCCTCTTGGACTTCAGGACAGTTGCTTACTATGTGGCCAGTGCCTCCACACTATTTACAAGTCATGCGAGAATCATGGATGTGCATGACTTCCTTCTTCTCTTGGTATCGTTCGTCGAGCTTCTTTATCAGTAGGTCATCTAAGCAAACAACATGTCTACTTCCTTGAGTTGATGCATTCCTCCTCTCTTCTTCAGTTGAGTGCGATCTTCGTTCCATCCTTGGTTGGAAGCTATCTTCTCAACGACAGCAGTTGCCTCTTTGATAGTGAGTGACAAGAACGATCATCCAGCAACTGCATCGATATTATCATGGGCACTCAAAGTGAGCCCATGGTAGAATGTCTGCAAAAGTAACCAATTCTCCATCCCGTGGTGTGGGTATTCTGATATGTTGTCTTGAAAGCGTTCTCATGCCTCAGGGACAGATTCATCATACTGCTGCTGAAAAGTTGAGATCTTCACTCGTAGGGCATTTGTCTTGCCTACAGGGAAGAACTGTGCTAGGAAAGCAGTGGAGCAAATCTCCCATGAAGTGTTTTTGACTTTGTTAGAGTAGAACCATTGCTTTGCTCTTCCCAAAAGTGAGAATGGGAATAGGTAGAGGTATATGGCGTCCTTAGTGACTCCTTTGTTAGTGAAGGTGCTGCATATCTCCAGGAAGCGTTGGAGATGGGAACTCGCATCTCCATGTGCTTTCCCACAAAACTGGCTGGCTTGCACCATGTTGATCAGAGATGGCTTGAGTTCAAATCCCTCGGTTCCCACATTGACTGTTGGTACAATCCTGATGTTGGCAGTGGTTGGCGCATAGAAATCGCGGAGAGTCTTTTCAGCCATGTCTTCTAACACTGGTGTTGAGCTTCTTGCCTGAGTGTCTTCGATCAATGTGGTTAGTGGTTTCCTGAGCTTGGCGTTGGCTTTTCAGATCAAAACTTTAGGATCGTCAACGTAGTTTTCCGGTCGATCAAATCCAGTCATACATCACCCTGCAATAACATATTCAAGAAATAGACAAGAGACAGGGTGAGCCTGTTTGAGAAAAGATCAATAGTGTGTCTCGATTATCATAAACATGTGTGTAAAGTTTTTCCTGTGTATTCAACTTATATCCTATTATCTCCTGGTCTTAACTTAGAAACTGGGATAACTCAACGATATGGCTCCGGCAATGGGATTTCCTTAAGGGATTTCCCAAACAACGCGGAATGTGCTTTGGAATCACACATTTGGTTCCCCGGCAACAGCGCCAGAAATGCTTGTTGACATCTCTTAGCATACCTTGAGATAACGGCACCAGAAATGCAGGAAGACAAATATAACAACATTACCTTTAACGCTAGGCTGTCACCACTAGCAGCGACACTAGAGACGTGGATGGTATTTATGATCTTGCCCTTATAAGATATGAAATGAGATTATCCACAAGCGCATAGGTAAAATACATCTGTTGTAGCATTTCACCACAGAAAGAGTTTCCAAGGTATCGTTATTTATAGCGGAGCCATGCATATCATGAGTTAACTGGTAGGAGACAAACATCTATAACTATGACACACACATGTATGATTATGATAAGAGTTTCACTAGATCTATACTCAACACAGAAATCAATCATAAATTATAAATAAGATAAATGTAATGGAATAGAGTAAACTATATAAGAGTTCCAACAGAGCATTCCCACCCAAGGTCGGATCGTAGCCAAATCTAGAAAGAGTCAGATTAACTTCCTAATATGGTTCTAACTATAGGTCATAGACTACGTTAATTAGTGCAATTATGTTTAGCAATCATGGTTAGAATAACTTATATTTATACGCAGGAGACATCACGCATGGAGGATCAGATCCAGAGTCTATCCCCTCCGGGTGACCAGGTCTTACTTGTCCTATATTCGGGAGTGGTCTACAAAGGACTCAACGAGGCTATAAGAGTCACCCTCGCGATCTACCACTTGCTGGCCCAAAATATAGGGTGCATTCACAGGTAAACAACGTATAAGCACCACGCTTACACAATGTTGACCACTCACTCCGCGATCGACAGAATGAGCGCTATACGAACAAGAGCATAAACATTGAGATACCCTAGATATGCTAGACATATATTCAAAGTAGACAATGAACATTATAATTATGAACACAAAATAGTAACAAGTCATGACATGAATCAACTAGAACACAAACTAGAAGATGAATAAGAACTAGATGAACAATTAGAAGTAGATTAGAACACAGAGATGAACTAGAGAGGTAATTAGAACTAGATTAGAACACAGAGATGAACTAGAGAGATTAGAAGATGAACTTGAACACAATTAGAACACAAGATAATGAAGTAGAAGACAATTGGACAATTAGAAGAACAATGTTGATACAAGAGAGAAGACAAGGCTAATTACCTAGCTCCTCTTGACTAGATCCGGAATCCGAGCTTACTCGACTCTTCTAATTCTATTCTAGCTACGCCCTTGGATGGTGGAGCTCCTGGTTGTCTAGGCTATCTCTAAACTACACGATTGATCTATGAAGCGATGAACTGGTTGTTGATCTGATGATGTCTCCAGGAGGGGGTCTGGGGTTTCTTATATAGCCTTGTGGGATGAACCGCAGCCCTCAGATCAAACCGACCTTGAACAATGGTTGAGATACATCGAAGAGGTCAATTAGGTCACGCTCCATGAAGATGGGCCGTAGAGGAACCTAGCCCAGGCCGGCCGACATGGGGTTGGGTCCGGCCGGCCCCACCTAGCAGCCCCCGGGTGGTTGCTTCGTCGAGAAGTCTTCTGGGACCTTCCTTCTTCGTCTTGAGTCCTTGTTCGGTTAGTTTACGCAACTAGTCGTGGTGTGGACTGATTCCTTGTGATCTTCTTCCAGTCTGGTCCCTGGATAATTCTGGTATTCTATAGCTATTGGAATCTTGTCTATTACACCCCTGATCTTTGTATGGATAATGCTTCTAGAGGGTTTCAGAGTCTTCGTGGTCGTATTCATCGAGGACTCTCGCTCCGGGGCTCCAAATATGGCAAGTGATATGTCCGTTGCGATCGTCTCACCGAGCTCATCACAATGGTGTGCTCTGATTCTTCACTTGAGATACTTTCTTATGATGAAATATTAAATATCCTGCAAAACAAGTGAGAACTACACAACTCGTGGAACTCATTAGAATCAAACCCTATAGCTACACTCTTTGGATCATTGCAGGTCATTTATGAGGTTAGTTGATTGTTTAAAATAGGAGTTATCTACTGTCAACAAAATGTAGTTTTTCCTGGAAAGCAACAAGTTATAGGAGTTGATGGTGTATCTGACCTGGATCAATTTATCGAGTTTAGCGACATGTGTCTCTTTGTAGGCGACCATCTAGTAAAGATAACGAATGTTGAGCGAAGCATCCCACAAAAATCGTTGCCCTGGGTGCGCCATGATTATTTTGGAAGAACAGTAGCTGCCTAGATTATTTTTGTTATTTGCCATGTAATCCATTTATGTAATCTTTATGACACGTACCTTTTGCATGACGAAATGAATGCAAAGATTGGAGTAGATGTGGAGAACGTGTGGTACAACAGTGTCAAATGATGAAATGACCAGAACAAAAGTTGTAGATCATGGTGTCCCCTTCAACTTTGGTATTCAAAACTTTTTCATTAGAGCTACTTTTAAATCCCTTAGCCGCACAAAACTCTCTCAAAATTTGAATTTCAAAACTTTGAACATAAATATAGTGACAAATGAAGGGATGTCCTATACAAAAGATTGGCATTATGTTGTTACCTAAAATTTTGGTATTCAACACTTCCTCACTAGAGGTCATTAAGTGTGCCATATTTCATCTGCGAGCTGTCGGGCTTTTAAATTCCTATAACTTAAAAAAATCCAGTAATTGTAACATCCCAAAATTTGCACCAATTTAAAAGTAGGCAATATGATTTAATTATGCATTTTATGTGTTGCATGGAAACTAGTTAATAAAACTATTTGCAAAAGCTAAAATTAATCCTAGGCCAAAGATCATGTTGATGCATACATGCTGGTGCATATTTTATTTTTGTGATGTGTGGTTTTAGTTCAAAAGTTGTTTGAATTCAAAAAGGTTTTGAAAATGCATTTGAAAAATCAAATTTGAAATTGGAAAACAATTTTCCTTCTCTCCCTTCCTCCTTTCTCCCTTCTGGCCCGAGCCAGCTTGGCCGGCCCGCTCTCTCCCTCTTGCTGGCCTGCTTCTTTCCCTCTCTCCTTCGCCCGCATGGGCCGCCGCCCGGCCCAACGCCCGCGCGCAGCGCCGCGCCGCCCGGCCCAGCAGCCCCTGCGCAGCGCCGCAGCCCCGCGCCGAGCCGAGGGTCCAGCCTCGCGTGCGCGTAGCCGTCTCCATCTCGCCCGAGGGTCCAGCCTCGCGTGCGCGTCGCCGTCTCCGTCTCGCCCGAGGGTCCAGCCTCGCGTGCGCGTCGCCGCTTCCGTCTCGCCCGAGGGTCGCCGCTCCCGCGCCCGCTCTCGCTGACAGCATACCCCACCGGTCAGGGACGGCGTCTCCCTCTCGTCTCCGGCTCGAACTCGATGCCGAGTTCGACTCCATCGATGCTACGCGTCCTCGCTTGCCAAATCGACCGAGCCGACCCCTTAAATAGATTCCCCGGAGACCGCCGCCTCTCCCCACGCATCAAGCTTCTGCTCTCGTGCCCTACACCGCTCCCGCGACAAGCTCCGCGGCCGCCGAAGATCCGCCGCCGTCAACCCGGCGATTCATCGAGTTTCAGAGCCCGTAAGTGGTATCTCGAGTTTCCCCTTGATCTTTCGAAGTTAACCGAGTAGATTTCCCTCTTTTTCCCCCTTGTTTTGATCCCCTAATCGCTCGCCGTCGCTCTGCAGATGCCGCCGTCCGCCAAACTGTGCAATCCGCCGTCACCGAGACCTCCCCGACGCCATTAACACCACTGGTGAGTTCGCGTTGAGTTTCTCTTTCGATTGGATCTTTTTCCGAGGTCTCTACCGCTCTGTAGCGCAATCCCGAGCCGCGCCGCCGCCTTCCGGCCATGGAGCCGCCGTGTCCTTCTTTCTCCCCGGCGAAAGCGCCACCGGTCTCACCCTCATCTAATCCGAGCCGTCCATTCTGGATCTTGCGCTCGGAATCGCTCGATACCCCTTCGTCTGTCACCTTTGCTAAAGAGTCCCCCAAATATTTAGGTCTAAACCCGCGGTCCCAATGGCCCTGTTCATTGAGTCTGCGAATTCTTCCGTTTGAGCCCCTGCGCTTTGTCCTATTTGAGGCGCAGTCCATCCAATCCGCAGATTTGTTTAAATCGATTTTAAATACAAATTCAATTTCAGTTTATTTACAGTTTTGCCACTGATTTCAAATGCTTATAACTTCTACGTTTTTAGTCCGATTTAGTCCGTTCAAGTTGCGTTAGATTCGTTTTGGAAAGATCTATCTATCTGTATGAAAATCTATACTGTTTTCAGTACTTAAAATTTGAGTTAGGTTTAATCTACTAATTAAGGTTTTGTAACTTGTTTAGCTCATAACTTTCACGTTATAATTCCGTTTTTCGTGATTCTCGCGTTTATGTGATCGTGGTAGATCGTACTTTCTGTTTTCAAACTTTTTATATTATTTTCTTGCTGATTGGTGTAATGTTCTAATTATAGCTTGTTTGCTTTGTATGATTGTTGTACCGTTGCTTGTATGATGATGTGGTAATCGAGTTCAGACGGTGAGAATTACGTTGGTGATCAAGAGCCCTACTTCGACAACCAGGAGCAACCAGAGTACTCTGAATCAGGCAAGTATAGCATGGGATCATCCTTGTTGACCTATTCACCATGAAGCATTTAAACTCATATGCATGTGTCTAATTTTGATCTCCTATCTAGTTTATCCTAGACTTTTGATCCGTTACCTTGTTAACCGTGGGTTGCTATGCATATGGGTAGAATCTTTGCTAGAGCTTTACTTAAACCAAACATGATCTAATAACGGTGAATAAAACTTGATCTTTTTAGCAACATGGTTTAGGACCTCCTGTCAGCAAAAGCTGGGACATACAGTGCAACCATGAGGGTTATATGGCTCTGACCTTAGCTCAGTATAAGGACCTTTTCTAGCTTGTTAGTGGACACCTGTATAGGCGCATTGGGTCTTGCCGAGATGGGTATAGTGCGGCTTCTGTCCACGTGAGTATAGGCTGCGTGTTTTTGTGCCACCTGGAAGGAGGGCTCTACATCCCCTTGCCTTAAGAACTAGCGGCCCTAACTTGTTAGACGAACCTTTGAAAGGCTTTGCGTGTATCCTGCCCACTCACCTCGGAAGTGTTATGGGAGTAATTAACCCGGGCATCTGGATATCACGACTCATCGGGTAAAGTGTACACCTCTGCGCAGAGTTTAATAAACTGATATATCAGCCGTGCTCACGGATACGAGCGGCCCGGAAAACTCACAGACTTAGTTGTTATTTGTTGTTTATTTATGTTGCTCATGTTGATTACCTTAGTACTATGTTTCCGTTATTATGATCATGTAGATTGGGTTTAAGCATCCATATATGTTCACCTGAATTATTAAAATTGTGCCAACTAAAAGCTACTGCAGTTAAACCAGTGTCAGCCTTTTTGAGCCTCATGAACCCCATGTTACACTTGTTAAGTACGAGATGTACTTATGCTTGTTTATTTTCTTTCTACTTGGATAAAAATCCCGGATGGGTAACAGATTGCTATGGTAACGACGACTTCCCTGAAGAGTTCTAGTCTTGCTGTCAACCAGTCATCTTCCCTGTGATGGAGCTACCGCGAGAGATGCTTTATATATCCGCTGCTATGTAAAGACTTTGAATAATATTCGTTATGTAACAGACATATGTGATGGTACTTCTTAATTTGTGGCTTATGTGTGTGATTGATCTCTGGGCACACATGAGTTATTGCATTCAATTTTGTTCTTAAAATTGGGTGTGACAAATTGGTATCGGAGCTATGTTGACTGTAGGACGCAAGCCTAGTTAGTTATGGTCGTTTTAGTGGTCTTTGCTTCCCATTCTTGCTATTTATCTTATCCTTGTTAATTTATCAAATTATATGCTTCTCTCTACTTGCTCTATTACACAAATATATATTGATTCTATTGTATCTGTCTCTTGGTCTACTCCATAGATGGCTCGTCGTACCACCCGCAAGTCTGTCGGTGGTCGCATGAGGTCAGGCCTGAGAGCAGGCAACCCCGTTCTGCAAGCACCGCAAGCACCCCAGGAGCCAGAACAACAGGAGTTAGCACCGCAAGAGCCAGCGCTGCAAGAACAAGCACCTCAAGAAGTGGAACCCCAAGCGCCGGCACCACCAGTACAGGCTCCAGCTCAACAAGCACCAGTTCCACAAGCTCCAGTACCTCCCGCGCCAGTGCCCCCAGAAGTGCTGGAGGTTGAAGACGATGAAGAGCTTCCAACGGGTTGGGACGTGGACTCCGGGTATCTCGTCGGAGCGCCCACAGCTGCCCAGAGTCCCACACATCACAGGCTGATGGGACTTTTTGATGCCTACTACCCCGACAAGAACATCATCGTACAATATACCCACTGGAGGTACAGTCATCCCATGGAAAGGACCTACTGGAAGGCAAGAGTGACTGTCGTCGTCCGAGAACCAGAGAGTGGCCTATACCTACATGAGATGGTGATTGGCCACAGAGCTCGTCGGTCCACTCTAGCGTCAGCCTTGGAAGCCGTGGCAGTTGAAGCCTACAAAGCGTTCCGGGGTCGTCGCATTGAAAACATGAGGGATGATGCATACCGCTATCTACCCTATTGGAACAGTGAGAATAAGGAGGCTATGGTAGAAGACCCCAATGCAACACCAACCGAGAAGGCCACACGAGATTTTTTCCTTGACAGGGAAAGGTCTAACGCGGACTTGGAAAAGGAGGTGGTATCTTTGGGAAAGGATCTCAAAAGATGCTATAGCACCATAGATGGTCTCTTGGAGCTGCTCGATCAACCCCCGATGTACAAGAGGCTCCGTGAACCGCTCTACAAATAGGCATAGGTCACCCTTCTTTGTAATAAGACGATATTAGTAAGCGTTTGTCGAGTCTAGTTAACTTTTGTGCTAGTGTGTTTCTTTATGTGTGAGTTGAACTATTATTATGCTTATGTGTGATTTGGTTCTTTGTAATGAGTGTTGAGATATTGTGGACTTGTCTACAAATCTCATAGTTAGACATAACGTTTATGAATAATAAGAGGGTTAGTTATATCTTGTCCTATGCTGTTTTCTGGAGCAACCTGTGATCTTTTGGTTATATCTCAAGTTCTGATCGTGCAACATGGCTGAAAATTTTATGGTGGAAAATAGACTCCTATATCTAACCAATGCCTCTGGAATCACTTCAATAGCTGTTATGGTTTGTGAGATATGGCTGTTTCAAGTTAGAGTTTCTGTGCAGTTTTGAGCTCTGGACAGATCTGTTTGTTCTCTGTTTTTGACTAACTTAACGACAGCATCTGGGAAAGTCACCTAAATAAAAGTTGTAGACAATTTCGTTATCTTTCCAACCATGTATCACACGCCCTGTTTGGATTTCTGGAACTCCGAATATGACTGTTTTTCTGTACTGCTGTTACTGGATCTCGCCCAGAAATTTTCAGATCTCCTGTTTCCTCTTATATAAGTGATCTTTTCTTAAAAAGTTCACTAACCTTGATCCCTGTTTGGAAACACAGATGGCCGCCAGAGGAGGTGGAGTTGGAGGTGGACGTGGACGTGGCCGTGGTCGTGGAGCACCTGTTAACCCGCCACCACCACCCCCAGTTGACATTCAGCAGTTGATGGGCATCCAAGCCCAATTTATGCAAACTATGATGCAACACATGCAGCATCAGCCAGTTGGAGGAGCACCACCGATGCAAGTGAGGGACAAGAGGGGTGAGTTTATGAAGGGTCACCCGCCAGTGTTCTCTCATGCCGCTGATCCCCTGGAGGCTGATGACTGGCTTCGTGCTATTGAACGCCAGCTTACCATCGCACAATGCAATGACCAGGAGAAGGTGCTCTATGCTTCTGGTCAGTTGCAAGGAGCTGCTCTGGATTGGTGGGAATCGTTTCAGTTCGGTCAAGCCAACAATGCCCCACCTGTCACCTTTGAAGAATTCAAGACCAACTTCAAAGCATACCATATCCCTGCTGGTCTGATTGAATTGAAGCAGGAAGAGTTCAGATCTCTGCGCCAAGGAGCCATGACCGTTGCTGAGTACCGTGACAAGTTTGCTCAATTGTCACGCTATGCCCCCACTGATATTGCTCAGGATGCCGACAAGCAGCGTCGCTTTCTCAAGGGTCTGAATGACGGACTGGCACTGCAGCTAATGTCCAATGAGTATGCCAGTTACCAGACTCTAGTCAACCGTGCTATAGTGGTTGACAACAAGCGCAAGGAGATGGAGGCTAGAAAAAGGAAGCTCCAAGGTCAGTCTTCTGGTAATAACAACCGCCCTCGTTCCAATTTCGCACCGGGCAATCAGCAGAGGTACCAGGGACCTACTACTCAGTGGAATCGCAACCAGGGACAACAACGTCCTTCATACCCGCAGCAGCAGCAGGGTAATAATCAACGCCCCCAACAACAGCCTAACAATCAAGCTCAACGCCAAGGAACCCCTGTCAACACCCCCATGAAGAATAGTGCACCTAACACTCCCAACAAGTGTTTTGTCTGTGGTGATGCTGGTCACCTCTCCTACAACTGCCCTAAGAAGCAGAACCAACAGACTCCGCAGAACCAGACTAACAATCAAAGGGGACGACCGAATCCATCACCTAACTCAGGCAAGGTGAACCACGTGTCCGCAGAGACCGTGCAAGAGGCGCCAGAAATTATGCTTGGTACGTTCAATATCAGCTCCATCCCCGCTATAGTTCTTTTCGATTCTGGTGCATCACATACTTTCATATCTCATACATTTGTTAGAATGCATAATCTACCTGTTAGTCTCATGAAAACCCCCATAATGGTTACCTCACCGGGTGGAGGATTGCAAGCTACACTGCAGTGTATGCCTATAGATGTGTCCCTAGGGGGGGTAGACTTCTCAGTATCCCCAATTGTGCTGAGGACAGCTGGCATTGACTTGATACTTGGTATGGATTGGATGAAGAGGTGCAAGACAGATATACAGTGTCAAGATAAAGTTGTGACAGTTACCACAGCTAAGGGAGACAGAATCAGTGTGAAGGTAGTGCTACAACCAACACCGACTGCAACCGTGAATCAGATGAATGAAGAGGTTTTTCCGGAAGATCTAGTGGTGGATGAGTTCCCGGATGTGTTCCCCGATGACTTGCCAGGTATGCCACCTGATCGCGACATTGAATTTATTATTGAACTTTTACCTGGAACTGCACCCATAGCTAAAAGACCATATAGAATGGGAGTACCTGAATTAGAAGAACTTAAGAAACAAATTAAAGAGTTACAAGAAAAAGGGTTTATTCGTCCTAGTTCATCACCTTGGGGAGCTCCTGTCATTTTTGTTGACAAGAAGGATGGTGGTCAACGGATGTGTGTTGATTATAGATCGCTTAATGAGGTTACTATCAAGAATAAGTACCTGTTGCCAAGGATCGATGATCTGTTTGATCAGCTGAAAGGTGCATGTGTATTCTCTAAAATTGATCTGCGTTCTGGTTACCATCAGTTGAAGATTCGAGCATCTGATATTCCAAAGACAGCTTTCACTACAAGGTATGGGTTGTATGAGTATACAGTCATGTCATTTGGATTGACCAATGCACCTGCCTACTTTATGTATTTGATGAACAAGGTGTTCATGGAATATCTTGACAAGTTCGTTGTTGTGTTTATTGATGATATTCTAGTATACTCTAAGAACAAGGAGGATCATGTTGAGCATCTGAGGTTAGTACTACAAAAACTCAGAGAGCACAAGTTGTATGCCAAGCGCAGCAAGTGTGAGTTTTGGCTGAAGGAAGTTTCTTTCCTTGGACATGTTATCTCTAATGGAGGCATTTCAGTAGATCCAGGCAAGGTTGAAGATGTGTTGAATTGGAAACCACCAACAGATGTGACCGAGATTCGTAGTTTCCTTGGATTGGCCGGTTACTATAGAAGGTTCATTGAAGGATTCTCCAAACTTGCTAAGCCAATGACAGCTCTGCTAGAGAAGAATGCTAAGTTTGTCTGGTCCGATAAATGTCAAGCTAATTTTGAGGAGTTGAAGAAACGTCTGACTACAGCTCCGGTGTTAATTCTGCCAGATCTGAGTAAGGATTTCTCTATTTATTGTGATGCATCTCGTCAAGGTTTGGGTTGTGTTCTTATGCAAGAAGGCAGAGTGGTAGCATATGCATCACGGCAGTTGAGAAAGCATGAGCTGAACTATCCCACTCATGATTTAGAATTGGCAGCTGTTGTCCATGCATTGAAGATTTGGAGACACTATCTAGTGGGTCACAAGACGGACATCTATACCGATCATAAGAGTTTGAAATACATTTTCACTCAGTCTGATCTGAATTTGAGGCAGCGCAGATGGTTGGAATTGATTAAGGATTATGATTTGGAAATACACTACCATCCCGGGAAGGCTAATGTTGTAGCGGATGCCTTGAGCAGAAAAAGCCATGCCAATGAGATCCAAATTGCTTCTATGCCAGAAGAGTTGTGTGCTGAATTTGCACATCTGAATTTGGGAATTGTGATCAACAGAATAGAGTTAGAGCTTGAACCAATATTGATGCAAGAGATACGTAAGGGTCAGATGTCAGATGAAAAGTTGAAGCAGATAGCTGATAATATTGTTCTTGGCAAAGCGTCAGGTTTCCGGTTAGATGATGATGGTACATTGTGGCATGGGAATAGATTATGTGTACCTGCAATCAAGGAGATACGTGAGTCTATACTGCGAGAAGTGCATGAGTCAGCTTATTCCATTCATCCTGGGAGCACTAAGATGTACCTTGATCTGAAGAAAAAGTATTGGTGGGATGGACTGAAGCGAGATGTAGCCGAGTACGTCGCTTTGTGTGATACATGTCAGAGGGTGAAGGCAGAACATCAAAGACCCGCTGGTTTGTTACAACCGATGAAAATACCTGAATGGAAGTGGGAAGAAGTCGGTATGGACTTTATAGTTGGTTTGCCTCGTACGCAGAGAGGGTACGACTCCATATGGGTAATAGTTGATCGATTGACCAAAGTTGCTCACTTTATACCAGTCAAAACTACCTATACGGGAGCTAGATTGGCAGAATTGTATATGGAACGGATAGTATGTTTGCATGGAGTACCCCGAAAGATTGTGTCAGATCGTGGTACTCAGTTCACCTCTCACTTTTGGCAGATGATACATCGATCATTAGGCACAAGGTTGAACTTCAGTACTGCTTATCATCCACAGACTGATGGACAGACAGAAAGAACAAATCAGATTCTAGAAGACATGTTGAGAGCTTGTGCATTACAGTATGGCACCAGTTGGGACAAGAATTTGTGTTATGCGGAGTTCTCATATAACAACAGCTATCAGGAGAGTCTAAAGATGGCACCGTTTGAAGCTTTGTATGGAAGATCGTGTAGAACGCCGTTGTTCTGGGATCAGACAGGTGAGAGTCAAGTGTTTGGACCTGATGTGTTGAGGAATGCTGAGGAACATGTCAGGATAATCAGAGATAACCTGAAAGCCGCTCAGTCTCGGCAGAAGAGTTATGCAAACAACCGTCGTCGAGATCTAACTTTTGCAGTAGGTGATTATGTCTACCTAAAGGTGTCACCGATGAAAGGTGTGAAAAGGTTCAATAAGAAAGGAAAGCTAGCACCCAGGTATATTGGACCATTCAAGATCCTTGAAAGACGTGGTGAAGTGGCATATCAGTTAGAGTTGCCTGAAAGCTTGTCAGGAGTGCATGATGTGTTTCATGTTTCTCAGTTGAAGAAATGCCTGCGAGTGCCCGAAGAGCAGATACCGTTGGAAGAGCTTACAGTTAAGGAAGATCTGACTTATGATGAGTATCCCATAAAGATCCTAGAGACAGCTGAACGAGTTACCAGGAGCAGAGTAATAAAGATATGCAAGGTTCAGTGGAATCGGTACTCAGAAGCAGAGGCAACTTGGGAAAGAGAAGAGGATTTGAGAAAGTCTTACCCGCAGTTGTTTGAGTAAGCATCGCTGGAATCTCGAGGACGAGATTCTTTAAGGGGGGTAGAATTGTAACATCCCAAAATTTGCACCAATTTAAAAGTAGGCAATATGATTTAATTATGCATTTTATGTGTTGCATGGAAACTAGTTAATAAAACTATTTGCAAAAGCTAAAATTAATCCTAGGCCAAAGATCATGTTGATGCATACATGCTGGTGCATATTTTATTTTTGTGATGTGTGGTTTTAGTTCAAAAGTTGTTTGAATTCAAAAAGGTTTTGAAAATGCATTTGAAAAATCAAATCTGAAATTGGAAAACAATTTTCCTTCTCTCCCTTCCTCCTTTCTCCCTTCTGGCCCGAGCCAGCTTGGCCGGCCCGCTCTCTCCCTCTTGCTGGCCTGCTTCTTTCCCTCTCTCCTTCGCCCGCATGGGCCGCCGCCCGGCCCAACGCCCGCGCGCAGCGCCGCGCCGCCCGGCCCAGCAGCCCCGTGCCGAGCCGAGGGTCCAGCCTCGCGTGCGCGTAGCCGTCTCCGTCTCGCCCGAGGGTCCAGCCTCGCGTGCGCGTCGCCGTCTCCGTCTCGCCCGAGGGTCCAGCCTCGCGTGCGCGTCGCCGCTTCCGTCTCGCCCGAGGGTCGCCGCTCCCGCGCCCGCTCTCGCTGACAGCATACCCCACCGGTCAGGGATGGCGTCTCCCTCTCGTCTTCGGCTCGAACTCGATGCTGAGTTCGACTCCATCGATGCTACGCGTCCTCGCTTGCCAAATCGACCGAGCCGACCCCTTAAATAGATTCCCCGGAGACCGCCGCCTCTCCCCACGCATCAAGCTTCTGCTCTCGTGCCCTACACCGCTCCCGCGACAAGCTCCGCGGCCGCCGAAGATCCGCCGCCGTCAACCCGGCGATTCATCGAGTTTCAGAGCCCGTAAGTGGTATCTCGAGTTTCCCCTTGATCTTTCGAAGTTAACCGAGTAGATTTCCCTCTTTTTCCCCCTTGTTTTGATCCCCTAATCGCTCGCCGTCGCTCTGCAGATGCCGCCGTCCGCCAAACTGTGCAATCCGCCGTCACCGAGACCTCCCCGACGCCATTAACACCACTGGTGAGTTCGCGTTGAGTTTCTCTTTCGATTGGATCTTTTTCCGAGGTCTCTACCGCTCTGTAGCGCAATCCCGAGCCGCGCCGCCGCCTTCCGGCCATGGAGCCGCCGTGTCCTTCTTTCTCCCCGGCGAAAGCGCCACCGGTCTCACCCTCATCTAATCCGAGCCGTCCATTCTGGATCTTGCGCTCGGAATCGCTCGATACCCCTTCGTCTGTCACCTTTGCTAAAGAGTCCCCCAAATATTTAGGTCTAAACCCGCGGTCCCAATGGCCCTGTTCATTGAGTCTGCGAATTCTTCCGTTTGAGCCCCTGCGCTTTGTCCTATTTGAGGCGCAGTCCATCCAATCCGCAGATTTGTTTAAATCGATTTTAAATACAAATTCAATTTCAGTTTATTTACAGTTTTGCCACTGATTTCAAATGCTTATAACTTCTACGTTTTTAGTCCGATTTAGTCCGTTCAAGTTGCGTTAGATTCGTTTTGGAAAGATCTATCTATCTGTATGAAAATCTATACTGTTTTCAGTACTTAAAATTTGAGTTAGGTTTAATCTACTAATTAAGGTTTTGTAACTTGTTTAGCTCATAACTTTCACGTTATAATTCCGTTTTTCGTGATTCTCGCGTTTATGTGATCGTGGTAGATCGTACTTTCTGTTTTCAAACTTTTTATATTATTTTCTTGCTGATTGGTGTAATGTTCTAATTATAGCTTGTTTGCTTTGTATGATTGTTGTACCGTTGCTTGTATGATGATGTGGTAATCGAGTTCAGACGGTGAGAATTACGTTGGTGATCAAGAGCCCTACTTCGACAACCAGGAGCAACCAGAGTACTCTGAATCAGGCAAGTATAGCATGGGATCATCCTTGTTGACCTATTCACCATGAAGCATTTAAACTCATATGCATGTGTCTAATTTTGATCTCCTATCTAGTTTATCCTAGACTTTTGATCCGTTACCTTGTTAACCGTGGGTTGCTATGCATATGGGTAGAATCTTTGCTAGAGCTTTACTTAAACCAAACATGATCTAATAACGGTGAATAAAACTTGATCTTTTTAGCAACATGGTTTAGGACCTCCTGTCAGCAAAAGCTGGGACATACAGTGCAACCATGAGGGTTATATGGCTCTGACCTTAGCTCAGTATAAGGACCTTTTCTAGCTTGTTAGTGGACACCTGTATAGGCGCGTTGGGTCTTGCCGAGACGGGTATAGTGCGGCTTCTGTCCACGTGAGTATAGGCTGCGTGTTTTTGTGCCACCTGGAAGGAGGGCTCTACATCCCCTTGCCTTAAGAACTAGCGGCCCTAACTTGTTAGACGAACCTTTGAAAGGCTTTGCGTGTATCCTGCCCACTCACCTCGGAAGTGTTATGGGAGTAATTAACCCGGGCATCTGGATATCACGACTCATCGGGTAAAGTGTACACCTCTGCACAGAGTTTAATAAACTGATATATCAGCCGTGCTCACGGATACGAGCGGCCCGGAAAACTCACAGACTTAGTTGTTATTTGTTGTTTATTTATGTTGCTCATGTTGATTACCTTAGTACTATGTTTCCGTTATTATGATCATGTGGATTGGGTTTAAGCATCCATATATGTTCACCTGAATTATTAAAATTGTGCCAACTAAAAGCTACTGCAGTTAAACCAGTGTCAGCCTTTTTGAGCCTCATGAACCCCATGTTACACTTGTTAAGTACGAGATGTACTTATGCTTGTTTATTTTCTTTCTACATGGATAAAAATCCCGGATGGGTAACAGATTGCTATGGTAACGACGACTTCCCTGAAGAGTTCTAGTCTTGCTGTCAACCAGTCATCTTCCCTGTGATGTAGCTACCGCGAGAGATGCTTTATATATCCGCTGCTATGTAAAGACTTTGAATAATATTCGTTATGTAACAGACATATGTGATGGTACTTCTTAATTTGTGGCTTATGTGTGTGATTGATCTCTGGGCACACATGAGTTATTGCATTCAATTTTGTTCTTAAAATTGGGTGTGACAGTAATTCATTAGTTTTTCAAAAAATCTTTAAATTTGGTGTGGTGACATGTATTGGCCAATTAAACTCCAGAAAACAGAATGAAATGATTTGAACAAAGTGACAACATAGATACTTCAGAAGTGGGCACATCTCTCATAGAGTTTTATGGAAGATTGGAGTAGATGTGGAGAACGTGTGGTACAACAGTGTCAAATGAAGGAATGACCAAAACCAAAGTTGTAGATCATGGTGTCTCCTTCAACATTGGTATTCAAAATTTTCTCATTAGAGCCACTTTTAAATCCCTAAGCCACATAAAACTCTCTCAAAATTTGAATTTCAAAACTTTGGAAAAAGTGACAAATGAAGGGATGTCCTATATAGAAGATGTGCATTATGTTGTTACCTACAACTTTGGTATTTAACACTTCCTCACTAGAGGTCATTATATTTCATCTGCGAGCTGTCGGGCTTTTAAATTCCTATAACTTAAAAAAAATCAGTAACTCACTAGTTTTTCAAAAAATCCTCAAATTTGGTGTGGTGACATGTATTGGCCAACTAAACTCCAGAAAAAAGAATGAAATGATTTGAACAAAGTGACACATAGATGCTTCACAAGTGGACACATCTCTCATAGAGTTTAAATGAGTTTTATGGAACGTTAGAGTAGATGTGGAGAACATGTGGTACAACAATGTCAAATAAATAAATGACCAAAACAAAAGTTATAGATCATGGTGTCCCCTTCAACTTTGGTATTCAAAACGTTCTCATTAGAGCCACTTTAAATCCCTTAGCTACACAAAACTCTCTCAAAATTTAAATTTCAAAACTTTGAACATAAAAAATATGACAAATGAAGGGATGTCCTATACAAAAGATATGCATTATGTTGTTACCTACAACTTTGGTATTCAACACTTCCTCACTAGAGGTCATTAAGTGTGCCATATTTCATCTGTGAAAAACTCTCTCAAAATTTGAATTTCAAATCTTTGATCATAAAAGATTCTAAAGCACAAAAATTTTGGACCAATATTTTTAACATATAGATCTTCTATAAAGAAACAACACAAAATTAATTTTATAATTTTTGGACCAATATTTTTTAAAATATGGATTTTTGAAGCATTTAAACAATATCTGCAAATTCATTTTAAAAAATTGGAAATTAGTTAATACAGGCGATGGTCAATACCAACCACCTGTAGAAATGGTTTCTATAGGCGGTTGGTATTGACCACCGCCTGTAGTAATCTATTTCTACAGACGCCAGTTCATTCGAACACAAACGCCAACAGGCTGCCGAAATTTTCCGCCGTCACCTCATCGCGCCACCGTCCCCCTTCGCTGCGCTTGCCATCGCCATCGCCGTTGTGAGCCCTCACCTCCTCCTCCTCCTCCTCCTCCTCTCTCTCTACGCATTCGGCACCAGCGACACGACGACGGGAATGCCATGGCTCGCGGCCACTGCCGGCTCCGTCCGTCCGTTGGACGGTGGCCGCGGGCACGCGGCACGGTGGACGCCGCCGCAGTGTGCTCGCGTGGCGGCGGGCGCACTGCGACAGCGGGCGTGCATGGCAGCGGCGGGCGGCGGCCGCGCGCCTGACCTAGAGGGAAGAAGGGAGAGGAGGAGGGGCATGGGCTGAGGAGTTGGGCCGGGGAGAGAGGGAGAGGGGAGTTGGGCAGGGGATTGGGCCGAAGAGGAAGAGAGGGAGAGGAGGAGGGGCGTGGGCCGGGAGTTGGCCACGAGAGAGTTTTTTTTCTTTTTTCTTTTATATAATCATTCAGAAATTCATATCTTGAGAAATATTGGTCTAAAAATAGTAAAATAAATTTTGTGTTGTGTCCCTTGAGAAGATGTATACATAAATAAATTGAAATAAATTTTGTGTTGTTTCCCTCGAAAAATATATATTTAAAATGATTTAAATTGTATATGTGCCTAATAGTTTGTTTAATACATAGATAATTCTAGGGATACCAAAAAAATGTGAATCCAATTTTGTTAGCTTTATTGAACGGTGTAGATGCTGTGAAAAATATATTGGTTGGTGTTGAGGTCATATTCTTTTTCATTTTTCTTTTATATAATCATTTAAAAATTCATATCATGAGAAATATTGGTCCAAAAATAGTGAAATAAATTTTATTGTGTTTCCCTCGAGAAGATGTATACATAAATAAATTGAAATAAATTTTGTATTATTTCCCTCGAGAAATATGTGTTTAAAATGATTTAATTTGAAGAAGTGCCTCATAGTTATTTGTTTAATACATAGATAATTCTATGAATACAAAAAAATGTGAATCCAATTTTGTTAGCTTTATTGAACTGTGTAGATGCTGTGAAAAATATGAAATGCTATTTTTTTTATTTTATAAAATCATTCAGTTTGTCGCAACTTCTTCATAACATAGCTAGAGCTCCTTGTGATACTATTATATATTTATGTCAGTTTGTCGCGATGAGTTCTCTTCACAAGGACCAAGCCCCATGATCTGAACATACGGAACAAGCCTCAGAGTCCGATCCCATGACGAAAGAAGTGACCCACCAAACAGGCCAAGTCCTGGGATCGTCTGACCCCACAGAGGAAGTACAAGGGACCCACCAAACAGGCGAAGCCACAGGGAACAAAACTCCTGAATATGAAAGTGTTAGCGATGACATGGAGCCTCCCGAAGTGAGGAAGGCTCGTCGTGAATTGGAACGTGACCCTGATTATAATCCACAAGCCGATGATTATAATCCACAAACTTGCCTCCTTGTCTATTATTACATGATTTCGATCTATATTGTTTGTATGTAATTACATGATTTCGATCCATAATGTCTATATATAAACCCATTTATATGATTCACAATGTCTATACTTAGGAGGCAATGTCTCAGATGCAAGAACTGATTTGGCAACACAAAGTGGCACAAGCCGAAGATGCACCGAAACCGACCGCGACGACGAGCACTGAGAGATCAAGGAAAAGGAAGCAGAGCAATTTAAAACGAGGCGAGAGATGATTAAATAAGTTTCCAGATGACATATATGCCATCTCAGATGTTAGTCCGACCAGACAGCCCCTAGCTCCTGAGCAGGCCCTACCCAAGTACCGGAACACCATTGGTTTCTGTGTTAGGGACATTCTTGACTTCACTATTCGATAGTGCTCTAGTGTGTCAGATGACGACAAGACCAAAATTTGGGATAAAATCAAGACGAGGTTCCTGTTTCCTTGAAACGCACCAGAGGCACTAATAAAGGAATACACAATGAAGCAGTTTGCAATCAGTTTCTGAATCTGGAGGTCGGAGATGAATACCAAGTTTGCGAAGAGAGGGTTGGACCCTACAAGCAGCTACAACATTACTAAAGGACAGTGGGCGGTCTTTTTAGAGTAGAGGAGAGAGCCAGATTTCTTAACTCTGAGCGAAGCCAACTCCGCTCTCGCTAAGAAGAACAAGTACCACCACCGTCTAGGCATAGGTGGTTACCAGCATCAGGTTCCCAAATGGAGGCAAGAAGAGGCCGCGAAGAAGGCGGCAGGGTTGCTGGCGCTGTCCGAGCAAGATGGTGAAAGGTCGGCAAATTGGATTCTTGCTTGAAAACCAAAGGAAACCGAGAGCGGTTTGTCCTTTGATGACCCAATGTTTGAAGAAGCAACAAAGAGCATCTTTGCGATGACAGCCAAGACGCAGGAAGGGAAATTCAAGCCACGAAGGGAGAGGGACATCCTTACTGCGGGCCTCGGTAACCCTGAGCATCCTAGCCGTGTTCGAGGCATCTCATCCAAAGAGGGATGGAAGGATGGATTCGGCCCTTAGTGGCAAGGTGAGTACAAGAAACATGATCGATACAAGGAAGAAATGACAAGTTATTTCAAGCAAGAGGCTAAGAAAAAGTTCACAGAGATGATGGAAAAATTGCTAGAAGATCCTCCTCTTGAGTTGATGCAAAAACTAGCGAGTGCGGTGTCAAATCAACAGATTAGCATTCAGGCACTTCAGATGCAGGTAGTCTCAGTGGTGTCACAATGTGCAACCAACATTCCAAGCAGTGTCGCGTCTATGGCGAACAAGGTTCACTATCCAGTTGACGACATTGTTGCTCCGATGCCGTGGTCCCCGGTCATAAGATATGGCATTAACAATCATCGTACAAGGGAAGTAGCCAAGGGCAAAGCGATCCCAGGACACAAATACCATGGTGCTGACATTCCTGAAGACTACTGCAGAGTAGAAGTATTGACCGTGGTTCAAGGATATGAGGACAAGATTCTAGACATCCCCGGTCCTGAGGACATTGAGAAACTCGGATAGGCTATAAACAATTTCATCCTTTGGCCTAGGCAGGACGTCCAGCTGATGGAGCAACCCACTCAGGAGTCATCAGGACCTACCGATCCTCTTCATGACCACCCACCATGACCTCCCCAGTCTATTCCCGACCCTCAATCATCACCTCCGCCAAAGTCAGCACCATCTCCACCACAATCATCACCTCTTCCACAGTCATCACCATCTCTGCCATAGTCATCTCCTCCACCACAGTTAGCACCACCTCTGCTACAGTCGTCTCCTCCGCCAAAGTCATCACCATCTCCGCCATAGTCATCGCCTCTGCCCCAGACACCACCAACGAATTCCCCATCTTCCCCATAACCCGAAGATCCTTTGCCACAATGCAAGGAGCCGCAAAGCAAGGAGCCACCACCACTGCCAAAAAAGAAATTTCTGGTACCCAAGTTGGTTTCCGCCTATGAGGCAAAGAAGAAAATAGCTGGGACGATAAAATTTTTAAAAGGAATTGGACAGAAACGTACTTCAAAAGTCGTTGAGTTGTCTGAGCTTCAGAAGTCAGTTAAGCCGGTGCCTAAGGTAATTCCATGCACAATCAAGGTCCCAACTTCAGAAGATTACAAGTCTATCCCTAAAAAATTTGTGCTGGGAAGGCCTCTACTCAAGCGGCAGACACTCTTAAACATTCCAAGCAATACAAAAAGGTTGCATGACTAGTGAAGGACCGAGAATGCAAAAGCAAGGCGACCAAAGGGGGGGGGGTGAATGGGAGCCTCAAAAATTTCTCTCGAAACTTTGGTCTTTGTCCCAAAATCAACCCCCAAAAACTTCGACCGAAACCGTGATGCCCACGACCCTTGGAAGAGGGTGGATGATCCCTAGGATCACAACGAGGCACCACCAAGCAAGAACAAACCAAACGCCAAAAGTACCGGCACAAGTTTGACCCCAAAAACCGACTCCCGCACGTAGATGGAAGGCTACGTCAGGAAATCTCCAAATACCTATGCTAACAAGTAGCAAAGATACCTAGAGAGGTTCCTTGGTTAACTCTAGGGCCAAACGAGAAGTCCAGAAACCAAGCGGAAAAGCCGGAAGAGCAAACGCACTAAAAATCAGCTTTCAGCCGAATCCCGGACTGTCCGCAGATACGGCTGCGGACTGTCTGCCCAGCGGCGGACTGTCCAGGCTCAGGTAGCGGACTGTCCGCCGGCCAAACCTGAAAAATAGCACTGCTGCTGAAGTCTCACTGGACGCTCCCGGACTATCCGCGAGCTCCTATGGCGGACTGTCCGCTGGTCAAAAATCAGCCAAGCAGCCGAAGAACACAACCACTGACTCGGCTTGCCCCCGACGCGCGGACTGTCCGCGGGGTGTATGGCGGATTGTCCGCGACCACCCAGTGAGGGCGTTTTCAGTCGCCCTCAACCCAAATCTCCCCAAAACTGATCCAAATCAAAATCCCTTGATCCCAAACTTGGAGAAGATGAACCGAAAAAGCGCCACGAAAATTGAATCGACCCGATCTACTTGTTCGTGAGGAGTTAGATGAATTCCTTCGGTTGAAATGATCTCCTCACATCAAAGAACAAGTTGATTCAAGTGGATTTCAAAAAGACACAGTAGAGAGGGAGATCGAGTGACGGGAAAATCACGGAGAAACGAAGAACACGTAGAACAAATTCGAAACATGAATCAAAGCACCGATCTGCAACCGTGTGGCTACCACATGCTACAATAGTCAGATTACGGTCTCACTTCCTCAAAATGTCATGAACACAGAGGTATGGTTCTCTGCGGATCTCAGTAGCTACAGCAGGGATTGGGAGAGCAGGAAAACCCTAGAAAGCAAAGAGCAAATGACTGAGATAGTTTGGGAGGGGGGTGTCTCCCCCTACTTATCCTAATTCTAATTCCCACTCTACCCCTAATTATTTACAGAGCGAACTAGCTAAACCCTAGGGTTATTCTGGACCAACTCGAAGAAGATGCTGATCCGACGGCCACGCACGCACAACTGGTAGCATTGCCTCGACGCAACCTCACCGATTGCCGCCACGTGCCGCCACCGCTTTGCTTGTCCTTTTCACGGACTCTGCCCCCGGTTTTGTGGCCGAAACCGGGAATCCTATCTTCACGACTAACCCCCGGTTTTGAGGCCGAAACCGGGAAACCCGACGTCCATTGCCTGAGTTTTGTGGCCCAAACTCAGAAAACCCATCAGCGCCCAGGTTTTGAGGCCCAAATCTGGAAACCGTCCTCAGCCAGAGTTTTGTGGCCCAAACTCGGAAACCGGCCGCACCCAGGTTTTGTGGCCCAAACCTGGAAACCGTCCACTGGTGGCTTTTCTGTGGCTCAACCACCAAACCGATGCCGTAGAGGGGATGCACCGCCCGTGCACCCTGTCCACCGACACGTGTCCCCAGGTCCACGACCCGAGCAACACCGTGCCCCGCAAGTCTTCGCTTGTCGCTGTCCTAGGCTGTCAGCCACCACAGCTTATCCTCAGGCCACTGGTCCCTCAGTCCAAGCCTCACGTCCGCCCTTCACTGCTCCCGGTCCGTCAGCACGACACGTCTCTATTTGACCTTCACCTTGCCCTCGATCACTGTCTCCATGCTCGACACCTGCACAACACAAGCCAAAGAACATGCGCATCAAACCCGTTGACAATCACTCAAGATCTGGCATACACCCATGTATCCGCAATCTCCCCCTTGATGAGTGCATTGTCAACTACCAACACAAATCATAATGAAAATAGAAAAAGGAAGGAGAAAGAAGAGAGAACTCAACCAAAAGACCCAAAAGCATAGGAAAGCCGTAAGAAGGTCAAGTGGAAGGAGCAAGACAACTTGGTCCCCAAAGACATGGGCAACGGCTCGACGCAACCAAGCAAAGCAAAGCTAGCCCTCAAAAAGAGGTAGTGAGAACACAAGGTTGATATGTGCCCTTGTGGTTCCCTTCCTGAGTGATGAGTGATCGATGAACGGGCAACATGTCTCTTGGCTGTGTTGATGTGCAGGTGCGGAGCTCGGACAGTGGTCGAAGGTGAGGTGAAGGTCAAGTGGGGACGTGCCGTGCCGACGGACCGGGAGCGGCGAAGGGCGGACGTGGAGCTTGGACCGACGGACCAGGAGACCTGAGAATCAGCTGTGGTAGCTGGCACGTGGCGTTGACAAGCAAGAGTACATGGGGATGTGCGGTGCATCGGCCGAGTCGGGAGGATGCCCGGCGTGGAGGCTGGACATGCTCCGGCATCGTTGCTGGAACTCGGGGTGTGCGAACCACATCCCGTCTACGGCACGGGTTCGGTAGCTGAGCCTCGAAAAGCTACCCTCGACGGTTTCTGAGTTTGGGCCTCAAACTCGGGGTGGCCGGTTTTCGAGTTTGGGCCTCAAAACTCTGCGTGGACGGTTTCCAGGTTTGGGCCTCAAAACCTGGGCGCGCGGGTTTCTGAGTTTGGGCCACAAAACTCAGCCTGAGGACAGGTTTCACGGTTTCGGCCTCAAAACCGGGGGAAGGCCCAGGTTTCCCGGTTTCGGCCTCAAAACCGGGGGGAGGTCCGCAAAAAGGACGGTCGACGCGTGGCGACGTGGAGAGGCTGGCGCGGAGGCGAGGCTATCCACGAGGTAGGCGCGGCGGTCGACTGGGCGGCACGTGGCGGCATCCTGAGGCTTGCGTCGAGGCGAAGCTAAGGATGAGGAAGGCGCGTGGCCGTCAGATCAACTATCAGCAGAGTTGGATCGGGATACCCCTAGGGTTGGCCGCTTCGCTCGTGTATCTAGGGGTAGTAAGGGGATTATTGTTTTAGGCTATAAATAAGAGAGGCACCCCTCCTCTCCCTCTATCCTGGCAGTCATTTGTTCCTGAGCTCTCTCTCTCTAGCCCTCGCTTAGGTTCTAATCATACCTCGCTGCAAGCGATCCGCAGAGACAGAACTCATACCTCTGTGTATTTGGATCTTTTGAGGAAACGAGACCGTATTCTCGTTGTCTCCTCGTGTGGAGGAATTTCGGCTGAAATCGAATCGTGTTCTGTGTTCTTCACGTTTTGGTTTTTCATCTCCCGGAGATTTGCTTCGTTCTTCCTCTCCGCGAGATGATTTTCGATTCCACTTGAATCAATTTGTTCTTGGTCGTGAGCCCCTTATTTCTACCGAAGGGATTCTCTTCTAACCTCACGAATCCATAGATTGGGTTGATTTCGTATTCGTTCTTCCTCTTTTCCCCTTTCCGGTGTTTCTCGGATTACCCTCGATTGACTTGGATTGGTGCAATGATTTCTTAGGATTAGCACCCCAATACGTTGAGGAACACCAGGGAGAAGTTTGATCGAAGCCTCTTTTGATTTGGTGAAGTTTCGATTGATTTCCCTTTTGACCCGAGCAGTTTTTCTGCTCTCTGTTCTTCCGCGGACAGTCCGGGGATCGGGGTTGGCCAGGTCAGTCAGGCGCAGTCCCCTGACTGTTCACTGTCAAGTGTACGGCGGACAGTCCGCGGTACAAACCCGCGGACAGTCCGGGACCTATCCAGCAGACTTGTAGAACAGTTCGGTTTCTGCGTTTTTGCTGGCGGACAGTCCGGCGCCTAGTCGCGGACAGTCTGGGACTCTGATCGCTGACACTCCGCAAATCTGCAGTTTGTGCTGTTTTGCTCCGTAGCTTTGGCAGTTGGTTTTGGGGTTTCTCCGGAGGTTCCGCTGTACAACTAGGACATCTCCTAGGGTATCCACCTACTCGTAGGTCGTGAACTCTCCGGTCATTTCGAGTCTTCACTTTTGGGGTGATTTTCTGGGACAAGGGCTATACAATTCACGAGTTGAATTTGAGGCTCCCATTCACCCCCCTCTGGTCGCTAATCCGGTCCTTCAATTGGTATCGGAGCCGATTAAGGATCTCTCCTACCTTAATCGGTTTTGGATCCTAAGGGCGACATGGAACGAGGGAATAGCAAGGCTCCTTGGTTCGATGGGATGAACTACCCCTATTGGAAGATTCGGATGCGTGCTTATCTCAACAGCATCGGATCTTCTGTCTGGGAGATATATGAGAACGCTGAGTATGTAGTCCTTGCGGCTCGTGTGGGTCAGGTCCAGATTGACCAACACGAGGCCAACTCCAAGGCTCGTAATGCTCTTCTAGCCAGCCTCTCCCTTCCTGAGTTCGAACGTATCTCAGAGCTTGAGACGGCACGAGAGATCTGGGTGAAGCTTCAAAGCTATCACGAGGGGACCGCTCAGGTCAAGACCAGACTCTTCGAGACCTACAAGCGAGAGTACGAGAACTTTGTTCAGTTGGAGGGAGAGACGATTGACGCTATGTTCGCTCGTTTCCAGACGATCGTGAACAAGATGCGTGCCAATCGGGCTAACCTACCCTATGACGATCATGAGAGGGCTCTCAAGTTGCTATACGCCCTAGATCGGAGGGTATGGGAGGTGAAGGTGTCGACCATCATTGAGTCTCCTGCTTACGACACCCTCACCGTGGACGAGCTGTTCAGCAAGCTCAAGTCCACCGAGATCGATCATCTGACTCAGGCCAAGCTAAAGAACCCATCTTCACACACCATGGCTTTGGTCTCAGGCACAGGTGGATCGACCTTCTCTGCTGACGCTTCACCTCCTCTTGTTGCTTTATCTTCTTTGCATACAGTCACGGAGGAGCAGTTGGAGGCGCTCGGAGACGACGAGCTCGCCCTTGCCATCACCCGGTTCTCGCGGTTTCACAACAACCGTCTGAATCGCCGGCGTGGTGGCGCACGCGAGGGCTGCTACAAGTGTGGTGATCTAGACCACTTCATGGCGAACTGCCCCAAGAACGTCAAGAACTTCCCCGGCAAGAACCGCAACTTCAGGCACAAGGGCAAGCCTGAGAACAAGGCCGGGAAGAAGAAGAAGGATGGCTTCTACCGCCAGGAGGACATGGAGAAGGCTTTCGACACCGGCAAGCGTGCCTTCCTCGCCACCATCGGCGACGGCGAGAAGACCTCCGACGGCGACTCCAGCGACAACGAGTCCGACCACAAGATGGAGGACCGCTTCAACGGACTCTGCTTCCTCGGCAAATCCTCCAAGGGCTTTTGCACCATGGCCTTGGATGAAGAGGACAGCAAGCACCAGGCAGAGGACGACGATGACGCCCACGACGACGACGACGACAGCGCTTCTGAGGTATCAAACTCTTCTGAAGTCGATCGTCTCATGGAGGAGCGGGATAGGTTTGCGGATTTAGTCCTAGTTCTGGAGAAGAGGCTTACGGAAGTTTTCCAAGAGCACGGTGAGTTTAAGGCTAAGATGAAAGAGGCGCGTAAGGAGCTTGAGCTTGCTAGATCCGAGGTGAAGGTGGCCGATGTGGAGGAGTGTGATGAATGCACGATGCATATGACAAACTTTGCCACCCTGCAAACCAAGTATGCCTCTTTGATTGAGGTGTATGATGAGCTGAAGAGTAGGCTAGACTTGGTGGGTGATTGCAAAGAGTGTCCCTCCCTGAAGGAAGAGCTGTAGGAAGTGAAGGCTAGATCTTCTTTGCTGGGTGCATGCAAGCTTTGTCCTAGCTTGTGAACTGAGTTGGCAGGAGTTAATGCCAAGCTTGCTGAAGCCTTGAAGGCCAGCTCAGTTAGCACCTTGTCTGCTCCTTGTGAGCGATGCGTGGGGATGGAGCTTGAGATTGCCAACTGTCGGCATGACAGGATGCAAACCGAGGAGGAAAACACATACCTTCGGTCCATCCTGAGTTGGGTGTCATGCAGTGAGCCGTAGTTGGGCATGATGATCAGTCAGTTCAAGAGGGGAACTGATTTCTCGGGAGTAGGCTTTACTTCAGGTGGGAAGGGCGCTAGTACCTTTGGTAAGATCATTGAGTTTAGCGGAGTGAACCCGAGTGAGAAACCATCCGCTATCCCTAAGCTTACCAAGATCACCCCACCTGAGCCTCCCAAGCCTATCACCAAGGATGGCATCCTTGATGAACCTCCCAAGGCACCACCTCACAAGCAAGTGTGGGTTCCAAAACCTAACCATCTGAGGAACACACTTGACACCCTTCCTGACGTCTCTAGTGATCCCCTTCTGAGAGGCAAGCAGCCAGCCAGAGTGAACAACCCTCGCAACAATAGGAACCAACAACCCAAGAGAGTGGTGAGGTTCGAGTGCGAGTATTGTCACCGTGAGGGTCACCTAGCTGAGTTTTGCTTTCGGAGGAAGAGAGACGCTAGGAAGGAGTTGCAGCTGAACAACCAGGCCAGGCACCACCCTTTCCATGGTGTGCAAGGTCGGGAAGTTCAGAGGCAGGGCGCTAGACATGGAGGAGCACCCCCTGAGGTTGCTAGGCCCCAGGCAGCTAGACAACAGGGTGGTGGTCGTGCCCGTCGCGGTTCCGGTCGTCCTCTGTACGATCATGAGCCGAGTGTAAGAGGTTTTGCTGCTCAGTCCCATAGCGGACCACCTTTTCAGTATGGTGGTGATCGCTTTGCTCAGATGGGACAGGTAGGTCAGTTTGGAGGTTTTTCGTTCCATAGCGGACCACCCTTTCAAGTTGGTGGTGATCGCTATCCACCCATGGGACGAGGACAGTTTGGTGTTGCTGCTAACACTTTTTCTGGGCCTATGACACAACACTGGTATCCTTCTCAGTATACTAACCCCAGTGTTGTGCCATATGCTCACTTCCTGCCTTTTATTGATGCAGGAACTTCGGTTGGAGAACATGTGGCTCATGGATTCCGGGTGTTCGCGCCACATGACCGGAAAGAAGGAATGGTTCTCCAGCCTTAGCCCCGTGATGCACAAGGAGTACATCACTTTCGGGGATAATAGTAGAGGTAAGGTTGCTTCTCAGGGAGCTATCCGGCTCAATGAGAACTTTGTCCTGAAGAATGTTGCCTTGGTTTCTAATTTGCATTTCAACTTGCTTTCTGTTTCGCAACTTCTTGAGGATGATTGTGAAGTGCGCTTTAAGAAGGGTTTGAGTCACGTTTTGGACCCTCGGGGAGATCTTGTTTGTCGGATCATCCCTTTTGGCCGTGTTTTCAGAGCCGACTTTTCTCAGTCTTTCGGCTCTGCTAGGTGTTTGATGGCTGGTCCTTCTTCTAATTTGTGGAAGTGGCATATGAGGCTCGATCACTTGAGTTTTGACTTGCTTGCAAGGCTTAGTTCACTTGGCCTAATCCAAGGATTGCCCAAGCTTAAGTTTTAGAAGGACCTCGTTTGCCATCCTTGTCATCACGGGAAGATGGTCGCTGCTTCTCACCCACCTGTTAATCAGGTGATGACAAAGTGACCCGGCGAGCTTTTTCACATGGACACAGTTGGTCCAGCTCGGGTTTGCTCAGCGGGTGGGAAGTGGTACGTTCTAGTGATCGTTGACGATTTTTCGAGGTACTCTTGGGTGTTCTTTATGGAGGGTAAGGATGAAGCTTTTCCGTTTGCTCGTGATCTTATTCTGAAGTTGAAAACTGAGTTTCCACCTAATACCATTAGAGCTATTCGTAGCGATAATGGTACTGAATTTGATAACTCTCAGTTTGCTTCCTTCCGTTCTTCTAATGGAATTGAGCATCAGTTTTCTTCTCCTTATGTCCCTCAGCAGAACGGTGTTGTTGAGCGCAAGAACAGGACCCTTGTTGAGATGGCCAGGACGATGCTTGATGAGCATAGGACTCCTAGGCGTTTTTGGGCCGAGGCGATCAACACCGCTTGCCATGTTTCAAATCGCATCTTTCTTCGTGCTTTGATGAAAAAGACTTCTTATGAGTTGCGTTTTGGATGAGTACCCAAGGTATCTCATTTTCGGGTGTTTGGGTGCAAGTGTTTTATCCTGAAGCAAGGCAATTTGGATAAATTTCAATCTCGCTCTGCTGATGGGGTGTTTCTTGGTTATGCTTCTTATTCACGTGCTTATCGAGTTCTTAACCTTGAAACTAACCGGATAGTGGAGACCTGCGAGGTCACATTCGATGAAACTATGCCTTGTGTTTCTTCTGCTTTTGATGTTGCAGGAGAACAGGAGATGGGAGAGACCATCTTTCTGGAGGAGGAGCAGGAGAATGCCGATTGGGGTGATCCCGAGCCAACTCCACTGGCTTCCCCCATCGACCCTGCGACGTCTACTTCAGCTCGAGGACCCGATCCCACGACATCTTCTTCTTGGGGTCCTCTTGAGCCACCTCTCCAGCGAGCACCCACTGCACCTGAGGGAGCGACAGCATCTGGCGAGGAGGAGGCGACTTCAGCGAGGCAAGCGCCCCGAAGCGTTCGGCAAGTTCACCCCCCGCGACAGATGATCGGCGGCATCGACCAGCGAGTCACGCGGTCACGAGCGTATGAAATCTCTCACTTTGCTCATTCTGCATTAGTTGCTTCTTTCGAGCCCAAAGATGTTGGACACGCACTTTCTGATTCTAACTGGGTCAATGCCATGCATGAGGAGTTAGAAAACTTTGAGCGAAACCAAGTTTGGACCTTAGTGCCACCTCCACCACAATGCCACCCTATAGGTACCAAGTGGGTTTTCAAGAACAAAGAGGGTGAGGACGGGATGGTAGTGAGGAACAAGGCTAGACTAGTAGCTCAGGGTTTCTGCCAAAAAGAGGGTATAGACTATGAGGAAACCTTTGCCCCTGTAGCCGGTTTAGAAGCCATTAGAATCCTTCTAGCCTTTGCTGCTTCGAAGGGTTTTAAGCTTTTCCAGATGGATGTCAAGAGTGCCTTCTTGAATGGGTATATAGAGGAAGAGGTTTATGTTAGGCAGCCCCCTGGCTTTGAGGATCCCAAGTTTCCAAACCATGTTTATAAACTTTCAAAAGCTTTGTATGGTTTGAAACAAGCCCCGAGAGCGTGGTACGATCGTTTGAAAACCTTTTTACTCTCCAAGGGTTTTAAAATGGGACGGGTCGATAGAACTTTGTTTCTCCTCAAGCAAGGCAACGATACCCTGTTAGTCCAGATTTACGTGGATGACATCATCTTTGGTGGCTCTTCTCATGCGCTTGTTGCCAAGTTTGCAGATACTATGAGCAGGGAGTTCGAGATGACTATGATGGGCGAGTTGACTTTCTTCCTCGGGTTGCAAATTAAGCAAACCCGAGACGGGACATTTGTGCATCAAGGAAAATACACGAAGGATATCCTGAAGAAATTCGACATGGGCGAGGCCAAGCCTCTTACGACGCCCATGCCGACGACTGCTGCGATGGACGCGGACCAGGACGGAGAGCCGGTTGACCAGAAGGAGTACAAAAGCATGATTGGCTCGCTTCTGTACCTGACGGCAATGAGGCCAGATATACAGTTTTCTGTGTGTCTGTGCGCTCGTTTTCAGGCGTCCCTTCGGACTTCCCACAAGCAAGCAGTCAAGCGCATCATGAGGTACCTCCGTTACACTCCTGAGTTCGGACTTTGGTACTCCTCTTCTTCGACTCTTTCGCTCTGTGGTTATTCCGATGCGGATTTTGCCGGCTGTCGGCTCGAGCGCAAGTCTACTTCTGGGACTTGTCAGTTTCTTGGCTCTTCTTTGGTTTCGTGGTCTTCTCGCAAGCAGTCGAACGTAGCCCAGTCTACTACTGAAGCCGAGTATGTTGCCGCTGCTTCTTGTGCTTCACAGCTTTTATGGATGGTTGCTACATTGCGTGATTTTGGTCTAGATTTCAGTCGGGTCCCTTTGCTTTGCGATAGCACTTCTGCCATTAGTGTAGCAAAGAACCCTGTTCTTCACTCCAAGACCAAGCACATCGATGTTTGCTTTCACTTTCTTCGTGATCACTATGAGAAAGGCGACATTGATCTTAGGCATGTAGACACCCATAACCAGGTTGCGGATATTTTCACCAAGCCTTTGGATCTCTCAACTTTTGCTAGGTTGAGAGGTGAGCTTAGTGTGTGTTTCCCCTTTTAGATGGGGGAAACATTTTGCTTGTTGTAAAATAAACTATTTTTCTGATTGTTTTTTTGTTTTTGGGTCTTGAGTCTTTCTGTTTTTGCTTTGGCTCCGATTCTGACTTCATCATGCATACATCTTTTATTTCAAGCTTCATGTCTATATTCCTTAGAATGAATTATGCTCTGATTAGTGTATGCTTCGATGATATCTGATGATGCTTGTAGCTTAGGCTCTCTTTGATCACTGTTACACTTTGTGAGCTAAGCTATTTCTTTCCGAACGCTGAACATGTCTAATGAACTTAAATCTTGATACATGTTCACCATTGAGATTGACAACTAGCATGTGTAGGATGTGTTGAGGTCACTTGAGCTATTTCATATATGCTAGGTTGCTATGTCTCTAGTTCTGAGTTATTCACTTGCTTGGTCTGTTCATATTTTGCTTAAAATGAACCAAGTTTTAGTGAATTGAAAAGATCGAGATGAGATTACTTTGTCAGCACATCACGGTATCGAGACAGTTTCTCATAGCACTTTGAGTTAAACTTGAGCCGTGTAGTGTAAGACCGAAACCGATGCTTTAAGCTCCTGATTGCATATGCATAGGCTTAGCACGGTTGGAAAGTTAGGCAATGACAAGCTTTCAACCTCTCGCAATCACATGCTGAATTTGAACTTGTGTAAAAACCGCTGCAAATATCTCCGATAAAATCTAAAAACACAAGTTTATGTTTCACTCTATAGCATGATGGTTGAACCTTGCTAGGGGTAGTTCACCTTACATACATGTTTAGCACTTGTTTGACTCCCTGTCTATACAAGCTTAGTGCTAATTTGATGGTGAAACTCCTTTCTAAATGGCTTAAAACTGCTCACTGGGCTTATGCATTCATATCTTGTTTTTCAGTGATCAGTTTGAGCCTTTGCTAGCACTTGTGTATGTTGCTATGTAGTCGGATCAGCACTCATTAGAGCATTCTTTTACTCTTTCGAGTGTATACCTGAAGCTGCTAACATGCATTTTTGACTCATGTGCATGTGCTTGACTCCGATAGGCATGACCTAGCTCCGTTTGACTTACTTGAGCTCTTTTCCTTCTCTTTTTGATTGCAAATTGCCCCCAAGGGGGAGAATTGGAGAAAATGTCTTGTTGTGGTGACAATTTGCAAGTTGTGCTTCACTTGTTGAGGGGGAGTTCTTTGAGTGAGGGGGAGTGTTTCTGCCTGCTCTGAGTTGGTTATGGTTGATATCGATCTTTTCAGCTAGTTGCGTCGAGCCTCTGTGCCTCTGTCTTGAGGGACTAGCTGTCATCTTGTCTTGGTGGTTCTTGATTGGTTTTGAGCTTACTGCTAGTGGTGTTGAGCCCCTTCTGCCTCTTCTTGAGGACTAGCCTGCTTCTGACTTGGTTGCGTCGAGCCGTTGCCCATGTCTTTGGGAACCAAGTCTTGTGCTCTGATTTTGATCGAGTTTTGCTTCTTGATGAGTTGTTGCTCCGATCTTTTGCTTGGTTGTGTCGAACCGTTGCCCATGTCTTTGGGGACCAAGCTTTGCTTATCTCGAATTATTCTTCTTCGGCCTTTTCTCTGGCTTTTGGACATTTCGAGTGAGCTTTTCTCCTTCTATCTAATTCTGCTTTCTTCTATTCTGGTTACAGATACTATGAGTTGACGATGCACTCATCAAGGGGGAGATTGAGAACACAAGGTTGATATGTGCCCTTGTGGTTCCCTTCCTGAGTGATGAGTGATCGATCAACGGGCAACATGTCTCTTGGCTGTGTTGATGTGCAGGTGCAGATCTCGGACAGTGGTCGAAGGTGAGGTGAGGGTCAAGTGGGGACGTGCCGTGCCGACGGACCGGGAGCGGTGAAGGGCGGACGTGGAGCTTGGATCGACGGACCAGGAGACCTGAGGATCAGCTGTGGTAGCTGGCACGTGGTGTTGACAAGCAAGAGTACATGGGGATGTGCGGTGCATCGGCCGAGTCGGAAGGATGCCCGGCGTGGAGGCTGGACTTGCTCCGGCATCGGTGCTGGAACTTGGGGTGTGCGAACCACATCCCGTCTACGGCACGGGTTCGGTAGCTGAGCCTCGAAAAGCTACCCTCGACGGTTTTCGAGTTTGGGCCTCAAAACTCGGGGTGGCCGGTTTCCGAGTTTGGGCCTCAAAACTCGGCGTGGACAGTTTCCAGGTTTGGGCGTCAAAACCTGGGCGCGCGGGTTTCTGAGTTTGGGCCACAAAACTCAGCCTGAGGATAGGTTTCCCGGTTTCGGCCTCAAAACCAGGGGAAGGCCCAGGTTTCCCGGTTTCGGCCTCAAAACCGGGCGGATGTCCGCAAAAAGGACGGTCGACGCGTGGTGGCGTGGAGAGGCTGGCGCGGAGGCGAGGCTATCCACGAGGTAGGCGCGGCGGTCGACTGGGCGGCACGTGGCGGCATCCTGAGGCTTGCATCGAGGCGAAGCTAAGGATGAGGAAGGCGCGTGGCCGTCAGATCAACTATCAGCAGAGTTGGATCGGGAGACCCCTAGGGTTGGCCGCTTCGCTCGTGTATCTAGGGGTAGTAAGGGGATTATTGTTTTATGCTATAAATAAGAGAGGCACACCTCCTCTTCCTCTATCCTAGCAGTCATTTGTTCCTGAGCTCTCTCTCTAGCCCTCGCTTAGGTTCTAATCATACCTCACTGCAAGCGATCCGCAGAGACGAAAATCATACCTCTGTGTATTTGGATCTTTTGAGGAAACGAGACCGTATTCTCGTTGTCTCCTCGTGTGGAGGAATTTCGGCTGAAATCGAATCGTGTTCTGTGTTCTTCACGTTTTGGTTTTTCATCTCCCGGAGATTTGCTTCGTTCTTCCTCTCCGCGAGATGATTTTTGATTCCACTTGAACCAATTTGTTCTTGGTCGTGAGCCCCTTCTTTCTACCAAAGGGATTCTCTTCTAACCTCACGAATCCATAGATCGGGTTGATTTCGTATTCATTCTTCCTCTTTTCCCCTTTCCGGTGTTTCTCGGATTACCCTCGATTGACTTGGATTGGTGCGATGATTTCTTAGGATTAGCACCCCAATACGTTGAGGAACACCAGGGAGAAGTTTGATCGAAGCCTCTTTGGATTTGGTGAAGGTTCGATTGATTTCCCTTTTGACCCGAGCAGTTTTTCTGCTCTCTGTTCATCCGCGGGCAGTCCGCGCCGCCAGCTGCGGACAGTCCGGGGATCGGGGTTGGCCAGGTCAGTCAGGCGCAGTCCCCTGACTGTTCACTGTCAAGTGAACGGCGGATAGTCCGCGGTACAAACCCGCAGACAGTCCGGGACTTGTCCAGCAGACTTGCAGAACAGTTCGGTTTCTGCGTTTTTGTCGGCGGACAGTCCGGCGCCTAGTCGCGGACCGTCCGGGACTTAACGGCGGACAGTCCGGGACTCTGATCGCGGACAGTCCGCAAATCTGCAGTTTGTGCTGTTTTGCTCCGTAGCTTTGGCAGTTGGTTTTGGGGTTTCTCCGGAGGTTCCGCTGTACCACTAGGACATCTCCTAGGGTATCCACCTACTCGTAGGTCGTGAACTCTCTGGTCATTTTGAGTCTTCGCTTTTGGGGTGATTTTCTGGGACAAGGGCTATACAATTCACGAGTTGAATTTGAGGCTCCCATTCACCCCCCCTCTGGTCGCTAATCCGGTCCTTCAGGTAGAACAGGCTCAACACCGCGAGCAGGAAAGCTCGACACCAATTGAAATATCTATTGAAAATCAAGCAAAATAGAGCTAGCCTTCAAGAAAAGGCAGAACGGGCTCAACACCACTAGCGAGAAAGCTCGATACTAACTGAAGAACAAAAGAGCTCGATACCAATCGAAAATCTGAAAAGCGTACGCTAGTCTCTCCAGAAAGAGGCAAAGGCTCAACACAACTATCTACCAAAAGCTCTCCAAACCAATTGGAAAAAATGCTCCATACCAATTGAAACATTCATCAAACGAGCAAACTCCCCCTTCAATAGTGCACACAACTAGGACATGCATGATTCAACTAGGACATGCATGATTTGTCAAATTTCTCCCCCTTAGTTGATAATGCACTATCAAGCAAATTTCTCCCCCTTCAAAATGCATGAGTCAAAATGCAAGTTAGCAGCTTCAGGAATATAGTCGATAGAGTGAGAAAATGCTCTACAAAGTTCTGATCCGATGACTCAACAACATATGCAACATGCTAGCAAAGGCTCAAACTGATCACCAAAAACGAAATATGAACATATGAGCAGAGTGAGCAGTTTTAGCCAAAAAGTATTCACCATCAAAATAGCCCTACACATGTATAAACAGGAAGTCAAACAAGTGCTAAACATGTATACAAGGTGAACTACCCCTAGCAAAGTTCAATCATCATGCTATAGAATGAAACATAGACTTGTGGTTTCAGAATTTTATCGGAGTTGCAGCGGTGAAATTACACAAGTTCAGAATTTAGCATGAGATTGCGAGAGGTTGAAAGCTTGTCATTGCCTAACTTTTCAACCGAGCTAAGCCTATGCATATGCAATCAGAAGCTTAAAGCGTCGGTTTTGGTCATACACTACACGACTCAAGTTTAACTCAATGTGCAATGAGAAACAGTCTCGATACCATGATGTGCTGACAAGCAATCCCATCTCGATCTTTTCAATTCACTTAAAACTTAGTTCAATTTTATAACAGAATATGAACATACCAAGAAAGTGAATGACTCAGAACTAGAGACATAACAACCTAGCATATATGAAAAGCACAAGTGAATTCAACTGATTCTACACATGCTAGTTGCCAATCTCAATGGTGAACAATTTCAAGTTTTATGTTCATGAAGCAAGTTCACCATTCAGAAAATAGCTCAGCTCACAACATGTATCAGTGATCAGAAAGGGCATAAGCTACAAGTATCATCATATAGCATCAGAACATACTAGATAGAGCATAATCATATTCTAAAGATTATATACATGAAGCTCAGAAAGTAAAGATGCATGATGAAGTGCAAAGACTAACCTGTCAGAAACGAAAACAAAAAGAAAAGAAAAAGAGTCAGTCTATGATACAAAAACCAAAATGTTTCCCCCATCTAAAAGGGGAAACACACACCAAGCTCACCTCTCAACTTATCAAAGGTTGATTGGTCTAAAGGCTTGGTGAAAATATCAGCCAACTAATGATGAGTATGGACATGGCGAAGGTCGATATCACCCTTCTCAACATGGTCTCGCAGAAAATGAAAGCGCACATCAATGTGTTTTGTCTTAGAATGCAGCACGGGTTCTTAGCAACGCTAATCGCACTCGTGTTGTCACAAAGCAGAGGAACTCGAGAAAAGCTTAGACCAAAATCACGCAAAGTGGCCATCATCCAAAGCAACTAAGAACAGCAGCTAGCCGCAGCAACATATTCAGCCTCTGTGGTAGACTGACCGACATTAGACTGCTTGCGAGAAGACCAAGATACAAGAGAAGAACCCAAAAACTGACAAGTCCCAGAAGTGGACTTGCGCTCAAGTCGGCAACCAGGAAAATCGGCATCAGAATAACCGCAAAGGGACAGGGTGGAGGAAGTTGAATACCAAAGCCCGAACTCAGGTGTGAAACGAAGGTACCTCATAATGCGCTTGACTGCCTGACGATGTGAGGTGCGCGGCGACGCCTGAAAGCGCGCGCAAAGACACACCTCGAACTGAATGTCCGGGCGTGTCGCCGTCAGGTAGAGCAGCGACCCAATCATGCTTCGGTACTCCTTCTGGTCCACAACTTCTCCATCCTTGTCCGCATCCAGGGCCGTCGTGGTTGACATGGGTGTTGGAAGAGGCTTGGCCTCACCCATATCGAACTTCTTCAGTATGTCTCTGGTATACTTGCCTTGGTGCACAAACGTTCCTTCTCAGGATTGCTTAATTTGCAATCCGAGAAAGAATGTCAACTCGCCCATCATACTCATCTCGAACTCCCTGCTCATAAGATCTGCAAACTTGGCAACCAAAGCATGAGAAGAACCACCAAACAAGATATCATCCACGTAAATCTGGACCAAGAGAGTGTCTTTGCCTTGCTTGAGGAGAAAAAGCGTTTTATCCACACATCCCATTTTAAAACCCTTAGCAAGCAAAAAGGTTTTCAACCTATCATACCAGGCTCTAGGGGCTTCTGTCAAACCATATAAAGCTTTGTGAAGTTTAAAAACATGGTTTGGAAACTTGCGATTTTCAAAACCGAGGGGTTGTTTCACATACACCTCTTCTTCTTTGTAGCCATTTAAGAAGGCACTCTTGACATCCATTTGAAAAAGTTTAAACCGTTTGGATGCAGCAAAAGCCAAGAGTATCCTAATTGCCTCCAAACGAGCTACAGGAGCAAAAGTCTCCTCATAGTCTATCCCCTCCTTCTGACTATACCCCTGGGCTACAAGTCTGGCCTTGTTCCTCACAATGTGGCCATACTCTCCTTATTTGTTTTTGAAAACCCATTTTGTCCCAATAGGATTACAGTCTGGAGGTGGAACCAAAACTCAAACCCAATTTCTTTCAAAATTTTCTAACTCCTCATGCATGGCATTGACCCACGTGTCCAACATCTCGGGGTTCAAAATCAGCAACAAATGCAGAATGAGCAAAGTGAGAGGTTTGTTGTGACCTTGACCGAGTGACATGTTCGTCGATGCTGCCGATAATCTATTGAGGCGGGTGTTGGCGCTGAATGTGTCGTGGCACCTCCCGTGCTGAAGAAACCTCCCCCTCAACAGCAGCTGGTGCCTCCTCGGGTACAAATGGTACAACCCGAGGTGGCGGATCCCACAACCCCCAAGTAGTCGAAGAAGAGGGGTCAGGGTCGTGAGTCGACGTAGTCGAAGCCGATCCTAGCGGCACAATAGGCGGAGGTGGTGCTGGATCATCCATCCCTTCGGCACCTTCTTCCTCATCATCAAAAAGAGGTTCTCCAAACTCATGATCACCTGCACGCTCAAATCTAGAAGAAGGACAAACCATGGTCTCGTCGAAGGTGCCATTAGATGTCTCCATGATTCGGTTAGTATCAAGGTTAAGTACACGATATGCACGAGTATGAGTGCCATAACCCAAAAATACACCATCAGAAGAACGAGACTCAAACTTGCCCAGGTTGCCTTTCTTAAGTATAAAACAGTGGCAACCGAAAACTCTAAAATAACTCACTTTGGGCTGTCATCCAAAACGCAACTCATAAGAAGTCTTTTTCAAGAAAGCTCAGAGAAAAATGCAATTGCAAATATAGCATGCAATGTTCATAGCTTCGGCCCAATATCGCCTAGGAGTCCTATGCTCATCGAGCATCGTCTTGGCCATCTCTACAAGGGTCTGATTTTTCCTCTCTACAACACTATTTTGTGGCGATGTGTAGGGGTAACAAAACTGATGCTCCAAACCCAAAGAGTTACAAAACTTCTCAAAATCCGAATTCTTAAATTTGGAACCATTATCACTACGAATAGCTCACATCGAGTTCATAGGGAACTCGTTCTGAAGACGAAAATCAGATTGCGAGCAAAAGAGAAAGTCTCAGTTTTCTCAGTCAAATTAGAAGATCCACGAATATCTCGAAAAATCATCAACAACAACAAGTACATACGACTTCCCCCCAACCGAGCTCACCCGAGCCGGACCAACAAGGTCCATGTGTAAAAGCTCTCCAGGGCGCTTAGTCATGACCTGAGTCACTTGATGGTGGGGAGCGGCAACCATCTTCCCATGTTTACAAGAATGGCAAACAAGATCCTTCTCCATGCTCAACTTGGGCAATCCTCGGATTAGGCCAAGTGTGCTAAGCCTTGCAAGCAAGTTGAAGCTCAAATGTCCAAGTCTCCTATGCCATTTCCAAAGATCAGAGGAGGAAGGACCAGCCACAAGACAATGAGAAATTCCAAACGACTCCAAGGAATTCACACGAAAGACATTCCCAAAGGGCGAAATCAAACATACAAGATTGTCCTGAGGATCTAAAATACGACTGAGATTTGGTTTAAAACGAATCTCATAGTCATCATCAAAAAGTTGCGAAACAGAAAGAAGGTTAAAATGCAAGTTAGAAACAAGAGCAACATCACGCAACGCAAAGTGCTCATTAACTCGCACCGACCCACGAGACAACACTTTACCTTTGCTATTGTCGCCGAAGGTGATAAACTCCTTTCCGACAACAGGACTAAGACTAGAGAACCACTTGACGTTTCCGGTCATGTGCCTCGAGCAACCGGAATCCACCAACCAAATGTCCTCCAATCGTTTTACCTACATAAATAAAAAGACATAGGGTGAGCATACGGTCCGACACTGGGGTGAGTGAAATAGGAATAATACCAGTGTTGGGCCGGCTCCTCGAAAGAACGGTTAGTAGAAAAACCATTCCTAGCACGCCTACGGGGAAAGCGATCACCACACACAGGAAAACGTGGTCTGCTAAGGGAAGAGCGTCCATCGCGATACTCAAAACACGGTGGAGGGAAACGCTCAACAAAGCCATCGCCACGGGGTCCATATCCTGCAAAACCAGCATCCCGCCGGGCAACACCTCCCTGAGGCCTAGGACCTTAAGGCATTGGACCTCTAGGCCTAGCTGCTATCCTCTGAACATTCAACACATGCACATCATGGAAAGGATGGTACATGTCCGCATTGTTCATCTCCCTGGCATGGCGCTCCTCTCTCTTCCGCCGAAAGCAAAACTCCCTCAAATGTCCATCTCTCCCACAGTGCTCACAATGGTACCTCACCGCTCTCATAGGGGGTTGTTGGTACTCACGGTAGTGGGTGTGGATCACTTTGCCTTTCTGTGGCATGAGGTCCTCTTTGATAGGTGGCATGGTGTCTAGCTTGTTCTTGAGGTGGTTTGGTTTTGGAGCCCATGTCTGTTTCTTGGGTGGAGCTCTCGGAGGTTCAACAAAGACTCCATCCTTGGTGTTAGGCTTGAGAAGCTCTTTGGGTGGAATCTTGGTAAGCTTGGGAGTAGTGGTGGAGTTCGGCTTCTCACTCAGATTAAGACCACTCGACTCTCCAATCTTGCCAAAAGAGGAAGCACACTCAACACCCTGAGCAAAACCTACACCAGGACCTCCAGCCGCATGCTTGAATTGGGCAATCATCATCCCAAGCTGCGGCTCACCACAAGACACCAATGACAAGATGGTCCGAAGGTATGTGTTTTCCTCCTCGGTTTGCATCCTGTCATGCTTCATGTTTGCAATCTCCATCTCCAAACCCTCACACAAAGCGCACCTAGACACACAAGTGCTACCCGAGCTGGCCTTCTCAAGAGACACAATCTTGGCATTCTTCTCTACCAACTGCAGATACATGGGTGTATGTCGAGTCTCAAGTGATGAGTGATTGTCAACGGGTTTGATGCGCATGTTCGTTGGCTTGTGTTGTGCAGGTGTCGAGCACGGAGACAGTGATCGAAGGCAAGGTGAAGGTCAAGTAGAGACGTGCCGTGCCGACGGACCGGGAGCGGTGAAGGGCGGATGTGAGGCTTGGACTGAGGGACCGGTGGCCTGAGAATCAGCTGTGGTGGCTGACAGCCTGGGACAGCGACGAGCGAAGACTTGCGGGGCACAATGTTGCTCGGGTCGAGGACCTGGGGACATGTGTCGGTGGACGGGGTGCACGGGCGGTGCATCCCCTCTACGGCATCGGTTTGATGGTTGAGCCACCGAAAAACCATCGGGTGGATGGTTTCCAGGTTTGGACCATAAAACCTGGGTGCTGCGGGTTTTCCGAGTTTGGGCCACAAAACTCGAGCTGAGGACGGTTTCCAGGTTTGGGCCTCAAAACCTGGGCGCTGGCGGGTTTCTGAGTTTGGGCCACAAAACTCAGGTGATGGACGTCGGGTTTCCCGGTTTGGGTCTCCAAACCGGGGGATGGTCGTGAAGACAGGTTTTCGGGTTTCGGCCTCAAAACCGAGGGCGGAGTCTGTGAAAAGGACAAGCAGAGCGGTGGCGGCACGTGGCGGCAATCGGTGAGGTTGCGTCGAGGCAACGCTACCAGTTGTGCGGGCGTGGCCGTCGGATCAGCATCTTCTTCGAGTTGGTCCAGAATAACATTAGGGTTTAGTTGGTTCGCTCTATAAATAATTCGGGTAGAGTGGGAATTAGAATTAGGATAAGTAGGGGGAGACACCCACCTCCCAAATTATCTCAGTTATTTGCTATTTGCTTTCTAGGGTTTCCTGCTCTCCCACATCCCTGCTGAAAGGACCGTGACGCCTAAGGGGGGGTGAATTAGGCAACTTAAAACTTCTACTCTAAACTATGGCCTCTAATTTCCACCTAGTCAAAACCTATGCAAGAAAGTAAACTATCTAATGTGCAACTAAGGTTTTGCTATGTGTGTTTGCTATCTCTACCGCAAAAGGAGTTATGCAACCTAGTTTTCCAAACCTATCAACTAGCAAGAGAAAGCTAGGAAAGGTAAAGCACATGAAGTAGGTAGCAATATAAATGTGGAAGCTAAAGAGTGGATAGAGATGCAAACTCCCGTCGACGACTCCTGTATTTTTACCGAGGTATCGAGAAGCGCACAAGCTTCCCCCTAGTCCTCTTTGGAGCCCCTCGCAAGGAATCCCTCGCAAGGGCCAAGCTCCCGGTCGGATAACTCCGTGGATAGCTGTTGGCATTTCTTAACGTTCTTACTAAGAATGGACCTTACGATCCATCCCCGACAACAGCGCCAGAAATGCACGTTGACACTTACTAACGTCGTCACTAAGAATGGACTTTGCAATCCATCCATGGCAACGGCGCCGGTTATCGGCATAGAAATGGACCCAAAGATCTATTCCTAGCAACGGCGCTAGAAGTGTCTGTACGACGTCTCTTAACAAGTTGCTTAGAATGGCGCGTTTCCAGCAATAGTGTTAAGCATGCATCTTTACGATAGTTCGTAGGTTTGGAGTTTAGGTCCACAAGCGCACGGAATTATCATGTAGCATTTCACCTGGAGATATACCGAGTATCGTGATTTATTGGTTCGCTCGAGGAAGGCTTTGTATGTATCAAGTTCTAGGATAAACATAGTACCAAATACCATGATAGCAATAATGGATCAATTGTCATAACAGGTGATAAACAGTGATGATTTGAATAGTGGAGAAACACAATCTTGAGCATGGCAAAAGGGCAAAGAGTAAAAGGAGACTAAAAGAATAAATGAATAAAAGAATAATTGAATAACCTAATAGAGCAGACATGGTCTAGATACAAGTCATTCATAGAACAAGTTAATCATGCACTCATATGACATAGAACGAATCTCATGCTTCAGATGGTTCGGGAGATTACGCGAGTACTGGTCTGCCAGCAACCTCTCGTAACAATTTAGACTCCTACACCCTAGCCGAACGTGGGGGAATGCCAAGGACGGACAGGGCTGTCACCACCTGCCGCCATCCCCACTACCGTGGACTAAGACCATGCAATTACCCGGCCTCTACATCCAAGCACCATGCTTGCATGCACAGAACCCACTCAGACTCCCCCGGGTCCCCGACCCTACGGATCGACAGGTAAGAAGCCTGAGCCTACTCAGAAGAGCATGATAAACCGCCACCCTTGACAAAAGCTTATTTCTAATCATATAACAAGCATGAAGCAATTAGACTAATGTTCTATGTGAGAATAATACAATACACACTTAGCTCTAATTCATATAATACACTACTAACCCTAGGGTAGCAATATATTATAATAACTATACACTAGAATGTATATTATACTAATTCCACAAGAACTATTCATAAGTTCATGTACTAGCAACATGATATAAGACCTAAGATCTAAGTCATATACCAAAATACTAGAACAAGAACTATACTCTAGTTCATATGAAGAACTGTATCGAAAGAATGAAGACAGGGCTTTGGAGATCAGATCTTTCTTATTCATACCCAATATCTCTCCAAGGAGCCAAGCCCTCCTTGCTAGCTTTGCCTAGCTCTCTCTCTAAGCTCAAGAACAAGGAAAAACTAAGAAGTGGTAGTGCCCAAATGTGTAGCTCAAGAAGTGATTGTGTTCTATTTTGGCCTCCTCTCCCCCTCTCCTTATATAGGTGTTTGAGGTCGGTTTAGGAGGGGTGTCGCTGCAAATTTCACCCAGAACCGCCTTCAGGGCAATTAATGTACCGCCTCTGCAAAGGCGGTGGCCACGTGGCGTCTCCAGGGGGGCGGTCGACCCAGGGGGCGGCCGCCCCCTGGCTGGGCCCAACAAGCCCAGGCAAAAGCCTGGGCTGCTCCTTTTGGGCTCCTGAGTTTGTTCCCGGCTGAAATTTGTTGCACTTCTATATGGGCTTTTTGTGTCCTTGTTCATTTTGCGCATTACGGCGTGTTGGATTGCGCCTTTTTCGTTGTTATCCACTTGTATGCATGTTTATGATCTGCAAAACATAACTTTGCACTACATGTGGAACTTGGTTAGCAATACATGTATATATGAGTAAAATACATGCTTTTCTCCTTTTATGTGGACTATGTTGGTGGGATAAATATGTCGATAAGAACCGCCAACAATAGCTCCGGGCCTTCCCCACACGCAAGTGGGTCTCCGGTTAAGCCACTCGTGGCAAAGCCTTTCCCGGATGCTCTCCGCCGTCTTCACTATCAAGCTTCCAGCCAAAACGCTGCGGGCCTTGTTCCCTTCGGTACACGGAGGCGGCCACACCACAAACTCGGTTGGTGCGGTCTCGCATGACTACAAGCCCCACCGATGTACAACCACAGTGCACACAAGCACCGATAGATGAGAGGTTTTCAACCTCACTAAACACTATGCCTAACACCTAGAGCAAGCGCAAAGCGGTGGTCTAACTAGCTTAAGCACTTCGCAAAGCACGTACACTAATCACCTAGTATATCACTTGAGCACTTTGGTGGCTAGAGCAACTAAATATGTGTCTATGCACTTGGTATACTTCCTTGAGCTCCAACCTTCTTGTTTTGGCCGGCCATGGGGTTATATATAGAGCCCCAAGCAAAAAGAGCCGTTGGGCACCAAATGTGGTCTTACTGCGCAGCATCGGACGCTGCAGTCGCGACCATCGGAGCGTCCGATGCTCCTTTAACGGTTGGATGCCGGCCTGGCACTATGTCGCAACGGCTAGTTAGCGTCCGATGCCTAACCATCGGATGCGTCTGATGCCCATAGAGCCTCTCTGGAACCTCTTTGCATGGTCATCGGACGCAGGGTCTGTAGCGTCCGATGTTAACACGGAGCCTCCGATGTTCGCAGCGGTGCGTTCGATGTTCGCTATGCAGGATTGCACAGTGTCACAGTCGTGTCCGATGCCTTGTTCTTTAGTGTCCGATGCTCCTGCTGGTGCTGACATGAGCTAGGGTTTGCCATCGGCGCGTCCGATGCCTAGGCAGGCAGCGTCCGATGCAGCTTCTGATGTCCCTGTTTCTTCGTTTCTTTGTGATTTCTTGCGCCGTCTTGGTTCCATTCTTGTGTCTTGGACATTGCTTGATCTTGGGGGTCTTCTACTGAGCTTCTAATGACTTGCTTGAGATGTTGATCATCGGATCACCACATAGCCTTTGTCCAAGTCACATTTGCACCCTATTGGACTACAAAACAAACACTTGCAAACGCATTAGTCCAATTTGGTTATGTTGTTCATCAAACACCAAAATCTGAAGTTAAATGGTCTGAGGTCCATTTTCCTTACAATCTCCCCGTTTTTGGTGATTGATGACAACATGACCAAAGCAAGCAAACAATAATAAAAACATAAATTAAAATGCAATCTACTTGCTAGGATGCAATGCAAAGGCAAGATCATATGATATTTTAAAAGATACTTAATTGAAACATTTTTAATCTAACATATCTTGCCCTTGCTATAGAGTCTCACTGTGTGACTTTATGGATTAAGACTCCCCCTAACTCCATAAATCACTTCCTCCCTTTTTGAACCATTCCCATCAAAATGACCATAGAATTTTTGAAAATTGGATTTTGGTTATTTTGTTTGTTTTAGTTTGGGCTTGATTTTGGTCCCTACACATTTCTCTCCCTTTGGAATCAAACACCGAAAAGGAATACATTAAAGCTCAAGAGAGGAAACATTAGATAAGCTAAAACTCCCCCTAAGTATATGCATACATATGATGTAATTCAAAAACATATGCATAACCAACAAATTAAAGTACAAAGGAGTTTAATCTATATAATGCATGGAGAAAGCATATAAGAGTATCAAATTGAAATCAACATAATGGTATTGGTTAGGAATACCACATGTAGATGCCAATTGGATTATCACCACACATGATGCTTGTCTCCGAGAACTCCATTTTCCTTGCAATGAGACTACTACACACATGATAATCTTGAAAGTAGTGTTAGTCTCAAAGCTTCCAAATTGTAGAGTAAACTCCCCCTAAAGGTGTGCATACAAGTTTGAAATACTTGTAGGAGACATGCACATTGACTTGTAAGGTCAAACTACCATTTTCCATATTGATATTACAAGATATGTGACATCAATTGAAGATGGTAATTGGGGTAGTTTATCTATAATTTGGACTTTGGCACATATAAGATAAATACAAAGTAAAATAAGCTATGTGTCGTGCTTCTTAACCAATTAAAACCATGTAGAATTGCTCTAAGGATGTGAGTGATACCGAGCAAAACTACCATATGATAAACCTATTTTGCATGACAAAATATATGAATATACCAATGCAAACCTAGGCAATGAAGGAACTAGATGCTAAAAGTAATCGAAAGAAATTATACCAAATGAAAGTAAATGCAAGAATTTAAATCTAGTTACCTAATCATGGGAAGGGGAACTTGGGTCCATAGTACCTACTAACATACTTGGCAATGATGTGATCCAATGTGATGCACCCCATGATATGCACCCAAAACTTTGCCAAGTCTCCAAATTCCCCGTTGCCAACTTGACTACTTACTTCCCTTTCGGGACCCAAACCTTTTTGGTGCTCTTCATGGTTGAGATGATGTACTTAGGCACCCAAATGCGTTTGGCCCCATTGTTGGCTTGCTTGTTCACCTTGATGGCCACCACCTTGTCATTCTTCTTCTTCTTCAAAAGGTAAGGTGTGGAGGCCTTCTTGTTCACCTTATTAGTGTAGGTGTTTGAGAGCTTGCTTGTTTGCTTTTTGTTTTTCTCTTTCTTTTTTTCTCCCCCATGCTTCACCTTGCACTCATATGACTTGTGGCCTTCCTTGTGGCAAACGTAACAAACCACGGTTTGCTCCTCATCAAGCGTCTTCACTCCCTTGTTGGTGTTATCTTGATGAGTTCGGGTTTGCTTCGCCTTGCCTTTTGCTTGGGTCAAGTCCTTGGTGAGGCGAACCACTTCTTGCCTTAGTTGCTCATTTTCCATTGCAACCTCTTGTGTGCATGTTTCTACAATCACATTCTCAACACAAGCTTGTTTGCTCATGGGTGAGTCTAAATCAAGTAAATCAATGCAAGAAGTAGAGGCATCCTTTTTAGGCATATTAAAGATTGATTTTTCAATTTTAGGTGCCTCGGTGGGGTTTGCTCCGATGGTTTCAAGATTAGCAACTTTATTAGTTAGCTCATCACAATGTTTGCACATAATTTCCATTTTGGCAAGCAAACTTTTGTAAGCATCTTGTGTGCTAGCGAACTTTGCTTTTAGTTTTTAATTTTTCTTAGCAAGTTGCTCATCATTACTTGTGCTATCATATGTGCTTATACTAGCCTCAAGTTTCTCAATTTTATTAGATAGCTCAACATTTAAGTTTGAAAAGGTTTCATATTGATCTAGCATAGCATTATAGGCTTGTTGAGAACTATCTAATTTTTCTTTTAAGGTATTAATTTTCTTTTGTTGGCTAGTACAAGCTTTAGCATATTTAAGATTATCTTGCACAAGTTGATTGTAAGAAGGTAGCTCATCATCACTATCACTAGAGATAGGGCTTGTGTTACCTCGTGCCATAAGGCACATACATGAGGAGCTTGATGATGAGTGCTTGCGGCCATGCCTCTTGTGTTGGACTTCATCATCACTTGATGAATCATCCCATGTCTTGATGGTGGTGAGAACTTTGGCCTTGCATCCCTTCTTTTTCTTGTCCTTGGGTGTGGGCTTTTGTTTTGGACAATCTTCCACAAAGTGCCCTTTCTTGCCACATCTATAGCATCCCTTTTTTCTTTGCTCTCTTCTTTGATTGGTGAAGAGGCAATCTTCTATGGTGATGGGCACACCCTTGACATTGAGCTTGTGGATCATCCTCTTTACTCCTTTCATGAGCTTGATTGTTTCTTCTTCATCTAAGGAGGAGTCGGATGAGGTGGGGGCTTGATCATCATCACTTGATTCTTCATCTTCATCATCCTCTTCTTCACTAGAGGAGCTTGAGCTTGTCTCAACTTGCTTTTTGCCCTTCATCTTTTTGTGCTCACATGAGAGTGCAATGTCTTTGCTTGATGAAGTGGCTTCTTCTTGACCCATCTTGCATGACATCTCAAATGCCACCAATTTGCCAATGACAATGGCCGGGGTCATGGTGCTCAAGTCCTCCATGTTGTGGAGGATGGTGATGATGGTTGCATATTTGTTCTTTGGAAGAACAGAGATGATCTTCCTCACAATATCCGCATCACCTAGCTTTGTAATTCCTATAGAATGGAGCTCATTGATAATTAGATTCAAATGAGAATACATATCACGAACAAGCTCATTATCATTCATTTTAAAGGAATCATAGCTTGCTTTACTTAGGTGATGTTTTTGCTCACGTACGTTACTTGTACCATCATGGAGCTCATGTAGCTTTAACCAAATTTCATGAGATGTTTGCAAAGTAAAAACTTGGTTAAAGACATCCATGCTAATAGATTCAAACAAGCAATTTTTAGCTCTAGCATTAAGATGAATTTCTTTTTTCATCACCCGCGGTAGGCTTCTCGGGATTCTTAATGGGTTTCATCCCGTCGCGGGTGACTCTCCAAACACCTAGATCAACGGCTTCCAAAAAGCAAGCCATCCTAGCACTATAGTAAGGGAAGTTAGTGCCGTCAAAGTGTGGAGGCCTAGAGGTATCCATCCCAACCTCTCTTAGGGGCGTCGGCTCGAAGGCAATTAAGCCAAGAGTCCACAAGAAAGCCAACCTGCTCCGATACCAATTGAAAGGACCGTGACGCCTAAGGGGGGGGGTGAATTAGGCAACTTAAAAATTCTAATCTAAACTATGGCCTCTAATTTCCACCTGGTCAAAACCTATGCAAGAAAGTAAACTATCTAATGTGCAACTAAGGTTTTGTTATGTGTGTTTGCTATCTCTACCGCAAAAGGAGTTATGCAACCTAGTTTTCCAAACCTATCAACTAGCAAGAGAAAGCTAGGAAAGGTAAAGCACATGAAGTAGGTAGCAATATAAATGCGGAAGCTAAAGAGTGTATAGAGATGCAAACTCCCGTCGACGACTCCGGTATTTTTACCGAGGTATCGAGAAGCGCGCAAGCTTCCCCCTAGTCCTCGTTGGAGCCCCTTGCAAGGAATCCCTCGCAAGGGCCAAGCTCCCGGTCGGATTACTCCGTGGATAGCTCCGGGCCTTCCCCACACGCAAGTGGCTCTCCGGTTAAGCCACTCATGGCAAAGCCTTTCCCGGATGCTCTTCGCCGTCTTCACTATCAAGCTTTCGGCCAAAACGCCGCGGGCCTTGTTCCCTTCGGTACATGGAGGCGGCCACACCACAAACTCGGTTGGTGCGGTCTCGCAAGACTACAAGTCCCACCGATGTACAACCACAGTGCATGCAAGCACCGATAGATGAGAGGTTTTCAACCTCACTAAACACTAGGCCTAACACCTAGAGCAAGCGCAAAGCGGTGGTCTAACTAGCTTAAGCACTTCGCAAAGCACATACACTAATCACCTAGTATATCACTTGAGCACTTTGGTGGCTAGAGCAACTAAATATGTGTCTATGCACTTGGTATACTTCCTTGAGCTCCAACCTTCTTGTTTTGGCCGGCCATGGAGGTATATATAGAGCCCCAAGCAAATAGAGCCATTGGGCACCAAAGGTGGTCTGACTGCGCAGCATAGGACGTTGCAGTCGCGACCATCGGAGCGTCCGATGCTCCTTTAATGGCTGGATGCCGGCCTGGCACTATGTCGCAACGGCTAGTTAGCGTCCGATGCCTGACCATCGGATGCGTCTGATGCCCACAGAGCCTCTCTAGAACCTCTCTGCATGGTCATCGGACGCAGGGTCTGTAGCATCCGATGTTAACAATGGAGCCTCCGATGTTCGCAGCGGTGCGTCCGATGTTCGCTGTGCAGGATTGCACAGTGTCACAGTCGCGTCCGATGCCTTGTTCTTTAGCGTCCGATGCTCCTGCTGGCGCTGACATGAGCTAGGGTTTGCCATCGGCGCGTCCGATGCCTGGGCAGGCAGCGTCCAATGCAGCTTTCGATGTCCCTGTTTCTTCGTTTCTTTGTGATTTCTTGCGCCGTCTTGGTTCCATTCTTGTGTCTTGGCCATTGCTTGATCTTGGGGGTCTTCTACTGAGCTTCTAATGACTTGCTTGAGGTGTTGATCATCGGATCACCACATAGCCTTTGTCCATGTCACATTTGCACCCTATTGGACTACAAAATAAACACTTGCAAACGCATTAGTCCAATTTGGTTATGTTGTTCATCAAACACCAAAAAGCTGAAGTTAAATGGTCTGAGGTCCATTTTCCTTACACCTGCTGTAGCTACTGAGATTCGCAGAGAACCATACCTCTGTGTTCATGAGATTTTGAGGAAGTGAGACCGTAATCTCACTATTGTAGCGTGTGGTAGCCACACAGTTGCAATTTCGTGGTTGTGATTCGCGTTTTGGTGTTGTTCTTCGCGGGTTGCTTTTCTCCATGATTTTCTCGTTGGTTGATCTTTCTCATCGTTGCGTCTTTTGCGATTCCATTTGAACTGAGTTCTTCTACATCGTGAGGCACATCTTTCCACCGAAAGATTTCATCTTTAACCTCACAAGATAATAGATCGATCGATTTTCGTTTCGAATCGATTTTTGTCTCCCTTGCCCTGAATTCTTTTGATTCACCGATTTGGAGTTAGGTTTGAGCCATGATCTCGTAGGAGTAGCTCACTATCCTCCTTGGGACTCCTCTCACCAAGTTTGAGACTTAGAGGATCTGTTTTGGGTGAGTTTGAGTCGAATCGCTGGATGAACAGGTCTGCATCGGGGTGACCGGACACTCGCTGTTCATCGACCGGACGCTTCCTGTGAGTCCGGTCGTTAAAGGCTGAGCTAGGTCTCTTTTGCGTAACACTGACCGGACGCTCCTGTTGCTCTGTGACCGGACTCAACGGTTGCACTGTTCATCGGTTTTTGTCCTTGTGACCGGACGCTCAGCACTTGACCGGACGCTCCTCTTCAGTGAGTCCGGTCAGAAATAGAGAGGTCCAAAATCCATTTTTGACAGACCGGACGCGTTCGGTGCCTGTTGACTGGACGCTCCAATGAGTCCGGTCCGTGCAGCCTGACACGTTTTCGTCCGTGGTTCGTTCGTTTGTTGTCGGTTTTGGTTTCCGTCTTTTGCGTTGGGTTTCTAGAGTTGAGTAGTGTCTCGCTGTGTTTCGCGGTAGCATCCACCCTACATCTAGGGTCATGGACACAATTCAAGCTCTAGGTTTGCTCTTCGGGTGATTCTCGGGATAGTGGCAACAAGTTTCTGAAAAGAAATTTTGAAGCTCCCATTCACCCCCCCCTCTGGTCGCTTTCTGGTAGCACTTTCGGTCCTTCAATTGGTATTAGAGCGGGTTAATGATCTTCCACCTTAACCGGTTCCAGATCCACAGAAGGCGACATGGATCGCGGCGTGGGAAAACCGCCGTTTTTTGATGGGACGAACTATGCGTATTGGAAGACACGCATGTCGGCCTATCTTTAGAGCATGGGTGCTTCTGTTTGGGAGATTTGCAACAAGGCCGATTACGTGGTCTTGGCTGCTCGTGCTACTCAGCTGCAGATCGATGAGCACGAAGCCAATAGCCGAGCCCGTAATGCTCTTTTCTCCTGTTTGAGCATGTTTGAGTTTGATCGCGTTTCTCACCTCCCCACGGCTCGTGAGATTTGGGCGACCCTCATGCGCTTCCATGAGGGAACCACTCAAGTCAAATCCTGTCTCTACGAGTCGCACAAGCGGGAGTATAAGAACTTTAGACATATGCCTGGCTAGAGCATAGAAGGTTTATTCGCTCGCTTTCAGGTGATTGTCAACAGGATGAGGGTGAACAAGGCGCTGTTGCCTTTCGATGATCATGAGAGGGCTTTGAAGCTTTTGCATACTCTCGATCGGTCGGTTTGGGATTCAAAGGTCCAGACGATCATCAAATCATCTAACTATGAGACCCTCACATGCGACGAGCTTTTCAGTAAGCTCAAGTCCTCTGAGATTGATGCCATGACGAGGGCTTCTTATGAGAATCCTTCTGGCCTGTCGATGGCTTTGGTTTCTGGCTCTTCTGCTAACCCCTCTGGAGGCTTTGCACTTTCTTCTCTTCTTTCTGTCACAGAGGAGCAACTGGAGTTCATGGGGGATGATGAGTTGGCTTTGCTTGCCAACCGGTTCTCGCGGTTTCACAACAACCGCATGAACCGTCGCCGTGGAGGAGGACGCTCTGGATGCTTTGAGTGCGGTGACCCCAACCACTTCATCGCCAACTGTCCCAAGAAGAACAAGCAAGATTTTGGGAAGGGCGATCATGGGCACAAGTACGACTCCGGCAAACGCAAGGTGCGGATACATGGGTGTATGCCGAGTCTTGAGTGATGAGTGAATGTCAACGGGTTTGATGCACTTGTTCTTTGGCTTGTGTTGTGCAGGTATCGAGCACGGAGACAGTGATCGAGGGCAAGGTGAAGGTCAAGTAGAGACGTGCCGTGCCGACGGACCGGGAGCGATGAAGGGCGGACGTGAGGCTTGGACTGAGGGACCGGTGGCCTGAGGATCAACTGTGGTGGCTGACAGCCTGGGACAGCGACGAGCAGAGACTTGCGAGGCACAGTGTTGCTCGGGTCGAGGACCTGGGGACACGTGTCGGTGGACGGGGTGCACGGGCGGTGCATCCCCTCTACAGCGCCGGTTTGGTGGTTGAGCCACAGAAAAACCACCGGTGGACGGTTTCCAGGTTTGGGCCAAAAAACCTGGGTGCTGCGGGTTTGCCGAGTTTGGGCCACAAAACTCGGGCTGAGGACGGTTTCCAGGTTTGGGCCTCAAAACCTGGGCGCTGGCGGGTTTCTGTGTTTGGGCCACAAAACTCAGGCGACGGACGTCAGGTTTCCCGGTTTCGGCCTTAAAACCGGGGGAGGACTTGAAGGCCTGGTTTCCCAGTTTCAGCCTCAAAACCGGGGGGCGGAGTCCGGGAAAAGGACAAGCAGAGCGGTGGTGGCACGTGGCGGCAATCGGTGAGGTTGCATCAAGGCAACGCTAACAGTTGTGCGAGCGTGGCCGTCGGATCACCACGTACCACGAGTTGGTCCAGAATAACCTTAGGGTTTAGCTGGTTCGCTCTGTAAATAATTAGGGGTAGAGTGGAATTAGAATTAGGATAAGTAGGGGGAGACACCCACCTCCCAAATTATCTCAGTCATTTGCTCTTTGCTCCTTGGGTTTTCCTGCTCTCCCAATTCCCTGCTGTAGCGAACTGAGATCCACAGAGAAGACAATCATACCTCTTTGTTTGTGAGATTCTGAGGAAGTGAGACCGTAATCTCACTATTGTAGCGTGTGGTAGCCACACGGTTGCAAATTCGTGGTTGTGATTCGCGTTTTGGTGTTGTTCTTCGCGGTTTGCTTTTCTCCATGTTTTCCTGGTGATCGATCTCTCTACTCGGTGCGTCTTTTGCAAATCCGTTTGAACTGAGTTGTTCTAGGTCGTGAGGCACTTCTTTCCACCGAAGGAAATCACCTTTAACCTCACGAGCTAGTAGATCGGTCGATTTTTGTTTCGGATCGAGTTTTGCTCCCTTTGCCCTAAATTCTTCAAATTCATCGATTTGGAGATAGGTTCGAGCCATGATCTCATAGGAGTAGCTCACTATCCTCCTTGTGACTCATCTCTCCAAGTTTGAACCCTAGAGGTTTCGTTTTGGGAGAGATTGAGTCGAATCAATGGAGGAACTGCACAGAATCGGGGTGACCAGACGCACTCGGCAGGTTGACCGGACGCTTGGCCCAGAGTCCGGTCGTTGAAGGTTTAATTTGTTTGAGTTCTGCAGTTTTGATCGGACGCTCATTTATCAAACGACCGGACACGCCTCTTGTACTGTTCTCGGCGTTTGTCGGAACTGACCGGACGCTCAAGCCTCGACCGGACTCTCAGTGTCAGTGAGTCTGGTCAGGAACAAAAAGCTCCCAAACCTGTTCTGACTTGACCAGACGCATTCGGTGGTCTCTGACCGGACGCAGGCAGAGTCCGGTCAGTTCAGCTTCTGCGCGTTTTCGTCCGCAGTTTGTTCATCCGTTGTCGGTTCTGGTTTCCATCTTTTGCGTTGGGTTTCTAGGGTTGTGTTGTGTCCCGCTGTGCTTCTTGGAAGCATCCACCCTACATCTAGGGTCGTGGACACTTGCAAGCCCTAAGTTTGCTCTTGGGGTTGTTTCTCGGGATAGTGGCGACAAGTTTCTGAAAAGAAATTTTGAAGCTCCCATTCACCCCCCTCTAGTCACTTTCTGGTAGCACTCTCGGTCCTTCAATTGGTATCGGAGCAGGTTAAGGATCTTCCACCTTAGCCGGTTCCAGATCCACAGAAGGCGACATGGATCACGGTGTGGGCAAACCACCGTTTTTCGAGGGGACGAACTATGCGTATTGGAAGATACGCATGTCGGCCTATCTTCAGAGCATGGGTTCTTCTGTTTGGGAGAATTGCAACAAGGCCGATTACGTTGTCTTGGCTGCTCGTGCTACATAGCTTCAGAGCGATGAGCACGATGCCAATAGCCGAGCGCGTAATGCTCTTTTCTTCTGTTTGAGCATGTCCGAGTTTGATCGCGTTTCTCACCTCCCCACGGCTCGTGAGATTTCGGTGACCCTCATGCGCTTCCATGAGGGAACCACTCAAGTCAAATCCCGTCTCTACGAGTCACACAAGCGGGAGTATGAGAACTTTCGACACATGCCTAGCGAGAGCATAGAAAGTTTATTCGCTCGCTTTCAGGTGATTGTCAACAAAATGAGAGCGAACAAGGAGCTGTTGCCTTTCGACGATCATGAGAGAGCTTTGAAGCTTTTGCATACTCTCGATCGGTCGGTGTGGGACTCAAAGGTCCATGCGATCATCGAATCATCTAACTATGAGACCCTCACATGCGACGAGCTCTTTAGTAAGCTCAATTATAGTGAGGTCCAGGCCATGTCGAGGGCTTCTTATGAGAATCCTTCTGACCCGTCGATGGCTTTGGTTTCTGGCTCTGCTGCTAACCCCTCTTGAGGATTTGCACTCTCTTCACTTCTTTCTATCACAGAGGAGCAGCTGAAGTTTTTGGGGGATGATGAGTTGGCTTTGCTTGCCAACCGGTTCTCGTGGTTTCACAACAACCGCATGAACCGTCGCCGCGGAGGAGGACACTTGGGATGTTTCGAGTGCGGTGACCCTGACCACTTCATCGCCAATTGTCCCAAGAAGAACAAGCAAGCATTTGGGAAGGGCGATCATGGGCACAAGTATGACTCCGGCAAGCGCAAGGAGAAGTACATCCCCGCAAAGCACAAGCAGAAGGGCGGCTTCAACAAGGAGTACATCAAGAAGAAGTACTTGGAGAAGGCGTAGGCTGAGCAGCGTGCTTTCTTCGCCACGCTCAGCGATGTGGATGACTCGTATGACGACTCCGCTTGCTCAAGCGACGATGAGTCCGAGAAGAGGAACAAGATCGAGGACAAGCTGAACGACCTCTGCTTCTTCACCGATAACGAGGGCTTTTGCACCATGGCCCTCGGCAAGGAGGTCGACAGCCAGCTGGAGGAGATCCCTCGGAACGACGATGACGATGACACCTCCTAGGTATCTCAGACCCCCGACGAGCTTTCTGCTGAGGTCGAGAAACTTACTGCCGCACTCCTTAGTCAAGATAAGCTGCTTAGGCGCGCTGCTAGAGAGCGAAAGGAGTTTAGGCAGAAGTGGGAGGATACTGTGAAGGAGCTTGAGTTTGCTAAGGCCACCGTGGTCGTTTCTGAGGAGGGTGAGTGCGATATGTGCACCAAGCACATGACTGACCTTCTCACTTTGAGAGGTAAGTATGCTGCTTTGGTTGGAGAGGTGGATGAGCTCCGGGCTAGACCCGTGTTGCTGGGTGCGTGCAAGTCTTGTGCAGGCTTGCAATCCGAGTTGGCAGAGAAGAATGCCAAGATTGAGTCTCTTGAGAAGGCCAGCTCGGGTAGCACTTGTGTGTCTAGGTGCGCTTTGTGTGAGGGTTTGGAGATGGAGATTGCAAACATGAAGCATGACAAGATGCAAACCGAGGAGGAAAACACATACCTTCGGACCATCTTGTCATGGGTGTCTTGTGGTGAGCCGCAGCTTGGGATGATGATCTCCTAGTTCAAGCGTGCTGCTGGAGGTCCTGGTGTAGGTTTTGCTCAGGGTGTTGATGCTTCTTCGTTTGGCAAGATTGGAGAGTCGAGTGGTCTTAACCCGAGTGAGAAGCCCAACTCCACCAGTACTCCCAAACTTACCAAGATTACACCCAAAGAGCCTCCCAAGCCTAACACCAAAGATGGAGTGTATGAAGAACCTCCAAGAGCTCCACCCAAGAAACAAATGTGGCATCCCAAACCCAACCACCTGAAAAACAAGCTAGACACAATGCCACCTATCCAGGAGGAGCTTAAGCCATAGAAGGGCAAAGTGATCCACACCCACTACCGTGAGTACCAACAACCCCCTATGAGAGCGGTGAGGTACCATTGTGAGCACTGTGGGAGAGATGGACACTTGAGTGAGTTTTGCAAGAGAGAGGAGTGTCGTGCCAGGGAGATGAACAATGCGGACATGTACCACCCTTTCCATGATGTACATGTGCCGAATGTTCAGATGAGAGCTGCTAGGTCTAGAGGTGCAATACCTCAAGGTCCTAGGCGTCAGGGAGGTGTTGCCGGCGGGGTCCTGACTTTGCAGGATACGGACCACGCGGCGGTGGCTTTGTTGAGCGTTACCCACCACCGCGTTTTTAGTATCGCGATGGACGCTCTTCCCTTAGCGGACCACGTTTTCCTGTGCGTGGTGATCGCTTTCCCCGTAGGCGTGCTAGGAATGGTTTTCTTACTAACCGTTCTTTTGAGCAGCCGGCCCAACACTGGTATTCTTCCTATTTCACTCACCCGAGTGTTGGACCGTATGCTCACCCTATGTCTTTTTATTGATGTAGGTAAAACGATTGGAGGACATTTGGTTGGTTGATTCCGGTTGCTCGAGGCATATGTGTTAGCGCAAAATGTGGTGCACCGCGCCTCACACACAGCAAGCCGGAAAGCGTGGCTTCAATCGGGTGCCCGGACAGTTTGAAATCCGGAGACGTGCCAATCGGTTTGACCTAAAGACCAACAAGGGATAAAACTGTGAGAATAAAATTGGAACATGCCGGGTGAGACCAGACAGTTCCATATTTACAACCTTGAAGCCAATCACAATGGCACACAGCTATAAAAGCTGTCTGTCAACAGGTTTAAGAGTCATTCGGTTAACTCTGAACATAAACATACGTAAGCAGTTGGTTGCCGAACGCACATACATGAAAAAGACATGCTTGGACGAATAAAGATAAATTATGAATTGACGTGTAACCAAGCTCGGCAAGCTAGCCGAGTTGGGATCCATGAGGAAGGAACATACAAACAAACATTATCAAACCAATCTAAAACCTGAATCTGCCGCACGATACCTAGTTCTATCTAAGCCTAAACATGATTGACATGCATGAACCCACAACATGTAACAATATAGATTAGAAATTAATTCGGCCATCATAATCATGCAATGAAGAACCACAATTATTGAAAGGTATAAATAAACTTGTAAAGCAAGGTCGAACAAAGATCAATCTAGATTGGGCAAAAGAGTGTTACAAAATTAATTAAAACATGCAACACATGACAACTTAATGAATCTATTAGATCTGCCAAATCTAATAGAACCGATAACTATCTTGCTTTTGCTAAACATATGAAAAAACGCCTGCCGCATGGTATCTACTCATAAGCAAAACATAAGCAAAGACTTCTTGATCATTAACAAGGGTCCGCGACACGACCATTGGAAACAAACAAGACTACTTGCATCATATCTAAATCCACCGCATGATACTAAACATGATAACAAGGTTGTCGGGACTTACGGAGGTCGACGGATCGATGATTCCTCTCGAAGAACTCGACGACACGACTAAGGACTCGAAGGTGGCACGGGGCCGGTTTGTATTGATATGGTTGTGAACAATTTTACAATGGCCGAGGGTTTATATTTATACCCTGGGCAAAATACGAGTCCTAGAAGACTACGATATAATGAAATTTGGAAAATACAAGTCCTATTCCTATTTTTTCCCTTGGCGTCCTTCATCGTCACATGCCCTCTCGTGCAAGCTGGCTTCACTTGTCGTATTCGTTTCCCGAATGGAGTCACCGCCTGGCAAGACAGCCGACCGCACAGACATTTGCCGAAACTCCGAGGGCTAACCGACCGCCTGGTTGTTCGCCGAATCCCTTTCTCACTGTCGGCTAGGTCCACTTGTCATTTTTCCTGGCCTGCCTGATTAACCGACCTCCCTTGATTCTGCCAACTCTTCAAATCGTATCTATCTTCAGTAAAATTCGGCCTATCTCTTTCCCAGTCCAAATTTTGGTGTAAACACATGCCCCCTAATTTTGGGATAAATATTTATTCCAAACTTCTTTTCTCCCGATCAACTGATGTGGAACCTCTCGAAGCGTCCACTACGGTGGAAATTTGCGTGCCTTAATTGCCTTACCTGCCGATTCACCTCCCGATGCATCTTTTGGGGTCTTTTTAAGTCACCCTTCGCCTTGTTTCGGCCTGTACCTTCAAACTCCCCTGTTTCGATCTCAAAACAAAGAAAAACCATTCTTCCTCTTGTCATCAGCCAACCCAATCTAGAAGATGTCTTCCGTGGCAAGCAGACATAGCTCCGAGCTTGGCGTTTCCAGCACTTCCAAGAAGAGGTTGTTTTATTCTATCACTGTTTCAAGAATGAAACAGCCGTTCTTACTTCGTTATTCTCATTCAGGAGGATCGATGATGACTTCTCTGAGAACCTGACTCAGAAGGTCATAGACTTTCAACTTGACCTACAGGGGAAGGATCAAGAGATTACCCGAATGTCTCGGGAGCGTGACGTCGCTCGGAATCGGGCCGCCGGTGAGCATTTTTTCATCATTTTGTCTCTATTTTCTTTTCTTGCCTTTACTCACCCTTCTTTCTTTTAGCTCTGGAGGCAAAACTCCATGCTCTCAAAGCTGCCGTCGCCAATCTTGCCATTACGGCTAATGCGGCGGGTACGACGGCCTTGAGCCGGGTGAACGAGGTCAACCGAATCCTCCCCGACATCTCTAGAGCTGGCATCGGATACGGCGCAGCGCTTGCTTTCAATGCCGTAAGGATCCACTCCAGCGCCGATTACCGCAGTTTCTATGTTTGTGAGCAGGGGCTAGAATATAGGGTAGCACATTCTGTACATGAAAGAAGCCGGAACAGATCTGGCTGATTCCTTCGACCATGATCTTCCGATTAGGTGTAGGATAGAATGGACGAACTAATCTTCATTGTAATCTTGTGTTCCCCCTTTTTTGTAAATAAAAAGTCCTTCTGTTTGATCTCTAAAATCAATCTGTGACTGATCCTTCGAGATCAACGTGTGTTCTGCTTCGTGCATCAGTCATTGACTTTTATCTTTACTCTAACGGCGATGTATATCACATCGGCTATTGCTGACAATTATGTCAGTCATCTCTTGTTTTGCAAGCGATTGCTGTAATCAGCTATCTTCAGATCTGGTGTTCCGGATCTCCCTCAATTTTCCAATCCATGACAATACTAGGATAATACTTCTTAAGGAATTTCCTACTTATAGCTTTTTCTGAAGATTTCCCATTAAAACTCTATTGCCGAAACTGAGCTCTTTATGCGGCAACACTCCTTAGCCAAATCCTATCAGCTTCCGATTCTGGAGTCACGATCTCCTCGAGTGAGCAAAAATCCAGCCTGGCCCAATAACGGCCCGTAAATTGTGAAAACCCTACTTCGATGCTTGGCTTTCCAGTGTGCAAGTCATGGTTCCATAAATATGACCCTACGCAGGCCATCACCCTCAACTCTAATTGAATAGTTTGCCTTGCAAACTCTCCACTTCTCGGCTCTTAGCTCAAGCCAGAGAAAAAAATCCTCGCCTGTATTCTCAATGGCAGGCAATGGTGACCACAGCAAACGTCCTATTGGAGATGAAACAAGAGGAAACCGAGCATCGACTCATCGGCGTCATGGGTAAAAATTGGTTTCTTGCCCCCTTGCGGTTGCTTTCCTTGTTTATCCGTTCCTGATTCACTGTTCACCTTCTTTCCAGGGTGAGGTCTTTCTCCAGTCAAACCCGGATCCCTTTTCCAGAAACGGCAGTTCCAATGGCCTTTCCTAATCCTTTTCTCGGGTCATCAAACTCCTCTAAGTCCGATGACTCATCTCGGTACACCCGTTTGGATGCCCTCCGGTACCACGAGGAGAGGGATACGGCCCAGAAGGAGTTGAAAGATGTATCCAATAAGTACGGCATCGATGAAGCTGAATGGGAGAACTAGCGGAAGCAGCTCTGCAACGCTATCACTGGTTAGTGAAATCCTCACTCGACCCCCTTCTTCTGATTGGGCTTGCTTTGCCCAACGCATCTTTTCCTTTTGCTAGCTCTTTCTGTAGAGAATGACCATCTGAGAGCGGCAGCGAACAGAGTTGCCGACAAGGTGAACACCCACGGGAACTCAGTCGAGGCGCGCCTTGATGCTGCGGATGGCCGCATAGATCAGGCCATCGTCCAAGGTGTGCATCTTGGCGTCTCTCTTGGGCTAGCGGCGATGAGCTCCTGGACCAACGAAGACTACTCCTTTCTACCAGTCGGCTTCGCAGGCGGATACCTAGATGAAATCGAAGACATTGAAGTTTATGATGATCATGCCGCTGCTCTCACTGGAGTCACTGATCCGCAGTCCGTTCTGAACAAATTATTCCAGGAGTAGTTTGTACTAGGATGGATCTGCAAATGAATAAACAAAGTTGTTTCTTCTCTGAATAATGTCCATTTGCATCTTCTGATTATCTCAGCGATCTTTCCGATTGTAACATTTCATTCAGAAAAACGCTTCCCGAATGCATGATGTCACTTTAGCCGACTAGATCTCGTTTTGACATGTCATGTCACTCGGCATGTTATTTACTGCACTTCACCTTTCTCTTCTCCCGATAAACCTGCTAACTTAAAAAATGCTAGGGTCACCAGGGTTATGAACATTTTTGTACTAAAGGCGATATAAACAATATCAGCTATATTTCAAACTCTTGGAGTATTTTCTGCCAAAGGCGATGCTTTACATCGGCTATCTTTGCGTACAAATATTCTTGAATCCGCTCATGTACCAACTATCTCATCAAATTCAAAAACTATCATGCATCCGACATTTAATAAGTAGTGCCGAAGCTTGATACATGAGTAATACACATATGAACAAAATTTCTCCATAGCCGAATACCTTGTCTCTGGATCTAACATCTTTCGGCTAAGGTAAGCTTATTACTCCTTTTTTCTTCAAATTCTTGTATAAGGGCCGATCCTATTGTTAGGCTATCAGCCGCCACGTACAACTTAAAAGATTTACCAAGCTGTGGAAGTACCAACACTGGTGGTGCCTTCATATATTCTTTAATTTCATCAAAAGCTTTCTGTTGTACGTCACCCCACATGAATTCTTTGATCTTTCTTGAACTTCAGCAACGGAGAAAAAGACAAAACTCTTCCAAAAGGTTTATCAATTTCAACCTATACTCTGGATCCAAATCCGCATTGACATATATTGGTCTTGTTTCGGCTTCATTATAAATATTTGCTTCTTCCAACTTACCAGCCGACACGAAACCTCGTCCCAACTTTCCTCTGTTACCATCAATTGGATTATTCATTCAAAAATTGCTCTGAGAGCCGATTGCTTGGATCGGCTGTTGGTCCTTGTCAAAAACATTCACAGGACCTACTTCCCAAACTCTTCCAGAGAAGCACTCGACACCATCATATTCTCAGTAGACAGGTTCTGCAGTAGCAACACTCACCGAATCATCAGCATGGACAACTTCAATGTCATCTCCAATCCACTGGATGAGGATTTGATGCATAGTTGACGGAACACAGCAGTTTGCATGTATCCAATCCCTTCATAAGAGCAAACTATATGCCCCTTGCCATCGATGACGAAGAAGGTAGTAATCAAAGTTTTTGACCCAATCGTTAGCTCAACATGAACTGCTCCTCGAGTATCAGAAGAATTACCAGCAAAGTCCCTTAGCACCACGTCAGTCTTAAATAATTCCTCACTTGCCATCCCAAGTTTCCTGAAGGTAGTATATGGCATGATATTTATGGCAGCTCCCCCATCAATAAACATCTTGGTTAATGGCTTGCCATTGACATCCCCCTCATATAAAGTGGCTTCAAGTGTCGATGCTTAGCTGGTTTATCAAAAACTGCCCGTTGAGCCAAAACAAGCTGAGTCAACAGATCTTGGTATTTGTCTTCATCAAAATCCTAATGCACTTCTTCTTGGACATCCTAATCTTCGGGAGCTATGAATTCAGATGGAAGAAAAAAATGCCATGTACGCATCAGCCGAACGATCATCCTCATCAGGTTTTTCCTTAGGACGCCAAATTCGCTTTGTTTTGACGCCTGCTTGTGCCAATTCCTTGTTCCTTAGGCGTTGCACTCTTCTTTTCTGGCTCTTTCTCAATCCTGGTGGACACCATTGTCCTCTCTGCCAAACATATTCACGGTATTCCTCTTCTTCAGTGCGAGCCCAACTTCGATCGGCAAATCTTCTCCCTTGCCGATTCTCGGAATTACCTATTTTTAAGCACCGATCGTTCTCAGGGATTCGCACCCCAAGCCTTTCATGGACCGAATGGCGGTTGACTCGAGACTGCCTGTACTCAAAATATTGATCACTACATTCAGGGTAGTTGTTCTTAGCGAGCAGCTTCAAGCCTTCATTCCAACAATACTTAAAGAACGAGCACCCCCAATGAGATTGCTCTTGCTCTCTCATATACTCTCGTTCTTCTCGGTATATCTCCTCTTCGTACCTCTGTTTCTTCTCTATGAACTTTTGTTCAACAAAATGCGCGTCGTGACCCTGGGCCTGGAAGCCTCACCCCTTTCAGTTCGGCTATTCTGGAAACGAACTTGTCGCCGAAGTTCGTCATTTGTGATCTGCCGATCGGAGTCAACAGCACCGGTCTCTGTCGCTCTATCAGAAGTTAACATCTTCATCTTTCTTTTGCCCCTAGGGTCATCTGCATTGACCATGTTAAACAAAAAAAGAAACGGTATTCTGTCCAAAAGGGCTACCATCAATTTTCATTTTTCCATCGAACTTCAAATGTCCTTCTTGGATAGCCTTCTGGATCCGCACTCTGAATACTCGGCAATCATTTATAGAGTGTGATCTGGTATTATGGAAACCACAATACTTCTTGTCTTTAACCCCTTAAGGGTGCAGCATGGGATGACCTTCCGGCAACTTGATGTGTCCTTCCCTCAATAACAATTCAAATAGCTTATCTGATTTGGAAACATCAAAGTCGTAGGTACCTTTTTGCTGCCTCAGCCATCGTTGATTGATTGAGTCAGCTCTTTTGCCCAGACTAACTCAGCTGCAGCTACCTCATCTTCGTCATCATACTCCGCTGCTTCTTCTAAGAAAGCCTGATACATTTCGCTAGCCACATCACCTTTCTGGAATTGGTTATTTCTCCTAAACCCCTAAGCCTGACTATTCATCATTGCCAATCGTTGTGATAATTGCCCAAGATCATCAAATTCCATGCCGAACAGCTTATCCCTGATATTTGGCAACATGCCAGCTATAGCTATCCCTGGCAATTGATCATCTGGTAAATTCAGGGAATAGCAGAGATTTTTAGTCTCCCTGAATCTGCGCAAATATTCTTGCGGTGTCTCATTAGCTCTCATCCTCAGACTCATGAGATCGACCAACTTCTTCTCATTAGTGCCCGTAAAGAAATACGCATGGAACTTATGTTCTAGCTCTGCCCATGTATTAATAGAGTTTGCTGGCAGAGATGTGAACCATGAGAAAGCTGGTCATGTTAATGACAGCGGGAAATACCAAATTCTCCAAACCTCATCTGCAGATGCTTCTCCGAGTTGCATCAAGTAACGGCTGATGTGTTCAACAGTACTGGTATCATCTTGGCATGAGAACTTAGTAAGATCAGTAGGAGGTTTCACCCTTGGAGGAAGTGCCACTCGGTTGTACCGTTCCGGGTAAGGAGACTTGTAAGCGTAAGACTGATTCTTTGGCTTCAGGCCGAATTGATTTTGCATCATGTCGGCCATCCTATGCATGATGAGGTCGACACTTGAGTCTGGAGCTGCTTGTGTTTGACCTCCAAGAAATGCCCCCGTTGAATTTTTATAGCCTGGATTCGGGAAAGCATCAATCACACTGTGATCAATGAACTCCTGATATTCGTCTCCATACATGTTCTTCTGCAATTTATTTGTTGCTGGAGACAGTCTAAAAGAGGACGGTGGGACGTTCCACGTTGTGCCGAATGCAAGTTGGCCCTGAGTTGTGGGATGTTGCTGTGCCTGGTGAAGAACCATCCCACCTCCGCTTGAACCAACTCCGCCATCTTTAGTAGTTTTTCTCTTATGTTGGGGTACGGGGAATAACAATGGCCCCTGTATCAAACCCGCGGCTTCCTCAAAACGTTTATCAACTGCCGGGCCGAAGGTACCAACCATGATGGCACGAAAGGTATTTAAGAAGCTGATTGATGATTGGTCATGGCCTCTGATATAGCCTTGTACACTAGTTCGGTCAATTTCTGAACATCTTCCTCATCAGTACTATCAGATTGATGAGGAAGGAGAGCTCTTGGGAGTGGCTGCTTCTGGAAGACCTTGTTGCTCTTGTTCTTAGAGAAGGACATCAAGCACTTGCGCTGAAACTCATCGCATGCTTGTTGTACTAAATTTATCGAATCTGGTGGCAACTCATCCATGGTCACTTCCAGAATTTGAGTGTTGTCGATATCAGGCATCTTGGAATGAAAGGTCCCACCGAGCGTGACAAAAAGATGTGTTGGCACAAAATGTGGTGCACCGCGCCTCACACACAACAAGCCGGAAAGCGTGGCTTCAATTGGGTGCCCGGACAGTTTGAAATCCGGAGACGTGCCAGTCGGTTTGACCTGAAGACCAACAAGGGATAAAACTGTGAGAATAAAACTGGAACATGCCGGGTGAGACTAGATAGTTCCATATTTATGGCCTTGAAGCCAATCACAATGGCACACAGCTATAGAAGTTGTCTATCAACAGGTTTAAGAGTCATTCGGCTAACTCTGAACATAAACATACGTAAGCAGTTGGTTGCCGAACGCACATACATGAAAAAGACATGCTTGGACGAATAAAGATAAATTATGAATTGACGTGTAACCAAGCTCGGCAAGCTAGCCGAGTTGGGATCCATGAGGAAGGAACATACAAACAAACATTATCAAACCAATCTAAAACCTGAATCTGCCGCACGATACCTAGTTCTATCTAAGCCTAAACATGATTGGCATGCATGAACCACAACATGTAACAATCTAGATTAGAAATTAATTCGGCCATCATAATCTTGCAATGAAGAACCACAATTATTGAAAGGTATAAATAAACTTGTAAAGCAAGGCCGAACAAAGATCAATCTAGATTGGGCAAAAGAGTGTTACAAAAATAATTAAAACATGCAACACATGATAACTTAATGAATCTATTAGATCTGCCAAATCTAATAGAGCCGATAACTATCTTGCTTTTGGTAAACATATGAATAAACGCCTGCCGCACGGTATCTACTCATAAGCAAAACATAAGCAAAGACTTCTTGATCATTAACAAGGGTCTGCCGCATGACCATTGGAAACAAACAAGACTACTTGCATCATATCTAAATCCACCGCATGATACTAAACATGATAACAAGGTTGTCGGGACTTACGGAGGTCGACGGATCGATGATTCCTCTCGAAGAACTCGACGACACGACTAAGGACTCGAAGGTGGCACGGGGCCGGTTTGTATTGATATGGTTGTGAACAATTTTACAATGGCCGAGGGTTTATATTTATACCCTGGGCAAAATACGAGTCCTAGAAGACTACGATATAATGAAATTTGGAAAATACAAGTCCTATTCCTATTTTTTCTCTTGGCGTCCTTCATCGCCACGTGCCCTCTCGTGCAAGCCGGCTTCACTTGCCGTATTCGTTTCCCGAATGGAGTCACCGTCTGGCCAGACAGCCGACCGCACAGACATTTGCCGAAACTCTGAGGGCTAACCGACCGTCTGGTTGTTCGCCGAATCCCTTTCTCACTGTCGGTTGGGTCCACTTGTCATTTTTCCTGGCCTGCCTGATTAACCGATCTCCCTTGATTCTGCCAATTCTTCAAATTGTATCTATCTTCAGTAAAATTCGGCCTATCTCTTTCCTAGTCCATATTTTGGTGTAAACAATATGACCGGAAACGCCAAGTGGTTCTCCAGTCTTAGTCCTATTGCCGGAAAGGAGTTTATCACCTTCGACGACAATAGTAAAGGTAAAGTGTTGTCTCGTGGGTCGGTGCGAGTTAATGAGCATTTTGTGTTGCATGATGTTGCTCTTGTTTCTAACTTGCATTTTAACCTTCTTTCTGTTTCGCAACTTTTTGATGATGACTACGAGATTCATTTTAAACCAAATCTCAGTCGTATTTTAGATCCTGAGGGCAATCTTGTATCTTTGATTTCGCCCTTTGGGAAGGTCTTTCGTGCGAATTTCTTGGAGTCATTTGGATTTTCTCGCTGTCTTGTGGCTGGTCCTTCCTCCTCTGATCTCTGGAAGTGGCATAGGAGACTCTGTCGCCTGAGCTTTGACTTGCTTGCAAGACTTAGCTCACTTGGCCTAATCCGAGGATTGCCCAAGTTGTCCATGGAGAAGGATCCTGTTTGCCATTCTTGTAGACATGGGAAGATGGTTGCCGCTCCCCACCATCCAGTGACTCAGGTCATGACTAAGCGCCGTGGAGAGCTATTACACATGGACCTTGTTGGTCCGACTCGGGTGAGCTCGGTTGGGGAGAAGTGGTTTGTACTTGTTGTCATTGATGATGTTTTGAGATATTCGTGGGTCTTATTTTTGACTGAGAAGACTCAGACTTTCTCTTTTGCTCGCAATCTGATTTTACATCTTCAGAACGAGTTCCCTATGAACTCGATGCGAGCTATTCGTAGTGACAATGGCTCCGAATTCAAGAATTTGGATTTTGAGAAGTTTTGTAACTCTTTGGATTTGGAGCATCAGTTTTCTTCCCCCTACACACTGCCACAAAATGGTGCTGTAGAGAGGAAGAATTGGACCCTTGTAGAGATGGCCAGGATGATGCTCGATGAGCATAGGACTCCTAAGCGATATTGGGCCGAAGCTATGAACACTGCATGCTATATTTCCAATCGCATTTTCCTCCGAGCTTTCTTGAAAAAGACTTCTTATGAGTTGTGTTTTGGAAGACAGCCCAAAGTGACTTACTTTAGAGTTTTTGGTTGCCCCTGTTTTATACTTAAGAAAAGCAACCTGGACAAATTTGAGTCTCGCTCTTCTGATGGTGTATTTTTGGGTTATGGCACTCATACTCGTGCATATCGTGTACTTAACCATGATACTAACCGAGTCATGGAGACATCCAATGTCACCTTCGACGAGACCATGGTTTGTCCTTCTTCTTGTTTTGAGCGTGCAGGTGATCATGAGGTTGGTGAGCCTCTTTTTGATGACGAGGACGACGGTGCTGAAGAGATGGATGATCCAGCACATCCTCCACCTGTTGTGCCGCAAGGAGCGGCCTCTACTACGACTCACGGCCCCGACCCTTCTTCATCGACTACTTGGGGGCCGTGGGATCCGCCACCTCGGGCTGTACCATTTGTACCCGGGGAGGCACCAGCCGCTATTGAGGGGGAGGTATCTTCAGCTCGGGAGGCGCCACGACACATTCAGTGCCAACACCCGCCTCAATAGATGATCGGCAGCATCGACGAACGTGTCACTCGGTCTAGGTCACAACAAATCTCTCACTTTGCTCATTCTGCTTTTGTTGCTGATTTTGAACCCCGAGATGTTGGACACGCTTTGACGGATCCAGATTGGGTAAATGCCAAGCATGAGGAGTTAGAGAATTTTGAGCGAAATCGGGTTTGGGTTTTGGTTCCACCTCCTCCAGACTGTAATCCTATTGGGACTAAATGGGTTTTCAAAAACAAACAAGGAGAGGATGGCCACATTGTGAGGAACAAGGCCAGACTTGTAGCCAAGGGGTATAGTCAGAAGGAGGGGATAGACTATGAGGAGACTTTTGCTCCTGTAGCTCGTTTGGAGGGAATTATGATACTCTTGGCTTTTGCTGCATCCAAAGGGTTTAAACTTTTTCAAATGGATGTCAAGAGTGCCTTCTTAAACGACTACATAGAAGAAGAGGTGTATGTCGAACAACCCCCCGGTTTTGAAAATACCAAGTTTCCAAACCATGTATTTAAACTTCACAAAGCTTTGTATGGTTTGAAACAAGCCCCTAGAGCCTGGTATGATAGGTTGAAAACCTTTTTGCTTGCTAAGGGTTTTAAAATGGGATGTGTGGATAAAACGCTTTTTCTCCTCAAGGAAGGCAAAGACACTCTATTGGTCTAGATTTACGTGGATGATATCAATTTCGGTGGTTCTTCTCACGCTTTGGTTGCCAAGTTTGCAGATCTTATGAGCAGGGAGTTCGAGATGAGTATGATGGGCGAGCTGACTTTCTTTCTTGGGTTACAAATTAAGCAATCCCGAGAAGGGACGTTTATGCACCAGGGCAAGTACACCAAAGACTTGCTGAAGAAGTTCAATATGGGTGAGGCCAAGCCTCTTCCAACACCCATGTCGACCACGACAGCCCTGGATGCGGACAAGGAGGGAGAAGCTGTGGACCAGAAAGAGTACCGAAGCATGATCGGGTCGCTGCTCTACCTGACGGCGACACGCCCGGACATTCAGTTCGCGTTGTGTCTGTGTGCGCGCTTTCAGGCGTCGCCGCGCACCTCTCACCGACAGGCGGTCAAGCACATTATGAGGTACCTTCATTTCACACCTGAGTTTGGGATTTGGTATTCAGCTTCCTCCACCCTCTCCCTTTGCAGTTTTTCTGATGCCGATTTTGCTGGTTGCAGACTTGAGCGCAAGTCCACTTTGGGACTTGTCAGTTTTTAGGTTGTTCTCTTGTATCTTGGTCCTCTCGCAAGCAGTCTAGTGTCGCTCAGTCTACCACAGAGGCTGAATATGTTGCTGCGGCTAGCTGCTGTTCTCAGTTGCTTTGGATGATGGCCACTTTGCGTGATTTTGGTCTGAGCTTTTCACGTGTTCCTTTGCTTTGTGACAGCACGAGTGCTATTAGTGTTGCTAAGAACCCCGTGCTGCATTCTAAGACCAAACACATTGATGTGCGCTTTCATTTTCTGCGAGACCATGTTGAGAAGGGTGATATCGACCTTCACCATGTCGATACTCATCATCAGTTGGCTGATATTTTCACCAATCGACCTTTAATCGGTTGAGAGGTGAGCTCAGTGTGTGTTTCCCCTTTTAGATGGCTGAAACATTTTGGGTTCTTGTATCATAGACTGACTTCTTTTCTTTTCGCTTTGTTTTCGTTTCTGATAGGTTAATTTTTGCATTTCATCATGCATCTTTATTTTCAGAGCTTCATGTATATAATCTTTGGAATGTGATTATGCTCTATCTAGTATGCTCTGATGCTATATGATGATGCTTGTAGCTTATGCTCTTTCTGATCACTGATACATGTTGTGAGCTGAGCTATTTTGTAAATGGTGAATATGCTTAAGGAACATAAAACTTGAAATTGTTCACCATTGAGATATGCAACTAGCATGTGTAGGATGTGTTGAATTCACTCGTGCTTTTCATATATGCTAGGTTGCTGTTGATGGTCCTTAAACACCTGTTTTACCATCAACATGTTACCCTAAAATTCACCAAAAAGACATGAAATGTAGTCAAATAGGTTTCAAACTAACCGAATTCCACGTGTCCATAGATTTTGATTTGAGTGCAGGATTTGAACCAAATTTGGATATTTGAACCACCAAAGGCCAAGCCCACTCAACAGGGCCCAATTGGGCCTCAGGGGGGTGGCGCCCGCCACCCCTAGGTGGCGCCCGCCACTTGGGTTGGCCCAAGTCCACTCCCTGCCACGTCACCGATCCATGTGACCTCCCCAGGGCCAAGATCTATCTCAGGTACATTTATCTTCCAGTATCACTTTAGTATTACTTTCAGTATTACTTTCAGTACTACTTTATCAAGTGCCTTGAGTGTGACCTAGCTATCCTACAGTTCAATTCACTTAGCCATAGTAGTTAATCTCTAGTGTGCTTAGTGATTGATCTTTGCCAATAGGTTTCTTAGTTAGTTTAGTGTTTATCTTATTAAGTCAAGTATTTGCTCTGACGTCCGCAAGGGTGTCTCTATTCAAAGCTAGGGCAGAGATAGTTAGAATATAATTAAGCGTGGTGCTTAGTTATAGACTTACCTTCAGATACGGCTGGACCCCCGGATAGTTGTGGTAGCAAGCAGGTGGTGACAGCCCTGTGCGCCTTGAATTCCACCACGTAGTTGGCCCAGTTTAACAGTAAGGCTCGTTGTGCTAGCGTTCAACCTAAGTCAGTGGTAAAGGCTAGTACGCCTCGGTACTTGACAAGATAGGAATAAAACTATACTTAACTAGGTTGCTTTATTGACATTTGCCTATCATGCTTCATAGTTATCTTGCTTCGTAGTTATCTAGGACTAGTTAGTAGTTATTAGTTAGTTACCCTTAGTTACTGAAAGACCGAGAATGCACTGGCAAGGTGACCAGAGGGGGGTGAATGGGAGCTCAAAAATTTCTTTCGAAACTTTGGCCGATTGTCCCAAAATCAACCCCTGAAAGCTACGACAGAGAATGTGATGCCCACGACCCTTGGAAGAGGGTGGATGATCCCTTGGATCATAGCGAGGCACCACAAAGCGATAGCGAACCAATCGGCAAAAGCACCGGAACAAGTTCGACCCCAAAAACCAAGTCCCGAACGTAGATAGATGGCTACGTCGAGAAATCCCCAAATACCGATGCTTACAAGTAGCAAAGATACCTAGAGAGGTTCCTTGGTCAACTACAAGGTCAAACGAGAAGTCCGGAAACTAAGCGAACAAGCCGGGAGAGCAAACGCACAAAACCGGAAGCTTCAGGCGATTCCCGGACTGTCCGGACCTGGAGTCCCGGACTGTCCGCCCAAGGCCGGACTGTCCGCGGTTCACTGGCGGACTGTCTGCCGGCAGAAAACGCAAAACAGCAGAGTTGCTGCAAACTCCCTGGACAGTCCTGGACTGTCCGCGGTTTACACCAGCGGACTGTCCACCGGTCAATCGAGACCCAAAACGCAGAGACTCGCGGCCACTGCTCTGGCCATGTCCCCGACGCGCGGACTGTCCGCGCCTAGGGTGGCGGACTGTCCGCCAACACCCAATGAGGGCGATTTTGGTCGCCCTTCACCCAAATCTTCTCCAAATCAATTCAAACCAAAATCCCACGTTCCCAAACTTGGAGAGGATGATCGCAGAGTAGTTAGGAGACTATCCCCAAGAAATCATCCGCTCAAATTTGCTCAAACACCGGGAATCAAAAGGGGAGGAGGATGAACTGAAAAGCGCCACGAAAATGAAATCAACCCGATCTACTTGTTCGTTAGGAGTTAGATGAATTCCTTCGGTGGAAATGATCTCCTTTCAAAAACGAACAAGATGATTCAAATGGATTTCGCAAAGACGCAGAATGGAGAGAGATCAAGTGACGGGAAAAACGCGGAGAAATGAAGAACGCGAAGAACACGAACCAAAATGCGAATCAACACATCGATCTGCAACCGTGTGGCTACCACACGCTACAATAGTGAGGTTACGGCCTCACTTCCTCAAAATCTCCAGTACACAGAGGTATGGTTCTCTGCGGATCTCAGCTAGCTATAGCAGGGGATTGGGAGAGCAGGAAACCCTAGAAGCAAAGAGCAAATGACTGAGATAGATGGGGAGGTGGGTGTCTCCCCCTACTTATCCCAATTCTAACTATTCCTAATTCCCACTCTACCCCTAACTACTTACAGAGCGAACCAGCTAAACCCTAAGGTTATTCTGGACCAACACGATGGTAGGTGGATCTGACGGCCACGCCCGCACAACTCGTAGCGTTTCCTCGACGCAACCTCCCGATTGCTGCCACGTGCCGCCACCTCTCTGCGTCCTCTTCATGGACTCCGCCCCCGGTTTTGTGGCCGAAACCGGGAAACCAGGCCTTCACGTCCACCCCCGGTTTTGAGGCCCAAACCGGGAAACCAGCCCACCGAAGCCTGAGTTTTGTGGCCCAAACTCAGCAAACCCGCACCACCCAGGTTTTGAGGCCCAAACCTGGAAACCGTCCTCGACCCGAGTTTTGTGGCCAAACTCGGAAACCATCCGCGCCCAGGTTTTGAGGCCCAAACCTGGAAACCGTCCACCCGATGGTTTTTCTCTGGCTCTACCACCAAACCGGAGCTGTAGAGGGGATGCACCAACCGTGCACCCCGTCCACCGACATGTGTCCCCAAGTCCACGACTCAGGCAACACATGACCGCAAGTCTTCGCTCGTTGCTTTCCCAGACTGTCAGCCACCACAGCTGATCCTCGGGTCACCGGTCCCTCAGTCCAAGCCTCACGTCCGCCCTTCGCCACTCTCGGTCCATCGGCACGGTACGTCTCTACTTGACCTTCACCTTGCCTCTGATCACTGCATCCGTGCTCGACACCTGCACAACACAAGCCAAAGAACTTGCGCATCATCCCAGTTGACAATCACTCATCACTCAGAGATTCGGCATACACCCATGTATCCGCAATCTCCCCCTTGATGAGTCCATTATCAACTACCAACACAAATCATAATAGAAATAGAAGGAGGAAGAAGGATAAAGAGAGAATTCGACCAAATGACCCAAAAGCATAGCAAAGCCGAAGAAGGTCAAGTGGAAAGAGCAAAACAACTTGGTTCCCAAAGACATGGGCAACGGCTCGACGCAACCAAGCAAAGCAAAGCTAGCCCTCAAGAAGAGGTAGAACAGGCTCAACACCGCTAGCAAATACCAATTGAGAAATTGAAACAAAATGCTAGTCCCTCAAGATAGAGGCACAGAGGCTCAACACAACTAGCAAAGAAAGCTCGATACCAAAGCCTTACGACCAACAAGACGCAACAAACTCCCCCTCGAAAAGTGCATGCAACCAGGAAAATTCCCCCTTGATTCAACTCGGAAAGCACAAGATTTGAACATTTCCCCTTAGTTGAACTTCGAGGAAGCATATGATTTGCAATTTCTCCCCCTTAGTTGAAAATGCACTTATCAAGTAAAAAGTTCTCCCCCTTAGAAAATGCACCAAACAAAAGTGCCAACAAGTGAGAAACTCCCCCTTCGAACATGCATATGAGTCAAAATGCAAGTTAGCAGCTTCAGGAATATAGTCAAGAAAATGCAAAGATGCTCTAAACAGTATAGCTCCAACAACTCACTGGAAAGCATACAAGCTAGCAAAGGCTCAAACTGATCACCAAATATGTATTATGAACATGTGAGCAAAGTGAGCAGTTTATAGCCAAAAAGGTATTCACCATCAAAATAGCACAGGACATGTATAGACAGGAAATCAGACAAGTGCTAATCATGTATACAAGGTGAACTACCCCTAGCAAAGTTCAACCATCATGCTATAGAATGAAACATAGACTTGTGTATCCAAATTTTATCGGAGTTGCAGCGGTTAAGATTACACAAGTTAAGATTTCAGCATGTGATTGCGAGAGGTTGAAAACTTGTCCTTGCCTAACTTTTCAACTGTGCGAAGCCTATGCAGAAGCAATCAGAAGCTTAAAGCAACAGTTTCGGTCATACACTACACAGCTCAAGTTTAACTCAAAGTGCAATGAGAGACAGTCTCGAAACTGTGATGTGTTTGACAAGCAATCCCATCTTGATCTTTTCAATTCTCTTACGACTTGGTTCAGATTTTATTGATAGAATATGAACAGACCAGGCAAGTGACAGACTCAGAATTAGAGATATAGCAACCTAGCATATATGAAAAGCACGAGTGAACTCAACACATCCTACACATGCCAGTTGCATATCTCAATGGTGAACATTTTCAAGGTTTATGTTGGTTAAGCAGATTCACCATTCAAAAATAGCTCAGCTCACAACATGAATCAGTGATCAGAAAGAGCATAAGCTACTATTATCAATAGATAGCATCGGAGCATACTAATCAGAGCATAGTTACATTCTAAAAATTATATACATAAAGCTCAGAATGTAAAAGCGTATGCTGAAAATGTGAAAGAAAAACAAAGACAAACAAAAAAAGAGTCAGACTATAATACAAGAACCAAAATGTTTCCCCCATCTAAAAGGGGAAACACACACCAAGCTCACCCCTCAACCGATTAAAGGTTGATTCGTCCAAAGGCTTGGTGAAAATATCAGCCAACTGATGATGAGTATCGACATGGCGAAGGTCGATATCACCCTTCTCATAGTGGTCTCGCAGAAAATGAAAGCGCACATCAATGTGTTTGGTCTTCTAGTGAAGCATGGGGTTCTTAGCAACGCTAATCGCACTCGTGCTGTCACAAAGCAAAGGAACACGAGAAAAGCTCAGACCAAAATCATGCAAAGTGGCCATCATCCAAAGCAACTGGGAACAGCAGCTAGCCGCAGCAACATACTCAGCCTCCGTGGTAGACTGGGCGACACTAGACTGCTTGCGAGAAGACCATGATACAAGAGAAGAACCAATAAACTGGCAAGTCCTAGAAGTGGACTTGCGCTCAATGCGACAACCAGCAAAATCGGCATCGGAATAACCGCAAAGGGAGAGGGTGGAGGAAGCTGAATACCAAATCCCGAACTCAGGTGTGAAGCGAAGGTACCTGAAAATGCGCTTGACCGCTTGACGGTGAGAAGTGCACGGCGACGCCTGAAAGCGCGCACACAGACACACTGTGAACTGGATGTCCGGGTGTGTCGCCGTCAGGTAGAGCAGCGACCCGATCATGCTTCGGTACTCCTTCTGGCTCACAGCTTCTCCATCCTTGTCCGCATCCAGGGCCATCGTGGTCGACATGGGTGTTGGAAGAGGCTTGGCCTCACCCATATCGAACCTCTTTAGCAAGTCCTTGGTATACTTGCCCTGGTGCACAAACGTCCCTTCTCGGGATTGCTTAATTTGCAATCCGAGAAAGAAAGTCAGCTCGCCCATCATACTCATCTCAAACTCCCTGCTCATAGGATCTGCAAACTTGGCAACCAAAGCGTGAAAAGAACCACCGAAAATGATATCATCCACGTAAATTTGGACCAAGAGAGTATCAGTGCCTTGCTTGAGGAGAAAGAGCGTTTTATCTACACATCCCATTTTAAAACCCTTAGTAAGCAAAAAGGTTTTCAATCTATCGTACCAGGCTCTAGGGGCTTGTTTCAAACCATACAAAGCTTTGTGGAGTTTAAAGACATGGTTTGGAAACTTGGGATTTTCGAAACCGGGGGGTTGTTCAACATAAACCTCTTCTTCTATGTAGCCGTTTATGAAGGCACTCTTGACATCCATTTGAAAAAGTTTGAAACCTTTGGATGTTGCAAAAGCCAAGAGTATCCTAATAGCCTCCAAACGAGCTACGGGAGCAAACGTCTCCTCATAGTCTATCCCCTCCTTCTGACTATAGCCTTTCGCTACAAGCCTGGCCTTGTTTCTAACAACGTGGCCATCCTCTCCTTGCTTGTTTTTGAAAACCCATTTTGTCCCAATAGGCTTACAGTCTGGAGGAGGTGGAACTAAAACCCAAACCCAATTTTGCTCAAAGTTCTCTAACTCCTCATGCATGGCATTGACCCAATCTGGATCTGTCAAAGCGTGTCCAACATCTCAGGGCTCAAAATCAGCAACAAAAGCAGAATGAGCAAAGTGAGAAATTTGAGACCTGGACCGAGTGACACGTTCGTCGATGCTGTCGATCATCTGCTGAGGCGGGTGCTGGCGCTGAATATGTCGTGGCGCCTCCCTTGCCGAAGTGGCCTCCCCCTCAACAGCAGCTGGTGCCTCCCCGGGTACAAAAGGTACCGCTCGGGGTGGCGGATCCGATGGCCCCCAGGAAGAAGACGTGTCGGGGCCGTGAGTTGTCGTAGAAGCCGCTCCTTGCGGCACAGCAAGTGGAGGGGGTGCTGGATCATCCATACCTTCAGCACCCTCGTCCTCGTCATCAAAAAGAGGCTCACCGACTTCATGATCACCTGCACGCTCAAAACGAGAAGAAGGACAAACCATGGTCTTGTCGAAGGTGACATCGGATGTCTCCATGACTCGGTTAGTGTCAAGGTTAAGTACACGATAAGCACGAGTATGAGTGCCATAACCCAAAAACACACCGTCGGAAGAGCGAGACTCAAATTTGTCCAAGTTGCCCTTTTTGAGTATAAAACAGTGGCAACCAAAAACTCTAAAATAACTCACCTTGGGGAGTTTTCCAAAACGCAACTCATAAGAGGTCTTTTTCAAGAAAGCTCGAAGAAAAATGCGATTGGAAATATAGCATGCAGTGCTCATAGCTTCGGCCCAATATCGCGTAGGAGTCCTATGCTCATCGAGCATCGTCCTGGCCATCTCTACAAGGGTCCGATTCTTCCTCTCTACAACACCATTTTGTGGCGGTGTGTAGGGGAAGAAAACTGATGCTCCAAACCCAAAGAGTTACAAAACTTCTCAAAATCCAAGTTCTTGAATTCGAAGCCATTGTCACTACGAATAGCTCACATCGAGTTCATAGGGAACTCGTTCTGAAGATGTAAAATCAGATTGCGAGCAAAAGAGAAAGTCTCGGTCTTCTTAGTCAAAAAGAAGACCCACGAATATCTCGAAAAATCATCAACGACAACAAGTACATACCACTTCCCCCCAACCGAGCTCACCCGAGCCGGACCAACAAGGTCCATGTGCAAAAGCTCTCCAGGGCGCTTGGTCATGACCTGAGTCACTAGATGGTGGGGAGCGGCAACCATCTTCCCATGTCTACAAGAGTGGCAAACAAGATCCTTCTCCATATGCAACTTGGGCAATCCTCGGATTAGGCCAAGTGAACTAAGCCTTGCAAGCAAGTCGAAGCTCAAATGTCCAAGTCTCCTATGCCACTTCCAAAGATCAGAGGAGGAAGGTCCAGCCACAAGACAACGGGAAATGCCAAAAGACTCCGAGAAATCCACACGAAAGACTTTTCCAAAGGGCGAAATCACACAAACAAGATTGCCCTGAGGATCCAAAATGCGACTGAGATTCGGCTTAAAACGAATCTTATAGTCATCATCAAAGAGTTGCGAAACAGAAAGAAGGTTAAAATGCAAGTTAGAAACAAGAGCAACATCGTGCAACACAAAGTGCTCATTAACTCGCACAGACCCACGAGACAGCACCTTACCTTTGCTGTTGTCGCCGAAGGTGATATACTCCTTTCCGGCGACCGGACTAAGACTGGAGAACCACTTGGCGTTTCCGGTCATGTGCCTCGAGCAACCGGAATCCACCAACCAAACGTTCTCCAATCGTTTTACCTACATCAATAAAAGGACATAGGGTGAGCATACGGTCCAACACTGGGGTTAGTGAAGTAGGAAGAATACCATTGTTGGGCCGGCTGCTCAAAAGAACGGTCAGTGTAAAAACCATTCCTAGCACACCTACAGAGGAAGCGATCACCATGTTTAGACAGATGTGGTCCGCTAAGGGAAGAGCGTCCATCGCGATACTCAAAACGCGGTGAGGGAAAACGCTCTACAACAAAGCCACCGCCATGGGGTCCATAGCCTGCAACTGCAGGCTCCCGCCGGGCACGCTCTCTACGTGGCCTAGGCCTAGGAACTTGAGGTTTTGGACCTCTAGGCCTAGCAGCTCTCCTCGGAGCTCTCCTCTGAACATTCGGCACATGTACATCATGGAAAGGATGGTACATGTCCGTGTTGTTCATCTCCTTTGCACGGCGCGCCTCTCTCTTGCGCCAAAAGCAAAACTCACTCAAGTGTCCATCTCTCCCACAATGCTCACAATGGTACCTCATCGCTCTCAAAGGGGGTTGTTGGTACACACGGTTGTGGGTGTGGATCACCTTGCCCTTCTGTGGCAACAGCTCCTCGTGAATAGGTGGCATCGTGTCAAGCTTATTCTTCAAGTGGTTGGGTTTGGGATGCCACACTTGGTTCTTGGGTGGAGCTCTCGGAGGTTCTTCAAACACTCCATCCTTGGTGTTAGGCTTGAGAGGCTCTTTGGGTGGAAGTTTGGTAAGTTTGGGAGTAGTGGTCGAGTTTGGCTTCTCACTCGGGTTCAGACCACTCGACTCTCTAATCTTCCCAAAAGCAGAAACATCAACACCCGGAGCAAAGCCTACACCAGGACCTCCAGCAGCTCGCTTGAATTGGGAGATCATCATCCCAAGCTGTGGCTCACCACAAGACACCCATGACAAGATGGTCCGAAGGTATGTGTTTTCTTCCTCGGTTTGCATCTTGTCATGTTTCACATTCGCAATCTCCATCTCCAAACCCTGGCACAAAGCACACCGAGTCACACAAGTGCTACCCGAGCTGGCCTTCTCAAGAGACACAATCTTGGCATTCTTCTCTACCAACTCAGATTGCAAGACAGGACAAGTCTTGCACGCACCCAACAGCGAGGGTCTAGCCTTCAGCTCATCCACCTCTCCTACCAACGCAGCATACTTACTTCTCAAAGTGAGAAGGTCAGTCATGTGCTTGGTGCACATCTCACACTCCACCTCCTCAGAAACGACCACGGTGGACTTTGCAAACTCAAGCTCCCTCACCATGTCCTCCCACTTCTGCCTAAACTCCTTGCGCTCTCTAGCAGCACGCCTAAGCAACTTGTCCTGACTAAGCAAGGCGGCAGTAAGCTTCTCGACCACAGCAGAAAGCTCGTCGTGGGTGAGAGATACCTGGGTGGTGTCGTCGTCGTCGTCGTTCCGAGGAGTCTCCTCTAGCTCGCCTTCGACCTCCCTGCCGAGGGCCATGGTGCAGAAGTCGTCGTCGTCGGTGAAGAAGCAGAGGCAGTTGAGCTTGTCCTCGATCCTCTTCTTCTTCTCAGACTCGTCGTCGCTTGAGGAAGCGGAGTCATCATCTGAGTCGTCGACGTCGCTGAGCGTGGCGAAGAACGCACGCTGCTCAGCCTGGGCCTTATCCAAGTACTTGGTCTTGATGTACTCCTTGTTGAAGCCGCCCTTCCGCTTGTGCTTTGCGGGGACGTACTTCTCCTTGCGCTTGCCGGAGTCGTACTTGTGCCCATGATCGCCCTTGCCGAAGACTTGCTTGTTCTTCTTCGGGCAGTTGGCGATGAAGTGGTTGGGGTCGCCGCACTCGTAGCATCCCGAGCGTCCTCCTCCGCGGCGACGGTTCATGCGGTTGTTGTGGAACCGCGAGAACCGGTTGGCGAGCATAGCCAACTCGTCATCCCCCAAAGACTCCAGCTGCTCCTCTGTGATAGAAAAGAGAGAAGAGAGTGCAAAACCTCCAGAGGGGTTAGCAGAAGAGCCAGAAACCAAAGCCATAGTCGGGCCAGATGGATTTTCATAAGAAGCCCTCGACATGGCGTCAATCTCACTAGACTTGAGCTTACTGAAGAGCTCGTCGCAAGTGAGGGTCTCATAGTTAGACGATTCGATGATCGCCTGGACCTTTGAGTCCCACACCGACCGATCGAGAGTATGCAAAAGCTTCAAAGCCCTCTCATGATCGTCAAAAGGCAACAACTCCTTGTTAGCTCGCATCTTGTTGACAATGACCTGAAAGCGAGCGAATAAACTCTCTATGCTCTCGCCAGGCATGTGTCGAAAGTTCTCATACTCCCGCTTGTGTGACTCGAAGAGACGGGATTTGACTTGAGTGGTTCCCTCATGGAAACGCATGAGGGTCGCCCAAATCTCACGAGCCGTGGGGAGGTGAGAAACGGGATCAAACTCAGACATGCTCAAACAGGAGAACAAGGTGTTACGCGCCCGGCTATTGGCTTCGTGCTCATCGATCTGAAGCTGAGAGACACGAGCAGCCAGAACAACGTAATCGGCCTTGTTGCAAATCTCCTAGACAGAAGAGCCCATGCTCTGGAGATAGGCCGACATGCGTATCTTCCAATACGCATAGTTCGTCCCATCGAAAAACGGCGGTTTGCCCACGCCGTGATCCATGTCGCCTTCTGTGGATCTGGAACCGGCTAAGGTGGAAGATCCTTAACCCGCTCCGATACCAATTGAAGGACCGAGAATGCACTGGCAAGGCGACCAGAGGGGGGTGAATGGGAGCTCAAAAATTTCTTTCGAAACTTTGGCCGATTGTCCCAAAATGAACCCCCGAAAGCTACGACAGAGAACGTGATGCCCACGACCCTTGGAAGAGGGTGGATGATCCCTTGGATCACAGCGAGGCACCACAAAGCGATAGCGAACCCAACAGCAAAAGCACCGGAACAAGTTCGACCCTAAAAACCAAGTCCCGAACGTAGATAGACGGCTACATCGAGAAATCCCCAAATACCGATGCTAACAAGTAGCAAAGATACCTAGAGAGGTTCCTTGGTCAACTACAAGGTCAAACGAGAAGTCTGGAAACTAAGCGAACAAGCCGGGAGAGCAAACGCACAAAACCGGAAGCTTCAGGCGATTCCCGGACTGTCCGCCCAAGGCCGGACTATCTGCGGTTCACAGGCGGACTGTCCGCCGGTAGAAAACGCAAAACAGCAGAGTTGCTGCAAACTCCCTGGACAGTCCCGGACTGTCCGCGGTTTACACCAGCGGACTGTCCGCCGGTTAACCGAGACCCAAAATGTAGAGACTCGCGGCCACTGCTCTGGCCAAGTCCCCGACGCGCGGACTATCCGCGCCTAGGGTGGCGGACTGTCCGCCAACACCCAGTGAGGGCGATTTTGGTCACCCTTCACCCAAATCTTCTCCAAATCGATTCAAACCAAAATCCCACGTTCCCAAACTTGGAGAGGATGATCACAGAGTAGTTAGGAGACTATCCCCAAGAAATCATCTGCTCAAATTTGCTCAAACACCGGGAAATCAAAAGGGGAGGAGGATGAACTGAAAAGCGCCACGAAAATGAAATCAACCCGATCTACTTGTTCGTTAGGAGTTAGATGAATTCCTTCAGTGGAAATGATCTCCTTTCAAAAACGAACAAGATGATTCAAACGGATTTCGCAAAGACGCAGAATGGAGAGAGATCGAGCGACGGGAAAAACGCGAAGAAATGAAGAACGCGAAGAACACGAACCAAAATGCGAATCAACACATCGATCTGCAACCGTGTGGCTACCACATGCTACAATAGTGAGGTTACGGCCTCACTTCCTCAAAATCTCCAGTACACAGAGGTATGGTTCTCTGCGGATCTCAGCTAGCTACAGCACGGGATTGGGAGAGCAGGAAACCCTAGAAGCAAAGAGAAAATGACTGAGATAGATGGGGAGGTGGGTGTCTCTCCCTACTTATCCTAATTCTAACTATTCCTAATTCCCACTCTACCCCTAACTACTTACAGAGCGAACCAACTAAACCCTAAGGTTATCCTGGACCAACTCGATGGTAGGTGGATCTGACGGCCACGCCTGCACAACTCGTAGCGTTGCCTCGACGCAACCTCCCGATTGCCGCCACGTGCCGCCACCGCTCTGCGTCCTCTTCACGGACTCCGCCCCCGGTTTTGTGGCCGAAACCGGGAAACCAGGCCTTCACGTCCACCCCCGGTTTTGAGGCCTAAACCGGGAAACCAGCCCATCGAAGCTTGAGTTTTGTGGCCCAAACTTAGCAAACCCGCAGCACCTAGGTTTTGAGGCCCAAACTTGGAAACCGTCCTCAGCCCGAGTTTTGTGGCCAAACTCGGAAACCATCCGCGCCCAGGTTTTGAGGCCCAAACCTGGAAACCGTCCACCCGATGGTTTTTCTCTGGCTCTACCACCAAACCGGAGCTGTAGAGGGGATGCACCAACCGTGCACCCCGTCCACCGACACGTGTCCCCAAGTCCACGACTCAGGCAACACATGACCGCAAGTCTTCGCTCATCGCTGTCCCAGGCTGTCAGCCACCATAGCTGATCCTCGGGCCACCGGTCCCTCAGTCCAAGCCTCACGTCCGCCCTTCGCCACTCTCGGTCCATCGACACGGTACGTTTCTACTTGACCTTCACCTTGCCTCTGATCACCGCATCCGTGCTCGACACCTGCACAACACAAGCCAAAGAACATGCGCATCATCCCAGTTGACAATCACTCATCACTCAGAGACTCGGCATACACCCATGTATCCGCAGTTACCCCCCTATCTATCTAGTTATCCACCTTACCTTACCATCCATTTCATCCTTACCTATCCACGCATATATTCTTTCTAGCCTTTCATCTTCTCTCTTCTCGTCTCCCCTTTTCCCTTTTCTCTTTTCTTCGACTCTCATCCCCTCCTTGACTCGACTCATACACCACCCTAGCCTTCCCTTGGGATCAAATAAATCGACACCTGGTACTCCCAGGCGAAGTGCTACTATGATAGTTCTGTGCGCTTGCACAATCTCCTCCTGGTAGATTGCATTCTCTCTAGCTAGCTCCTACTAGTGTCAGGATTGACAACCCCATTTGACATTAGAAGATAGCTTCTTTAGCTTCACTCCTTTAGGTATAGTGACTGGACTTGCTACAAGCATTTCTGACGCCGTTGCCAGGAAAAGATTCCATAGTCTACTCCTAGTAACGACGTTGGCAAGTGCTAACAAGCATTTCTGGGCCGTTATCAGGGATACACTACGCCACAACACCATCTTTAGCGATGGACGATCTGACGCTAAAAGCGGCTACAACGACAGACTGTCTGACGCTAAAAACATATAGACTTTTAGCGTCAGACAGTCTGTTGCCCTTAATATTTTTAGAGTCAGATAGCCCGCAGCTAGTTTTTAGCGTCAGACAGCCAGCTGCTACTTTTTAGCGACAGACTGCGCGCTGCTATAGATAGTTTTACCGTTAGATGGTTCATCAAGATAGTTTTAAATGGTTTAAAAAAAATAAAAATTCATCAGCCAACAATTATTACAAATGTCACATTGAGCTTCAAAAGTTCATTTAAATACACAGCTAGAATTCAACTTCAATAAAGATACATATATCTTCAGAAATTTGACCAATAGAATTCAACTTCAATAAAGATACATATATCTTCACAAATTTGACCAAAAGTTTACAGTAGCTCACAAAGGTAAGCTCACCATCACATTTACATCCTCTATCTAGAACGGATAATCCATCCTTTCTATACGTGCCACGAAAAACACTAATTATATCTTCACGTTCAGGATGCCTGTAAAGTACAAAATGGTTTTGACTGTCTTATTAAATTTGTTAGTCTACTTGGTACAAACTGAACACTATAAGCCTTTTTGATCACTGAAGAAAGCATAAACATGTTGCTAAGCTAAGGAAATGAATGCTAACTAATTTAACTGTTTTACCCTATGACTCCAATAGACTAAATAAGAGTTTAGTTTCTGGTCTTCTCCAAGGAGGGTAGCACCACTCTTGGTTTATCTGCAAGGAAACCGACATAAGTACACATCATTGACAATTCAACTAGAGATGAGATTGACAAAGTAGATAAACAAGTGGATCACGAAGTGAAAAATATAGGATAGTAATGTTGATATTTGGTTGAAAAATCTGTACTAGTCACTACTCAAAATAGGATAGTACCTATTTGTTAAAAGCAGTATTACTGAAACAAATTGTTACTGAAATGAATTCCTAAGTGAGGGAAAGCACATCCTTATATACTTTTTGTTAAGTCAAAGTCATCTCAAGAGATGACAATCAGACCTGAGAAAAGTTTGTCAACTAAACATAAATATATAGCAGCCATATATATACACATACACTTATGCATACATAAACATGCTCTAATGAAGCCATGAATAAAGACAAACCATGCCAAACAAGATCTGAAAACACTAGACAACAACTTTGAACAATGTATGTAATTGGTTGCCATTTAGTAATAGAACAAGATTCTACGAGCAGCGGTGATTTCAGACAAGTATATTTGATGGGTACGTACCTCAGGTGAAAACCCTGAGCACCACTTCTAGGGACTTCTTATATAGCTATGTTGCTGATCAACCACTTAGCCATCTCATCACCTTATTAGGAATTAATGCACAACTATTATAATAACAAAGAAAGGATAATGCAACAAATTTGAGATATACTCACCTCTTTATAACACAGCATATACCTCAAGCCATCAATGGTCAAAAGAGTGTAACTTTGTTCCGAACCTGAATGGTAGGAATATAATATCAATGGGAGAAAATCAATTATAGTCCAAATAATGAAAAACAACTATACTGAAATCAGAAACTATAGACAGATGGACACGTTGAATAAATTTAGGCATACATGAAAAGTGATAAGACATGTAGTGGAATATCTCAAAACATGTAGAGATCTTGATAATAAATTCATCAAACTGGCCTTTGCTTTGAATGTTTCAAAAACCAAACTGCACAATGTGCTTAAAGCCAGAATCCTTAACGGCTCATCTTTGGTGTCTCCATCCTTGGCTGTACTATGAACAGAGCCTCCCTTTCTAACTAAAAGAATGACCCCAGCGACATTCATTGAGCATAATCCTCAATTATTGAAAAGGGTAATTAATTTCATGCCAATTGGTTTGTGCTGCATTACTATCGTATACTATTCTAACTGCTAGTTCTGCTACTCAGCAGTTTGAATGTCTGCAGCTGCAGAGCAAGCAGGACTTCCGGTCAAAGAGCATATTTCCAAAGCTATAGTATCAGACATTAAAGCTATATTTGAATGATGGCTACAGTATCAGACATTTTAAATAAGAAGCATAGTATTTATATTTCAGTCAATACACTCTAAACCTAAAACATGGGGCCAGTAGTAACAGCGGGAAGTCATTCAAAAAGGAAGAACTTTTTCTTAGGTTTGTGAGCAATAGGGAAAAATATATCAAGTCTACATATCTTCAAATTCTCTACAAGCAATCATCAGGGAAACTTTCCAACATGGAATCCATTATGTATTGATCCTTGTGCATAAAGATAGAGTGTCTGAATCATGCTTATGAAAATTGAAAAAGGGAGAAAAGATCACCGCAGTATCAACTAATTACCTTCTAAAGATGATATAGAGGATCTGAAGGTTAGTGCCCACCTCTGTTTGAAGACAGACCTGGACGTAGGACACCACACAATCAGACCATGCAGGTTAGTAACCTTTAAATGACAAGAATCCTTAACACATTAGAGAAAATATGAATTGGAAGTAGTATTTCCCGAAAGAGTTATTTCAACAATTATTTCTTGAAATAAATAAGACTTATTCCCCCCTTAGTACTTAAATAATATCATACCAGCAGGTTGATTATCAGAGTGGCATAAAAAAACTTGCACAAGACCACTGTCAATTGTAGGACCAGGACTCAAGGAGAAGCCACTGTCAATTCTGAACTCAAAATAAGTTCTGGCAAGCAATTTGGACTGTATCCAAATGCTGCAGGGATGTGTAAAGTTCTGTTTTTACCTGGTGTACATTTCTAGAACTCGAAGCCACTATCAATTCTGAACTCAAATTGATCTCTGGCAAGCAATCTCACTATTTTACAAACACATGTTACTATTTTTTTAATCCAAGCCATAGTAAAACCAATAAATTACTCTGATTTCTGATTACTAGAAATTTCAGAGATCGATTCTTCAAGTGTTAAGATGGTTCCAGCATTCTTAATGGCACATGGGGCTACAGGGGACTACTGAATTACAAACAAGATAAAAATTTTGACTTGTACAGCACATGGAACAATCAGTTTTAGATATGAGAAGATAATAGAAACAACACAGAGCGCTAGGTCACCTCTACATTGAGTGCCTACATTCATACTTGATGCGATGCAGCTGGTCAACACCTTGATGCGTTCTGTACAATAATAGAATCACACAAGCGGCATGAATTAACCTTTAAAAAATGATGGTTGTGCAAGCTGAAGCAGGCTACGGGCATCAGACAAGGAGGTATTATGATGTTGTGGATCTAGATGACCAGGCAAACACATAGGTCAGTGAATAACAATACAAGTACGGAGGAAGAACAAGCAACACAGGTATCCTTTCCAACGCCAGCTGCTACTAAGAGATCTCTCGGGCTAGAAGATGTTCTCGCCTCCCCGCTTGAAAATTCAGAATCAACAAGAACAATACATGCATATGGTAGAGGCAGTCCCACTAGGGTGTCTCACCGGCGAGGAGGTCTGGGGAGTCTCAGCAGCACCCACAAATTCCATGACCTAGGAAGGGGAGTGAAGGGGAAAAATTATCTCACCTCGCGTGCAGCTTCCTCCTATGAGTTCCTCTCAGATGTTGCGGCTTCCTCTTGCTAGCACCCACGAATTCCACCCTTTGAACGCTACAAGCTTCCTTTTGCGAACTCCACGACCAAGGAAGAAGGGGAGTGGCGGGGTCGCGTTGTTGCAGTGGGCGTTCCGGTGGGCGGAAGCGGCGTTCCAAGCGGCACGGGGCTCCTAGCGACGTGAGCGTGGCTCCGGTCGGAGTTCCAGGCGGCGTGAGTGGGCTTCCAGGCGGCGCGGGCTCCGGGCGGCGCAGGGTCCTGGCGACGCGGGCGCGGCTCCCGTTGGAGCTCCAGGCGGCGCGGACTGCCTCCAGGTGGCACGGGCGCTGAGCGGGACGAACGGCGTGGAGAGAGGGTGGGCGGCGCGGGCGCTGAGCGAAGAGAGGGTGGGCGGCGCCAGGAGCTCGTGTGATTGGGAAGAAGCAACTGGATCTGGGATTTGGGGGAAGAGAAAGTCCTAGGGTTTCAGTAGTCACGGGTCAGGCCAAAATTTTGCGTGGGTAAGTGCGCGGGCTAAATGTCGGCACAGGGGCGACCTGATGGGTCCCATTTTTTTAGCGTCAGACAGATTGATGATAAATCTCGTTTTAACGACGGATAGTTCAATGCTAAATATAGATATCTATAGCGATAGACAATGAATCGTTAAATGTGGATTTAGCGTCAGATAGTCTCTTAGGTATCTTTAGCGTCAGGTCATCCAACGATAAAAAAAAGTTTTAGCGTCAGATGTCTGACGGTGATGCGGTGTTGTGATGTAGTGATAGTTGCCTAGCTCTATCTTTAGTGAAGCTAAGAACTACCAACAAGCATTTCTGGCGCCATTGCTGGGGAAGGCATTCGGTGTATCGGTTGAGTCCGTGTCGAATTTATCTTCGCTTAAGCTCCCGCTTAGCGAATACCATCTTTCCCCATTCTTTCTTTCCTTAGTCCTTCTTATCTTTTTCCTTCATCTTCTTCAACCTCTTTCTTTCTTATCTCGTTCTATCTTCACGATGGCCAATAAGACCATTCGTGAGTTCTCTGCTCCTTCTGCCGCCAATGTAGCGATAGGACCAGACGTGATCGATGCCAACCTCAATTTTGAGTTGAAACCGGCTCTGATCACGATGGTCCAAGCTAGCCCGTTCTGTGGCAAAGCTCATGAGGATGCCACCTCCAACAATTCTTTGAGATTTGCGGCACCTTCACCATTAAGGGGATAACACAAGAAGCATCTGTCTTTGTCTCTTTCCTTTTTTCTTTGCTAGGAAAAGCGAAGCAATGGTTCTATACCAATCGCAACGCTATAGACACATGGGACAAGTGTTCCAATGCTTTCCTCGCCAAATTCTTTCCGATGGGCAAGACGAACGCTCTTCGCAACAAAATCTCTAGCTTTACGCAACAAGCCGAGGAATCTATTCCCGAAGCTTGGGAGAGAATGCAAGAGTACGTCGCTGCTTGTCCACACCATGGTATGGAGTACTGACTATTGATCCAGAACTTCTACCATGGCCTAACCCCACTCTCTAGAAGCCATTTGGATGCCGCCGCCGGCGGTGCATTCTTTTCTCTGAATGTTGCAGATGCTAAGGCTCTCATAGAGAAGATGGTGTCGAACCAAGGATGGAATGACGAGAGACTGCAGCCCCTTAAGCGAGGTATACATTCCCTTAAGGAGGCCGACATGATCGTGGCCAAGATGGACCTGCTGGCAAAGAAGCTGGACAGCTGTGAGAAGATGAACCAACAAGAGAGTGTCCAATCTCTGGAATCCTACATGACTTGTGAAGTCTGTGGAGAAACCGGACATTCTGGGAACTACTGCCCCGAGCTACATGAAGATTTGAACTTCATCAACAACAATGGTTTCCGCCAACAGAATCAAGGATGGAATCAGCCTGCAAACTCTCAAGGTAAAAATTCATTCCCCCGCTCTAATTTTCAGAATTCTGATAATTTCTCGTTCTTGAAAAATTTAGTTTACTCACAATGTAGAACTACTGATTTCCTGAATAAGAGATTAATGTCAAATGATAAAACCCTTGAGAATATAAATGCTAAATTGGAAGATTTCTCATCTACTCTGAAAAATCAATTAAGTTTTAATAAGATGTTACAAACCCAATTAGCTCAACTTACTGCTATCATACCATCCTTTGAAACTGGCAAAATTCCTGCTAAACCTGACATGGAAACTGCAAATATGGTTGAAATAAAATATTTTAACTATTATGAAGATCAAACTATGACTGTTAAAAAGGGTGATCCTGGTAGTCCCATAATTAGATGCTCAATCTTTTGTGAAGTCTTTAAAAATGCCATGTGTGATTTAGGATCGAGTGTGAACATTCTATCTAAAGATTTTTATGAAAACTCGTTCTTTCCACCCATGTCATCCACATCTGCCTATGTCATGCTAGCTGATCAATCAACATGCTATGTAGAAGGAATAGTGTTAACACTGGATTTTGGTCAACATTGAGAAGATGACAGGTGGACCCAACGAGCAGTGAGAAGAGCATTCGGTACACGGCCAAGCGGTCGGTTACTCCATTCAAGAAGTAGATATGGCAAGAGAAGCCGATCATGAGGATAATCGACCATGACCGTGACAAATTAAACGAGAATTCAAGAAGCCAGAGGGGTCTGATCTCATTGGCCAGGAGTTGGATTTGGTGGCGTTGTGATGTGGCAAGCATGCAAAGAACGCAATATATATAAAGCATGCACATTTCAACGTCCACTTCTATATTTAGCATGAATGGCTTCACGATGAAGGAAAGGCTAGAAGACGGCATGCATGTCCATTGTGCGGAGATGGACGTATAAGGCATTCGGCAAGTATCCATGCGGTCGGCTAGTTTCCAAGGATTCGGCAACTGCTCATGCGGTCGGCTATTCTGAGAAAAGGGAGTTTCCATTGAAACGACGGAAGCGAGAGCCGATCGGGCAACAAAATTACGACATTTAAGGCAATGATGATTCCGAAAGGAGTTGAAGGCCAAGAATATTGTATTTTCCTTTAATATTTCATAGTCGTGTCCTCTTAGGACTTGTATTGCGTCCAGGGTATAAATATAAACCCTTGGCTATTGTAAAAAGTGTTCACAACCACATCAATACAACCGGCCCCGTGCCATCTTCGAGTCCTTATAGTCGTGTCGTCGAGTTCTTCGAGAGGAATCATCGACCCGTCGACCTCCGTAAGTACCGGCAACCTTGCTATCATGTCTAGTATCATGCGGTGGATTTAGATATGATGCAAGTAGTCTCGTACGTTAAGCTTAGTATCGTGCGGCGGATTTAAGCTTATGACGGGAAGTTTTTACCTATGACTTGTATCGTGCGGCGGATTAAGTCATGAGTAAAAATAGTTATCGGCTCTGTTAGATTTGGCAGATCTAATAGATTCATTAAGTTATCACGTGTTATATGTCTTATTTATTTAATTCGTACAACACTTTCTGCCCAATCTAGATTGATCTTCGTTCGGCCTCGTTGCATGAGTTTGCTTGTGCTTTGCTAATTATAAGATCATGATGGCCGAATCGACTTTCAATCTAGGTTGTTACATGTTGCGGGTTCATACGTGTCGATCATGTTTAGGCTTTGATAGAACTGGGTGCCGTGCGGCAGGTACAGGTTTTAGATTAGTTTAATCATGCTTTGCCTGTGTGTTTCTTCTTCATGGACCCCAGTTCGGCTAGTTTGCCGATTCTGATTAAGCTTACATGAGTAATGAGTATGTATAGATCTGTTTCAGATGTATGTGTGCTTTTAGCTTCTTATAATTAGATTGTATCATGCGGTGGATTAATCTAATTATAAGGAGTGGTGTAGATTTATAGCAAGTGGTATCATGCGGTGGATTAGCTTTGCTTGAGTTTATGCCTGACGGGTTCATGAAGGCTGGACGTGCGGCAGACTAGCTGGATTGGCCTATGCATATGTTATCTGAATAGATCTGTATTTACAAGTTACCTCTTTTATCCTTTTGTCACATATGTATTCGGCATTCGACATGTTTACATGTTTTCTCTTTATAGTTGCCGAATGACATATTAAACCTGTTTCGACAAACAGCTTCTATAGCTGTGTGCCGTCGTGATTGGCTTCCAAAGCCATACATATGGAACTGTCTAGCTTCACCCAGCATGTTCCAAGGTATTCTCACACTTTTATCCCTTGTTGGTTTTCAGGTCAAACCGACTGGCACGTCTCCGGGTTCGATACACCCCGGGCTCCCGATTGAAGCTAGCCTCGTTCGGCTTGCTGTGTGCCCATGACGCGAGACGTCACGTTTTGCGTCAACACACTTTTTGGCACGCCTGGTGGGACAACAATTCCTGTTTGATTGTCAAAGCCGATTCAACGTGTACGCACGGGATAGCTGCTGATCAACTGAGTGTACATGGCATCTACGAAGACGTAGATAGCATGCATGGGTGGAGCAGAAGACGCAGATAGCATGCATGGGTGGATTTGCTCCGTGCAGCGACATAGAAACCAATTAAAGAAGCTAATGAACTTCTCCTAAAGATAGAATTGGCTGATATGGTTTCTCCTAAAAATAAAATGGCTTCAAATACATCATGCATGAATATATCGGTCTCCAAATATATCATGGCACGACATGCACATGAAGAGATAAATAAAAGGGAGATTTCGATGGAGATGTTCAAAGAGATAAAGTCCAAATTCAGATTTACTTGCATGCTGCTATAAATAGCCGATTGAGTATCAAGGGGTCATGCCGAGGGAAGTTGCTCGATAGCTAATTATCTGTATGTCATCTTTGGAAACGGCTATTCAGGAAAGGAATCGGTGGATACAACAACACGAGAAAATATACTAATTGGCCGATATGCATACAGGAATCGGCTGGAATTATCATTGTGCATGCATCCACGCACCGCCGAGCTCGTATTCGTCCTCTACGGCACACTCAGCCTCATCAAAAATGACGTTCTTCGAAGCTACCGTGAGTTACCTGACAGCATGCTTACCTAAAGCATTCCAGTTCCTCAACAAGAAGAAAGTCAAAGGCATACTAAGCAAAAGCCGATAAGACAGAACCTTCAGCTTCTATTAATATAACTTTATCTTTCCCTGAATAACGCAAAAGGCTCAGTCTGGTGATAAGGTTACGAAAGGCTACATCAGAAGCACAAAGGACGTTAGCAACTGGACGGCCGATAGAAGACCATCGGCTAAAACGTTTTCAGCACACTTCATATTGAAAGAGATACCTTTGTTGATGGCCTTGAATAAGGTGGTGCCAACAAGACACATGCAACGGTGGCAAGTTCACTTATAGTCAGAACAGCTACAAGATCTGAAGCAGCCAGTCATTTGCAGAAGAAGGATTGACGTTTATGATTGGCTTCAAATATTTTCAACCCGTATTCGGCGAAGACGTCTTGGATGAGAGAAAGGAGGACACCAGTGAATCATTGATTACGCCGCTGTGACTACGTGTCGGTGGGCCTGAGATCCACACGCACACATCGTACAGCATCGAGCGATCCATCGTGAAGAAGGACAAAACGAATGGCTGCTTCATCTTCAACGGTGGTTTGTGTAATTTTACCCTCGCTTCTCTAATAGTTTCAGAGCTTAAAATTAAAATCATTAAAAAGCGAAACCTCTCATGTTGCGTCTCCGCACTAAAAAAAACCTAAAAAAGTTCCACTCTATGAATATGTGATATAAATATTTTGGGTTATCCATTGTTGAAATGATAAATAGATGCTCTGTTTTATGTTTCACCTGTGTCTGGTTTATAGCTTTGATTTCTTTAAGATTTGGGTCTAGTGGTTATTATATTTATCTTGAAGTCTTTGAAATTTGTGGGTTGCATAGAATTTAAACTTTGTCTAAAAGTAGTTGTGGGATATGAATAGAAGTAGAATTTTCTATGACATTATTCTGAGAGATACTTGAAATTCGGAGATTTAATGAATTAATAAAATTTACTTAATGTCATATTGAGCACTGTCAAATCATCATGACTACTAGTTGAGATTATAGTCATATTCTCAAGATCAAGATTCACGTACACGTTATAAACTAATAAGTGTTTTGCATGTGCATTCTCTCTTTGATTAAAAATATGAGGCTATTCTATAAATCTCAAAAATAAAAACGACGGACACGTGTCCGCCAGAACTGAGAAAGAAAAAAGGTCAAGTGACCGCCCAAATAAAAATATGAAAAAGAAAAGGTCAAGTGACCGTCAAATAAAATAAAAGATGGCCGAAGGCCCAGTAGCCTCATAATTTTAAAAAAGTAGGGAGAATGACATGCAAAAGAAAAAGTAATAAAAATATTCACTTGCACTTCTTGATCTAGGTTTATGGCTTGTATCTCCTTATGGTCGAGTCTTTGACTTTGCAATATTATGTGATACAATTTTATATAAAAATAATGATAAAAACTCCAGATGAAAAGTGATCAAGGGGTAAAAGATAAGCATTTCTGTAGCTATTCTGTTTTGCAATCGCTTGAGGACTCAGTGAGAACTAAAGCCCCATAATTAAAGAGACGGGTGGATGAGTAAGGTACCATTTTATTCAAGTTTAAAAGAAATCTTGGTTATAAAATATGATACTTCTGAGGTGTAATCGGCATTGCAGCATCTTCTGATCAATAAAATGGAAGAACTATAATATTTATACACATATGCATTTGCAACTAACTTGTTTCCACATGTATTGGAGAATTATTGTTTTACAGGCAAAATTGTGGAAACATGGTGAGAAAATGTTATTGCTATCAGTGGATTTCTTGACTTTTTGAATAAGACCAACAGAGATCAAATAGTTCGAAGCATGACAATTCATACTCCGAACTAGGGGGGCCTGTGTTAACACTGGATTTTGGTCAACATTGAGAAGATGACAGGTGGACCCAACGAGCAGTGAGAAGAGCATTCGGTAGACGGCCAAGCGGTCGGTTACTCCATTCAGGAAGTAGATATGGCAAGAGAAGCCGATCATGAGGATAATCGACCATGACCATGACAAATTAAACGAGTATTCAAGAAGCCAGAGGGGTCTGATCTCATTGGCCAGGAGTTGGATTTGGTGGCGTTGTGATGTGGCAAGCATGCAAAGAAGGCAATATATATAAAGCATGCACATCTCGATGTCCACTTCTATATTTAGCATGAATGGCTTCACGATAAAGGAAAGGCTAGAAGACGGCATGTATGTCCATTGTGCGGAGATGGACGTATAAGGCATTCGACAAGTATCCATGCGATCGGCTAGTTTCCAAGGATTCGGCAACTGCTCATGCGGTCGGCTATTCTGAGAAAAGGGAGTTTCCATTGAAACGACGGAAGCGAGAGCCGATCGGGCAACAAAATTACGACATTTAAGGCAATGATGATTCCGAAAGGAGTTGAAGGCCAAGAATATTGTATTTTCCTTTAATATTTCATAGTCGTGTCCTCTTAGGACTTGTATTGCGTCCAGGGTATAAATATAAACCCTTGGCTATTGTAAAAAGTGTTCACAACCACATCAATACAACCGGCCCCGTGCCATCTTCGAGTCCTTATAGTCGTGTCATCGAGTTCTTCGAGAGGAATCATCGATCCGTCGACCTCCGTAAGTATCGGCAACCTTGCTATCATGTCTAGTATCATGCGGTGGATTTAGATATGATGCAAGTAGTCTCGTACGTTAAGCTTAGTATCGTGCGGCGGATTTAAGCTTATGATGGGAAGTTTTTACCTATGACTTGTATCGTGCGGCGGATTAAGTCATGAGTAAAAATAGTTATCGGCTCTGTTAGATTTGGCAGATCTAATAGATTCATTAAGTTATCACGTGTTATATGTCTTATTTATTTAATTTGTACAACACTTTCTGCCCAATCTAGATTGATCTTCGTTCGGCCTCGTTGCATGAGTTTGCTTGTGCTTTGCTAATTATAAGATCATGATGGCCGAATCGACTTTCAATCTAGGTTGTTACATGTTACGGGTTCATACATGCCGATCATGTTTAGGCTTTGATAGAAATGGGTGTCGTGCGACAGGTACAGGTTTTAGATTAGTTTAATCATGTTTTGCCTGTGTGTTTCTTCTTCATGGACCCCAGTTCGGCTAGTTTGCCGATTCTGGTTAAGCTTACATGAGTAATGAGTATGTATAGATCTGTTCAGATGTATGTGTGCTTTTAGCTTCTTATAATTAGATTGTATCATGCGGTGGATTAATCTAATTATAAGGAGTGGTGTAGATTTATAGCAAGTGGTATCATGCGGTGGATTAGCTTTGCTTGAGTTTATGCCTGACGGGTTCATGAAGGCTAGACATGCGGCAGACTAGCTGGATTGGTCTATGCATATGTTATCTGAATAGATCTGTATTTACAAGTTACCTCTTTTATCCTTTTGTCACGTATGTATTCGGCATTCGACATGTTTACATGTTTTCTCTTTATACTTGCCGAATGACATATTAAACCTGTTTCGACAAACAACTTCTATAGCTGTGTGCCGTCATGATTGGCTTCCAAAGCCATACATATGGAACTGTCTGGCTTCACCCAGCATGTTCCAAGGTATTCTCACACTTTTATCCCTTGTTGGTTTTTAGGTCAAACCGACTGGCACATCTCCGGGTTCGATACACCCCGGGCTCCCGATTGAAGCTAGCCTCGTTTGGCTTGCTGTGTGCCCTTGACGCGAGACGTCACGTTTTGCGTCAACAAATAGTCAATGATTTACCTGTTCATATTAGAGGTTCCTATGTTCCTGCTGATTTCATAATACTAGATATGGGAAATAGGAAAGATGTGCCTGTAATCTTAGGTAGACACCTCTTGAACACTGTTGATGCTTGCATATATGTGTGGAGTGGTAAAATGCAAATGACATTAGGAGGGAGGAAGGAAATATTCTCCTTTTCCCGTGGTCCCGCATATGCCGCTAACATGCAAGAAGAGGCGCCCAAGAACAAGGTGGAGCAGAAAGAAAGAACCACCTCGTCCTGAGTTGTGTAATTCACATAACAAAGGAGAAGTGTCAAAAGAAGAAGAACCTGATGAAGTACTTAAAGAAGAAGCACCCAAGGAAGAAGATCTACCCAATAAGGATGAAATTCTATGGATCTAAGGTATGGATTTACTTTTTATTTCCCTTCAAATTTCCCTTTTTCAAATAAATAACATATGTCATGCATGTAACTAAAAAAATCAGTTATCATTAGTTATATGCATAAGTATATGTTAACTTAGCTAGAATAATAAAATATCATAATAGGATAGTTTCCCTTTTCACAACATTAGATAGTTTCCTTTTTAATAAAATGAGAACAAGAGCTCTGACTGAGAAAGATGAAGACCCTTCACCAAGCAAAAAGCCAGCTTGGGGGAGATCCTCGCGCCAATAAGGTATTGTGGGGGTATAGACCCAGGTATCCTCACGGCTAGACTTGGGCTGCTTCATGAAGGTCGGCCCAACTCACCGCGAAGGATCGTGACGTTAAGGCCCAGCTGGTCGGGCAAGCGGCCCAGCTGGTCGGATGACGGCACGGGAGCCTTCTCGGACAAGGAAGCGTAGTCGGTTAGGAAAGATATCGTGTTCTCCACGATATGAGATTGTAATCGACTAGGTTTCCTTATTCTATCATGAGATCCGATCTACTAGGATCTGTAACCCTGCTCCCCGCAGCTATATAAGGCGAGCAGGGACCCCCTCTCGAAAACACGTTCATCAATATACAGAGTAGACAACTCGACGCAGGACGTAGGGTGTTACGCTAAACTCGGCGGCCCGAACCTGGATAAACCCTCGTGTTCATCTAGTTTCGTCCCTGTGTCACGTCCGGATCGTCGTTCCACGCGCCTTCCCCGCTAATCTACCACCTCGGGCATAACCCTAGGTGGGCTATCGACTATATTTCGTCGACAGCTGGCGCACACCATGAGGAGTGTGCGTGCGGATGTCATGACGACTCGGATGGTTTCTTTCCCGGCTTCCATGGATCTTCCGGCTGGCTTGACGTTCACCGTCGGGTCTTTTTCATGGGTTACCGGAGGTGACCCAGTTGTCGGGAGCATGGAGACGCCCCAAGCATCTCAGCTATCGGGAGCCCCGACATCGAGATCGGAGCCCCTAAGCAAAACGGCGCTTCCTCGCTACCAAGGACGGCGCCTCGATAACTTTGATCTGATCAAATCCATCGATTGGGTCACGGCGGGCATCGCTGAAACTCTTGCTTTGGCAGACTCGATCGGAGATTGTCCGCCTCAGCGTGAGTATGACGAAGGAGAATGGCAACAACCTCGACGACCGGCTCGTGCTAAGAGGCACGCACAGCTTCAAACCGGTCTGGTCATCACTTCCACTCCTACGGGTCGCTCTGTCTTGTTTTGCCCTCCCCAGAAATCTGAACCGAGCAGGGCGAAACATAGCTTTTTCGCTCCTGTCTTTCCTCATGGATTGAGAAACCCGGCCTCGACATATGAGGAACAAGTCATGAGCTTCTTCCAGGACAATACCAAGAACCTACGCACTCCTGAAGAACATCCATCTAACTTCAAGCAATCTGGTCCCAATGCTTGCATGGCAATCGTAACCTCCGTCGGAACCACCGCCTCGACATCAAGCGCTGGATCGACCAGGTCCAACTCACCAGATCAGACGCTGGATTATCCCCCAGGCTTCGGACCCCTACCGCGCTATGGGGGCTCGGTATTCGCTGTAAGTCACGATGAGCCGGCAGTCGACGGCGAGACAGATGAGGCCAAAGCCCAACGTTTGGCCAGAAACGCTGACAGAGCTACTCGGAGAGCGGCTGAGGCTAATGGCGGATACCGCTTACAGCGCAACTTAAACGATGCATTCGACACGTGTGACAATCATCAAGTCCACAGGACCCCGCAAGCCAATCTTGCCATGGCCATGAACCTGGTCGAGAACCTCCCGGTAACGCCTCAACTCGAGTAGCTCGGAGCATATCTGAAGGCATCTCTGGTTCAAGTCCAAGACCAGATGGCAGGACCATCCCATGCTGCTCCCACCGGATCAAGGAGAAGTCGCAGAGACCCGGACCCCCGCCCAGAGTCCAGCAGTAACCAGGACAACTGCAACGACTGCAATAACTGCAGAGGCGGCCAAGATGGTGGACTCGACCAGCGTGGCGGAAATCATCCAAGTGTCGGGCCCCGGGATTTGCGCGAGCACATTACCGAGAGATCTGATCTGCGCAACTACATCGAGGATTCCAAAGATACAAGGCTCTGTCAAGAGATGGAAAGGCGTAACAAATGGGATCGCGAGCATGGCCTCTTAGATCAAACCCTTACTGGTCCAAGATAGTTCAGGAAAAGACTCCGGTCTGTCATTTGGCTTAGAGGTTTCAAGATCCACGACCTGAGGTCGTATGACGGAAAGGCAGATCCCCGTCAATGGATCATGCTGTATGAAACTGCGGTCCGAGCAGCTGGTGGAGGAGGAGATGTCATGGCTAACTACTTGCCCGTGGTCCTCAACCAAGCTGCAAGCCAATGGCTCCTGAGCCTACCTCCCGATTCCATCGACAGTTGGTCCGACCTAAAAAAGGCGTTTATATCCAACTTCAAAGCTACTTGTCAACAGCCTGCCAGTAAATACGATCTGGAGCGCGTCAAAGACCGCCCTGGCAAGCTATTGTGAGATTACATCCGCCGATTCTCCGACGCCCGGATTCGGGTAGCTAACGTCACGGACGATGAGTCCATCTCAGCTTTTATTAGGGGATTACACCATCATGAAGGGCTGAGGAACAAGCTGCTACTTAAAGAACCACAAACAGTCGAGGAACTCCTTAATATAGCCCAGAGCTGGGCCCGGGCAGAAGAATATAATACTCAGCTCGCGGACGACCGCCGAGACCCGAGGCCTCGGCACAACGACCGCCAACGCAACGACTATCGTGGCGACCGACACGATGAAGCCTATGATGATCGTCGAGAAAGGTTCAGGGATAACCGCCGCCCTAACCGAAGGTATGACAGACATGACAAAAGGAGAAGACAATCGAATCCTGGTCGGGCACCGGGTAATGAGGTCAATAACACCAAGGCGGGAGGCAAGGGCAATTATGACTCAGCCTACTCCAAGATCCTGAAGCAAGACTGTCCGGCACACCCTGGCGTAGGACATATGATGGAGGAATGTAGGGGGTTTAAAGCCATATTCCGCAATGGCTCGAAGAAACAACGCCCCGAGGACGGACCCCCGACACGACGTGAAGGCAAAGGACCTCAAGAAGATAATGAGGATGACCAGGACCCAGGAAGGAACCCGAAACACGGCAGCTTCAGAGAAGCCGAGAAGTCCGTACGAACCATATTCGGCGGCAAGGCAATCTTAGCCGATAAAAGAATTCGCAAGCTAATGGAGCGCGCAGTCTACTCCATCGACCGAGTCGACGAGAGGATTTCAGACCCCAATTTCTTAGCCTGGTCACACCAAGAAATTTCATTCGGCGGAGCTGACCAGTGGGCGAGGGCTCCTGAACCTGGTCGTTTTCCGCTCATTGTTGACCCGACTATTGATGGGATATGATTTGAGAGGGTGTTAGTCGACGGTGGCAGCGCCCTCGACATAATGTTCAAACATGTGTTACCAGAGCTTGGCATCAAGATAAGCGACCTGGAGCCCTACGATGCCCCTTTTTGGGGGATCCTACCGTCTCAGGCTTCCCAGCCTTTGGGCCAAGTCACTTTGCCAGTCCAGTTTGGTACAAAGGAGCGCCATCGCATCTGCTACATCAACTTTATCGTGGCAGACTTCAAAGGTTCTTATCACGCACTATTAGGTCGTCCCACCCTCACAAAGTTTATGGCAATTTCACACTACACTTACCTCCTGCTAAAAATGCCATCTGAGAATGGCGTTTTAAGCATAAGGGGAAGCATCTCCACGGCTTACGAGTGCGAGAACGAAAGCTTTGCAACTGCTCAAGCCCACGACCTGTCAATCCGTATGGAGGAAACCCACGTAGATGCGGTGCGAGTGGCTCCAGAGGAGGAGTCTATCTAAGTCAAGGAAGCTAAACGTGCAGCAATCAGGAGCAAGGACTTCAAGGAGGTGGAGCTAGTCGAAGGAGATTTTAGCAAGACGGCGCGCATTGGAGTCGATCTCGACCCCAAATAGGAAAACGCGCTCGTCAGCTTCCTGAGGGAGAACGCAAGCGTCCTCGCGTGGAAACCCGCGGACATGCCCGGTGTACCTCGGGAGCTGGTCGAGCACTCCTTGGACGTTTCGAAGACCGCCAAGCCAATCAAGCAGAAGCTACGACGGTTCGCTCGCGACAAGAAGGAGGCTATTAGGGTAGAAGTCACACGGCTCTTAGCTGCCGGATTTATAAAAGAAGTGTATCATCCGGAATGGCTTGCCAACCCAGTTTTAGTTCAAAAGAAGAATAAAGAATGGAGAATGTGCGTTGATTATACCGTTCTTAACAAAATCTGCCCTAAAGACTCCTTTGCCTTACCCCGCATCGACAAACTTGTCGACTCTACGGCCGGATGTGAGCTCCTGTCTTTCCTAGATTGTTATTCTGGATACCATCAAATCTCTCTGAGAGAAGAAGATCAGCCCAAAACATCGTTCATCACAACCTTTGGGACATATTGCTACACAATGATGTCGTTCGGTCTCAAAAATGCAGAGGCCACATACCAAAGGGCGATACAAAAATGCTTAGATGAGGAGATTCGAGCAGAGCTTGTGGCAGCTTACGTCGACGACATCGTCGTAAAAACAAAGTTGGCTCCTACATTAGTAGATGATCTACGCGCAACTTTTGCGGCCCTAAACAAATTCTGATGGAAACTTAACCCCAAAAAATGTACTTTCGGGGTCCCTTCCAGCATCTTGCTAGGCAACATAGTAAGTAAAGACGGCCTAAGGCCAAATCCGGAAAAAATACAAGCCGTCCTAAAGATGAAGCCTCCAAAAAGTGTAAAAGATGTCCAGAAGTTGACAGGATGTATGGCGGCTCTAAGTCGTTACATCTCACGTCTCGGAGAAAAAGGCCTCCCATTTTTTAGGTTACTCAAAGCTTCTGAGAAGTTCGAGTGGTCCGAGGACGCTGAAGTCGCCTTTCATGAGCTTAAGCAGCTCTTAACAACACCACCCCTGCTAGCTGCACCAAGGGATGGCGAAACCCTGCTCATTTATATAGCGGCCACCGATCGGGTTGTGAGTACCGTCGTGGTCATGGAGCGAGAAGAAGAAGGACAAGCCTACAAGGTGCAACGTCCGGTCTATTACATCAGCGAAGTGCTCAACGACTCGAAATCAAGGTACCCCCAGGTGCAAAAACTGTTATATGCGATATTAATTACATCTCGCAAACTGCGGCATTATTTCGACTATTATTCCATTGCGGTGGTTACCGAGTACCCACTAGGAGATATTCTATGCAACAAGGATGCTAATGGTCGTATAATCAAATGGGCTCTGGAGCTAGCCCCCTTCTCCCTTGAGTTTCGCAGCCGTACGTCCATTAAGTCCTAGGCGCTCGTTGATTTTGTTGTTGAATGGACCGATATGACTACCCCATTCCCTCCGACCAGCAGCGAGCACTGGATAATGTACTTCGACGGATCATTGAATCTCGAAGGAGCAGGAGCCGGAATACATTTTATATCGCCTTCTGGAGAGAAGCTGAGCTATGTCCTCCGGATCCATTTCAAGGCATCCAATAATGCAGCTGAATATGAAGCCTGCTTACACGACCTTCGGATCGCGGTCGAGCTGGGAGTTAAAAGGCTAGAGGTATTCGGCGATTCTGCTCTAGTCATAAACCAAGTTAACAAAGACTGGGACGCTACCAACGAAAAGATGGACGCCTACGTCACCCAGATAAGAAAACTTGAGGGAAAATTTTATGGTTTGCAATTTCAGCATGTGGTACGTGCAGACAACCAAGCAGCTGATGCTCTCTCCAAAATAGGTTCGTCCAGGTTCCAGATCCCTCATGGCGTATTCGTCCAGGACTTAGTCAAGCCATCCATCAAACAAGAAACACCCGGGGCTGCCGACCAGTCCCCGACCGGCCAGACCGTTGCTTCCGTCCAGCTAACAGACGATGATTGGAGAGAGCAGTTTATAAGATATCTCACTAGTGCGGACGTTCCTCAAGACAAGATTGAAGCTGAGCGCCTCATTCGGCGCAGTAAGCAGTACATTTTGGTAGAAGGAAAGCTTATGCGCAAGAATGCAAAAGAAGAGCTGCTCCTGAAGTGCATTTCTCAAAAAGAAGGCATTCGAATCCTAGCAGACATCCATGTCGGCACATGTGGCAACCATGCCGCTTCCCGAACGCTGGTCGCGAAAGCATTCCGAGCAGGCTTCTATTGGCCCTGTGCCATGGCGGACGCAGAGAAGCTGGTCAAGTATTGTGAAGGATGCCAGTTTTTCGCTAAACAAATTCATGTTCCGGCACATGACCTCCAGGCCATACAAGCCTCTTGGCCTTTCTCATGCTAGGGTCTAGACATGATCGGGCCATTCAAAACAGCACCAGGCAGTTTTAGGTACGTCTATGTTATAATCGACAAGTTCTCTAAATGGATAGAATACAAGCCGTTGGTCAAACCTACAGCCCAAAAGGCAGCAGAGCTGCTAAACGATATCATTCACTGTTTCGGCCTACCCAATTGTATAATCACCGATCTCGGTTCAACCTTCACCGGCTCGGATTTCTGGGATTTTTGCGACGAAAGAAGCATAGTTGTCAAGTACGTATCTGTAGCTCACCCAAGAGCCAACGGCCAGGTGGAGCGAGCCAATGGTATGATACTCGACGCATTAAAGAAAAGGCTACATAGGGCGAACGACCAAGACCCAAAAGCTGGTCGATGGATGAAGGAATTGCTGGCAGTAGTATGGGGCCTCCGAATGCAGCCTAGCAGAAACAGGTGTCTCGCCATATTATATGGTGTTCGGCGCAGAAGCGGTTTTACGAGCAGATATCGCATTCAGATCGCCCAGAGTGGAGCAATACAACCAGGACAAATCTGACCAGGCCAGAGAGCTAGAAGTCAACTGCATTGAGGAACGAAGATTGGACTCATGCATCCGAACCGCAAAATATGTCGAGGGGTTACGAAGATACTTCAACCGAAACGTCAAAGAAAGATTCTTTGCCGTAGGAGATCTAGTCCTGAGACGAATCCAAAATACCGCCGGACTGCACAAACTCTCATCTCACTGGGAAGGCCCCTATCTTGTCAAGCAAATCACAAGACCCACTTCTTATAGGCTGAGCGACCTAAATGGGACTGATGTCCCAAATTCCTGGCATATCGACCAGCTCCGGCGCTTTTATGCATAGCTATGTGGGGATCAAAAGATATGTACTCACCTTTGTACTCCCATAGCATATTATGAATAAACATCATCTTTTTCTTGCCAAAAGTTTTTTGTTTTCATCCATCACGCGCTAACTCAGCAAACAAAATAAAGTTCCAACATACCAAGATACACCCGTAACGATTGGTTGTTTACAAAAAACTAATCTAATTCATTCATGGTTCTATGGAGCGCTGGGCTCCCCAGGCTCCTCAAACAGGTCCAGGTCCTTAACAAGAATGACGGCCGTCTCCCGGGACTCTTCATTCAGCTCAGATGCCTGGGCTTCCGAAGTATTCCGGGGAAAGCCACTTCCCAATCTCTTCATGTCAATCCCTGGATAATGGGCCCGCGTGACAGCAAGGACATAGGCAGCAACCTGCTCGCCAGCATCAGCCACAAATTTCTTCATGGCTGCCCACGATCCAGCGCACTGCTCCAGCATACCATCTGGTCGGGGCAAGAGGCCTCCGGACCGACCAGCCCCATATATGGCGTTCAGAACCGGAGTGATCCCTCGCACCATGGCGTGGCATCGCGCCTCCCAGGTCTTCACGTCTTGGCAAACCATTGCAATTTGGTTTTGCCAAGAACGGCGCCTCCCTACAACAAATCAACAATAATAACAGGTCACGGACACCCAGAAGGCAATATGCACTGAAACAAAAAGGATTCAACGGCAACCTTCAAGCTCTTTCTCCAGCTCATCCGCTCGCGTCTTCTCCCTGGCAGCCATAGCCTCGCCATCCAGTACCTTGAGCTTCTCCACAGTGACCTGCGAGGCAAGCTCTGTTCCAGCAAAGTTTGTCAAGCAGTCAAGCTCAAGTCACACAAAAAAGGGGGCATTCTGTGGCTCTCACCCTCATTTTCACGACGAAGCCGCGCGATCTCGGACGCCTGCCTCTCTGCAACTTCACGCAGCTCGACCTCAGTTTGCCGAGCATTATCAAGGTCCGCTCGGTACCGCGTGCATGATTCCTCAAGTTTTTCTTTGGCATCGAGCAAAGGGCCGACAGACTCGAAGCATTTACGGCGCTCCTCCGACAAATCTGATAACCCCTGCAAGTCAACATAAGTACCCAACATTCAAATTTGCGCGAATCGTCTTCACAGCGTCACATATTTCAGAGAATTACCTGTGCATATTTATGAAGTTGACATAGCATCCGGTCAAAGTTCTTCATCGGACGATTGTCGGTGTTTTCCTCGTGGAACACCCACTCGCCAGCTCGCTGGCGTGCCACTCTGATTATCCGCTCTGGAGATCTAGGTGTGCGAGGAATCTCCACGACATCCTCTTCGGGTGCCATGGGCACTTCTTCAGCCCCCACGGGATCTGTAGCACGCCCAACTGCGCCAACTGCATTTTCCTCCGGAGGAGGAAGCGGCGCATCCGGGGGCACTTGGGCTGAGTCAGATGGCTCACGACCATCTAGCGACCCCAGGTCGGGGGACCCCCCGCTACTTGACCTGGTCCCCTGAACGCCCGCCGATGTCGGCGGCTCACCCGCTCCTCCATCCGGCGCGCCGTCCACGAGCGTTTCCTCCCGTAGCTGCTTGGATTCCATATCTGGGGCACTGGTCGGCTCAGGGGCCCTGTCATCTTCTACAGCTTCAACCTCTGGCACGGGATCGCTGACATGAATAAAGCAAAAGAAGTCAAGAATGTGGTGATAAGCCATAAACTCGTGACGAAGGCAGCCGAATACTTACAGGTCGCAGACCCGCAGACCACCCTTCAGCTTCAGCCCCTTGGGCTTTTGCGAGGTCTGAACGGTCCTGGTCGGCTCCTCGACCCGGACGCGTTTAGACGCCGGTGGCTCTTCATCATCATCGTCGTCATCCCAGTCTCTAATGGACCCGGAGGGATTGGGAGCCGCTCCGCCCAGAATCTCCAAAGGGCCTTCAGCCCGTGTCGACGACCTCGTGGCCGCCCTCCGACCAGATGACACGCGCTTACCCGCAGCCTTCGTAGCTCGCGGGGCAGTCGCGTCCACAGCTCCCTTATCCTTTCTCGTCCTTTCACTGGCTGCTTCATCAGCTTGGGAGTGTGGAGGACGGCCGATCGGAGACCTCGTATCCACACCTTCCGGCCACTCGGCCGACAGCACGCTTGAAACATACACACTAGAGCGATCCTACAAAACATCCCAGACCAGCATCATGAACACTGCAACAGGACACAATCAGCAAAACAAATTAAGAGACAACTCACATCTTTAACAGGTCGTGCTAGGCTGAATGGTTGCGTAACCTTCTTTGGCGCTTTCCAGTCAGAGAATTGGAGCACCACGTGAACACGCCTTTCCAGCTCCTCAGATTCCAAATCTTCAGCGCGCTCACGGGTTGCGTCAGACCGACCAGCATATTCAAAGCCAGGATGCACCCTCTCCTTGCACGGCTGTACCCGACGGTGCATAAAATTGGCAGTAATCTAGATTCCATCAGAAGTTATCTCCCTCATCAAATCAAGCAACTCCTGGACCTGCTCCATGTCACTTGACGAAGGCCTCGACGACCAGGTCCAACTAGAATCAACCACCTTCCCAACGTCACAGCTTAGAGCGGGCGTCTAGCATTGCGTCATGTAGAACCATTTCTCTTGCCAGCCGCTTACATTACTCTGCAGAGGGACGTTGATGTACTCAGACGCCATCCCCTGACGCAGCAGGATGTATGCGCTACCCGCAATGCGTGAACCGTGGCTATTCTTCTTCAGTTGGAAGAAATAGCGAAACAAATTGAAATGCGGCTGTATTCCAAGAAATGCCTCACAAAGGTGGATGAAAATGGCCACAGACAAGATGCAGTTTGGCCCGAGATTGCAAAGTCCAATCCCCCAAAATTCAAGCAAACCACGGAGGAAAGCATGGCATGGCAGACCAAATCCTCTAATAAAATAATCCATGAAGACAACTATCTCATCAGCATTGGGTCAAGGATAAGTCTCACCAGTCGGCGCTCTCCAACCGCCGGTCGCCTTGTCCGGCAGAAATCCACCGGCGGCAAGACGGCCGATACTCTCCTCCGTACTCCTGGATGGAACCCATTCTTGATCCAATCTTACAGCCGTCCCCGCCGCAGTCTTTCTCGTCCTCCGCGCGATCGGTTTCGCCGGAAAATCGCAAGCTTCGCCGCCGACTCTGCGTTTCTGGATCTAGGGCTACAGTGCAAGATTCAGCGGAAGGCAAGGAAATGGGGAATGGCAACGGTCAGGGTAAGGTCTTGCTATGTGGCGCTTATCTTTATAATCTAGTGCGCGACCCTTCGGGAATTTCATCCGCTGCGAAAAAGGCTATTTGTACGATAACACTTATTACGGCCCATTTTACCGGCCCAAGAGTTAGGCCTTTTACGAATCCATAAAATTTTCTTTTTTATTAATAATAAGCACCAGTCATACTGGGGACTGGTCAGCTTCTTTGCCAGCCTTCTCAGCAAAGCTGGGGACTGGTCAGATGACCAGTTTTAGGCACACACGTGGCAGAGCTGCGTTGGCTTCATGACCAGCTCCACCAGTCATGCTGGGGACTGGTCGGCTTCTTCGCCAGCCTTCTCAGCAAAGCTGGGGACTGGTCAGATGACCAGTTACAGGCACACACGTGGCAGAGCTGCGTTGGCTTCACGACCAGCTCCACCAGTCATACTGGGGACTGGTCGGCTTCTTCGCCAGCCTTCTCAGCAAAGCTGAGGACTGATCAGATGACCAGTTTCAGGCACACACGTGGCAGAGCTGCGTTGGCTTCACGACCAGCTCCACCAGTCATACTGGGGACTGGTCGGTTTCTTCGCCAGCCTTCTCAGCAAAGCTGGGGACTGGTCGGATGACCAGTTACAGGCACACACATGGCAGAGCTGCGTTGGCTTCACGGCCAGTTCTACCAGTCATACTGGGGACTGGTCGGCTTCTTCGCCAGCCTTCTCAGCAAAGCTGGGGACTGGTCAGATGACCAATTACAGGCACACACGTGGCAGAGCTGCGTTGGCCTCACGACCAGTTCTACCAGTCATACTGGGGACTGGTCGGCTTCTTCGCCAACACCCTCAGCAAAGTTGAAGACTGTTCAAACTACCAGTTACGAAACTTACAACATAGATATTTGGAAACATCTTGACATACAGCAGTCACCAGTACAAGTACAATCAGGATGTAAAATGTTACTCTAGTACAATCAAGCTACAGTATATTGATGCATAATGCACCAAGAACTTAGTACAGTGAGACGCAGCAAAGCAGATACAGAACCTTGGGTAGACACATGAGCCTTTTCAGTTCGTCCCAAGGCGGGTCTCAGGCATCGCCCCAATGCTCAAGGAACTCCGGGCAAGACCATCACCCTCGCCGTCTTTTTGACAACTTGTGACTACGAGGTTATCTACGAGTGGTAGTCACAAGAGTTCTTCTAGGCGCACCTCTGTATCCCTCTGCTAGCGACTACTTAGAAACCATCCTAACGGATGGTCCATTCACAAGAGTTCTTCTGGACACCTCATTTATCTTATAAAAGCAAGATACCAGGGGATTTGGCCATCTCTATCAAAGATTTTGTAATATTCATCGAACTAAGGGAAGTCATATACTAAAGAAGGCGTGAGTTCTCTGCCCTTCAGGCAGGGTATTTATAGGCGGTTCCCTCCTGGTCTATAGACATTGTCTATGAATGAAAGTGACTGAGGGATCAATAATTCAACTTATGTACTGTGTCACATGTGAAGTCTGCTATTGGTGGTGGATTTGATTCTTCGCTGTGCTTCACGAAGATAACGACAAAACTTACAGTTGTGGAAAACAACAAAAGTCATAGACGTTCAGGCTCATGGACCACGATCATCACTAAGGCTGCTCATATTATGTCACGAGTTCAATAGAGTAAAGGCTACTCGATGTGACGGCGTACAGATAAAGTTGAATAAAGGTCAGGAAAGGTACACTTTAAAGAGAAGCATAGCAGTAAAAAGTTGATGTTTTTGTCTGCATTTGGTGTGGTTGTTCTGTCATGGATCTACAGTTTATTTTCTGACCTTGGCATCACATGACCGAGTCATCTATTGCCAAGCTCGGGGACTACCGTGTATACATGGCGCCTGGTCACGCATGTATATTTTTTATTTTTTACAGTTTATTTTCTGACCTTGGCATCACATGACCGAGTCATCTATTGCCAAGCTCGGGGACTACCGTGTATACATGGCGCTTGGTCGCGCATGTATATTTTTTATTCTTGCAGTTTATTTTCTGACCTTGGCATCACATGACCGAGTCATCTGTTGCCAAGCTCGGGGACTAAGTGGGCACACTTCACCTGGTCGGCGAGTATGCAGGTGAATTTCAACTTGGTTGACCTCAAGACTGGATAATAGTTGTTGTTATGTAACCATAAAGTGGGCACACTTCACCAAGACTTCCAGAAGTTGTTTTTTCTTTTTTAAGAGCACATCGCATCTTGCGGGTTCATGATATGGCAGTCAGCAGAATATAGCTTGATCGTAGATCAGATTTCGAAGTCCCGATAAAGCTGCTCGGAGATGTTGCTAAGATCTTTTTTCACCACTTCAAGATTCAATGTGCTCGGGGACTAGCTGTGGGGGGTATAGACCCAGATATCCTCATGGCTAGACTTGGTCTGCTTCATGAAGGCCGGCCCAACTCACCGCGAAGGATCATGACGTTAAGGCCCAGCTGGTCGGGCAAGCGGCCCAGCTGGTCAGATGACGGCACGGGAGCCTTCTCGGACAAGGAAGCGTAGTCGGTTAGGAAAGATATCGTGTTCTCCATGATATGAGATTGTAATCGACTAGGTTTCCTTATTCTATCATGAGATCCGATCTACTAGGATCTGTAACCCTGCTCCCCGTAGCTATATAAGGCGAGCAGGGACCCCCTCTCGAAAACACGTTCATCAATATACAGAGTAGACAACTCGACGCAGGACGTAGGGTGTTACGCTGAACTCGGCGGCCCGAACCTGGATAAACCCTCGTGTTCATCTAGTTTCGTCCCTGTGTCACGTCCGGATCGTCGTTCCACGCGCCTTCCCCGCTAATCTACCACCTCGGGCATGCCCCTAGGTGGGCTATCGACAATATTTCGTCGATAGGTATGTTTTACCTTACTCTTTATGTTCAGTTCTTAAATTCTATATCATGTTATATGCTTGCCTAAGTAACCATTCCATGAATAAAATTGATAAAATCTGCTTAAAAATGTTGGAACCTGAATAAAAAATAGAATATGCCATACAAATGCTATTGTTATAGTTAGAATAATTGGTCTTATCTAAGTTGTAGCTTTTGTCGGTTGCACATGCTTTAACTGAAATCATGCTTAGTGAATAAAGTTAGTAAGAAATGGAGTAATTCTTTAAACTTGCTAAAGTGAAATTAGGACCTAATTTGGAGGATTTCTTTTAAAAATCATGAAAACCTTGCTAAAAGTTCCTCCTGGATTTTATCAGATCCCACCACTAGCCAAATATTTGTTAGTCAAAACCACAAAGAGCTTTGTCTATGTTGAGTTTTGTTAGACCTCATAGATCTTAGTAGAGAAGCTTATCATATCTTTTGATCAAGATAACACACCCACCATATTGCTTACTATCCACTTTGGAAGTTTGCAACCACCAAATAAATTGCTCATTCTCTACACTGGAGATATGCAATACCTTGCCAAATGAACCATTGCTAGCCTTATGCTATTCCTACACTGGGAATAAGCATTTCTCTCCCTTTCCCTACTCATTTCAAAAATACTTTCCTATAGATAATCTGGGGAAATCTAGAGCTAAAAAAAAGTGAGCAAAGTAGCTCAAGAAAGGACTATGTCCTAAGAAAATTTGAGCAAAGTAGCTCAAAAGAGGACTATGTCCTAGAAAATGTGAGGACACATTTTTGTCTACTCACAATGTATCCAAAAAAAGAGAAAAAAAAGAGAGAAGTTGTCATTAGCTCTAGACCCCAGAAATTAACTAGGAAGGATTAAGAAATATTTCTATACACATCCACATAGCCACACATGCACATCTTGATCAATTTTTATGATTTGCTGCTCCTTATAATCTGAGTGTCTAGCTTAGTAATAAATACTGTGCAATTTTCTCATGATTCTTAGCCTACCTATAACTCCACATATCATTCTTTAGAAGTAGGAAGGCTACTCTTTGGCCTTAGTGAGTTTTTTAACACCATTGAGTGATTGAGTGAATCTTGGAGGACTTAAGCAAATTGTTATCTTTTGAAAACCTTGAAAAACCTCCAGACAAAATCCTAGTCAAACCTAAGGAAGATAAAAGTTTCCTATCTACTACTTTATTTCACTCTTGCATGTTTGAAGTGCAAAGATATAAGCCCCACATTGCTATGATTAATGATATATACTAAGTTATTTCTCACTATACAATATGCACCTGTATACATCTTAAGTTGCTATCTATTTCATGCTCAATGCTTAAACCGCATTGTTACTCGAGGACGAGCAACATGTTAGCTTGGGGGAGCTTGTTGATGGTCCTTAAACACCTGTTTTACCATCAACATGTTACCCTAAAATTCACCAAAAAGGCATGAAATGTAGTCTAATAGGTTTCAAACTAACCGAATTCCACATGTCCATAGATTTTGATTTGAATGCAGGATTTGAACCAAATTTGGATATTTGAACCACCAAAGGCCAAGCCCACTCAGCAAGGCCCAATTGAGCCTCAGGGGGTGGCACCCGCCACATGGGTTGGCCCAAGTCCACTCCCTGCCACGTCACCGATCCGTGTGACCTCCCCAAGGCCAAATCTTGGCCCTTGGTCACTAGGTCAGTGGCATCGGACGGCTCAGGAGGGGAGTGGCGTGGATCATGACCGAATGGCGGTTATTTGGACATGCAACCGACCTTGGAACCGCCTCTCTGGAGCTCCTGGATGCCATTGAAGCAATGACGTTGCATCCAACGGTGAGGGGGGTGGCGGCCGCCACCTAGGGCTGGCGCCCGCCACTAGGGTTTGCCCTAGGTCGGTTGGCTGCCCCCTATAAGTACCCCCCTCACTCCTCAAGACTATAAATACCCCCCCTGGTGGCGCCACTTCAACAACAACACAACAACAAGCCAAGCCAAGAAGCAAGCAAGCAAGAGGCAAGAGAAGCAAGTGAGAGCTCAGAGAGCTTAGGCAAGTAGGTTAGCTAGTAGAGAGAGTATAGCTCTAGTGCCCTCGCTACAGCGTGGCTCTTAGTTTAGCACAACTCAGCCCTGACCAGTGGTATAGTAGCGTAGAGCTTGCTAGGAGAGAAGCGGGTGCGAGTGACTGGCATCAGAGGTCGGTTGATTTCCCGGCGTCTCTATTCTGGTTTGCTCTCTTGTATCTCAGGTACATTTATCTTCCAGTATTTCTTTAGTATTACTTTTAGTATTACTTTCAGTACTACTTTATCAAGTGCCTTGAGTGTGACCTAGCTATCCTACAGTTCAATTCACTTAGCCATAGTAGTTAATCTCTAGTGTGCTTAGTGATTGATCTTTGCCAATAGGTTGCTTAGTTAGTTTAGTGTTTATCTTATTAAGTCAAGTATTTGCTCTGACGTCCGCAACGGTGTCTCTATTCAAAGCTAGGGTAGAGATAGTTACAATATAATTAAGCGTGGTGCTTAGTTATAGACTTACCTTCAGATACGGCTGGACCCCCAGATAGCTGTGGTAGCAAGCAGGTGGTGACAGCCCTGTGCGCCTTGAATTCCACCACGTAGTTGGCCCAGTTTAACAGTAAGGCTCGTTGTGCTAGCGTTCAACCTAAGTCAGTGGTAAAGGCTAGTACGCCTCGGTACTTGACAAGATAGGAATAAAACTATACTTAACTAGGTTGCTTTATTGACATTTGCCTATCCTGCTTCATAGTTATCTTGCTTCGTAGTTATCTTGCTTCGTAGTTATCTAGGAGTAGTTAGTAGTTATTAGTTAGTTACCCTTAGTTACCCCCCTATCTATCTAGTTATCCACCTTACCTTACCATCGATTTCATCCTTACCTATGCACCCATATATTCTTTCTAGCCTTTCATCTTCTCTCTTCTCCTCTCCCCTTTTCCCTTTTCTCTTTTCTTCGACTCTCATCCCCTCCTTGACTCGACTCATACACCACCCTAGCCTTCCCTTGGGATCAAATAAATGGACACCTGGTACTCCCAGGCGAAGTGCTACTACGATAGTTCTGTGCGCTTGCAGAATCTCCTCCTGGTAGATTGCATTCTCTCTAGCTAGCTCCTACTAGTGTCGGGATTGACAACCCCATTTGACATTAGTAGATAGCTGCTTTAGCTTCACTCCTTTAGGTATAGTCACTGGACTTGCTACAAGCATTTCTGACGTCGTTGCCAGGAATAGATTCCATAGTCTACTCCTAGTAACGATGTTGGCAAGTATCAACAAGCATTTCTGGGCCGTTACCGGGGATTGTTGCCTAGCGCTATCTTTAGTGAAGCTAAGAACTACCAACAGTTGATATGTCTCTAGTTCTGAGTCATTCACTTGCTTGGTATGTTCATAATCTGAGATAAAACCCAAACCAAGTTTTAAGTGAATTGAAAAGATCGAGATGGGATTGCTTGTCAGCACATCACGGTATCGAGACTGTTTCTCATTGCACATTGAGTTAAACTTGAGCCATGTAGTGTATGACCGAAACCGACTCTTTAAGCTTCTGATTGCATTTTGCATAGGCTTATAACTACTAGGGATGTGTTCATCTATGACGCTACCGTTTCGTCACGGAAGAGACCACAATCGTCATAGAGTATATTCTATGACGAAGTTGTGACGAAAAGATATTCGTCATGGAACGAGCGTCATAGATTGCCAACAGTGACGAAAAGCGTATTTTCGTCATAGAAGTGTTGTCATTCAATGACGAAACACTCATCGTCATTGAAGTGAATTTATTCAATCGGCCATGATTTCGTCATAACATGTCCATCCGTTAGGCTGTCAAACGGCGTTTGCCACACTGGCTGCTGACATGGCCGCCACGTGGCTGCTGACATGGCGGCCACGTGGCTGCTGAGGTGGCCACCACGTGGCTGCTGACGTGGCTGCCACTTGGCTGCTGACCTCTGATATCCACGTGGCTGCTGACGTGGTTGAAACTTGGCTGCTGACCTCTGATATCCACGTGGCGGGGTCTGGTTAGTCCACGTGTCTGGCTCAGATTGCTTCTCATTTTCGTCGCAAATGAAAAAATAAATTCGTCACAGAATTATCTATAGCATTGTCACTGAATGAAAAACATCATCAATGTGCTCATGCTGTTTTCAGTTCAAAATACAAATAATATTGAATTCACCAAAAGATTGCATAAAATTAAAGATCCACTATGCATAACTTAATCATCAGTACTAGACTCGGTTCACATAACTCACTTGACATTACTAGCAACATAAGTGCATAAAATCAGTTCACTAGAAACTTTGTTGAAATACTAAATAGTTTGAAACCACCAGCAACAAGTCTTTGCACAAACAAAATGAACAGCATGGCAACCACCATGAGCGACAAGTTTCTGGTCAGTCCTACTACCAGCAGCTATGAGCAGCGCTCATGTCGAAGAAGTGTTGAGGGACAAGATACGCTTGAGCAGCGCATTGTTCTCCTCCATTGCCTTGTTGTTTCTCTTTGTCAGCTCCTTCATCTCCTCCATCTTCTTCTGTGTCCTCACCAGCCTTTCCTCAGCTTCTTCACTTCTCTTTTTCAGATCATCGAGTTCAGCTTGTACAACAGCCTTAGCTTCAGCTGCTAGTTGTTCCCGAAGTTCGTTTTCATTTGATGCCGATGTTGTGGAGGATGGCACTGGTTTGATGCCAACACTCTTGAGGAAAATGTTGGAGCTGTTCTTAGAGAGCACCTCTGACACAACCTGCACACTGGACACTCTTGTCTCACCTTCACTAACAGGTTGTGCCCTCAAAGCTTCCATATTATCCTGAAACACCAATTGCCCATCATCAGTTGATAATTATTGCATGAATCTGAGGACGAATATCACACAAGAAGTATTTGAAAGAATATAATCAACAAGAGACAGGTACTCAACATAGTGTGGCAATGCTAGAGTCAGGTAAATATACAAGATTGGAAGAAATCTAGGAGGCAAGTGCTATAAGTCACTTTAGCCTAGTAGGACTATTCTAGAAATGCATATTTCAAGAGTAGGACTGTTCTGGATATCCAAAATAAGTAGTTGAAACTTGTTCTGAAAACTGGCATTGCCGCTGGACTGTGCCGCTATCAGTAGGATACTGTTCAACATAATCAATACACTATGTTGCTATTAAAGTGTCAGTTGGTTGTTTAACCAAACACATAGTATGGTCCAAGTCCAATCAGGTTTGAACTACTACTTTTCTTTCCTGCAATAAGTTCCTTGACTGAATGAAAAGAGGAAAATCTTAATATCTTAGGAAAAGGAAACTATTGAAGTTTCAGAAGTGGAAGACAGATGGCTGTGCACATGTAACACTGACAATCTCTAGAATGGAATACAGATAGACAATAGGTTAGGGTTGGGTACTCGGTTGGACATAGCAGGAAGGGATGAGAAGCGGCTCGCACCATTGGATTACGGACAAAAAGCCATTATTTGACAGAAAGAATTAGTGATTTTCCTACCTCTCCTGTCATGATGAACAAAATGCACACTATAGTTCTTAATGGACAACTGCACATGTCAGGACTTACAATTGCTTGTCTTGCTAGTTCACTCAGACCATGTTTGGAGCTAGTATGGCAGGTCTTGAAGGCCTCCACCACATCAAGTTCTTCATTTTGTTCTGTGCTGGGTTCTGCATTGTTCCTGTGTTGCTTTTGTTTCATAGAGAATCAATTACAGCAAAGTTTTATCAGTCTTATGATACAAAGTCAGTGTTATGTAGAGAATGAATTACTTACATATGCATGTAAGTGTGCCACATAGCTGCGAGAACCAGTAGTCTGATGATACTTGACTCTACTGCGATTATTCTTGTTTTTTCACTTGTTTCCTAAAAGAGAATGGACATGTGAGATGAGATCATAGGTTTGAATATGAGAAGATCCATTGGAAACTGAATGAGAAAGAGTATTTATTGCAAGATACCCATACCATGTTCTTTGGATTAGTCCACTTTGCAACCAGTGCCTGCCACTCTAGATCAGACATGCATGAAACTGGAGAAGTTGTCGGAATTTCATTTGTAGGTACACCATTGAAGTACTTCCTCTTCAGCCGATAACGCATTTGTCGCACCCAGAGCGCAGCATATCGGTGCAAGCTTCCTTTGTTGGCTTGTCCTTTTCGTTAATGGCCAAGCACCCCTAGACATATGACAACTAGTTAGTCAATTCAGGTTAAGAAGATATTCAAGTCAACCATAGAAACAGTAATGGACTTACAGAGAGCTTTCCCACAAATGCTTTGTAATATTTGTCGTCTCTCTTGTACAACTTCCAATGAGATAGGATAGGAACCTTATCCCGAATGATGACACCAGACTCAGATGCAAACTTGGCTGCCTGTAAAGGTCGGTGAGGCTTTCTTCTGCCTTCAGCAATAGCTATGGGCAGCCTCCTTCCCATTGCTTTTGTCATCCTGTCCAGCTGTGCTCCCTTGGTGGGTGGCCTGGGTCCCCTTGGGGCTCGATGTGCAGGAGCTACAAAACAGAATTTGCATTTCAATGCCTTAGTTTGATGCAAATCAGCCATAGAGATGACATATTGGAATGACAAATAAACTATAACTTGCCTTCAGGGTCTTCCTCTCCATTGTCTTCTTCATGACATGTACTGCCTTGAGCAGCACCTCCACTTTCTTCCTCTGCAGGTGTAGTGTCCTGAACACCAGATCCATTGCTCTCTTCTGCAGCTGAATACCTTTGTGCTATTTCTTCTTCATTCTGCCCATATGTTGCTGAAGGGTGAGGCCTTTTTGATCTTGGTTCAGATTCAGAAGGTTGAGCCCTCACTCTCTTACTAGCCCTAACTCCTGGCCCCATGTTGTGACCTGTCTTCTTCTTCTTTGTAGGTTGGACTATCGGACTAAACCCAGGAGGATACTGTTGGGGAAAAAATCAAGTAAGTCTCATACAAATCCATGTGTATACATAGTATTTGATATCATGAAATAACAGTTCTATATTAGTAATCCAGAAGCATAGCCAAAAGCAGTATCATATATGCAACTTGAACATTTCAAAATAGTAGTCTAGTATGACTGTACTAGATTGGTACAAGCACAGCATTCAAGTTTGTGTTGTTCAATTGTCACATAGTAACATATTAAGCACATATCAGATTAAAATCATTCAAATGCAATGCCTCGATTCAGTACTTAGAAGATAGAAGAAGCACCTTGGTTGCTACGGGTATTGGCTGGTCATCAGAATTAGTGTCATCATCATCATCACTATCTCCTTGATCATCATCATCATCGAGGAGATACTCTGATGAATCCGAATCTTCAGTATTTGATTTCTTTTTAGCTATTTTTTTCCTCTTGTTTGATGCAGATTCAGGTATAGAATTTTTAAGATCATTTGCTAATTTTTTGAGTCCCAGTTGTTCCATCTTCTTGTGAAGCTCGGCCACGCGAGAATCCCGTCTTGTCTCATAATCAGTTTTGGGAGGTTCTTACAAGAACAAGGAAATTATGTGCATTAGAAAACCAATAGGACTGAACTAATAACTAAGAGGTACTGATACTAAATGCTCGACAGATTAAGAAGATGGGCTATAGGAACACCTGATGGGCTAGTCATTTGTACAGATGCATGTAAATGACAAATTAAGAAGGTGGTATAGATGTGAGTTTTAATGCGCAAATTAAGAAGATGAATTAACCCTGCTCCTACATGAATTAGTTGATGGGTTAAGGGAGTTGATCTTGGATAAGGCACTCTTGATACTGTAAATTGTAGTGGGATATCTCCAATGTCATTACCATTATGCTGGAAAAGGCACTCTTGATATGTAAGTGTAACTCTGAACTGGGTATGTCAACAAAAGTTGTGACAATTGTGACAAAGTTGTGAATTAACATATTGTAGGTGACATGTTTGTGTTCTCTGCTGAAACTTGATTCAGCAGTTAATTTCCAAGGTAGTTCTCTAGGTATATCCTATTGGAGATTTCAGGCAATCAGTGGTGGAGCGTGCCTGCATGCATAGCGGGTGCCAATCTAAAACTCCATGGCTACAGTAATGACTAATGACCAAAGTAGTATAGAAATGTTGTGGAAACATCTTTGTTTTTTTCAAGTTTCATGTAAAACTAAACTAATAACTGCAATGACAAGTTGAAGTAGTATAGATTTTTGCAATTTAGCATCTGTTCATATTAATGCATTAGTGTTATTGACAGTGCAGACAATTACTTCTACTTTTTTTTCAGGAAATGGTCTATTACCATGTTACATAATGTTTGCCTATAAACAATTTCTACTTGGTAGTTGAATTTGCCAATCAGTTAATGTAAACAGATAGCCTGCTATGTTGTTTGTTAACATTTACTGCCATACCTTTGCGAAACCTCCGTCTGGTCACCCCTCCCTGGACTGCTAGGTCCTCTCCATGAACCTGTTGTGTTGTTTGTTCTGTAGCCACCGAAAAGGCAACATGGATGCATGAGTGGCAGCAGCAAAAATCCAGTACATCAACAAAATTCAGAAAAAAGCTTTTTGCCTACCTTGTTCTTGTTCTGCAGATCTGTTGCTTCCTTGATTCCTTGTACACAACATTCCGCTTGTGGCTTAGCTGCGGATGTAGACTAGGTGGTTGGCGGCAGTGATCATCGAAGGGGAAGAAGACTTGTTGAGGCGAAGCCTAGTCGACGGGGAAGTAGTTCCAATGCGGCGGCGACCCACAATCCGGCGGTCTCTAGGGTTAGGTTGGGGCGAGATTGCGGTGGATGGGCCGAGAAGCTGTTGTAAGTTGGATGGAGGGTGATGGCGGCGATTGATGGCGGCGGCAGTGCAACTCGCTGGAGAGCAAGGAGGTCGTCGATGGCGGAAGTGTCCCGGCTGCGGCGGCTAGGTTTGGAGAAATGGGGAGGGGGAGAGAGGATGAGACGGGGAAGAGGAGGACTGGCTGAGGGGTGGACAAGTTAGTGGGTCAAGTGCATAAATAAATCTATTTTTTAGCGCGGATAATTTTTAGGAGCGAATTTATTTGGCGCACCCCGAAAGGTTGCGGTCGCCTATTCATGACACTGTTTAATTTGTTAAGTAAGTTTACACCCAAGATACTATCAAAGTTTCTTGAATAGCGCAATGGAAAGGCTTCTATGTTTTGAGCCTGAGCTCTTCGGTTCGAACCCGATGGTGGCCATTTTTTGCTAACATTTTTTTGTTTTTTATTTCTTTGATTTGTCTATATTCATTACTGTGGCCAGATTTTAAATTAGTATAATATTGCTTCATGATTGACCTTAATTATTTTGACAATTATGCTTCACTATCGAAATAGTAGTACGAAATAGTAGTACGATACATCTTGTACAAGCACGAACAACTCTCACTTAGCTATGAGATTATATGATACACATGTATGCCTTTGCGAGGATGTGCATGAACACTTTCTCAAAATTAATTCAAACTTTTTTGTCAACATCATATACCAAAGTGCCCGTCTATGCAAGTTTGTATAATTTGTTAGCTATCTTAGCGTTTTTTAACAAGTATGCTTTATTATCGAACAAAAAAATACAATAATATGGAAACTTGGTTAGAAAATTTCAAAGATATAAGCACCAACAACTCTCACTTAGCTATGAGATTATATTAATTAAAAATGTGGTACAAAATGAACATAGAGAAATAAAAAAATGGTGGAAAAACAAAAAAAATAGCTCCCATATTGGGCTCGAACCCAGGAGCTATAGGAGATACTCAGTGTGCCCTACCATTGCGTTACTCGAGTGTGTTCGTTATATGTGTACCACCGTTTTACTTAAACTAAATCCAAAGCGGCACCAAGTATTAAGAGGCCGTAGGGTTACCTTCTCACATACCTCTACTTCGACAGATTGCCGCCGCCGCCCCAAGATCCGCCGCCGGCTACCACGGACGCAGACATCATCTCCCAACGCTCGCTCCTCGACGTTGGCGCCCCTAGCCTCGGCGGCTATCCGCACTCCGCGGTCCGACCACCGTGACGGTCGCCGCCCGCCGGCCAGTGGCTCACTGCCGCTTGCCAAGCACCCCAGCCCCCAGCGGCGCAGGCAGTCAGGCACGACTGCATGAGGCAGCAGGTGCCGAACTGCCCACTGCCCAGCACCCAGAGCAGCGCTGCAGGCCGGCAGTGCTCCTCACCCCTCAAGCATTCAGGCCTCAGGTTTGATTTTGCTTTTACAATTTCGTAATTTCAATTTTACAAGTGTATTGTTCACCCCTCAAGCATTACAAGTGTATTGTTGAATGTAGCACAATGTCTCGAAACTAACTGATAACATGATAACAGCAAAATCCTAAGGCCTGGAAACTAAAGCAAATTCTTATGGTTTGACAGAATTTATATTCGAGGGACTCATGCATTGGCCACTCAGATTGCCTTCCTGTGTCAGAACTAATATCACAACCCTCAATTTCGCCATTGACCCTGCTGCTAGGTTTGTAGAAATTGTAGATACATTGATTTGGATTATTTTGTTTCTCTCTGACATTTATTTACTGTGTTGGTTATGTCCACTCTGTATGCAGCTGTGGAATGAATGGATTCCTATTGTTTATCTGGTAGGAACTAGTATAGCATCACCCAGAACAGAGTTTTGTAATCATCTTATCATCTAAAGGCATATTGTAAACTAAAAGGCAGTCTTAAATCTGCTAGCACTATATTTATTATTCTTTCTAATTATTTTTCAGGAATAATTCCTATTTTAATCCTCAGTGTGACAAACACATCCCAAAGCCTCTAGTGGAGGTCATCATACATAGCATAGAGCCACTTCTGTTTTTTCTCACTCCTGAGTCCATTTATTTCACTATTTACCTATCGGCTTTAATTATGCTAGTTACTTCTCTACTTTAACCATTTTTGGAAGTGTTATGTCCACCCTGTCCTATGAATGTTGACCTTACATGGCTTTCATTTTTAAAATTTCAGAGAAAGCAAGAATGGAGGCCCAAGTAAAGGCTGCTGAAGACTGTTGATGAAGAAGACTATTCATGCTGTTCTCCTTGCGTGTAGATGAAGAAGACTGTTGATATTGACAACAGCGACTTTCTGAAGGACCTGGAGGCACTTGGCCTATTCATAAAGAAAGATGTTGAGGAAGAGGTGGAACATGAAATGGAGGACAGCGTGTCAACCTCCCAGAATGTTGATGTCCAGGAAGGAGAGATCAGCTGTTGTCAATAGTTGTACCTCTATTCGAACTGTGAACCTGAGATTCTATGATTATGTGCGTGCTATGTAACCTATTCCACCACTGTGCAACATCATAAGTGGTTGACTATTGGCTTATTTGTGTAGGTGTAGCTATTGGTTGTGTTCTGACAGGGTTTCAGAGAAAGTGTGTGGAGGTGTAGCTATTGGTTGTCTTCAGAGAGGGTTATTGCAGTAGTGTGTGTAGGTGTAGATGTACAATGTAACATGTGGCAAGCATTCAGTTGGTTTTGATGTTTCCTAGCTGATGTATGAGGATACCTAATATCTGTTAATATAATTCAGATTGGAAATTCAGTTTGTTCCCTTATTTTAATACAATGCTATTTGCAAATTGCAATCTTGGTGATAACCATCTATAGTGTTGTTGCTTCAAATGATCAAACTAAACAATGTCTAGTGTATGGGAAATGTAAATGACATCACAAGGAAATATGTCATCATAGGCACCACAATTAACATCTAGGTCTCCTTAAGACGCCACCACGCTGTTGACTGCCATTAAAGGCATCTACATGACACATAGTTGACAGCCATCACAGGAATATATAAATGAAATTAGACAAAGCCAAAAAAAATAAAGAAATAATATGGGCAAGTGTCACTACTCCATACTAGAAATCATCATCTTCATCATCTAGGGCCATGTCATCATTGTAATCATTGCCACCATCACTACAGTACTGCAGTACTGTGTCATCTTCCTCCTCATCCTCAGTCTCTTCATGGATGATAGGTTGCTTCTTGCTTCTTATAAGGTCTTCTAAATTTCCTTCAATTATAGTGGCTTCTCCACCTTGAATGTTGTGCCTAACCTCATTATCATCGTCTGCTTGCACTACATGTTTAGTATCTGAACAATAATCATCCTGATGCACATCATGACTGGCCTCATCTTTTTCAGCCACATCGTGAATATTCCTATGTTCAAATTTTTGCACAACTCGCCAATCTTTACCTAAAGATGTGTCTTGCAGATAAAAAATCTTTTTCGATTGAGTTGCTAAGATGAAAGGATCAGTCTTGTACCACAATGACTGCACATTGATCGATTTGAAATGTACGTCATCGCGAAGGCCTGTCGTCTTGCCTTCTTGTTTGAACCAATCACATCGAAATATAACCACCGTCCGTCGGGCTTGAAGATTCAAGTTATATTCCAACTCAATTACCTCTTTAAGGACACCATAAAAATCTATGTCACATTATGTCAACCTTGTGTCATTACACCACTATTTTGTGTCTGCAGGAACTTCTCACGATCCACAGTGCTATACCGCACGCCATTAACCTTGCAAGCTGCACAAGTCTTAACTCGTAGCTCTGGGCCACATGACAGTGCCCATAGTCCTTCGCTAATCAATTCTGGATTCTCTTTGCGTTTGTTCTCAATCTGATGCAGCGAAAGCAGCTCAATAATTACATTTGTATAGTAATGCATTTACTAAACCTGGAAACATAAAGTGTACTGACTTACATGGCACCTAAACCACTTTGCAAATCCTTGTTCAACCATTCTATCAATATCCAGTGCACCTTGCAGTAGTAGCTCGTCCCTATACAATCTGCAGGGCAAAGTTTAGCCATAAGATTATTTTAAAAATTAACAAAAAAACCTAAATCTCAAAAAAATAAGCGATACTTACTCAATATATTCCTCAACTTCATCACAATTATTTAGCACATACCAAACTAACTTATTGAGGACAACATCATCAATGTACTGGCTCCTATTAGATCCAACAAGAGTAACACCATGTTTAAAAACTGAGATGTCATCAGGCAATGGCATCTCTCCACCAGTGCCATCATCCTGGTTAAATCTATTCTCAATATCCTCCATGTACCTAGAACAAAAAGTCAAGGTGTCACTTGCCATATATGCCTCGGCAATCGATCCTTCTGGCCTAGCCCTATTCCTTACAAAATTCTTCAAAGTGCCTAGCCGCCTTTCTATTGGGTACATCCATCCATACTGAACAGGTCCTCTCAGCAGTGCCTCATCAGGAAGATGGACAACCAAGTGCACCATGCTCTTAGGCCTGCAGGTATGATTCTCTGTAGGAGTATGTGGCAAGAATGTGTTTTCAGCTTCCGCTGCACCTTTGAACCATCTTCACTTATGTATCTTGCAAGGTTAGTTGCATATCCATCAGGAATCTTGATACCTTTGAGAAACTTGCAAAACTCAATTTTCTGATTGTTCCCCAACACATACGGAGCAGGTGGAGTAGTAACTGATTCTGTTGTAAGTGCAATTCAGGTCTTATGCCCATATCATGCAAATCTAGCCTAGCATTGGTTGTGTCCTTGGTCTTCCCCTGTACATTGAGCAATGTTCCAAGAATGTTTTTGCATATGTTTTTCTCTATGTGCATCACATCGAGATTATGTGGAAGTTTCAAATGTTTCCAATACGGCAATCTCCACAACCCAACTTTGCGGCTCTAAATCCTTGGACCCTCATTGCCCTTCCTTTTATTTCCAATAATTTCAGGATGCTTCCCTGGCCTGACATCTTTCACCTTCTCTAGCTCCTCTATGACCTCCTCCAAAGTGAACTTGCCTGGTGGATCTTTATTTTCACGCTTTCCATCGAAAGCCAAGCTTCTCCGCCATGCATGTGTCCGTCGAAGGTAACGATGATGTCCAATGTAACATAGCTTATTCCTTATATCCCGAGACAACGGATCCTTGTCGCAATGAATACATGCATAATACCCTTTTGTTGTTCGCCCTGATAACGTGCTCAACGCGGGAAAATCATGTATACACCACAACACGGGAGCACGAAGGTCAAACTTCCAACCAGTACATGCATCCAAGGTACTGACACCCTTCCATAGTTCAAGCAGTTCTTCAATAAGGGGCTCAAGGAACAAATCAAAATCCTTTCCTGGAGATTTTGGACCTGGGATGAGTAAAGACATAAAATAGTTTGCTGGATTCACACACTCCCATGGTGCGAGATTGAGCGGAGTCAGAAGCACTGGCCACATACTGTACTGGGTACTCATGTTGCCAAATGGATTGAATCCATCAGTAGCTAAGGCAAGCCTTAGGTTCCTCGGATCAGCTGCAAATGTCGGTTCCCTCCTGTCAAACTCATTCCATGCTTCCCCATCAGCCGGATGGCTCATTACATTATCGAATGGTCTCCTCATTTTCTTGTGCCATTGTGTTTCCTCAGAAGTTTTCTTTGAAGCAAAAATTCTTTTCAACCTTGGCAAAAGAGGAAAATGCCTTAATACCTTGTGTGGAACCCGCTTGGTCCTTGTTTCATCCTGCCATCTAGACGTCTTGCATACTGGGCACACATTGTCTTTTTCATATTTCTTCCAAAATAACACACAATTGTTCTTGCACACATGAATGTTATTGAATGCAAGCCCCAGTTCTCCAAGATATTTCTTGGCCTCATCATATGATTTTGGCAACTCACTCTGAGGGAATCCAGATGACAACAACTTCATTATTGTCGAAAATGTTGTATTGTTGATTCGATAACGAGACTTGATATACAACATCCTCACCCGAAAAGAGAACTTTGAATGGCTAGATCCTGAGCTAAGTGACTTCTTCGCATCTTCAAGAACTCTTGCAAACCTTGGTTGTTCCCCATCAGCCTCTGCCGCAGCATACAGATCCCCTATCAACTCTGGTACTCTGTGATCCTCGTCATAATCATCATCAGGCACATCCACATGTATCCCAAAGTCATGATCACTCTCTTCAATCTCCTGCTCCACATTCTCAACTACTACAACATCTATCGATTCCCCATGGTGAATCCACCTCGTGTATGTAGCTGACATTCTATAAATGTGTATATGATCACTTACATCATCCTGAGGCCGCATACTCTGATTAAGACATTTGCGGCACGGACAAAGTATCTGGCTGTCTTCGGGGTATCTTACGCTAACAAATTTCATGAACTCTTCAACTCCTTTCGTATATGCAGCTGTGAATTGTGTCCCATAAATCCAGCTTCTATCCATCTGTTTCGACAATACAATTTGTACAAAAATTAATACACAAATTATAGTTAATTCAACAAAATTCAAAAACACATGAAACAAACCTGGTACTCTGGCGGCGCTACTCGTGCCGCCGCTGCTCAGTCCACGCGCAACGCAGCTACACGGCACTACTCTGCTCGTATGCCCTGCACTGCTAGTGGACCACTTGGTGCTCTCCACGCCCCACCCTCGCCGGCGTTGCTGCTCAGTCCCACACGCGCGCCACCGGTGCCCCAGCGCCACTGCTCAGTCGCACGCCGGAACGCTGGTGCTCAGTCGCACGCGGAACGCCGCTGCCCGGGCTGATGCTCACCTTGGCCGTCGCCGCTTCTCTGATGGTGACCAACAGCTGCCGAGGACGCCTCTAGGGTCGATCGCGACGTCTAGGCCAGGCGTCGATCGCGAAGTCCAGGCGATCATGGGTACATGGCCCATTAAGTCCGAATTCAATTCAATATTCAATTATCGTATTGTAAGTGAACAAATAAAAGAACATGAACAACAAACACCAAACGGTCGGCTGGTCTAGTGGTAACGCACCTCTCTACCAAGCAGCAGGTCGCGGGTTCAAAGCTCCCTTGGAGCAAATTTTTTTGCCGAATAAAAAAACAAGGGGAAATCTGTTGTGACCGCTTCGGACCCGCATGGCCACATCATCGAGGTGGGACAACGCCACCATGTCACCGGGGTGGGACCACGCCTCCACGTCATCGAGGTGTGTGGGACCTGCTGTTCGACCGCTGGTGGCACCGCGCCACCATGTCATCGAGGTGGGACCGTGCAGCCACATCATCGAGGTGTGGGACCCGCTATTCGACCGATGGTGGGACCGCATGACGTCATCGAGGGGGACCGCGCCGACACGTCATCAAGCTGGGACCCAATGTTGGACCGCTGGTGGGACCATGGCGCAAGTACTCGAGTTGGTAAACGAACAAAACAATCAATGATGATTTAACTTTATTCTTTTATGACAATACCAGTATTTTCGTCATTATTTGTCATGCCAAAGCTGCGTCACTTGTGGCCTATGACGAAGGTATACGTTTCGTCATAGAAAGCTCACATTCTGTGACAAAAAACATAAACGTCGCGAGTCAATCGTCTTAGATGAACACATCCCTAGTAGTGTTAGCTCGGTTGAAAAGTTAGGCAATGACAAGCTTTCAACCTCTCGCAGTCACATGCTGAATTCTGAACTTGTGTAATTTCACCGCTGCAAACTCCGATTAAAATTTGAAATCACAAGTATATGTTTCATTTTGCAGCATGATGATTGAACTTTGCTAGGGGTAGTTCACCTTGTATACATGTTTAGCACTTGTTTGACTTCCTGTCTATACATGTTTAGTGCTATCTTGATGGTGAATACCTTTTTGGCTAAAAACTGTTCACTTTGCTCATATGTTCGTATTTCGTATTTGGTGATCAGTTTGAGCCTTTGCTAGCATGTTATGGATGTTGTTGAGTCATCGGATCAGCACTTTGTAGAGCATCTTTTCATTCTATTGACTATATTCCTGAAGCTGCTAACTTGCATTTTTGACTCATATGCATTTTGGAAGGGGGAGAAATTTGCTTGATAGTGCATTATCAACTAAGGGGGAGAAATTTTGACAAATCATGCATGTCCTGGTTGTATGCACTATTTGAGGGGGAGCTTGCTCATGTCTTGGTTGTATGCACTATTTGAGGGGGAGCTTGCTCGTTCGGTGAACTTTTAAATTTTCCAATTGGTTCGAAGCGTTTTTGATAGCTCAATTGGTTCGGAGCATCTTTGATGGCTAGTTGTGTTGAGCCTTTGCCTCTTTCTGGAGGGACTAGCGGACGCTTTTCAGATTTTCAATTGGTTTCAAGCTCTTCTATTCAGTTGGTAACAGTTGATATCGAGCTTTTCTGCTAGCGGTGTTGAGCCTGTCCTACCTCTTCTTGAGGGCTAGCTTTGCTTTGCTTGGTTGCGTCGAGCCGTTGCCCATGTCTTTGGGGACCAAGTTGTCTTGCTCTTTCCACTTGACCTTCTTCGTCTTTGCTATGCTTTTGGGTCATTTGGTCGAGTTCTCTCTTCTCCTTCTTTCTTCTTCTATTCTATTATGATTTGTGTGAGTAGTTGACAATGCACTCATCAAGGGGGAGATTGCGGATACATGGGTGTATGCCGAGTCTCGAGTGATGAGTGATTGTCAACGGGTTTGATGCGCATGTTCTTTGGCTTGTGTTGTGCAGGTATCGAGCACGGAGACAGTGATCGAGGGCAATGTGAAGGTCAAGTAGTGTCGGGGGAACGCCAAAGGGGTACCCCCAATCAACGCAAACAGATAGGTTAAACCTAGAACACCAATCAATAACGGACCTAACTAAGTCTAGCCCCCCTGAAAGGCCAACCCCTCGAGACCTGCAACGCTCGCCCACCGAGCCGAGCCCTCCAAGCCAGGCCTCGGGCGAACGCTCGCTTCCGTCTCGCCCGAGCCCTCCAAGCCAGGCCTCGGGCGAACGCTCGCTTTCCGTCTCGCCCGAGCCCACGAGCCAAGCCCTCCAAGCCAGGCCTCGGGCGAACGCTCGCTTTCCGTCTCGCCCGAGCCCTCCAAGCCAGGCCTCGGGCGAACGCTCGCTTTTCCGTCCTCGCCCGAGCCCTCCGAGCCAGGGCCTCGGGGCGCGCTCGTTCTCCGTCTCGCCCAAGCCCTCCGCGTCAGGCCTCGGGCAAGTGCTCCACTACCCTTCGAGCCCCCCACAGCCGAACATCACACCTCGAGACCCCACGCGGGGACCTCGAGCCTCTCTGGCACAGCGGCTTATCCCTCGAGACGCTCTATGCCCCCCTCGAGCGGTGCAGACGTAGGATGCCAGCCCCATACCACACATTTAATGCATCTACCTACTCCAGTCACGTCCTCTGCAACCCAACGTGTACTACAGTGAACCAGGATAGAGTCAAGTCTCGTTTTCACCACAAGTATGGGCGAAAGGGCACCAGTGAGGCACTGTTAACCCATACCCTACACTGTTGCACGTCCAAGCCACATCTCGAGGTCCGGGTGCCTGCTGCTCAAACGCGTTTCCCGAGACTTGCCGTACCTACGGGGGCTCGAGCCTCCTGTAGACGCCACCTCGAGGCCGGTTCTGCGCCCCTCGAGCCCTAATTGCTGTCATATGATTGGAGGACAGGTACCCCTAAGACCCGGCGGGACTACGCGCGTATCGTACGTACCGGGATGGGCGGTGCACTGCCCCCATGTCGCCACGCCTCCACGTCCGCACTCGGGATGGAGGCCACGCTTCAAGGACGCCTCAACAGCAACACCCACGCCGGCTCCAGTGACCCCGACAAGACAGATTTCCTACCCTTCTTCGTATTGGGCACCGTACGCCCCGACACCTGTAATACCCTCGTGTAACCCTGGCCTCCCCTTGCTCTATAAAAGGGGACACCAGGGCCCTCATTCTGGGGGTGACAAACACGATAGAACGCATCTACACTCACACACTCAAGTCCGGACTCTGGTCCACGCTCACGAGCTTGTATTCGCCCCTGTACAAGCACTTAGGTGCAAGTAATACAAGAACACCCCCTCCCGCTGGACGTAGGGCCTTCTTTGCCCGGACCAGGATAAATCCTTGTGACCTCTTGCATCACCATCCAGGGAGAGAGCACGCGATCGTATTACTCGTTGGTGTGATACCCCCGGGTTCGAAACACCGACAGTTGGCGCGCCAGGTAGGAGCCTTCGCGTGTCCGAGCCGATTTCTCGTTGTTTCCTGGATGGCTTCATCCCCTCCTTCGCTCTCGGCTGGTGCCGTTATCTGGTTCGGGAGCCTCGAGTTCCTGGCCACCGGCAACAACAACGAGCTGACCCTGCTCTCCATGGAGAGCCCGAGCGGAGAGCGTGCCACGCCACCCCGGGCGAGGGGCGTGGCGCGTTGCCCGCACCACCATGCGTCGCCACCTCGTGAGCGGCGCCGTCGTCACCATCGTCGTCGGGCACAGGCGGTGCCCGCGGCAAACACCCACGTCCCCGTAGCCGGTGCAGGGTCCCGAGGGGAAACCAGCCCGGCGCGCGGCCGGAGACCTCCAGGGCGCGCCCGCGCCCGCCCAGCGACTTCGCGTTCATCGTGCGCACGGACCAGGAGCCAGGCCAGAGGCCTCCGAGCCGTGCACCGTCGACGCCACCCAGCCTCCTCCCGCACGGGGTGTACCGCGCTCGACGTCGGCAGTTCCCGTTCGGCCTCGACAGCTCCGCGGCAGCTCACGCCCGCCAGCTCAACAGAGCGCAGTCGGGGCCGACAGCCGGCGGAGCAGGAGGAACGCCCGGGCGTGTTACTGCAGGCCATCGCCAACCTGGAGATTGTCCGCCCCGCGCGCGTAGACCGCGGCCCCTCACGAGCCGTCGGGCCACCTCGTCAAGCCACCTTTGGGGAGTGGTACCGCGAGCTGCAGCTCCGGCACGAGCCGAGGCGGCGCGACATCGCCAGCTCCAACTCCGATGAGTACGACTACCATGACCCTGACCTCTGGGACACCACCAGGGAGTGTTTCCAGCTCGAGGGGGTCGCGGACGAAGCCGAGGACGACGGCGACGACGACACCAGGCCGGCGCTCAACCTCGAAGGGCCCGGAGACGTGGCTGCGGCAGGCGGATCGCGTATTCAGGGGAGGAACGAACCCCCGGCACCGGCTGCTCCATCCCAGCACAGCGACGACCGAGCGGCACAGCTCGCACAACTGCGGGAGGCCATCGCCAAGGCTGAGGAGGACCGACAACGCCTGCTGCAGCTCGAGAAAACCTTAGCACAAGAACCAGCCCAACCTCGAGGCGCCGGCGTTCGTGGCCGAGCTCGAGAGGTCCACCGGCAGATCCTTGAGGACGGGGCGCCAGCACGTCCCGAGGCGCGTTTCCGCGAGCCGAGCAGAACGTGGTGGCGGCGGCGATGCTACTCCGTGATCTACCCGCCGTCTCCAACCCTGACGCCAGGCGCATGCTTGGGAAATGAAGAACCTCCTCGAGACAGCCGTCGTGCAGCAGGCCGAGAGCTCGGCGTCACGACGGCGCGGAGCGGCCTCGGAAAAGCCGGCGGACACGCCCCGCAACGAGCGCGAGGCATCCGTCCATCAGCCGAACGCCTCTCAGGCCAGGCCAGTCCGGGAACGGATCGTCGACAACCGCCCACCTCGAGACCCCAATGACGCCCGCAACGACATCAACCGCCGGCGCAAGGACAAGGGGGCCCAGGAGCGTGGCTATAGCGCCCATCGTGGGGGGCGCTACGACAGCGACGAGGACCGGCAAGTCCTCGAGCCGCCGGGCCCCAGAGTCTTCAGCCGGGCCATCCGCAGCTCAACCCTCCCCGACCGCTTCCGACCTCCGACCAACATCGTGAAGTATGACGGGGAGGTCGAGCCCAAGCTCTGGCTCTCAGACTTCCGCCTAGGCTGCCAACTGGGTGGAGCGAAGAACGACGACCGCCGTGTGATCATACGCCAGCTCCCACTTTACCTCTCGGACACCGCCCACCGGTGGCTCGAGGGGCTCCCGCCGGATCAGATCGACGACTGGGCCGACCTAGTCAGGGTCTTCGACGGGAATTTCAAGGGGACTTGCGTGCGCCCAGGCAACCCCTGGGACCTACGGCGTTGCAGGCAGGCGGCGGACGAGCCCCTCCGCGACTTTGCTCGACGGTTCTCGAAGCAGCGCCTCGAGCTCCCCCACGTGCCTGATGAGGACGTCATCTCGGCGTTCCTCGCGGGCACAACATGCCAAGAGCTAGTTCATGAGCTAGGACGCTACCGTCCCAGGACGGTCGAGGACCTGATGGATCGTGTCACCAGCTTTGCCTCAGGCGACGAGGCAGTGGGGGCCTTCTTTGGCCGTTCCACGGACAAAGGTAAGGCGGTGACCGCGCCGGAGGGCTCGAGCAAGGGCAACGAATGTCAAAAGCCGCGGCAACAACGGCAAAAAGAAGAAGGGCAAGGGGAAAAGTCAAAAGGCGAAGCGCGACGCCCACGACGACGATGATGAAGAAGTGCTCGCAGGCACCCTCGAGCATAAGAAGCCTCGAGGCCCCCCGGACGGGCCGTCTTCGATAAAATGCTCGAGGATCCCTGCACTTATCACCCAGGCCCCGTAAACCACAAGTTGAAAGACTGCCGACTGTTGAAAGGCTACTACTCCAAGCTCGGCGATAAGAGAGAAGACGCGCCTAAGGGCAAGGATAACAATCGGCGCGGCGGTGGGGACGCGGACGGCAACTTCCCCCCGGTGCGCGACTGCTACATGATCTACGGGGGCCGACCGTCGGGCTCTCAGCTCGAGAAAGAAAGAAGGAGCGCGGGAAATCTTTTCACTCGGCCACGACGCCCCCGGTATCTTGACTGGGGATGCGTCGATCACGTTCGACCGTGACGACCATCCGGACCGTGTCATAAACCCGGGGGCGTACCCCCTCGTCGTCGACCCCATCATCGTCGACGTACGGTTCTCCAAGGTGTTGATGGATGGGGGCTCGAGCCTCAACATCATATACCTCGAGACCCTCGACCTCCTAGGGATTTCAGAGGGTCAGCTTCGACCCAGCGTCGGGGGATTCCACGGAGTCGTGCCAGGGAAGAAGGCCCACCCCCTCGGGCGCATCGACCTGCCGGTTTGCTTTGGCACGCCGGCTAACTTCCGCCAGGAGACGCTCACCTTCGAGGTGGTTGGATTCCAAGGGACCTACCACGCCATCATCGGTCGGCCAGGCTATGCCAAGTTCATGGCAGTTCCGAACTACACGTACTTGAAGCTCAAAATGCCGGGGCCAAAAGGGGTCATCACCGTCGACACATCCTACGAGCACGCGTACCACTGCGACGTGGAGTGCGTCGAGCGTGGAGAGGCAAACGTCCAGCTCGACTCGCTCGAGGCCCTAGCCGCCCTGGCCACCGAGGGGGCCCCTGAAGCGAAGCGCCACGCTGGCACCTTCGAGCCGGCGGAGCACACGAAGCGGATACCCGTCGACCCGACCTCGACCGATGGCAAGACGCTGGCCGTCAGTGCCAGCCTCGAGCCTAAATAGGAAGCAGTGCTCGTCGACTTTCTCCGCGCGAACATCGACATGTTTGCGTGGGGCCCCTCGGACATGCCAGGCATACCGAGGGAAGTCGCCGAGCACGCCTTGGAAATCCAGGCCGGGTCCAGACCGGTGAAGCAACGCCTGCGCCGCTTCGACGAGGAGAAGCGCAGGATCATCGGCGAGGAGGTGCACAAGCTTTTGGCGGCCGGGTTCATCAAGGAGGTATTTCACCCAGAGTGGCTAGCTAACCCTGTATTAGTTAGGAAAAAGAATGGAAAAATGCGGATGTGTGTAGACTACACTGGTCTGAATAAAGCATGTCCAAAAGTTCCATTTCCTTTACCTAGAATTGATCAGATTGTCGATTCCACTGCTGGGTGCGAAGTGCTTTCGTTCCTTGATGCGTATTCCGGCTACCACCAATTAAAATGAGAAAATCCGACGAACTCGCAACCTCTTTTATCACGCCATTTGGTATGTATTGCTACGTTACGATGCCCTTCGGCCTCCGAAACGCCGGGGCAACGTACCAACGATGTATGCAGCACATCTTTGGCGAGCACATAGGCAAGACCGTCAAGGCCTACGTCGATGACATCGGTGTTAAAACTAAGAAAGTCGGGAACCTCATCAGCGACCTCGAGACCACGTTCGAGTGCCTCCGGGCCAAGAATGTGAAGCTCAACCCCGAGAAGTGTGTCTTTGGTGTGCCTCGAGGCATGCTACTTGGCTACATTGTCACAGCGGGGGATCGAGGCAAACCCTGAAAAAATCTCAACAGTCACGAGGATGGGCCCGATTCGAGACCTCAAGGGTGTGCAGAAAGTGACAGGCTGCCTAGCCGCTCTCAGCAGATTCATCTCGAGGCTAGGGGAAAAAGCACTACCCCTCTACCGCCTGTTGAAGAAGACGGAACACTTTGCGTGGACTGCCGAAGCCGAGGAGGCCTTAACCAAGTTGAAGGGGTTGCTGACTTCTGCACCAATTCTCGTGCCTCCGCGACCAGCCGAAGGTGGCGATCCCTCCGAACCTCTCCTCCTCTATGTGGCCGCAACCACTCAGGTGGTCAGCGCGGTTATAGCCATCGAGAGGCACGAGGAGGGTCATGCGTTGCCGGTCCAACGACCGGTATACTTCACCAGTGAGGTACTCTCCGAGGCCAAGGTCCGGTATCCGCACATCCAGAAGCTGCTCTATGGCATCATCGTCGCAAGGCGCAAGCTCCAGCACTACTTCCTCGCTCATCCCGTAACGGTGGTGTCCTCCTTCCCCCTCGGTGAGATCATCAACAATCGGGAGGCCACGGGGCGCATCGCCAAGTGGTCCGCTGAACTAATGGGGGAGACCATCACCTACGCCCCGCGAAAGGCCATCAAGTCGCAAGCGTTGGCGGACTTCGTTGCTGAATGGACCGACACTCAGCTCCCGCCGGCGCAGATTCAAGCCGAGCTCTGGACCATGTACTTCGACGGATCCCTCATGAAGACGGGGGCAGGCGCAGGCCTGCTCTTCGTCTCACCCCTCGGAGTCCACATGCGCTACCTGCTACGCTTGCACTTCCCCGCCTCCAACAACGTCGCCGAGTACGAGGCCCTCGTCAACGGATTACGCATCGCCCTCGAGCTCGGGGTCCGACGCCTCGACGCTCGAGGGGTCGCAGCTCGTCATCAACCAGGTTATGAAGGCTTCGAGCTGCATCGATCCCAAGATGGAGGCATACTGCGGAGAAGTGCGCAAGCTAGAAGACAAGTTCTACGGCCTCGAGCTCAACCACATCGCTCGAAAGTACAACGAGGCCGCAGACGAGCTGGCCAAGCTGGCATCCACGCGTGGCACGGTCCCACCAGACGTCTTCTCGAGGGACGTTTTCGAGCCATCCATCAAGATCAGCCCAGAAGCTGACCCTTCATCACCTCCCCTCAAGCCGGGCACGGGGGCTCGGTCCTCGACGCCACCCCTCGAGCCGGGCACGGGGGCTCGGTCTTCGACACCACGCCTCGAGGACGAGGCCTCGACACCCGCTAAGGCAATGCAGATCGATGCACTCGCCTCTCCTTCGACACGACCCCTCGACTGGCGGACGCCGTTCCTCGACTACTTAACGCAAGGCGTACTACCGGAAGACAAGACGGAGGCTCGACGCATAGCTCGAAGGGCCAAGACCTACGTCATCTACGGCGACGAACGGGAGCTGTACCGTCGAAGCCCGTCAGGAATCCTTCAACGCTGCATCCCCCTTGAGGAAGGACGCAGGCTCCTCGATGACATGCACTCGGGGGCTTGCGGCCACCACGCAGCACCAAGAACCCTGGTCGGGAACGCCTTCCGTCAAGGCTTCTATTGGCCGACTGCCATTGGAGACGCCAAGCGCTTGGTCCGGGCATGCCATGGGTGTCAATTCTACGCCAAACAGACGCACCAACCCGCACATGCCCTGCAGATGATCCCAATTACTTGGCCATTCGCCGTTTGGGGGCTCGACCTCGTAGGTCCCCTCAAAAAGACAAGTGGAGGGCACTCACACGTGCTCGTGGCCATCGACAAGTTCAACAAGTGGATCGAGGCCAAGCCCATAGGCGACCCCACCTCCGAGAAAGCCGTCGAGTTCATCGCAGACATCATGTACCGGTTCGGGGTGCCTAACGTCATCATCACCGACAACGGCACCCAATTCACGGGCAAAAAGTTCACCAACTTTTGCGATGACAACAACATTCGCGTGACCTGGGCCTCGGTCGCATACCCTCAATGCAACGGGCAGGTCGAGCGCGCCAACGGCATGATACTCCATGGGCTGAAGCCGAGGCTGTTCAAGACTCTCAAAAATTTCGGAAAGGGTGGGCCGCAGAGCTCCCCTCGGTGCTGTGGGGCCTCAGGACTACGCCGAGTCGAGCCACCGGGTTCACTCCGTTTTTCCTAACCTACGGCGCCGAGGCTGTCTTGCCTACGGACCTCGAATACGGCTCCCCTCGACTTTGAGCCTACAACGAGCAAACCAAACGATGAAAGGCTCGCCAACGCCAAGGACCAGCTCGAGGAGGCCCGAGACGTGGCGCTCATCAACTCCGCGCGCTACCAGCAAACGCTTCGACGCTACCACGACAAGCACGTGCGCAGGAGGGACCTGGCAGTGGGGGACCTCGTGCTTCGACGGCTGCAAGATAATCGAGGGCGCCACAAGCTCACTCCTCCGTGGGAAGGCCCATACACCGTAGCTAAGGTGCTCAAGCCAGGAACGTACAAGCTTTACGACGATCAAGGCAGAATCCTGGCGAACGCGTGGAACATATCTCAGCTACGTCGCTTCTACCCATTAAGGGCCTCGAGGCCTTGTTCATTTTGTTGCTTTGTACAAACACGCCCAAAATGAATGAACAAACTCGTGCATTGTTTCATTTTGCTTAGCAACTTAAGGTAGCCTCGACCCTGCTTTGCTCAGGGTCAAGCCTCCCTCGGGGGCTGACGGGGGGGCCTCACCCCCCAGACTCAGAAAAAAATGCGCGTTTTCTTTTCAAAAATTTTGACCCTCGTCTCGACTCGTGCCTCGAGTGAACTAGCGACGTAAAATCCTAAAGTACCTCGAGCCTCCAAGGTCGGGAGGCGTCGACGTAGACGGCCACCTATGCCCCCGGGCTACGGTGCCCTACCTACGCCTCCCCTCGAGGGTCTCGCGACGTATCGAAGGAACACAGACTAAGTTAGCAGAAACTCGAGCTTGCAACAAAGAGAAGTGGTCAAACGCATTTGAAAAGAAAACAACTCCTTTAAACAAACAAGTCGTATATATATATACGGGTCTCGACGGACCCTCATCCATGCTACAAAATTCTTACAGGGGCCTCGACGCCCAAATTTGGCACGCAGGCCTTAATCTTCGTCGGTGTGGTACTCCTCCCTGAGGTCTTCCACGGCGGGCTCAGCCTCGACACCCGAGCTAGAAGGAGGAGGGCCCTCGACACCGCTGCTGGCGTCAGGAGGCAGCACGTCCTCCTCAAAGATCTTCGCGAGCGACGTCCCCGGCCTCTCCATCTTCTCCAAAATTTTGTCGACACGGCGGTTGTTCCACTCCTCGTCCTTCCCCTCGATCTGATGAAACCGTTGGCGACAACGTGGACCGGGAAGCGGAAGCCGGAGCGAACAACCGCGAGCGTCTGCTTTACGCCATGACGGAGAGCTTGCCGGACACGGTCCCGCATGGCGGCGTCGAGGAAGCACAAGGCGTCGACCAAGGCGTCGCCTCGGGCCACCGCACCTTCTGCCGCAGCCACTGGAGGAGCACCCCACATGGGGCCGAGCCGGTCGAGGGAGGTGCGAGCCCGCTCCGCCACCATCGTCTCGTCTTGGAGTTGGTCCAAGAGAGCCTGGTTCATCCCGCGGAGCTCCTCGACCGTCTTCTCGACCCCTGCGCAACGAACGAGGAAGAGTGAGACTGCGGCATAACAAAAATCTCGAGGTCAAGGCAAAGACAAGGAATGAAAATCACCGTCGCAATGTTGGCCCAGAGCGGCGAGGTCGCCGGCGAGGCCCTCGGCGTGCTGCTCGAGCCTGCGCTTCTCGGCCAGTATGAGGAGCCTCTCGGACCTAAGCTCCTTGATCAGCCTGCCCGCCTCCGCGAGGGCCAGATCCTTTCGGATCACCTCCTGCCGCGCCGCCCCTCGGCAGCTCGGGCGGTGGCGGCACCACTCTCGGCGTCTTCGGCCTCCTTCGTCGCCACCTCCGCTGCGGACCGAGCGGCGGCGGCATCGCATTGAGCAACCTCGCCTCTTTTCTCGCCGCCTCCGCTACGGTTCGGGCGGTGGTGGCCTCGCCACGGGCGTCAGTGGCCTCCTGCTTCGCCGCCTCGGCTACAGCCCGGGCGGAGGTGGCCTCGCTTCGCGCGTCCACGGCCTCCTTCTTCGACGCCTCGAGAGCGGCGGCGGCCTCCTCCTTGGATCGAGCGACCTCACCTCGAGCCGCCCGGACCTCCGCCTCTGCCTCGTTGAGCCGGCTCGCCATTTGGGCGTTCCGGCTCAGCTCAGCGCGGAGATCTTGAAGCTCCGCCTCAGCCCTCGCGAGGGCGGCCGACACCTGTGCGGAACGGCCCTCCTCCTCGGAGCAGGACCGCTCCGCCTCCGCCATAAGCTCGGCCACCTCCCGGAAGATGGACCGCACCTCGCGCGGGGCCCCCGCTGGGCCGGTTGCTCGACGGGGACCACGGCAAGGGACAGGCTCAGCGGGACGGGAAACGACCATATTGGTCGGTCAAGCTCGATGTCGGGCAGATCCTCCTCCGCCTCGAGCTGCCCCGACTGCGACCCGCCGCCCGAAGTCACGGGCCCCGGTTCCCTCCGTCCCTCCGCCGGCACCTCCTGTTGCTCCGCCGCCTCCCGAGGCGGCGTCACACCTCGCGTGGGGGCGACGGCTCGAGCGGCGGCGGGTCGATCGAAAGAAGGCTCGCCCGGGCCCTCTTCCCTGACCGGGTCCTCCGGCGTCTTGTCAGCGCTAGCCGGCCCCTTGGCGTCTCCATCATCGTCGAGCCCCCGGCGAGGAGCGGCCCCTGCTCCAGCTCGTTAAGGAGGTCCTCCACCGTCGGCTCCTTTCCGCCAACGCCTCTCCCCCTTTCCCTCTCTGCAGCCCGGCTCGTGTCGATCGGGGCTCGAGGGGCGCAGTCTCCTCAGCCCCAGACACCAGGGGACCGTGCTCGCCCCAGGCGCTTCCCCGAAACAGCCGTCGTGGTGGGGGAAGGGTGGGGCTCCCAGCTGGCGCCATCGCGGGAGGAGGAGGGGAGGGAGAGGAGGCAGCGCCTCAGTAGATGTGGTGGAGGCTGGCTCGATGCCGTGAGCTGTGGCCCCTGCAATACGAGGTGACAGTGATATCAGAACTGGGAGGAATACCTTGACCCCTGCGGTCGATGGCGACGGCCTCACCAAAATTCGCGACGATCATCTGGCCACCTCGAGCCATGGCAGCTCGAGCCTTCTCCAGCCAAGCGGCTTCTCTATCGGAGGAGGGTGCCATACCTCGAGGTGCTTGTGCCTCGACGGGGCTCGAGGTCCTCGCCCGCTTGGACGCAGCGAGGTCCACCTCCTGGTAGGAGCGCTTCCCCCTGAAGAACCAGAGATGGCGTGCATCATCAAAAGGAAAGAGGTCAAGCCTCGCTACCGACGAGGACCAAGAAAATTACTCACCCAAAACAGCGGCTGGGCTTCTTCCCGGAATTGCCGGACCCACTCAGGGGCTTCGGGCCCACCCCGCGGCTCGAGCCCTGCGCCTGGGCCGTCTCCACAGGGCTGGGATGGGGGGAGGGCTCCCGACGCCCTCCCGTGGCTCGACCTCGAGGGAGATCCCTCCTTCCGCCCCACATCACGGGAGGGCGACCGCACCTCCCTCGTGCTGTCATCGCGGCGCCCGCCCCGCCGTGGGCTCCGGGACTTGCTCCGGCGCTCGCGCTGGCGGTCGCGCCTCCCGCATCTGCTCTGTGTCCCGGCGGCGGTGCGGCGACGGACTCCGGGGACGCTCACGCCCCTGGTCACGAGACGCCCAGGGGCTCCCTCCCCGACGCTCGTGATGGTGCGGGCCCTACGCCTCCTCCTGACGCCCGCCCCTCCGCGGGCTCGACCCCGACCTAGATGGCTCGCGGCGGACGGACCCCTCCCAGCGTGGTCACTACCCCTCGAGGCTCGGCCCTTCTTGAGACCACCTCCCTCCTGGGCTGACGCGAGGGAGGCCTCCGTTGGTGCTGTGGCAGAGGCGCTCCAGGTTCGGGGCTTCCTCACGACCGGGGGCACGTCCGGCGCAGAGCTCGACGGACCTCGAGCCCCCGACGAGGCAGGGATCGGCGCCGCCATCCGCGGCTGCGCCCTGCGCGGTCCCTTCGCCGGGGGACTTCCAGTATACCCTCCTGCACAGAGGAGCGGTCAGCCCTGTCATTGACGACCCCCGCGCGCATCAGGCGCGCGTCCATCCCCTCGTCGTCGCTCTCCTCCTCATCACCACTCTCCTCCTCCGAGCTCGAGGAGCTCAGCTCCTGGGACCCGTCCCCAGGATGACGGTTACGATGAGCCTTCGCCAGTCTCTGCTCCCGAGCTAAGCGACGCAAGTTTTTTTGTTTTTCTTTCTTCTTCCTGGCATCCTTGCTCTCCTTGTCTTCTGCCTCGTCTTTCTGAGGCGCTCCTCACCTGAGTATCCGCGGCGTCCTCCCTCACCGGGGGCCTCGACGTGCGACAAGTAAACGCCCCCTGAAAAAAGAAGAAGCGTGACGAGACAAACCACAAGAAGGATGCAAAAGGTTCGAAGGAGGAAAAAGGGGGAGGAGGCTCGAGACAGCTCAGCTCGAGGGAGGCTTACCAGGTCGAGACACCCCTCGTCGGGTGCCATGGCGACCAGGTTGGTGTACTTAGGGATGAACGGCCCCTGGATCGTGATTGACACCCGGGAGACGCCCTCGTTCCGGGACAACCTCCCCTCGGCCATCCTCGAGCGATTGAGCGCCTCGAGCTGGGCCTTCGGCCCCATCTCGTGCGTAAGAAGGGGGCGGTCCGCCAGCGGGAGAACTCTTCGCTGGTGGAACGCCCAAATGACCGCTTGCACGGTCAGCTTCTTCTCATCCACCAACATCTTCATCATCTCCATCAGCGGGGCCAGGTGGCGTTGCCTGTCTGCCGCGACGCCCCAGGTCCACTTCTCTGGGCGTTGAGTGAGGACCCTGCCGGTGTACTGCAGAAAGAGGCCACCTTCGTTCCGCAGATAGAACCAATGGTCGTCCCACCGGCCTGGTTGGTGGAAAGCTTGTATCGCAGGTACTCGCGGGGGACATTGGCCGACGAGGTCCCCGCCCTCGCGGTGATGGCGAGGGAGCCCAAGCGCACGGGCCGCCTCCCGCTGGGCTTTAGGGACTTGATGAAGAGCTCGCCCTGGAAGAGATGGACGAACATCTCCCAGTGCGGCTCCATCTTCAGGTACCCCTCGCACACCGCGGCGAATATGGCGGCGTGCGAGATGGAGTTGGGGGAGAAGTGCTGCAGCTCCACCTCGAAGTGGTGGGCCAGCCCCCGCATGAAGCGGCTCGGCGGGACGCCGAGCCCCATACGGTGGTAGCGCGCGAAGCTCACCACGTACCCCTCCAGCGGGTGCGGCTCCCGGTGCTCCGCCGACGGGATAACCCACCATGCGGGTCCCTCCTCCGGTTGGGGCGCAGAAGCCCCTGGGCCACCAGCGAGTCCATCTCGCTCTGCGTCACCTTCGACGGGCTCCAGTCTTCGGCCGGCAGCACTTGTGTCTGGGGCGGCCATGGCGATGGCACGGCGCGGATCCGAGCAGCGGACGGGCAGCCGGAAAACCCCAATCGACTAGCTCGAAGGGAGAGGGCGCGTGAAGGTTACGGCGGCGGCGAAGGCAAAGGCAAAATAAAGGGTTCCTTTTCCCCTCTTTCGATATTTATAGGGGGAAACCCCGACGGGCGGGATCTCCCACGACGTAAAAAGGTAACCGTATGCATTCAATGCGCCCACCTAACCGCGTCTCGAGCCGGATGCAGGGTACATGCGGCACCTCTCCATTCGCTCCACTACCCGGGCCCGCCGCGACCGTCGCTCCGGCTTCGCGTCCGCCGCTCTCCCCGATGGTTTCCGCCTAAAAAGGCGCGCCCAATGGGCAGAAGGATACCCAGACGACGGAGGCCTCTTCACGAAGGTAAAAGCGGGCCCCGGCCCTAAGCCTCGAAGCAGCGAAGGCTGGCCCTCAAAGAGAGTTCGACAGCCGGCTTCGAGCACCCGAGTCAGGGACACCAAGGGGCGCCACTCGCGGCATCACTCGAGGGCCAAGCCCTCGAGGCCCCACGTGTATCCAAGGCAGGGAGCTCGACATGCAGCGAGATCCCCTCGGAGGGAGGCATCGAGCCACCGGGTCCTATCGAATGGACCCGGCACTCCTGCAGACTGAGCACCCATGCTTTATGAGACCGCCTCTGGGCCATAGTCGACCCCTATCGAACGGGGCACGAGGTCTCACTTGGATTCCCCGTTATCAGCTCACCGGGAACCTCGATACTCGCCCGCTCGTGGTAGTACGAGGCATCCCACCTCGCATCCGATCGAAAGGACTCGCGGGATGACAAGCCAGGGCAACCGGCGTGCCGGACAGCTCGAAGAGCCGGCCGGTCGGTTCAGCCTGGCACCCCTCGACGAAAGAGGGTCTAAAACACTCGGGGGCTCGACACCCCCGAACCTAAAAATCACAACTAAACGCGCAAAAAGCCCACGAGGGAGCTCAAACCACTCCCCCGTGGCCTCGGGGGCTACACCCGCGGGTGTCGCTCGCACGACACCCACGGAACCAACACGGCCAAGCCTTCGAGATCCAACACAGCCAAGCCCTAGAAACCCAAGTCAAGAGCCCTGCTCGAGTGCAAGCACTCGAACAAGGGCTCGGGGGCTACTGTCGGGGGAACGCCATGGGGTACCCCCAATCAACGCAAACAGATAGGTTAAACCTAGAACACCAATCAATAACGGACCTAACTAAGTCTAGCCCCCCTGAAAGGCCAACCCCTCGAGACCTGCAACGCTGGCCCACCGAGCCGAGCCCTCCAAGCCAGCCCAGGCGCGAACGCTCGCTTTCCGTCTCGCCCGAGCCCTCCAAGCCAGGCCTCGGGCGAACGCTCGCTTTCCGTCTCGCCCGAGCCCACCGAGTCGAGCCCTCCAAGCCAGGCCTCGGGCGAACACTCGCTTTCCGTCTCGCCCGAGCCCTCCAAGCCAGGCCTCGGGCGAACGCTCGCTTTCCGTCTCGCCCGAGCCCTCCGAGCCAGGCCTCGGGCGAGCGCTCGTTCTCTGTCTCGCCCAAGCCCTCCGCTTCAGGCCTCGGGCAAGTGCTCCACTACCCTTCGAGCCCCCCACAGCCGAACATCACACCTCGAGACCCCACGCGGGGACCTCGAGCCTCTCTGGCACAGCGGCTTATCCCTTGAGACGCTCTATGCCCCCCTCGAGCGGTGCAGACGTAGGATGCCGGCCCCATACCACGCATTTAATGCATCTACCTACTCCAGTCACGTCCTCTGCAACCCAACGTGTACTATAGTGAACCAGGATAGAGTCAAGTCTCGTTTTCACCACAAGTATGGGCGAAAGGGCACCATTGAGGCACTGTTAACCCATACCCTACACTGTTGCACGTCCAAGCCACATCTCGAGGTCTGGGTGCCTGCTGCTCAAACGGGTTTCCCGGGACTTGCCGTACCTACGGGGGCTCGAGCCTCCCATAGACGCCACCTCGAGGCCGGTTCTGCGCCCCTCGAGCCCTAATTGCTGTCATATGATTGAAGGACAGGTACCCCTAGGACCCGGCGGGACTACGCGGTATCGTACGTACCGGGATGGGCGGTGCACTGCCCCCCACGTCGCCACGCCTCCACGTCCGCACCCGGGATGGAGGCCACACTTCAAGGACGCCTCAACAGCAACACCCACGCCGGCTCCAGTGACCCCGACAAGACAGATTTCCTACCCTTCTTCGTATTGGGCACCGTATGCCCCGACACCTGTAATACCCTCGTGTAACTCTGGCCTCCCCTTGCTCTATAAAAGGGGACACCAGGGCCCTCATTCTGGGGAGTGAGACACGATAGAACGCATCTACACTCACACACTCAAGTCCGGACTCTGGTCCACGCTCACCGAGCTTGTATTCGCCCCTGTACAAGCACTTAGGTGCAAGTAATACAAGAACACCCCCTCCCGCTGGACGTAGGGCCTTCTTTGCCCGAACCAGGATAAATCCTTGTGACCTCTTGCATCACCATCCAGGGAGAGAGCACGCGATCATATTACTCGTTGGTGTGATACCCCCGGGTTCGAAACACCGACAAGTAGAGACGTGCCGTGCCGACGGACCAGGAGCGGTGAAGGGCGAACGTGAGGCTTGGACTGAGGGACGGTGGCCTAAGGATCAGATGTGGTGGCTAACAGCCTGGGGCAGTGATGAGGAGAGACTTGCGGGGCACAGTTTGCTCGGGTCGAGGACCTGGGGACACGTGTCGGTGGACGGGGTGCACGGGCGGTGCATCCCCTCTACAGCGCCGGTTTTGGTGGTTGAGCCATAGAAAAACCACCGTGTGGACGGTTTCCAGGTTAGGGCCACAAAACCTGGGTGCTGCGGGTTTGCCGAGTTTGGGCCACAAAACTCGGGCTGAGGACGGTTTTTAGGTTTGGGCCTCAAAACCTGGGCGCTGGCGGGTTTCTGAGTGTGGGCCACAAAACTCAGGCGACGGACGTCAGGTTCCCGATTTCAGCCTCAAAACCGAGGGAGGACTTGAAGGCCTGGTTTCCTGGTTTCGGCCTCAAAACCAGGAGGCGGAGTCTGGGATGGGAAAAGGACAGCAGAGCGCAGGCGCGGTGGCGGCGTGGCGGCAATCGGTGAGGTTGCGTCGAGGCAACGCTACCAGTTGTGCGGGCGTGGCCGTCGGATCATCACCTACCACGAGTTGGTCCAGAATAACCTTAGGGTTTAGCTGGTTCGCTCTGTAAATAATTAGGGGTAGAGTGGGATTAGAATTAGGATAAGTAGGGGGAGACACCACCTCCCAAATTATCTCAGTCATTTGCTCCTTGCTCCTAGGGTTTTCCTGCTCTCCCTATTCCCTGCTGTAGCGAACTGAGATCCACAGAGAGAAGACAATCATACCTCTGTGTTTGTGAGATTCTGAGGAAGTGAGACCGTAATCTCACTATCGTAGCGTGTGGTAGACACACGGTTGCAAATTCGTGGTTGTGATTCGCGTTTTGGTGTTGTTCTTCGCGGGTTGCTTTTCTCCACGTTTTTTCCCAGTGATCGATCTCTCTACTCGGTGCGTCTTTTGCAAATCCATTTGAACTGAGTTGTTCTAGGTCGTGAGGCACTTCTTTCCACTGAAGGAAATCACCTCTAACCTCATGAGCTAGTACATCGGTCGATTTTCATTTCAGATTGAGTTTTGCTCCCTTTGCCCCGAATTCTTCAAATTCATCGATTTGGAGATAGGTTCGAGCCATGATCTCCTAGGAGTAGCTCACTATCCTCCTTGTGACTCATCTCTCCAAGTTTGAACCCTAGAGGTTTCGTTTTGGGAGAGATTGAGTCGAATCGGTGGACGAACTGCACAGAATCGGGGTGACCGGACGCACTCGGCGGGTTGACGGAAGCTTGGCCCAGAGTCCAGTCGTTGAAGGTTTGATTTGTTGAGTTCTACAGTTTTGATCGGACGCTCATTTATCAAATGACCGGACACGCCTCTTGTACTATTCTCGGCGTTTGTCGGAACTGATCGGACTCTCAATGTCAGTGAGTCTGGTCAGGAACAGAAGGCTCCCAAACCTGTTTTGACTTGATCGGACGCGTCCGGTGGTCTCTGACCGGACGCAGGCAGAGTCCGGTCAGTTCAACTTTTGCGCGTTTTCGTCCGCAGTTTGTTCGTCCGTTGTCGGTTCTGATTTCCACCTTTTGCGTTGGGTTTCTAGGGTTTGTTGTGTGTCCTGCTGTGCTTCTTGGAAGCATCCACCCTACATCTAGGGTCGTGGACACTTGCAAGCCCTAGGTTTGCTCTTGGGGTTGTTTCTCGGGACAGTGTGCGACAAGTTTCCGAAAAGAAATTTTGAAGCTCCCATTCACACCCCCCCCCCTCTGGTCGCTTTCTGGTGGCACTCTCGGTCCTTCACAAGGAGAAGTACGTCCCGCGAAGCACAAGCAAAAGGGCGGCTTCAACAAGGAGTACATCAAGAAGAAGTACTTGGAGAAGGCCCAGGCTGAGCAGCGTGCTTTCTTCGCCACGCTCAGCGCCGTCGACGACTCAGATGACGACTCCGCTTCCTCAAGCGACGACGAGTCCGAGAAGAAGAAGAAGATCGAGGACAAGTTGAACGGCCTCTGCTTCTTCGCCGACAACGAGGGCTTTTGCACCATGGCCCTTGGCAAGGAGGTCGACAGCCAGCTGGAGGAGATCCCTAGGAACGACGACGACGATGACACCTCCCAGGTATCCCAGACCCCGACGAGCTTTCTGCTGAGAGTCGAGAAACTTACTGCCGCCCTTCTTAGTCAAGATAAGCTGCTTAGGCATGTGTTGACGCTGGTTATCTATCAAAATTAAAGGATAAATAAATATGAAAAGGGCATGAATTCAATCACCAACAAAGGTTTAGGGTTTTAATTGACAATATTCCACGAGCTTTAGTGAATTGTGATTCTGCAGGGACTAAACCAGGAAACCAGCGCTGATTGCTTCCCCTAGAAGGAACCAACGGGAGATAACGCAATCGCCACGTCAGGAAGTTTCTAGAAGACTCTAGAGGACACCAGAAGACAACCAGGAGGTCGACCACCACGAGAGGATGACAGGTGGGACCGACCGGTCCCACCATGAGACCGGTCTCCTCCCGGGCCCGCTGGCCTTCGTCTTCTAGAAGCTTCCTCCACCAACCTCTAGGATGCATCTTAACCGTACCTTAAGTCGGTTTGATCCAACGGCCGCGGTTGATCCCTCAGGGCTAATAAGCAGCCCCAGACCCCCCTATCCAGGCATCTCCGTCTTCATTATTCATCTCCACATCAGAAACTAGGGTTTCAATTAGATGTAGAGGTCCCTCTAGATGAATCTCTTCTAGTTCATCTAGAATTAGATCTAGTCCATCTAGTTGTAATCAAGAGCCAGCTATCAAGTAGAAGACTAGTACCCCTCTATTTTAGGTTTACAACCTAGTCTCATACTAGAACTAGAAGAGAGAGAGAGAGAGGAAGAGATCAAGAGGAGCTCGGCCGTCTGTCGGATCAATTTCTTCATCTTGTACCCGCGGATTCAAGTTCATCTTCAACTTGCTTCAGCGATTGTTTCGGTAATCAACGTCTATATTTAAGTTTGAGTTATTGTTCTTATTATTCTTAAGGTTTGTGACTCTCTTTTGAGTACTTTAATTCTAAGTTGCTCTAGAGTTAGAGTAGTGGATAGTGTAAGCTTGGTGCTTAGACTTGATAGCTCATCATAAATGCCTCCTATACGCCCGGTAGTAGTGATTGTTCGCAAGGGTGACTCTTATAGCCTTGTTGATTTTCTATAGTCCACTTACCCGTGTGTAGGCTCGGTAGGATTATACATTTGCATAAAAGACTCATACTCTGTTTGTGACCTTTTATGGCAACTTCCCCACTAAGAATAACATAAACATATCACTCTTCAATTGGAATTAGACAGCCTTAGTGATCCCCTCTATACTTCTAGATTCTCCGTCCTTGTTAGCTACTCAGGGGTTAGACTTTAAGACTTAACACTATCCGTTCCTTTGGGTTCGATATAAAACTGGGTTACTCCGGTGAAGTGCTACATCGGTAGATCTTATCTGTGTGCTTGCGGATAAAGTAGAGTGTCCGTTAATTTATACCAACAAGCTTTTTGGCGCTGTTGCCGGGGAACGATAGATCAACTTAAGTCTTAGTTTAACCTTGTATTATACTTTTATCTTTTCCTTTTTTGTCCCAGTCTTTTCATTATTTTTTTTTATTCTTATGAATGTTGTTTTTGAATTCCACTCTTATCTATCACTACCCCATGAGCAAGCTATAGCCAGTAGAATCCTTATACCCCATCATAATACCTGGTTATGAGCTATGCCTACCTTTCTGCTGCACTACCCTTGTAATGAGCATAGAAATATAATTATGAAAATATTCCTCGGGTATTCTTTTCACTAACCTTTCCAGGTCTGGAGCAGAAAAGAATGAAGGAACAACAAATACAAGGTATGTCCCACCAATCATCATGCAACATTGAATTACATTCATCTAATCTTGATTTATGCAAAATCCAAGCTTAGGAATAGACTTTCTAAGAATATCTTTTGTCATGTTGCTATGTTGGTTGTCCCTACCTTAGGATATGCTCATATACTAATCATACTCTTTCATCACCATCTGAATAAATCTCTAATACTTTCATGCTACCCTCATTCGCTATATTATATGTTTAGGTTTGGAGTACTTTCATACATCTCTTAAATTAAGCATGATGCCTAGTTTAGGAGTGGTGATCTTGCTTTCAAAGACTTTTAATTTAAGCAATTAAGTTAAAATGCCTTCCTAGATCAAATTAGACGTGGTGTCTAGGTTGATTTTTGAGCTGATAGTATGCTATAGTGGATGTTGGATATTTTGTTGGACCCCTGCAGGGAAACTTTCAATATCAATTTGGGAAAGTCCTGAGATGAACTCACACTAGAGATGAAGAGACACATAAACTTCAACAACTTTGCACAATGAAGACTCAGCTCATTCATCATGGATGAAAGAACTGTGAGTATCAAAGTTTATTTATTTTGTCTTCTACTGCAAGTTATCTTTTGCCTTGATCATGTTAAAGTGCAACCAACACATAAAATACTAGTCTATGCTAAAATAATCCTAAAAACATCTTTTTATTAGCATAGATGCAATATACATAAGTTATGGATAACAACCCATGCTTCAAATTCTTGCAATCCTTCGGGTATATATCCACTAACGTTATGCAGAAGAGAGATTTTGTTCATCCATGGTTTGGTCTAAACATTGAAGATCCAAAACCCAAAACCATAGACACACAAACCTACTCTCATATCACAAATGGTGTCAGCCTAGCTTTGAGTCTTGCTGGGTGCTGATGACAAACAGGATGGAACTTACCTCGTAGAGACAACCTATTCCTGCAACCATCAATGTCCAAGACATCAAGACAAGAAGTGGGAGGTTATCCTATTTTCTAATCAAGAGCTAGCTTGGAGACAAGATGGTACCACTACAACAATAGCAAGATCTACAGTCAAACACATGAACATGTTGTGGGAGTCCATCTACATCACAAGCCAGCCTGGGAGAGACAATTCCATTGTCTAGATGTGTTTCACAATCAAAGGGAGGAAGGAGAAACCCAACTTCAAACATATTGACCTCCTACTCACCACTTTGATCAATACAAACACTAGATACTGTCCCAGTCAAGAAGAAGAATATGATCCACCACTCATTCTTGGAAGACTGTTCTTGAACAACATTAATGTTATCATCTTTGTCGGACCTGGAAAAGTCAACTTTTGGATCTTTCGCTGCATCTTCAACATCTACATCACTTATGAGCAGCAAAGAGAACCAAGAGAAGATGTCGAACGGAGAAACCAACTGCCAAGAATTGAGGAGGGCATCATGAAGGATGAAGCCACTGCACCACAAGAGTTAGAAGATGAAAGAGATTACCTGAGCTAGCAATCAAGAAGAACAGCCGATAAGATATCCATAATCTAGAGACTGTTGAGAGGACAAGTCAGTTGTGACATTATAAGACAAAAGACTCTCATGGAGGCACTCGAGTAGCAGCTCTAAATTCAAGTCTCTTGCCAACCCAATGATTAAAGGAAACCAGAAAGGTTGACAAGAGAAGAGAGAGGGTCCACGCAGCATACTCGAGGAACAATGCGCCTTCACTGATAAGTCGACACAAGAGAAGGAAGATCGATAACCTCTAAAGATGATTCCACGATGATCTTCCTCCTCTCAATCACACTGTGAGACAACAAGAGAAGACAGCCATTCATAAACAACAACCAGCTAGACAAGAGGAGCTTCCACAAGGTGGTTCAGCACAATCACTTTCCAATGACAAAGTAACATTTTCAAGGTAAGTAACCATCACTTTAAAAGCTTCTTCTTGATTCTAGTATGAACATAAATAAAGAACTAAACATGTTTAAGTTGCACCTCACTTGATCCAAACCTAATCAACTCAACAGTGTTCAGTCCTTTGATCTTTGTTTCCAGCTTTACTCTCTTGAATCTCACTGTCTTAACTAAATGAGCTAAAATGTTGTGCATGTAACCTTTGGAAGATGATATATCAAAATTATGAAAAAGATCAACACTTTATGCATAGATTATCCTTCCTTGGGTTAAGTAATTTGATCTGTTAAATATTTTAAGATGGCACTTTTATGCTCATCCTTCTGATCCTACACTCACATTAAGATTGAATAGAGACATATAAACAACAAGTTTGTCTTGTGCAATGTGCCTAAGGTTAGAGGAGAATAAACAAAACTTTTGGTTCTGTTGGTGTTTTTCCACCAACAGAGCCATGCACTTGATCTCTACCTTACTACTCTATGCAGCAGATGACACGCTCTTGAGCAAACATGGCAAAGTTTGTCACTCCAAAATTCTACAGAGTGAAGGTCCTAGATCTGCAAGAACATGCACACTGAGCAAGATGCTGCCAGCTTCCATAATTAACGCTTCACTTCAAACTGTTGGACGAACGAAGAACAAGAGTGACACCATATCAAGAGGCATAAACAAGAAGGAATGATGGAAGACGTCGTAGTCAGAATTAGAGGTCATTAAGTCCCCACACACTTCTTGATCCTCGACATGAGAGAAGACGATGATGTCCACCTCATCCTAGGAAGACTATTCCTCTACGCTACAAGTGCAATCATCTACAAGATGAAATCCATTTTCACTTTCCTGGAGAAAAGGTACGATGCAACTTCATCAACTACATACCCAATGAAGCACCTAAGAAAAACAGAAGTGAAAGACACCGCTCTCAACGCCAAAGAAGACAAACTATCAAGAATAGAGAGGCTAATCATGACGAAGAAGCTATCGGCACTGTCCCAGAAAAGAAAGGAGAGAAACCTCAAGACAGTGAACCACATGAAGTGAAGACTCAGACCAAGAAAGTATGAAAGAAAAAGTCTGCACCTCAGAGGTACAATCAATAATAACTTTCCAAACGTCTGACATACCTTGGGAGGTCTGAACCAAGGGAAGGTCCGGTTCGTCGGACCTAAATATCCGAACATTCGCCAAAAGGTAAAAATCGGTAGTTATCCTCATATTTACTTTGCTGCATATTTCTCATATTTAATTCTTAGTTATTTATTGCATCATCATATTTAATTCACAAACATTTTAATTTCTGCATTGCATTAGAAAAGAAAATAAATATATTGCATTTGTTACATTACATCATGAACCATGAAGCTCCATGTGAATAAATCTTTGGTGTGTAAAAACCCACAGGAATGTTCACCGTGATGGCATAAAAAAATATATAATAATAATAATGAAAACAATAAATATGCATGCATTCATCCTATTGCATTTTCTCTTGCATCATAAAATATAAAAATATAAAAATATTGAGAAAGAGATCTTACTGAAATTCTAGACAACTAAGGCTTGAGTGGCCAACCGCTAATGCTTAATCTGTTCCACAAGTTTGTTGTCTATTTGAGTTTCATTGGATTTGAAAGGCCAAGAAAAGCTGATGAACAAGTGAATGATCCATCCACTGTTAGAGCACTGTCTCAACAGACATCAACATCAATCAAAGCTCTAATAGAGGAAGGACATATCCATTGCCAGTCTGCTACATTGCAAGATCGAACGACTACGTCAACATTCAGCTTGGGGGAAGGCACCCCCATGTATCAACGTAAGTATCTCTTAAGTTTTTCATTCTATAAACAAATTCAAAATAAAAAAAATGAGCATATGAAGGCTCACCCATAAAAAGAAAAGAACAAAAATATGTGAGCACATGAAGGCTCACCATTAATTAAAAAAATACAAAATACATGGGCACATGAAGGCTCAACGCTATTAAGGGACCAGCCTGGGGGAGACGCACCCCTGTTATCTTCACGAATCAGGTATGTCTTTATTATTATTATTATTGTTATTGTTTTATTATTATTATTATTATTATTACTATTACTACTACTATTATTAGCTCTTATTTTATTTCTTAAAGTGTGTTAGATTAAATAAATAAAATAGTGTGTCTAGTTTGTTTTAACAAGTTGATGACCAAAGAAGAACCTCTCTCTCTAATCTTTTGCATGGAAATGATGAATAGTTGCTCTATCTAATTTCTTTCAAGTACCTGGCCTTCAAAGCATGAGTTCTCCTCATTAATAATGATGCCTTAAAATAAAATTAAATGCATGGTTGGCAAATACTTAATCTAAGGTCTAGGTAATTGGGATGTGACATGTGATGATCTGAGCTACTATTATCTTGTTCTAGACAACACTAAAGTTCTGAAGATTTCTAAATACAAACATGACTAGTAATTGCATTGAGTTAAATTAAGCTTTGTGACCCTATGAGTAGTTTATCATACCATTGAATTGAGATCACTTACACATTTCATCCATCTTTCGCATAAATGCTCATAATTATCTGTTGCTACCCTCTCAGAAGTTTGTTGGAAGCATATGGCTATTAAAAAAAGAAGAAAAAAAGGGGAGAAAAGAAAGAAAGAAAAAGATCCGAGGAAATAAAAAGGGACAAGTCCGAAACCTCAAAAAGATAGATCTCGAGGAAATAAAAAGGGACAAGTGTCCGGAACCTCGAAAGAAAAAAAGAGAAAAAAAAGGAAAAAAAATGTCAGAAAAAATGGGCACGTGCCCGATAGTAGAATTAGCCTAATAGCCATATGTCTCTGATAAACAGAAGAGAGTGAATATATTCAAAAGAGCATCCGACTCCATTTTTCCATACACATGCACTTCTTGATTCAATGGTTGGTTGACTTCCTCTTTGGATCCATTGTTTATTTGACAACATATGTATTAATGCTTTTGAAAATTAATTAAAACTCCGGGATAAAGGTGAAGTGAAAGAATTAGAGACATAGTGCTTGATTTGATCGTTCAATCTCTCAATTATTCAAGATCCAAGGTAAGAGTAATAAGCCCCATGAAAAATAGCATGATATGTTTCGGAGAATTTTTTTTTAACAGCAGGTGTACTTGTTGGAAATGAAGATTTTGTAGCAACTCCTGATCCATTGACAAGTTTTGGTTTTGCTAAGGGACTAGCAAGGGTAAGCTTGGGGGAACTTGTTGACGCTGGTTATCTATCAAAATTAAAGGATAAATAAATATGAAAAGGGCATGAATTCAATCACCAACAAAGGTTTAGGGTTTTAATTGACAATATTCCACGAGTTTTGGTGAATTGTGATTCTGTAGGGACTAAACCAGGAAACCAGCGCTGATTGCTTCCCCTAGAAGGAAACCGACGCGAGATAACGCAATCGCCACATCAGGAAGTTTCTAGAAGACTCCAGAGGACACCAGAAGACACCAGGAGGTCGACCACCACGAGAGGATGGCAGGTGGGACCGACCGGTCCCACCATGAGACCAGTCGGTCTCCCCTCGGGCCCGCTGGCCTCTGTCTTCTGGAAGCTTCCTCCACCGACCTCTAGGATGTATCTTAACCATACCTTAAGTCGGTTTGATCCAACGGCCGCGGTTGATCCCTCAGGGCTATATAAGCAGCCCCAGACCCCCCTCTCCAGGCATCTCAATCTTCATTATTCATCTCCACATCAGAAACTAGGGTTTCAATTAGATGTAGATGTCCCTCTAGATGAATCTCTTCTAGTTCATCTAGAATTAGATCTAGTTCATCTAGTTCTAATCAAGAGCCAGCTATCAAGTAGAAGACTAGTTACCCCTCTAGTTTAGGTTTAGAACTAGTCTTATACTAGAACTAGAAGAGAGAGAGAGAGAGGAAGAGATCAAGAAGGAGCTCCGGCCTGTCGGATCAACTTCTTCATCTTGTACCTGTGGATTCAAGTTCATCTTCAACTTGCTTTAGCGATTGTTTCGGTAATCAACGTCTATATTTAAGTTTGAGTTATTGTTCTTATTATTCTTAAAGTTTGTAACTCTCTTTTGAGTACTTTAATTCTAAGTTGCTCTAGAGTTAGAGTAGTTGGATAGTGTAAGCGTGGTGCTTAGACTTGATAGCTCATCATAAATGCCTCCTATAACGCCGGTAGTAGTGGTTGTTCGCAAGGATGACTCTTATAGCCTTGTTGATTCTTCTATAGTCCATTACCCGTTGTTAAACACATAATTTTCGCACTGTGACAAGTGGGCCAGCACGACGCAGGTTCGGGAGAAATCGCCGCTTAAGGGATTCAGCAGGCAGCGAACGCGGTCGGCTAACTCGATGCATTCGGCAAAGCTGTAAGGGCGACTAGTCAATGGCGAGCGGGTTTGGCAATGTGGCGCTGCGGTCGGCTACCTCAGGTTAAGTCGGTTTGCGACAAATACGGCACATCAGAAGATTCAGCAACAGAAGATCTTGTCGTTGTTAGCACGTGCCGATTATTAAGGGAGGCTTAGAATAAAAGGCTTCGCATTTTAGATAAGTTTCGTGTTTTGTCGTTGTAATCGTGTCCTCGTAGGACTCGTAGGACACCCGGGTATAAATATAAACCCTGAGGCCATTGTAATATCTGTTCACAATCAATACAACCAACCCGGCCCCGTGCCGTCTTCGAGTCCAAGTCGTGTCGTCGTGTTCTTCGAGAGGGGCCATCGATCCGTCGACCTCCGTAAGTTCCGGCAACCTTGTTATCATGTCTAGTATCGTGCGGCGGATTTAGATATGGTGCAAGTAGTCTCGTACGTTAAGCTTAGTATCGTGCGGCGGATTTAAGCTTATGACGGGAGGTCTTTGTTTATGTCTTGTATCGTGCGGCGGATTGAGACATGAGTAAAGATAGTTATCGGCTCTGTTAGATTTGGCAATCTGATAGATTCATTAAGTTACCTTGTGTTATATGTTTTGCTATGTTTATCTTATTATAACACTTTTGCCCAGTCTAGATACCGTCCGGTTCGGCTCCATCTTTATAGATCTGCTCTGCTTATTATTGAAAGGTCGGTTATGCAGTAGATCTATTGTTCGTAATAGCCGATTGGATCGTATCTAGGTTGCCACGTGGCGAGGGTTCATGCATGTTAAGTGTGTTTGATCTATGACAAGGCTAGGTGTCGTGCGGCAGGCGCAGGCTTTAGATTAGCTTAGTCACACTTAGCTTGTATGTTCAATCTCCATGGACCCCAACTCGGTTGTACAATCGAGATTGGTTAAGTTTTAACTCATATATAATACGTCATGCAAGTACGATTCTCATGCAAACGTGCTCGGCAACCTGTTATTCACATAACTCTGTTCATATTGCCGAATAACCTTTAAACCTGTTGGCAGATAGCTTTCATAGCTATATGTCGTCGTAAGTGGCTTCAGGGCCGTACATCTTGGAACTGTCTGGTCATACCCAGCACGTTCCAGCTTTGTATTTAACAGTTTATCTCCCTTGTTAGTTGCAGGTCAAACTGACTGGCACGCACCGGACTTCTGAGCACCCGGGCCACGTGTGAAGCCAGCTTCTCGGCTTGCCGTGTGCTTGGCGCAGAGCGCCACTTTCTGCGCCAACACACTTTTTGGCACGCCTGGTGGGACACCCTTTTTCCTGCAGCAATGGTCGAAGTCACTGAAGCCGAGGCCAGCAACAAGGCGGGGCTCGTGCAGGTGCAGCTCACCGAACTACCCGACGAGTACAGAGAGCAGGTGGAGGATGCTTGTGCCGAATTCCAGGCCAAGTGCCTAGAAGCCTTTTCCAAGAACAAGAGCGGAAAGGTTCGCCGTCTGCATGATCTGCCGAAACCCGTCCAGCTCAACCCGAATGATCCCGGGGAGGCGGAGGCAGTGTTGAAAATGTCTCACATAATCAACGAAACTGTCTCTGGTGCCATCGGTCGCATGCATGGGGCGTTTCTCAACACTTTCCGCACCATCATGATCGCCCAATTCGGCCCCAAGGCCGATGAACTTATGGAGGCCGAGTTTGGCCCTATAGCAGGACCACATCTTTTCAATCTACCGAATCACCTCAAGGGGGCAGGAACTGCTGGTGAGGAGACACCGCCTAAGGCTCAGTCGAGCGGAATGACCATTCAAGAGAAGCACACGCCAGAAGGTCAGTTGCCGACCGTTGGGTCAGCTCACGTTCGGCGCTAAAGGTCAGCCGCCAGAGTCAACACGCAAGATCTCCCCGCAAACCTATAGGCTCATAAAGGACTGCTACGGAAACGGGTACCATGAGATGCTTGAGCCTCACCACATAGAGGGTGCCCCACATCCAGGGTACGGGAAGCCGACGGCCGAGAAGACCGCCGACTCTAATGTCGATGTCATGCTAGAGAGGATGGCAGATATGATGCAGCGCACTTTCGGCCTGAAGCCTAAGGGTACTCATGCTTACAGGTCTTCGTTCCCCGAGTGGTTCCACCGTGTGGCTCTACCTCCCAGAGTCAAAGTGCCGACGACCTGTCCAAGTTCTCCAGCTTAGACGACACTAGCACGGTGGAGCACATCAGTCGCTATCTGCTCCAGCTTGGAGAGGCCAATACCGAGGATGCCTTCAGGGTTCGGTACTTCCCGTCTTCGCTCACTGGGCCGGCGTTCGCTTGGTTCACGTCTCTGCCACCGGGCTCTATTCTCTCTTGGGCAGACTTGGAACAGAAGTTCCATACGCACTTCTACACGGGCACCAAGGAGAAGAAGCTGGTGGACATCATGTATGTGCGCCAGAGGCCGAATGAGACACCGCAGGACTACCTGCGCAGGTTTAGGGAAGTCAAACCAGTGCTTCGGCATGTACCTGCCGGACGACCAGCTTCCACCATTGGCCGTGGCGGGCATGCTCCCAAGCATCAGAGACAAGCTCTTCGGCCAGGAGTTCGAGGACCTGGGTCATCTCTCTCGCCGGCTGAATGAAATGACTATCCAAGCGCAAGGCTTCCGGAGGGAAGGGCGCTTCCAGAGGGACAATGTCGCGGCCCAGATGTATCAAGCTTTCCTGGACGAAGCCGATGACTATTCCGATGCCGAAGATGAGGTGGCGCTGCAGAGTTCAACTGGGACAAAGAACCGACCCAGGCCAACAAGCAGTGGCTACGCCAGCAGAAGGGAGCGTACGACTTCGACGTCACCAAGGCCGACAAACTCTTCGAGTTTCTGATTGCCGAAGGGAGAGTCAGGCTACCCCCGGATCACCCGATGCTGCGTCCTGGAGGGGTTAAGGACAAGAAGTACTGCGGCTTTCATAACACTAACACCCATTCTATTAATGACTGCCGTGTGTTCAGGACAAGGATCCAGAAGGCCATCCAGGATGGGCACATCAAGTTCAATGGCAAGATGAAGATTGATGCCAACCCCTTCGCCCAGAACTCCGTGTTCGTCTCAGTGAACATGGTAGCCCCGGAGGATCCCAGAGGCAAGGGCAAGGTCAAGGTCCTCACCTCCAACAAGGCGCGCGAGTCTGGCGCAGTGGATCCCGATCGGCAAATCACTGGTGATGAGCTCCGGCAGCACGCCCAAGTCGCGAATAGCCGATACGAGCACGGAGAGTCGTCTTCCAGGCGCAGGCCTGAAGGACCGAGAAGCTACCCGAAAGCGACCAGAGGGGGGGTGAATGGGAGCTTCAAAAATTTCCTTTCGGAAACTAGATGCCACTGTCCCAAGATCAACCCCAAAATCGAAACCTAGAGCTTGCTAATGTCCACGACCCTAGATGTAGGGTGGATGCTTCCTAGAAGCACAGCGGGACACTAGACACCTAGAAAGCCAACCAAAAGACGGAACTCAAATCCGATCAAGAACGAACGAACGCGAACGAAGACGCGCGAAACTGCAGCGACCGGACTCTGGCCTGGTCGGTCAGCAGGGACCGGACGCGTCCGGTCGTCAGAAAACAGCTCTGGGAGCTCTCTGTTCGCGACCGGACGCACGGAGCTCAAGCGTCCGGTCGTTCACTGAGCGTCCGGTCAGATGAGACAATGACACGGGAACAGTGCAAGCGTAGCGTCCGGTCGAAATGCAAACAGAGCGTCCGGTCGAGAGCGTCCGGTCAGTACGCAGAAAAGCTTGGCGCCGTGCTCAACGACCGGACTCTGAAAGCGTGCGTCCGGTCAGCCCGACAGAGCGTCGGTCACCCCGCGACTGCACTGAAACTCCGGCGATTCAACCCGATCTCCTCCGAATCAAGTGCTCTAGGCTTGGGATTCGATCTGAGGAGTCACAAGGAGGTTAGTGAGCTATCTCTAAGAGATCATGGCTCGAACTAACTCCAATCGGTGAATCGAAGGAATTCGGGGGAGAAGAAAAAGAGACCCGAAAACTAAAACTTGATCGATCTCCTAGACCGTGAGGTTAGAGATGATTTCTTTCGGTGGAAAGAAGTGCCTCACGATCTAGAGCAACTCAGTTCAAACGGAATCGTGAAAGATGGACCGAGCAAAGATCAAGCGACGGGAAAACTCAAGGCACAAAGCAATCCGCGAAGAACATGATGAACATGAAATCAAAACGCGAATTGACACCACAGAGATGGGATCCAAGGTGAGGATACGCCTCACTCTTCCTCGAATCACAGTACACAGAGTGGAGTCTCTCTGCGGATCTCAACTAGCTAAAGCAGGGGTGGTGGGAGAGTGGAAACCCTAGGAAATGAAAGCTCTAACTGAGATTGAGATAGGGAGGAGGGTGTCTCCCCTAGACTACTATTATACTACCTAGCCTAAGTCTATTTCCTACTCTACCCCTCTCTACTCTAATTTACAGAGCGGACCAGACCAGCCTAACCCTAAGGCTATTCTAGTCCACCGCTGGTGGTAGGTAGATCCGACGGCCACGCCCGCACGGTTTCCCGTCGCCTCCACGCAACCTTTTAGATCGCCGCCACGTGCCGCCACCACTCTGCACCCCGGTTTTGCGGCCCAAACCGGGAAACCAGCCTTTTCCATCAGCCCCCGGTTTTGAGGCCCAAACCGGGAAACCAGCCTCCAGCCCCGAGTTTTGTGGCCAAACTCGGAAACCGTCCGCGCCCGAGTTTTGAGGCCCAAACTCGGAAACCGGCCCACGCCCAGGTTTTGAGGCTCAACCTGGAAACCGTCGCGCCCAGGTTTTGTGGCTCAACCTGGAAACCCAGCACCCAGGTTTGAGGCCCAAACTGGAAACCGTCCACCGTTGGTTTTTCCCGGGCTCTACAAACAAACCGGCGTCGTAGAGGGGATGCACCGCCTGTGCACCCTTCCACCGACATGATCGCACTTCTCCGCCTGTCGCTGTCGCAGGCTGCCAGCCACCACAGCTGATCCTCCGGCCTCCAGTCCATCAGTCCAAGTCCACGTCCGCCCTTCACCGTCCGATACATCGGCATGGCACGTCCGCCGCACGGCACGCCCATCCTTCATCGCCCGTCCGGTCGTCGGCACGGCACGTCGCAACTTGACCTTCACCCGCCATCGATCACTGTCTCCGTGCTCGACACCTGCACAACACAAGCCAAAGAACATGCGCATCATCTCTATTGACATCACTCATCACACAGAGACTCGGCATACACCCATGTATCCGCAATCTCCCCTTGATGAGTGCATTGTCAACTCCACAACAAATCATGAATAAGAAGAAGGAGGTAGGAAGGAGTGGGAAGAGAAAACCCAACCAAATGACCCAGAAGCCTTAACAAAAGCCGAAGAAGGTCAAGTGGATGAAGCAAAAACTTGGTCCCCAAGAACATGGGCAACGGCTTGACGCAACCAAGCAAAGCAAGCTAGCCCTCAAGAAGAGGTAGAACAGGCTCAACACCGCTAGCAGATAGCAATTGAAGATCGGAGGACAACAGAAGCAAAATGCTAGTCCCTCAAGATAGAGCACAGAGGCTCAACACAACTAGCAAGAAAATCACTCCGAACCAATTGAAAATCAACCCCAAACCAAATGGGAAAGCACACCAGACGATACCAATTGAAAAGCCAAATGAAAAAACTTATGAAGCTCATGAGAAGCTAGGAACGTTTGCTAGTCCCTCAAGACAGGGCAACGGCTCAACACAACTAGCAACTCCCCTCTGACAAATGCAAGCAACTAGGACAAAAGATTTTCAGGGCATATGATTTGCGTAAATTTCTCCCCCTAGTTGAAAATGCACTTATCAAGGCCAAAAGGTATCGGAGAAGCAACTGCTCTTCGCATAAACTCCCTCTGACACAAGATCTCCTTCCACAATGCATATGAAGTCAAAATGCAAGTTAGGAGCTTCAAGTATATAGTCAAAAGAGTGCAAAGATGCTCTAATCAGTATAGCTCCAACATCTCAATTAAGCACTCAAATAGCAAAGGCTCAAACTGATCACTTATACGAAATATGAAGCATATGAGCATGTGAGCAGTTTTAAGCCAAAAGGATAGTCACCATCAACATAGCACTAGACATGTATAGAAGGAATCCAAACAAGTGCTAAGCATATATACAAGGTGAACTACCCCTAGCAAAGTTCAATCATCATGCATAGGAATGAAGCATATACTTGTGATTTCAAATTCATATCGGAGTTGCAGCGGTAAAAGAATTCACAAGTTCATTTTTAGCATGTGATTGCGAGAGGTTGAAAGCTTGTCATGCCTAACTTTTCAACCGTGCGAAGCCTATGCCGAAGCAATCAGAAGCTTAAAGCAACGGTTTCGGTCATACACTACATGGCTCAAGTTTAACTCAAAGTGCAATGAGAAACAGTCTCAATACCATGAGGTGTTGACAAGCAATCCCATCTCGATCTTTTCAATTCAACAATACTTGGTTCAGATTTTAAGCAAGTTATGAACAACCAAGCAAGTGAATGACTCAGAACTAGAGACATAGCAACCTAGCATATATGAAAAGCAGGAATGGACTCAACACACCCTACACATGCTAGTTGCATATCTCAATGGTGAACATTTTCAGATTTATATACATTAGGCATAATTCACCATTCCAAAAAATAGCTCGCTCATAACATGTAACAGTGATCAGAAAGAGCATAGCTACAAGCATCATCATAAGTATCGGAGCAATACTAACAAGAGCATAATTACATTCTAGTGAATATAGACATGAAGCTCAGAATGTAAATGCGTATGCCCGACACAAAACTGAAGGAAAAGATACCAAAAGGAGAGACTCAAGAAACTCAAAAGAAAAGAGCCTCACAATAAAAGAGTCAGTCTGTACATCTCAAAATGCTTCCCCCATCTAAAAGGGAAACACACACCAAGCTCACCCCTCAACCTATTAAAGGTTGATTCGTCTAAAGGCTTGGTGAAAATATCAGCCAATTGGTGATGAGTATCGACATGGCGAAGGTCGATATCACCCTTCTCCTGGTGGTCTCGCAAGAAATGAAAGCGCACATCAATGTGTTTGGTTTTCGAGTGAAGCACAGGGTTCTTAGCAACGCTAATGGCACTCGTGCTGTCACAAAGCAAAGGAACTCGAGTAAAGCTCAAACCAAAATCACGCAAAGTGGCCATCATCCAGAGTAACTGGGAACAGCAGCTAGCCGCAGCAACATATTCAGCCTCCGTGGTAGACTGAGCGACACTAGACTGCTTGCGAGAAGACCACGACACCAGAGAAGATCCAATAAACTGGCAAGTCCCAGAAGTGGACTTGCGCTCAATGCGACAACCAGCAAAATCAGCATCAGAAAAACCACAAAGCGAGAGGTGGAGAAGCAGAATACCAAATCCCGAGCTCGGGCGTGAAACGAAGGTACCTGAAGATGCGCTTCACCGCCTGACGGTGAGAAATGCGTGGCGAAGCCTGAAAGCGCGCGCACAAGCACACGGCGAACTGAATGTCCGCCGTGTCGCCGTCAGGTAGAGCAGCGATCCAATCATGCTGCGGTACTCCTTCTGGTCCACTGCTTCTCCATCCGTGTCGGCATCCAGGGCAGTCGTCGTCGACATGGGCGTCGGAAGAGGCTTAGCCTCACCCATGTCGAACCGCTTCAGCAAGTCCCTTGTGTACTTGCCCTGGTGCACAAACGTCCCCTCTCGGGATTGCTTAATTTGCAACCCGAGAAGAAAGTCAGCTCGCCCATCATGCTCATCTCGAACTCCCTGCTCATAGTATCTGCAAACTTGGCAACCAAAGCGTGAGAAGAACCACCGAAAATGATATCATCCACGTAAATTTGGACAAGAGAGTATCTTTGCCTTGCTTGAGGAGAAAGAGCGTTTTATCTACACATCCCATTTTAAAACCCTTAGCTAGCAAAAAGGTTTTTAATCTCTCATACCAGGCTCTAGGGGCTTGTTTCAAACCATACAAAGCTTTGTGGAGTTTAAAGACATGGTTTGGAAACTTGGGATTTTCAAAACCGGGGGGTTGCTGGACATAGACCTCCTCCTCAATATAGCCGTTTAAGAAGGCACTCTTGACATCCATTTGAAAAAGTTTGAAACCCATGGATGCAGCATAAGCCAAGAGTATCCTAATAGCCTCCAAACGAGCTACAGGAGCGAAGGTCTCCTCATAATCTATCCCCTCCTTCTGACTATAACCCTTCGCTACAAGCCGGGCCTTGTTTCTCACAATGTGGCCCTCCTCTCCTTGCTTGTTTTTAAAACCCATTTTGTCCCAATAGGTTTACAGTCAGGAGGTGGTGGCACTAGAACCCAAACCCGATTTCGCTCAAAGTTCTCTAGCTCCTCATGCATGGCATTGACCCAATCCGGATCCGTCAATGCGTGTCCAACATCTCGGGGCTCAAAAGACGCAACAAAAGCAGAATGAGCAAAGTGCGAGATGTGCTGTGACCTGGAGCGAGTAACTCGCTCGTCGATGTCTCCGATCATCTGTTCAGGGGGTGCTGGCGCTGGATGTGTCGTGGCGCCTCCCGGGAAGAAGTAACCTCCCCCTCAACAGTAGCTGGTTCCACCCCGGGTACAAAAGGTACCGCGCGAGGTGGATTCCACGGCCCCCAGGAAGAAGACGTCTCGGGGCCACGGGTCGTCGTCGAAGCCGCTCCCGGCGCGGCAGGCGGAGGGGGTGCTGGATCATCTATACCTTCAGCACCCTCTTCCTCGTCATCGAAAAGAGGCTCTCCAACCTCGTGATCACCTGCACGCTCAAAACGAGAAGAAGGAGAAACAAGAGTCTCGTCGAAGGTGACATCTGATGTCTCCATGACTCGGTTAGTGTCAAGGTTAAGTACACGATAAGCTCGAGTGTGAGTGCCATAACCCAAAAACACACCGTCAGAAGAACGAGACTCAAACTTGTCTAGGTTGCCTTTTTTCAATATAAAACAGTGGCAACCAAAGACTCTAAAATAACTCACCTTGGGCTGGCGACCAAAACGCAACTCATAAGAGGTCTTCTTCAAAAACACTCTCAGAAAAATGCGATTCGAAATATAGCATGCAGTGTTCATAGCTTCGGCCCAATAGCGCCTAGGAGTCCTATGCTCATCAAGCATCGTCCTGGCCATCTCAACAAGGGTCCGATTCTTCCTCTCTACAACACCATTTTGGGGTGGTATAGGGAGAAAACTGATGCTCCAAACCAAGGCATTTACAAAACTTCTCAAAATCCGAATTTTTAAACTCGGAACCATTATCACTTCTAATCGCTCGCATCGAGTTCAAAGGGAACTCGTTCTGAAGACGCAAAATCAGATCGCGAGCGAAGGAGAATGTCTCGGACTTCTCAACTAAAAAGAAGACCCACGAATACCTCGAAAAGTCGTCAACAATAACAAGCACATACCACTTCCCCACCACCGAGCTCACCCGAGCCGGACCAACAAGGTCCATATGCAAAAGCTCTCCGGGGTGCGAGGTCATAACCTTGGTCAAAGGATGGTGGGGAGCAGCAACCATCTTTCCATGCCGGCAAGCATGGCAAACTAGATCCTTCTCCAACGAAAGCTTGGGCAATCCTCGGATTAAGCCAAGTGAGCTAAGTCTTGCAAGCAAGTCAAACTCAGGTGACCGAGCCTCCTATGCCACTTCCAAAGATCAGAAGAAGAAGGACTAGCCAAAAGACAGCGAGAAGATCCAAACGACTTTGAGAAATTCGCGCGAAAGACATTCCCAAAGGGTGAAATCAGACATACAAGATCACCCTGAGGATCTAAGATCCGGCTAAGGTTCGGTTTGAAACGAATCTCATAGCCACACGAAAAGTTGCGAAACAGAAAGCAAGTTGAAATGCAGGTTAGAAACAAGAGCAACCTCGCGCAACACAAAGTGCTCATTAACCCGCACTGCACCAACGGACAATACCTTGCCCTTACCTTGTCGCCGAAGGTTATGTACTCTTTTCCGGCGACCGGACTATGGCTGGAGAACCATTTGGCATTTCCGGTCATGCCTCGAGCAACCGGAATCCACAAGCCAAATGTCCTCCAACCGCTCCTCCTACATCAATAAAAAGACATAGGGTGAACATACGGTCCAACACTGGGGTTAGTAAGATAAGAAGGAAACCAGTGTTGGGCCGGCTGCTCAAAAGAACGGTCAGTGTAAAAACCATCCTGTCTAGGGGGATAGCGATCACCACGCACAGGAAAACGTGGTCCGCTGGGGAAGAAGCGCTTACCGCGAAACTCTACCTGCGGTGGGACAAGGCGCTCAACAAAGCCTCCTCGCCACGGGGTCCGTTACCTGCAAAAACAGGACCTCGTCGGGCACGCTCTCTACGAGGTCTACGCCTAGGAGCCTGCTGCTCAACTCTAGCGTCTCTCCTCGGAGCTCTCTCCTGCCTAGGCCTCACAAACTGAGGTGCTCTACCTCTAGGCCTAGTCTCCCCCTAGGGGCTCTCTCCTGCTGCCTAGGCTGGGTATGCTTCCCTCCAGACCTAGCAGCTCTCCCCTGAGGCTTCGGAGCATGTCCACCACGAGCTGGGTGAAACATGTCCGGGTTCTGCATCTCCCTAGCTCGGCGCGCCTCTCTCCTGCGCCTAAAGCAGAACTCACTCAGGTGACCATCCCGCCCACAAAAGTCACACTGAAACCTCACCGCGCGCAAAGGGGGTTGTTGGTTTGCAGGGATGTGGGTATGGTTCACCTTGCCCTTGCCCTTCTGTGGCAACTCCTCTCGGATGGGTGGCATTGTGTCAAGCTTGTTCTTTAGGTGATTGGGCTTGGGTTGCCATTGTGGATTCTTGGGTGGAGCCTTGGGGGTTCAACTACAACTCCATCCTTGGTGACAGGCTTGGCAGGCTCTTTGGGTGGAAGCTTGGTTAGTTTGGGAGTAGTGGTGGAGTTGGGCTTCTCACAGGGGTTCAGACCACTAGACTCTCCAATCTTACCAAAAGCTGAAAGATCAACACTCTGGCCAAGACCTACACCAGGAGCCCCAGCAGCTCGCTTGAATTGGGAGATCATCATCCCGAGCTGAGGCTCACCACAAGACACCCATGACAAGACGGTCCGAAGGTATGTGTTTTCCTCCTCGGTACGCACCTTGTCATGCCTCACATTGGCCATCTCCTGCTCCAGGCCCTCACACAAAGCACACCTCTTGACACAAGTGCTATCCGAGCCGGCCTTCTCAAAAGACTCAAGCTTGGCATTCTTCTCCAACTCGGATTGCAAGACAGGACAAGTCTTGCACGCACCCAACAGCTGCGGTCTAGCTCGGAGCTCATCCACCTCATCTACCAGCGCAGCATACTTACTCCTCAGAGTGAGAAGATCCGTCATGTGCGCGGCGCAACTCTCGCACTCCAACTCCTCCGACACAACCACGGTGGACCGAGCGAACTCAAGCTCCTTCACCGTGTCCTCCCACTTCTGCCTAAACTCCTTGCGCTCTCTAGCGGCACGCCTAAGCAACTTGTCTTGACTAAGGAGGGCAGCAGTCAACTTCTCAACCTCGGAGGAAAGCTCGTCGTAGGTGAGAGATACCTGGGAGGTGTCGTCGTCGTCGTCGTTCCGAGGGGTACGCTCCGGCTCGCCGTCGACCTCATCTCCGAGCGCCATGGTACACAGGCTTCGTCGCCGCGAAGAAGCACAAGCCGTTGAACGTGTCCTCCAGCTTCTTCTTCTCGGACTCGTCATCACTCGATCGAGCGGAGTCGTCATCCGAGCCGTCGACATCGCTGAGCGTGGCGAAGAACGCTCGCTGCTCAGCCTGCTGCTTCTCCAAGTACTTCTTCTTGATGTACTCTTTGTTGAAGCCGCCCCGTTCTTGTGCCTTGGGGGAACGTGCTTCTCCTTGTACTTGGAGTCGCGCCTGTGGCCGTGATCGCCCTTCCCCAAGATGCTTGTTCTTCTTCTTGGGGCAGTCGGCGATGAAGTGGTCGGGGTCGCCGCACTCGTAGCATCCGGTGCGTCCTCCTCCGCGACGACGGTTCATGCGGTTGTTGTGGAACCGCGAGAACCGGTTGGCAAGCAAAGCCAACTCGTCGTCTCCAAAGACTCCAGCTGGTCCTCTGTCACAGAAAAGAGAGAAGAAAGCGCAAAGCCAGCTGAGGGGTTAGAGGAAGAGCCGGAAACCAAAGCCATGGACGGGCGAGAAGGATTTTCAAAAGAAGCCCTCGCCATAGCATCAATCTCACTGGACTTGAGCTTACTGAAGAGCTCGTCGCAGGTGAGAGTCTCATAGTTCGGCGATTCGATGATTGCCTGAACCTTGGAGTCCCACACCGAACGGTCAAGAGTGTGCAAAAGCTTCAAAGCACGCTCATGATCGTCAAATGGCAACTGCTCTCTGTTAGCCCTCATCCTGTTGACAATCACCTGAAAGCGAGCGAATAAACTTTCTATGCTCTCGCCAGGTTGATGTCTAAAGTTCTCATACTCTCGCTTGAACGACTCGTAGAGTCGGGTTTTGACTTGAGAGGTGCCCTCATGAAAACGCATGAGAGTGTCCCAGATCTCCCGAGCCGTAGCGAGGTGAGAAACACGATCAAACTCACCCATGCTCAAACAAGAGAAAAGAGCATTACGGGCTCGGCTATTGGCATCGTGCTCATCGACCTGCTGTTGAGTCACACGAGCAGCCAAGACCACGTAATCAGGGGAGTTGCAAATATCCCAGATCGAAGCGCCCAAGCTCTGCAAATAGGCCGACATACGTATCTTCCAATACGCATAGTTCGTCCCATCGAAAAACGGCGGTTTGCCCACGCCGCGATCCATGTCGCCTTCGGTGGATCTGGAACCGGCTAAGGTGGAAGATCCTTAACCCGCTCCGATACCAATTGAAGGACCGAGAAGCTACCCGAAAGCGACCAGAGGGGGGGTGAATGGGAGCTTCAAAATTTCCTTTCGGAAACTAGATGCCACTGTCCCAAGATCAACCCCAAAATCGAACCTAGAGCTTGCTAATGTCCACGACCCTAGATGTAGGGTGGATGCTTCCTAGAAGCACAGCGGGACACTAGACAACCCTAGAAAGCCAACCCAAAAGACGGAACTCAAATCCGATCAAGAACGAACGAACCGCGAACGAAGACGCGCGAAACTGCAGCGACCGGACTCTGGCCTGCGTCCGGTCAGCAGGGACCGGACGCGTCCGGTCGTCAGAAAACAGCTCTGGGAGCTCTCTGTTCGCGACCGGACGCACGGAGCTCAAGCGTCCGGTCGTTCACTGAGCGTCCGGTCAGATGAGACAATGACACGGAACAGTGCAAGCGTAGCGTCCGGTCGAAATGCAAACAGAGCGTCCGGTCGAGAGCGTCCGGTCAGTACGCAGAAAGCTTGGCGCCGTGCTCAACGACCGGACTCTGAAAGCGTGCGTCCGGTCAGCCCGACAGAGCGTCCGGTCACCCCGCGACTGCACTGAAACTCCGGCGATTCAACCCGATCTCCTCCGAATCAAGTGCTCTAGGCTTGGGATTCGATCTGAGGAGTCACAAGGAGGTTAGTGAGCTATCTCTAAGAGATCATGGCTCGAACCTAACTCCAAATCGGTGAATCGAAGGAATTCGGGGGAAAGAAGAAAAAAGAGACCCGAAACTAAAACTTGATCGATCTCCTAGACCGTGAGGTTAGAGATGATTTCTTCGGTGGAAAGAAGTGCCTCACGATCTAGAGCAACTCAGTTCAAACGGAATCGTGAAAGATGGACCGAGCACAAAGATCAAGCGACGGGAAAACTCAAGGCACAAAGCAATCCGCGAAGAACATGATGAACATGAAATCAAAACGCGAATTGACACCAAGAGATGGGATCCAAGGTGAGGATACGGCCTCACTTCCTCGAATCAACAGTACACAGAGTGGAGTCTCTCTGCGGATCTCAACTAGCTAAAGCAGGGGTGTGGGAGAGTGGAAACCCTAGGAAATGAAAGCTCTAACTGAGATTGAGATAGGGAGGAGGGTGTCTCCCCTAGACTACTTATACTAACCTAGCCTAAGTCTATTTCCTACTCTACCCCTCTCTACTCTAATTTACAGAGCGGACCAGCCTAACCCTAAGGCTATTCTAGTCCACCCGCTGGTGGTAGGTAGATCCGACGGCCACGCCCGCACGGTCTTCCGCGTCGCCTCCACGCAACCTTTAGATCGCCGCCAACGTCCGCCACCACTCGCACAAGGAGAATACCCCCGTTTTTGCGGCCCAAACCGGGAAACCACCTTTTTCCATCATCCCCGATTTTGATGCCCAAACCAGGGGTACGTTCCCCCGGAGTTTGTGCAATCGGGGGAAACGCCCCATTGCCCGAGTTTTTTGTGGCCACTAAACGTCGCGAGTTGAGCAACCGCCCACCCCCCATGTTTTGAGGCTCACCTGGAACCGTCGCGCCCCAGGTTTTGTGGCTCAACCTGGCAACCCGCACCCAGTTGTGGAGGCCCAACACTGGATAACCGTCCCACGTGTTTTTTCCCGGGCTCCGTACCAACAACCTGCGTCTCAGTGGTGCCACCGCCTGTGCCCCCCTTCCACCTACATGATCGCACTTCTCCCCCTCTGTCGCGTCCAGCTTGCCAGCCACCACAGCTGATCCTCCGGGCCTCCAGCATCAGTCCCATCCACTTGCCGCCCTTCACCCGTCCGTCTCGGCTGGCACGTCCCCCGCACTGCACTCCCGTCTGTCATCGCGTCCCGGTCCCCGTCGGCACGGCACGTCGCAACTTGCCTTCACACCTCGCCATCCCATGTCTCCGGTGCTCTGACCCTGCACAACACAAGCCAAAGAACATGCGCCTCATCTCCATTGACAGATTGCCTCATCCACCATAGACTCGTGCAATACACCCATTACCGTCAAAGCCTACCCACAGAGATCTCTTAACATGTCGCCGCAAAAGGAAAAGAGTCGAGGCGTCTCACACGAAGATAGGAGCTTCACGAGAGCATCAGTCCCGAAGACATTCACAGGGGATCATCGTAATCGTCTGGGGATGCAGGGCTTACCACAGATAACAGCCATCCGCTGGGTAGTCAAGAACGTCCGCCACAGTCGGAGCAAGCTCATGGGCTGTCCTCTTTCTTCCGCCACGCCTGAACGCAAGGCTTGAAAACTGCCTGCCGTCAACAACTGCCATCGAATGCAGCGATCAGTACAAGGGGTATAGGCAGGATCGGGGTCAAAACCGCCGTCCCTTCCATGAAAGGTTGGGAGCACGCATCCCAATGGACGATCGGCGCCTAAAAATGAGAAGCCCGGGTCGGCAAGCCAAAAGATATGTCGACCAGGAGTGGGTGCATCACCAGGACGACAGTGAGGAGGTACAGCCCCCGCCCATATAGGTGGCAAAAGGGGCAATGGTGCCCACCAGGGCTCAGGAAAAGCCAGAAAAGGAGAGTGCAATGCCTCCGGAATAGGGAGTTGGAAGAAGCAGCTGCCGGTGGGAAGAAGCAAGAGTGGCGTCCGAAGGAAAAGCCGGACAACAATGGCAAAGGCGCTGGCGTGGCCATGACTTTCTTCCTTCCCTTGGAATTCATGGCTCCAATCGGTCAGGGGGCACAGGACGAAGCGCGTTCGGACTCCGACGAGGCCGAGCACAACAAGCTCGCGGCACAGCTCGTGTTGTCTCAGAAGGCAGCGTTTGACAAACCAGCCAAGCATCGGCATTTAAAGCCGTTGTATGTCAAAGGGTACGTCAATGGAAAGCCGCTGACCAAGATGTTTGTCGATGGCGGCGCAGCGATTAACATCATGCCTTACGCCACCTTCAGAAAGCTGGGCATGAACGATGAAGACCTGCTCAAAACGGATATGATACTCCGTGACTTTGCCGGCAATCCCTCTGACACTCGGGGTGCCGTGCACGTGGAACTGATGATAGGATCCAAGACGCTCATCAACGACCTTCTTTGTCATTGACGGCAAGGGGGCATACAGCCTGCTTTTGGGCAGGGATTGGATCCATGCCAACTGCTGCATACCTTTGACCATGCACCAAATACTCATCCAGTGGGTTGGAGATGACTCGAGATTGTCCAAGCTGATGACTCGGTGAGTGTTGCTACCATTGAGCCCACTTACTGGGAATTTGACGGAGTAGATTGCTTCTCCGGTCGTGTGTGGGGAGAAGGTCCTGTCAACATCTACGGCAGAGATCAACAGCCGATCCAAGCAGTCGGCTCTCAAAGTTTCTTTTAGATGGCAACCCAACTGACAGCAGCGAGGGCAAACTGGGACGTGGCTTCGCATCGGCCGACCAACTGGAAGAAGTGGATGTTGGCGACACAAGTAAAAGAAGGCCGATGTTCATAAGTTCTAATTCAGACCCTGCTTTCAGAGTGCAGCTAGTAGATCTTCTAAAAGAGTTCAAAGATTGTTTCGCTTGGGACTACACAGAGATGCCCGGATTGGATCGGTCCATTGTTGAGCATAAGTTGCCGATCAAACCCGGGTACCGCCCATATAAACAACCTCCACGCAGGATCTACAAGGAGGAAGTGTTGGCCGACGTGAAGAAGGAAGTGGAACGATTACTAGAAGCTAACTTCATTCGGCCATGTCGATATGCGGAATGGATCTCCAATATTGTCCCGGTGTACAAGAAAAAACGGGAAGATGAGGGTCTGCATCGACTTCAGGAACCTCAACAAAGCCACTCCTATGGACGGTTATCCAATGCCGGTGGCCGATTTGCTGGTAGATGCTTCGGCCGGTTTTGAAATCATAAGCTTTATGGACGGCAACGCAGGTTACAATCAGATCTTCATGGCTGCAGAGGATGTGGCAAAGACCGCCTTCAGGTGCCCCGGCCATATAGGTTTGTTTGAATGGATGGTCATGACTTTTGGGTTGAAAAATGCCGGTGCCACTTACCAGCGAGCCATGAATTACATATTCCATGAGCTGATCGGCAAGATCGTAGAGATCTACATTGATGATGTGGTGGTCAAATCCAGAAGCAAGGAAAGACACTTAGCCGATTTAAGGAAGACCTTGGAGTGCACGAGGAAACATGGTTTAAAAATGAATCCAACCAAGTGTGCATTTGGGGTGTCGGCTGGTGAGTTTCTGGGATTCCTGGTCCACAAAAAGGGGATCGAAGTCGGTAGGAAGAGCATGGAAGCAATTGATAAGGTAGTGCCGCCGACCAATCTCAAAGAACTTCAATCACTGCTCGGCAAGATCAACTTTGTCAGAAGGTTCATATCCAACTTGTCTGAGCGCGTGCTGCCATTTTCTCCACTATTGAAGCTCAAGAGAGATCAGGACTTCGTGTGGGGTGACGTGCAACAAAAGGCTTTCGATGAGATCAAGGAGTACATGAAGGCACCACCAGTATTGGTTCCTCCACAACTCGACAAGCCTTTCAAGTTGTACGTGGCGGCCGACAACCTAACAATAGGGTCGGCCCTCATGCAAGAATTCGAAGGAAAAGAGAGAGTCGTAGCCTATCTTAGCCGAAAACTACTGGACCCCGAAACAAGGTATTTGGCTACGGAAAAGTTGTGCTTGTGCGTTTTCTATTCCTGTACCAAGTTTCGGCACTATCTATTGAATGCCGAATGCGTGGTAGTATCAGAGTTTGATGTAATCAAGCACATGTTATCAATGCCGATTTTAAGTGGAAGGATCGGTAAATGGGTTTTGGCCCTTTCTGAATTTGATTTGCGTTTTGAATCGGCAAAGGCTGTTAAAGGCCAGATTATGGCTGATTTTGTCACTCACCACCGTGATCCTAATGCTAACATGATAACCATCATCCCTTGGGCATTGTTTTTTGATGGATCCTCGTGCAGCAAAGGTGGTGGAGTCGGGATCGTGTTGATTTCTCCCAAGGGGGCACCCTTCAAGTACTCTATACCGATCGAGTACCCGGTAACTAATAATCAAGCAGAGTACGAAGCACTGCTCCGAGGGCCGCGATTGCTTGTGGACATTAAGGCAGACGCCGTGGAGATCTTCGGTGACTCGGAATTAGTGATCAAGCAATTGACCGGCAAATACGAGTGCAAGAACGACACGCTGCAGGAATATCTCGAAGGTTGCCAAGAGCTCCTCAGACAGTTTCGATCGGCAACCTTGCAACATATTCCTAGGGGGCAAAATGAAGAAGCAAACCAGTTGGCTCAGGCAGCATCCGGGTATAGGGAGAATCAAAACATTTTTGCACTTGAGGGAGAGCAAACAGCCTCAGAAGGTGATCAAGCAGTCCCAAGTGATAATCAGGCAATTGAAGATTGGAGAGACAACATTGCCGATTACCTCAGGGACCCATCCAGGAAAGTCTCCCGAAAACTCAGGTACAAGGCTCTTAAGTTCACGCTCTTGGACAATCAATTGTACTACAAATCCATAGATGGGGTTTTGCTTAAATGCCTGAACCAAGACGGGGCTAGGAAACTGATGTATGAGGTGCACGAAGGCGTATGTGGTGCACACCAGTCAGCTCACCGTATGAGATGGTTAATCAGGAGGACTGGATATTTTTGGCCGACTATGCTCGAAGATTGCTTTAAGTATTACAGAGGTTGTCAGGATTGTCAGCGATTCGGCAATGTGCAAAGGGCTCCAGCATCGGCCATGAATCCGATCGTTAAGCCTTGGCCTTTCAGAGGATGGGGCATTGATTTGATCGGCAATATTCACCCTCCATCTAGCAAAGGACACAAGTTTGTCCTGTTGGCCACGGATTACTTCACTAAGTGGGTTGAAGCCATCCCATTGAAGAAGGTGACGTCAGAGAACATGGTGTCTTTCGTCAGGGACCATATCATTTACCGATTCGGCATTCCTCAGTCCATCACCACCGATCAGGGAACTCAGTTCACTTCCTCGGAGTTTTGTGACTTTGCCGAAGAGATGGGGATTAAACTCTATAATTCTTCTCCTTACTATGCACAGGCCAATGGACAGGCAGAGGCTTCTAACAAAATCATGATTAAAATCATTCAAAAGAAGATCGAAGAGAAACCTAAAAGGTGGCACTTGGTACTCAACGAAGCTTTGTGGGCGTACCGAATGGCTTGTCATGGGTCGACTCAGACGTCGCCATACGAGTTGGTCTACGGGCATCACGCAGTGCTACCATGGGAATTGCAGTCGGGGTCAAGACGAGTTACATTGCAGAACGATCTGGCTAAAGAAAATTATAAGGATTTGATGATGGATGAGCTAGAGGATTTGCATTTGATTCGTCTCAAGGCCTTGGAAAATATTGAGAAGAATAAGATACGCGTTGCCAAATACTACAACTCGAAAGTGAGAGAAAAAGGATTCGACGAGGGAGACTTGGTTTGGAAAATTATCTTGCCAATCGGTACCAAAGACAAGGTATTCGGCAAATGGTCCCCTAACTGGGAAGGGCCTTTTCGGATTCTGAGACGTGCTCCGGGTAATGCGTACATTCTGAAAACCCTCCAAGGAGAAGAGTTTGCTAGGGCAATTAATGGACGTTATCTAAAGAGATTTCATCCTAGCGTGGAGGTCGGTGCATAACGGAATCAAGGACTAGCGGGCACCGACGGCCGATACAAGGTGGTATCGCCCTTAGCACAAAAAATGGCCGATAGAGTCTATCGCCCTTAGTGCAAAAAGCAGCCGACATAGTGTGTGTCGCCTCTAGCACAAAAACGCAGAAGTACAGGGCCAAGTGCACGCGGTGCTGTGCAATCGGCTAGATAAATCAAACACTCAACAAACACAAAATGGGAGAACGGATTGCATACTTCGGGTGAATAAAGTATCAGGAGAATGGATAAAACATACTATGCCCGATCTGTCACAGAAATTATCAATTCACTCGTTCAAAAGCTGGTTGATCGACTTTATGGCTTCTGCTCTAATTCGGCTGACGGCATCTAATACTTGTTGATCTTCATCTGCGGAGTTTTGGATCTTGGAGAGTCTGATCTTGATTTGCTGATCTTCTTTGAGGATTGAAGTTACCTTCAGTGAAGCTGTCCTTATGTTCCTCGGCAGATCAGCCATGCGAGCTTTGTGAGATTGGATTTTAGTGTTAAGATCGGTTAATTGAGCTTCCAGCTTGCTTTTCTTTTCCTCCATTACTTTCAGTTCGGACTCCAAGGTTTCCAGGGAAGTTTTTGCAATCTGGATGTCAGAATGCAGGTTCTTTACTTCGTGTTTCTTGGAAGACCTACTATGCTGCAGGGCAGTTTTGGATGATATGTTTTTGGTCGCTCTCTTCACTGAACTGACAGATTCTAGATGAGCTAAAAAAGCAGGGGGAATGTCTTCATCAATGAGCTCCAGAGTGTCCCTTATCCGATCTGCGTTTTGAACCAAGTCGACGATGTCTTTATTCAGAAAATTGGTTATTTCTTTCAACCGGGCCTGGTTCTCCTTTGATAGGGTCTGTCGGGAGGTACTCTCCTCACCTTTCTCGGTGATGTAATCTTCGGTAGGAAAGGAATAACTTGTACTCGGCTCTTTGGTGTTTTTCTGGAGAAGAAAGAGGAAGAGTTGGCCGAGTAGATGTTTTTGGTAAAATGTAGAAAAGAAGAGGAGCTTTACCTGCTGAATTGATTGATCATTGGAAGGTGCTACACCTTGACTCACTTGAGGACTCTGTTGAAATTCCGGAGGGGAACTTGGAATGCGATCGAGGGGTGACTTTGCTCCTAGTGTTTTCAAAATGGTATTTGTTTCAGGTAGAGAATATGGACATATAGTAGCAGAGGGAAGAATAACTAAATATAGCACCTATGGTTCGGTCAGCATCTTCATCCCTTGAAGCGTCAGGAGATTTTCGATTCTCATCTTCATCTGGAACATTCCTTACGGGGGTCTCAGAGGATGTTTCGGCAGTTGTTGAGGTATCACTGGGTTTCAGAATTTCAACCTGTGGCTAAAACGAATAATAAAACGGAGGTTTGGTCAGACCCATTGCCAAATGAGATTAGTTGGCGCTGAGTGAAAACTCATACCTCGGAGGATGGTTTCGCTCTTTTAGTCCTTGTTTTCTTGGATGAAGAGACAATTTCAGATGCTTTCCTCTTGCCTTTTCCTTCTGGGAACATGATAGTAGAGGTTGCAGGGATCTTCATAAAGCTGGCCAGATTTGGAGCGTTAAATCCAAGGGAAGGATTCGGCCCAGCCTGATAATATTTGGGCACTTTGGCAGGAGGTATAGGCTCAGGATCCTGTATATGACCGAATGTTAAAGACTGATTGGATTCAGAAACAGAGAATGACAAGAGCAATGAAATTACCTCACTATCAGAGGCGAAGTCAGACTGTAAACTCTGACATAGAGGATGGATTGGCACGTTGAAAATATGAGTATGCCATTCTCCCCACCAGGAAATGAAAAAAGAGTGAGTTGCATCTATTATCCCAAATGGAGATGGCTTGTATGTTGGCAGCTCCCATCCAAGTTCAAAAACTTTTTTGGCCATTATACCTTCTGTGATGATTTCCCTGGGCCTTATCACTGTCGAAAAGAAGAATCTGGGGGGCAACTGGCCGCATCCTAATTGTCTGGCTGCTGTGTTTGGATAGTAAAATTCATAGGTAGACTGTACCAGTCTTCCGTGATGGAATTCGGCTGGCAGGGCGCAGGGCCTAATGAAGGAATTGAAGATATCTATAGATGTTTGATCCACACAGCCGAATTCATAATTAAACTTACAAGGGAAGGTCAAGTTCTCATTCTCCATGTAAGGAAACCAAAGCACGTTACCAAAACCTTTGAAGAATAGTTTGAAGAGGTGGCCAGTGTCCATGTCAATGTTGATGGATGATGCTGCTTCTCCGTAGGTTTGGCAGGCTTTAACTCTTGCTGATTGGCCTTCGGCGTAATTGACTGAAGGGAAGCTCAAGTTAAGCAAACTCACGGATACTATCTGGTGCATATATAGTTGAAGCCACATTTGGACCAACCACCAAGGGCCGTTGACACAAGCGACCTCTCTTCCTGTGTGCATCTGGATAGTAATTTGATGCATCATGTGATAAACGGACCCCAGGAGGTATTTGCCTAGTAGAATTTGAATGCCTGCCGATAAATCCTCGGCCATCACCATATGGTTTAGAGTAGGTTCATTGGATTTTCCGCAGAAAATAAATCTGCATAGCCACATGTTCATAAAAGCTTTCGATTCTTTGTCAGAAACAGTATTGGATGACTCCATATAGGTCTGAATGTATTTGGCCCATCCGCATCCGGAACTGACGGCTCTTTGACTGCTCTTGTTCTTGTATTTATATGGATATACTGGTAAGGTTGTATTCAGACCCGTCATCATGAAGATATCGGCCAAGGTGATGGTCATCATACCATGGCCAAAGATAAATGCATTAATAGCATTGGACCAGAAATGAGATACTGCTATCAGAAGGAAGTCATTTCTAGGCATTTCTGATAAAGATAATTCTAGGCAGTGACCAATGTCCTGGTTTTCCCAGTGGTTGCTTCTCTTTTCAAGTATCCTCGGATACCAATTCCGCCATCCGACAATTGGGGGAAAGGGCCAGTTCTTGAAGGTGTTTGGCCAGTGACTCAGTGGAGTAACTCCGGACTTGAAGGGAATTCTTTCAGTTTCTTTCTCGATGATGTCCGCCGGATTGGGATTTCCCATTGGACCAAGAAGATAAGAGTCGGGATTGGCAGCATAAGGGATCAGAATTTGGTTCTCATATTCCTTCAGAAAATAGCAAAAGGGGCGAAGGAATGAGTCGGGGAGAAGGCTGAGGGGAAATTGATAAGTAAGTGAAGTTTACCTCTGGAATCTTGTCTTGAGTCGCCATCAGAAGCTTGGGGTGAAGGTCGACTGCGCAAAAATTTTGGGATTCTCGGATGGCGGCTGCAGTGCTGGAACGCGGAAACCTAGAGGAAAGAGGACTTGTGGTCAATTTCAGAACAAATGCCTTTGTTCAAAAATTGAGGGGGCATGTGTTAACACATAATTTTCGCACTGTGACAAGTGGGCCAGCACGACGCAGGTTCGGGAGAAATCGCCGCTTAAGGGATTCGGCAGGCAGCGAACGCGGTCGGCTAACTCGATGCATTCGGCAAAGCTGTAAGGGCGACTAGTCAATGGCGAGCGGGTTCGGCAATGTGGCGCTGCGGTCGGCTACCTCAGGTTAAGTCGGTTTGCGACAAATACGGCATATGAGAAGATTCGGCAACAGAAGATCTTGTCGTTGTTAGCACGTGCCAATTATTAAGGGAGGCTTAGAATAAAAGGCATCGCATTTTAGATAAGTTTCCTGTTTTGTCATTGTAATCGTGTCCTCGTAGGACTCGTAGGACACCCGGGTATAAATATAAACCCTGAGGCCATTGTAATATCTGTTCACAATCAATACAACCAACCCCGGCCCCGTGCCGTCTTCGAGTCCAAGTCGTGTCGTCGTGTTCTTCGAGAGGGGCCATCGATCCGTCGACCTCCGTAAGTTCCGGCAACCTTGTTATCATGTCTAGTATCGTGCGGCGGATTTAGATATGGTGCAAGTAGTCTCGTACGTTAAGCTTAGTATCGTGCGGCGGATTTAAGCTTATGACGGGAGGTCTTTGTTTATGTCTTGTATCGTGCGGCGGATTGAGACATGAGTAAAGATAGTTATCGGCTCTGTTAGATTTGGCAATCTGATAGATTCATTAAGTTACCTTGTGTTATATGTTTTGCTATGTTTATCTTATTATAACACTTTTGCCCAGTCTAGATACCGTCCGGTTCGGCTCCATCTTTATAGATCTGCTCTGCTTATTATTGAAAGGTCGGTTATGCAGTAGATCTATTGTTCGTAATAGCCGAATTGGATCGTATCTAGGTTGCCACGTGGCGAGGGTTCATGCATGTTAAGTGTGTTTGATCTATGACAAGGCTAGGTGTCGTGCGGCAGGCGCAGGCTTTAGATTAGCTTAGTCACACTTAGCTTGTATGTTCAATCTCCATGGACCCCAACTCGGTTGTACAATCGAGATTGGTTAAGTTTTAACTCATATATAATACGTCATGCAAGTACGATTCTCATGCAAACGTGCTCGGCAACCTGTTATTCACATAACTCTGTTCATATTGCCGAATAACCTTTAAACCTGTTGGCAGATAACTTTCATAGCTATATGTCGTCGTAAGTGGCTTCAGGGCCGTACATCTTGGAACTGTCTGGTCATACCCAGCACGTTCCAGCTTTGTATTTAACAGTTTATCTCCTTTGTTAGTTGCAGGTCAAACTGACTGGCACGCACCGGACTTCTGAGCACCCGGGCCACGTGTGAAGCCAGCTTCTCCGGCTTGCCGTGTGCTTGGCGCAGAGCGCCACTTTCTGCGCCAACACCCGTGTGTAGGCTCGGTAGGATTATACATTTGCATAAAAGACTCATACTCTGTTTGTGACCTTTTATGGCAACTTCCCCACTAAGAATAATATAAACATATCACTCTTAAATTGGAATTAGACAGCCTTAGTGATCCCCTCTATACTTCTAGATTCTCCATCCTTGTTAGCTACTCAGGGGTTAGACTTTAAGACTTAACACTATCTGTTCCTTTGGCTTCGATATTAAAACTGGGTTACTCCGGTGAAGTGCTACATTGGTAGATCTTATCTATGCGCTTGCGGATAAAGTAGAGTGTGTGTTCATTTATACCAACAACATGCTACTAGAGAGCAGAAGGAGTTTAGGCAGAAGTGGGAGGATACGGTGAAGGAGCTTGAGTTTGCCAAGTCCACCGTAGTTGTCTCTGGGGAGGGTGAGTGCGAGATGTGCACCAAGCACATGACTGACCTTCTCACTTTGAGAGGTAAGTATGCTGCTTTGGTTGGTGAGGTGGATGAGCTCCGGGCTAGACCCATGTTGTTGGGTGCGTGCAAGTCTTGTGCAGGATTGCAATCCGAGTTGGCAGATGTTGGTATAAATTAACGCATACTCTACTTTATCCGCAAGCGCACAGATAAGATCTACCGATGTAGCACTTCACCGGAGTAACCCAGTTTTAATATCGAACCCCAAGGAACAGATAGTGTTAAATCTTAAAGTCTATCCCCTGAGTAGCTAACAAGGACGGAGAATCTAGAAGTATAGAGGGGATCACTAAGGCTGTCTAATTCCAAGTTAAGAGTGATATGTTTATATTATTCTTAGTGGGGAAGTTGCCATAAAAGGTCACAAACAGAGTATGAGTCTTTTATGCAAATGTATAATCCTACCGAGCCTACACACGGGTAAGTGGACTATAGAAGAATCAACAAGGCTATAAGAGTCACCCTTGCGAACAACCACTACTACCGCCGTTATAGGAGGCATTTATGAGCTATCAAGTCTAAGCACCAAGCTTACACTATCCAACTTCTCTAACTCTAGAGCAACTTAGAATTATAGTACTCAAAAGAGAGTCATAAACCTTAAGAATAATAAGAACAATGGCTCAAACTTAAATATAGACATTGATTATCGAAACAATCGCTGAAGCAAGTTGAAGATGAACTTGAATCCGCAGGTACAAGATCAATGAAGTTGATCCGACAGGCCGGAGCTCCTTCTTGATCTCTTCCTCTCTCTCTCTCTCTTCTAGTTCTAGTATAAGACTGGGGTCTAAACCTAACTAGAGGGGTAACTAGTCTTCTACTTGATAGCTGGCTCTTGAAGTCTCTTCTAGGGTTTTCTGAATGAGGCGTAGTCTTTTCTGAAGAGGGACTTGATCTTCCCTAGGGTCTGGGGGCCTGTTCATATAGCCCTGAGGGATCAACCGCGGTCGTTAGATCAAACCGACTTCACGTAGAGCTGAGATGGATCCTAAGAGGCGGTGGAGGAAGCTTGCAGAAGACGGAAGCCAGTGGGCCCGGGGGGAGACCGTTCGGTCCCACCTGGCAGGGTCCCGCGGTGCCCGACCTCCTTGTGGTTTCTGATGTCCTCTGGGGTCTTCTAGAATATTCCTGACGTGCCGGTTGCGTTATCTCGTGTCGGTTTCCTTCTAGGGGAAGCAACCAGTGCTGGTTTCCTGGTTTAGTCCCTACAGAATCACAATTCACCAAAACTCGTGGAATATTCTCAATTAAAACCCTAGACCTTTGTTGGTGATTGAATTCATGCCCTTTTCATATTTATTTATCCTTTAATTTTGATAGATAACCAGTGTCAACAATTCCCCCAAGCTTACCCTTTGCTAGTCCCTTAGCAAAACCAAAAATTAACAATGGATCAGGAGTTGCTACAATATCTTCACTTCCAACAAGTACGCCTGCTGTTAAACAAAAATTCTCTAAAATATATTTGTTATTCTTCATAGGGCTTATTACTTTTACCTTAGATCTTGAGTAATTGAGAGATTGAACGATCAAATCAAGCACTATGTCTCTAGTTCTTTCACTTCACCTTTATTCCGGAGTTTTAATTAATTTTTAAAAGCTTTAATACATGTGTTGTCAAATTAAATAATGGATCCAAAGAGAAAGTCAACCAACCATTGAATCAATAAGTGCATGTGTATGGAAAAATGGAGTCGGATGCTCTTTTCAATATATTCACTCTCTTTTGTTTATCAGAGTCATATGACTATCAGGCTAATTCTACTGTGGGGCACGTGCCCCATTTTTTTTCTTTTTCTTCAAGGTTCCGGACACTTGTCCCTTTTTATTTCCTCGAGATCTATCTTTTTGAGGTTTCGGACACTTGTCCCTTTTTATTTCCTCAGATCTCTCTTTTTTTCTTTTTTTCTCTCTTTTTTTCCTTAGCCACATGTTTCCAACAAACTTCAGAGAATATGGCAACAAATAATTATGAGCATTTATGCGGAAGATGGATGAAATGTGTAAGTGATCTCAATTCAATGGCAAGATAACATCTCACAGGGTCACCAAGCTAAATTTAACTCAATGCAATTATTAGTCATGTTTATATTTTGAAATCTCCGGAACTTTAGTGTTGTTTAGAACAAGATAATAGCAGCTCAGATCATCACATGTCATATTCCAATTATCTAGACCTTAGATTTAGTATTTGCCATCCATGCATTTAATTTTATTTTAAGGCATCATTATTAATGAGAACTCATGATTTGAAGGCTAGGTACTTGAAAGAAATTAGATAGAGCAACTATTCATCATTTCCATGCAAAAGACTAGAGAGAGGGTTCTTCTTTAGTCATCAATTCCTTAAAAGAAACTAGACACACTATTTTATTTATTTAATCTAACACACTTTAAGATAAAAGCTAATAATAGTAGTAGTAATAATAAAGACATACCTGAATCGCGAAGATAACGGGGGTGCATCTCCCCCAAGCTAGTTCCCTTAATAGCTTTGAGCCTTCATGTGCCCATATATTTTTGTCTCTTTCTTAATTAATGGTGAGCCTTCATGTGCTCACATTTTTTTGTTCTCTCTTTTTTTTTAATTAATGGTGAGCCTTCATGTGCTCACATATTATTTTTTTTTTGAATTTGTTTATAGAATAAAAAACTTAAGAGGATAAAGATACTTATGTGGATACATGGGGGCGCCTTCCCCCAAGCTGAATGTTGACATAGTCGTTCGATCTTACAATGTAGCAGACTTGCATTGGATATGTCCTTCCTCTATTAGAGCTTTGATTGATGTTGATGTTTGTTGACACAATGCTCCAACAGTGGATGGAGTATTCACTTGCTCGTCAGCTTTTCTTGGCCTTTCAAATCCTGTGAAACTCAAATAGACAACAAAACTTGTGGAGCAGATTAAACATTAATGGTTGGCCACTTAAGCCATAGTTGTCTAGAATTTCAGTAAGATCTCTTTCTCAATATTTTGTATTTTAATATCTTTACGATGCATGAGAAAAATGCAACAGGATGAATGTTTGCCTATTTATTTTTATTATTTTTTTATGCCATCACGGTGAACATTCCTGTGGGTTTTTAAACACCAAAGATTTATTCACATGGGGCTTCATGGTTTATGATGTAATGTAACAAATGCAATATTTTTATTTTCTTTTCTAATGCAATGCAGAAATTAAAATGTTTGTGAATTAAATATGATGATGCAATAAATAACTAAGAATTAAATATGAGAAATATGCAGCAAAGTAAATATGAGGATAACTACCGATTTTTACCTTTTGGCGAATGTTCGGATATTTAGGTCCGACGAACCGGACCTTCCCTTGGTTCAGACCTCCCAAGGTATGTCAGACGTTTGGAAAGTTGTTATTGATTGTACCTCTGAGGTGCAGACTTTTTCTTTCATACTTTCTTGGTCTGAGTCTTCACTTCCTTGGTTCACTGTCTTGAGGTTTCTCTCCTTTCTTTTCTGGGACAGTGCCGATAGCTTCTTCGTCATGATTGGCCTCTCTATTCTTGATAGTTTGTCTTCTTTGGCGTTGAGGGCGGCGTCTTTCACTTCTGTTCTTCTTGGGTGCTTCATTGGGCATGTAGTTGATGAAGTTGCATCGTACCTTTTTTTCAGGAAAGTGAAAATGGATTTCCTCTTGTAGATGATTGCACTTGTAGCGCAGAGGAATGGTCTTCCTAGGATGAGGTGGACATCATTGTCTTCTCCCATGTCGAGGATCAAGAAGTCTGTGGGGACTTCATGACCTCTAATTCTGACTACGACGTCTTCCATCATTCTTTCTTGTTTATGCCTCTTGATATGATGTCACTCATGTTTGTTCGTCCAGTAGTTTGAAGTGAAGCGTTAATTGTGGATGCTGGAAGTATCTTGCTCAGTGTGCATGTTCTTGTAGATCTAGGACCTTCACTCTGTAGAATTTGGGAGTGATAAATCTCCATGTTTGCTCGAGAGTGTGTCCTGCTCATAAAGACAAGGTAGAGATCAAGTGCACGGGCTCTGTTGGTGGAAAAACTCCAACAGAACCAAAAGTTTTGTTTATTCCTCTCTGACCTTGGGCACATTGCACAAGACAAACTCGTTGTTTATGTGTTCTATTCAAACTTAACATGAGTGATAGGATCAAAGGATGAGCATAAAAGTAGCATCTTAAAATATTTAACAGATCAAATTACTTAACCCAAGGAAGGATAATCTATGCATAAAGTGTCGATTTTTTTCATAATTGAGATATATCGTCTTCCAAAGGTTAGATGCACAACATTTTAGCTCATTTAGTTAAGACAGTGAAATTCAAGAGAGTAAAGCTAGGAACAAATATCAAAGGACTAAACATGTTGAGTTGATTAGGTTAGGTCAAGTGAGGTGCAACTTAAACATGTTTTGTTCTTTATTTATGTTCATACTAGAATCAAGAAGAAGTTTTTAAAGTGATGGTTACTTACCTTGAATGTTACTTTGTCATTGGAAAGTGATTGTGCTGAACCACCTTGTGGAAGCTTCTCTTGTCTAGCGAGCCTGTCTTCTCTTGCTCGTCTCACAGTATGTTTGAGAGAAGGAAGATCACAGTGGAATCATCTTTATAGGTATCGACCTTCCTTCTCTATGTGTCGACTTATCAGTGAAGGCACATTGTTCCTCGAGTATGCTGACTAGGATCCTCCCTCTTTCTTGTATTAATTCTGTACTATGAGGATGTAGGGACCGTTCCGCATTCTTCTCTTGTCAACCTTTCCTGTTTTTCTTTAATTATTGGGTTGGCAAGAGACTTGAATTTAGAACTGCTACTCGAGTGCCTCTATGAGAGTCTTTGTCTTGTAATGTCACAACTGAGATTTGTCCTCTCAACAGTGTCTAGATGATGGAGATCTTATCGACTGTTCTTCTTGATTTGCTGGCTCAGGTACTATCTCTCCATCTTCTAACTCTTGTGCTGCAGTGGTTTCATCCTTCATGATGCCCTCCTCAATTCTTGGCAACTGGTTCTCCCTTCGACGTCTTTTCTTGGTTGTCTTGGGCTGCTCGTAAGTAATTGTTGGCGCAAAATCTGGTTCACCGCACCTCACACACAGCAAGCCAAAAAGCTAGCTTCAATCGGGTGCCCGGAGTATGTCGAATTCGGAGACGTGCCAGTCGGTTTGACTTGAAAACCAACAAGGGATAAAAACGTGAGAATACCTCTGGAACATGCCGGGTGAGACCAGACAGTTCCATATGTACGGCTTTGAAAGCCAATCATGACGACACACAGCTATAGAAGCTGTCTGTCAAAACAGGTTTATAAAGTCATTCGGCAAGTATAAAAGAAAGCATGTAAACATGTTGATTGCCGAATGCATATATAATAGAGGAAACAGGTAACTTGTAAATATAAATCTATTCAAACAAAACATGCATAGGCTAATCCAACTAGTCTGCCGCACGTCTAGTCTTCATAAACCCGTCAAGCGTAAACTTGAGCGAAGCTAATCCACCGCATGATACCACTTGCTACAAATCTACACCACTCCTTATAACTAGATTAATCCACCGCATGATACAATCTAATTATAAGAAGCTAAAAGCATGCATATATCTGAACAGATCTATATATACTCATTACTCAGGTAAGCTTAACCAAGATCGGCAAACTAGCCGAGTTGGGGTCCATGAAGAAGGAACATACAAACAAGCATGATCAAACCAATCTAAAACCTGTATCTACCGCATGATACCCAGTTCCATCAAAGCCTAACCGTGATTGACATCCATGAACCCACAACATGTGACAATCTAGATTGAAAGTTGATCCGGCCATCATGATCTTATGGTTAACAAAACACAAGCGAGCTTGTGAAACAAGGCCGAACAAAGATCAATCTAGATTGGGCAAAAGAGTGTCACAAGAATTAAATAATAAAACACATAACACATGATAACTTAATGAATCTATTAGATCTGCCAAATCTAATAGAGCCGATAACTATTTTTACTCATGACTTAATCCACCGCACAATACAAGGCACAAGCAAAAACCTCCCGTCATAAGCTTAAATCCGCTGCACGATACTAAGCTTAACGAACGAGACTCCTTGCATCATATCTAAATCCACCGCATGATACTAGACATGATAACAAGGTTGCCGGGACTTACGGAGGTCGACGGATCGATGATTCCTCTCGAAGAACTCGACGACACGACTAAGGACTCGAAGGTGGCATGGGGCCGGTTCGTATTGATATGGTTGTGAACAATTTTACAATGGCCGAGGGTTTATATTTATACCCTGGATGAAATACGAGTCCTAGACGATTACGATTTACATAATAAAACATGGAAAGATACAAATCTTATTCCTAATCTCTTCGGCGTCCTTCATTGTCATGTGTCTTCTCGTGCAAGCTGGCTTTATTTGCAACACCCATCTCCCGAATGGAACCACCGCTTTGTAAAATAGCCGACCGCACAGGCATTCACCGAGACCCTAAGGACCAAATAGTCGCACGATCGCTTGCCGAATCCTTTCTTCACTGCTGGCCAGGCCCGCTTGTCATACCCTCGTGCGTGCGAAAATCTAGTGTTAACACATGCCACCTAATTTTGGGATAAATATTTATTCCAAAATTCCTTTTTCCTTGTGCACCGACGTGGAACCTCCGGAAGCATCCACCTTCACACGCCATAATTGTCATACTTGCCGATTCATCTCCTGATGCGCCTTCGGGATCCTTTAAAGTCCCCTTTCACTCTGTTTCGGCTTGTGCATTCTGAACTCCCCTGCTTCAATCTCAAAACCAGAAAACCCTCTTCTCTCTTGTCATCTCTCACTCTAGAGGATGTCTTCCGCATCGAGTCGACACAGCTCCGAGTTTGGTGCTTCTAGCACCTTCAAGAGAAGGTTACTCTCTTCTTCTTTTTCCTTGTCTCAAAATGAAGCAGTTGGCCTTACTTTGTTACCTCTGTTCAGGAGGACCGGCGACGACCTCCCCGAGGATTTGACCCAGAAGATCATATATCTTCAACTCGACCTAGAGGGGAAGGATCAGGAGATCACCAAATCTCTCGGGAGCGCGACGTCGCTCAGGAACGAACCATCGGTAAGTATTTTTTTCATCATTTCCTTCTTTATTCTCCTTTTCTGCCTTTATTCACTCTTCCTCCTTTCAGCTTTGGCAGCCAAACTCCATGCCCTTGAAGCCGCCATCACGAAGCTCGCCATCACGGCTGATGTAGCGGGTACGACGCCCCTGAAGCGGGTGAATGAGGTTAACCGAATCCTTCCCGTCATCTCCAGGGCCGGCATGGGGTACGGCGCGGCGCTCACTTTCAACGTCATGAAGATTCACTCTGGCGCCGATTACCGCAGATTTGATGTCTGCGAGCGAGAGCTAGAAGATAGAGTAGAACATTCTGTAGATGACATGAAGGAAGCCAGAACAGATCTAGCTGATTCCTTTGATCATTTTCTCCCGATTAGGCGTAGGATGGAGTGGACGAACTGATCCTCCTTACTATAATCTTGCTTCTTTTGTAAATAAGAAGTTCCTTTGTTCGCTCCTTCGAAATTGATGTGTGATTGATCCTTCGAGATCAACGTGTGCTCTGTCCTGTGTATTAGTTACTGACCTCTTATTTTCGCTTCAACGGCGATGCATATTACATCAGCTATTAACAATTATACCAGTCACCTTTGCCTTGCGGACAATTGTTGTAATCGGTTATTTTAGATCCAAAGTTCCGGTTTTCTCTTAGCTTTCCGATCCATGATGACATCAAGGTAGTACCTCTTAAGGGATTTTCCGGTCTTCAGCTCTCTGCTCTCAGTGTCAATCGGTAACGTGAGTTCCCAAACTACTAGTTAAAACTGAACAACTCTTAGCTGAATCCTATTGGCTTTCTGATTCTGGAGTCATGACCTCTTCCAATCGTCAAAAATCCGGCCTGGTCCAATAACGGCCCATTAAGCTGTGAAAACCCTAATCCAATGCTTGGTCCTTCAGTGTGCAAGCTATGGTTTTATAAATATGACCTTACACAAGCTGCCACTCCTGACTTCGGGCAAACAGTCTGACTCGCAAAAACTTCCACTTCTCAGCTTTGGCTCAAGCCAGAGAGAAAATCTTCCACTTGTGTTTCCATCAATGGCAGGCAATGGTGACCACGACAGGCATTACGTTGGAGACGAAGTAGGAGGAAGCCGAGCATCAACTCACCGGCGTTATGGGTAAAAACGAACTCCCTGCCCCCTTGTGGTAGCTTTCTTGCTTGTCTATCTCTGATTCACTGTCCGCTTCCTCTCCAGAGCGGGATCTTCCTCCAGCCGAGCTTGGGTTCTTCCTCTAGAAACGGTAGCTCCAATAATTTCTTTCAATCCTTTCCCTATGCCACCAGATTCTGAGTTTGATGATTCATTCCAGCAGACCCGTCTGGACGCTCTTCGGTACCGTGAGGAAGGGGACAAAGCCTAGAAGGAACTGGAAGATGTATCCAAGAAGCATGGTATTGAGGAAGCTGAATGGGCAGACCAACGGAAGCAACTCTGCAGTATCATCACAGGTTAGCAGAGCCTTGGTCCTCTCCTTCTGGTTGAGCTTGTCTTGCTTGACGCATCCCTTCTTTTGCTAGCCCTTTCTGCAGAGAATGACTATTTGAAAATAACAGCAAACAAAATTGCCCTCAAGGTGAATGCTCATAGGGACTCAGTCAAAGCCTGTCTTGACGCCGTGGATGGTCGCATAGATCAGGCCGTCATCCAAGGTGCGCATGCCAGGGTTTCCCTCGGGCTATCAGCAATGAGTTCTTGGACCAAAGAAGATTACTCCCTCCTACCAGTTAGCTTCGCAGGCGGGGATCTGGATGAATTTGAAGACCTTGAGATCTATGATAACCATGCTGCTGCTATTGCCGAGATTACTGACCCGCAATCCATTGTGAACAAATTATTTCAAGGGTAGTTTGTATTAGGACAAATCTGTGAATGAAGCTTGTAACATATGAAACTTGTTCCCCTCTGGATAATGTCTATCTGCATCTCTCGATTCCTCAGTGACTCTTTCCTTGATTGCAACATTTCTTTAGAAGAACGTTTCCCGAATGCATGACGTCACTTTAGCCGACTAGATCTCGTTTTTGACGTGTCATGTCATTTGGCATCTTACTTACTGCACTTCACCTTTCTCTTCTCCCAATAAACCTGCCACATGAAAAACGCTAGGATTACCAGGTCATGAACACTCTTGTACTAAAGGCGATAAAAATAATATCGGCTATAACTTAAATTCTTGGAACATTTTTCCTGCTCAAGGCGATGTTTTTACATCGGCTGTATACAAATATTCCTGAATCTGTCTCGCATACAATTACCATGCATTCAGCTTTTTAACAGATAGTGCCGAAGCTTCTGCCCATAAGCAACACAAAACATATTCACAGCCGAATACCCGCTTTTGGGTCTAACATTTCGGCTAAGGCAAGCTATCACTTATCTTTTCCTTAAAATAAGGGCCGATCCTACTGTAAGGCTATTGGCCGTTACGTACAACTCGAAACGATCACCAAGTTGTGGAAGCGCCTTCATATATTCTTCAATTTCATTAAAATCTTCTATTGTACATCACCTTACGTGAACTCTCGATCTTCTTTGAGCTTTCGGTAATGGAGAAATAAACAGAATCCTTTCAAAAGTTCATCAACTTCAAAACACGCTCGAGACCCAAACTTGCACACATTGGTCCTATTTCGGCTTCATTCACCAACACTTTATTCCTTTTTCAGCCGACACGAAACTTAGTCTCGACTTTTCTCCATCACCATCAGTTGGATTATTTATTCAAAAATTGCTCTGAGAGCCGATTGTTTGAATCGGCTGTTGGTCCTTGTCGAAAACATTCACAGGACCTGCTTCCCAAGCTCTTCTAGAGAAACACTTGACACCATCATATTCCCAGTAGATGGGCTCTGCATTAGCAATACTCACCGAATCATCAGCATGGACAATTTCGATGTCATCTCCGATCCACTGGATGAGGAATTGGTGCATGGTTGACGGTACACAGCAATTTGCATGTATCCAATCCCTTCCTAATAGCAAACTGTATGCCCCCTTGCCATCAATGACGAAGAAGGTAGTGATCAAGGTTTTAGACCCGATCGTCAACTCAACATGGACTGCTCCTCGAGTATCAGAAGAATTACCAGCAAAGTCCCTCAACACCATGTCAGTCTTCAATAAATCTTCACTTGTCATCCCAAGTTTTCTGAAGGTTGTATATGGCATGATATTTATAGCAGCTCCTCCATCAATGAACATCTTGGTTAATGGCTTGCCATCGACATACCCCCTCATATATAATGGCTTCAAGTGTCGATGCTTAACTGGCTTATCAAATACTACCCGTTGAGCCAATACGAGATGAGCCAATAAGTCTTGAAATTCATCTTCATCAAAATCTGAATACACTTCGTCTTGGACATCTTGATCTACGGGAGCTATGAACTCTGATGGGAGAAAGAATGCCATGCATGCATCAGCCGAACGATTACCTCCATTCAGCATCTCTTTAGGATGCCAAATTTGTTTCGTCTTGGTGCCTGCTTGCGCCAACTCTCTGTTCCTTAGGCGCTGCACTCTCCTCTTCTGGCTTTTCCTCAATCCTGGTGGACACCACTGTCCTTTCTGCCAGACATACTCTTCTTCAACTTCGATCGGCAAATCCTCTTCCCTGCCGATTCTCGAAATTATTTATTTTTAAGCGCCGATCGTCCTCAGGGATTCGTGCCCCAAGCCTTTCATGGACTGAACGGCGGTTGATTCGAGACTGCCTATACTCGGAATACTGATCACTGCATTCAGGGCAGTTATTTTTAGCAGGCAGCTTCAAGCCTTCGTTCCAACAATACTTGAAAAATGAGCATCCCCAGTGTGATTGCTCTTGTTCCCTTATATGCTCTCGTTCCTCTCGGTATATCTCTTCTTTATACCTCTGTTGTTTCTCTAGGAACTTCTGTTCTTCATGAAACCTCTGCTTTTGGTACCGCTCTTGTTCCCGACGCCATTTATTCAACAGAATGTGTGTTGTGACCCTCGGCCTGGAAGCTTCGCCCTTCTCAGTTCGCCTATTTTGGAAATGAACTCGTTGCCAAAATTCCTCATTTGTAATTTGCCGATCCGGGTCAACAGTACCAGCTTCTCTCGCTCTATTAGAGGTTAACACTTTCATCTTGTTTTTGCCTCTGGGGTCAGCTGCATTAACCATATTAACAGAGAAGGACACAGTATTCTGTCCAAAAGGACTACCATCTACTCTCATCTTTCCATCAAACCTCAGATGTCCGTCCTGGATAGCTTTCTGAATCCGCACTCTGAACACTCGGCAATCGTTTATAGAGTGGGATTTGGTATTATGAAAACCACAATACTTCTTGTCCTTGACCCCTTCAGGGTGTAGCATAGGATGACCTTCCGGCAACTTGATGCATCCTTCCTTCAATAAGTATTCAAATAATTTATCTGACTTGGAAACATCAAAGTCATAAGTACCTTTTTGTTGCCTCAGCCATCGTTGGTTGACTTGAGTTGGCTCTTGAGCCCAGATTATCTCGGCTGCAGCTACCTCATCTTCATCATCATACTCAGTCGTTTCCTCTAAGAAAGCCTGATATATTTCGGCAGCCACATCTCCCTTCTGGAATTGATTGTTCCTTCTAAACCCTTGGGCTTGACTACTCATCATTGCCAATCGTTGTGATAACTGCCCGAGGTCGTCAAACTCCATGCCGAATAACTTCTCCTTGATATTCGGCAACATGCCAGCTATGGCTATCCCCGACAATTGATCATCTGGTATATTCAAGGAATAGCAAAGGTTTTTGGTCTCCCTAAACCTGCGCAAATATTCTTGCGGTGTCTCGCTAGGTTTCATCCTTAGGCTCATGAGGTCGACCAACTTCTTCTCACTGGTGCCCGTAAAGAAATACGAGTGGAATTTTGGTTCTAGCTCTACCCATGTATTGATAGAATTTGCTGGCAAAGAAGCGAACCACGAGAAGGTTGGCCCTGTCAATGACAACGGGAAGTACCGAATCTTCCAAGCTTCATCTGTAGATGCCTCTCCAAGTTGCATCAAGTATCGGCTGATGTGTTCTATGGTGTTGGTGTCATCTTGACCCAAAAACTTGGTAAAATCAGTAGGAGGCTTTACTCTTGGAGGAAGTGCTACCCGATTGTACCACTCTGGGTAAGGGGACTTGTAAGCATACGACTGATTCTTTGGCTTTAGGCCGAATTGATTTTGCATCATATCAGCCATCCTATGCATGATGAGGTCAACACTTGAATCAGGAGCTGTTTGTGCTTGCCCCCCAGGATGTAGCCCTGCTGAACTCTTGTAGCCTGGATTCGGAAGAGCATTAATTGCGCTATAATCAATGAACTCCTGATACCCATCTCCAAACATATTCCTTTGTATCCTATTTGCTGTAGGAGACACTCTGGAAGCAGATTGTGGGACATTCCCTGTTGTGCCGAAAGTGACATGGCCATAAGTTGTGGGAGGTTGTTGCGTCTCATGAGGGACTTTCCCACCTGTTCTTGTGCCAGCTCCGCCACCTTCGGCAATCCTTCGACGTTGAGGTACTGGGAACAACAGTGGTCCCTGCATCGAACCAGCGGCTTCTTCAAAGCATTTATCCATTGCTGGACCGAAAGTACTAACCATGACGGCACGAAAGGTATTCAAGAAGGCTGACTGGTGATTGGTCATGGCTTCCGATACAGCTTTGTACATTATTCCGGTCATCTTCTGAATAGCTTCCTCTTCAGTACTATCGGATAGTTCGGATTGGTGGTGAGGAAGAATCCTTGGGAACGGTTGCTTCTGGAAGACCTTGCCGCTCTTGTTCTTGGAAAAAGTCATCAGACACTTCCGTTGAAGTTCATCACAAGTCTCTTGTACTAAACTTTTCAAATCTGGCGGCAAGTCATCCATGGTCACATCCAGAATCTGATCGTCGTTGATCTCAGGCATCTTGAAACAGAGTTGTCCCACCGGGCGTGCCAAAAAGTGTGTTGGCGCAAAATCTGGTTCGCCGCGCCTCACACACAGCAAGCCGAAAAGCTAGCTTCAATCGGGTGCCCGGAGTATGTCGAATCCGGAGACGTGCCAGTCGGTTTGACCTAAAAACCAACAAGGGATAAAAATGTGAGAATACCTCTGGAACATGCCGGGTGAGACCAGACAGTTCCATATGTACGGCTTTGAAAGCCAATCACGACGGCACACAACTATAGAAGCTGTCTGTCAAAACAGGTTTATATAGTCATTCGGCAAGTATAAAAGAAAGCATGTAAACATGTTGATTGCCGAATGCATATATAATAGAGGAAACAGGTAACTTGTAAATATAAATCTATTCAAACAAAACATGCATAGGCTAATCCAACTAGTCTGCCGCACGTCTAGTCTTCATAAACCCGTCAAGCGTAAACTTGAGCGAAGCTAATCCACCGCAGGATACCACTTGCTACAAATCTACACCACTCCTTATAACTAGATTAATCCACCGCATGATACAATCTAATTATAAGAAGGTAAAAGCATGCATATATCTGAACAGATCTATATATACTCATTACGCAGGTAAGCTTAACCAAGATCGGCAAACTAGCCGAGTTGGGGTCCATGAAGAAGGAACATACAAACAAGCATGATCAAACCAATCTAAAACTTGTATCTGCCGCACGATACCCAGTTCCATCAAAGCCTAACTGTGATTGACATGCATGAACCCACAACATGTGACAATCTAGATTGAAAGTTGATCCGGCCGTCACGATCTTATGGTTAACAAAACACAAGCGAGCTTGTGAAACAAGGCTGAACAAAGATCAATCTAGATTGGGCAAAAGAGTGTTACAAGAATTAAATAATAAGACACATAACACATGATAACTTAATGAATCTATTAGATCTGCCAAATCTAATCTGCCGCACGATACAAGGCACAAGCAAAAACCTCCCGTCATAAGCTTAAATCCGCCGCACGATACTAAGCTTAACGAACGAGACTACTTACATCATATCTAAATCCACCGCATGATACTAGACATGATAACAAGGTTGTCGGGACTTACGGAGGTCGACGGATCGATGATTCCTCTCGAAGAACTCGATGACATGACTAAGGACTCGAAGGTGGCATGGGGCCGGTTTGTATTGATATGGTTGTGAACAATTTTACATTGGCCGAGGGTTTATATTTATACCCTGGACGAAATACGAGTCCTAGACGATTACGATTTACATAATAAAACATGGAAAGATACAAATCTTATTCCTAATCTCTTCGGCATCCTTCATTGTCACGTGTCTTCTCGTGCAAGCCGGCTTTATTTGCAACACCCATCTCCCGAATGGAACCGCCGCTTTGTAAAATAGCCGACCGCACAGGCATTCACCGAGACCCTGAGGACCAAATAGTCGCCCGATCACTTGCCGAATCCTTTCTTCACTGCTGGCCAGGCCCACTTGTCATACCCTCGTGCGTGCTAAAATCTGGTGTTAACAGTAATGTAGATGTTGAAGATGCAGCGAAAGATCCAAAAGGGTTGACTTCTCCAGGTCCGGCAAAGATGATAACATTGATGGTGTTCAAGAACGATCTTCCAAGAATGAGTGGTGGATCATATTCTTCTTCTCGACTGGGACATCATCTAGTGGTTTGTGCTGATCATTGTGGTGAGTAGGAGATCAATATGTCTTGCGGTTGGGTTTCTCCTTCCACCCTTTGATTGTGAAACACATCTAGACAACGGAATTGTCTCTCTCAGGCTGGCTTGTGGTGTAGATGGACTCCCCACAACATGTTCATGTGTTTGACTTGTAGATCTTCCTATTGTTGTAGTGGTACCAACTTGTCTCCCAAGCTAGCTCTTGATTAGAAAATAGGATAACTTCCCACTTCTTGTCTTGATGTCTTGGGCAATGATGGTTGCAGGCATAGGTTGTCTCATATGAGGTAAGTTGCATCCTGTTTGTCATCAGTGCCCAAGCAAGACTCAAAGCTAGGTTATTGCCAGCACCATTCATGATCTAAGAGTAGGTTTGTGTGTCTATGGTTTGAGTTTTGGATCTTCAATGTTCAGACCAAACCATGGATGAACAAAATTTCTCTCCTGCATAATGTTAGTGGACATATACCCGAAGGATTGCAAGAATTTGAAGCATGGGTTGTTATCCATAACTTATGTATTTTGCATCTATGCGAATAAAAAGATGTTTTTAGGATTGTTTTAGCATAGACTAGTAATTTATTTGTTGGCTGCACTTTAACATGATTCAAGGCAAAAGATAACTTGCAGTAGAAGACAAAATAAATAAACTTCGATACTCACAGTTCTTTCATCCATGATGAATGAGCTGAGTCTTCATTGTGCAAAGTTGTTGAAGTTCATGTGCCTCTTCATCTCCAGTGTGAGTTCATCTCCAGACTTTCCCAAATTGATATTGAAAGTTTCCCTACAGGGGTTAGTCCAACAAAATATCCAATGTATACTATAGCATACTATCAGTTTAGAAATCAACCTAGACACCACGTCTAATTTGATCTAGGAAGGCATTTTAACCTAAGCACCATACTTAATTTAAAAGCCTTTAGAGGTAAAATCAGCACACATTTTAGCTCAAGAATCAAACCAGACACCATGTCTTACTTTAATTCATGAAAACAGTTAAACTAAGCTCCATGCCTAATTTAAAATGTGTATGATAATACTTCAAAACCAAAGAATATACTATAGCAAATAAAGATAACATGAAAGCATTGTCAGATGGTGATGAAAGAGTATGATTAGTATATGAGCATATCCTAAAGGTAGGGACAACCAACATAGCAACATGGCAAGAAATATTCTTAGAAAGTCTATTCCCCAAGCTTAGATTTTGCACAAATCAAGATTGGATGAATGTAATTCAATGTTGCATGATGATTGATGGGACATACCTTGTGTTTGTTGTTCCTTCATTCTTTTCTGCTCCAGACCTGGAAAGGTTAGTGACAAGAAAACCCGAAGGAATAATTTCATAATTATATTTCTATGCTCATTACAAGGACAATGCAGCAGAAAGGTAGGCATAGCTCATAACCAGGTATTATGATGGGGTATAAGGATTCTACTGGTTATAGCTTGCTCATAGGGTAGTGATATATCAGAGTGGAATTCAAAAACAACATTCATAAGAATGAAAACAAAAATAATGAAAAGACTGGGACAAAAAGGAAAAAGATAAAAGTATAATACAAGGTTAAACTAAGACTTAAGTTGATCTACCGTTCCCCGGCAACGGCGCCGGAAATGCTTGTTGGTATAAATTAATGGACACTCTACTTTATTCGCAAGCGCACAGATAAGATCTACCGATGTAGCACTTCACCGGAGTAACCCAGTTTTACTATCGAACCCAAAGGAACGGATAGTATTAAGTCTTAAAGTCTATCCCCTGAGTAGCTAACAAGGACGGAGAATCTAGAAGTATAGAGGGGATCACTAAGGCTTCTAATTCCAATTTAAGAGTGATATGTTTATATTATTCTTAGTGGGGAAGTTGCCATAAAAGGTCACAAACAGAGTATGAATCTTTTATGCAAATGTATAATCCTACCGAGCCTACACATGTGTAAGTGGACTATAGAAGAATAAACAAGGCTATAAGAGTCACCCATGCGAACAACCTCTACTATTGGCGTTATAGGAGGCATTTATGAGCTATCAAGTCTAAGCACCACGCTTACACTATCCAACTACTCTAACTCTAGAGCAACTTAGAATTATAGTACTCAAAAGAGAGTCATAAACCTTAAGAATAATAAGAACAATGGCTCAAACTTAAATATAGACGTTGATTACCAAAACAATCGCTGAAGCAAGTTGAAGATGAACTTGAATCCGCAGGTACAAGATGAATGAAGCTGATCCGACAGGCTGGAGCTCCTTCTTGATCTCTTCCTCTCTCTCTCTCTCTTCTAGTTCTCGTATAAGACTAGGTTCTAAACCTAACTAGAGGGGTAACTAGTCTTCTACTTGATAGCTGGCTCTTGAAGTCTCTTCTAGGGTTTTCTGAATGAGGCATAGTCTTTTCTGAAGAGGGACTTGATCTTCCCTAGGGTCTGGGGGCCTGTTTATATAGCCCTGAGGGATCAACCGCGGCCGTTAGATCAAACCGACTTCACGTAGGGCTAAGATGGATCCTAAGAGGCGGTGGAGGAAGCTTGTAGAAGACGAAAGCCAGTGGGCTCGGGGGGAGACCGGTCGGTCTCATGGTGGGACCGGTCGGTCTCATGGTGGGACCGGTCGGTCCCACCTGGCAGGGTCCCGCGGTGCCCGACCTCCTGGTGTCTTATGATGTCCACTGGAGTCTTCTAGAATATTCCTGACGTGCCGGTTACGTTATCTCGCGTCGGTTTCCTTCTAGGGGAAACAATCAGTGCTGGTTTCCTGGTTTAGTCCCTGTAGAATCACAATTCACCAAAACTCGTGGAATATTTTCAATTAAAACCCTAAACCTTTGTTGGTGATTGAATTCATGCCCTTTTCATATTTATTTATCCTTTAATTTTGATAGATAACTAGTGTCAATAGCAGAGAAGAATGCCAAGATTGTGTCTCTTGAGAAGGCCAGCTCGGGTAGCACTTGTGTGTCTAGGTGCGCTTTGTGTGAGGGTTTGGAGATGGAGATTGCGAATGTGAAGCATGACAAGATGCAAACCGAGGAGGAAAACACATACCTTCGGACCATCTTGTCATGGGTGTCTTGTGGTGAGCCACAGCTTGGGATGATGATTGCCAATTCAAGCGTGCTGCTGGAGGTCCAGGTGTAGGCTTTGCTCAGGGTGTCGAGTGTGCTTCATCTTTTGGCAAGATTGGAGAGTCGAGTGGTCTTAACCCGAGTGAGAAGCCCAACTCCACCACTACTCCCAAGCTTACCAAGATTCCACCCAAAGAGCCTCTCAAGCCTAATACCAAGGATGGGGTGTTTGTTGAACCTCCGAGAGCTCCACCCAAGAAACAGACATGGCTCCAAAACCAAACCACCTCAAGAACAAGCTAGACACAATGCCACCTATCCAAGAGGAGCTCATGCCACAGAAAGGCCAAGTGATCCACATCGACTACCGTGAGTACCAACAACCCCTTATGAGAGCGTTGAGGTACCATTGTGAGCACTGTGGGAGAGATGGACCCTTGAGGGAGTTTTGTTTTCGGCGCAAGAGAGAGGAGCACCGTGCCAGGGAGATGAACAATGCGGACATGTACCATCCTTTCCATGATGTACATGCGCCGAATGTTCAGAGGAGAGCTGCTAGGCCTAGAGGTATAGTGCCTCAAGGTCCTAGGCCTCAGGGAGGTTTTGCCCGGTGGGATCCTGTTTTTGCAGGATATGGACCCCGTGGCGGTGGCTTGGTTGAGCGTTTCCCTCCACCGCGTTTTGAGTATCGCGATGGACGCTCATCCCTTAGCGGACCATGTTTTCCTGTGCGTGGTGATCGCTAGCTTTCCCCGTAGGCGTGCTAGGAATGTTTTTTCTACTAACCGTTCTTTTGAGCACTGGCCCAACACTGGTATTCTTCCTATTTCACTCACCCCAGTGTTGGACCGTATGCTCACCCTATGTCTTTTTAGTGATGTAGGTAAAACGATTGGAGGACATTTGGTTGGTGGATTCCGGTTGCTCGAGGCACATGACCGGAAACGCCAAGTGGTTCTCCAGTCTTAGTCCGGTTGCCGGAAAGGAGTTTATCACCTTCGGCGACAATAGCAAAGGTAAAGTGTTGTCTCGTGGGTCAGTGCGAGTTAATGAGCACTTTGTGTTGCATGATGTTGCTCTTGTTTCTAACTTGCATTTTAACCTTCTTTCTGTTTCGCAACTTTTTGATGATGACTATGAGATTCATTTTAAGCCGAATCTCAGTGGTATTTTATATCCTCAGGGCAATCTTGTATGTTTGATTTCGCCAATTGGGAAAGTCTTTCGTGTGAATTTCTCGGAGTCGTTTGGAATTTCTCGTTGTCTTGTGGCTGGTCCTTCCTCCTCTGATCTTTGGAAGTAGCATAGGAGACTCGGTCACCAGAGCTTGGACTTGCTTGCAAGGCTTAGTGTTGATGCTCACTAATGCTCATAATTAACCATCAACTATTGCATGAAATGACACTAAATGAATTACAAAGCATAGTTGTAGGGTTTGAAACTAACAAGTTCCACGAGTTTTGGTGCTCTCACTTGTTTTGTAGGATATCAATATTTCACCATATAAAAGTATCTCAAGTGATGAATTGGAGTGCACCATTGCGAAGGGCTCGTCGAGACGATCGAAACGGACATATCATTTGTTATATTCGGAGTCCCGGATGAAAAGATATTAATTTCGCGACGAAATCTGCAAAAGAAGGATCTAGAAGACACCAGAAGACACCACGAGGCGGCCCACCATGTGGGCCCACTGGGCCAGACCGACCGGTCTATGGGGGAGACCGACCGGTCGTCCACGGAGCCCGTTTTGCCTCCGCCTTCTGGAACCTTCTTCCACCGCCTCCTAGGATGCATCTCCACCGTCCCCGAAGTCGGTTTGATCCAAGGGCTCACGTTCCACGCTCCGGGCTATAAAACCAGACCCAGACCCCCCTCTCTAGGCATCTCCATCTTCATTATTCATCTCCACATCAGAAACTAGAGTTTCAATTAGAAGTAGAGGTCCCTCTAGATGAATCTCTTCTAGTTCATCTAGAATTAGATCTAGTTCTTGTTCTAGTTGTCTAGTTCATCTAGTTGTAATTAGAGAGAGGAGAAGGAGAGAGCTGAGGAGGAGCCAGATCTATCGGATCTTCCTCGACATTGTATTGGTGCAGCATCTGGTTCGTCTTCGAGTAATCTCCAAGTTCTTCATTTATTATTTCTAAGTATTATATTTAATTTCTGTTCTTGCTTTATTTTATTTACTGGATCTCTGCTCGTATTGAGTGCTCTAGTTATCCGCGGTAATTAGAGTAGTAAGCGTTAGTGTAGACACGGTGTCTAGACTAGGGTTTACCTGTGTTTGCGCCCAATCCTCCGGATAGTTGTGGTAGCTACAGGGGTGACAGCTTTGTAGATTGTTATAATCCACCACGTTAGGATTGGTGTTTCCGTAGAACTTTTTGGCAGCCTTCTCCCGATTACCCTTTTCCCAGTCTTTTTTGAGAATCGGAAAGGTACTGTTGCTCCAAAGTAAGTAAAGTATAGTGAGCCTTTAATTAAATAGACCCGCTTAGAAAACCCTATATCTCTCTCTACCCATATTACCATTCTTTTCTTGGACGTTCTTAATTCTTCTAGTACACTTCACGTTCCCCGTGGAAATCGATACCCTGGAATACTCTCGGGTGAAAGCTACATCGGTATCCGTGCGCTTGCGGATTATTCTGTGTGCGTTTAAAATACCCAACAAGCTTTCTGGCGCCATTGCCGGGGAACGGTAGCTGTTCTAGAATCGAACCAGGATCGTCCGTGTTTCTTTTCTTTTACCACATTTTCCTTTTTCCACTACCTTTACCTCACCACCACACTTCTTACCACATGGATTTCACTCCTATCTTAAAATTCTTTGCTCCAAAGGGTGACTTGTTGGAGCCTCCACCATCATCACACCCCATTCTTATAGATGGCTATGAGCTTCGCCCTGCTCTTATAGCCATGGTTCGGGAGAAATCCTTCTCTGGGTCAGAATACGAAGATCCATATACCCACCTTAGGGAATTTGAGCAGTTGTGTTCTTGTGAGACTATTACTGGCATGACACAAGAGACCATTAAATGGGAACTATTCTCGTTCTCCCTTTTGGGTAGAGCGAGAAAATGGTATGATCATTCCATAAGGGATGTAAATGAAAATTGGGATGAACTTCGGGACAATTTTTGTCTTGCTTTCTTCCCTCTTTTTCGAATCTCTGATCTTAGAATCGAAATTCTTACATTCAAACAAAAAGAGAAGGAGACACTTGAAGTAGCTTGGGCTAGGTTCAAAAACCTTACCAATTCTGGCCCAAACCTTTCCTTGCCAGACCATGTGCTACACTTTCACTTTTATCGTGGTCTTAACAAGGAAGCTGCTCTACATCTCGATTTAGCCTCTGGAGGATCATTCTCACATAAACTTGTTAGTGAAGGAAGAGACATCCTAGATAAAATCCTTGAAAACACTCCTTACACTAGCACTTTTGATGAATTCCCAGAAGAAGAAGTCGAGCCTAACCCCGACCAACACAAGGAGGAACACCCAACCAAATTTGAAATTCCTTCAAATCCTTCTAATAATTTGGTTGTCACAGAACCTTCTCTAGAGAAAACACCCTACACTTTAGAAAATGATGAACCCCACCCTTCAGTGTTCTTCTCTGAAATCGAGGAAGATGATATCAAAGAGCATGGAAGCTACTTCATAAACACCTCTTTAAATCCATGCTCATATGAAACATCTCTTGATTCAATTGGTGTGTCTAACATTGCCACACTAGAGATTTTCAACCCCCTCACACTTTCTGTTTACAAAAACTTCAAAAGGGTGGTTGTAGACGCGTATGTTTATCACAAATTTTGTAGATCTCATTGTGCTCTTAAGTTGGTGTTGGAGGGGAAACCACTTCACCAAATCTCATCTTGAATGTTTCCCAAAGACAAGCTCAGTGTCCTAAAACAAGCACCTTTCAGATCAGTGTTCACCTTCCTGCTACACTGCCCTTGCGTAATGAACATAAGGATATAATTGTTAAAATATTCCTTCGGGTATTCTTGTCACTAACCTTTGCAGGTCTGGAGCAAAAAGTTTGAAGGAATGACAAACACAAGGTATGTCCAACCAATCATCATGCAACATTAAATTACATTCGTCCAATCTTGATTTTTGCAAATCTAAGCTTGGGGATACACTTTGTAAGAACATCTCTTACCATGTTGCTATGTTGGTTGCCCCTACTTTTAAGACATGCTCATATGCTATACACTAATCATGCTCTTTCATCACCATTTGAGTAAATCTCTTTAATGCTACAATGCTACCTTCATTTGCTATAGTATATGTTTAGGTTTGAAGTACTTTCACACATCTCTTAAATGAAGCATGGTGCCTAGTTTAGGAGTGGTGTTCTTGCTTTCAAAGGCCTTTTAATTTAAGCATGATGCTTAGGTTAAAATGCCCTCTTAAATCAAATTAGACGTGGTGTCTAGGTTGGTTTTTGAGCTGATAATATGCTATAGTGGATGTTGGATATTTTGTTGGACTAACCCCTGCAGGAAAACTTTCAATATCAATTTGGGAAAGTCTTGAGATGAACTCACACTGGAGATAAAGAGACACATGAACTCAACAACTTGCGCAAGGGAGACACAGCTCACTGATCATGGAGAAATGAGATCCATGGAACAAGATAAAAGATGAGTGCCACAAAACAATATCTATAATCAAAGCACTCACTCCATGGAAGTAGGTGAACAAGTCTGAGCTGGGTAACTAGAAGATAAAGACCATCGTGGGAGGAACAACACACCTTCACTGATAGGTTGACACACAGAGAAGGAAGGTTGATCCCTCTAAAGATGATCCTACTATACCTTCCTCCTCTCAAGTTTCCATCACTCAGGTTCACTGTGAGATAAGCAAGAGAAGACAAGCTATTCATGATCAACAACCAGCTAGACAAGAGAAGCTTCCACAAGGCGGTTCAACACATCACTCTTCAATGATAAAGGTAACATCTCAAGGTATCTGATCATCACTTTAAAAGCTTCTCTTTGATTCTGGTATGTGCATAAATAAGAACCAAACATGTTTAAGTTACACCTCACTTGATCGAACCTAATCAACTCAACATGTTCAGTTCTTTACTCTTTGTTCCTAGCTTTACTCTCTTGAATCTCACTATCTTAACCAAATGAGGTGTAATATTGTGCAACCAACCTTGGGAAGATGATATATCACAATCATCAACACATTATGCATAGATTATCCTTCCTTGGGTTAAACAATCTGATCTATTAAATATTTTAAGATGCTACTTTCATGCTCATCTTTTGATCCTATCACTCATGTTAAGATTAAATAGAACACATAAACAACAAGTTTATCTTGCTCGATGTGCCTAAGGTTAGAGAGGAATGAATAAAACTTTTGGTTCTGTTGCTGTTTTTGCACCAACAGAGCCCATGCACTTGATCTCTACCTTGTCTTTATGAGCAGGACACACTCTTGAGCAAAATATGGAGGAGATTTGTTAACTCCCAAATTCTACAGAGTGAAGGTCCTAGATCTACAAGAACATGCACACTGAGCATGATGCTGCCAGCGTCCACAATTAACGCTTCATTTCAAAGTACTGGACGAACAAATAACATGAGTGACACCATATCAAGAGGTATAAACAAGAAGGAATGATGGAAGACGTTGTAGTCAGAATTAGAGGTCATGAAGGCCCCACAGACTTCTTGATCCTCGACATGAGAAGACGATGATGTCCACCTCATCCAAGGAAGACCATTCCTCTACGCTACAAGTACAATCATCTACAAGAGGAAATCCATTTTTCACTTTCCTGGAGAAAAGGCACGATGCAACTTCATTAGCTACATGCCCAATGAAGCACCTAAGAAGAACAGAAGTGAAAGACGCCGCTCTCAATGCCAAAGAAGACAAACTATCAACAATAGAGAGGCCAATCACGAAGAAGAAGCTATCGACACTGTCCCAGAAAAGAAAGAAGAAAAACCTCAAGACAGTGAACCACAGGAAGTGAAGACTCAGACAAAGAAAGTATGGAAGAAAAAGTCTGCACCTCAAAGGTACAATCAATAACAACTTTCCAAACGTCTGACATACCTTGGGAGGTCTGAACCAAGGGAAGGTTCGGTTCGTCGGACCTAAATATCCGAACCTTCGCCAAAAGACCACTGCTTCCACAACCATTAACATCAATCAAAGCTCCGACAGAGGAAACACATTTCCACCGCCAGTCCGCTATATTGCAAGATCGAACGACTACGTCAACATTCAGCTTGGGGGAAAGCGCCCCCGTGTATCTAGGTAAGTATCCTTATCCTCTTAAGTTTTCTTTCTATACATAAATCTAAAAATATATATATATATAAAATGTGGGCACATGAAGGCTCACCATTAATTAAAAAGAAAAAAATATATGGGCACATGAAGGCTCAATGCTATTAAAGGAACTGGCTTGGGGGAGACGCACCCCCGTTATCTTCGTAATTCAGGTATGTCTTATTCACTATCTTAGTTATTTATAATAAGTGTGTGTTAGGTTAAATAAATAGTGTGTTAAGTTTGTTTTAAGAAGTTAATAATAAAAGAAGAACTCTCTCTCTGATCTTTTACATGGAAATGATGAATAGTTGCTCTATCTAATTTCTTTCAAGTACCTAGCCTTCAAAGCATGAGTTATCCTGATTAATAATGATGCTTAAAAATGAAATTAAATATATGGGTAGCAAATGCTTGATCCAGAGTCTAGGTAATTGATAGATATGACATGTGATGATCTGAGCTGCTATTATCTTGTTCTAAACAACACTAGAGTTCCGGAGATTTCTCAATATAAATATGACTAATAATGGCATTGAGTTAAATTAAGCTTTGTTGACCCTATGAGAAGTTATCATGCTATTGAATTGAGATCACTTACACATTCTATCCATCTTCCGCATAAATGCTCATGATTATCTATTGTTATCCTCTCAAAAGTTTGTTGGAAGCATGTGGCTATTGAAAAAAAAGAAGAGAAAAAAAATCCGAGGAAATAAAAAGGGACAAGTGTCCGAAACTTCAAAAAGAAAGATCCCGAGGAAATAAAAAGGGACAAGTGTCCGGAACCTCGAAAAAAAATAATAATGAAAAAAATGAATATCAGAAAAAATGGGCATGTGCCCGCTAGTAGAATTAGCCTGATAGTCATGTGTCTCTAATAAGCAGAAGAGAGTAATATATTCAAAAGAGCATCCGCCTCCATTTTCCATACACATGCACTTCTTGACTCAATAGTGTGGTTGACTTTCTCTTTGGATCCTTTGTTTAATTTGGCAACATATGTTCTTAAACTTTTGAAAATTCATAAAAACTCCAGAATAATGGTGAAGTGAAAGAGCTAGAGACATGGTGCTTGATTTGATCGTTCTATCTTTCAATTACTCAAGATTCAAGGTAAAGTACTAAGCCCCGTGATGAATAATATGATACTTTTTCCATATGAGAACTTTTGTTTGAATGCATGTGTACTTGTTGCAAGTAAAGATATTGCAGCGACTCCTGATCCATTGTTGAGATTGGCTTTGCTCGGGACTAGCAAAGGTTAAGCTTGGGGGAACTTGTTGATGCTCACTAATGCTCATAATTAACCATCAACTATTGCATGAAATGACACTAAATGAATTACAAAGCATAGTTGTAGGGTTTGAAACTAACAAGTTCCATGAGTTTTGGTGCTCTCACTTGTTTTGTAGGATATCAATATTTCACCATATAAAAGTATCGCAAGTGATGAATTGGAGTGCACCATTGTGAAGGGCTCGTCGAGACGATCGAAACAGACATATCATTTGCTATATTCGGAGTCCCGGATGAAAAGATATTAATTTCGCGATGAAATCTGGAAAAGAAGGATCTAGAAGACACCAGAAGACACCACGAGGCGGCCCACCACGTGGGCCTCCTGGGCCAGACCGACCGGTCTATGGGGTAGACCGACCGGTCGGCCACGGAGCCCGTTTCGCCTCCGCCTTCTGGAACCTTCTTCCACCGCCTCCTAGGATGCATCTCCACCGTCCCCGAAGTCGGTTTGATCCAAGGGCTCACGTTCCACGCTCCGGGCTATAAAACCAGACCCAGACCCCCCTCTCCAGGCATCTCCATCTTCATTATTCATCTCCACATCAGAAACTAGGGTTTCAATTAGAAGTAGAGGTCCCTCTAGATGAATCTCTTCTAGTTCATCTAGAATTAGATCTAGTTCTAGTTCTAGTTCTTGTTCTAGTTGTCTAGTTCATCTAGTTGTAATTAGAGAGAGGAGAAGGAGAGAGCTAAGGAGGAGCCAGATCTGTCGGATCTTCCTCGACATTGTATTGGTGCAGCATCTGGTTCGTCTTCGAGTAATCTCCAGGTTCTTCATTTATTATTTCTAAGTATTATATTTAATTTCAGTTCTTGCTCTATTTTATTTACTGGATCTCTGCTCGTATTGAGTGCTCTAGTTATCCGCGGTAATTAGAGTAGTAAGTGTTAGTGTAGACACGGTGTCTAGACTAGGGTTTACGTGAGTTTGCGCCCAATCCTCCGGATAGTTGTGGTAGCTACAGGGGTGACAGCTTTGTAGATTGTTATAATCCACCACGTTAGGATTGGTGTTTCCGTAGAGCTTTTTGGCAGCCTTCTCCCGATTACCCTTTTCCCTGTCTTTTTCGAGAATCGGAAAGGTACTGTTGCTCCGAAGTAAGTAAAGTATAGTGAGCCTTTAATTAAATAGACCCACTTAGAAAACCCTATATCTCTCTCTACCCATATTACCATTCTTTTCTTGGACGTTCTTAATTCTTCTAGTACACTTCACGTTCCCCGTGGAAATCGATACCCTGGAATACTCTCGGGTGAAAGCTACATCGGTATCCGTGCGCTTGCGGATTATTCTGTGTGCGTTTAAAATACCCAACACTTAGCTCACTTGGCCTAATCCGAGGATTGCCCAAGTTGTCCATGGAGAAGGATCTTGTTTGCCATTCTTGTAGACATGGGAAGATGGTTGCCGCTCCCCACCATCCAGTGACTCAGGTCATGACTAAGCACCCTGGAGAGCTTTTACACATGGACCTTGTTGGTCCGGCTCGGGTGAGCTCGGTTGGAGGGAAGTGGTATGTACTTGTTGTTGTTGATGATTTTTTGAGATATTCGTAGGTCTTCATTTTGACTGAGAAGACTGAGACTTTCTCTTTTGCTCGCAATCTGATTTTGCGTCTTCAGAACGAGTTCCCTATGAACTCGATGCGAGCTATCCGTAGTGATAATGGTTCCGAATTTAAGAATTCGGATTTTGAGAAGTTTTGTAACTCTTTGGGTTTGGAGCATCAGTTTTCTTCCCCCTACACACCGCCACAAAATGGGGTTGTAGAGAGGAAGAATCGGACCCTTGTAGAGATGGCCAGGACGATGCTCGATGAGCATAGGACTCCTAGGTGATATTGGGCCGAAGCTATCAACACTGCATGCTATATTTCCAATCGTATTTTTCTCCGAGCTTTCTTGAAAAAGACTTCTTATGAGTTGCGTTTTGGAAGACAACCCAAAGTGAGTTATTTTAGAGTTTTCGGTTGCCACTATTTTATACTTAAGAAAGGCAACCTGGACAAGTTTGAGTCTCGTTCTTCTGACGGTGTATTTTTGGGTTATGGCACTCACACTCGTGCATATCGTGTACTTAACCTTGATACTAACCGAGTCATGGAGACATCTGATGTCACCTTCGACGAGACCATGCATTGTCCTTCTTCTAGATTTGAGCGTGCAGGTGATCATGAGGTTTGATGACGAGGAAGAAGGTGCTGAAGGGATAGATGATCCAGCACCACCTCCACCTGCTGTGCCGCTAGGATCGGCTTCGACTACGTCGACTCACGGCGCCGACCCCTCTTCTTCGACTACTTCGGGGTCGTGGGATCTGCCACCTCGGGCTGTACCCTTTGTAGCTGAGGAGGCACCAGCTGCTGTTGAGGGGGAGGTTTCTTCAGCTCGGGAGGCGCCATGACACATTCAGCGCCAACACCCGCCTCAACAGATGATCGGCAACATCAACGAACGCGTCACTCGGTCAAGGTCACAACAAATCTCTCACTTTGCTCATTCTGCATTTGTTGCTGATTTTGATCCCCGAGATGTTCGACACGCTTTCTCTGATCCCGATTGGGTCAATGCCATGCATGAGGAGTTAGAAAAATTTGAAAGAAATCGGATTTGGGTTTTGGTTCCACCTCCTCTAAACTATAATCCTATTGGGACAAAATGGGTTTTCAAAAACAAACAAGGAGAGGATGGCCACATTGTGAGGAACAAGGCCAGACTTGTAGCCCAGGGGTATAGTCAGAAGGAGGGGATAGACTATGAGGAGACTATGCTGAGACGGGTTGCAAAAGGCTTTGACCGTAGGGTCAAGTCATTTAACGGTTACGACGTGAATGGATTTTGCTTCCACACATCAAGCTACGAGTAGAGTCGGCCCAATCGAAAAACCACAAATAGCGGAGTTTGTACTCCAGGCAATGACAACCGTGACTACTATGGAAGAATTGAAGAAATATACGAACTTTCATTTCACGGTGAAAAGCCTTTGAATCCTATCATGTTCAAATGCCATTGGTTCGATCCTGGAAGAACGAGGCTGACACCTAATCTTGGGCTAGCCGAAATTCGACAGGATTCTGTCTATTCAGGCTCCGATGTGTATATTGTGGCTCAACAGGCCACGCAGGTTTATTACACGCCATACGCGTGCAAAAGCAAAGAGCATCTCTTGGGTTGGTATATTGTGCACAAGATATCACCACATGCTAAACTACCTCTCCCCAATGATGAGGATTATAACTTCAACACAAACACGTATGAGGGTGAGTTCTTTCAAGAATCTGGGTTGCAAGGGACGTTCACGATAGACTTAACCGAAGCGATGGAAATGGAAGTAGAGAATGATGACGAGGACGCTGGGGATGAGGTGGTAAATGAGAAGGACATACAAATGCTAGAACGATTCCGTTTAGGCCAAGCAAATGAAGACGACGACCTGTCTTCGGATACTGAGGAGTTAGACATGGTTGACAGTGATGAGGAGACTCATGCTCCGGCTAATCCGGATGATCCAGATTATTTCTAATACATGTAATATTATGTTATATTTTTAGAATCTATTGTTTTATTGCATATATTTGGTTATGTTATTTCTAATACAACATTGCATATTCTTTTTAAATGCAGGAGGTCGAGGCAAGATGCCGGGAGGACGTTAGAGGCGGTTGAGTTGGTTGTACCGGGCCTCGCAGTCCGACGTGCCCTCGACGAGGAGTGGCCGCCGCCGGAGGGAGCCGTCTCCACAGGAGGAGGAGGAGGAGGAGGAGGTCGAGGAGGAGGTGCCGGCCACGCCCGAGGCCCAGCGGCAGGAGGAGGCACCATTGGCCGAGGATGCAGAGGAGGAGGACGAGCAGGAGGAGGACGAGGCGGACGAGTGTTCGGGTGCCTCAGGGGTGTCCACGCCCTACTTGAGAGGTCCCGCCAGTCTCCCGGCGTTGCCGGCACGTGCCCGACGCCCAGTGATCACGCCCATCGGACAAAGGTACATGTTATAACTACCTGTTCGTACGATGAGACTCAAAATAGAAATAGAAGCTAATAATCTTTTTTAATCACTTGTGCAGGGGATGGGACTTTGTGGGGCCTAAAGGCCGCAAACCCAACGGCATCCTGGGTCTCCTGTGCCGCGAGCACTACCCCGGCATAGTACAGTATGCCGGGAGGCACGAGCCGGCCTACACCTTTGACCACTACAGCGTCGCCCCAGATCCAGACTTCCCCAACAAGGCGGCGCGGGTTAGAGCGGAGCTGTGGGTAAGTCTTCGTCAAACAATATCAAATTCATCATATTTTTTCTTTAATTACTGTCTCGCCTCGTATTGTGTCTGTATGCAGAAATACTTCAAGTGCGAGCCGGGGAAGGAGGCAGTGGCGGAGGTGACGGCTACCCGGGCCTGTAGGAAGCTCGTCACCGACATGATCTACGAGGCGAGACTGCAGGCCATCATCACCTACAACGCCACGGTCTTGGCCACGAGGGTGACGAAGGGCCAGGCGAGAGGCATGACGCTGGGCTGGGCGCAGTTCTTGCAGGTAAGTGTTTTCTTTTGAGATTAAGCTTTTGGTACTTTTCATCTGACGCTTAGATGTGAAATACTTGATGATGTGCAGATGATCCCCCAATGGTGCTAGTCGTTTCCCGAGTGCTGGGAGATGATCGTGGACCGGTGGCTATCCGAAGAGTGGGCGGCCCACCACGCCGAGGCCCGGGAGGCGCGTCTACAGATGCCAGGTGTACCACACCACCAGGGCAACCGCAACCTCGCCGAGTACGCACAAGCTTGGGTACGTGAAAGACTTTATCAATTCCTCGATCAAATGTTGCCTGATTGCTAATCATCTTGTTGTCTTCCTCGCAGTCGGAGGCACACGGTGGCCAGCCTTGCGGCACGGTGGCAGCATACGCCATGTCCCACAAGGGCAAGGCCACGGCAGCGGAGACCTCCTACAACCCCGACGATCCCGCCGACGCGTACACCAACTCCAGCGTCCACTCCCGCCTCACTGACTACTCAGAGGCGGCAAGGGCGGTCCATGGGGACGACTTTGATCCCGCCACCGCGAACCTGGACGGGAGCATCGTCATGAGGATTGGAGGAGGGAAGAAGCACGGGCGGTTCTGGCTTGGCGACGGCGTCATCGACACGGCCTCCACTCCCACTCTGTCCCAGCTCCGAGCACAGAGCACGAGCAGGAGCGTCCCCATACGCCCACGCCCGTCACCTGTGCAGTCGCGGGTCGCCGAGCTCGAGGTTATTTCTATTTTACTCATCGTACATTGATCTTTAAATGTTTGCATTGTTCTAACATTCACTTTGTATTATCGCAGGCCCGCCTGGAAATAGAAAGGCAGGAGCGCCAGGTGTCCGAGTCCCAGATGCGGTCACAGATGTCGGCCCAGATGAGGCTCAAGCTAAGCAGATGGTGGAGCTCATCGCCTTCATGGCCTCCCAGGGCATGGCCGTGCCGCAGACGCTCATGGCTCCTCCACCGCCGCCTCTGTACCCCGAAGCTGCTCCTGTGAGTATCAATACTTCAGTGTTTTATTTTTTTCATTTCCTTGTCTGACATGACCTTTCGCAGCCTCCTCCGTCAGAAGGTTCGGACAACCACCGATGGAACCAGACTGGGGGTCAACCAGGCGGCAGTTCTTAGGGGGTCAACCAGGCGGCAGTTCTCAGGGCTGGACCGGTTGGCCGGGGCTATAGTAGATTGAACTTTGGACTATGTGAACTGAAGTCTCATGTTGTTTGAACTATGTGATTTGAGGACATATATGTTATTGAACTATGTGATGTGATATATATATATATGTTCTGTGACGTGAAATGTGATATATATGTGATATGTGATAAATGTGATATATATCTGTGTGATAGTGTCGGAGAAAAGAAAAAACAGAACTGGAATAAAAAAATCAAAATTTTTCCAGCTTTGCCGAGGGTTGCTCTCGGCAAAGAGGCCCTTTGCCGAGGGTTTTGACCATAGCCCTCGGCAAAACTGGGGAGGCAGAACGTAATTTCTAAGGCTTTGCCGAGGGCTTTGGTCATAGCCCTCGACGAAGAGGTCCCAAAAAAAAATATTCAAAATTTCTTTGCCGAGAGCTGACCCCGGATAACCCTCGGCACAGAAAAATAATAATAAAAAATTTTATCGCTTTGCCGAGGGCCCGGCTCTCGGCACACGTAACGCCTTTGCCGAGAGTCGGCTTAGCCCTCGGCAAACCCACCGTCAATAGGGACAGCCGTTAACGGCGACTTTTCTTTGCCGAGAGCCGGGCGGGACGCTCGGTAAAAGCTTTGCCAAGAGCCCGATAAATGACCCTCGGCAAAGGATCCTTTGCCGTGAGGTTTTTTGCCGAGAGATCTATGCCGAGGGCTGCTCTCGGCATAGGCTTCGCCGAGCGCCAGATGGTCTTTGCCGAGTGCTACAGGCACTCGGCAAAGCAGCCGTCTCCAGTAGTGAGTAAGACCTATGATCGCCTCTCCGTATCCGTCCTTCTGTCTCCCCGAGAGAATAAGACACTCCTGTCTTTCTCTTATCCTGGACCAAATACACATGCCTTCTTCCAAACCCATCTCAGCTGTAAATATAAGAGTTCCCATCTCGTGAGTCCGCGTGCACGGAATTGCGAGAGAGCATGTGCCTCCAGAACCGCCACTCACTTGAGAACCCTGCTCGGGGTGGCGGGCCTTTAGGTTTTTGGGGAGCGATCACACGACTGCTCCAACCTCTTCTTCCTAGTGCTGTTCGCGAGAGTCTTCACTCGGTACCTCGTCCTGCATCGGCTTTGATCGGCTACTTCGAGCAACGCACTAATCACAGACACCTGACTGGTGGTGCTAGTGCGAGTGGAGCCTCCAATACCCTCGGCATGGCACCCTCCTCGGGGTAGACCCTAAACCTTGCTAGTGTTTTTATATTTATATATGCTCTACTTCTACTATGATGCCTTCATTACAAGCTTTGAATCATGTTGTTACTATCATGCCATGGATATACATTATTGATGATAATGTCATCTTTCATATGCTATATGATCTTGTCAGTACTATTCACATGATATATTTTCATGTACTGAATCATATTTTTGTCACATCCACATGGTAAAATACGATGTTATGTTTGTGTTAATAATTTTCTTATATGTCATCACGTTCATACTGTTCATGCCATTATTTTTCAGGATTAAAATTGATTGGAAATTGCCTATCTAACGATCCAAAAATCTAATAATAGAGAATTTTCTCTAGGTCGTTTTTCTGTTGCTTTGAAGCCAAGTTCTTTTGATGCGACGAAGTTCATGATTTGGCGTGCTAATGCTTTCATACTAGCTGGGGAAGCCCAAGGAACTTGCTTCTAATGATGAGGCTAAGTTTATGCTGCTGATACTTGTTGAGAGGTGCTCTGATAAGTGCTCTTCATCCAAAGTATGAGAAAAACTACATTTCATGTACATTTGGCAAAGAGTTATGGGATACTCTTGAGGCAAAGTTTGGGGTTTCTGATGCTGGTAGCGAGCTGTACCTCATGGAGTAGTTGTTTGCCTACAAGATGGTTGAGAACCGTTCTGCGGTCGATGTAACAGAACCGCCCAATTTATAAGAGCACAAGTGCGAAAACCTCTGCCGGAGCAGCTGAATTAGCACACTTGAGCCCATATAAACCTGGTAGTCCGTGAAATCATGAGGGATTTCGAACTCTTTCAACATCTCAGCCAAGATCGCATGGTCAAGCAAATACAAATCATGTCCACGGAGCTTTGCAGCGAAAATAATATTACAATAGAGTTCACAGATAAAGATACAGGTTGAGTTCCACTTAATTTAGAAGAAACAACATAGCTTTGAAATAAATACCATAACATAAGTTGAAATACTTTGCTAGCTTAGGTGACATCCTCCAACAACAGCATAAGAGAATAAGTATGGAACTACCGAGCCCACCGTCACTGGCCATCACCTCTCGGCAGGCCTAACATTCACCTGCAACAAGGTGGGATAAACCCTGAGTACTCGAATGTACTCAGCTAGACTTACCCGTCATAAACCAAAAATAAAGTGACACCAAGGAGTATGCAAGGCCGATATAAGAGTGGAGTGGTATGACACACAGTTTTGCATAAAAGCATAAGTAATAAAGTAGCATTATCTTTTACTTACTAGCTGCAGGTTTTAGATAGATAGTTAACCTACTCAACTAGATTAGCACTTGTCTAAAACAATCATGAGTAGTGATTAAGCAATCATCAAAATATAATAACAAGCAGATCAATTAGCTATTGCCACAGTGCCGATAACTGTTCCGTGTTCTTTACCTTCAGTACCAACACCGATCGGAGTTCAAGTCAAGTGCTCACTATCCAGGAGCGATGGCGATTATAATCGATTCCTAACCAGCTCGTGATTTATTCCCCATACAAACCACACTCACCCGCTAAGGTGAGCTACAGATAACCACAGCACCGTTCCAGAAGCCGCGGACTCGACTGCCACCAACATACCCGGAGGCAAGCCCGACTGCCAAGGAGTTGGACTTAACCACCATCTCCCGGGTCTTACTCTACGCGCCCCCGCGTCCCAATACCCCCTCCGTGGCTTCAGCAGATGCGTGGGGTTCGAGAGCCGGCATGGAATAATAAGCGGCTTCGCGGTCGGAACGAGTTATCCTTCCAGCTAAATGTGGGGCATGCGTTCAACATGACAAGAGGACCGTCATAAGATGATACTGGTTTCCGAGCGACACAACAAGAAATACTGATCTGTCAGTCTCCATATTCACAACACTAGGTTATTTCACATTTTGGCAATTTCCCGCTAAAAGATCAAGTAACCACCTATTGCTCGCGGGTAACTTGAAGGTTGCCCGACTTCTACCGATGTAAGCATGGCTAAGCATATAAGTCGAGCCTAGACTGTGACACCCTGAAAATCGCTTTTGAGAAAATAGAGTTTCATCTGACTTTGTTTATTTTGTTTTCATGAAATACATAGACCAAATAATAATTTTTGGAGAAATAATAAACTAAGTTGGGGCTTAGAAACATTTTTGTTGGATTCATGCTGGAGCATAATATTTTGTTTGAGTGTAGGGATAGAGTTGAATGGTTAGAATTCAAATTAGATTTGAATTTGAACCAGTTTTCAAAAAGAAATAAAAGAAAAGGCTTTTCTTTTCTCCCTTTTTCTCCTTCACCCTTTTTGGCCCAACCAAGCCTGGCAGCCCAGCCCGCACCCCCTCTCCTCTCCCCCTTCTTCCCCGGCCTGCGTCGGCCCAACGCCCGCTGGCCCAACCGCGCAGCCGCTCCCCTTTCCCCTCGCGCGCTCGCGGCCCAGCCGCTCGGCCCGCTCCCAGCTCGCCCACGCCGGCCTGCTAGCCCACGCGCGCACCTCGCCGCTTCCTCGCCCGCTGACGGCCTAGCCCCGCACGTCAGCCGCGTGCACCGTGACTGCCATCACGGGCCCATGTGTCAGCGACACGTGCCCCTTCCCCTACCTCGCGCCTGCTTTGCGCCCACCGCCGCCGATCCCCTCCCCTCCCGTAACCGTCGGCGAGTGGCCATAATGGCCACTCGGCTTTCAACTGACCTCGGTGGAGCTCCCCGACCCTTCGCCACCCTCCTCCAAACATTATAAAGCCCCGGGTTGAAGCCCGAGCCCCTCCCTCACACCTCCCGCTCTCGCCCTCTCTCTGCCCGCCGTCCCGAAGCACCGCCGGCTGCCCTAGCGCCCCTCCGAGCCACCGAAGGTGACGCCGTGACCACCCATGTGGTTCTGGTGCCCTCCTTTTGCTGTTTTGCTTGAACCCGAGCCTCACCGGGGTGTTTTCCCCTTTTGCAGATCTCGTTGCTGCCCCGACGTCGCTGTGGTGAGTCCCCGCCGGAGCCGAGAACACCATTGAGCTCGCCGTCACCCCTGCAACCCCTCGGTACCCTTCGCCTGGCCAGCCGAGCCCGGGAGCGCCCGATTGGCGAGCTCCCGAGAGCCCTAATGGCGCGTCATCGTGCCCTGGTGGCGGCACCGCTGCTCCCGCCGCCACGCATGATCGCCGAGCCTCTCTACGCCGTCCACTTGGCCACGGACGGCCAGGATTAGAAGCCGCGCCCGAAGGGGTATGCGCCTTGTCCACGGACCCGTGGACTAGCGGCCCCGCGCGCGGTCCACCGCCAGCTGGTGGACCGACCAATCGTTTTGCGCCGCGTGGCGCCGTGTCGGCGCCAGCGCGGCAGCCGCCACCAGTTTTGCAGAAAAGCCCCTGAGCTTTTGTGAAATCAACCCGCAGTCCAAGCTAGTTCAAAAGAGTTTCTTTTAAGTCTAGTTTTCTTGTAGTTTGGCCCTGAGTTTCCTAATTTTAGAACCCGCAGTCCAGGCCACTCAGTTTCACAAGCTAGACCCTGTCGGCTATGTTTAATTACGTATAGGTCCTCGGTTTTCGCGAGTTAGCCCCCAGAAAATGAATTTTATTTACAAAAGTGTCCCTAAAACTTGTTTTCTTTATAACTTTCTCGTTTTTAGTCCGATTAGAGTGATCTTTACGTTCATGTGATCGTATCGACAAGTAGAATAGTTATATATATGTTTCTCCACCTATTTTTTATGCTTGTTGTACTGTTCTAATAGAAATATTAATTGTTTGCATGTGATGATTGGATTGGATGCTTGTATGGTGTTGTTGATCCCGTTTAGGCAAACCGAGTTGTACAAGGTTGTCGTGAAGCAGATATCTAAAGAAGTGAGACCATCAACACAAGTTATTGGAAGGCAAGTATAACCTATGGTTTCCTTGTTACCTATTAACTGCAACACTAAATATTCATTATGCATGTGTCAAACTTGATGAACCATAGGACAAACCTAGTTTCACTTGATCTTATCACCTTGTATCTATGGGAGGGTTTTGCATAAAATATTTAGAAATGTTATGCGCTATTATTTGCTATTATATTAATATTGATTAATGACTATGGAACAATGTTAAAAGAGGCTTTTTAACCACATTTAGGGCACTAGAGCATGTTGTTTGCTCAGTGACCCACCCTAGGGACTATCTTTTAAAGTGGCCACCCGGGAGATCCCGTGCAGCCTTGGGAATCATATGGCTCTGATCTTAGTCGTATAACTAGACTTTCTCTAGCTTGTAGTAGTTACCGAAAGGCGCTAGAGGGGGAATTGGGTTTAAGAATGGCTTCCTTGCCTATCAAGATGTGTACTGGTCGGCTGTCAGGTGTGCCATCTTAAAGGGGGCCTCCATTCGCCTGGACGCCTAAACCTTGCGGCTACTACTTGTTAGGGTAGCTAGTGAAAGGCTACGTAGTGAAACCCTGTCGTACTTCCATAGAGGAGGTAATGTGGGCCTTGCATACCCTGGCATATGGGAATCATGGCCTAAGGTGAAAGTGTACAACCTCTGCAGAGTGTAAACCTGATATATCAGTCGTGCTCACGGATACGAGCGGCTCGGATCCTTTTTAAGCAGTCCATGGTGGGGTATGTTGGTGGTTGGTGGCTTACCTCTTTTTAACATAATGCTTATCATTCACTCTGGGACAACAGGGTTCATACACTTAGTAATGAGAGGTTTATATATAAAATATGACCAACTTAAAATGCTAACCGCAGTTAAACAAGTCAAACCTTTGAGCCTTGTATCCCCGTAGTTGTACTTGCTGAGCATGGTAAGCTGACGCTTGTCGTTGGTTCACAAAAATCTCGGATGGGTACCAGATGGTGGTTGAAGTGAAGAGGTCTCTTTGAGGAGTTCCAAGAGTACTAGGCGAGTGTTCCCCCAGTCAACCGTCCCTGTGGAGTTGGAGTCCCGAAGAGTAGTTTCTGCTATGCTTTGTAATAGATGTAAGTTTTGTTGTACTATGTTTTTTCGATATGTAATAAAACATTGTCTTTGGAAAAATTCCATATTTGTTGCTATATGTGTCTTGTGGACTTCCTGGGCACACATATAGTTGGCACTTGGAATTCTTCGGAAATCCGGGTGTTACATAGACCTAGCAGGGTAACAAGGGTGTATGTCTCAAGCAATCAAGGTAAGGATAAGTAATGCAACAACGGTTTCACACAACTCCTATAACTTAATGCAACGATCATTATATTAACTCAATTGCATTTATAAAAGGATGGGTAGGAGACTTAGAATGCTCCGGGGCTTTCCTTGGAACCAACACTAGGTTAGTGTTAAGTGAAACTTGCTTGGCAAGCCATCTCCACTTCCGGCACTTGCTTAGCTTTGCATCTCCGGGACCGTCCACCAAACACCATCTTCGGGTTTCACCATCCCGTCCTTCACGGCGTATCTACCGTACCTAAATGAGATGCACAATGCAAGAGTATGAATGCAAGGCAAACATCCACGAAACAAACATAAGGATTACTAATTACTTCACATAAACAACCAAGATAACTAAACAAGAGAAGGCATAACTTGACTATTAACTTAACACACACATAGCATACTCACTTCAGCAGGTCATGGTTATATTAAGGTGTTACACAAGGTTCATTAGGCACGTAGACAGGTTAACCAATCAAGACTATGCTACATACATCACCCACTTAACACATGCAAGCACATACAACTTCTACCTTAGTTAAGCATGTTAACCAATATTATATTACATATTACATTGGGTTGATTAATTCAGCAACATGGTATACACAAGGTAATTATTAACAAGGCATGACATAGCATCAAGGGTCACATAAATAACATCAAGCTATAACAATTAGCTTTGGTTCACTTATACAGTTTGGACAACAACTAGCATGCACTTTAAACCATCATACCTGGAGCTACACATATCCAAACAAGGTGAACTTAGACTTTCTGGAAACCTAATAAAATTATCTAAAACTTTGCTGTTATTACCTAAACATGATTCAACTCTTAAAAAGGGCAAACATTACAAGAAAGGCAGTTCTGTCCAAACTTTGGACAGAATATGACTTCTACCTTCAAACAGCCATAACCAGAGATTTAAAGTACCAAAAGACTTGATATAAGACTTGTTAGAAAGCTTATTAAGTTGTCTACAACTTATTTATTATCACCTTAAATTGATTAAACAGTTATCAAGGTCAACCAACACAATTAAGCAAATCTGTCCAGACATGAACAGATTCTGACTTCTATCTTTAAACACATGTATCTGGAGATCTAGACCACCAAAAATAGTGATCCAAGACATTTTAGAAAGCTTATGAAAAGTACTAAAACTCTTATTTTAACATGAATACATGATTCACAAGTTAAATTAGCCGAACAGTTCACTCTTTCAGATCTGCACAGAAAGCAAGCAAAACCTGACAGCAAACTTCTAAAAGCTATAACTCCAAAACCACTTGGCCTAAAATCATGAAAGTTTAGGACAAGCAAGATAAGGAATTTATCTATAAATTTTATATATAATAAATCTACATAAAACATCATTTACATCACGAAATAATTACCACAACAGAAACTACACATGCAGCCATTTCAACAAATTAATAAACTCACTTCACTACTTATTTGGTGAATATGTGAGCACACATATGAGCTATAAAAATACTTCTAACATTTATGAACATGATCATACATCATTTATCTCAGATCAATATGCAACAAGCCTAACATATCGACATATACATATTGATCTATTACTGTACTTCTATTAATTACCTAATTATTAAACATAGGCATTATTTCTATGTGATGTTCCAAACATCTTATTTGGAGCTCACATTTTTATTGGTGATAGATGACATCAAAATATAGCTACTGTAAAAAGATTACATGCTCAGACATTATAGATTATTTATTAAAAATATGACAAGTTTATATCACGAAAAAGCATGTGAGAGCAAGATAAATCTACAAAACATATTTTCTGCAAACACATGACCATAATAAAATTATCCAAGCTACTACAACATCATAGAAAGACAGTGGAAACACCATTTCTATTTTTACACGCAAACATTTATCACAAATTATTTAATTCATTTAATGAGCTGAAAGCAAGATAAATTTATAACTAAATCATACATGCATCAATAATTCTTAAATGTTTATCACAGTACACACATGACCAGAGGAGACTAACATAAAAATTTCACAATAAACAAAGCATCACAACATCACATATCATTTTCTCCCTATTTAATCCTATTTAACACAAATAAATCATCACAGCACAAAACATCCACTAACAGGCCACATATTATACATCCACTGAATAGATCTACTCACAAGGATTCCAAAAAGTGCTCACTTGCAATTTTTAGAGAAACATATAATTTATTATGCATTTTTAAAGTTTCAGCCAGATTTGCTATTTAAACAAAAACGAAAATAAAAACACATATGCATCAAAGACCCCTGGATCTGCAGAAAACATAAAAGGACTTGTTAGTAAATCTAATGAGTCATGCAATATTACATAAAAACCCAAAAAAGAGTTTCAGCTTCGCTAGGTAAGGCTTTCACGATGGATTCACGGGAAAAAGCTCGGGAACGAAGGTGGAACCGAGCTCTGAAAGGGAGATGGTCGCCTAGGGTTGGGGTTTGGCCGGCGTTGCTGCTGGTGACTGCTGGGGACGCCCTGCTGCTGCTCGCTGCCCTGCTCGCCGCTAGTTCCAGCGCTGGCCGCTGCTCCCGCGGGCAGAAGCGCGCGGCCTGGGGCGTCGCTGCTGGGCGCGGTCAGCGCAGAGGCCGCGACCACGGAGGAAAAGTGACGGAGAGGGAGGAGAGGAAGAATAAGGGCGCCAGGAATAGAGGAGGCTCGCCGGGGCTGGTGCTGGACAATCATGGAGGAGGAGAGTGATGCAGCCATGGGGGAGGAGACCGAAGGGAAGGAGCCCGGTCCCCCTTTTTTTTGCGCGAGGAAGAAAGAGGAGACCGAACAGGAGGACCGGCATCGGTCCTCTTATTGGCGCAGCACAAGAGGAGGAGCTCGGCAAATTTTTTCAGAATTTCTTTCCCAAAACGGTAGGTTTCCGGAAACTTTTGTTCAAATTCAAAAATTACAAACACTGCTCAAACTGACTCCAATTTCGATGAAACCAATTTTGTTGTCGCCGTCTCGCCGAGTACTCCGACTTTCGTTATAGGCACTCAGTCAAATTCTCAATAGTTTGTCCGCTAACGATCGTCGACGGCAGCTTCGCGGTGACCGAAATTCCAATTTCGCAGTACAGACTTAGCTGATTCCTGGAACCAGAAAACCGCGTTGTATCTTATCTTGCGAGCTTGTTTTCACTATTTTCGGCACCGATCCAGGTCTCGGCCATAAAACAAAATTTGTTCCTCTCGGTCTGTACTACAACTTTTATTTAAGGCGCACTGGCATGCGAACATCTAAAAATACCGTTCAACGCCGGTCAAAGCAGTCACCTGATAGGATCCGATTTAGGGTTCCTCGTCGGTCGGAATATTTTCTGGCCATCTGCTCGACACGAAACTTTCATAACTTTTGATCGCGAGTCCATATACAATTGATTGAGCATAATTGTGACAATTGGTTGAATCCAAATGATTTTCTTTAGTTAATCAACCATTATAGGCAAAGCTGTCACTCGTCATTTCATGTGACTTTTTGATTCCAAACTTCGCGAAACTTTTTCACCAGGCACTGTAGACACGAACTGAGGCGGGGCATATGAAAATCCATGTTTAGCATTTCTCCTAAATATTCATAAATTGATAATCATTATTAACCGGCATTATTAATTATTTCCCGAATAATTCAAACTGAGATTCCATCTCTGAGATTGATCCCAAAACTTCTGTCATCACTGACCACACTTGAATTTACTTATTCATCGTCACTTGATATACCATATCTGTGCTCAACTGACTGCTCAACTGACGGCGAACACCTGGGGTGTTACAGTCGAGCAGGGTCATGAGATACAGGCACTAACCAAGGAACTAGAACTTTTTCCATGTCTGTTGCCCAACAAGTTTGTGGCCAGCGGTATTATCGCTAAGTTGTCACCTTCTTGGAGGGATTTTCAAGGACCGAAAACGACGACCAGACGACGGTGAATGAGAGTCGTAAAATTTCTTTCAAAATGTTTACGCCACTGTCCCAGAAAATCACCGAAAAAGCAAACCAAGAGAGTGGGGCTAGTCCATGATCCAACCGGTTGGTGGATACCTTAGGAGTTGTCCTAGAGATACAATGGGACTGCCAGAGAAGCGCCACGAACAAGTGCAAAATGGAACACACAAAGCCGACAAATCAACACAGGGCTGGACTGTCCGGGTTCTGACCTCGGACTATCCGCCGCTGAGTGCTGGACTACCCGTGCCTGGGGGCTAGACTGTCCACATGCAAAAACACAACTATTGTGATCCAGTTCTGGATAGGTCCCGGATAGTCCGCGGTTTGCACGTCGGATTGTCCACCGTTCAAATGAACAGTGGAACATTAGTGTCTAAGGCTACCCTGTAGCGCGTCTGATGTGACCCCAGACTATCTGCGGGTCAGTGGCAAACTGTCTGCCGGTCACTTGACCGGAACAATGCCACGCTACGCAGAACTGCCCTAAACAAAACCCGATTCCCAGACTGTCCGGGGTAGGGGCTGCGGACTATCCGCGTATGAACAAACAACACAAAAATAACCCGCGACAAACCCAAATTCGATTGGGTCTTGACCAAATCAAAAGGCTTGCAACCAAAACTTCACCCTGGTGAACTTGCACATGTCGGTGAGCTAATCATAAGAAATCATGGCTCGAACCCAACTAAATCAAGAGATATTTTAGATCACGTCAAAAGGGGAAAATTTGGAGAACAAAAATGATTTCCGCCCGATCTATGTGCTGGTGAGGTTTCTGAGTAAATCCTTCAGTGGAAAGATGCATCTCATGTCCTAGCACAAGATGGTTCAAACGGAATCACAAATCATCCCTCAAATCGAAAGAACTCATGAAATCGCAAAGATGGAAAAACAAAGAACGCGAAGAACAAAATCGCAAGACAAGGAGGAGCATGAATTTGATCCTTGGATTTCAACAAGATGTATGATTGCATCAGCTCATGGTGTTGGGTTACAAGCCACTCCTAGCAACACAAAGCTATGGATGGCAAAAAGCTCAAGAACAAGAGCCCTCCTCTCTCTAACCCTAGCCTCCTCTCACAAGAACAAAATGAGAGTGGCACACCTCCAAGGATGGCTACCGCAAGCAGCCCCTTCACATATATATAGGAACATGTCGAAAGACAAAAATGCCTAACATGAAGCACTGACCCCAAATACCCCCTAGGAGTAAAACCGTCCAACTCTGTGAGTTTCTTCATCGACGGTCACACGCCTTCCTCATCGTTAGCTTCGCCGCAATGCAAGCCTCACGATGCCACCATGTGTCATCCCGACGACCACCGCGCCTTCTCACCGCTAGCTTCGCCTCGCGGTGCCGCCACACATCATCTCGTTCCGCTCGGTTTTGAGGCCCAAACCGGCAAACCCGCCATCCTGATTTTTGAGGCCCAAACTCAGAAACCGGATACTCTAGGTTTTGTGGCCCAATCCTGGAAACCGTCGAGGTAGTTTTCTAAGGCTCTGTGAGCATCTAGGCCCCCAGTGGGTTTCGGTGATTGGATGACAACGGTAAATTACTATGACTAACGTATGTTTTGCAGAAACAGTTGAGTTAGGTCATGGTAATGATGATCGTGAGGGCACTATGGTATCCATGCCCCCTTAGCGGTGGAATTCGTTCGGTCTTCAAAGGATGGACGACGAAGACGGTGATAGGCTAGTGCTAAGTGTCATTTGGTGTTGAAGGACACTTAGAGTAGCATAGGTCTTTGCTTTATCTTTGGCCGTACTATAAAGAGGGGTTTGAATGAGTAGCTTGACCTAGGTGAGACTTTTGAGTTAGGTGTGGTGCACACGTGTTAACCAAAGCCCTAGGTAGCTTAGAAAGGTCCCTAAGATCATAAGGAAGAAAGTTCGTGAAGGGAGCGTCGCAAACCGAAGTCGTTTCGGACTTCAAAATGTGACCGGACGCTTCAACCCTAATGACCGGACGCTGGGGCGTGCGTCCGGTCAGTTGGTTTGGCTGAGAAGCAGGCTTGACTTCGACCTGACGCTCTTCAGTTTTCGACCGGACGCACCAGGAGGTGAGTCCGGTCGCGTCCAGAGAGGTTCCAGAGAGGGAAATTGATGACCGGACGCGTCCGGTCAGTGGTGATCGGACGCATGGGTGCGTCCGGTCAGTGTATCGTACTGGTGTCAGGGCTAACGTCACGTAGCCGTTAGACACTGACCGGACGCGTCCGGTCACCCCGACAGGTGCGTCCGGTCAGTGTGTAACTGGCTGGGCTTACCCCTTCGTGCATGTTTTGAGTTGGGGGGTATAAATATGCCTCCCCCTCATTCATGCTGTTACTCTTGCTCATTTGAAAGGTTCCCAAACACATTGTGATTGCAAGTGAGTGCAAGAGGCCTAGTGAGGTTGAGAGATTTGATAATTGAGTGATCAAACACCTCATTAGCGAGTAGAGAGTAGCAAGTGTGCATCCACCCATCTCATTAGCCTTGCGTTGGTCAAGTGAGAGTTCTTGCTTGTTACTCTTGGTGATCGGCATCACCTAGACGGCTTGGTGGCGATCGGAGAGCTTGGTGATCATCCGGAGGCATTGTGGATGACCCAAGCCAAGTTGTGACCGGTAGCGAGCGATTCACCGGGCCGGAGTGGCGAAGAATCAGCTCGTAGTGAGCACTTGATCCTTGCGCGGATCAAGGGGGAGCGATACCCTTGCGCGGGTGCTCCAACGAGGACTAGGGGGGTGTGCCGACACCTCGATACCTCGGCAAAAAGATCGTCGAGTCATCTCTACTCTTTTACTTACGCATTTACATTCAAGCAATTCAAGTCCGCATTACTCTTGTTGTTCATCCCAAATTGAATTGCCATGCTAGAGTAGAATTGGCTTAGTGATAATCTTTTGTGCTATTGATTCTTGTCATTCACACTTCTAGGCACTAGGGGGTTAATTGGGGCTTGATAGGTTTTATTATTGCAAGAAGTTTTAGAAAAGCCCAATTCACCCCCCCCCCCCTCTTGGGCATCTTGATCCTTTCAATTGGTATCGGAGCCTCGTGCTCTTGATTTAGGCTTAACCGCCTAGAGTTAAGATGTCCGGAGGTGATGGTCCACCTCCCATGTTCGAGGGAGACGACTTCCCATATTGGAAAATCCGTATGGAGTCGTACCTAGAAGCGGTTGATGTTAAATGCCTCAATGCCGCGATCACCGGCTTTGCCAAGCCCAAAGAAGGCACTAGCCTCACTCCTAATGAGGAGGAAAATGAAAAATGGAATGCAAAAGCCAAAAACATCCTTTTTAGAGGCATTTGCAAGGATGTGTTCAATCGTGTTCGGAACCACAAAAATGCCCATGATCTATGGGAAAATATTTGTGCGCTCCATGAGGGAACCAAGAGTGAGCGTGAGGAGCGTTATCATTTGGTTGTGCAAAAGATGAACTCGTTTGAAATGCTTGCTCATGAAAATGCAAATGAAATGTACTCACGCTTGAATGTTCTTGTAGAGGAGCTCAATGGTCTTGGCCTCACACAAATGCAACCATCCGATGTTGTGAGGAAGATCCTATGTGTCCTTCCCATTGACAAGTATGGACACATTGTGACCGTGCTACATCAAGGTGATCTTTCCACATCTACACCAACACAAGTCTTGGGGAAGATCAATGCTCATGAGATGTACATGCACATCACACCAAGTGGTGGCTCCTCCACCGACAAGAAGAAGGACTTGGCCTTCAAAGCAAGCCATGACAAGAAGGGCAAGTCCAAGGCTATTGAGGTGCATCATGAGAGCACAAGCGATGATGAAGATGACTCCAACATTACTCTCATGGTGAAGAAGACCACCAAGATGTTGAAGAAGCTTCACAAGAATGGAGTCAACTTTGACTCAAGAAAGAAGAAATTCTTCACAAGTAGCAAGAGGAGACCAATCTCCGAAATGGATTGCTACAATTGCGGTGAGCTTGGCCATCTTGCTCATCAATGCACCAAGCCCAAGAAAGAGAGCTACAAGAACAAGAACAAGGGCAAGAAGTATGACTCATCAAGTGAAGATGAGAAGAAGGATGAAAAGCCCTACTACAAGAAGGATGGCAAGAAAAAGAAGCAATACCACAAGAAAGGTGGGAAGGCTTACATTGTTGGTGATTGGCTCACCGACATTGACTCCTCCGGTGGCTCATCAAATGAAGATAGTGATGATGAGAAGGAGAAGGTGGCCGCTCTAGTCATTGGCTCCTCTACACCACCACCACCACCGTCACCATCATCATCTACACACCTATGCCTTATGGCCAAGGGTGATCGGAAGGTGAACTACAAGACCGGTGGATCACATTGGGTAATTGATAGTGGATGCACACAACATATGACCGGAGATCCCCGGATGTTCACCTCACTAGAAGAGAATGTCGATGACCAAGAAAAGATAACATTTGGTGACAACTCAAAGGGCAATGTCAAAGGATTGGGCAAAGTGGCTATATCAAACGATCATACCATCTCCAATGTGCTTCTAGTTGCATCATTAAGCTTCAACTTGCTATCCGTTGGGCAACTATGTGATCTTGGCTTTCAATGCTTGTTCACCGACAAGGAAGTGGTTGTGACCAAGAAAGATGATATACAAGTGATATTCAAAGGCTTTAGATACAACAATCTCTATCTAGTGGATTTTACCTCCGAAGATGCCAACTTGAAGACATGTTTGTTCACTAAGCAATCTCTTGGTTGGCTTTGGCATAGAAGATTAGCACATGTTGGAATGAACACTCTCAACAAGCTATTGAAGAAGGATTTGGTTAGGGGCTTGAAGGATGTCAAATTTGAGAAGGACAAATTGTGTAGTGCATGTCAAGCCGGCAAGCAAGTTGCAAATACACATCCAACCAAAGCTTTTGTGTCAACATCAAGAGAGTTAGAGCTACTTCACATGGATCTATTTGGACCAACAACATATGCTAGCTTGGGTGGAAATCTCTATTGTCTAGTGATTGTTGATGACTACTCTAGATACACTTGGGTATTCTTTCTTCATGACAAATCCGAAGCAACCCCTTCATTCAAGAAGTTTGCCAAGAGAGCCCAAAATGAGTTTGACTTAAAGATCAAAAAGATAAGAAGTGACAATGGAAGAGAGTTCGACAACACCCACATTGAGCAATATTGTGATGAAGTTGGGATCAAGCATGAAGTATCCGCAACCTACACACCACAACAAAATGGGGTAGTTGAGAGGAAGAACCGAACACTAATCACCCTAGCAAGGACTATGTTAGATGAGTACACTACACCGGAAAGATTTTGGGCGGAAGCAATCAACACCGCTTGCTATGCATCAAACCGGTTGTTCCCCCATCGTCTCCTTGGCAAGACCCCCTATGAGCTACTCAACAACAAGAAGCCGGATGTATCCTTCTTTAGAGTGTTTGGGTGCAAATGCTACATCTTCAAGAAGCGCCAACACCTAGGGAAGTTTCAACGCCGATGTGATATTGGTTTTCTTGTTGGTTACTCATTGAAGTCCAAAGCATATCGAGTATTCAACCATGCCACCGGGATGGTAGAGGAAACATATGATGTGGAATTCGATGAATCTAATGGCTCTCAAGGAGAGCATGAAAATCTTGATGACGTAGGTGATGAACCATTGAGGGATGCAATGAAGAACATGCCGGTTGGAGCCATCAAGCCTAAAGATGATGATGATGATGATGATGTGCAAGTCATTGACAAGCCATCCTCATCACATGTACCACTTGATGATGACAAAGATGGGAGGAATCCAAATGAAGATACTCATGTCTCCCATGATCAAATGGTGGTACACGCTCAAGATGTTGATGCTCCACAAGCGGCCCCTCAAGTGGTTGATCGAAGGACTACTCCTCTACTACAAGCTCACCCTCAAGATCTCATCATAGGGAGTCCGACAAGGGGTGTAATGACTCGCTCTCAAAAACTTGCTTTATTTATGGAACATCACTCCTTTGTTTCTCTTGTTGAGCCTACCATTGTAGATGAAGCTCTAGGTGATCCGGATTGGGTGAATGCCATGCATGAAGAATTAAACAACTTCACCCGCAACCAAGTTTGGACACTTGAAGAGCGACCAAAAGGCGCAAGAGTCATTGGAACAAAATGGGTGTTTAGGAACAAGCAAGATGATCAAGGCAAGGTTGTTAGAAACAAGGCAAGGCTAGTGGCAAAGGGGTTCTCTCAAGTTGAAGGCTTGGATTTTGGAGAGACCTTTGCACCGGTTGCAAGACTCGAAGCCATTCGTATCCTCCTTGCATATGCATCACATCATGACATTAAATTATATCAAATGGATGTGAAAAGTGCATTTTTAAATGGCTTCATAAATGAACTAGTCTATGTTGATCAACCTCCCGGGTTTGAAGACCCTAGATATCCTAATCATGTTTATAGGTTGTCCAAGGCGCTTTATGGGCTCAAGCAAGCCCCTAGAGCGTGGTACGAGCGCCTCCGGGACTTCCTAATTGAAAAGGGCTTCATCATTGGGAAGGTCGACACCACACTATTCACCAAGAAGCTTGATGGAGAGATCTTCATTTGTCAAGTCTACGTCGATGATATCATCTTCGGGTCAACAAATGAAGCCTATTGCAAGGAATTTGGTGACTTGATGTCGAAGGAGTTCGAGATGTCGATGATTGGCGAGCTCACATTTTTCCTAGGCTTTCAAGTCAAGCAATTGAAGGAGGGGACTTTTATATCTCAAGAGAAGTACACAAAAGACCTCCTCAAGCGCTTCAACATGGATGATTGCAAGCCGATCAAGACTCCAATGCCAACCAACGGACATCTCGACCTAGATGAGGGAGGTAACCCGGTTGATCAAACTCTCTACCGTTCTATGATTGGTAGTTTGTTATACTTGACCGCATCTAGGCCCGACATCATGTTTAGTGTGTGCATGTGTGCTCGTTTTCAAGCCGATCCTAGGGAATCACATCTCATAGCGGTGAAGAGAATCCTTAGGTACCTCAAGCACACCCCAAGCATTGGCCTTTGGTATCCCAAAGGAGCCAACTTCCAACTCGTTGGGTATTCCGATTCGGATTACGCGGGTTGCAAAATTGATAGAAAAAGCACATCCGGAGGGTGCCATTTGCTTGGGAGATCTCTAGTGTCATGGAGTTCAAAGAAGCAAAATAGTGTGGCCTTGTCTACCGCCGAGGCGGAATACATAGCCGCGGGTGCTTGTTGTGCACAAATCCTTTACATGAAGCAAACCCTTTTAGATTATGGTGTAGTTCTAGAAAGGGTACCTTTGTTGTGTGACAATGAGAGCGCGGTTAAGCTTGCTAACAACCCGGTTCAACACTCTCGCACAAAGCACATAGACATTCGCCATCACTTCCTTAGAGATCATGTTTCCAAGAAAGATATATCCTTAGAGGGAGTTAGAACCGAAGATCAATTGGCGGATATCTTCACAAAACCCCTAGATGAGAGCACCCTTTGTAGATTGCGAAGTGAGCTCAATGTGCTTGATCTAAGTAACTTTGTCAAAAGGTGAAAGGGGGTTGTCTTTGCATTGCATTGTATCATATGCCATGTTTAAATTATGCTATGCACATAGGCTTGTCAGACGTGGTTAAGATAACCGCCCTAAAAAGCGTGTGAAGAAGCTTACCCATGAGCAAACTTGACAAGCAACCTAGATTCAAATTCCGCTTTGCATTGCATATGCATGTTTGTTGCTTTGTCGTTTCTTTTCGGTTATGTTTTGAGCAACCGCTGTGTTCGTCCACCGCTAGGGGGAGCATTTGAGGCTCTAATTGGTTAAGACCCCTAGTTTTGGTGGCCACATGTTGTCTCCTTGGAGCTTTATTGCCTATTTTATCTAAAAATTTAACTTAGCCTATGGCAAATTATTTGAAAAATTTGAGAGTTTGAGAGAGGCCACTCCTCTAGGTTCCAACTAGTGTTTATTTGCTTCTTATTTGAGTTGGAACTTGGTTGGGAGAAGTCGGCGCGAAAAATCGAGTCAAAACTGTGTTTTCCCTGTGACCGGACGCTGCGACCGGACTCATAGGGTGCGTCCGGTCAGTGCAGAGCGCGCGCAAGTGAACAGTGTCTTCGGCGCGTCCGGTCAGGAATTTGATCGTGCGTCCGGTCCATTGCCAGCAGTTGCCCGGACGCTGGGTGAGTCCGGTCATGTCTGATCGGACGCGTCCGGTCATGGAAATCGCGTTCAGGGAGCTCTCTGTTCGTGACCGGACGCTGGGTGCCGTGCGTCCGGTCGGTTCGAGCAGTGCGTCCGGTCGCCACTTAAACGGCGCGTCTTGCTCTTCAACCGACACGTGGGTCCCGAGCCCGACTGTACCCGCCGTGCCCTAGCTCGCCGCCGTTTCCTCCTCGCCCCCGCGCCGCCGCTGCTCCGTGCCACCGCACCGCTGTTGCCCGTCGCACTCGAGCCGCCCGTGTCCCTGAAGCCCGCATTCCGGCCGCCGCTCCGCCGCGCCTGCGCCCGAGTCCCTTCCCACGTGTCAGCACCGCCGTTCCACCCTCTTCCTCGGTCGCGCCCGGCCGGAGCCATCCTCGCCGGAGCTCGTTGGTGCTCCCCTCGTCGGTCGTCCCCACGGTTGTGATCCTCTCCGGCGACCTCTCTCCGGCCAGCACCCTCCTAGTGAGCTTCCCACTCCTCCCCATACATCCTGCCCACCAGGTGTTCGACGTAAGGTCTCAACTGAGGTTCATGCCGTTCTAACCCAATTCTTGGCCTTTTCCTCGTGCAGAACGTTTCGGTGAGACGTTGTGGTGCCCGATCGTGTCGGTTTCTTCCCCTGCTTGGTCGGTTCATCGCGTCTCGTCAGCGAGTCGGGACCGTATCAGTGAGCAGGGTCCCAGTGATAGCTAAATCCGGGGCCACGCTCGCGGATACGGAACGAGGCCAAGCCTCTGAGATTCAGTCCAGTCTTCTGGTTTGAGTGACAGTGGTTCTCAGAGGCAGTCCGTGTCAGTCAGTGGCAGTGGCTCTGTTCTTGTAGCGATGGCTCGCTGCAAGAACGTCGGCGGAGGTCCCGGGGCCGATCCTCCTCTCCCGCGTCCCCCTTCTGGTGACAAGGGGAAGCGGCCTCAGAAGCTCATTACCAAGAAACGCAAGCGTCTCGATCGGGATTCAGAGATCGCACTTGCAGCAGCCAGAGCAGCCGAGCGAGCCGAGCAAGGAGGTTCCACAGGCGGTCTCCGGATTCACGACCAGTCTTCTGAGCAGGCCAGTCAGGGCAGTGGTACGCGGATTCGCGACCTTCTTACAGAGCAGCAGGTGCAGGCTCTGCTTCGGACTGAGGGCGGCGTCGTCCGGATTCAGGATCACGAGTACTCTCTCGACGACCCAGCTGAGCTTCTCCCTCCAGACTTCCAGTTCCCGTCCGAGGCAGCTTCAGTTCTCGCAGCGGCTACAGCCCGCGGTTCAGCTCTCGAGCCCAGCTCAGCTACAGAGACCCAGGCAGAGGGTCAGACAGAGGAGCTGCCATCTCAGCAGCCACTCCGCAGGTCCACCCGCTCTCGCACTCAGGTGTCTCCTCGACCTGAGGGGCAGCGGCGGGGTGGTCGACCCCCTCCGAGGCCACAGGGACCCCCACCTGTGGAGCACTTGGACCTGCGGGCGGCGACAGCACGTCAGGTGCAGGCCCTTCGACTGATACCGTATGAGGAGTGGTTCCCAGCAGCCCGGCACCCTCAGGCCGCAGAGGGCTTCTACACGGTGATCCAGGAGGATTTCTACCGGGCCTACGTCAACAGCGGCGTCCACCTCCGACCCCACAGAGTGTGCCCGCTGGAGACGATCGTTGCAGTTGCTGGTGAGGCCATCCGTCCGATGCTTACCTATCTACCTGGATTAGCCGATCTGCTTGGACGTGGTGGTCTCTACATTGAGGATTGGGTTCGCCAGTTTTACGCGTCCCTGTGGATCTCCCCGGATCACCGGTTCCTCCACTTCGCTTTCAGGGGGAGGTCCTACAGGCTCTACAGCTCACGTGCCAGAGAGTACCTTGGTTTGACAGCATATCCGACTAGAGTGCACACAGTTTGCTACGGAGAGACAGAGCCACCCAGGCGACCCCACGCAGGAGAGATTCCGTCAGCAGATCAGGTTCGTGCCTGTTTCCGGGAGCCGTTTGGCGAGGGGTCCAGCCGACGTCCTCGTGACTTGACGCCGACGGCCCGCCTCGTGAACGAAGTCATGAGGCGTACACTTCTGCCCCGGATTGGCTATCGTGAGGGCTTGACCAGGATTCAGTTGTGGCTCGTTCACCATTTGGTCTCACAGCTAGAGTTTGACATTTGGGATGTCATTATTTCAGAGATGGAGGACACACTTGCAGAGGGCTTCAAGGGTCACCGGCAGCTCCCCTATGCTCACATCATTTGCTATCTATTGAGGAGGATTATTCCAGGCTTGCTTCCAGAGCTTCTCCAGTCTCCGACGGAGTTCCCCGTCTACGACACTCGCCAGATTGCCGGGGACCGTCCAGACACTCGCCCCAGAGGTCCGCGCCAGAGGCCAGTGGTTACTGAGACAGAGGCTGAGCAGGACGAGGCCGTTCGACAGCTGGCAGAGGCTGAGCTTGCCGGTCTTGAGGCAGAGGGCGAGGACCCTGACGACGAGTTCCCGTCCGACAGCACCGACGACGACTACGCTCCTCTTCCGAGGATGCGTCCACAGGGTGCTCACGAGTCTGAGGCCTCCTCCTCGCGTATGGCAGGCTCCGACCCAGCACTCCTAGCCATCCTTTCTCGGATGGAGCAGCAGCAGTCTCGCCTTTCCGAGGAGGTTCAGCGTCAGGCCCAGGAGCAGCGCCGACAGGCACAGGAGCAGGCCCGACTGGGCGAGGCACAAGCAGTGGCAGCAGCTCAGGCACAGGAGCGCCAGGACGCTCTCCAGAGGCAGATGATTCAGCTTCAGACACAGACTCTAGCCTTCATGGAGAGGATGGCAGCTATTCCACAGTTACCCCAGCCGCCTCAGTTTCAGCTGCAGCAGCCAGGACCGTCGACCTCTTACTTCACGTCAGTGCCTCCGTCGACGGTCTCGCCCTTCCCTCAGTACCCGCAGTGGTTTACCTCACCTCAGCCAGGGCAGCTGCCAGAGTTCACTCCGCTCCAGTCAGGCTTCACTCCTACTCAGACGGAGTCGGTCCTAGTGACACCGAGGAGCCTGGAAGCCTCTTTCAGCGAGCTCACCGGCCTGCCTACACCGCCCGAGTTTCAGTTGCCGGTGACCTCAGCTCCAGCTCCTGCTCCAGCTACTAGTACCACAGAGACACTACCTTCCTCAGTAGCGTCGTCCGAGCCGCCGACCTTTCAGAGTCAGACTCTTCCTGTCAGCTCAGCTCCTGAGACTTCGTTGACAGTGTCAGTGGTCGCGACTGAGACCGTGGACCCTCTTCCAGAGGCCGCTCCAGAGACAGTTGAGCAGACCCAGACCGCTTCTCCTTCGCGTCCAGTGTCAGAGGGTCAGTCAGCTCACAGTACGTCGTCCGACGAGGAGACCTACCTGGCTCAGTTCGAGACTCTTCCGCGCACCTCGTCGCCCGGCTCGTCTGCTCCACTCCCGCCTTCCGACCCTTAGGTTTTGGTCTTTGATGCCAAAGGGGGAGAGAGCGTATGTTAGACGTAGGGGGAGCCTGTGAGAGGGTTTCGGTTCTTTTGTTTGATCTTGCACTCATATGCATACATGTTTATCTTTTGGCACCCGTACGATATGTGTATGTCTTTTGGTTGTGACATGTGATGCTACACTTGTTATATACTCATGTCACTCATTTATGCTCAGTTGTGACATGTCATGCTTCATTCGTTATCTTGTACATGTCACTTGCTTATGCTCATTTACTTTGCTTCCGCACTTATACTCCGATAAATGAGCTTGTTCATAAGTACTTGTGTTAATTCTTATATGTTGAGTACTTATGCGGACTTGGTTCGTATAAGCATGCCTAACTCCTTTTAATCTTATTGTCACATGCTTATATGAATCAAGCGATTGAAAACCTCACCTCTCTTTCAAACATACTTGAGGTTGTCATCAATCACCAAAAAGGGGGAGATTGTGAGCATCTAGGCCCCTAGTGGGTTTCGGTGATTGGATGACAACGGTAAATTACTATGACTAATGTATGTTTTGCAGAAACAGTTGAGTTAGGTCATGGTAATGATGATCGTGAGGGCACTATGGTATTCATGCCCCCTTAGCGGTGGAATTCGTTCGGTCTTCAAAGGATGGACGACGAAGACGGTGATAGGCTAGTGCTAAGTGTCATTTGGTGTTGAAGGACACTTAGAGTAGCATAGGTCTTTGCTTTATCTTTGGCCGTACTATAAAGAGGGGTTTGAATGAGTAGCTTGACCTAGGTGAGACTTTTGAGTTAGGTGTGGTGCACACGTGTTAACCAAAGCCCTAGGTAGCTTAGAAAGGTCCCTAAGATCATAAGGAAGAAAGTTCGTGAAGGGAGCGTCGCAAACCGAAGTCGTTTCGGACTTCAAAATGTGACCGGACGCTTCAACCCTAATGACCGGACGCTGGGGCGTGCGTCTGGTCAGTTGGTTTGGCTGAGAAGCAGGCTTGGCTTCGACCGGACGCTCTTCAGTTTTCGACCGGACGCACCAGGAGGTGAGTCCGGTCGCGTCCAGAGAGGTTCCAGAGAGGGAAATTGATGACCGGACGCGTCCGGTCAGTGGTGATCGGACGCATGGGTGCGTCCGGTCAGTGTATCGTACTGGTGTCAGGGCTAACGTCACGTAGCCGTTAGACACTGACCGGACGCGTCCGGTCACCCCGACAGGTGCGTCCGGTCAGTGTGTAACTGGCTGGGCTTACCCCTTCGTGCATGTTTTGAGTTGGGGGGTATAAATATGCCTCCCCCTCATTCATGCTGTTACTCTTGCTCATTTGAAAGGTTCCCAAACACATTGTGATTGCAAGTGAGTGCAAGAGGCCTAGTGAGGTTGAGAGATTTGATAATTGAGTGATCAAACACCTCATTAGCGAGTAGAGAGTAGCAAGTGTGCATCCACCCATCTCATTAGCCTTGCGTTGGTCAAGTGAGAGTTCTTGCTTGTTACTCTTGGTGATCGGCATCACCTAGACGGCTTGGTGGCGATCGGAGAGCTTGGTGATCATCCGGAGGCATTGTGGATGACCCAAGCCAAGTTGTGACCGGTAGCGAGCGATTCACCGGGCCGGAGTGGCGAAGAATCAGCTCGTAGTGAGCACTTGATCCTTGCGCGGATCAAGGGGGAGCGATACCCTTGCGCGGGTGCTCCAACGAGGACTAGGGGGGTGTGCCGACACCTCGATACCTCGGCAAAAAGATCGTCGAGTCATCTCTACTCTTTTACTTACGCATTTACATTCAAGCAATTCAAGTCCGCATTACTCTTGTTGTTCATCCCAAATTGAATTGCCATGCTAGAGTAGAATTGGCTTAGTGATAATCTTTTGTGCTATTGATTCTTGTCATTCACACTTCTAGGCACTAGGGGGTTAATTGGGGCTTGATAGGTTTTATTATTGCAAGAAGTTTTAGAAAAGCCCAATTCACCCCCCCCCCCTCTTGGGCATCTTGATCCTTTCAGGCTCAACTACCAAACCCGTGTCGTAGACGGAGCATGGGTCTCACACGCCCCGTTGCCGACACCGATGTCAACGCATGTCCAGCCTCCACCAAGCACTACACCTTTGCCTTCCTCCCTGACTCGGCCGAGACGACACTTGCATCTCACATGCAAGCCCGTGTTTGGCCTCCGCCAGGTGTCACGATGCCATCGCCTTCCGTCTTGACTTGACTGATGCCGCCGACATCCCCATGTACTCTTGCTTGTTGTTGCCAAGTGCCAGCTACCGCAACGGGTCCTCTGGCCCTTCAGTCCCTCAGTCGAAGCCTCACGTCTGCCCTTCGCCACTCTCGGTCCATCGGCACGACACATCTATACTTGACCTTCACCTCGCCACTAACCATTGCCTCCGAGCTCCACAGCTGCATACCAACGCAGCCAAGAGACATGTTGCACACGCACACCAACACGAAGTAACACACCACAACTGAACACCACCGGCTAGTCATTAACATTAAGCACATAGAGAAATAAGACTCAACCAAGAAAAGCCTCAAACCTTTCTCACAAGTGTGAATCATTCATCATATACACTTGGGCAGTTCTCAACCATGTAACATGGGAGCTTCTCAACCATGTCACATGGGCACTTCTCGACCATGTGTTCTCAATCTCCTCCTTGATGAATGCATTGACTAAAATAAAACCCAATAAGGAATGGTTTGAAGGCAAGCCTCATTCAAGTGCCCAAAAGCCACTTAAAAGCAAATACAAGGCCACTTGAAATGAGGAAGGATCATGAAAGGTCCAAATAAAAACTCTTGGTCCCCAAAGAAACGGGAAAAAGCAGGCAAAGCCTCCACACAACCGAAGAGTCAAGAGAAGACAAGAGCTTCATGAAATCCCAAAAGGCAAAAGACACTCAAAAACCATTCTCAACAAATTGCATGGAAAAAAATAGCGGGCTATAGCGGCGCTAAGCTGCTCGAGAGGGTTAATGCTACGCTATTCCTCTTTTTTCTGCTATGCCAATTTAACCGCTATTGCACACTGTAGCTCCGCTATTTGCATAGCTTTAGCTTTTGCATAGCGCCGCTATTTTAGATTTTGGCAATAGACCATATTGACACTAAAAACAATGACAATTATTAATTAGTTATTTCCCGTTTATCAATTATCATTTGCTATCAATTTGATATTTTAGACAATTAAACATTCACAAACTATGTTGTAATGATAATTGTATTTAGTAATGTTATTTAGACTTGTGGAACCTTAAGAAACATATTTATTTTCATCGAATTTCATATTTGTCATGTTTTTTGCAACAATTACTTGTGTTTTTATATTTTTTTAAATAAAAATGCTAATTGTCATAGCGCCGCTATAGCTTCATAGCTTCTGAAAAAAGTTACCGCTATTTTCAATAGCCCGCTATTTAAAACCTTGACAAATTGTCAAACAATCATCAAAAAAGAACCAAGGTTCATATCAACTTGGACTTAGAAGGTTTTGATTCCTCCCCAAATTCGTCCCCAAATATACTTGGTTCCACAATTTTCTCCCCCTTGATGATTGAATTGACAAAAAACTGAGCACAAGAAATGGTTTGAGATACCAAGACCAAAAATCCAATTCAAGTGACCAAAAGCCATAGAAAGGCAAATATCACAGTCACTTGCCATGAGAAGATTGCTCATTCAAATGCCCAAAAAGCCAAAGAAAAGCCATAGACGGGCAATTTGAAGTGAACAAAACTTGGTCCCCAAAGACATGGGCAATGACTCAACGCAACCAAGTAAGATCTGATTAAAACTCCACAACAGAGCGAAAGACTTGGTTCCCAAAGACATGGGCAATGACTCGATGCAACCAAGTCAAAAATGAGCTAGTCCTCAAGAAGAGGCAAAAAATGGCTCAACACCACTAGCTCAAAGCTCAAAGCACAAAAAACTGCTAGTCCCTCAAGAAAGAGGCAAAACGGCTCAACACGACTAGCAAGCAGTAGAAAAGGTGCGACTCCCCTGAAAGTAAGCCTAGACACAAAGGCTATTGTTGACATCTCTTAGCATCACTTCAGATAACGGCGCTAGAAATATAGGTAGACAAATCTAACAACATTACATTTAATGCTAGACTATCACCACTGGCAGCGACACTAGAGACGTGGATTGTATTTATGATCATGCCTTATAAAATATGAAATGAGATTATCTGCAAGCGCACAGATAAAATACATCCGTTGTAGCATTTCACCAAGGAGAGTTTCCAAGGTATCATTATTGATATTATGCCTTCCGCCTCTAAGTCTTCAGAGTGTGGCAGGAGATAAACATCTACAACTATAACACACACATGTATGATTATGATAAGAATTTCACTATGAAAGGACTGTGACGCCTAAGAGGGGGGTGAATTAGGCAACTTAAAACTTTTACTCTAACTAAGGCCTCTAATTACCACCTAGCCAAAACCTATGCAAGAATGTAAACTATCTATATGTGCAACTAAGGTTTTGCTAGGTGTGTTGCTATCTCTACCGCAAAAGAGTTTTGCAACCTATGATCCAAACCTATCAACTAGCCTATCAACTAAGCTAGGAAAGGTAAAGCACACAACAAGGTAGAAAAGTAAATGCGGAAGCTAAAGAGTGAGGTAGAGATGCAAACTCCTGTCTGAAAGCTCTAGTTTGGTTTTGGATAATTGATGACACCTATGTGTACTAACTATTGCAACGAGTGTTGTGGTATGAGATAGGTTGGTACACACCAAGTGATGGAGCTAGAGAATTATCATAGTGATGGAGGTGAATAAAAAGATGATATGTGCGTGCTCCGTCTTGAAAAAGAATAAAGAGAAAAATAAAATCCTATGGACTCAAGGCAAAGGTATAAAAATAGGATATTTATTTTGCCGGTCAAGACACTATAGAGAGTGTGACCGGGTTTAAGATTAGATAACCGTACTATAAAGGGGAGAAATCTTAAATTGTAATGGTTATCTAGTGCCACTAAATGTGAGTCTCATTTGCATTTTTTAGTGCGCCTAGTGATGTGGTGAGATGCATGAGGAAGCCTGAAATTTATTTATGAAAATGCTAACTTAAGTGTCCAATTTATTTTGGAATATTATGTTGAAGTTAGCACTTGGAAAGGCTCGAAAAGGTGTTGGTTTTTATCAGACTGCTGTCCAGTTAAAGCAGCTGCTAGTTTGAGTTGGAACTGGTCCGTTTTAGCTTGACTGGTCCGTTTTTTGTTGTGAGAGAGGGAGCAGACTGGTCCGTTTTGAGCTTTCAGACTGGTCCGTTTTGCTTTCGGACTGGTCCGTTCATGCTTTGAGAGAGGGAGCAGGGTACTGCACCTAATATAGCTATGTGTGCATAGGCTTGCATGCATGTCCATAGCCTAGAGAGGACAAGGGTGCATGTGCGTTTTTTTTAATAGCAGACTCAAGCATGCTGACATGCAGCTTTGACCAAGGGAAAAGGCTCCTTCCAGGAAGCTTCCTTCTTTGTTTAAGAAGGAGTCGCATAGGGTCTAATCTGCTGAAAAAAAAATATGTTGGAGCCGTTCGATGCTGCTTCTGCTTGCAGTCAAGGTATGCTGGGCACTCTTGCCCGTTGCTGTGTGCGACGCGTAGGGCCCGTCTAGTTACCCGTTGGAAGCGTCTGAGCGGGTGCGTAGGTGGAGATAAGGCTCGGTCCTCATCTTCCTGGCTGCCATTTGTTTTTGGGTCTTGGTTTTTCTTTACGCTCATACGAACAGAGAAAGCTCTCCTTCCTCACTCTCACTCCTAGTGATTTGAGCTCGATTCCTGTGAGAGTTTGGGTGCTCTAGCGTCGATCTAGAGAGCTGCAAGAGATCCACCTCCCTCTCCTCTCCATTCTCAGCTCAGTGCTTATTTTTAGAGAGGATTTTGAGGGAAACCCTGGGTGCATTTGAGATTGCATATTCTTGTGGCACTAGGTGATTATTGCAATTGTGGATTTCTTATTACTCTTGGTGATCGCCGTCACCTAGACGGTTCATGGTGATTGGATTGATTGGTGAGGGGATTTGGTGATTGTGTCCACCCCCAATCAAGGTGATATTTGTGAGGGGTTATTGTGGTTCCCTAGCGGAGTGCCAAATTCCAACTCTAGTGGATTGCTCGTGTCATCCAACTTCTCTCCATTGGTAGGTTCTTGTGGCGCCTATTGAGAGGCTCGGTGTGTGACACCGATTAGCCACCAAACCACGTGGTGTAGAGGGACACAACGGGGACTAGCTTGCCGGCAAGCAAGTGAACCTCAGGAGAAAAATTAATTGTGTCATATCTTGTCTCCCGGAAAATTGGTTTGATTGAAATACTTATTGTTGGAATTATTTATTCGGTGATTGGCATCATCCACTACTCTCCACCATCGGTATTGAAATTAATTATCTCTCCCTCATACTTGTCATTTATATACCTTGTGTAGTAGTAGTGATAAATTGCAAGTAGAGTAACATAGCATATTTAGTTGATTTATTTTATTCTCTAGATTTCTCTCTAGTGTAAAAGTAGTGACATAGTGTTGAGCTATTTATTTATATTGTTAGCTTTCTAACTAGATAAAGTAGAGACATAGCAATTGTGTGCCATAGAGATATTAAATTACTAGATTTGCAAATAGGTGGCTTGCCTAACATTTAGAGCTAGAGCAAACCGCTTTTTGGCCTTTTGTAATACTAATACTTTGCTCTAGTGAGATTGTAGAATTTTTATTTAGGCTATTCACCCCCCCTCTAGCCAATTAGGACCTTTCAAGTGGTATCGGAGCCGTGGTCACCATAATTAGCGAGGCTTAACAACCTCGGTGTCAAGAAATGGCTCAAATAGTGTTTAACCATGTGGGGGGCAAACCACCGTTCTTTGATGGCACAAGCTCATTTGATTATTGGAAGAGAAAGATGAAAATGTATCTTGGTTCAATTCATCCTAAAATATGGGAGGTCACCGAAAATGACTTTGTTGTGCTTGATGCCGCCTCAACCACACCAAGAGAGCAAGAGAACTTGCAATGCAATACTATGGCTCTCAACACTTTGTATAATGGTATGGATTCAAAAGTGTTTGAACAAATAAAAGATCTTGAGAGAGCAAGTGAAGTGTGGACAAGATTGGAAGAAACATATGAGGGCACTACAACCGTGAAGACGGCAAAGCTTTATATGCTCAAGCATCAACTCTCTAATTTCAAGATGAAGGATGATGAGAGCATTCCGGAGATGTTCTACCGGTTGCAAGTGATTATTAATGATCTCAAGGCTTTGGGTGAAAAGACAAAAGATGAAGATTTCTCTCACAAATTTTTGATGTGCTTGCCCAAGAAATTCAAGATGTTGAGAACTATCATGTTTAGAGGAGGCTTGAAGGGCATCTCTCCAAATGAGGTACTTGGAGATGTCATGACCGAGGAGTACAACAAGGATAGTGATGATGAAAATGAAAAGAAGAAGGATGAAGACAAAAAGAAGAAAAGTGTGGCTTTCAAGACTGAAGCTTCTTCCTCCAAGAACAAGGACAAGGGCAAGGCAAAGAAAGAAGAATCAAGTGAAGGTGAAGGCTCTACCATGGATAGTGATGATGAGAATCTAGCTCTCTTTGTTCACAAGTTTGGCAAAATGATGAAGAAGAAGGGCTATGGTGCAAGAAAGAGAAGAGACAACTTCAAGAATAAGAACTTTGTGAGGTTATGTTACAAATGCAAGAGCCCGGATCATGTTGTTGCGGATTGCCCCTATGCTAGTGATAATGAAGAAGATAAAAAGAAAAGCAAGAATGAGAAGAAAGACAAGAAGGAGAAATATGTATTCAAGAAAAAGAAGAAGGGTGGTTCATATATTGTTACATGGGATAGCGATGCCTCTACCGATAATGATGATGACAAGGCATCCAAAAAGAAAGCATTGGCTACCTTCACCAACAACAAGTCTTCTCTATTTGACTCACCATCATGCTTCATGGCCAAGGGCCTTAAAGTAAAATATGATGATAGTGATGATGATAATGATAGAGATGATAATGATAATGCTAATACTAGTGATGATGATGATGAACCTAGTATAGAACAACTTATGGACATGCTAGAACAAGTCGAATACCTTATTAGATCTAAAAGCAAGAAGTGTAAAGAATTGTCTAAGAAGTTAAAAGATCTTGAACAATCCTTTAATGAGCTAAGTGCATCTCATGAGAGTCTAAAGGAAGACTATGAGGAACTTGAGAAGGCTCACACTAAGCTTGAAAAAGCTCACTCTTTTCTCCTTAGTGAAAATAAGGAAAAGGTTGTTGTATCATGTGATGTGGGATTAACTTGTGATATAATTGATGAATCTTTTTACAAGCCTATTGTTATGTCACCTTCTAATCTTTCATGTAGCACATCAATATCTACTTCTACCTCACCTAGTGATGATTTTCCTTGTGATGCTACATTAATGGTAGGGAATGATAACTTAAAGAAAGAGGTAGATAAGCTTACTATTGCTTTAGGTAATGCATATGGTGGTGATGCCCGCTTGCTAAAGTGCTTGGGTAACCAAAGGTTCTCTCATGCAAAAGAGGGATTGGGCTACACCCCCAAGAAAGGCAAGGTGGCCTTTGTTACTCATAAAGCTAGCTTTGTAAGGAACAATGGTCGGTTTTGCTCTAGTTGCAAGCAAGTTGGGCATGTAGAAAACCATTGCAAGAACAAAATTAAGAAACAAACTTTTGCATCTTCCATTATGTTTGATTCTTGCTATATGCTTACTAAAGGTGAGAATGGTATCAAGGTCAAGTACATTGGTTCACCCATGGTTGGCCCAAAGAAGAAGGCTATTTGGGTGCCCAAAAGCTTGGTCACTAACCTTGGAGGACCCAAACAAGTATGGGTACCTAAGAAACATTAAATTGTTTTGTAGGTCAATTACAAAGCCAGAGGAAGGCATTGGGTTCTTGATAGTGGGTGCTCTCAACACATGACCGGTGATAGTAAAATGTTCAACTCTCTCTCATCAAGTGGCAATGACTATGATTCTATCACTTTTGGTGACAATAGCAAAGGCAAAGTAAAGGGGCTTGGTAAGATTGCAATATCAAATGACATGAGTATTTCAAATGTGCTACTAGTAGAGAGCTTGAACTTCAATCTATTGTCCGTAGCTCAACTTTGTGACCTTGGTTTCAAATGTATATTTGGTGTTGATGATGTAGAGATCATAAGTGTAGATGGTTCTAACTTGATATTCATAGGCTTTAGATATGAGAACCTCTACTTGGTTGATTTTGGTGCTAGTGAAACTCAATTATCAACATGCTTGCTCACTAAATCTAGTATGGGTTGGCTTTGGCATAGAAGGCTTGGTCATGTTGGCATGAAACAATTAAACAAGCTAGTAAAGCATAACTTGGTTAGAGGCTTGAAAGATGTTGAATTTGAAAAGGACAAGTTATGTAGTGCATGTCAAGCCGGCAAACAAGTTAGAAACACTCATCCTAAAAAGAGCATCATGAGTACTTGTAAGGCATTTGAATTGTTGCATATGGACTTGTTTGGACCAACTACTTACACAAGTATTGGAGGCAACAAATATGGATTTGTCATTGTGGATGATTTCACTAGATATACTTGGGTGTTCTTTCTTAGTGATAAAAGTGATGCATATTCAACTTTCAAATCTTTTGTCAAGAGAGTTTGCAATGAATTTGAAACAAACATCAAGAGAGTTAGAAGTGACAATGGTAGTGAATTCAAGAACACTAGAGTTGATGAATTATGTGATGAATATGGCATTAAACATCAATTTTCTCCCAAGTACACACCTCAATCCAATGGCTTGGTAGAGAGGAAGAATAGAACTCTTATTGATATGGCTAGATCAATGTTGAGTGAATATGATGTTAGTCATTCTTTTTGGGCCGAAGCTATCAACACGGCTTGCTACTACATCAATAGACTTAATTGACATCCTATGTTGGAAATGACCCCATATGAACTCTTGAATGGAAGATAGCCCAATATTGCATACTTTCGGGTTTTTGGTTGCAAATGCTATATTCTCAAGAAGGGCACTAGATTGAGTAAATTTGAGAAGAAGTGTGATGAAGGTTTCTTGCTTGGTTATTCTACAACTAGCAAAGCATATAGAGTATGGAATTTGGGAAGTGGTCATTTGGAAGTTCATGATGTGGAATTTGATGAAACCAATGGGTCACAAGAACAAGAAGAAAATCTTGATGATGTGAGAGGAAATCAATTAGTGAATGCTATGAAGGATATGGACATTGGTGATATTAGGCCAAAGCAAGTGATTGATATTCAAGATGACAAAGATCAGGTGCTCCCTTCTCCTATTGTGCAAACTAGTGGTTCTCTAGTGCAAGATCAAAAAGATGATGGTGCTAGTTCATCTCGAATGATTCAATCCAATGTGCAAGCTAATGCAAGTCAACAAGTTCAAGTGCTCCAACCCACTCATATTGCAAGAGATCATCCCCTAGATCGTGTAATTGGTGATATTACAAGTGGTGTGCAAACAAGATCAAGATTGGCATCTTTTTGTGAACATTATTCATTTGTATCATCCATAGAGCCTACAAAAATAGATGAAGCTTTGGAAGATGTTGATTGGGTAAATGCTATGCATGAAGAATTAAACAATTTCACAAGGAACCAAGTATGGGAATTGGTAGAAAGACCAAAGAATCATAATGTGATAGGTACCAAGTGGGTGTTTAGAAACAAGCAAGATCAAGATGGCATAGTTGTGAGAAACAAAGCAAGACTAGTTGCTCAAGGTTACACTCAAATTGAGGGTCTTGACTTTGGTGAGACTTATGCACTGGTTGCAAGATTAGAGGCAATTAGAATCCTATTAGCCTATTGTTGACACCAGATTTTCGCACGCACGAGGATATGACAAGTGGACCCAGCCAGCAGTGGGGAAAGGATTTCGGCAAGCGATTAGGCAGCTGTTTGGTCCTCGGAGTTTCGGCAAATGCCTGTGCGGTCGGCTATCTTGCAAAACGGTGACTCTGTTCGAGAAACAAATATGGCAAGTAAAGCCGATTTGCACGAGAGGACACATAACGATGAAGGACGCCGAAGAGATTAGGAATAGGATTTACATCTTTCCATATTTTATTATGCAGATCGCAATCATCTAGGACTCATGTTTCGTCCAGGGTATAAATATAAGCCCTCGACCATTGTAAAACTGTTCACAACCACATCAATACAAACTGGCCCCGTGCCACCTTCGAGTCCTTAGTCGTGTCGTCAAGTTCTGCGAGAGGAATCATCGATCCGTCGACCTCCGTAAGTACCGGCAACCTTGTTATCATGTCTAGTATCATGCGGTGGATTTAGATATGATGCAAGTAGTCTCGTATGTTAAGCTTAGTATCGTGCGGCGGATTTAAGCTTATGACGGGAAGTTTTTGCTTGTGTCTTGTACCGTGCGGCGGATTAAGTCATGAGTAAAAATAGTTATCGGCTCTATTAGATTTGGCAGATCTGATAGATTTATTAAGTTATCATGTGTTATATGTATTATTTATTTAATTCTTGTAACACTCTTTTGCCCAATCTAGATTGATCTTTGTTCGGCCTTGTTCCACAAGTTTGTTTGTGCTTTGCTAATCATAAGATCATGATGGCCGAATCAACTATCAATCTAGATTGTTACATATTGCGGGTTCATGCATGTTAATTACGATTAGACTTTGATAAAATTAGGTATCGTGCGGCAGATGCAGGTTTTAGATTGGTTTGATCTTGCTTGCTTGTATGTTCCTTCTTCATGGACCCCAACTCGGCTAGTTTGCCGATCTTGGTTAGGCTTACCTGAGTAACGAGTATATATGGATCTGTTCAGATATATGCATGCTTTTAGCTTCTTATAATTAGATTGTATCATGCGGTGGATTAATCTAATTATAAGGAGTGGTGTAGATTTGTAGCAAGTGGTATCATGCGGTGGATTAGCTTCGCTCAGGTTTACGCTTGACGGGTTTATGAAGACTAGACGTGCGGCAGACTAGTTGGATTAGCCTATGCATATTTTGTTTGAATAGATTTATATTTACAAGTTACCTGTTTCTTTTATTACATACGCGTTCGGCAATCAACATGTTTACATGATTTCTTTTATACTTGCTGAATGACTTTATAAACCTATTTTGACAGACAGCTTCTATAGTTGTGTGCCGTCGTGATTGGCTTTCAAAGCCGTACATATGGAACTATCTGGTCTCACCCGGCATGTTCCAGAGGTATTCTCACGTTTTTATCCCTTGTTGGTTTTCAGGTCAAACCGACTGGCACGTCTCCGGATTCAACATACTCCGGACACCCGATTGAAGCTAGCTTTTCAGCTTGCTGTGTGCTTGGCGCGAGGTGTCACGTTTTGCGCCAACACCTATGCTTGTGCCCACAACATCAAGCTCTATCAAATGGATGTGAAGAGTGCATTCTTAAATGGCTACATAAATGAGTTAGTGTATGTTGAACAACCTCCCAGTTTTGAAGATGAGAAGAAGCCCAACCATGTTTACAAGTTGAAGAAGGCATTGTATGGCTTGAAGCAAGCACCTAGAGCATGGTATGAGAGATTGAGAGATTTCTTGCTCTCTAAAGGGTTCAAAATGGGAAAGGTAGACACTACTCTCTTCACTGAAAAGATTGGAAGTGATTTGTTTGTGTTGCAAATCTATGTCGATGATATTATATTTGGCTCAACAAATCAAGATTTTTGTGAAGAATTTGGAAAAATGATGGCAAATGAATTTGAAATGTCCATGATTGGAGAACTTAGCTACTTCCTTGGTCTTCAAATCAAGCAAATGAAGAATGGAACATTTATTAGTCAAGGGAAGTACATAAGGGACATGATAAAGAAATTTAGCTTACAAGATGCTAAATCAATTAGTACACCTATGGGCTCCAATGTTCATTTAGATAGTGATGCAAGTGGCAACATGGTTGATCAAAAGCTCTATCGGTCTATGATTCGAAGTTTGCTATATGTTACCGCTTCTAGACCGGATGTCATGTTTAGTGTGTGCATGTGTGCAAGATTTCAAGCCTCTCCAAGAGAAAGTCATTTGAAGGCTACAAAGAGAATTTTGAGGTACTTGAAGCATACACAAAATGTTGGATTGTGGTATCCCAAGGGGTCAAACTTTGAATTAATTGGATATTCGGACTCCGACTATGCGGGTTGCAAAGTGGATAGAAAGAGCACTAGTGGCACATGTCAATTACTTGGAAGATCACTTGTGTCATGGTCATCAAAGAAGCAAAATAGTGTGGCACTCTCTACCGCTGAGGCCGAATATATTAGTGCCGGTAGTTGTTGTGCTCAATTGTTGTGGATGAAAACTACTTTGGATGATTTTGGGATCAAATTCAAGGAAGTGCCATTGCTATGTGATAATGAAAGTGCAATCAAGCTTACCAACAACCCAGTTCAACATTCTAGAACCAAGCACATTGACATTAGACATCATTTTATTAGAGATCACCAACAAAAAAGGGATATATCAATTGAGAGTGTTGGCACTGATGATCAACTAGCGGACATATTCACTAAACCACTTGATGAGAAGAGATTTTGCAAGTTGAGAAATGAATTGAACATTCTTGATTTCTCCAATATGGGTTGAGCACACCCCACATATATATGACATGTCTCTCCTTCGACAACTTAAGGTAAAGTTTGTTGACATAGCATTCATACATTTGTAAGGACATGTTTAGTGCATATAGACATACAAGTGATAATTTAGGATCATTCATGGAAACAAAATGAATTTGATGTATATATGTTACCACTATTGTCTTCTATGTTTACATGATCTAGTGGTAGCATATGACATGTTTGTGGGCTTGCAAACCTAGTGTTGAATCTAGAATATGACCTCAAGATGTGTAACTTAACATGGTCAAGATATACCTCCTACTTGCGAGGTGTGACGAAAGCTTGCCCTTGGATCAAACCTAGTTACATATTCTAGGCAAGTGATCTAGATTGAACCAATGTGAAATAACTTTCTTTCCAAATCAAATGAACTTGATATTCCTACGTGGTATTTCTCTCCAACTAAAATGAGCCTTTTTGAGCAATTGTTGACAAAGGGGGAGAAATAAGTCACAAAGATAGATATGCTAATGGAAAGGGATAAATTAAAATTAAAATTTGAGCACACAAATAGGGAGAGCAAGCTCATAAATAAGTTGTTTGCATTTGTATGTGCATATTCATATGAAATGGTGCATTGTAAACTTTAAATTAAATCTACATGTTTGATTGGTGTATGTTAGTATTACAAATTGTATGGTGATTGAAATACTAGTATGCATAGGTTGTTAACTAGATTTTTATGCTTGAATCAAGTGCTCTCTTTTCTTATAATGTTGATCTCACGGGGTACTTGAGTTTTTGATGTATGTCTAGTTACCTATGGTGCTAAAGATGGTATATATTCGCAACTCCGATGGTATCACGCTTCAAAGGTCCATTCTATATACTTTAGCATCATTTGATAGTAGTAGCTCACCCACAATTCCTATCTATGCATATGTGAACAATTGTACCAAACTCATATATCACATATGCAGGGGGCGCTAGTACAATTAAAACCGAATTTGAAATGCTTGTCCATCTCTTATTAATGATTTAAATGTATGGGCAAACATCTCAAGTTCACAAATTAAATTCATTTCATATCCTTGTGATGGTTGTCATCAATTACCAAAAAGGGTTGATTAAAAGCTCTAGATTGGTTTTGGATAATTGATGACACCTATGTGTACTAACTATTACAACGAGTGTTGTGGTATGAGATAGGTTGGTACACACCAAGTGATGGAGCTAGAGAATTATCATGGTGATGGAGGTGAATAAAAAGATGATATATGCGTGTTCCGTCTTGGAAAAGAATAAAGAGAAAAATAAAATCCTATGGACTCAAGGCAAAGGTATAAAAATAGGATATTTATTTTGCCGGTCAAGATACTATAGAGAGTGTGACCGGGTTTAAGATTAGATAACCGTACTATAAAGGGGAGAAATCTTAAATTGTAATGGTTATCTAGTGCCACTAAATGTGAGTCTCATTTGTATTTTTTTTAGTGTGCCTAGTGATGTGGTGAGATGCATGAGGAAGCCTGAAATTTATTTATGAAAATGCTAACTTAAGTGTCCAATTTATTTTGGAATATTATGTTGAAGTTAGCACTTGGAAAGGCTCGAAAAGGTGTTGGTTTTTATCAGACTGCTGTCCAGTTAAAGCAGCTGCTAGTTTGAGTTGGAACTGGTCCGTTTTAGCTTGACTGGTCTGTTTTTTGTTTTGAGAGAGGGAGCAGACTGGTCCGTTTTGAGCTTTCAGACTGGTTCGTTTTGCTTTCGGACTGGTCCGTTCATGCTTTGAGAGAGGGAGCAGGGTACTGCACCTAATATAGCTATGTGTGCATCGGCTTGCATGCATGTCCATAGGGCCTAGAGAGGACAAGGGTGCATGTGCGTTTTTCTAATAGCAGACTCAAGCATGCTGGCATGCAGCTTTGAGAGGCTCCTTCGAGGAAGCTTCCTTCTTTGTTTAAGAAGGAGTCACATAGGATCTAGTCTGCTGAAAAAAAATATGCGAGAGCCGTTCGATGCTGCTTCTGCTTGCAGTCAAGGTATGCTGGGCACTATTGCCCGTTGCTGTGTGCGGCGCGTAGGGCCCGCCTAGTTACCCGTTGGGAGCGTCTGTGCGGGTGCGTGGCTGGAGATAAGGCTTGGTCCTCATCTTCCTAGCTGCCATTTTTTTTGGGGTCTTGGTTTTTCTTTACGCTCATACGAACGGAGAAAGCTCTCCTTCCCACTCTCACTCCCAGTGATTTGAGCTCGATTTCTGTGAGAGTCCGTGTGCTCTAGCATCGATCTAGAGAGCTGCAAGAGATCCACCTCCCTCTCCTCTCCATTCTCAGCTCAGTGCTTATTTTTAGAGAGGATTTTGAGGGAAACCCTAGGTGCATTTGAGATTGCATATTCTTGTGGCACTAGGTGATTATTGCAATTGTGGATTTCTTATTACTCTTGGTGATTGCCGTCACCTAGACGGTTCATGGTGATTGGATTGATTGGTGAGGGGATTTGGTGATTGTGTCCACCCCCAATAAAGGTGATATTTGTGAGGGGTTATAGTGGTTCCCCGGCGGAGTGCCAAATTCCAACTCTAGTGGATTGCTCGTGTCATCCAACTTCTTTCCATTGGTAGGTTCTTGTGGCGCCAATTGAGAGGCTCGGTGTGTGACACCGATTAGCCACCGAACCATGTGGTGTAGAGGGACACAACGGGGACTAGCTTGCCGGCAAGCAAGTGAACCTCGGGAGAAAAAATAATTGTTTCATATCTTGTCTCCCGGAAAATTGGTTTGATTGAAATACTTACTGTTGGAACTATTTATTCGGTGATTGGCATCATCCACTACTCTCCACCGTCGGTATTGAAATTAATTATCTCTCCCTCATACTTGTCATTTATATACCTTGTGTACTAGTAGTGATAAATTGCAAGTAGAGTAACATAGCATATTTAGTTGATTTATTTTATTCTCTAGATTGCTCTCTAGTGTAAAAGTAGTGACATAGTGTTGAGCTATTTATTTATCTTGTTAGCTTTCTAACTAGATAAAGTAGAGACATAGCAATTGTGTGCCACAGAGATATTAAATTACTAGATTTGCAAATAGGTGGCTTGCCTAACATTTAGAGCTAGAGCAAACCGCTTTTTGGCCTTTTGTAATACTAATACTTTGCTCTAGTGAGATTGTAGAATTTTTATTTAGGCTATTCACCCCCCCCCTCTAGCCAATTAGGACCTTTCAAGTGGTATCAGAGCCGTGGTCACCATAATTAGCAAGGCTTAACAACCTCGGTGTCAAGAAATGGCTCAAATAGTGTTTAACCATGTGGGGGGCAAACCACCGTTCTTTGATAGCACAAGCTCATTTGATTATTGGAAGAGAAAGATGAAAATGTATCTTGGTTCAATTCATCCTAAAATATGGGAGGTCACCGAAAATGACTTTGTTGTGCTTGATGCCGCCTCAACCACACCAAGAGAGCAAGAGAACTTGCAATGCAATACTATGGCTCTCAACACTTTGTATAATGGTATGGATTCAAAAGTGTTTGAACAAATAAAAGATCTTGAGAGAGCAAGTGAAGTGTGGACAAGATTGGAAGAAACATATGAGGGCACTACAACCGTGAAGACGGCAAAGCTTTATATGCTCAAGCATCAACTCTCTAATTTCAAGATGAAGGATGATGAGAGCAAAGTCTCTCCCGGATGCTCCCCGCCATCTCCACTATGAAGCTTCCGGTCGAACCGCCGCGGGCCTTGTTCCCTTCGGTACATGGTGGCGGCCACACCACAAACGCTGTTGGTGTGGTCTCGCAAGTCTACAAGCCCCTCCGGTGTACAACAATGGTGCGCGCAAGCACCGAGTAGCAAGAGGTATGCAAACCTCACTAAACACTAGGCCTAAACCTAGAGCAAGTGCATGAGCGGTGGTCTAACTAGCCTAAGCACTTCGCAAAGCACCTACACTAATCACCATGTGAATCACTAAGCACTATGCATATGGAGGCACTAATATGGTATGTTTCCTCACTCCTCCACACATCATTTGGCCGGTTAGAGGTGGTATATATAGGCCCCCAATCAAATAGAGCCGTTGGGGGGGCTGAAATCAGCTTTCTGTGGAGCATCGGACGCTACAGTGATGGCATCGGACGCGTCCTATGCTAATGTGGTTAGTAGCAGTTGGAAAACTAGCCGTTAGACCTGTTTTTCGAGGGCATCGGACGCTGGCATCGGACTCTACCATCACACTGTTCATTCGGGGCTGATTTCGGAGATCATCGGACGTTGCATCGGACGCGAGTCCGTTGCTCTGCATCGGAGCGTCCATTGCTCCATTTTCACAGAGACAAACTTTCATATTTTGGGCATAACTCTTAGCTCCGAACTCTAATTTTGATGATCTTAGACTTTTCGGAAAGCTAATGAAATTCTCTACATCTTTATTCTAATGCCATGTCAGTTTGAGAAAATCCAAAATCATGAGATAATTCCAATTCAATCAGCTCTTGTCTCAGCTTGAGCGTTAACTTTGTTTGCGTCCGGCCCTCTATTTCTTGTGTCTTGGGTTTTGCTTGATCTTTGTAAGCCTCCAATACATATTGTAAGGTCTTGCTTGAAGTGTTGATCACTTGATCACCATATTTCCTTCGTCCAAGTCACATGTGCATCCTATTAGACTACAAAACAAACACTTGCAAACACATTAGTCCAATTTGGTTATGTTGATCATCAAACACCAAAATCCAAAGATAAATGGCCGAGGTCCATTTTCCTTACAATCTCCCCCTTTTTGGTGATTGATGACAACACAACCAAAGGAAGCAAATAATAGAGACAAAAAATTAAAATGCAATCTACTTGCTAGGATGCATGCAAAGGCAAGATCATATGATGTTTAATAGATACCAAATTGAAACACACTTATAAAAACATATCTTGCCCTTGCCATTGAGTTCCTTTTAGTGGCTTTATGGATTAATTCTCCCCCTAACTCCATAATCCACTTCCTCCATTTTTAGACCATTCCCAGAAAGATAACCATTAAATTTTGAAAAATTGATTTTGGTTATTTTGTTTGTTTTAGTTTGGGAGGAAACATTATATAGGCTAAACTCCCCCTAAGTATATGCATACATATGGTGTAAGGCAAAGCGTATGCATAACGGGCAAATTTGAGCACAAAGGAGTTTACTCTATATAATGCATGGAGAGAGCATATAAGAGTATCAAAGTGAAATCAACATAATGTTATCGGTTAGGAATACCATATGTAGATACCAAATGAATTATCGTCACACATGATGCTTGTCTCCGGAAACTCCATTTTCCTTGCAATGAGACTACTACACACATGATAAACTTGAAAGTAGTGTTAGTCTCAAAGCTTCCAAATTGTAGAGTAAACTCCCCCTCAAAGTGTGCATACAAGTTTGAAATACTTGTAGGAGAAATGCACATTGACTTGTAAGATCAAACTACCATTTTGCAAGTTGACATCACTAGACATGTGACACCAATTGAAGATGGTAATCGGGGTAGTTTATCTACTATTTGGACTTTGGCACATATAAGATAAATACAAGGTAAAAGAAGCTATGTGCCGTGCTCCTAAACAAATTAAACCATGTAGGTTTGCTCTAAGAATGTGAATGGAGCCGAGCAACCCTACCATATGATAAGCCTGATGAATGCATGACAAAAGATATGAAAATACCAATGCAAACCTAGGCAATGAAAGGAACTAGATGCTAAGAGAAATTGCAAGAATTTAAATCTAGTTACCTAACATGGGAGGGGGAACTTGGGTCCATAGTACCCACTAACATACTTGACAATGACATGATCCAATGTGATGCACCCCATGATATGCACCCAAAACTTTGCCAAGTCTCCAAATTCCCCGTCGTCCACTTGACTACTCACTTCCCTTTCGAGACCCAAACCTTTTTGGTGCTCTTCATAGTTGAGATAATGTCTTTAGGCACCCAAATGCGTTTGGCCCCATTTTTGGCTTGCTTGTTTGCTTTGACGGCCACCACCTTGTCATTCTTTTTCGTCTTCAAAAGGTAGGGTGTGGAGACCTTCTTGCTCACCTCGTTGGTGTAGGTGTTGGAGAGCTTGCTTGTTTGCTTTTTGTTTTTCTCTTTCTTCTTTTTCTCCCCCCCATGCTTCACCTTGCACTCATAGGACTTGTGGCCTTCCTTGTGGCACACATAACAAACCACGGTTTGCTCCTCATCAAGCTTCTTCACTCCCTTGACGGTGTTATCTTGATGAGTTTGGGTTTGCTTTGTCTTGCCTTTTGCTTGAGTCAAGTCCATGGTGAGGCGGGCCACTTCTTGCCTTAGTTGCTCATTTTCCAATGCAACTTCTTGTGTACATGTTTCTACAATCACATTCTCAACACAAGCTTGATTGCACATGGGTGAGTCTAAATCAAGTAAATCAATGCAAGAAGTAGAGGCATCCTTTTTAGTCAAATCAAAGATTGATTTCTTAATTTTAGGTGCCTCGGTGGGGTTTGCTCCGATGGTTTCAAGATTAGCAACTTTGTTAGTTAGCTCATCACAATGTTTGCACATGATTTTCATTTTAGCAAGCAAACTTTTGTAAGCATCTTGTGTGCAAGCTAACTTTGCTTTTAGTTTTTCATTTTTCTTAACAAGTTGTTCATCATTACTTGTGCTATCACTTGTGTTTGCACTAACCTCAAGTTTCTCAATTTTGTTAGATAGCTCAACATTTAAGTTTGAAAAAGTTTCATATTGATCAAGCATGGCATTGTAAGCTTGTTGAGAACTATCTAATTTTTCTTTTAAGGCATTTATTTTCTTTTGTTGGCTAGTGCAAGCCTTAGCATAGTTGAGATAATCTTGCACAAGTTCATTATAAGAAGGTAGCTCATCATCACTATCATTATCACTATCACTATCACTAGAGATAGAGTTTGTGTTACCTCGTGCCATAAGGCACACACGTGAGGAGCTTGATGATGAGTGCTTGTGACCGCGCCTCTTGTGTTGGGCTTCATCATCACTTGATGAGTCATCCCATGTCTTGATGGTGGTGAGGGCCTTGGCCTTGCATCCCTTCTTTTTCTTGTCCTTGGGTGTGGGCTTTCGTTTTGGACAATCCTCCACAAAATGCCCTCTCTTGCCACATCTATAGCATCCATTTTTTCTTTGCTCTCTTCTTTGATTGGTGAAGAGGCAATCTTCAATTGTGATGGGCACACCCTTGACATTGAGCTTGCGGATCATCCTCTTCACTCCTTTCATAAGCTTGATTGTTTCTTCTTCATCTAAGGAGGAGTCTGATGAGGTGGAGGCTTCATCATCATCACTTGATTCTTTATCTTCATCATCCTCTTCTTCTTCTTCACTTGAGGAGCTTGAGCTTGTCTCAACTTGCTTTTTGCCCTTCATCTTTTTGTGCTCATCACATGTGAGAGCTATGCCTTTGCTTGATGAAGTGGCTTCTTCTTGACCCATCTTGCGTGACATCTCAAATGCCACCAATTTGCCAATGACAATGGTCGGGATCATTGTGCTCAAGTCTTCCATGTTGTGGAGGATGGTGATGATGGTTGCATATTTGTTCTTTGGAAGCACGGAAATGATCTTTCTCACAATATCCGCATCACCTAGCTTTGTAATTCCAATAGAATTGAGCTCATTAATACTTAGATTCAAACGAGAATACATATTACGAACAAGCTCATTTTCATTCATTTTAAAAGAATCATAACTTTATTTAGCTAGGTGATGTTTTTGCTCTCTAACATTACTTGTGCCATCATGGAGCTCATGGAGTTTTAGCCAAATTTCATGAGATGTTTGTAAAGTAAAAACTTGGTTAAACACATCCATGCTAAAAGATTCAAACAAGCAATTTTTAGCTCTAGCATTAAAATGAAGCTCTTTTTCATCACCAGCAGTAGGCTTCTCGGGATTCTTAAGGGGTTTCATCCCATCGCGGGTAACTCTCCAAACACCTAGATCAACTGCTTCTAGGTAGCAAGCCATTCTAGCACTATAGTAGGGAAAGTTTGTGTCGTCAAAGTGCGGAGGCCTAGAGGTATCCATCCCAACCACTCTCAATAACGTCGGCTCAACGGCGGTGAAGCCAAGGGTCCAAAAGTGAGCCAACCGGCTTTGATACCAATTGAAAGGACCGTAACGCCTAAGAGGGGGGTGAATTAAGCAACTTAAAACTTTTACTCTAACTAAGGCCTCTAATTACCACCTAGCCAAAACCTATGAAAAAAATGTAAACTATCTATATGTGCAACTAAGATTTTGCTAGGTGTGTTGCTATCTCTACCGCAAAAGAGTTTTGCATCCTATGATCCAAACCTATCAACTAGCCTATCAACTAAGCTAGGAAAGGTAAAACACACAATAAGGTAGCAAAGTAAATGCGGAAGCTAAAGAGTGAGGTAGAGATGCAAACTCTCGTCGACGACTCTGGTATTTTTACCGAGGTATCAAGAAGCACGCAAGCTTCCCCCTAATCCTCGTTGGAGCCCCTCGCAAGGGCCAAGCTCCCAGTCGGGTAACTCCGTGGATAGCTCCGGTCCTTCCCCACGCGCAAATGGGTCTCCGGTTAAGCCACTCGTGGCAAAGCCTCTCCCGGATGCTCCCCGCCGTCTCCACTATCAAGCTTCCGGCCGAACCGCCGCGGGCCTTGTTCCCTTCAGTACACGGTGGCAGCCACACCACAAACGCGGTTGGTGTGGTCTCGCAAGACTACAAGTCCCTCCGGTGTACAACAATGGTGCGCGCAAGCACCGAGTAGCAAGAGGTATGCAAACCTCACTAAACACTAGACCTAAACCTAGAGCAAGCGCATGAGCGGTGGTCTAACTAGCCTAAGCACTTCGCAAAGCACCTACATAATCACCATGTGAATCACTAAGCACTATGCATATGGAGGAACTAATATGGTGTAGCAACACTCTTGGTATGTTTCCTCACTCCTCCACACCTCATTTGGCCGGTTAGAGGTGGTATATATAGGCCCCAATCAAATAGAGCTGTTGGGGGGCTGAAATCAGCTTTCTGTAGAGCATTGAACGCTATAGTGATGGCATTGGACGCGTCCTATGCTCATGTGATGAGTAGCCGTTGGAAAACTAGCCGTTAGACCTGTTTTTCGGGGGCATCAGACGCTACAGTAATACATCGGACGCTGGCATCGGACTCTACCATCACACTGTTCATTCTGGGCTGATTTCGGAGGTCATCGGACGCTGCATTGGACGCGCGTCCGTTGCTCTCCATCGGAGCGTCCGTTGCTCCATTTTCAGAGAGACAAGCTTTCGTATTTTGGGCATAACTCTTAGCTCTGAACTCCGATTTCGATGGACTTTTTGGAAAGCTAATGAAATTCTCTACAGCTTTATGCTAATGCCATGTCAGTTTGAGCAAATCCAAAATCATGAGACAGTTCCAATTCAATCAACTCTTGTATCGGCTTGAGCGTTAACTTTGTTTGCGTTCGGCCCTCTATTTCTTGTGTCTTGGACTTTGCTTGATCTTTGTAAGCCTCCAATACATATTGTAGGGTCTTGCTTGAAGTGTTGATCACTTGATCACCATATTGCCTTCGTCCAAGTCACATGTGCATCCTATTAGACTACAAAACAAACACTTGCAAACACATTAGTCCAATTTGGTTATGTTGATCATCAAACATCAAAATCCAAAGATAAATGGGCCGAGGTCCATTTTCCTTACACACTAGATCTACTCAACACAGGAATCAATCATATATGATAAATAAGATAAATGAAATAGAACAAAGTAAACCGCAAAAAGTTCCACAGAGCATTCCCATCCAACGTTAGATCGTAACTAGAACTAGAAAGGGACAGATTAATTTCCTAATATGGTTCTAACTATACGTCATAGACTACATCAATTAGTGCAATTATGTTTAGCAATCATGGTTAGAATAACTTATATTTATACGCAGGAGACATCACGCATGGAGGATCAGATCCAGAGTCTATCCTCTCCGGGTGACCAGGTCTTACTTGGCTTATATTCAGGAAGTGGGCTACAGAGGAATCAACGGGGCTATAAGAGTCACCCTCGCGAACTACCACTTGCTTACCCGGAATATAGGATGCATTCGTAGGTAAACAACGTATAAGCACCACGCTTACACAATGTTGACCACTCACCCGGCGATCGGTAGAATGAGCGCTATATGAACAAGTGCATAAACATAAAGATACTCTAGCTGACATATAATCAAAGTAGACGATGAACATTATAATTATGAACATAAAATAGTAACTAGTGATGACAAGTATCAACTAGAACAATGTTGACACTTACTACTGTCGCTACCAAAGTCGCCCTTGGCAACGACACTAGAAGGCTAGAATATGTTATCAGAACACTAGAGATAAATCTGCAAGCGCACAGATTAGATACCCGCACTTCACCGGATGTAGATCCAGTTTTATATTGAACCCAAAGGAATGGGGTGATTGTCTTAAGTCTATTGCTTAAACCCTGAGCACTAGCAATAGCGTGAATATAAAAGATAAAGGGGAAAATAGAGTTTCCAGCTCTAACCTCAGAAAGCTATGCGATTATTATTCTACGGTGGATTACGTTGGGAGACCACATCCAGAGTATGGCGATTCCCAAGTAATATACTCCTGCTAATCCTATAGACGGGAGGTGGACTATGGAAGATTCAATAGACCTATAAGAGTCACACCCGCAAGCTACCACCGGTCCGAAATATAGGGTACACTATGAAAGTAATCGAGTCTAAGCACCATGCTTACACGATGACGACTCCTCTAATTCTAGCGCGACTAGATTAGAGTACTCTAATTAGAGTTGCAAGCCAGAAGAATAATAAGAACAAGAACGCTTACTGATAATTAGAAGTTGAAGACCGAAGAATATCCTGATCCAAGCTCTTGACGAACTTGAATCTGCAGGTACAAGCTGAAGAAGTAGATCCGATAGGCCGGAAATCCTTCTAATCTCCCTCTAATACCTCTCTCTCTCTCTTCTAATCCTACAGAAGACTAGATCTAATCTCTAATTAGAGGGCTACTAATTTTCTAATTGCTAGATGGCTCTAATCCTCTCCCGAAGAATATGACTGGAGTTTCTGTCTTGGATCTGATCTGAATGAGAATTGAATGAGAATTGCTTCAGGGAGGTGGGGTCTAAGGTTTCTTATATAACCTTCGGGGATGAACCGTGACCTTCCGATCAAACCGATCTTGAACAACGGTTGAGATGCGTCAAGGAGGTCGATTAGGGCACGCTCCACGAAGATAGGCCGTGAAGGACCCTGGCCCAGGCCGGCCGGCCTAGGGGTGGGGCCGGACGGCCCCACCTGGCAGCTACCAGGCGCCGTCTTCGCCGAGTTGTCTTCTGGAAGCCTCCTGGTTGCCCTAGCGCGACTTTCAATCTTGTTGCGCAATCCATCGTGTTGGAGAAGGAACCTATCTCTTTCCATCTACTGGAAAACACCCTGGAGAACTGGAATTCACCATAGCTGTTGGATGTGTCATTTTAGCTCTTGAATTATGTTGCTTGGTGATCGCTCCAAGTTGCTTCTAGAAGCTTACAAGTCGTAACCAATGAGGACTCTTCCGTCGGGACTCCAATTGTAGCAAACCATATGTCCGTTTCGATCGTCTCGACGAGATCTTCGCAATGGTGTGCTCTGATTCATCACTTGAGATACTTTTATGTAGTGAAATGTTGGTATTGCTGCAAAACAAGTGAGAACGACACAACTCGTGAAACTCATTAGAATCAAACTCTATTCCTAGGTTGATGGTCACGTTTATTCTCTTTTAGGTGGCTTATTGACGATATAAGATATGAGTTAGTGACCATCAACAAGCTCTCCCACACTAAGTCTTTACTCGTCCCTGAAGAAAGTATAGCTTCACATTCACTGTTCATAGAAAAACCTGCACTGTTGGGATTAGTAGTATTGAAACAATTTTATCACTTTTACCCTTCAGTCTTAATAGTTGGAGAATTTTGTAAGATTTTTATGAAAAAATATAGCTTTTCTTCTATTCTTTAGGATACTTTCAATGTCGCTCAAAGTTCTTATCTCCTCTCACGTGAGGCATTGCCTTCTTTCTAAAATCTCTACTCCTATTAAGACCAAACTATAATGGTCCACAACACCTCGGCGTGCCTCTCGCCCCGCGTCCGTCGACTCTCAAATCGGCCCCGCGTACGAGTCGGCGCCTCTCCGTCTCCTCGCCGGCCTCCTCGCACCCACCGTTTGCCCTCGTCGCCGCCGCGGACGCTTTGGTGCCCACCTCTTCAACGCCGCCGCCTCCTCGCCTGCTCCATCAGCAATGAAGCACCATCGCTCGCCTGCTCCCTCGCCCTCCCATTCGCCGCCGCCACGGACGTGAGGACGCGTCGGCGCATGATGTCAAATAAATCTCGTCCCTGCCCCTCCCACACAGCGACGCCCGGCCACCGCCGCGCCACTGCGCCCCTAATCACGCCCGGTCCGCAGCCGACCCAACCCCTCCCACGCAGCGCCACCGATCGCCGCAATCCGTCGTGATTGCCCCCATCTCGCGCGGCCACCGTGGCTACCACCATTTTGCCCGTCCACCGCAGTACGCCTAACGTCAACAAACCACCGGGCCGCCGTATGTCGACACCAACCAGCTGCCAGGGGCGACAGTTGCCTGCAGCTACCCAGCGGCCAAGCAAGGGCCATTGATGTACGTACACACCAACCGTGCCTTCAATCAGTTCGCTTGCCCCAACCTCAGGTATCTTATCTCTAGATCCCCTTCACTTTCTGGTCTCTAGTAAATCTCCTCTTTAGATGGATTGGGAGAGTCCCTGAATGGCTGAATGGATTGTTGCTTGCACCATGTTATTCTCCAGATCTCTTATCTCTGCGTGTAAAATGACTGAATTTTATTTTATTACCTGTGATCCTGCTGCAGTACTGCACTACTTCTCATGTGGAGTCAAATCTTCCAATTTTCAGTTTCGAAGGCAAGCTATATTGATTCGTTTTCTTCTTAGATAACATAGTAATATATTAACCCATTCAAACTCTGGGTGCCATACTTATCTTTGATAAAAATCAAATTTCAATTTTTGAGCAAAATCATATAAAAATGACATTTCTATGATTTTAACAGACATATTTTCATAAGGACATGGTCAGAGATTCAGAATAAAAGAAATAGAATCCATGAACCTAAGCCTACATGATCAGAGTATAGTCTTGGTTGAATTCAAGACCCATGAATCAAGTCGCCCCGTCTTAGCTTTCTTTCAAACCTAAGCCTACATGATCACAGTATACTCTTGGCTGAATTCAGAACCCAGGAATCAAGTCTCTCCATCTTAGCTTTCTTTTGCATATTTTCAAATTTCATAGTGATTGGATTCCTAAGCTGTAGCACGGGCAATATTATATATATGCAAGAATGAATAAAATTTACTTGTAAGCATTTCCTCCTCACTTTTGGATTCACCAAATTAAAACACATTGCCCTATCATTAATCTTTTTACACAAAACATGGATGCAAATATAAGGACATAAACACTGCTGCCATGTGAGCGTCCCTTATTTTTATGTCACTTCATCTCCACAGCCAGCCACCGCCAGCTACTACTTGCCACCTTCTGGTGGATTAGTGTCTGCTATGTCTAGGTAATCAGGTTGACCAAGAAAATAATATTTAGTGAACTCACACTATCTGGATTCATCCAGCGTCATATCAGCAGGAAATAGTAGGTTCCTATGAATAAACTAAGCCGGGAAATTGTTCTTTTGCCTTCTTTTCTGTTTCTGAGTTTCCATGATGCATAACTGGCACTGCTGACTAAAAAGTGGAAAGAAAAAACTGAATATAAAAAAACATTATGTTGCATTGTTAAAGTTAAATCAAGCGTCAATCATCTAATTTAATGGCTGGTGCCATATTTCTTAGTTTGATGTCCTGATGTTTGTCACTGAAGTTCCTGTTTATTTTTTAAAAGACCACATACCAATGGTTGACAGCAAGCATTGCATAATGTAGAGGTAAAGTATTGCATAATGTCATTGTGCATAGTTTCTGCATATTGTCATTCATGCTTCTCCCTGGGCACTTAATTCTTTTTTCTCTTTATTATTGTTAGCTTGTCAAAAAAATGGATCTAAAGTATTTTACTTCCTGAAATTACATCATGCTGGTTTCAGTTCTTAGGTTGATTTGTCCAAATTTGCAGTGTATCATGGGAACAAAAGACATGTGCATGGTCATAGTTGTGACTGTATTTCAGTAAAGATCCTAGGAAAAAAAATATTTTGTCAGCTTCTTAAATTTATTTATGAACTGCAAAACAATTAAGTTAGACCAACATAGTTCTGCCAAAATATAAAGCAAGCATACCAGATAAAAGGTCTCTGAAATGTTTGCCTTTCAATTCTATCAAGCAACCAGATGACACTAACATTTTAAGGTAGATGCTATATATATACTTGGATGCTTAGAAAATTAAATTCATGAAGAATGTCATTTACATTGGACTGCATATAAATTCACCTAGCTGTTTATTCCATTCATGCTCTCAAGATATTTAGATTTTAGAGAGCATTGAAAAAAAATTGCAATATATAGTATGTCGTGAAAGAAACCAAGATCTGTTCAGCACGCCGCAGGAAGCCTCGTCTCCGAAGGCAACATGTGGGCTCTCTAGATGGAAGGCGGTTTCAGAGCTGGTGGTTCTTGGTGCAATGGACTCAGCCATCGACCCTCTTGCCCTCTCCATGCAGACATGCATTGACTCACAGGAAATCGCTATGGCTATATAGATTTTCCGAAGTGGTTACACAATCTGATCTCTTGATTCTATTTTGAAGTTTTCAGGTACTGGAAGCTGAATAGTGGAGTTAAAATTGAAGGTATGTAAGAGTGAGTTGTCCCATAGTTTTCAGTTATGCCTTTGATAGTTCATGGACGAATTGAGCTTCTTGATCTAAAGATGTTGTCGAGGGTGAGGGGTTTGAAACACGGGAAGGTGATCTGGTGCCGTTCAACTACGCCTGTCGCGGTCTAAATGGTTATTCGTGCGTAGGCGTGTCAAATTTTAATGCCAATTTCAGTACATACATTGAAACGTTTTCCAGTTTTTAGAGCAACTCCAACGGTTTTGCATATTTTATTTGGCAATACATGAAATTTGTCAACTCTCAAATCAATATGAGGACAAGAAAAAAAAAGTTATCTACAACGGTTTGGCAAAATTAACTTGCCAAAATTTAAAAAAGGAAACCCGGCGGCGCGGGAGTAGTACACGAGACGAAATGTCAAGCCGATCGCGAGCTTACATATATACCAATCCATCTCAGGATTTTGCCAAGTTAACAAAAATGCAAAGCCCAAACCGTTGGATAAGAGTTTTGTAGACTTTTTTGCAAAAATAAGAATGCAAAGTCTATTTGCAAAACCGTTGGAGTTGCTCTTAGGTAGATAAGTCCAGTTATCTGGTGGTCTCACCATATCTTCCTGCAACTCAGCATGGCGGACCAGTTCAGCGGTGAGACAAGCCAACGTTGCCTGCACTTCGTAGAGAAGAGGTTACAAGCTTCACTACTGAATTTTTTCCACACTCTTCAAGAGTATAGATATCTGATAGGGCCCTTTACTGCAGTTTCTAGGCCCTTTTTTTTGTTTGCTAATACCTATTAGGCTATCACCATAAGTTTGTTGCTATCAACTAGCTTGTTGCTATCAACTAGCCTAGAATGAAGTCAATGTGTAGTGTTTTAAGCATAGTCAAGACTGTAGATTCAACAACTGGAATGGAAAAAAAATATTAGATATTGCCTGTACCTATTAGCATTTGTCAGTATCAATGAATATTAAAACTCGCGCTAGGAGCTGGTATAATGCTATGTACTTTTCTTAAGGAATATGATTTCTATGCTCATCTTTTTAAAGTTATTGCATATTCGACAGTGCAGCCACCTTGGTTTAAAGTTTGTCAGCAACTTAATTTTCCGAGAACATTTACATTCCCATAGTACAAACATTTTAATTATCACTCTACGTTCCTGTTTCCTTGCGGGGACACAGCTTCTATGGATATAGCCATCTTAGGCCATCCGCAATGGTTGTCAAATAGTTAGCTAGCAGGAATTCCATTGACTCTCAATAGCACTTTACAAATAGTTAGCGAGATGACGTATAAAAATAATAAAAAAGTAGCATTCTCATTGACTATCGAGGAGAGCGATCAAATAGCTAGTGACTTCATAATAAGTAGCGACTCAAATAGCTAATCTAGCATGATTTCCTAGAAATACCTTTCTCATAATATTCTTCACAATAATATTTATTTTTTTCTTATTTGTATGTCTCATCTAGCTAGCTATTTGCAAATTGTCATTGAGAGCCAATAGCATTCTTCCTAGAGATCAAATAGCTAGCGATTTGAACACCATTGTGGATGCCCTTAGGCCATCCGCAATGGTTGTCAAATAGCTAGCTAGGAGGAATTCTATTGCCTCTCAATAGCATTTTACAAATAGTCAGCGATATGAAGTATAAAAATAATAAAAAAAGTAGCATTCTCATTGGCTATCGAGGAGAGAGATCAAATAGCTAGCGACTTCACAATAGCAAGCAACTCATAAATAGCCAATCTAGTACGATTTCCTAGAAATACCTCTACTCTCCATAATAATATTTATTTTTTCTTATTTGTATGTCTCATCTAGCTAGCTATTTGCAAATTGCCATGGATAGCCAATAGCATTTTTCCTAAAGATCAAATAGTTAGCAATTTGAACATCATTGTGGACGCCCTTAGAGAATAGAGATGATAAGTAGTATCCATGTGATTAGTATAATGTTGGTATGGAACCTAGCAGCCATTTTCCCTGAACGACTGGGACAATGTTGACATGGGTTATCTATCAAAATTAAAGGATAAATAAATATGAAAAGGGCATGAATTCAATCATCAATAAAGGTTTAGGGTTTTAATTGACAATATGCCACGAGTTTTGGTGAATTGTAATTCTGCAGGGACTAAACAGAAAAACCAGCACTGATTACTTCTCCTAGAAAGAAACCGACGGAAGATTACGGAACCGACACGTCAGGAATACTCTAGAAGGACCTAGAGCACACCAGAGGACACCACGAGGCTGGACACCCCGAGAGGTTTCCAGGTGGGACCGACCCCATGACCGACCTGTGGGTCTAGGCAGCCGCCGGCCTCCCCCTTCTGGAACCTTCCTCTACCGCCTCTGAGAATCCATCTCAGCCCTACGTGAAGTCGGTTTGACAAACGACCACGGTTGATCCCTCAGGGCTATATATACAAGCCCCCAGGGCCCAGGGTAGAACAAGTCTCTCTTCAGAAAAGTCTACGCCTCATTCAGAAACCCTAGAAGAAGACTTCAAGAGCCAGCTTTCAAGTAGAAGACTAGTTACTCCTCTAGTTTAGATTTAGAACCTAGTCTTATACTAGAACTAGAAGAGAGAGAGGAAGAGATCAAGAAGGAGCTTCAGCCTGTCGGATCAACTTCTTCATCTTGTACCTGCGGATTCAAGTTCATCTTCAACTTGCTTCAGCGATTGTTTTGGTAATCAACATCTATATTTAAGTTTGAGCCATTGTTCTTATTATTCTTAAGGTTTATGACTCTCTTTTGAGTACTTTAATTCTAGATGCGCTAGAGTTAGAGTAGTTGGATAGTGTAAGCGTGGGGCTTAGACTTGATAGCTCATAAATGCCTCCTATAACGCCGGTAGTAGTGGTTGTTCCCAAGGGTGACTCTTATAGCCTTGTTGATTCTTCTATAGTCCACTTACCCGTGTGTAGGCTCGGTAGGATTATACATTTGCATAAAAGACTCATACTCTGTTTGTGACCTTTTATGGCAACTTTCCCACTAAGAATAATATAAACATATCACTCTTAAATTGGAATTAGACAGTCTTAGTGATCCCCTCTATACTTCTACATTCTTCGTCCTTGTTAGCTACTCAAGGGTTAGATTTTAAGACTTAACACTATCCGTTCCTTTGGGTTCGATAATAAAACTGGGTTACTGCGGTGAAGTTCTACATCGATAGATTTTATCTGTGCGATTGCGGATAAAGTAGAGTGTGCGTTAATCTATACCAACAATCATTTCTGGCGCCGTTGCCGGGGAACGGTAGATCATCTTAAGTCTTAGCTTAACCTTGTATTATACTTTTATCTTTCACTTTTTTTGTCCCAGTCTTTTCATTATTTTTGTGTTCATTCTTATGAATGTTGTTTTTGAATTTCACTCTTATCTATCACTACCCCATGAGCGCAAGCTATAACCAGTAGAATCCTTACACCCTATCATAACATCTGGTTATTAGCTACGCCTACCTTTCCACTGCACTTCCTTCTGTAATGAGCATAGAAATATAATTATGAAATTATTCCTTCGGGTATTCTTGTCACTAACCTTTCCAGGTCTAGAGCAGAAAAGAACGAAGGAACAACAAACACATGGTATGCCCAACCAATCACCATGTAACATTGAATTACATTCATCCAATCTTGATTTGTGCAAAATCTAAGCTTGAGGAATAGACTTTCTAAGAATATCTCTTGCCATGTTGCTATGTTGGTTATCCATACCTTTAAGATATGCTCATATACTAATCATGCTCTTTCATCACCATCTGAATAAATCTCTATAATACTTTCATGCTACCCTCATTCGCTATATTATATATTTAGGTTTGGAGTACTTTCATACATCTCTTAAATTAAGCATGGTGCCTAGTTTAGGAGTGGTGATCTTGCTTTCAAAGGCTTTTAATTTAAGCAATTAAGTTAAAATGTCTTCCTAGATCAAATTAGACGTGATGTCTAGGTTGATTTTTGAGCCGATAGTATGCTATAGTGGATGTTGGATATTTTGTTGGACTAACCCCTGCAGGGAAACTTTCAATATCAATTTGGGAAAGTCCGGAGATGAACTCACACTGGAGATGAAGCAAGGCGTACAATGAACTTTAAAAACTCTTGCACAATGAAGACTCAGCTCATTCATCATGGATGAAAGAACTGTGAGTATTAAAGTTTATTTATTTTGTCTTCTACTGCAAATTATCTTTTGCCTTGAATCATGTTAAAGTGCAGCCAACACATAAAATACTAGTTTATGCTAAAATAATCTTAAAATATCTTTTTATTAGCATAGATACAAAATACTTAAGTTATGGATAATAACCCAAGCTTCAAATTCTTTCAATCCTTCAGGTATATGTCCACTAATATTACGCAGGAGAGAGATTTTGTTCATCTATGGTTTGGTCTGAACATTGAAGATCCAAAACTCAAACCATAGACACACAAACCTACTCTCAGATCACAAATGGTGCTAGCCTAGCTTTGAGTCTTGCTTGGGCACTGATGACAAACAGGATGCAACTTACCTCATATGAGACAACTTATGCCTGCAACCATCATTGCCCAAGACATCAAGACAAGAAGTGGAAAGTTATCCTTTTTTCTAATCAAGAGCTAGCTTAGGAAGACAAGATGGTACCACTACAACAATAGCAAGATCTACAAGTCAAACACATGAACATGTTGTTGGGAGTCCATCTGCATCACAAGCCAGCCTGGGAGAGAATTCCGTTGTCTAGATGTGTTTCACAATCAAAGGGATGAAGGAGAAACTTAGCTTCAAGACATATTGATCTCTTACTCACCACTTTGATCAGTACAAACCACTAGATGCTGCCCCAGTCAAGAAGATGAGTATGATCCACCACTCATTCTTGGAAGATCGTTCTTCAACACCATCAATGTTATCATCTTTGCCGAACCTAGAGAAGTCAACTTTTGGATCTTTCGCTACATGTTCAACATCTACATCACTTATGAGCAACCAAAGAGAACCAAGAGAAGACGCCGAAGGGAGAACCAACCGCTAAGTATTGAGGAGGGCATCATGAAGGATGAAGCAACTGCACCACATGAGTTAGAAGATGGAGAGATAATACCTGAGCCAGCAAATCAGGAAGAACAACCGATAAGATCTTCATCATCTAGACACTGTTGAGAGGACAAGTCTCAGTTGTGACACTAAAATACAAAGACTATTGTTGACATTTCTTAACGCAATCATAGAAGATAGGGTTTTAAGCTATCCCCGGCAACGGCGCCAGAAATGCTTGTTGGCACCTCTTAACGAAATCACCAAGAATAGGGTTTTAAGCTATCCTCAGCAAAAGCGCCAAGAAGTGCCGTGTCGGTATTTCTTAACATGCCACAAGGATGGCGCCATTGCCTTGTGATATGCCAAGCATATACCGCACGATAGTTGGTAAATCTTAGCGAAGCAGCCAAAGTCCGCAAGCGCACGGAAATACCGTTGTAGCATTTCACCCGGTGGTATACAGGGTATCGTAATTTCGCAGGGAACGGATGTGTTCAAGGTCACGGATCTAATAAACCCTAGAGAGAAAAGAGGGGAATGACTTGGGTAACGAGGTTCTTCTAATGCTTAGAAGCCTCAAACAAGGTAACGTGTTTTCACAACCTTACTTCGGGCACCGGCTTATACCTGGTCTGCCAGGTAACTCCGGCCTATAGCTCTACGCCGTATCCGAACCTGGGGGAAACTAAGGGCAAACAGGGCTGTCACCACCTGCCGCCGACCCCTCACCCATGGGATACGAGGCAAACGAGGGTAGCTCTTAGCTTAGACACCACGTCTACGCTATTAGCTACTACTCTAGCGTTGGCCAGGAACCCCTCCAAATGATTCAGAGGTTCCTCTACTAGAGCATCCACCAAAAGATGGACAACGAACCCGCAAGATTGTAAGAACAAGATAACAATGCTCAAGAACTTACTAGAACAAAAGTAGAACTCAACCTTTTCTTACTCCAATGTAGTAAGTCGGGTTGCAGAGGTACAGTGCAGGAAGTAGTCAATACTTCGGCCTCCCGACTAGTGCAACTAGGGGATGGAGCCGGTCACTTGCTACTTCTCTTACTCTACTCTCTATCTCGCTCCCTATTCTATTCCTAACCTAAAGGCTAAGGATATGAGTGAAGCTCTTCCTCTCTACTTCTTCTCTTGTATCTTGATACTTGATATATTGAGAGGTCCTCTCCCCATGCTTATATAGGGGTTCTAGGTCGGTTCAATAGGGGGTTTGCTGCAAATTTCACCCAGCACCGCCTTAGGAACATTGATTGTACCGCCTCTGCAAAGGCGGTGGACAGGTGGCGTCTCCAGGGGGCGGCCGGCCCAGGGGGCGGCCGCCCCCTGGCTGGGCCCCCATGGGCTGGGCCAAAGCCCATTTGGCCTGAAACGTCGTGCTGAGTCTGAATCTGGTTGAAGTTTGATACACTTTTGTATGGGCTTTTATTCCTCTTGTTGTTTTGCGCATTTGATCGTGTCGAATTGCGCCTTTTTATCCGCTTTCCACCTGTATACAAGTTTATGGTCTACAAAACATACTTTTGCAATACATGTGGAAATTGGTTAGCGGTAAAGGTATATGTGAGTAGAATATGTGACTTTCTTCCTTTTTATGGGTCATGTTGGCGGTAGAAATATGTTGTTAAGAACCGTCAACAAACTCCCCCACACTTACCCTTTGCTCGTCCTCGAGCAAAAGCTAAGGATATGGTTGTTGATCAGGAGTTGCTTCCATGCCGGTTATTTTTCACTAATGCCAGGTTTATACCAAAGTGTCTACCAGGGTTTGAATATACCGGTTGATTACTCACCCTTGTACCTTGTTACCTGTGGGGCTTGTTAGCCTCCTCCAATCCTTGGTTGCTGCATGTCAGACTGGTTTTCACAGAGATGCTTTTCTTTTGTTCTTAGAGCAGCTTTTAATCCGGAGTTTTTTTTTTTGAAAATCAAAGTAAGTTCCTCAAATGTTTCACATTTATTGCTAAGTCAAAAACCGAACCATTGGAGATGCAAGTCATAAACTCTTGATTGAGATGTGCAAGTGCGTGGTATATTTTTGTTCTTTTTGAACTCTTTGTCAAGTCTCTTCTCTTTTAGAATTCCTTTGAGAGTATGGGCTATCTTTTCGGCTAATTCTACTTTGGCGGGCACGTGCCCATTTTTTCCAACATGCCTTTTGGCATGGATATTCATTTTTTTTGTGGGTATTTGCATACCCCTAATTCTACAGCGGGCACTTGCCCATTTTTTCCAACATGCCTTTTGGCATGGATATTCATTTTTTTTTGCATAGCCCATAGCTCCTTCTTGAATTCTTTTTGAGAAAGAAAAATTGACAAGAGTTTTATTTGATGGATGACAAGTGTGCGTGAATCTCAAATCATAAGTACATGACAAGAATCTACAACATTGGTCACAACAATTTGACAAAGCTCAATGTGAGTATAAGCAGCATATGAGGACTTTTGAATTTTAAGTTTTTTTTTGAAATAATTCACCGGATGTCACGCTTTTCTTAAAACAAAGTCATAGCAATTCTCTGTTTATACCAAGTCATAACTAGCAACAACTTTAGACTAGAGTAAGCATATGCATCCCACCAGTTTCAAGTTCTTAAGTGAGCTATTTACCAATAAACCCAAATCTTGGTGGAAAATAAGTTATAAGCTAGGCATAGGTGAGAAATAAAACAGAGCAACTATTCATCATTTCAACGAGGAAGAAGCTCATATCTTACATCACATATAAGAGTGGAATTTATATGATGTCCAAAAGTTTTGCATCTTTAATTTTATTTATTTTAAAATTAAAAACTTAGGAACAACATGAGAGTAGAGTTGCACAAACCACCGTTGAAGATGAAGGAGTTTTCTAAAAGTTGAATTCATACTTGTCCTTCGCATGATGGTTCAGATGGTGTTTGTGCACTGTGTTGGGGAGATCTCGAGTTCGTGTGAGTTTATGCTCGAGAGATCTCCCCCACACTTGTGCCTGTACCTGTCTTTATTAAACAAACAACAACAAGCAAAGGTTCTATCGGCTTGATTACCGAGAACCCAAAATTTTAATTTTTTTATTGGCTAAAGTTATTATTATTTTATTATTATTATTATTATCATAATTTTTTTTGATAGCAACAGAGAGAAAGAACATATCCATGCTTAAGGGAAATTGAGAAACACAAAGCTCATGAGAACATGGATCAAAAAAGGTTGCCATTATTTTGAAAAGAGAAAGCGAGAGAGTTTTTTTTTCAAGAGTTTATTTGTTCACCAAGCTTCTTTAACTCAAACAAGGCTAAGGTAAAGCATGCTGCACAAATCTAGCCTTGGTTTATCTCTAGCAAAAGAATTATTTCTATTATTTATGTCAACAACTCAAAGTTCATTAATCAAAATTAAACACCATGTTTAAACTTGATTAAAGGAGGCTAGTTTAACCTAAGCACCATGCTTAATTTAAAGAGCCTATGGATGTATCGTTGGAATCCATCCAAACTAGAGCATATGGCATAAGAAAAGGAAACATGAATTTTAAAAGTAAAGGGACAAATATGAGCAAATGGGTTGGTGAACATTTATTACCTTTGCATACTTGAGTGTGTTTTATTGGCAGCATCTGTAGTCTTGAATTTTGAACCAGCTGTAGCGGTGTTTTGAAGATCGTACTCAGGTGGGCACCAAGGCTTTGGTCACACACACATACACGAGTAATGTGTATAGATCATGAGCCTTGATGTCATCAGCAAAGGTCGTGGAATATGGCGATGCAAGTCTTGTATGAGATGATAAGTGTACCAAGACTTGTATGCACGAGGTGGAGTCCGGTGGATCATGATGAGACCACTCTGCTCCTCCTTCCTTTCCCATTCTCTTTTTTTAGATATATAAATATTTTTTTTCAATCTCTTTTTTTTTCATTTTTTTTGGAAGGCACATGGGCGTTTGTGATGGCCCAAGTCCTTCTCCTTCTTCCTTTTTTTAGCAAGGTGAGCTAGCATAACCTTTAGTGTTTATGATGTTCTTGTCGTCCTCCCCCACACTTGAACTTTTGTGTAAAAGCTGAGTGTTGAGTTAAGGTTTCCTTTAAGTGCATTCCATCACCGAGGGTCATCCAAGGTTAAGGTTGATGTAGCTCATTATTGTTTTGTATGCATCCTTGTTCTTCTTAGTCTCCACCTGAAATGGTTAGTGACAAGAATACCCAAAGGTGCATACTAACTTGATAATATAAACTTGCTTTTATTTAAAAAGGAAAGGTGGTGTTTACTTTATTTTATTATATATATTTTTTTAAAATGCATGCCTCTTTTTATTTTAAAGTTTTCAAACCCATTTTGCAAGAGTTCATGCAAAAGCAATATAAGATTTTTTTTTCTTTTTCATATTTTATTAATTTTTTTATGCAAGTTTTTATTATTATTTTTTTAGAAGGAATTTATGCATGATAACTATTTTTTTATGATAATCCGGGGTATCTCCCGGCAGTGCTTTGATTAGGGTCATAAGCTTGACCATGGGAATCTCGTCTTGCAGCTATTAATGGTGGTGTAGTTCCTAGCTACACCACCGAACATTGAGCACAAGCGTTCAAGCTGCAAGGTCAACACCATCATGCGACTACGGGGTTTGCAATGTCTATGAAAAACATAGGCATCCACAACCATCCTCTCGAAAAGTTAGACAACAAGAATCAAGAATGGTTGTGATCCACATAGATGCATATGGTCCGAAACAAAACAAACTCTAGAGACTCCATGGGTGAGCATGAAACATGAGACGTTTCAAAAGTAAGGTTAACATGCTCAAAAATGGAATCTGGTTTGGTCTCTAGGGTTGTTGTTTCGGGCATGTCCTTGGCCAGGGGAGTTTTTATTCTCCAAAGATGTGTCATGCAGAACCACTTGTTGATTCTCGGCCACCATCGAGAACAACAATTGTTAGGCCAGAGGGACATGACTTTGGTTTGAGCAAGGTTAAAGGTCGTTCAATTTCACCCAAGTGTGAAGTGAACGAGAAAAAGCAATTTGCCTCCTCAAACAAGGTGTGGTTGGGTTGCTACTTCACCACTTGATGTTCAGGACAAGGGTTAGGGTTAGCGGAAGCAGCCGTTCCCAACTTTTCAGCTAGGATCCCATTAAATGGTGAGAGTTGGTCTAGCGGGAAGCCTAACATAAGATCAAAGTCAAGGATGGCATAGATATGAAATTCTAAGTGAACCTTGGTTTCGTTTATTTCCAATGGCACGACCCTAGCAATCCAACAACACTAAAAAAAAAGCCCTGGCGGACCTTTGAAAAGCATGTTAGTCGGGACTAGCGGCATGTTGCCCAATAGGGATTCTGCCAAGAAATGAAATTAGTCCCGACTTCTATGTTGTGAAGGGCTTCTATGGAAATTCCCCTAAACGAATAAGTTGTAGTTATGGAAGGTGAAAGAATCTAAATTGCTTTAGAAGAACATTTCGCCTCCATTAACCACTCCTTTGAAAGTTCCGTGTTAGGAGAAACTTCCCTAAAAAGGAACGTGTTCCTTTCGTGCCAAGGTAAGGTCAAGGTTCTGCCATAATCCTTGAATTCAATCAGGAACTCCGAAGGATGGATTACATGTCCCTTCGGTGTTCTTGGTTCGGGTGGGGGTTCAATAGTCGACTATGTGGATGGTTTGAGCTTGAATTCGACTAATAAGGACTCCCCCACACTCGACATGATGGTTTCCTGGAGGGGTTTGAGCCGTATGACGAAAGAAAAAATGGCTGGCTAAGATGCTTTACTTGTTCCGTCATACTTTTATTTGTAAATCTTCCTCCAACAGTCATGTCTAGGCATAGGTCAGCATCTATGTCAAGACTCGCGTAAAAGAGACGTAAAAGTATGCCAGTGGGTAATGACAAGTCTGGGCCTGCACGTATTAAGGTTAAAAAAAACGGGCCCAGGCTGCACCTACAGACTCCTTCTTACGCTGCTTAAATTTTGAGGATTGTCCATGTGTCATGCCCAAAACACATAGACATGAACATATTTCCTCGAAATCTAGCAGGTGTTGGCATGAATTGTCATTTTTTTGTGCCCTAAGAAGGATAATGCCCGAACCGTGGCAATCATCCAGGGGTGGAGTTCTCTTGGTTTTGCTGGAAGTGGTGGGTTGTGGAACTCCTCTGATGAAGCAAAAAGGGTTTGGCTTTGAATCCAGCTTCATGGTGGTAGGTTTACGCGAATGGTATTTGTGTTTCATAGGATAAAAGATAAAGATTTTTTTTCAACACAAGGATACATGGGCAACTAGGTTCAGAGACTAAAAACGACAACCGTTCCCCGGCAGCGGCGCCAGAAATGCTTGTTGACATTTCTTAACGCAATCACAGAAGATAGGGTTTTAAGCTATCCCCGGCAACGGCGCCAGAAATGCTTGTTGGCACCTCTTAACGAAATCACCGAGAATAGGGTTTTAAGCTATCCTCAGCAAAAGCGCCAAGAAGTGCCGTGTCGGTATTTCTTAACATGCCACAAGGATGGCGCCATTGCCTTGTGATATGCCAAGCATATACCGCACGATAGTTGGTAAATCTTAGCGAAGCAGCCAAAGTCCGCAAGCGCACGGAAATACCGTTGTAGCATTTCACCCGGTGGTATACAGGGTATCGTAATTTCGCAGGGAACGGATGTGTTCAAGGTCACGGATCTAATAAACCCTAGAGAGAAAAGAGGGGAATGACTTGGGTAACGAGGTTCTTCTAATGCTTAGAAGCCTCAAACAAGGTAACGTGTTTTCACAACCTTACTTCGGGCACCGGCTTATACCTGGTCTGCCAGGTAACTCCGGCCTATAGCTCTACGCCGTATCCGAACGTGGGGGAAACTAAGGGCAAACAGGGCTGTCACCACCTGCCGCCGACCCCTCACCCATGGGATACGAGGCAAACGAGGGTAGCTCTTAGCTTAGACACCACGTCTACGCTATTAGCTACTACTCTAGCGTTGGCCAGGAACCCCTCCAAATGATTCAGAGGTTCCTCTACTAGAGCATCCACCAAAAGATGGACAACGAACCCGCAAGATTGTAAGAACAAGATAACAATGCTCAAGAACTTACTAGAACAAAAGTAGAACTCAACCTTTTCTTACTCCAATGTAGTAAGTCGGGTTGCAGAGGTACAGTGCAGGAAGTAGTCAATACTTCGGCCTCCCGACTAGTGCAACTAGGGGATGGAGCCGGTCACTTGCTACTTCTCTTACTCTACTCTCTATCTCGCTCCCTATTCTATTCCTAACCTAAAGGCTAAGGATATGAGTGAAGCTCTTCCTCTCTACTTCTTCTCTTGTATCTTGATACTTGATATATTGAGAGGTCCTCTCCCCATGCTTATATAGGGGTTCTAGGTCGGTTCAATAGGGGGTTTGCTGCAAATTTCACCCAGCACCGCCTTAGGAACATTGATTGTACCGCCTCTGCAAAGGCGGTGGACAAGTGGCGTCTCCAGGGGGGCGGCCGCCCCCTGGCTGGGCCCCCATGGGCCGGGCCAAAGCCCATTTGGCCTGAAACGTCGTGCTGAGTCTGAATCTGGTTGAAGTTTGATACACTTTTGTATGGGCTTTTATTCCTCTTGTTGTTTTGCGCATTTGATCGTGTCGAATTGCGCCTTTTTATCCGCTTTCCACCTGTATACAAGTTTATGGTCTACAAAACATACTTTTGCAATACATGTGGAAATTGGTTAGCGGTAAAGGTATATGTGAGTAGAATATGTGACTTTCTTCCTTTTTATGGGTCATGTTGGCGTTAGAAATATGTTGTTAAGAACCGTCAACAACTATCATCGAGGCACTCGAGTAACAGTTCTAACTTCAAGTCTCTTATCAACCCAATAATTAAAGAAAAAAACAAGAGAGGTTGACAAGAGAAGAATGCAGAACTGTTCCTACATCCTCATAGTACAAAATTGATACAACAAAGAGAGAGGATCCTAGACAACATACTTGAGGAACAATGTGCCTTCACTGATAAGTCGACACATAGAGAAAGAAGGTCGATATCTATAAAGATGATTCCACCGTGATCTTCTTCCTCTCAAGCACACTGTGAGACAAGCAAGAGAAGACAAGCCAGCTAGACAAGAGAAGCTTCCACAAGGTGGTTCGACACATCACTCTTCAATGACAAAGTAACATTTCAAGGTAAGTGACCATCACTTTACAAGTTTCTTCTTGATTCTAGTATAAACATAAATAAAGAACAAAACATATTTAAGTTGTACCTCACTTGATCTAACCTAATCAACTTAACATGTTTAGTCCTTTGATCTTAGCTTTACTCTCTTGAATCTCACTGTCTTAACTAAATGAGCTAAAATGTTGTGCATCTAACCTTTGAGAGATGATATATCTCAATCATGAAAAGATCGACACTTTACGCATAGATTATCCTTCCTTAGGTTAAGTAATCTGATCTTTTAAATATTTTAAGATGCTACTTTCATGCTCATCCTCTGATCCTATCACTCATATTAAGATTGAATAGAACACATAAACAAAAAGTTTGTCTTGTGCAATGTGCCTAAGGTTAGAGGAGAATAAACAAAACTTTTGGTTCCGTTGGTGTTTTTCCACCAACAGAGCCCATGCACTTGATCTCTACCTAGTCTTTATGAGCAGGACACACTCTTGAGCAAAACATGGAGAAGTTTATCACTCCCAAATTCTACAAAGTGAAGGTCCTAGATCTATAAGAACATGCACACTGAGCAAGATGCTGCCAGCGTCCACAATTAACGCTTCACTTCAAACTGCTGGACGAACAAATGACATGAGTGACACCGTATCAAGAGGCATAAACAAGAAGGAATGATGGAAGACGTCGTAGTCAGAATTAGAGGTCATGAAGTCCCCACAGACTTCTTGATCCTCGACATGAGAAGACGATGATGTCCACCTCATCCTAGAAAGACCATTCCTCTACGCTACAAGTACAATCATTTACAAGAGGAAATCCATTTTCACTTTCCTGGAGAAAAGGTACGATGCAACTTCATCAACTACATGCCTAATGAAGCACCCAAGAAAAAAACAGAAGTGAAAGACGCCGCACTCAACGCCAAAGAAGACAAGCTATTAAGAATAGAGATGCCAATCACAAAGAAGAAGCTATCGGCACTGTCCCAGAAAAGAAAGGAGAGAAACCTCAAGACAGTGAACCACAGGAAGTGAAGACTCAGACCAAGAAAGTATGGAAGAAAATATCTGCACCTCAGAGGTACAATCAATAACAACTTTCCAAACGTCTGACATACCTTGGGAGGTCTGAACCAAGGGAAGGTCCGGTTCGTCGGACCTAAATGTGAGCACCTCTTATGTTTTTCATTCTATAAACAAATTCAAAAAAAAAATGTGAGCACACGAAGGCTCACCCCTAAAAAGAAAAGAACAAAAATATATGGGCACATGAAGGCTCAACGCTATCAAGGGAATCAGCTTGGGGGAGACGCACCCCCGTTATCTTCACGATTCAGGTATGTCTTTATTATTATTATTATTATTATTATTATTATTATTATTATTATTATTATTACTACTACTACTACTACTATTATTATTAGCTTTTATATTATATCTTAAAGTGTGTTAGATTAAATAAATAAAATAGTGTATTTTAAGAAGTTGATGACTAAAAGAGAACCCTCTCTCTCTAATCTTTTACATGGAAATGATGAATAGTTTCTCTATCTAATTTCTTTCAAGTACCCAGTCCTCAAAGCATGAGTTCTCCTAATTAATAATGATGCCTTAAAATAAAATTAAATGCATGGTTGACAAATACTTAATCTAAGGTCTACTCCCTCCGTTCCAGAATAAGTGTCGTTCTCGCTTCCCGAGAAAACACTGCCATTAATTATATATTAAAATATATTAATATTTATATTAAGTGATTAGTATCATCGGAAAGATCTTTAAGTCTAGTTTTTTAACAAAATTATTTGGAGATATAAATGTTGCATATATTTTTTACAAATTGAGTCAAACTTGTGGCACGAAAACCCAAAACGACACTTATTTTGGAACGGAGGGAGTAGGTATTTGGGATATGACATGTGATGATCTAAGCTTCTATTATCTTGTTCTAAAACAACACTAAAGTTCCGGAGATTTCTAAATATAAACATAACTAATAATTGCATTGAGTTAATGATGAGGACATCAACACCAGCGATACATCCTCTCCGACACAACCTATAGCTGGTCCTCTTACTCGTGCTCGTGCTCGTCAACTTAATCATCAAGTGAGTTCCATGATAAGCTCTTGTCCATCTTGTTTAGACAATGGAAACGCGTGCACTCTTGTTTTGATTAGGAACCAAGGAGAAGACCGAAAGGGAGAAGGACTCGCGCTAGCTGGATTCGGATTCGGACTGCAGCAAAGCACCAACTTGTGACCGCCACCACGGTTGCATACGGATTCGGATTCAGGCGCTTCAGGACTTGTTGGAAAGCTTATCAAGTTTACTTTCATATGAATCAAGTCTCACGTCAATATCTGTTCGGCAGCAGCGGCAATGATCCAATTACCGTCGACAGGTCTTGCTGTCCAGGGTGCTGCGTCACCTCATTTTGGGCTTATGGCCCATGTATCAAGTTGGGTCCATTAGGGACACGTCCTAGGGTTGGAGGACGACCCCAACACTCTTTTAGTCGTCAATCCATCTACTTATATCCCTCTATAGCCGCCATGGTCGGGTTGGGTTTTGTTTAGATCAAGTTTAGCCTTAGCTACTTGCTTGTAGGCGCGCGTGCAGGATCAGCCGCCCGTCTCCCTGTCTTCGGAACCCCATTGTTGATTAAGATTCAGTTTGAAACCTTCAATTTCATCTTGCAAATTCAGTGCTTGTTTCCTCGTTCTTGCTAGTTCTTCGATTGCTTGCAGGACGGGAGCCCTAGGGGCTGGTTGTCGCGCTCCACAAGATCGTGACGGCTATTGGACGTGGTGTATCGGTTGCTAAGGCGCGGTCTTGAGGGCTGTAGTCGGGCCGTGAACGTCATCTCCATCCACCAATCGAGTTATCCCCGTTTCTCATCGAAAGATCGGGCAAAAACCCTAGCGGGTTCGCATCAGTTGGTAATCAGAGCAAGGTTCTTCGGTGAGAGGCTTCTAATCCATTGCTGTTTTTAATTAATTTCCTATAGTCCAGAAAAGCCAAAAAAAAAATATAGTAGATTAGTTTTTCCATAATCCTATTAAACCTTTGTGCCTTGGCTAGTACCGTTTAGTTAGGGCTTGTTGAATTTGCGTTGCTTCGGTTTGTGTCGAGTTGCTGGTCTTAGTGTCTAGTCCTTTAGAGTTTCGAGTTCTTGTCACCATCTATACACAGCCGAGTATTACCATATCTTCTCTCTGTCGAATCTGTTGTGAAGTCGGAATTGAACTGTCTGTGGTCTTGGTCCGGATCGAGTTGAGTTCCAATCTGAGTTCCACCAACGTGATAAAAAAAAAAGGAAACCGAGTAGAACTCGGCAATAGGTGGAATCCGTTTGTGGTTGGTTCTGAGTGAAAACCGAGTACAACTTGGAGCCCGCTTGTTAATATATCCTGAACTCCATCTACGCGAGTCCTTCTCCCTTTCGGTCTTCTCCTTGGTTCCTAATCAAAACAAGAGTGCACGCGTTTCCATTGTCTAAACAAGATGGACAAGAGCTTATCATGGAACTCACTTGATGATTAAGTTGACGAGCACGAGCACGAGTAAGAGGACCAGCTATAGGTTGTGTCGGAGAGGATGTATCGCTGGTGTTGATGTCCTCATCAGTTAAATTAAGCTTAGTTGACACCATGAGTAGTTTATCATGCCATTGAATTGAGATCACTTACACATTTCATCCATCTTCCGCATAAATGCTCATAATTATCTATTGCTACCCTCTCAAAAGTTTGTTGGAAGCACGTGGCTATTAAAAAAAAGAACAGAAAGAAAAAAAGAGAAAGTGAGAAAGATCCGAGGAAATAAAAAGGGACAAGTGTCTGAAACCTCAAAAAGATAGATCCCGAGAAAATAAAAAGGGACAAGTGTCCGGAACCTCGAAGAAAAAAAATGTCAGAAAAAATGGGCACGTGTCCGATAGTAGAATTAGCCTAATAGCCATATGTCTCTGATAAACAGAAGAGAGTGAATATATTCAAAAGAGCATCCGACTCTATTTTTCCATACACATGCACTTCTTTAGTCAATGGTTGGTTGACTTTCTCTTTGCATCCATTATTTAATTTTACAATATATGTATTAAAGCTTTTAAAAAAATTAATTAAAACTCCGGGATAAAGGTGAAGTGAAGGAACTAGAGACATAGTGCTTGATTTGATCGTTCAATCTTTCAATTACTCAAGATCTAAGGTAAAAGTAATAAGCCCCATGAAGAATAACATAATATATTTTGGATAATTTTTGTTTAACAGCAGGTATACTTGTTGAAAGTGAAGATATTGTAGCAACTCCCGATCCATTGTTAATTTTTGGTTTTGCTAAGGGACTAACAAAAGGTAAGCTTGGGGGAGTTGTTGACACTGGTTATCTATCAAAATTAAAGGATAAATAAATATGAAAAGGGCATGAATTCAATCACCAATAAAGGTTTAGGGTTTTAATTGACAATATTCCATGAGTTTTGGTGAATTGTGATTCTGCAGAGACTAAACAGGAAAACCAACACTAATTACTTCTCCTAGAAGGAAACCGACGGAAGATTACGGAACCGGCACGTCAGGAATACTCTAGAAGGACCTAGAGCACATCACGAGGCGGGACACCTCGAGAGGCTTCCAGGTGGGACCGACCGGTCCCACCCCATGACCGACCGGTGGGCCCAGGAAGCCGCCGGCCTCCTCCTTCTGGAACCTTCCTCTACTGCCTCCGAGGATCCATCTCAGCCCTACGTGAAGTCGGTTTGATCTAACGGCCGCGGTTGATCCCTCAGGTCTATATATACAGGCCCCTAGGCCCTAGGGTAGAACAAGTCTCTCTTTAGAAAAGTCTACGCCTCATTCAGAAACCCTAGAAGAAGACTTCAAGAACCAGCTTTAAAGTAGAAGACTAGTTACTCCTCTAGTTTAGGTTTAGAACCTAGTCTTATACTAGAACTAGAAGAGAGAGAGAGAGAGGAAGAGATCAAGAAGTAGCTCCGGCCTGTCGGATCAACTTCTTCATCTTGTACCTACGGATTCAAGTTCATCTTCAACTTGCTTCAGCGATTGTTTCGGTAATCAACATCTATATTTAAGTTTGAGCCGTTGTTCTTATTATTCTTAAGGTTTATGACTCTCTTTTGAGTACTTTAATTCTAGATGTGCTAGAGTTAGAGTAGTTGGATAGTGTAAGCGTGGTGCTTAGACTTGATAGCTCATAAATGTCTCCTATAACGCCGGTAGTAGTGGTTGTTCGCAAGGGTGACTCTTATAGCCTCGTTGATTCTTCTATAGCCCACTTACCCATGTGTAGGCTCGGTAGGATTATACATTTGCATAAAAGACTCATACTCTATTTGTGACCTTTTATGACAACTTCCCCACTAAGAATAATACAAACATATCACTCTTAAATTGGAATTAGGCAGCCTTAGTGATCCCCTCTATACTTCTAGATTCTCCGTCCTTGTTAGCTACTCAGGGGTTAGACTTTAAGACTTAACACTATCCGTTCCTTTGGGTTTGATATTAAAACTGGGTTACTCCGGTGAAGTGCTACGTCAGTAGATTTTATCTGTGCACTTGCGGATAAAGTAGAGTGTGCGTTAATTTATACCAATAGACAAGAAACGTGATATGATATTTGTATAGGACTTTTGCACTATGGCACTCAGAACATGGAATGGTGTTCCGAAGAATGTGGAACTTGGCTATGTTCTCAGACGCTAAGGTTTGGGACCTTGGATTTAAAAGGACAACCACACCAATGACAATTCAACTATATACATCTCGATTCGGTCCTCATCCGTGATGTAGCTTTGTTAATCTGTATCGAGATAATTGCACCAGGACAGAATGCTACTTCTTTTTTTTGCAAAAAGCAATTTTAGCTAATTTCTAAGACATGTTGCGAGAAATCTTGACCCTCATCACAACGTTTGAGCATTCACCTATCTTTTTATAGTCTTAGCATTATTATGATATTATTTTTATTTTTTTTTGACCCGTAGCAACGCACGGGCATCTGCTAGTTATTAATTATATCTGGAGCTTTAAGAAGTGTGTAGCACTTATGCTTTGATTATGTTACTAAGTCAACACTTTAGAGCTAGGGAGAGAAGTGTTAAACTCCTTAATCAAGATTATTTTTTTGAAAACACTTGTCCTTTCTTGTTTGGTATTTTGTTTAAGAGACACCATGAGCTATGAGGCTAATTCTACTGTTTAGCACGTGCCCTTTTTTAATAAAGTGAGGTTCCGGACACTTGTCCCTTTTTATTTCCTCGTGATCAATCTTTTTGAGGTTTCGGGCACTTGCCCCTTTTTATTTTCTCGTATATATATATTGCACAGCTCATGTCTCTTTCACAATAATACTTCTCAAGAGGGACTTAACCTTTTTAAATGATCTTGATTTTAAGAATATGATAAATCTCTCAACCAAAGCCATAAAAGTGAACTTAGCAACATTACAAAGGTAAGTAGCTAGAGTAACAAAATGATGTCGTGATTATTAAGGCTTTAGGAGGAAATATGTTTTTACCACTGAGGAGAAGAATTGCTATTTGATTTTAAGTATTTGAAATAATTTCTCCAAAGACAAGACTTGTAGAGTCAGGTATTATGATAAGCAATAAATTATTCCCAACAGTAACAAGAGATTCTAAGAATAGATCTTGTGAACTATCTCAAGTTAAATTTCATTCAGGACTCATAAATCTTGTTTCAAGTGGTTTTCAAATTTCAATTCGGAAATAGAGACCAATATGAAGATAGAGAGGGTGTGATACGTACTAGACCTATAGATGAACGAGAGTGATTCATCGTATGTGGTCTTGTTGAGGGATTCTTGGTTTCCTGTGATTTTTCGGTCGATCTTCCATTTATTGGTTAGGTCCTTCCCCCACACTTGTTCCTGTTATACCTTTATGCACAATATGTGGAGACAAGACACATATCCAAAGCAAAAGTAGAGAGAGAGTAGATAACTAAAACAAAACTTTATTGATAACTTATAAGGCACTTTAGTACACAAGCAAGCAAAATAACTAAACAATTGAAAAGCAAACTAGAGACTCTATAAAGAAACTCTAAGACTCTTAACTCTAACACTTGTGTCTTATCATAATACTATTAATAAACTCTCTCACTCTAATTGAGGTGATTAGCTATGGTTCGTGATAGGATGTTTACATGAGACTTTAAACTGTCTTGCTTAATCTCCTGTCTATCCATTCTATTGACCAGGTTGCAACAAATCTTATTCACAGAGGCTAGGTCTTGCTTAAGTTGAGTGTTGGCTTTGGCAAGGACATCCACCTGTTTACTAACTCTGATGTAGTCATCGATGAGGTCGTCCACCTGCTCCTCCAACTTCGTCATGGGTTCTCGCTTGCGTTTAGGCTTGGAAGAAGAGGCTTCGGATGGGGACTTCTCCTTGCGAAGCTCTACCGGGATCTGTCCGGGGTCAGCTCGGACTCCAGTAATGGCGTAGCGAGATGTGGATGTGTACTTCATACAAGTTACATCTCCAAACTTGTTCGTCTTCAACCTCGTGAGCTGTTCATTGGGTCTTAGGGGCAGAAGATTGACTTCCTTGGAGATACGAAACTTCTTGAGCTCTCCTTGACGAGATCCTCCCTCCACAGCTTGGGCGTAGAAGGATTGATGTTGAGGCTCCTTGCCGTTCGGCGACATCGTGGCTAGGGGTGTTGGCTCATCAACGGGCACGATCTCCTTCTCGGGCACAACGACGAGGTCTTTCTTAGGATTGACGACGAGGGCCATCGACTCGTCAGAAGGGAGAGGCTCGTTGAGGTTGATCCCGTGATTGCCGGCCATTGGAACAAGGAGAGCTTGAACTGTTGCTTGGGATGAGAATAGATTGGATGGCTCTAGGCTAGCAGGGGTCTGGTTTTATAGTCGTGGATCAACTAGAAGGAGGCTGATTCATGCTCCGAGGTTCTTGTAAGGAAACAGATCGGAAAGTTACAAAAAAGGAAAAGGGGAGGCTTTAGAAAGAAAAGGAAAGCGACGGGACCCAAACGGGCACCAGGCCAGGCCAGCCGGCCTAGGGGTGGGGCCAGCCGGCCCCCTTCTCTCCGGAAGGCGGCCCGCTTTTCCGTGGCTCTCTTTTGCACTTTCCTAAACCCTATTTACTACCTTTTCTGTTACGAAACCTTTCAGAGGCGGCGGAGGATCAAATTAATGGAAAATGAGGAACTGGATCACATCCAATTCCTCAGAACTTTTTTCAGGTTCTAGAAAAATCTTAAGGCGATGAATATTTACCTTAAATAACGTACCTTCATCGTTTTGAAGTGTCACTGCTCCATGGGACGAACTGCTAATCACCATGAATGGTCCTTCCCATTTGCTTCGTAGTTTTCCATGTCCGAATAGCTTAACCCTGGAATTAAAAAGTAATACCTTGTCTCCCGAAGTGAAGTTCTTCGTCTTGATCCTCTTGTCATGCCATATTTTGGTTCTCTCTTGTAGATCTTGGCGTTATGGTATGCCTTTTCACGCCATTCATCTAGTTTTGAGAGTTGCATCTTTCTCTTGATTTCTGCTGCTTCCAAGTCCATGTTCCATCTTTTTATCGCCCAGTGAGCTTTGAACTCTAGCTCAACAGGCAAGTGACAAGTCTTCCCGTAGACAAGTTGATATGGTGACATTCCCAACGGTGTCTTGTAGGCTGTACGGTAGGCCTACAATGCATCTGGTAGTCTGTCTCTCCACTTTGTTTCCTTCTCATTGACTGTCTTTTGCAGAATGTTCTTGATTTGCTTGTTTGATGTTTCTGCTTGGCCACTTGTCTGAGGGTGATAAGGGGTAGCGATGTTGTGACGGATCCCATGTTTTGACAGGTACGTGCGGAAGTGTTTGTCAATGAAATGAGAACCTCCATCACTAATCACCATTCATGGAACTATGAATCTTGGAAATATCACTTCCTCGAACATTCTCTTGGAGCTTCTGGCATCTGCAGCTTACATGGTAGGGCTCTTGACCCATTTGGAAACGTAGTCTACTGCCATTAAGATGTACTCACTGTTCTTGGATTTTGGAAATGGTCCCATGAAATCGATTCCCCAACAGTCAAAGAGGTCGATCTGGAGATTGTTAGTGAGTGGCATGGCATCTCTAGAATTGATATTGTCATGCCTTTGACATGCTCCACATCTCCGGATGCAATCCTTTGTGTCGTCATACATGGTTGGCCAAAAAATTCCACTTTGCCAGATCTTGGAATGCGTGCGGAATGCTCCAGAGTGTCCTCCATAGGGTGATGAGTGGCATCTTTCAATGATCTTGATTCCTTCTTCAGATGGTACACATTTTCGGAGTAATCCATCGGAGCACACTCTGAAGAGGTACGGATCATCCCATAGGTGAACACGACTCTCATAGACGAGCTTTCTCTTATCTTTGCCTGGTGGTACGTACCCTGAAACCATAAAATTAACAATATCTGCATACCACGGGTCAGACCTAGAGACTAGTGTGGGAATTTCTTAGTGCAACCACCGGAGGATGGGTTTGAGATCCATCCTCGGTGATCATGCCAGAAATACTTACTGACATCTCTTAGCATCATCACTAGGGTAGGCCTTCATCCCTAGGTATGGCCCCAGGAATGCCGGCTGACATCCCTTACGTCGTACACTGAGTATGGTGGTTCCTAGCGATGCTACCAAGGGGTATCAGTGTCAGCCTTAGCGGCAGTCACTTAACTACATATCCGGTATCGGCGCCGAAGTGCGATGGCACTTCATATACCAAGACATGTTGTTTTAGTGATGTCCTGAGAGGCTAGCCTGGTAAACTAATTCGTTTACAGACAGGGTCCGCAAGCGCACGGGGTTACCATTGTAGCATTTCACCGGGAGTATTCTAGGTATCGTTATTTATATTTTACCACTGGGAAGGCTAGGTGCGAAAGGATTCGAGATATAACCATGACAAGAACATAATAAATGCATAGTTGACTAATTAATCATAGCAGGAGGATAAATGGTAATTTGGATAGTGGGATCAACACACACACACATTGCCTAAGATACATAGAGCTTCTACGGGGATAGAAGAAAGAATAGAAGAATAAAGAATGTCCTACGGAGCATGGATCTTAACATAGTTATGTCAATGAATCAAGTATACATGTTATGATCAAGTTAACGTTAGTGCTAAGCTATACAACTCCCCGATATACCCGACTCCATATACCCGAGAACCACTCTCGCGCACATGAAGAACACTTACACCTCCCCAATAAAGATGTAAGCGCACCCGAAGGCACGACAAAACACCACCCAACACATATCACTAAGCTATCAGGATCTAAACATGTTGAATGAAGAAAAACGTTCATGTTCATGATGAACAAGGATCTAAAGCTATGAACTAGTTCTAGAACGATGAACAAGAACAAGGCTCTAATTCAAGAATATAACAATGTTGATCATAAGAGAATAAGAACAAGTATGAAAAGAGGAACTTAGTATTCATACCAAGTAGATCTTTACAACTCCTCTCCTCTTGCAAGTAGTACTTGCTCCAACTACTAGAGGATCTAAACTAATGTAGAGAGCTCCAAATACAAAGTGGACTGAAAGACAAATGTGTTGATGTGTGATTGATTATTGAAAATGGAGCTCTACCCCTACTTTTATACTACAACATGGTCGCTTTGGACGATGTAAACATGGAAACCTCCTAAACTGACATGAGCATGGCGGCATGCAACTGCCTGAGGAGAGTGGGCCCGGGAGGCCCCACCGGGGGTGCGCCCGCACCCTGGCCACCGCCCTTCGCGTGTGGGCTCTTGGTTAGGCCTGGATGTCTGCCATGTGGGTTTCCAGCCTATGTTTGGTCTTTAGGTGGGCTTCTCCCATATTTCTTGGTTTTATGCTTTGTCGGAAAGCGTATTCTTCTCACCTTTTCCACTGTTTTCATGTTTGATACCTGAAAAGCAATGATTCTCCAATACAAGTGGAAATAGGCAAGGTGATAACATATGTATGCAAGTATGCCTTGTTTCGTCCTTGGTTGGCTCATAAAAGTTATTGGTAAGCACCGCCAACAAAACCCCTCAAGCTTACCCCTTGCTCGTCACGAGCAAGTAGTACAACTTTAGGTTGTTGATCAGGAGTTGCTGCAATGCCGATCATCTTTCAAAGTTTGCTATGTTTATAACTTAGAATTCTTCCTTGATTTAAATAAATTAACATGCTACTCATCATGTTTACCTTGTTCCTTGTGGGGCGTTGTAGCAATCTCCGAGTCTCTTGGCGGTTGTGAGACCGACTGATTCCGTAGACCTTCTTGCCCTTCGTGCTTTGTTTTACTATCAATCTGGAGGTTTTAAAATATTTTGCAATTCAATAATATATTTCCTCAAATGATACACTCGATAACTCATTGTGTATTTGGTCCTTACCAAAGACTCTTCTGGAAGTTGCCTCACTTTTCCCTACCACTATGAAGGTTTATGTGGAGTTTTAGGTAGAGGATAAAGGTGGGCTACTTGTATTACATATTTTGCTATGTCAAAAACCGAACCACATGGAGATTCAAGTCATATACTTTGATCGAGATGTGCATGTGTGTGAAAATATTTTTTTTTTTTTGAGCTCCTTATTCAAATCTCTCTTTTTGAAATTTCAAGAGTACGGGCTATCTTTATTTCTTCTTTTCAGATGGGTATTGAATATACCCCTAATTCTACATCGGGCACTTGCCCATTTTTTCCAACATGCCTTTTGGCATGGATTATTTTATTCTCTTCTTTTTTAATACCCTGTAACTCTTCTTTTTGGACTTTTTGTTAGAGAGAGAAGTGACATGTGGATGGAGCTTTTTATTTGGTGGATGGATGGATGGCATGTTGTGCGTAACTCTTGGTGTAAGAGTTAGCGATGTCTTGTGGAGTGTACGTGAATCTCGGATCATGGGTGTATGACAAGAATCTCGACATAGGTCACAAACAATTTGAAAAAGCTCAATGTAATTACAAGTAGCATATGAGTGGAAGGTTTTCAAACGAATGACTCATATGGCTTTGGTAGGATATATGATCATTGAGGAACTTAGAATTTTTACCATTTTTAAAATGAAAAAACCCGGATGTCAGATATCACTTAGAAGAACGTTATAGCAGAATCTATTTCATCGAATCAAATCAAGCAATAACTTTTAAGACAAGGATCATGCTTATGCTACCCATAAGCTTCAAGTTTCATAGGGTGAGCAATTTTAGCCAATGAATTTAAATGTCGGGGAATTCAAAATTATAAACTAAGCAAGATTTTGAAACATGAAACAAAGCAACTATTCATCATTTCAACAAGGACTTAACAAAAGCATGCTTGACATGCAGATGTGAGTGGAATTATTTTTTTATTTTATTATTATTTTTATAAAATAGGAAATTGAAAATTAATATGCAATGCAAAGTTTAGAAAAGGAAATATGCAATGCAGATACAAGATACAAGATACCTGGGGGGCTCCTCCCCCTTGCAGCTACGGACCCCGGGGATAGTACCCCTGCGACGCCCAATACGCCAGCTGCTGCCCTTGTTGTTGTCGGAGCAGTGCATGAACTTGGCACATTTCTTCGAGTGATTTCGTCTGCCTGGCGTCAAATTGGTGGTGGTAGCCCCTCGGAATCTGATGATTCAGCCCATGTGCCTTGGGCCCAAGCTGCATGGCTTCCTTCAGGCCACTCCGTACCAGCTGGAGATTGCCGGGGTAGGTCATCCCAACCAGGCTGATATCCGGGTGTAAACCCAGGTACCTGCCTGGTGGGATACCATCCCTGCATGGTTGGTTGTGGAGTAGGTATGGATGGTGCCTGCGAGCTCGTTCCTGCTTCCTACCTGGTTCTGCTCCTGGTCACCCTGCGAGATGATACACTTTTTTGGGCTTCCTCTTGCGAAGGGTAAATTCCCAGCATTTATATAAAGCGAGTTCCGGGTTAGGTAACAGATACTCGTTACTAAATCCAGGGAAGAAATACACAATCGTTCCGTCTTCTTTTACTTTTAAGTTATGCCCTTGTATTAGGTATGCTTCATTGATGATGATGCGGGGGATGGAGATGTATGAGACATCGTGTCCGTCCAGCGCACCAACAGCCTCCTCAATAATACGGGTTACAAGGGACGTGCAAGATATGGAGGTGGAAACCCGAAACATCTCTAGCATGTGTAAGAATATTTCACGAGCAGGAGCAATTTTAATTTTGTGGACAATCGCAAAGAGTAGTCTTAATTCATCATTTCTAACAAAACGAATGTCCTGGCTAGGAAACAAAGTCATAGATATCCAACGATGTATAAGCCTCAAAGTGGGATGGTGAATTTGCATATTACGAGGCTAGAATTTGCCAACTACCGTCTGACCAGAATTTCGCCCTAAAACTTGTGGCGATTAAAACTTTTAAGCGCATGGTTAAGATCGATAGAGCATTTCTTACGAGATGCAAAATCCTTCTATGTTACTAAATATTCATTATTAAACATGCGGAAGGTAAAGCCATCTTCTACTTCTGCTGCGGTGCATAAAAATTGAATGGTCAGGAAACGGGGACCTTCCTCATAGAGGGGGGTCAACCTTTTCCCAACCAACTGCTTTGAAAATAGCGCGAAATTCAGAATCCATACCTATCTTCTTGAGGAGGTCGTCATGTCGGAGCAGATTGTGGTGTGTGACGAAGACGCGCGCCTAGAGGATCGCGTACGCCTGGAACTCCTGTTCTCCCTCGAGGAAGACGTTGGTGTCGTCCGCGCTTGCTGCACCGGCTTGGCTTGCGGTCGACGGAGATTCTCCTCGCACTGAGCTTTCTTCTTTATCGATGGAGTAGGGCACGCTTTGGCTTTCGCGGGCGTTCCTTCCCGTCGCTCTCTTCATCGCACCGGAGAGAGCTCTTCCAAAACCCTTCATGATTTTTGTGGAGTGGAGCTAGAGAGGGGTTTTGGGCAAGGCCTTGCTGCTAGTACCTTGCTCAAACTTTGTGGAATTGGTGTGGGAATGAAGTATGAAGCTAGGAGATGGTGTGTGAGTGAGGATTATGAAGAAGTGAGGGTGAGAAGAGCTGAACCAGCACCTATGGTATTTATAGAGGTGGTGACCAGCTGAAAGGGGGGGAGAGCAACGACTAGGGGCCGTTGGCCAAAATTGGGAGTCGTTGGGCTCCGGCCAGGTGCGGCAGCACCAGGGGTGCGGGCGCACCCCTGTGGGCCTCACCTTCAGCAGGCCACCTCCAACGGCTAGTTGGAGCAACTAGCCGTTGGTCACTCGCTCACAAATTTTGTCTTCTCCCAGATTTGAAAATTTCCATAAAATTTGATGCTTTTAGGATTTTATAAATAATTTAGAAAAATGAGAAAGTGTAATATAAAAAGTCTTTTATTAAGAAAATGACTTTTAAAACATTTTCCATGCATTAATTTTAATAGCAAATTTTTTTATATATTATTATTTTTATATGCATGGTCTAAATATTAAAGTGGAATATAAAAAATAGATAATTACCATTTAACCTCGGGCCACGGACATACCATTTATAGCCCGATAGCAAGGCTATATCTCCTTTATTTTCCCGAAGTAGAAGTTTCTGACCCAGGAGATTGGGGTGGTTGCTTCTTCTTCCGCCATACTGGCCTTGGCTTGCCGAGGGTGGTGGAGTAGACGTGATGTCCTTCGGGCTTTTCACTTTGTGTGGCTTCCGTGTAGGTTCACGGTGGAAGTATCCGTTGAACCGACATTGGATGGTTCTTTCAGGAAGCTGAAAGTGAATCCGTCCTCCGGAGACAAATATCATGACGTTAGCCGTGTTCAGGAATGGTCGTCTGAGGAGGAACGGGACATCGTCATCTTTTCCTGTGTCTAGGATGACGAGGTCGACAGGGATGTAGTTGTCTTTGATGCGGATCAGGATATCCTTAGCTACTCCCTCTGGCATGCATATCGTGTTGTTGGCCATTTGGAGTGTAATATTGGTGGCCGACAATGGACCACCAAGGATCTCCTCATATACTGCCTTGGAGACGCTTGCTCCAAGGTCGCAATATGCATTGCGAAACTTGTGTGCCCGTATGGCACACTCGATGGTGGGTCGGCCCGGATCTTCTTTCTTTGCCATGAAGGGAGGATCAAGACAATAATGGTAGACGGGCCAACTCGGGGGCTTGTTATACCTGGTAGTGATGAGCTTGACGGACTCGAGGGGGGTTTTAGGTTGCCCTGGGATCTTCCCCGAGTCGTTGACTGGGATTGCTGCCGCAATCTGAGCTAGTTGGGTCTCGATCATTTTGTTCAAGCTCAGTTGATTCTTCACTGCCGAGGCTAGGCCCTCGATCTTGGAGTTCATGCCTTCAAGGGTCTTGTGGTTGTGGGCAAGCCTCTTGGAGATGCTTTCGTTGATTTTTGCTTGTCCCAACACAAGGTCCTTGAAGGTAGGTGTGTTGGAGTTGTTGGAGTTGTAGCACTGGTTACCTCCCTGATATGGAGGCCGATGCTGATTGTTCCACGAGTTTCCGCCAAGCGAGCGAAACCCGTTGTTGATGTACGCAGCATCTTCGTGGATCTCGAGACAATCATTCCCCGAGTGCCCGGTTTCTCCACACACTTTGCACGTCATGTGCGTATTCATGGTTTGGACGATACTTCTTTCTTCTCTAGTTCTCGTCTTCTTGTCGAGCCGCTTGAGCAGAAGATCTATTTTTGCGGCAAGCATATCCGCCTCCTTTACGGTATGCATGCCTTTCTGTGATTTAGCTTGGGGTCTTCCATCCCCCCAAGCTTCATTCACGACCACCTTGTCAATCAGGGTCTTTGCCCCGTTGATAGTCAGGGACATGAATGCCCCTCCAGCTGCAGCGTCCAGGTGCCCCCTTAACATGGGCGTGAGCCCCTCGTAGAAGGTTTGGAGCACCAACCATTCTTCCACCCCGTGATGGGGATAGGCTGCAATGTATTCTTGCAGCCGTTCCCATGCCTCGGGCATGGACTCTGTTGAGTTCTGCTGGAAGCTGGTGATTCGTCCCCTCAGGGCAGTTGTTTTGCCCAAGGGGAAGAACTTTGCACGGAACGCCGCTGAACACTTGTCCCATGTGGTGACATCTGTCGGGTTCTTGTAGAACCACTGCTTCGCCTTCCCCACGAGGGAGAAGGGAAACAGTCGGAGCCTGATGACATCTAGAGTGATGTCCTTGATGACGATGGTGTCATAGAGCTCCAAGAAGTTCTAAAGATGACCGTTCGCGTCCTCGCTTGGCAAACCACAAAATGGATTTGCTTGCACCATGGTGATGAGGCCAGTCCTCAGCTCAAAAGCTTTGTCGCCGGTGTTGACAGCGGGCCTAGTGGGCATGTTGGCAACAGCGGTGACGGAAAAGTCACGCAGGGTCTTGGCCATGGCGAGAGTTGAGCTTGGTGCAGAAACTGGTGGTTCTTCTGTCGGTGGAGCTGCGGAGGAGGAAGAAGATTTCTTCTCTCTTCTGTTCTCCTGTAGAGCGAATCCACACATACACTATCATGTTTTCATCCACAACAGAAGAAAACAGTAAAAGGTTATCATGCATGATCAATTAGCAATTATACAGATATTAGTTCAAGATCATGTTCTATCTAAATCTTTCGTATCTATGCCTTCCCCGGCAACGGCGCCAGAAAGGCTTGTTGGCATTTCTTAGCGCAACCACAGGAGGATGGGTTTGAGATCCATCCTCGGCGATCACGCCAGGAATACTTACTGACATCTCTTAGCATCATCACTAGGGTAGGCCATCATCCCCAGGTACGTGTGACAGAACCGACCAATTTATACCAGATTAAGCACCGAAACCTCTGCTTTCACAAAGATTAACATGTACTTAAGCTCGTACAAACCCGGTAGTCCGGAAATCTCGAGGGATTTCAAATCATTTCAACAACAGCCAAGACCGTACTAGTTCAGCGAACATGTCCACAAGTTACATCATAGTTTGCACATAATTCAAATACATTGGAGTACAAAACAATATTACAAACTATAGTTTGGAAGTAGTAGCGGAAGCAACATAGTTTTAAAACATAAGTTCACTGGTTCACAATACGGTGCCATATGCCTGATCAGTCCAACAAAAGCATCAGGTGAGGATAAGAGGTGACCGTGCCCATGGTCTAATCATCTCCCGTAACAGGGTATAGGCAGTTCTCACAGTAGCCATAGAAGCACTGGCCATCTGCAACAACAAGGGAATAAAACCCTGAGTACAAGAAGGTACTCAGCTAGACTTACCCGTCATAAACTAGAAATAATGAGACTCCAAGGATTCATGAAGGCTATATCTGGGGTTGGCTAAACATACCAATTTGCCTGAAAGCTTTCTTATAAAGAAACCCAAGTTTGAGTGTCGGCAATCACTTCTATAGTTAACCCTAATTAACTAGATTTGCACCTGATTCTAGAACAATCACTTGGCTAATTAATCAAGCAAGAGTAACTATTTCATCAATAGCCTTTCAGATTCCACGTCATAACCATCTTTAGTTCCATAAGTTCTACGAGTAGCGGACGACAGTCAAGTTACTCACTGTCCAGGAGCGATGGCGATTATAATCGATTCCTACCCAGCTAGGGATAAAATGTCGCACACTCGCCTGATCACACCTTGCCAGGTAGCCGTTGGCTGCCACTCAGGAGATTCGAGAACACGATTCGCGGGACGGCAATGGGCCCTTCTACACCGGGGGTTATCTCAATGCCAGGTCGCTCAAGCTATAGCTGCCCACAGTCATGCCAGGTCGATCAGGCCCTGCCTGCCCTGGGACCATGCCAGGTTGTTCAGAATAGTTGCCCACGGTACAACCGAGGCCCTAGGTGTTAGGCGTCAACATCTCCATCACCGGCTCGAATAACCTTACTCGGCTTCGCGGGAGGTACTCGGACCTACTCCGCTAAGTGATTGACGCGTTCAAATTGACTGTGGGGCGCTTCCTGAAATGGGTCCTATGTGACACAGACGGGAGACTACTAGCACACAAAACCCATGTCCTGCTGCTCTTACATCCCGCCTGGTCTCAGATTAATTATTACATGGTTATCTCCATGATAGCACCAGGCTAGTCATGATCAGTATCCACCTATATGCGGGAGACAGGAAATCACCCGACTTTTACTGGTCTAAGCAGGCTAAGCATATTCGCACCTAGACTTAAATAGGGATATCAAGATATTCATTGAGGTGGACAAGGATAGTAAGCAATGCAACAATGGTAGCATTCAACTCCTATAAACTTAATGCAACACATATCAGGTTCATTTGAAATAACTTTGCAAACCGTAAAGAGTTAGATGCTCTGGGGCTTGCCTCTCTTGAAGTCGGCAGGTCGATGATCTTGGCACTCAGGCAAGTCCTTGACGTCTGCTTCCTCGGTCCTCTCGATCAGGGTCTCCTCCAGACTTGATTCCTCCTGCGACTGCGGGTTCGGGGTCCCCTCTACTGAGCCTGTATGATGCATAAACATGTATGAATAAAATGAATGCACATGGAATGCATTTGTGATGCAACATGGAATGAGATAGCTCAGGAGATAAGTACATGTCGTCTACTTTATTTTCTTCAACAAGGTAGTCAACATCAACCTATTAACCACTAATTACTTTTGCTACTATTTTGACCATTTAACCAAGCCTATACCAGCAACCCTCAGATAACAACTTCAGAAAAATCTACAAAAATTGATGTAAACTAACAACATGCAATTTAGTCCACTGTCCAAATTTCAAGCCATTTGGACTTAAACCCTATCCCCTATGAAAAAGACAAACATCACGAGGAAAAGGTGCTTTGAACTACACATCCTAGCAAAAAGTGTCAAACAACACATTTCATATTTTTCTACTGAACTTCTTAGCAGAAGAGCAGTCCCTCAAAATTTCCAAGCTCAAATCCTTTATATTCTATTTACTAAAAATCCTACAAGAAACAACATTTAATCATTTTAATTCCCACTGCCCTTATTTCTCACATAACATACCCATCTTATATTTTTCTCAGATACTAATCATCAATACAAACTCAACAAGACAAGAATCACATTTTTCTGAGCAATACACAGTTTATTATGCATTTAACAAGATTTCAGCCTAAACATAAATTAAATGTACTGCATATAAAATTTATCACAAACTGGACATATCATATTTTTCCTAAACAGATCTCATCAAGACAAACCTAATAAAATTTATTTGACCATATTTGGACAAATACAACTCCAGATATGAATTAAACAAGCATTAGCACATTTTCTGAAAAACATTAACCCAAAAGCACCTAAACCTAACTGCTAGCTGCACCCGGCCAAACTACACACAGAGACTGACCAGTGGGCCCCCGAGTCAATCCGGCCCCACCTGCCATACACACAGAGCAGGGGAGGTCGTTGACCTCGTCGGAGCTCGCCGACGGCGTCCTCTCCGGCGAAACCATCACCACCCTCGGACTCCTCTCACCTCCCCGCATCGATTGATGCTACACACCGGCCCGACATTGCGATGGACGAAGCTCGCCGTCGAAAATGGCGGACACGGCGGTGTGGCTTCACTACGCCGGCCGACTCCGGCCACTCTGAGGCAAACCAACCCTTGATTACTACTCTGACGACTTCTACAAGCCTAACCCCAGGCTCAGAAGCTAGGGTTCCTACTCCGAACACCCGAGACCACGACCCTGCCATCCCCAGCGACCATGGCGAGCGGCGAACGACGGCGTACCACGGTCACCAAACCCTAATCGGCTAAACTAACTCCCCCTACTCCTTCCACGGACCTCACTGACCCTCGAACACGAGCTAGGACAACACGAAACCCACGGGAAGAAGGTCGGCCACGGCGAACCGAGCTCGGCAGTGATGGCGGCCATGGCGGGAGCTCGTCCCGGGGCTCACCTAGGGCTTTCGACGGGGCGCTAAAGGTGGCAAAAGGTGCGGAGGCTCATGGCGAAGCTGTCTGGGTGGTCGGGCTACCGATGAGGCGGCGGGACGGCGGCAAACGCCGGCGAGCGCTCGGTCTTTCTCCCCTTTCCGCCCGAGCACCGGTGAGAGCGAAGAGGAGGCAGGCAAAAGGGAGTGGTGCGGCTCTGGCTTGCGCGAGTGCAGGCGGGCGGGCCTTGTGCTCGCCACGCTGCGCGTGGACGCTGCACGGCCGGCCAGCGCGAGCCATGCGGCGGGAGATGCCCGACACGGTCGGCCACCCACGCCCGCGTTTGAACTGAATCGGCCGATTCAGTGGCCATTAGGCCGACTGACAGCCGCTTTTTGAGCGCTGTTATCTCCTAATCGGTTCGGTGAAAAGCTAAACCACTTGCTCCATTGAGTAGAGCTATATGCCAACTACAACTTTGCTTATAGGATCGTGCACTGGTTCGGCCTAGGTTTTGCTCAAGAAAGCTCCAAACATCCCTAGACGAAACTGTTTCGACAGTTATAGGACTTAGGAAAATTTTCCAAGTCTAACTCCTCCAATTCTGCCTTGTGGGCCTCACAACACCATGTTAACCTCATTTTCATGAGTTGACCCAAAAACAACTTTTGTTCTACTCTAAAATCGACACACTTTTGTTTAGGGCACTCATCCATGCAAAGCTTCTATCATGGAGGTCTTTGTTAATCAAACAAAATGACTCCTAGGGCTCTATTAGGGCAACTAGGGTTAGAGACTTGATTAGCCAAAATGACCAACATAAACTTGGCTTCATTTTGACACCTCAGCAAGGTTAGACTACTTAGGAAGTCCACTACTCCAAAAACAAGCCAAACAAGCATCACACCATGCATGATCACAAACAACTTAGCACATGAAATGACACTTTACAAAGAAGAAATAGACATATGAGAATGCTTTATGCTCATGAGATGTCAAGTTATGCATTTAGAGTTGCTTAACACCAGAGGTGTTACAGTACAACGCGAGGAATGTCGGCTGACATCCCTTACGTCATACACTGAGTATGGTGGTTCCTAGTGATGCTACCAAGGGGTATCAGTGTCAGCCTCAGACGCAGTCACTTAACTACATATCCGGTATCGGCGCCGAAGTGCGATGACACTTCATATACCAAGACATGTGGTTTTAGTGATGGCCTAAGAGGCTGGCCTGGTAAACCAATTCGTTTACAGATAGGGTACGCAAGCGCACGGGGTTACCGTTGTAGCATTTCACCGGGAGTATTCCAGGTATCGTTATTTATATTTTACCACTGGGAAGGCTAGGTGCGAAAGGATTCGAGATATAACCATGACAAGAACATAATAAATGCATAGTTGACTAATTAATCATAGCAGGAGGATAAACGGTAATTTGGATAGTGGGATCAACACACACACATTGCCTAAGATACATAGAGCTTCTATGGGGATAGAAGAAAGAATAAAAGAAGAAAGAATGTCCTACGGAACATGGATCTTAACATAGTTATGTCAATGAATCAAGTATACATGTTATGATCAAGTTAACATTAGTGCTAAGTACTGGATGGATTAGGAGACCCGGGAACACTGGTCTGCCAGCAGGATACACCGGACAATTTAGACTCCTACCTCAAAGCCGAACGTGGGGGATTACAAGGGACGGACAGGGCTGTCACCACCTGCCGCATACCCCTCAACCGTGGACTAAGCCAGGCATTCACCCAACTCCATATACCCGAGAACCACTCTCGCGCACATGAAGAACACTTACACCTCCCCGATAAAGATGTAAGCGCACCCAAAGGCACGACAAAATACCACCCAACACATATCACTAAGCTATCAGGATCTAAACATGTTGAATGAAGAACAACGTTCATGTTCATGATGAACAAGGATCTAAAGCTATGAACTAGTTCTAGAACGATGAACAATGAACAAGAACAAGGCTCTAATTCAAGAACATAACAATGTTGATCATAAGAGAATAAGAACAAGTATGAAAAGAGGAACTTAGTATTCATACCAAGTAGATCTTTACAACTCCTCCTCTCCTCTTGCAAGTAGTACTTGCTCCAACTACTAGAGGATCTAAACTAATGTAGAGGGCTCCAAATACAAAGTGGAATGAAAGACAAATGTGTTGATGTGTGATTGATTATTGAAAATAGAGCTCTACCCCTACTTTTATACTACAACATGGTCGGTTTGGGCGATGTAAACATGGAAACATCCTAAACCGACATGAGCATGGCGGCATGCAACTGCCTGAGGAGAGTGGGCCCGGGAGGCCCCACCGGGGGTGCGCCCGCACCCCTGCCACCGCCCTTCGCGTGTGGGCTCTTGGTTGGGCCTGGATGTCTGTCATGTGGGTTTCCAGCCCAGGTTTGGTCTTTAGGTGGGCTTGTCCCATATTTCTTGGTTTTACGCTTTGTCGGAAAGCGTATTCTTCTCGCCTTTTCCACTGTTTTCATGTTTGATACCTGAAAAGCAATGATTCTCCAATACAAGTGGAAATAGGTCAAGGTGATAACATATGTATGCAAGTATGCCTTGTTTCGTCCTTGGTTGGTTCATAAAAGTTGTCGGTAAGCACCGCCAACAACTAGATAGAGTGTATCGTCCCTGAGTGAATCATTGATAGGGTTCCTGTGGATTCTTAAATTGCATTCTTGACAAGTGATCAGCAACAGAATTCTCTACTCCTTTTTATCTTTTATTTCTAAATCAAATTCTTGGAGTAACAGAATCCATCTTATCAAGCGAGGTTTAGCATCTTTCTTAGTGAGCAAGTATTTAAGAGTAGCATGATCAGTGTAAACAATTACTTTAGCTCCAACTAAGTAAGATCTAAATTATCAATGGCCAAAACAACAGCTAGCAGTTCTTTTACAGTTGTTGTATAATTAAGTTGTGGTCCAGTCAAAGTTTTACTAGCATATGCAATTGCGTGATGCTTCTTATCTTTACATTGTCCTAGCACAACACCTACTGCATAATCGCTTGCATCACACATGATCTCAAAAGGTAAAGACCAATCAAGTGTTGAATGATCGGTGCAGAAGTAAGTGCTTTCTTTAGGTTTTCAAAAGCTTTTAAGCATGCAACATCAAATTCAAAGGGTACATCCTTTAGCCAAAAATTAGTAAGTGGTCTAGCAATGTGTGAAATATCTTTTATAAACCGACGATAAAAACCAGCATGGCCAAGAAAACTTCATATCCCTTTAATATTAATAGGAGGAGGTAGTTGTTTTAATTACTTCAATTTTAACTTTATCTACCTCAATTCCACGTTCAGAAATTAAATGACCAAGTACTATGCTTCTCTAACCATGAAATGACATTTTCCCAATTAAGGACTAAGTGCTTTTCCTCACATCTTTGCAAAACATTGTCTAAATTTTCTAAAACAGTGATCAAAAGTTTTTCCATAAACAGAAAAATCATCCATGAAACTTCCATGCTTTCTTCAAATCATATCAGAAATATAGACATCATGCATCTTTCAAAAAGCAGGGGCATTACATAATCCAAAAGACATTCTACGATAAGCATAAGTTCCATATGGACATGTAAAAGTGGTTTGTTTTGATCATTAGGATGGATTGGAATCTGATGATATCCAGAGTATCCATCAAGAACAAAAGGAGTGATTAGCCAACCGCTCTAATATCTCATCAATGAAGGGCAGTGGAAAGTGAAGGACCGAGAAAGCACTAGCAAGGCGACCAGAGGGGGGGTGAATGGGAGCTCAAAAATTTCTCTCGAAACTTTGGCCAAATGTCCCAAAATCAACCCCCGAAAGCTACGACCGAAACCGTGATGCCTACGACCCTTCGAAGAGGGTGGATGATCCCTAGGATCACAGCGAGGCACACAAAGCGATAGCAAACCAACACACAAGCTTCGGCATAAGTTCAACCCTCAAAAACCAAGTCTCGAACGTAGATAGACGGCTACGTCGAGAAATCCCCAAATACCGATGCTAACAAGTAGCAAAGATACCTAGAAAGATTCCTTGGTCAACTACAAGGCCAAACAGAAGTCCGGAAACCAAGCGAGGAAGCCGGGAGAGCAAACGCACAAAACCGGAGGCTTCAGCCAATCCGCGGACTGTCCGGCCCTGGGGTCCTGACTGTCCGCCCTACTGCGGACTGTCCGCGAGGGGATGGCGGACTGTCCGCCGGTGGAAAACGAGAAACAACAACTCTGCTGGAACCTCCCTGGACGTTCCCGGACTGTCCGCCAAACACAACGGCAGACTGTACGCGGTTCAAAAATCACTTGCTCCTCAACGCGGAGTTTGGCCACTGGTCCGGCCAAACCCGACGCGCGGACTGTCCGCCGGTCAAAACCGCGGACTGTCCGCCAATGAGCAGAGAGGGCGATTTCAGTCGCCTCCTCTCCAAATCTCTCCAAATTCGATCCAAATCAAAATCCCACATTCCCAAACTTGGAGAAGATGATCACGGGGTAGTTAGGAGACTATCCCCAAGAAATCATCAGCTCAAATCGATTCAATCACCGGGAAATCGAAAGGGGAAGATCAAGAACGAAAAAGCACCATGAAAACGAAATCAACCCGATCTACTTGTTCGTGAGGAGTTAGATGAATTCCTTTGGTCGAAATGACCTCCTCTCAAAAACGAACAAGATGATTCAAACGGATTTCGCAAAGACGCAGTATGGAGAGAGATCGAGCGATGGGAAAAACGCAGAGAAAATAGGAACGCGAAGAACACGAACCAAAACGCGAATCAAGTCATCGATCTGCAACCGTGTGGCTACCACACGCTACAACAGTGAGGTTACGGCCTCACTTCCTGAAAATCTCCAGTACACAGAGGTATGGTTCTCTGTGGATCTCAGCTAGCTACAACAGGGGATTGGGAGAGCAGGAAACCCTAGAAGCAAAGAGCAAATGAACTAAGATAGATGGGGAGGTGGGTGTCTCCCCCTACTTATCCTAATTCTAACTATTCCTAATTCCCACTCTACCCCTAACTACTTACAGAGCGAACCAGCTAAACCCTAAGGTTATTCTGGACCAACTCGATGGTAGGTGGATCCGACGGCCACGCCCGCACAACTCGTAGCGTTGCCTCGACGCAACATCCCGATTGCCGCCATGTGCCGCCCTCGCTCTGCACCCCCGGTTTTGTGGCCCAAACCGGGAAACCAGCCTTTCCAGCCAACCCCCGATTTTGAGGCCCAAACCGGGAAACCAGCCCACCAACGCCTGAGTTTTGTGGCCCAAACTCAGGAAACCCGTAGCGCCCAGGTTTTGAGGCCCAAACCTGGAAACCGTCCTCAGCCTGAGTTTTGTGGCCAAACTCGGAAACCATCCGCGTCCAGGTTTTGAGGTCCAAACCTGGAAACCGTCCACCCGATGGTTTTTCCCTGGCTCTACCACCAAACCGAAGCTGTAGAGGGGATGCACCTCCCGTGCACCCCGTCCACCGACACGTGTCCCCAAGTCCACGACTCAGGCAACACATGACCGCAAGTCTTCGCTCGTCGCTGTCCCAGGCTGTCAGCCACCACAGCTGATCCTCGGGCCACCGGTCCCTCAGTCCAAGCCTCACGTCCGCCCTTCGCCACTCTCGGTCCATCGGCACGGCACGTCTCTACTTGACCTTCACCTCGCCTCTGATCACTGTATCCGTGCTCGACACCTGCACAACACAAGCCAAAGAACATGCGCATCATCCCAGTTGACAATCACTCATCACTCAGAGACTCGGCATACACCCATGTATCCGCAATCTCCCCCTTGATGAGTGCATTGTCAACTACCAACACAAATCATAATAGAAATAGAAGGAGGAAGAAGGAGAAGAGAGAACTCAACCAAATGACCCAAAAGCATAGTGAAGCCGAAGAAGGTCATGTGGAAAGAGCAAAACAACTTGGTTCCCAAAGACATGGGCAACGGCTCGACGCAACCAAGCAAAGCAAAGCTAGCCCTCAAGAAGAGGTAGAACAGGATCAACACCGCTAGCAGATACCAGTTGAAAAATCAAGGCAAAATGCTAGTCCCTCAAGACAGAGGCACAGAGGCTCAACACGACTAGCAAAAAGTTCGACATCAACTGAAAAGCTCGATACCAATTGAACCCAACTGAAGCAAAGATGCGACTGCTAGTCCCTCAAGAAAGAGGCAAAGGCTCAAACACAACTAGCAAAATGCTCCGAACCAATTGGAAATTCAAAAATTCAGGACGAGCAAACCTCCCCTTGCATGGTGCACAAAACCGATTCTCTCTCCCTTTAGAACATGGGAGGCATGATTTGGCCAAATTCTCCCCCTTAGTTGAAAATGCACCATCAAGAAAAAAGGAATCGAAAGCAATTTTCTCCCCCTCAGAAAATGCATCATCAAAAGTGCCAACCAGAAGGTTCTCCCCTTCGAACATGCATATGAGTCAAAATGCAAGTTAGCAGCTTCAGAAATATAGTCAATACAATGTAAAGATGCTCTGCACAGTATGACTTCAATGACTCAACATCATCCACAAAATGCTAGCAAAGGCTCAGACTGATCACCATATACGAAGTATGAACATGAAAGCATAGTGAGCAGTTTTTAGCCAGAAAGATAGTCACCATCAAAATAGCACTACACGTGTATAGACAGGAGTCCGAAACAAGTGCTAAGCATGTATACTAGGTGAACTACCCCTAGCAAAGTTCAAACATCATGCTATAGAATGAAGCATACACTTGTGATTTCAGTTTAAATCGGAGTTGCAGCGGTGAAATAACACAAGTTCAGAAATTTAGCAGATGTTTGCGAGAGGTTGAAAGCTTGTCATTGCCTAACTTTCAACTGTGCGAAGCCTATGCAGAAGCAATCAGAAGCTTAAAGCAACAGTTTCGGTCATACACTACACAACTCAAGTTTAACTCAAAGTGCAATGAGAAACAGTCTCAAACTGTGATGTGTTGACAAGCAATCCCATCTCGATCTTTTCATATCACTTAAAGCTTGGGTCAAATTTAAATAGAATATGAACATACCAAGCAAGTGAATGACTCAAAACTAGAGACATAGCAACCTAGCATATATGAAAAGCACGAGTGAACTCAACACATCCTACACATGCTAGTTGCACATCTCAATGGTGAACATTTTCAGTTTTATGTATGTTAAGGGTTCACCATTCAAAAATAGCTCAGCTCACAACATGTATCAGTGATCAGAAAGAGCATAAGCTACAACATCATCATAAAGCATCGGAGTATACTACATAGAGCATAATCACATTCTAAAGATTATACAAATGAAGCTAGAATGTAATAACGTATGCTGAAATGCAAAGAAAACAAAGACAAAAGAGTCAGTCTGTGATACAAAAACCAAAATGTTTCCCCCATCTAAAAGGGGAAACACACACCAAGCTCACCCCTCAACCGATTAAAGGTTGATTCATCCAAAGGCTTGGTGAAAATATCAGCCAACTGATGATGAGTATCGACATGGCGAAGGTCGATATCACCCTTCTCATAGTGGTCTCGCAAAAAGTGAAAGCGCACATCAATGTGTTTGGTCTTCGAGTGAAGCACGGGGTTCTTAGCAACGCTAATCGCACTCGTGCTGTCACAAAGCAAGGAACACGAGAAAAGCTCAGACCAAAATCACGCAAAGTGGCCATCCAAAGCAAACTGGGAACAGCAGCTAGCCGCAGCAACATATTCAGCCTCTGTGGTAGACTGAGCGACACTAGACTGCTTGCGAGAAGACCACGATACAAGAGAACCCAATAAATTGGCAAGTCCCAGAAGTGGACTTGCGCTCAATGCGACAACCAGCAAAAATCGGCATCGGAATAACCGCAAAGGGAGAGGGTGGAGGAAGCTGAATACCAAATCCTGAACTCAGGTGTGAAGCGAAGGTACCTGAAAAATGCGCTTCACCGCCTGACGGTGAGAAGTGCACGGCGACGCTGAAAGCGCGCGCACAGACACACCGCGAACTGGATGTCCGGGCGTGTCACCGTCAGGTAGAGCAGCGACCCGATCATGCTTCGGTACTCCTTCTGGTCCACAGCTTCTCCATCCTTGTCCGCATCCAGGGCCGTCGTGGTCGACATGGGTGTTGGAAGAGGCTTGGCCTCACCCATATCGAACCTCTTCAGCAAGTCCTTGGTATACTTGCCCTGGTGCACAAACGTCCCTTCTCGGGATTGTTTAATTTGCAATCCGAGAAAGAAAGTCAGCTCGCCCATCATGCTCATCTCGAACTCCCTGCTCATAGTATCTGCAAACTTGGCAACCAAAGCGTGAGAAGAACCACCGAAAATGATATCATCCACGTAAATCTAGACCAAGAGTGTATCAGTGCCTTGCTTGAGGAGAAAGAGCGTTTTATCTACACATCCCATTTTAAAACCCTTAGCAAGCAAAAAGGTTTTCAACCTATCATACCAGGCTCTAGGGGCTTGTTTCAAACCATACAAAGCTTTGTGAAGTTAAAAACATGGTTTGGAAACTTGGGATTTTCAAAACCGGGGGGTTGTCTAACATACACCTCCTCTTCTATGTAGCCGTTTAAGAAGGCACTCTTGACATCCATTTGAAAAAGTTTGAAACCTTTGGATGCAGCAAAAGCCAAGAGTATTCTAATCGCCTCCAAACGTGCTACAGGAGCAAAAGTCTCCTCATAGTCTATCCCCTCCTTCTGACTATATCCCTGGGCTACGAGTCTGGCCTTGTTTCTCACAACATGGCCATCTTCTCCCTGTTTGTTTTTGAAAACCCATTTTGTCCCAATAGGATGACACTCAGAGGGTGGAGACACTAGAACCAAACCCGATTTCTCTCAAAGTTCTCAAGCTCCTCATGCATGGCATTGACCCAATCCGGATCCATCAAAGCGTGTCCAACATCTCAGGGTTCAAAATCAGCAACGAATGCAGAATGAGCAAAGTGAGAGATTTGCCTTGACCGGGTGACGCGTTCGTCGATGCTTGCCGATCATCTGTTGAGGCGGGTGCTGGCGCTGAATGTGTCGTGGCGCCTCCCTTGTCGAAGTGGCCTCTCCCTCAACAGCAGCTGGTGGCCTCCCCGGTACAAAAGGTACCGCTCGGGGTGGCGGATCCCACGGCCCCCAGGAAGAAGAAGTGTCGGGGCCGTGAGTCGTAGTAGAAGCCGCTCCTTGCGGCAAAGCAGGTGGAGGGGGTGCTGGATCATCCATACCTTCAGCACCCTCATCCTCGTCATCAAAAAGAGGCTCACCAACCTCATGATCACCTGCACGCTCAAAAAAGAAGAAGGACAAACCATGGTCTCGTCGAAGGTGACATCGGATGTCTCCATGACTCGGTTAGTGTCAAGGTTAAGTACACGATAAGCTCGAGTGTGAGTGCCATAACCCAAAAACACACCGTCAGAAGAACGAGACTCAAATTTGTCCAGGTTGCCCTTTTTGAGTATAAAACAATGGCAACCAAAACTCTAAAATAACTCACCTTGGGGAGTTTTCCAAAACGCAACTCATAAGAGGTCTTTTTCAAGAAAGCTCGATGAAAAATGCGATTGGAAATATAGCATGCAGTGCTCATAGCTTCGGCCCAATATCGCCTAGGAGTCCTATGCTCATCGAGCATCGTCCTGGCCATCTCTACAAGGGTCCGATTCTTCCTCTCTACAACACCATTCTGTGGCGGTGTGTAGGGGGAAGAAAACTGATGCTCAAACCCAAAGAGTTACAAAACTTCTCAAAATCCGAATTCTTGAATTCGGAACCATTATCACTCCTAATAGCTCGCATCGAGTTCAAAGGGAACTCGTTCTGAAGACGCAAAATCAGATTGCGAGCAAGGAGAAAGTCTCGGTCTTCTCAGCTAAAAAGAAGACCCACGAATATCTCGAAAAGTCATCAACAACAACAAGCACATACCACTTCCCCCCAACCGAGCTCACCCGAGCCGGACCAACAAGGTCCATGTGCAAAAGCTCTCCAGGGCGCTTGGTCATGACCTGAGTCACTGGATGGTGGGGAGCGGCAACCATCTTCCCATGTCTACAAGAATGGCAAACAAGATCCTTCTCCATGGATAACTGGGCAATCCTCGGATTAGGCCAAGTGAACTAAGTCTTGCAAGCAAGTCGAAGCTCAAATGTCCTAGTCTCCTATGCCACTTCCAAAGATCAGAAGAGGAAGGTCCAGCCACAAGACAACGAGAAATGCCAAAAGACTCCGAGAAACCGCACGAAAGACTTTCCCAAAGGGCGAAATCACACAAACAAGATTGCCCTGAGGGTCCAAAATACGACTGAGATTCGGTTTAAAACGAATCTCATAGTCATCATCGAAAAGTTGCGAAACAGAAAGAAGGTTAAAATGCAAGTTAGAAACAAGAGCAACATCGCGCAACACAAAGTGCTCATTAACTCGCACCGACCCACGAGACAAAACCTTACCTTTGCTATTGTCGCCGAAGGTGATAAACTCCTTTCCGGCGACCGGACTAAGACTGGAGAACCACTTGGCGTTTCCGGTCATGTGCCTCGAACACCCGGAATCCACCAACCAAACGTTCTCCAATCGTTTACCTACATCAATAAAAAGACATAGGGTGAGCATACGGTCCAACACTGGGGTTAGTGAAGTAAGGGGAATACCAGTGTTGGGCCGGCTGCTCAAAAGAACGGTTAGCAGAAAAAACCATTCCTAGCACGTCCTACGGGGGAAGCGATCACCACGCTGAGGAAGACGTGGTCCGCTGGGAAGGAGCGCTCACCGCGATACTCAAAACGCGGTGGTGGAAAGCTCAACTACAAAGCCACCGCCACGGGGTCCATAGCCTACAACAGCAGGCTCCCATCGGGCACGCTCTCTACGAGGCCTAGGCCTAGGAACTTGAGGCACTGCACCTCTAGGCCTAGCCTCTCCTCGGAGCTCTCCTCTGAACATTCGGCACAGTGACATCATGGAAAGGATGGTACATGTCCGGTTGTTCATCTCCCTAGCACGCGCGCCTCTCTCTCTTGCGCCGAAAGCAGAACTCGCTCAAGTGTCCACTCTCTCCCACAATGCTCACAATGGTACCTCACCAACTCGCTCTCAAAGGGGGTTGTTGGTACACACGGTGTGTGTGGATAACCTTGCCCTTCTATGGCAACAACTCCTCGTGAATAGGTGGCATCGTGTCAAGCTTATTCTTCAAGTGGTTGGGTTTGGGATGCCACACTTTGTTCTTGGGTGGAGCTCGTGGAGGTTCTTCAACACCACCCATCCTTGGTGGTAGACTTGAGTGGCTCTTTAGGTGAAGCTTGTAAGTTTGTGAGTAGTTTTTGGTGGAGTTGGGCTTCTCACAAGGGTTAAGACCACTCGACTCTCCAATCTTCCCAAAAGCTGAAACATCAACGACACCGGAGCAAAGCCTACCCAGGACCTCCAGCAGCTCACGTAATTGGGAGATCATCGTCCCGAGTTTGCGGCTCACCACAAGATACCCATGACAAGATGGTCCGAAGGTATGTGTTTTCCTCCTCGGTTTGCATCTTGTCATGCTTCACATTCGCAATCTCCATCTCCAAACCATCGCACAAAGCACACCTAGTCACACAAGTGCTACCCGAGCTGGCCTTCTCAAGAGACACAATCTTGGCATTCTTCTTGCCAACTCGGATTGCAAGCCTGGACAGGTCTTGCACGCACCTAACAACATGGGCCTAGCCCGGAGCTCATCCGCCTCTCCAACCAAAGCAGCCTACTTACTTCTCAAGTGAGAAGGTCAGTCATGTGCTTGGTGCACATCTCGCACTCAACCTCCTCAGACACGACCACGGTAGACTTCGCAACTCAAGCCTCCTTCACCGTGTCCTCCCACTTCTGCCTAAACTCCTGCGCTCTCTATGGCACGCCTAAGCGCTTATCCTGACTAAGCAGGTGCAGTAAGCTTCTCGACCTCAGCAGAAAGCTCGTCATGGGTGAGAGATACCTGGGAGGTGTCATTGTTGTTGTGCGGATACATGGGTGTATACCGAGTCTCTGAGTGATGAGTGATTGTCAACGGGTTTGATCGCATGTTCTCTGGCTTGTGTTGTGCAGGTGTCGAGCACGGAGACAGTGATCGAGGGCAAGGTGAAGGTCAAGTTGAGACGTGCCGTGCCGATGGACTGGGTGCGATGAAGGATGGGCGTGCCGTGCAGCGAATGTGCCATGCCGATGGATCGAGCAGTGAAGGGCGGATGTGAGGCTTGGACTGAGGGACCGGAGTGCCTGAGGATCAGCTGTGGTGGCTGGCAGCCTGGGACAGCGACGAGCGGAGACTTGCGGGGCACGGTGTTGCTCGGGTCGAGGACCTGGGGACACGTGTCGGTGGACGGGGTGCACGGGCGGTGCATCCCCTCTACGACGTCGGTTTGGTGGTAGAGCCAGGAAAAACCATCGATGGACGGTTTCCAGGTTTGGGCCTCAAAACCTGGGCGTGGACGGTTTCCGAGTTTGGCCACAAAACTCGGGCTGAGGGTTCCGAGTTTGGCCACAAAACTCGGGCTGAGGACGGTTTCCAGGTTTGGGACTCAAAACCTGGGCGCTGATGGTTTGCAGAGTTTGGCCTCAAAACTCAGAGGCTGATGGGCTGGTTTCCCCGGTTTGGGCCTCAAAACCGGGGGTTGGCTGGAAAAGGCTGGTTTCCCGGTTTGGGCCACAAAACCGGGGGTGCAGAGCGAGGGCGGCACGTGGCGGCAATCGGAAGGTTGCGTGGAGGCAACGCGGACGACTTGTGCGGGCGTGGCCGTCGGATACACCTACCACCGAGTTGGTCTAGAATAACCTTAGGGTTTAGCTGGTTCGCTCTGTAATTAGAATAGAGAGGGGTAGAGTAGGAAATAGACTTAGGCTAGTAGTAGGATAAGTAGTCGGGAGACACCCTCCTCCCATTTATCTCAGTCATTTGCTCTTTCACACTTAGGGTGTCTTGCTCTCCCATCCCCTGCTGTAGCCTGCTGAGATCCGCAGAGAGACTTGACTCTGTGTACTGGTGTTTTTGAGGAAAGGAGGCCGTAACCTCCTTGTCGTAGCGTGTGTTTGCGCTTCGGCTGCAAGATCGTGGTTGTGATTCGCGTTTCATTGGTGTTCTTCGCGGAATCCTTTTTCTCCACGTTCTTCCCGTCGCTCGATCTCTTTGGTTGGTTCATCTTTTGCAAAACCGTTTGAACCAGTTGTTCTAGATCATGAGGCACTTCTTTCCACCGAAGGAATTAACCTCTAACCTCATGGTCTAGGAGATCGATCGATTTTTGTTTTGGATCGTGTTTTTGCTTCCTTGTCCCGAAATTTCTTGATTCACCAATTTGGAGTTAGGTTCGAGCCATGATCTCTTAGAGATAGCTCACTAACATCCTTGTGACCCCCTCAGATCGAATCCCAGGCCTAGAGCTTTTGATTCGGAGGAAATTGGGTTGAATCATCAAAGAACCGCACAGTTTTTGGGGGCACGGACGCTGACACGGAGCATCGGACGCTAGGGTTCTAAGCGTCGGACGCTCCGGTGACGCGTGTCACTTTCTAAGCATTTGTAGTGGCATCGGACGCTAGGCATCGGACGCGTCCGTTGGCGATCGGACGCGCCAGAGCCAAAGCATCGGACGCTGGTTGTTCACTATTCACAACGTCCGATGGTGGAACAGTAAGGTTCCCGAGAGGCAGTTTTCGCATCGGACGCGTCCGGTGGTCTGGCATCGGACGCAAGCAGCATCCGATGCTACTGTTTTCACACGGTTTTGTCCGCGGTTCGCTCGTTCGTTGACGGAATTGATTTTGTCTTTTGCGTTGGCTTTCTAGAGTTGTCTAGTGTCCCGTTGTGCTTCTTGGAAGCATCCACCCTACATCTAGGGTCGTGGACATTTGCAAGCTCTAGGGTTTGCTTCTGGGGTTTATTATTGGGACAGTGGCTACTAGTTTCCGTAAGGAAAATTTGAAGCTCCCATTCACCCCCCTCTGGTCGCTTTCTGAGTGCTTCTCGGTCCTTCAATTGGTATCAGAGCAGGTTTAAGGATCTTCCACCTTAGCCGGTTCCAGATCCACAGAAGGCGACATGGATCGCGGCGTGGGCAAACCGCCGTTCTTTGATGGGATGCAACTCTGGTATTGGAAGACTCGCTGTCGGCCTAGCTGCTCGTGTTACTCAGCAACAGATCGATGAGCACGATGCCAATTGCCGAGCCCGTAATGCTCTCTTTTCTTGTTTGAGCATGGGTGAGTTTGATCGTGTTTCTCACCTCGCTACGGCTCGGGAGATCTGGGACACCCTCATGCGTTTCCATGAGGGCACCTCTCAAGTCAAAACCCGACTCTACGAGTCGTTCAAGCGTGAGTATGAGAACTTCGACATCAGCCTGGCGAGAGCATAGAAAGTTTATTCGCTCGCTTTCAGGTGATTGTCAACAGGATGAGGGCTAACAAGGAGCAGTTGCCTTTTGACGATCATGAGCGTGCTTTGAAGCTTTTGCACACTCTTGATCGATCTGTGTGGGATTCCAAGGTTCAGGCGATCATCGAATCGCCTAACTATGAGACCCTCACATGCGATGAGCTCTTTAGTAAGCTCAAGTCCAGTGAGATTGACGCCATGTCGAGGGCTTCTTATGCGAATCCTTCTGGCCCGACTATGGCTTTGGTTTCTGGCTCTTCCGCTAACCCCTCTGCTGGCTTTGCTCTTTCTTCACTTTTTCTGTCACAGAGGACCAGCTTGAGTCGTTGGGGGATGACGAGTTGGCAATGCTCGCCAACCGGTTCTCGCGGTTCCACAACAACCGCATGAACCGTCGCCGCGGAGGAGGACGCTCAGGATGCTATGAGTGTGGCGACCCCGAACACTTCATCGCCAACTGCCCCAAGAAGAAGCATTCATCTGGGAAGGGCGATCATGGGCACAAGTACGACTCCGGCAAGCGCAAGGAGAAGTACGTCCCGCGAGGCACAAGCGGAGGGGCGGCTTCGACAAGAGTACATCAAGAAGAAGTACTTGGAGAAGGCCCCAGCTGAGCAGCGTGTTCTTCGCCACGCTCAGCGACGTCGACGGCTCGGATGACGACTCCGCATGCTCAAGCGATGACGAGTCCGAGAAGAAGAAGAGGATCGAGGACAAGCTGAACGGCCTCTGCTTCTTCGCCGACGACGACGGCTTTTGCACCATGGCGCTTGGTGATGAGGTCGACGGCAAGCTGGAGCAACCCCTCGGGCGACGACGACGACGACACCTCCCAGGTATCCCTCACCCACGACGAGCTTTCTGCTGAGGTTGAGAAGCTTACTGCCGCGCTCCTTAGTCAGGACAAGTTGCTTAGGCGTGCCGCTAGAGAGCGCAAGGAGTTTAGGCAGAAGTGGGAGGACACGGTGAGAGAGCTTGAGTTTGCCAAGTCCACCGTGGTGGTCGGAAGAGGTTGAGTGTGAGATGTGCACCACGCACATGACTGACCTTCTCACTTTGAGAGGTAAGTATGCTGCGTTGGTAGGAGAGGTGGATGAGCTGAAGGCTAGACCTTCTCTGTTAGGTGCGTGCAAGACTTGTCCTGTCTTGCAATCTGAGTTGGCAGAGAAGAATGCCAAGATTGTGTCTCTTGAGGAGGCCAACTCAGGTAGCACTAGTGTGGCTAGGTGCGCTTTGTGTGAGGGTTTGGAGATGGAGATTGCGAATGTCAAGCATGACAAGATGCAAACCGAGGAGGAAAACACATACCTTCGGACCATCTTGTCATGGGTCTCTTGTAGTGAGCCGCAGCTCGGGATGATGATCTCCCAATTTAAGCGAGCTGCTGGAGGTTCTGGTGTAGGTCTTGCTCAGGGTGTTGATCTTTCGCTTTTGGGAAGATTGGAGAGTCGAGTGGTCTGAATCCTAGTGAGAAGCCCAACTCCACCACTACTCCCAAACTGCCAAGCTTCCACCCAAGAGCCTTCCAACCTACCACCAAGGATGGGGTGTTTGAGGAACCTCCGAGAGCTCCACCCAAGAACCAAGTGTGGCATCCCAAACCACCACCTAAAAAAACAAGCTAGATACAATGCCACCTATCCATGAGGAGTTGCCACAGAAGGGCAAAGTGATCCACACCCACAGTCATGAGTACCAACAACCCCCTTTGCGTGCGGTGAGGTATCATTGTGATTTCTGTGGGAGAGATGGACACTTGAGCGAGTTCTGCTTTAGCGCAAGAGAGAGGCGCGCCGTGCTAGGGAGATGAACAACCCGGATATGTACCATCCTTTTCATGATGTACATGCGCAAATGTTCAGAGGAGAAGCACCGAGACGTACTGCTAGGCCTAGAGGCGCAGTGCCTCAAGTTGCTAGGCCTAGGCCTCGTAGAGAGCGTGCCCGGCGGGAGCCTGCAGTTGCAGGTTTTGGACCCCGTGCGGGAGCTTTGTAGTTGAGCGCTTTCCCCACCGCAGTTTGAGTATCGCGGTGAGCGCTTCTTCCCTAGCGGACCACGTTTTCCTCAGCGTGGTGATCGCTACCCTCGTAGACGTCTAGGAATGGTTTTTCTGCTAACCGTTCTTTTGAGCAGCCGGCCCAACACTGGTTTCTCCTTACTTCACTAACCCCAGTGTTGGACCGTATGCTCACCCTATGTCTTTTATTGATGTAGGTAAGACGGTTGGAGGACATTTGGTTGGTGGATTCCGGTTGTTCGAGGCACATGACCGGAAACGCCAAGTGGTCTCCAGCCTTAGCCCGGTCGCCGGAAAGGAGTACATAACCTTCGGCGACAATAGTAAAGGTAAGGTGTTGTCTCGCGGATCGGTGCGGGTTAATGAGCACTTTGTGTTGCGCGATGTTGCTCTTGTTTCTAACCTGCATTTTAACTTGCTTTCTGTTTCGCAACTTTTTGATGATGACTATGAGATTCGTTTTAACCGAACCTTAGTCGCATCTTAGATCCTCAAGGCGATCTTGTATGTCTGATTTCGCCCTTGGGAAAGTCTTTCGTGCGAATTTCTCGGAGTCGTTTGGTTCTTCTCGATGTCTTTTGGCTAGTCCTTCTTCCTCCGATCTTTGGAAGTGGCATAGGAGGCTCGGTCATTTAAGCTTCGACTTGCTTGCAAGACTTAGCTCACTTGGCCTAATCCGAGGATTGCCCAAGCTTTCGATGGAGAAGGATCTAGTTTGCCATTCTTTAGACATGGGAAGATGGTTGCCGCTCCCCACCATCCAGTGACTAAGGTCATGACCTCGCACCCTGGAGAGCTTTTACATATGGACCTTGTTGGTCCGGCTCGGGTGAGCTCGGTTGGTGGCAAGTGGTATGTTTTGGTTGTTGTTGACGACTTTTCGAGGTATTCGTGGGTCTTCTTTTTGACTGAGAAGACTGAGACTTTCTCCTTCGCTCGCAATCTGATTTTGCGTCTTCAGAACGAGTTCCCTTTGAACTCGATGCGAGCTATTAGAAGTGATAATGGTTCCGAATTCAAAAATTTGGATTTTGAGAAGTTTTGTAACCGCTTTGGTTTGGAGCATCAGTTTTCTTCCCCTACACACCGCCCCAAAATGGTGTTGTAGAGAGGAAGAATCGGACCCTTGTTGAGATGGCCAGGACGATGCTCGATGAGCATAGGACTCCAGGCGCTATTGGGCCGAAGCTATGAACACTGCATGCTACATTTCAAATCGTTTTTTCTGAGCCTTTTTGAAGAAGACCTCTTATGAGTTGCGTTTTGGTCGCCAGCCCAAGGTGAGTTATTTAGAGTCTTCGGTTGCCATTGTTTTATTTTGAAAAAAGGGCAACCTGGACAAGTTTGAGTCTCGATCTTTCTGAAGAGTATTTTGGGTTATGGCACTCACACGAGAGCATATCGTGTACTTAACCTTGATACTAACCGAGTCATGGAGAATCAGATGTCACCTTCGACGAGACTCTTGTTTCTCCTTCTTCTCGTTTTGAGCGTGCAGGTGATCATGAGGTTGGAGAGCCTCTTTTTGATGACGAGGACGAGGGTGCTGAAGGTATGGATGATCCAGCACCCCCTCCACCTGCCGCGCCGCAAAGAGCGGCCTCGACGACGACTCACGGCCCCGACACCTCTTCTTCCTGGGGGCCGTGGGATCCTCCACCTCGTGCGGTACCTTTTGTACCCGGGGTGGAACCAGCTGCTGATGAGGGGGGAGGTCACTTCATCCGGGAGGCGCCACGACACATCCAGCGCCAGCACCCCCCTCAGCAGATGATCGGCGACATCGGCGAGCGAGTTACTCGCTCCAGGTCACAGCACATCTCTCACTTCGCTCATTCTGCTTTTGTTGCTAATTTTGAGCCCCGAGATGTTGGACACGCATTGACGGATCCGGATTGGGTCAATGCCATGCATGAGGAGTTAGAAAACTTTGAGCGAAATCGGGTTTGGGTTCTAGTTCCACCTCCACCTGACTGTAAGCCTATTGGGACAAAATGGGTTTTAAAAACAAGCAAGGAGAGGATGGCCATGTTGTGAGAAACAAGGCCCGGCTTGTAGCGAAAGGCTATAGTCAGAAGGAGGGGATAGATTATGAGGAGACCTTTGCTCCTGTAGCACGTTTGGAGGCTATTAGGATACTCTTGGCTTATGCTGCATCCAGGGGTTTCAAACTTTTTCAAATGGATGTCAAGAGTGCCTTTTAAACGGCTACATAGAGGAGGAGTTTATGTTGAGCAACCCCCGGTTTTGAAAATCCCAAGTTCCAAACCATGTCTTTAAACTCCACAAAGCCTTGTATGGTTTGAAACAAGCCCTAGAGCCTGGTATGATAGATTGAAAACATTTCTGCTAGCTAAGGGTTTTAAAATGGGATGTGTAGATAAGACGCTTTTTCTCCTCCGACAAGGCAAAGACACACTCTGGTCCAAATTTACGTGGATGATATCATTTTTGGTGGTTCTTCTCACGCTTTGGTTGCCAAGTTTGCAGATACTATGAGCAGGGAGTTCGAGATGAGCATGATGGGCGAGCTGACATTCTTTCTCGGGTTGCAAATTAAGCAATCCCGAGAGGGGACGTTTGTGCACCAGGGCAAGTACACGAAAGACTTGCTGAAGCGGTTCGATATGGGTGAGGCCAAGCCTCTCCAACACCCATGTCGACGACGACTGCCCTGGATGCGGATGTGGATGGAGAAAGCAGTGGACCAGAAGGAGTACCGCAGTATGATCGGGTCGCTCATCTACTGACGGCGACACGCCGGACATTCAGTTCGCGGTGTGTCTGTGCGCCGTTTCAGGCGTCGCCGCGCACTTCTCACCGTCAGGCGGTGAAGCGCTATCAGGTACCTTCGTTTCCAACCTGAATTCGGGATTGGTATTCTGCTTCCTCCACCCTCCGCCTTTGCGGATATTCGATGACGATTGCTGGTTGTCGAATTGAGCGTAAGTCCACTTTGGGGACTTGTCAATTTATGGATCTTCCTTGTTTAGTGGTCTTCTCGCAAGCAGGTCTAGTGTCGAACCGTATTACCACGGAGGCTGAGTATTGTTGCTGCGGCTAGGCTGTCCCAGTTACTCTGGATGATGGCCCACTTTGAGTGATTTTTGGTTGAGTTTTTTCTCGAGTGCCTTTGCTTTGTGACAGCACGAGTGCTATTAGCGTTGCTAAGAACCCCGTGCTTCACTCGAAAACCAAACACATTGATGTGCGCTTTCATTTCTTGCGAGACCACCAGGAGAGGGTGATATCGACCTTCGCCATGTCGATACTCATCACCAACTGGCTGATATTTTCACCAAGCCTTTAGACGAATCAACCTTTAATAGGTTGAGGGGTGAGCTTGGTGTGTGTTTCCCCTTTTAGATGGGGGAAGCATTTTAGTTGTATCCTAGTCTGACTCTTTTACTTAGATCTTCTTTTCTGTTGCATTTTAGCATACGCATTTACATTCTGAGCTTCATGTTTATAATCACTAGAATGTAACTATCCTCTGTTTAGTATGCTCCGATGCTTATGATTGATGCTTGTAGCTTATGCTCCTTCTGATCACTAATACATGTTATGAGCTGAGCTATTTTTGAAATGGTGAAGTTGCTTAATGTATATATCTGGAAATGTTCACCATTGAGATATGCAACTAGCATGTGTAGGGTGTGTTGAGTCCATTCCTGCTTTTCATATATGCTAGGTTGCTATGTCTCTAGTTCTGAGTCATTCACTCGCTTGGTCTGTTCATATCATGTTTAAAATTTGAACCAAGTTTAGTGAATTGAAAAGATCGAGATGGGATTGCTTGTCAACACATCACGGTATCGAGACGGTTTCTCATTGCACTTTGAGTTAAACTTGAGCCGTGTAGTGTATGACCGAAACCGTAGCTTTAAGCTTCTGATTGCTTCGGCATAGGCTTCGCTCGGTTGAAAAGTTAGGCAAAGACAAGCTTTCAACCTCTCGCAATCACATGCTAATAATTGAACTTGTGAATTCTTTACCGCTGCAACTCCGATATAAAACTGAAATCACAAGTATATGCTTCATTCCTATGCATGATGATTGAACTTTGCTAGGGGTAGTTCACCTTGTATACATGTTTAGCACTTGTCTGGATTCCTATCTATACATGTGTAGTGCTATTTTGATGGTGACTATCTTTTTGGCTAAAAACTGCTCACTTGCTCATATGCTTCATATTTCGTATGTGTGATCAGTTTGAGCCTTCGCTATTTGAGTGCTTAGTTGTGCCATTGGAGCTATACCGACTAGAGCATTTTTGCACTCTTTTGACTATATGCCTGAAGCTGCTAACTTGCATTTCTAACTTCATATGCATTTTGGAAGGGGAGCTGTGTTGGCTCAAGAGAAGAGTTTATGCTTGATAAGTGCATTTTCAACTAGGGGGAGAGTTTTTTGCAAATCATATGTCTCCTGGAGTTCAACTAAGGGGGTCTTTTGCTAAGGGGGAGTCCCGGGTTGCTTGCACGTGTCGAGGGGAGTTTTGCTAGTTGTGTTGAGCCGTTGCCTCTGTCTTGAGGGACTAGCAACATTTTCCTCATTTGGCGTCGAGGTTGATTTTGATTGGTTCGGAGACCTTTCGGTTGTTTTTCAATGGTTCGGAGTGGTTTTCGTGCTAGTTGTGTTGAGCCTCTGTGCCTCTATCTTGAGGGACTAGCATTTTGCCATTTTTAGCTCTGATTTCCAATTGGTATTTTGCTAGCGGTGTTGAGCCTGTTCTACCTCTTCTTGAGGGCTAGCTTTGCTTTGCTTGGTTGCGTCGAGCCGTTGCCCATGTCTTTGGGGACCAAGTTTTCGCTTCTTCCACTTGACCTTCTTCGGCTTTGCTATGCTTTTGGGTCATTTGGTCGAGTTCTCTTCTTCTCCTTCTTCTTTCTTTTCTCTTTCTCTCATTATGATTTGTGTGAGTAGTTGACAATGCACTCATCAAGGGGAGATTGCGGATACATGGGTGTATGCCGAGTCTCTGAGTGATGAGTGATTGTCAACGGGTTTGATCGCATGTTCTCTGGCTTGTGTTGTGCAGGTGTCGAGCACGGAGACAGTGATCGAGGGCAAGGTGAAGGTCAAGTTGAGACGTGCCGTGCCGATGGACTGGGTGCGATGAAGGATGGGCGTGCCGTGCGGCGACGTGCCATGCCGATGGATCGAGCAGTGAAGGGCGGACGTGAGGCTTGGACTGAGGGACCGGAGTGCCTGAGGATCAGCTGTGGTGGCTGGCAGCCTGGGACAGCGACGAGCGGAGACTTGCGGGGCACGGTGTTGCTCGGGTCGAGGACCTGGGGACACGTGTCGGTGGACGGGGTGCACGGGCGGTGCATCCCCTCTACGACGTCGGTTTGGTGGTAGAGCCAGGGAAAACCATCGATGGACGGTTTCCAGGTTTGGCCTCAAAACCTGGGCGTGGACGGTTTCCGAGTTTGGCCCACAAAACTCGGGCTGAGGGTTTCCGAGTTTGGCCACAAAACTCGGGCTGAGGACGGTTTCCAGTTTGGGCCTCAAAACCTGGGCGCTGAGGGTTTGCTGAGTTTGGCCTCAAAACTCAGAGGCTGATGGGCTGGTTTCCCGGTTTGGGCCTCAAAACCGGGGTTGGCTGGAAAAGGCTGGTTTCCCGGTTTGGGCCACAAAACCGGGGGTGCAGAGCGAGGGCGGCACGTGGCGGCAATCGGAAGGTTGCGTGGAGGCAACGCGGACGACTTGTGCGGGCGTGGCCGTCGGATACCCTACCACCGAGTTGGTCCAGAATAACCTTAGGGTTTAGCTGGTTCGCTCTGTAATTAGAATAGAGAGGGGTAGAGTAGAAATAGACTTAGGCTAGTAGTAGGATAAGTAGTCAGGAGACACCCTCCTCCCATTATCTCAGTCATTTGCTCTTTCACACTTAGGGTTTCTTGCTCTCCCATCCCCTGCTGTAGCCTGCTGAGATCCGCAGAGAGACTTGACTCTGTGTACTGGTGTTTTTGAGGAAAGGAGGCCGTAACCTCCTTGTCGTAGCGTGTGTTTGCGCTTCGGCTGCAAGATCGTGGTTGTGATTCGCGTTTCATTGGTGTTCTTCGCGGAATCCTTTTTCTCCACGTTCTTCCATCGCTCGATCTCTTTGGTTGGTTCATCTTTTGCAAAACCGTTTGAACCAAGTTGTTCTAGATCATGAGGCACTTCTTTCCACCGAAGGAATTAACCTCTAACCTCACGGTCTAGGAGATCGATCGATTTTTGTTTTGGATCGTGTTTTTGCTTCCTTGTCCCGAAATTTCTTGATTCACCGATTTGGAGTTAGTTTCGAGCCATGATCTCTTAGAGATAGCTCACTAACATCCTTGTGACCCCTCAGATCGAATCCCAGGCCTAGAGCTTTTGATTCGGAGGAAATCGGGTTGAATCATCAAAGAACCGCACAGTTTTCGGGGCATCGGACGCTGACACGGGAGCATCGGACGCTAGGGTTCTAAGCGTCGGACGCTCCGGTGACGCGTGTCACTTTCTGAGCGTTTGTAGTGGCATCGGACGCTAGGCATCGGACGCGTCCGTTGGCCATCGGACGCGCCGGAGCCAAAGCATCGGACGCTGGTTGTTCACTGTTCACAGCGTCCGATGGTGGAACAGTAAGGTTCCCGAGAGGCAGTTTTCGCATCGGACGCGTCCGGTGGTCTGGCATCGGACGCAGGCAGCATCCGATGCTACTGTTTTCACACGGTTTTGTCCGCGGTTCGCTCGTTCGTTGACGGAATTGATTTCTGTCTTTTGCGTTGGCTTTCTAGAGTTGTCTAGTGTCCCGCTGTGCTTCTTGGAAGCATCCACCCTACATCTAGGGTCGTGGACATTTGCAAGCTCTAGGGTTTGCTTCTGGGGTTTATTCTTGGGACAGTGGCTACTAGTTTCCGTAAGGAAAATTTGAAGCTCCCATTCACCCCCCCCTGGTCGCTTTCTGAGTGCTTCTCGGTCCTTCATGTGGTCGTTCTGAGGAGCGTGCTCCAGCTTGCCGTCGACCTCATCACCAGGCCATGGTGCAGAAGCCGTTTGTCCCGTCGGCGAAGAAGCGAGACGTTCAGCTTGTCCCTCGATCCTCTCTTCCTTTCTCGACTCGTCATCGCTTGAGCAGCGGAGTCGTCATCCGAGCCTCAACGTCGCTGAGCGTGGCGAACAACACCGCTGCTCAGCCTGGGCCTTCTCCAGTCTTCTTCTTGATGTACTTCCTTGTCGAAGCCGCCCTCCGCTTGTGCCCGCGGGGGACGTACTTCTCCTTGCGCTTGCCGAAGTCGTACTTGTGCCCATGATCGCCCTTCCCATGTGTTCTTCTTCTCTTGGGAACAGTTTGCGATGAAGTGATCGGGGTCGCCGCACTCATAGCATCCTGAGCGTCCTCCTCCGTGGCGACGGTTCATGTGGTTGTTTGTGGAACCGCGAACCGGTTGGCGAGCATTGCCCCTCGTCATCCCCCAAAGACTCCAGCTAGTCCCTCTGTGACAGAAAAGAGTGAAGAGTGCAAATCCTCCAGGGGTTTGCAGAGAGCCAGAAACCAAGCCATAGTCCGGGCTAGAAGGATTCTCATAAGAAGGCCTCGACATGGCGTCAATCTCACTAGACTTGAGCTTACTAAGAGCTCGTCGCAAGTGAGGTCTCATAGTTAGACGATTCAATGATCGCCTGGACCTTTGGTCCCACCTGACCGATCAAGAGTGTGCAAAAGCTTCAAAGCCCCTCATGATCGTCAAAAGGCAACAGCTCCTTGTTCGCTCTCATCTTGTTGACATGACCTGAAAGCGAGCGAATAACTCTCTATGCTCTCGCCAGGCATGTGTCGAAAGTCTCGTACTCCGCTTGTGCGACTCGTAGAGACGAGATTTGACTTGAGAAGTTCCCTCATGGAAGCGCATGCGGGTAGCCCAAATCTCATGAGCCGTGGGGAGGTGAGAAACGCGATCAAACTCGAACATGCTCAAACAGGAGAAAAGAGCGTTACGCGCCGGCTATTGGCATCGTGCTCATCCATCTGAAGCTAAGTAACACGAGCAGCCAAGACAACGTAATCATCCCTGTTGCAAATCTCCCAAACAGAAGAGCCCATGCTCTGAAGATAGGCCGACATGCGTATCTTCCAATACGCATAGTTCGTCCCATTAAAGAACGGCGCTTGCCCACGCCGCGATCCATGTCGCCTTCGGTGGATCTGGAACCGGCTAGGTGGAAGATCCTTAACCGCTCTGATACCAATTGAAGGACCGAGAAAGCACTAGCAAGGCGTCCAGAGGGGGGGGGGTGAATGGGAGCTCAAAAATTTCTGTATCGAAACTTTGGCCAAATGTCCCAAATCAACCCCCGAAAGCTACGACCGAACCGTGATGCCTACGACCCTTGGAAGAGGGTGGATGATCCCTAGGATCACAGCGAGGCACCACAAAGCGATAGCAAACCAAACACCACAAGCTTCGCACAAGTTCAACCTCAAAAACCAGTCTCGAACGTAGATAGACGGCTACGTCGAGAAATCCCCAAATACCGATGCTAACAAGTAGCAAACATACCTAGAAGGGTTCCTTGGTCAACTACAAGGCCAAACAAGAAGTCCGGAAACCAAGCGAGGAAGCCGGGAGAAGCAAACGCACAAAACCGGAGGCTTTCAGCCAATCCGCGACTGTCCGGCCCTGGGGTCCCGGACTGTCCGCCCCTACTACGGACTGTCCGTGAGGGGATGGCGGACTGTCCGCCGGTGGAAAACGAGAAACAGCAACTCTGCTGGAACCTCCCTGGACGTTCCCGGACTGTCCGCCAAACACAAACGGCGGACTGTCCGCGGTTCAAAAATCACTTGCTCCTCAGCGCGGAGTCTAGCCACTGGCCGGCCAAACCCGACGCGCGGACTGTCCGCGATCAAAACCGCGGACTGTCCGCCAATGAGCAGAGAGGGCGATTTCAGTCGCCTCCTCCAAATCTCTCCAAATTCGATCCAAATCAAAATCCCGTTCCCAACTTGGAGAAGATGATCACGGGGTAGTTAGGAGACTATCCCCAAGAAATCATCCGCTCAATTGATTCAATCACCGGGAATCGAAAGGGGAAGATCAAGAACGAAAAAGCACCACGAAACGAAATCAACCTGATCTACTTGTTCGTGAGGAGTTAGATGAATTCCTTTGTCGCAAATGACCTCCTCTCAAAAACGAACAAGATGATTCAACCGTGTGGCTACCACATGCTACAACAGTGAGGTTTACGGCCTCACTTCCTCAAATCTCCAGTACACAAAGGTATGGTTCTCTGCGGATCTCATAGCTACAGCAGGGGATTGGGAGAGCAGGAAACCCTAGAAGCAAAGAGCAAAGGCCTGAGATAGATGGGGAGGTGGGTGTCTCCCCCTACTTATCCTAATTCTAACTATTCCTAATTCCCACTCTACCCCTGACTACTTACAGAGCGACCAGCTAAACCCTAAGGTTATTCTAGACCAACTCAATGGTAGGTGGATCCGACGGCCACGCCCGCCACAACCCGTAGTGTTGCCTCGACGCAACCTCCCGATTGCCGCCACGTGCCGCCCTCCGCCTCTGCACCCCCAGTTTTGTGGCCCAAACCGGGAAACCAGCCTTTCCAGCCAATCCCCGATTTTGAGGCCCAACCGGGAACCAGCCCACCACGCCTGAGTTTTGTGCCCAAACTCAGCAAACCCGTAGCGCCCAGGTTTTGAGGCCCACCTGGAAACCGTCCTCAGCCCGAGTTTTGGTGTCCAACTCGGAAACATCCGCGTCCAGTTTTGAGGCCCAAACCTGGAAACCGTCCACCCGATGGTTTCTTCCCTACCTCTACCACCAAACCGAGCTGTAGAGGGATGCCCTCCCGTGCACCCACGTCCACCGACACGTGTCCCCAATCCACGACTCAGGCAACACATGACTGCAAGTCTTCGCTCGTCGCTGTCCCAGGCTGTCAGCCCCACAGCTTGATCCTCGGGCCACTGGTCCCTCCGTCCAAGCCTCACGTCCGCCCTTCGCCACTCTCGGTCCATCGGCACGGCACGTCTCTACTTGACCTTCACCTCGCCTCTGATCACTGTATCCGTGCTCGACACTGCACAACACAAGCCAAGTAAGAACATGCGCATCATCCCAGTTGACAATCACTCATCACTCAGAGACTCGGCATACACCTATGTATCCGCAGAAAGTGGTCTTTCTTTGTTGCCTTGTTAAGTTTTCTGTAATCAATACACATTCTCCATCCAGTCATAGTTCTTTGTGGCATTAGTTCGTTCTTTTCATTTCTAACAATAGTCATGCCACCCTTTTTAGGCACAACTTGCACAGGGCTTACCCACTCACTATGTGGCACAGGATAAATGATCCCGGTGTGTAACAACTTTAAGACCTCTTTCTTAACTACTTCTCTCATCGCATTATTAAGCCTACATTGGGGTTCTCTAGAAGGTAAAGCATCGAGATCTGTAGGAATACGATGGGTGCAAAGAGCAGGGTTGATCCCCTTGAGATCTTGATTGAATAGCCAAAAGCTGATCTATGATTCTCTAAAACAGTGATCAAGCGGAGTGTTTCTTCTGAAGAAAGTTTATCGCTAATAATCACAGGAGTGTCTGGACCATTGTTAAGAAAAACATAGTGAAAACCAGAAGGCAGAGGTTTTAACTCTATAGGAGGTTTAGGAGGTTCTTTGAAAGGATATAGAGGTGTTGGAATCATAGAGTGGTCATCTTCTTCCTCTATGAAAAACTTAGTATCATTTCAAGATTAAGTTCTATGAAAGTTTCAAGAGATGCTACCTTGACCTCCTCTAGAGGGTCTAACTCTGGACAGGGTTCACTTCCAGTGTTTAGTGTATGAGTGATAGATATAGGTAGTGAAAGTTTTTCCCTAGATAAAAGTTTAATTCCCTTTCATTCCTTGTGTATAAGTCTTTCAATTGGTTGTTCTATCAATAGGTCAAACTCATGGATATCAAAGATATAAAAGCTTAAGTGCACTAGAGTTTCTTTTACCCGGATAGGCAGGACATACAAGTTTCCTAAACTAGGAAGAACATGTCCTGAAAGGCTTTTAAGACATTTAGTTGTTGGGGTTAGGGCATGTCTTCTAAAAAATCACGTGCAAAGGTTGCAGTCATGATATTAACACCGACAACGGGATTATAAAGAGCATGGAAAGGGTCTCTATGGATTTGGCAGAGGATAGAAGTAGAAGGTGAATCTAAGCAGATTATATCAGAGGAGAACTCTGACTCTTCTAACCATTCATGGCTTACCACAGACACTAGCTCTTCCGTAGTCTTTTTAAGAAAGCTTTATTAGTCAAATCTGGAGGTTTTTCAGGAAGTTTTAGACTATGAGGCTTTCTTGTTGTATTATACTTCGAGGTATCACCAAACTCGGTGAAATACTCATCCTCGCATTTGAAGAAGATCTCTGAGATCGAAGTTTCGTCCTTATCAAGATCTGAGATAGTTGATGATAAAGATTTTAGCAGAGTTTCGGGTTCAACTATCTGGGTTTGTTCTCTTCTAAGAACTCTATAGACTTAACTTCGGGAGTGGATTGAGCTATCTTTTGTAGAAGCTCTCTTGCCGCAGGAGCATATGTGCAAAAAATGATCCATTTGTAGCTAAGTTAAGAAAAGAAGAAGTTTTCCTATTCAGACCCATATAAAAATGTTGAAGAAGAACAGGGTCTGGTATTGACAGAGACGGACCAAAGTGAACAAGATTTTCAAAACATTCCCAGGCAATTATTAGAAATTCATCGTCTTCTTGTATAAAAGATAGGACTTCTAATCTAAGACAGACGATTTTGGAAATTGGGAAAAAATCTAAGCAAAAGTTAGAGCAAAGATTTTTCCAATCCCCATCCATACTCGGTGTGGTTCTACTATACCAGGTTTTAGCTTTCCCTTCCAATGAAAAAGGAAAAAGCTTCCATCTAAGGGTTTCGTCAGACATGCCTTTGATATGAAGACATGAATAGGTCTGTTTGAACTCGTTAAGGTGAGTGTACGGATTCTGATCTTACTTGCCTGAAAAGGATTATCTTCGGACCATCTGTATCAAACACGGACGTAGCTCATAGCCATCGGATAGGATAGGTCTAGATGATTCTGGTGGTTCTGAGGCTACTACTTTAGGAAAATGGCAGAGGCTAATGGGAGTGAAATCTTTGGAACCTAGAGGAGATTCTAAGAAATCCATATATAAAAAGAAAAGATAAAAGATAAAAGTATGATTACAAGTTTAAGCAGACTTTAAGATCAACTCTCGACTGTTCCCCGGCAACGGCGCCAGAAATGCTTGTTGACACTTACTACTGTTGCTACCAAAGTCGCCCTTGGCAACGACACTAGAAAGGCTACGATATGTTATCAGAACACTAGAGATAAATCTGCAAGGGCACAGATTAGATACCCGCACTTCACCGGATGTACACCCAGTTTTATATTGAACCCAAAGGAACTGGGTGATTGTCTTAAGTCTATTGCTTAAACCCTGAGCACTAGCAAAAGCGAGAATATAAAAGATAAAGGGGAAAACTATGGTTTCCAACTCTAACCTCAGAAAGCTATGCGATTATTATTCTACTATGGATTACGTTGGGACACCACATCCAGAGTATGGCGATTCCCAAGTAATATACTCCTGCTAATCCTATAGACGGGAGGTGGACTATGGAAGATTCAACAGGCCTATAAGAGTCACACCCGCGAGCTACCACCAGTCCAGAATATAGGGTACACTATGCAAGTAATCGAGTCTAAGCACCACGCTTACACGACGGCGACTCCTCTAATTCTAGCGCGAGACTAGATTAGGTACTCTAATTAGAGTTGCAAGCCAGAAGAATTAATAAGAACAAGAGCACTTACTGATAATTAGAAGTTGAAGACCGAAGAATATCCTGATCCAAGCTCTTGACGAACTTGAATCTGCAAGTACAAGCTGAAGAAGTAGATCCGATAGGCCGAAACTCCTTCTAATCTCCCTCTAATACCTCTCTCTCTCTCTTCTAATCCTATAGAAGACTAGATCTAATCCATAATTAGAGGGCTACTGATCTTCTAATTGCTAGATGGCTCTAATCCTCTCCCAAAGAATATGACTGGAGTTTCTGTCTTGGATCTTATCTGAATGTGGATTGAATGAGAATTGCTTCAGGGAGGGGGTCTGAGGTTTCTTATATAGCCCTGGGGGATGAACCGTGACCTTCCAATCAAATCGACCTTGAACAACGGTTGAAATGCATCGAGGAGGTCGATTAGGGTACACTCCACGAAGATGGGCCATGAAAGACCCTGGCCTAGGCCGGCCGGCCCCACCTGGCAGCCACCAGGCGCCGTCTTCGCCGAGTTGTCTTCTGGAAGCCTCCTGGTTGCCCTAGCGCGACTTTCAATCTTGTTGTGCAATCCATCATGTTGGAGATGGAACCTATCTCTTCCCATCTGCTGGAAAACACCCTGGAGAACTGGAATTCACCATAGCTGTTGGATCTGTCATTTTAGCCCTTGAATTATGTTGCTTGGTGATCACTTCAAGTTGCTTCTAGAATCTTCCAAGTTGTAACCAATGAGGACTCTTCCGTTGGGACTCCAATTGTAGCAAACCATATGTCCGTTTCGATTGTCTCCACGAGCTCTTCGCAATGGTATGCTCTGATTCATCACTTGGGATACTTTATGTAGTGAAATGTGGTATTCCTGCAAAACAAGTGAGAATGACACAACTCGTGGAACTCGTTAGAATCAAACTCTATTCCTAGGTTGATGGTCACGTTTATTCTCTTTTAGGTGGCTTATTAACGGTAAAGAGTATGAGTTAGTGACCGTCAACAAACAAGAACTAGAAGATGAATAAGAACTAGATCAACAATTAGAAGTAGATTAGAAGCACAAGGATGGACTAGAAAGGTAATTAGATCTAGATTAGAACACAGAGACGAACTAGATGAACTAGAACACAATTAGAACACAAAGATGATGAACTAGAAGACAATTAGACAAATAAAAGAACAATGTTGATGCAAGAGAGAAGTTACAAGGCTAATTACCTAGCCTCCTCTTGACTAGATCCGGAATCCGAGCTTCCCTCGACTCTTCTAATTCTATTCTAGCTACGCCCTAGGATGGTGGAGCTCTTGGTTGTCTAGGCTACCTCTGAACTAAATGATTGATCTAGTGATTGAGATATGATGTGATGCCTCTAGGAGGGGGTCTGGGGTTTCTTATATAGCCCTTTGGGATAAACCGTAGCCCTCGGATCAAATCGACCTTGAACAACGGTCAAGATACAAAGTAGAGGTTGGTTAGGTCACGTCGTACGGAGGCTGGCTGGCTGCAAGGTGGGCCCAGGCTGTTCGGCCTATAGTTGAGGCCGGCCGGCCGCCGCCAGCCTCCCCCTTCGGTCGAGAGTCTTCTGGTACCTTCCTTATTCGCCTAGAGTCCTTGTTCTATTGGTTTGCGCAACAAGTCATGGCGTGGTTGGATTCCTTGTCGTCATCTTCCTGTCTGGTCCCTGGATAAATCTGGTATTCTGTAGCTAATGGAATCTTGTCTGTTACACCCATAATCTTTGTATGTATAATGCTTCTAGAGGGTTCCAAAGTCTTCCAAGTCGTATTCATCGAGGACTCTCGCTCCGAGACTCCAAATATGGCAAGTGATATGTCCGTTTCGATCGTCTCGACGAGCTCGTCACAATGGTGTGCTCTGGTTCTTCACCTGAGATACTTTCTTATGATAAAATATTGAATATCCTGCAAAACAAGTGAGAACAACACAACTCGTGGAACTCGTTAGAATCAAATCCTATAGCTACACTCTTTGCATCATTGCAGGTCATTTATGGGGTTAGTTGAAGGTTTAAAATAGGAATTATCTACCGTCAACAAGTTCCCCAAGCTTAACCTTTGCTAGTCCCTTTGCAAACATTAATTGGAATATTATGATGGATCAGCAGTTGCTACTATCCTTTCATGTCTCAAAGTACACCAGTGTTCAAACAAAATTCTCCTCCGGATTAGAATCAATTGTTTCAACTTTCAAACTTACCTCTTACCTTCAACTTTAGTGCTTATAGCTTTCACTGGGGTCTTGAGAAATTTGAAAAGCAGAATGATAAAGTTAAACACTATGTCTCAAGTTCTTTGATCTACCTTCATTCTGGAGTTTTATAAGATTTTCAAAATAAACTCAGAGATTCCTTCATATGATCCTTTCAAGTCTCTCATTTGTGGTATTTGTGGATTCTCTCCAAGGCAGTGAATGTTGTCACTACTAAATTTTTCCCCTTTTGCCATGCTTTTATGGTGCAACGACACTGATTTGGTTGCAACAAGGGGTTCTCTCGCAACAATTTGAACTTTTGGTTGTGATAGATGGTATTCCTGCCACGCAAATTGTATCGTGGCCATAAGTGTGGAGATCGTTGCAAAAACTAGGAGTTGTTGCCACGCAATTCAGATCGGTGGTAATAAATGTTCACTCTTGCCACAATTACAGTTTCGTTGCTGAGAGTTTTTTTCGTTGCGATACTCAAATGATTTCACGGCGCTTTAATTTGTTGGTTGCAATAAAAAGTCACTCTTGCCATGATTGTTTTTTCGTTGCTGAGAGTTTTGTTGTCGTTGCAATACTAAGATGATTTCACAACACTTTTATTTGTTGGTTGCAATAAAAAGTTACTCTTGCCACGATTGATTTTCCGTTGCTGAGAGTTTTGTTATCGTTGCAATACTAAGATGATTTTGCAACGCTTTTATTTGTTGGTTGCAATAAAAACTCACTCTTGCCACGATTAATTTTTCATTGCTGAGAGTTTTGTTGCCGTTGCAATACTCTGGAGTTAAAATGTTTAATATAACATCAAAAAATAAAAAACACATCAAAATGAGATTCGAGGCTCAAACCTCTGAGATTTAGAATCCACACACTAACCATCTGAACCTTTTGATGTTTGTGTCATAAGTAGCCATAGAAGAATATATATAATAATATAGACGTGCTTAATTACATATTGAAAGCTAGATCGGTCTTCTCCGCTCTGTAGTCGCGGTCGTCCTTTTCATTGTTGGCCCTAAGTCCTCCATGCACTCAGGGCCGGCGATCTCAGGTCGGGCAGCTGGTGGCCGGCGTTCCCCTTGCTGCTGCCGTCCTCCATCACCGGCCGGCCAAAGATACGATCAACGATTGTCCATGGAGTCACGCTGCAACAATTGTTTCTTCAGGAAACGGAAAAAGGAAGCAAAACATTTATTTTGACGTGGACCTGTTCAAGTTCCCCAAGCGCTTAGATCCTGCTGCCTGACCAAAGCCCAAATAAATTAGTTCCCAAGAACTCGATTATAGGCCATAGATATTAGGAAACAAATCGCCACCAAACTCACCTATACATTTAGAGGTAATAAAATCTAATTGTCATACTCTGTTTGTACGCCCTGTCAAGGTATACTAACAGACAAAATTATTAACAGTTACATTGTCATTGCTCTCTCTTTCAGACAGAGCCATGTGTGAAGCTAATAAAGTGCAAAGGAAATATACTAATCAGTTACCAGCACAGAACATTATAAACTAAATTATTTTCATGATAGTTGTACAGCTCATTGCAAAATGTGTGTACGTTTGTTTCATGATGATTGTACATCTCACTGCAAATTAATCAGATTTTTTCACCTAAAGATCCAAAAATATGTGGGCCAGGACAATGACAATGTAAGGAACAACGCTAACAATGCAGCCTATGACAGTTTCATCTAGTGGAGAACTGATATAGATAGAGAATAATTTCATTACTGCTCAACAAAGATATTAGCTATGCACGCATAAACAATGCCAATGTTTGGAAGTCACATTTTTGTCAAAATGAATTTTTGAACAATTATAATTAATCAATAATTTGAATATATGATTCATGGCGTGAAAATGCAGACAGAAGGAATAAGAGCATTAACTCCATTAAGTATGATTCTGGTACATATATTTCAACGGGAAATGCCTAATCACTATTGCAATCCTCCTGTTTCCCTAGGGCCAAAAACCCTAGGAAAAGGCATAGATACCCTACCCTAGGGATTCCCTAGGTTGGTTTGTCAGGATTGCTCCCTACGGACTGTTTTCACGGGAAACTAAGAAGTGCCCTAGGGCGTCACAGCAAAACCCTAGGGAAACTGTCTTCCCTAGGGGAATTTCACTCCTAGGGAAATCTGTACACATGCCCATTGTCCACGTTTAAAGGTTATTTCCCTATGGGTGAGTTTTCTTGGGAAACAAATAATATGCAAATCATACATGAATAAACAATATGTATTTGAATTCAAAATTTAAATTCAAATAAAAATTTAAATATAGCACAATACACATGCATTGTGTTGACGTCGGTGAAGGACCGAAAGTGCTACCAGAAAGCGACCAGAGGGGGGTGAATGGGAGCTTCAAAATTTCTTTTTAGAAACTTGTTGCCACTGTCTCGAGAGTCGACCCCAACAGCAAACCTAGAGCTTGCAAGTGTCCATGACCCTAGATGTAGGTTGGATCCTTCCAAGAAGCACAGCGGGACACAACACAACCCTAGAAACCCAACGCAAAAAACGGAGACCAAAATCGACAACAGACGAACAAGCAGCGAACGAAGACGTACTGAAGACACAGCATCGGACGCTGCCTTGCGTCCGATGGTCAGGCACCAGACGCGTCCGATGCGAAAAGACCCTGTCTGGAACCTTACTGGACAGGCATCGGACGCTGGCTACAGTGAAACCCTAGCGTCCGATGCTTGACCCCCGGACGCATCCGATGGCAACGGACGCTCCGATGGTCAGCGTCCGATGCTCCTTAAAAGCGTTGTCAGATGTCACGTGGCACCGGACGCGTCCGATGCTCAGTTCAAACGGATCTAGAACAACTCAGTTCAAACGGATTTTCAAAAGACGCAACGAGTAGAGAGATCGATCACCGGGAAAATCGTGGAGAAAAGCAACCCGCGAAGAACAACATCAAAACGCGAATCACAACCATGAATTTGCAACCGTGTGGCTACCACACGCTACAATAGTGAGATTACGGTCTCACTACCTCAAAATCTCACGAACACAGAGGTATGATTGTCTTCTCTGTGGATTTCAGTTCGCTACAGCAGGGGATTGGGAGAGTAGGAAACCCTAAGTGAAGAATAGCAAATGACTGAGACAGCTTGGGAGGTGGGTGTCTCCCCCTACTTATACTAACTCTAGTTCCCACTCTACCCCCTAACTAATTACAGAGCGAACCAACTAAACCCTAAGGATATTCTGGACCAACTCGAAGAAGGTGCCGATCCGACGGCCACGCCCGCACAACTGGTAGCGTTGCCTCGACGCATCCTCACCGATTGCCGCCACGTGTCGCCACTGCTCTGCTTGTCCTTTTCACGGACTCTGCCCCCCAGTTTTAAGGCCCAAACCGGGAAACCAGCCTTCATGACCAACCCCCAGTTTTGAGACCCAAACTGGGAAACCAGTCGACCATCGCCTGAGTTTTGTGGCCCAAACTCAGAAACCCGCCAGCGCCCAGGTTTTGGGGCTCAAACCTGGAAACCGTCCTCGGCCCGAGTTTTGTGGCCCAAACTCGGCAAACCCGCAGAACCTAGGTTTTGTGGCCCAAACCTGGAAACCGTCCATTAGTGGTTTTTTTGTGGCTCAACCACCAAACCGAGCCGTAGAGGGGACGCACCGCCCGTGCACCCCGTCCACCGACACATGTCCCCAGGTCCTCGACCCGAGCAACACTGTGCCCCGCAAGTCTCCACTCGTCGCTGTCCCAGGCTGTCAGCCACCACAGCTAATCCTCAGGCCACCGGTCCCTCAGTCCAAGCCTTACGTACGCCCTTCACCGCTCTCAGTCCATCGGCACGGCACGTCTCTACTTGACCTTCACCTTGCCCTCGATCACTGTATCCGTGCTCGACACCTGCACAACACAAGCCAGAGAACATGCGCATCAAACCCGTTGATAATCACTCGAGACTCGGCATACACCCATGTATCCGTAGTCGGAAGTGATCCGAAGCAAACACCAACAGGGCTAGAACGCCCGGAGAGGTTGCAGTTCAACCTGAGACAGCAGGAACCCTGGCTTAAACCGATGAAAACCGATCTAGAGACTGGTTTAGATTGATCTAGGGTTTTGAGCTCCTGTGTTGATAACTCTAGAACTCCTCCCGGGAAGACCCGTCGGGGAGAAGCATGTAGAGGTTGTCCTAGGACCAGGAAGGCCGCCTAGAACGCCGTCAAGTCTCGCCGGGAGACGCGCCGAACAACAAAGTAGAGGGGAAAAAGGGGTAAAAGAGTAGTAGATTGATTTTGATCGATTAGGGTTGGATGCCTCAATCGGCCATGATCCTCTCATATATATAGAGGGGGCTGGTCTTATCCCTATAGGAAACATCTCCAGATACGATTTCCAAGCTTCCTATCCAGACTCTATTAACATATAAAATCCAATCCGGACGTGACAAAGTAATCCTGATTTCGTCGATCCTTGGATCGACCAGATCGGTCTAATGGGCTTTATCAGCCCATACTGATCAACAAATAGTCCTTACAAGAGAAGGATCCACATACTTAGCATCGGGCTCAGTAATCATCACAACCATAAGGCCTCCGACCAGGGCCACCTGGTCGGACATAACCTGAGCAATCGGAAACCCAAAATGATCAGGCCCATTTAACTTAGAACATCCGATCTCTCAAGAAACAAATTCAACCTTAATATTACAGGCTGAACACCTTTTTAGATTCATCTTTATCTGTGACACTTTTGAGTGTCAACATATGCCCCCTGTTTTTAGGTCATCTTTTAGCAGAACCTAAAAAAACCGAATAATGACAATGTCCAACTCATCGGCTATTCGATATTTAAGAATAAATATTCTGACTATTTTTGTTCTAAGGCCGATACATGTATCGGCCATTGCTTGGAAGGCACTCAGGCTTCTTGCCAAACACATGGAAAGTATTTTTTTCAAATACCTCCCATTTGTTGCTCTTGAGAGACTTTCACCTTGTAACGTCTCTAGCATATATGCATTTCCGAACACCACTTTGATCACTTTATAAGGACCCTCCCAGCTCGGCGACCACTTGCCAAACTTATTGCTCTTCGATCCAAGTGGTAATATAGACTTCCACACCAATTCTCCCACTTGGAATGATTTGCTCCTCACCCTTTTGTTGTAAGCTCTGGCCACCCGGGCTTTGTCTTTCTCCATCTCCTTAAGAGCCTTTAATCTCTTATCGGTTACTTCATCAACGTTGTCCATCATGGCATCATGATACATAACAGCAGATAAATCATTCTGTTTAGCCAGTCTATATGCGTCCAGATTTACCTCGACGGGCAACACTGCTTCTTGTCCATATACCAGCTCGAAAGGAGTAACTTTTGTAGCACCATGTTTTGACACACGATGAGCCCATAAAGCTTTAGACAAAACCTCATGCCACCTCCTTGGGTTATCCTCAATCTTCTTTTTGATAAGCTTGATCAAAGTCTTATTACTAGACTGTGGGGGTATAAACCCAGGTACCCTCACGGGTAGACTTGGGCTGCTTCATGAAAGCCGGCCCAACTCGCTGTGAAGGTTTGTGGCATCAAGACCCAGCTGGTTGGTCAGGCGGCCCAGTTGGTCGGATGATGGCATGGAGACCTTCTCAGAATTGGATAGCAAGGAAGCGTAGTCGGTTAGGAAAGATATTGTGTCCTCCATGATATGGAATTGTAATCGACTAGGTTTCCTTATCGTAATGTGAGATCCGATCTTCTAGGATCTGTAACCCTGCTCCCCGCGGCTACATAAGGCGAGCAGGGACCCCCCCTCTAAAAAACACATTCATCAATATACAGAGTAGACAGCTCGACGCAGGACGTAGGGTATTACGCTAAACTCGGCGGCCCGAACCTGGATAAACCCTGGTGTTCATCTAGTTTCGTTCCTGTGTCATGTCCGGATCGTCATTCCACGCGCCTTCCCCGCTAATCTACCACCTTGGGCATACCCCTAGGTGGGATATCGACCATATTTCGTCGATAGCTGGCGCCCACCGTGGGGAGTGTGCGTGCGGACGTCATGACGACTCGGATAGTTTCCTTCCCGGCTTCCATGGATCTTCCGGCGGGCTTGGCGTTAACCGTCGGGCCTTTTTCGTGGGTCACCGGAGGTGACCTAGTCGTCGGAAGCATGGAGACACCCCAAGCATCTCAACTGCCGGGGGCGTCGACGTCGATATTGGTTTCGAAGTCGAAGCCCCCGACCGAAATGGCGCTTCCTCGCTACCAGGGGCGGCACATCGACAACTCCGACCTTATCGAATCTATCGATCAGGTCACGACAGGTATTGCCAAAACTCTTGCTTTGGCAGATTCAAACGGAGATCATTCTGACGAACAAGGGTGGCAACAACCTCGGCGACCGGTTCGTACCAGGGATCATGCACAACTACAAACCGGTCTGGTCATCAGTTCCACCCCTGCGGGTCGTTTGGCCCTGTTCTGCCCTCCTCGGAAGCCCAAGCCGAGTAGGGCAAAGCAAAGCTTTTTTGCTCCTATTTTTCCTCATGGATTGGCAAATTCGGCCTCGGCATATGGGGAGCAAGTCACGAAAATCTTCCAGGAAAATACAAAGAACCGGTGTACTCCGGAAAAGCAGTCGTCCAATCTCAAGCAATAAAGTCCCAATGCTTGCATGGCGGTTTTAACTTCTGTTGCAACTACCGTTTCTGCATCAAGTACGGGGTCAACCAGATCCAACTCACCAGATCGGTCGCCGGATTATCCCCCGGGTTTCGGGCCCCTCCCGCGTTATGGGGGCTCAATGTTCGCTATAAGCCATGATGAGCCGACAGAAGATGGGGAAACAGATGAGGCCAAAGCCCAGCGTTTAGCCAGAAATGCTGACAGAGCTACTCGGAGAGCAGTTGAGGCTAACGGTGGACAACGCATACAACGCAATTTATACGATGCATTCGATATGTGTGACAACCATCAGGTCCATAGAACGCCCCAAGACAATCTTGCCATGGCGACGAACCTGGTCGAGAATCTCCCGGTGACACCCCAACTTGAGCAGCTTGGAGCATATTTAAAGGCGTCTCTGGTACAAGTCCAAGACCAGGTGGCGGGACCATCCCATGCCGCCCCCACCGGATCTAGAAGAAGTCATAGGGACCCGGACCCTCGCCCGGAGTCTAGCAATAATCAGGATCACCACAACAACCGCAATAGCCGTAGAGGCGGCCAAGGCAGCGGAGCCGACCAGCGTGCCGGGAATAACCCAAGTGCTGGGCCACGAGACCTACGCGACCACATTACTGAAAGATCCGATCTATGCAACTACATCGAGGACTCCAAGGACACGAGGCTCCGTCAAGAGATGGAAAGACGTAACAAATGGGATCGTGAGCACGGCCTCCTATATCAAACCCTCACAGGTCCAAGGCAGTTTACGAAAAGGCTCCGATCCGTCATCTGGCCAAGAGGTTTCAAGATCCATGACCTGAGGTCGTACGACGGAAAGACGGACCCTCGTCAATGGATCATGCTACATGAAACTGCAGTACGGGCAGCCGGAGGAGGAGGAGATGTCATGGCCAACTATTTGCTCATGGTCCTTAATCAAGCTGCAAGCCAGTGGCTCCAGAGCCTCCCTTCCGACTCCATCGATAGCTAGTCCGACCTAAAAAAGGCATTCATATCTAACTTCAAAGCTACTTGTCGGCAGCCTGCCAGCAAATACGACCTAGAGCGCATCAAGGACCGCCCTGGCGAACTTTTACGAGAATACATCCGTCGTTTCTCTGATGCTTGAATTCGAGTAGCTAACGTTACGGATGACGAATCTATTTCGGCTTTCATAAGAGGACTACACCATCATGAAGGACTGAGGAATAAGCTAATGCGCAAAGAACCAAGAATGGTCGAAGAGCTACTTAATATAGCCCAGAGCTGGGCTCGGGCGGAAGAATATAATACACAGCTTGCGGACGATCGCCGAGACCAGAGGCCTCGACACGATGATCGCCAACGAAACGATCGCCGCAGTGACCGGCGCGACGAAGCCTACGATGATCGCCGAGAAGGGTTTAGGGATAACCGCCGCCCTAACCGAAGGTACGATGGCCGAGATGAAAGAAGAAGACAACCCAACCCTGGTCGAGTACCAGGTAATGAGGTCAGAAATACCAAGGCCAGAGGCAAGCGCAATTACGACTCAGCTTATTTCAAGATCCTGAAGCAAGATTGTCTGGCACACCCTGGTGTAGGACACACGATGGAGGAATGCAGGGGGTTTAAAGCCATATTCCGCAATGGCTCAAAGAAACAGCGCCCCGATACTGAAGACGGACCTCCGAGGCATCGCGAAGGAAAAAGTCCTCAAGAAGATGATGAGGACGACCGGGACCCAGGAAGGAACTCGAAGCACAGAGGCTTTAGACAAGCCGAAAAATCCGTACGAACCATATTCGGTGGAAAGGCGATCCTAGCCGAAACAAAAGAGTTCGCAAGCTAATTGAGCGCGCAGTCTACTCCGTCGACTGAGTTGACGAGAGGATATCAGACCCCAACTACCTAGCCTGGTCACACCAAGAAATCTCGTTCAGCAGAGCTGATCAGTGGGCCAAGGTCCCCAAACCTGGTCGATTTCCGCTTGTCGTTGACCTGACTATCGACGGAGTACGATTCGAAAGAGTGTTAATCGATGGTGGCAGCGCCCTCGATATATTATTCAAACACACGCTACCAGAGCTCGGCATCAGGATAAGCGACCTGGAGCCTTATGACGCCCCTTTTGGGGGGATCCTCCCATCCCAGGCTTCCCAGCCTTTGGGTCAGATCACTCTACCAGTTCAGTTTGGCACGAAGGAGCGCTACCGCATCTGCTACATCAATTTTCTCATGGCAGACTTTGAAGGGTCTTATCATGCATTATTAGGCCATCCGGCCCTGACCAAATTCATGGCGGTTCCGCATTACACATACCTTGTGCTGAAAATGCCTTCTGAGAACGGCGTTTTAAGCATAAGGGGAGGCATCTCTACGGCTTACGAATGCGAGAAGGAGAGCTTTGCAACTGCCCAAGCTCACGACCTCTCAATCTGCATGGAGGAAACGCGCGTAGACGCAGTGAATGTGGCTCCAGAAGTGCAGACTATCCCAGTCAAGGAAGCTAAGTGCGCGGCAACTAGAAGTAAGGATTTCAAGGAGGTGGAGCTGGTCGAAGGAGATCCAAGCAAGACGGCGCGTATTGGTGTCGACCTCGACCCCAAATAGGAAAGCGCGCTTGTCAGCTTCCTGAGGGAGAACGTAAGCGTTTTCGCGTGGAAACCCGCGGACATGCCCGGTGTACCCCGGGAGCTGGTCGAGCACTCCTTGGATGTTTTGAAGACCGCCAAGCCAATCAAGCAGAAGCTACGACGGTTCGCTGCCGGATTTATAAAAGAAATGTATCATCCGGAGTGGCTAGCTAACCCGGTTTTAGTTCAAAAGAAGAATAAAGAATGGAGAATGTGCGTTGATTATACCGATCTTAACAAACACTGCCCTAAAGACTCCTTTGCCTTACCCCGAATCGATGAACTCGTTGACTCCACAGCTGGGTGCGAGCTCCTGTCCTTCCTAGATTGCTATTCCGGCTATCACCAAATCTCTCTGAGAGAAAAAGACCAGGCCAAAATGTCATTTATTACCCCTTTCGGAACATATTGTTACACAACGATGTCTTTCGGCCTCAAAAATGCAGGGGCCACGTACCAAAGGGCGATACAAAAATGCTTAGATGAGGAAATTCGAGCCGAGCTCATAGCAGCTTACGTCGACGATATCGTTGTAAAAACAAAGCTGGCTCCTACATTAGTAGACGATCTGCACGCAACTTTCGCAGCCCTAAATAAATTCTGGTGGAAGCTCAATCCTAAAAATGTACCTTCGGGGTCCCGTCCGACATCCTACTAGGTAACATAGTAAGCAAAGACGGCCTGAGGCCTAACCCGAAAAAATCCAGGAGGTTTTGAAAATGAAGCCTCCAAAAAATATAAAAGACGTCCAGAAGCTGACTAGATGCATGGCTGCTCTAAGTCGTGACATCTCGCGCCTCAGAGAAAAAGGCCTTCCGTTTTTCAGGCTACTCAAAGCTTCCGAGAAGTTCGAGTGGTCAGAAGAAGCCGATGCCGCATTTCAAGAGCTCAAGCAGCTTCTCACAACACCACCTTTGCTAGCCGCACCAAGGGATGGTGAAACCTTGCTCATTTATATAGCGGCTACCGACCGGGTAGTAAGCACAGTCGTGGTCATGGAACGAGAAGAAGAAGGGCAAGTGTACAAGGTGCAACGTCCGGTCTATTACATCAGTGAAGTACTCAACGATTCAAAGTCAAGGTATCCCCAGGTGCAAAAGATGTTATACGCAATATTAATTACGTCCCGCAAACTGTGGCATTATTTTGATTATTTCTCTATCACGGTGGTTACTGAGTACCCACTGGGAGATATTTTGCGCAACAAGGATGCCAATGGTCATATAAAAAAATGGGCTCTGGAATTAGGCCCCTTTTCCCTTGAGTTCCGCAGTCGTACTTCCATTAAATCTCAGGCGCTCGTTGACTTTATCGTCTGTGAGCATCTAGGCCCCCAGTGGGTTTCGATGATTGGATGACAACGGTAAATTACTATGACTAACGTGTGTTTTGCAGAAACAGTTGAGTTAGGTCACGATAATGATGATCGTAAGGACACTATGGTATTCATGTCCCCTTATTGATGGAATTCGTTCGGTTTTCAAAGGAAGGACGACGAAGATGGTGATAGGCTCGTTCTAAGTGTCATTTGGTGTTGAAGGACACTTAGAGTAGCATAGGTCTTTGTTTTATCTTTGGCCGTACTATTAAGAGGGGTTTGAATGGGTAGCTTGACCTAGGTGAGACTTTTGAGTTAGGTGTGGTGCACACTTGTTAACCAAAGCCCTAGATAGCTTAGAAAGGTCCCTAAGATCATAAGGAAGAAAGTTCATGAAGGGAGCGTCGCAAACAAAAGTCATTTTGGACTTCCATTTGCGACTGGACGCTCGAACTCTAGTGACCAGACGCTGGGGCATGCGTCCGGTCAGTAGTGTTGGCTGAGGGGTCGGTCTGGTTGCGACTGGACTCTCCCTTAGCAATCGATCGAACGCACCAGGACGGTGAGTCCGGTCGCGTCCAGAGAGGTTCCAGAGAGGAATAATGTTGACCGGACGCGTCGGGTCAGTGGTGATCGGACGCATGGATGCGTCCCGTCAGTGTTTCGTACAGGTGTCAGGCTAGACGTCACGTAGCCATTGGGCACTGACCGGACGCGTCCGATCACCCCGACAGTGCGTCCGGTCAGTGTATAAACTGGCTGGACTTACCCCTTCGTGCATGATTTGAGTTGGGGGGTACAAATATGCCTCCCCCTCATTCATGCTATCACTCTTGCTCATTTGAAAGGTTGCCAACCACATTGTGATTGCAAGTGAGTGCAAGAGGCCTAGTGAGGTTGAGAGATTTGATAATTGAGTGATCAAACACCTCATTAGTGAATAGAGAGTAGCAAGTGTGCATCCACCCATGTCATTAGCCTTGCGTTGGTCAAGTGAGAGTTCTTGCTTGTTACTCTTGGTGATCGGCATCACCTAGACGGCTTGGTGACGATCGGAGAGCTTGGTGATCATCCAGAGGCATTGTGGATGACCCAAACCATGTTGTGACCGGTAGTGAGCGATTCACCGGGCCAGAGTGGCAAAGAATCAGCTCGTAGTGAGCACTTGATCCTTGCGTGGATCAAGGGGGAGCAATACCCTTGCGTGGGTGCTCCAACAAGGACTAGGGGGGTGTGCCGACACCTCTATACCTCGGCAAAAAGATCGTTGTGTCATCTCTACTCTCATTACTTCGCATTTACATTTGAGCAATTCAATTCCGCATTTACTTGTTGTTCTTTCATGAATTGAATTGCCATGCTAGAGTAGAATTGGTTTAGCGATAGTCTTTTTGTGCTGTTGATTCTTGTCAAACACACTTCTAGGCACTAGGGGGTTAATTGGGCTTGATAGGTCTTAATTCTTGCAAAAGTTTTAGAAAAGCCCAATTCACCCCCCCTCTTGGGCATCTTGATCCTTTCAATTGGTATCGGAGCCTCGTGCTCTCGATTTAGGCTTAACCGCCTAGAGTTAAGATGTCCGGGGGTGATGGACCACTGCCCATGTTCGAGGGAGATGACTTTCCATATTGGAAAATCCGTATGGAGTCATACCCTGAAGCAGTAGATGTTAAATGCCGCCAAGCCGCTATCACCGGCTTTCCCAAGCTTAAGGAGGGTACAAGCTTAACCCCTCATGAGGAAGAAAATGAGAAGTGGAATGCAAAGGCCAAAAACATCATCTTTAGAGGCATTTGCAAAGATGTGTTTAACCGCGTCCGGAACCACAAGAATGCCCATGAGCTATGGGATAACATTTGTGAGCTCCATGAGGGAACCAAGAGTGAGCGTGAGGAGCGTTATCATTTGGTCATGCAAAAGTTAAATTCTTTCGAAATGCTTGCTCATGAAAATGCCAATGAAATGTACTCACGCTTGAATGTTCTTGTAGAGGAGCTTAATGGTCTTGGCCTCACACAAATGCAACCATCCAATGTTGTGAGGAAGATTCTATGTGTCCTTCCCATTGACAAGTATGGACACATTGTGACGGTGCTACATCAAGGTGATCTTTCCACATCCACACCAACACAAGTCTTGGGAAAGACCAATGCTCATGACATGTACATGCACATCACACCAAGTGGTGGCTCTTCCACCGACAAGAAGAAGGACTTGGCCTTCAAAGCAAGCCATGATAAGAAGGGCATGTCCAAGTCTATTGAAGTGCATCATGAGAGCACAAGTGATGATGAAGATGATTCAACATTGCTCTCATGGAGAGGAAGACCACCAAGATGTTGAAGAAGCTTCATAAGAATGGAGTCAACTTTGACTCAAGAAAGAAGAAGTTCTTCACAAGTAGCAAGAGAAGGCCAATCTCCAAAATGGATTGCTACAATTGCGGTGATCTTGGCCATATTGCTCATCAATGCCCCAAGCCCAAGAAAGAAAGCTACAAGAACAAGAACAAAGGCAAGAAAGATGACTCATCTAGAGAAGATGAGAGAAAGAATGAGAAGCCCTACAAGAAGGATGACAAGAAGAAGAAGCAATACCACAAGAAAGGTGGCAAGACCTACATTGTTGGTGATTGGCTCACCGACATTGACTCCTCCGGTGGCTCATCAAATGAAGATAGTGATGATGAGAAGGAGAAGGTGGCCGCTCTAGTGATTGGGACTTCTACTCCACCACCTCCACCATCGCCATCATCCACTACACACCTATGCCTCATGGCAAATGGTGATCGGAAGGTACAAAGTGATGATGACTCTAGTGATGATGAGAGTGATGGAGAGTTCAAAACTCCCACTTATGATGAACTTGTTGAATTGCTAAACAACTACACTAAAATCATAAGGAGGACTAGAGCTAAAAATCATAGGCTTGTTCATGACAATGAAGCTCTTGTTGAAAAATATGAGAATGCTATGCATGCTAGTGATGAGTTGAAAAATGAACTTGCTACTATGTCATCTTCCATCAAGGAGCTCAAGTCCTCTAACAAGGAGCTCAAAGCTAAATATGAAAAACTTGATAAGATGCATAGTGATCTTACTACTAGTCATGCTTTGCTCAAAGAACAATACACTCAAGTGAAAGTTGATTATGATACCCTCACCGTTGCTTATGATATGCTTTCACATGAGACACTTGATGCTCCTAACCTTGTTGTTAAGTGTGATATAGCTACATCTTGTGAGGACTTGGTTAGTGAGCATGATGAGCAAAAGGCTAGTAGCAAGGGCAAGAAAGTGGTGGTGGCCGATCACTTTGATGACTATGTCAAGATCAAGAATGAGAATGCAAAGCTCAAGATTGATCTAGAAAAGCTTACCACCACCAAGCAAGTTGTCATTGAAACTCATGATGATGATTATAGCATGACACTTGAGCTAGACATGCTAAAAGAAGAGAACAAGAGATTGAAGATGGAAAGGGACTACAAAATGACACCATCTCAATTGGAACTCCAACAAGAGAATGACAAGCTCAAGAAGGAGAAAGAGCACCTCACCACCGGATTGAGGAACTTCACCAAGGGTCAATGTTTTCAAAGTGAGCTTCTCATGAACACCGTTATGAAGACAAATAGAAATGGTATTGGCTTTCTTGAAGAGAAGATGAAGCAACGCAAGAGCATCACAAAGCCAAAGAAGAATAAGATTGGGAGATGCTATGAGTGTGGAAAGGAAGGACACTTTGCTCATGATTGTGAAGAGCCTAAACCCACACCCTTGCCCAAGCATGCTAGGCCCTTTGCTTTCAATGCTCACTACATGCTTAGACAAGATTCTAGTGGCAAAGTGAAAGTTATGTTTATGGGGCCACCTAACAAGAATAGGCCAAGGCAAATATGGGTTGCAAAGTCACTAGTTGAGAAGGTTAAGGGACCTCAACAAGTTTGGGTCCTGAAAGCTCAAGCTTGATTTCTTATGTGTGTAGGTGAACTACAAGACCGGTGGATCTCATTGGGTAATTGATAGTGGTTGCACTCAACATATGACCGACGATCCCCGGATGTTCACCTCACTAGAAGAGAATGTCGATGACCAAGAAAAGATAACATTTGGTGACAATTCAAAGGGCAATGTAAAAGGATTGGGCAAAGTGGCTATATCAAATGACCATACCATCTCCAATGTGCTTCTAGTTGCATCATTGAGCTTCAACTAGCTATCCGTTGGGCAACTTTGTGATCTTGGCTTTCAATGTTTGTTCAGCGACAAAGAAGTGGTTGTGACCAAGAAGGATGATGCACAAGTGATCTTCCAAGGCTTTAGATACAACAATCTCTATCTAGTGGATTTCTCCTCCGAAGATGCCAACTTGAAGACATGTTTGTTCACTAAGCAATCTCTTGGTTGGCTATGGCATAGAAGATTGGCTCATGTGGGAATGAATACTCTCAATAAGCTATTGAAGAAGGATTTGGTTAGAGGCTTGAAGGATGTCAAATTTGAGAAGGACAAATTGTGTAGTGCATGTCAAGCCGGCAAGCAAGTTGCAAATACTCATCCAACCAAAGCCTTCGTGTCAACATTAAGAGAGTTGGAGCTACTTCATATGGATCTATTTGGGCCAACAACATATGCTAGCTTGGGTGGAAATCTCTATTGCCTAGTGATTGTTGATGACTATTCGAGATACACTTGGGTATTCTTTCTTCATGACAAATCCGAAGCAACCCCTTCATTCAAGAAGTTTGCCAAGAGAGCCCAAAATGACTTTGATGTGAAGATCAAGAAGATTAGAAGCGACAATGGAAAGGAATTTGACAACACCCACATTGAAGAATATTGTGATGAAGTTGGGATCAAGCATGAAGTCTCCGCAACCTACACACCACAACAAAATGGGGTAGTTGAGAGGAAGAACCGGACTCTAATCACCCTAGCAAGGACAATGCTAGATGAGTACTCTACACCGGAAAGATTTTGGGTGGAAGCAATCAACACCGCTTGCTATGCATCAAATCGGTTGTTCCCCCATCATCTCCTTGGCAAGACCCCCTATGAGCTACTCAACAACAAGAAGCCGAATGTATATTTCTTTAGAGTGTTCGGGTGCAAATGCTACATCTACAAGAAGCGCCAACACCTAGGGAAGTTCCAACGCCGATGTGATATTGGTTTTCTTGTTGGTTACTCATTGAAGTCCAAAGCATATCGAGTATTCAACCATGCCACCGGGATGGTAGAAGAAACATATGATGTGGAATTCGATGAATCTAATGGCTTTCAAGGAGAGCATGAGAATCTTGATGATGTAGGTGATGAACCATTGAGGGAAGCAATGAAGAACATGCTGGTTGGAGCAATCAAGCCTAAAGATGATGATGATGAACTGCAAGTCCTTGACAAGTCATCCTCATCCAATGTACCACATGATGATGACAAAGATGGGAGAGATCCAAATGAAGACACTCATATCTCCCATGATCAAATGGTGGTACAAGCTCAAGATGTTGGTGCTCCACAAGCGGCTCCTCAAGTGGTTGATCGAAGGACTACTCCTCTACTACAAGCTCATCCTCAAGATCTCATCATAGGGAGTCCAACAAGGGGTGTAATGACTCGCTCTCAAAAACTTGCTTTATTTATGGAACATCACTCCTTTGTTTCTCTTGTTGAGCCTACCATTGTAGATGAAGCTCTAGGTGATCCGGATTGGGTGAATGCCATGCATGAAGAACTAAACAACTTCACCCGCAACCAAGTTTGGACACTTGAAGAGCGACCTAAAGGCGCAAGAGTCATTGGAACCAAATGGGTGTTTAGGAACAAGCAAGATGCTCAAGGCAAGGTTGTTAGAAACAAGGCAAGGCTAGTGGCAAAGGGGTTCTCTCAAGTTGAAGGTTTGGATTTTGGAGAGACCTTTGCACCGGTTGCAAGACTCGAAGCCATTCGTATCCTCCTTGCATATGCATCACATCATGACATTAAATTATATCAAATGGATGTGAAGAGTGCATTTTTAAATGGCTTCATAAATGAACTAGTCTATTGTTGGCGCAAAATGTGGTTTCGCGCCTCACACACAGCAAGCCGGAAAAAGCGTGGCTTCAATCGGGTGCCCGGACGACTTGGAATCCGGAGACGTGCCAGTCGGTTTGACCTGAAAACCAACAAGGGATAAAACTATGAGAATAAACTGGAACATGCTGGATAAGACCAGACAGTACCATATGTACGGCTTTGAAGCCAATCACGACAGCATACAGCTACAGAAGTTGTCTGTCGATAAGTTCAGGAATCATTCGGCTAACATTAAAAATGAGCATATGTCAACAATCGGTTGCCGAATGTACATACAAGGGGATATCATCAAGATATAATGAATCATAAACAGGTAACTGGTAAATATAAATCTATCCAAACAACACATGCATAGGTTAATCCAATTAGTCTGCCGCATGTCTAATCTTCATAAACCCGTCAAGCATAGACTAAGTCTACGCCACTCCTTATAATTAGATTAATCCACTGCATGATACAATCTAATGATAAGGAGCTAAAAGCATGCATGTATCTGAACAAATCTAAAAGACTCATTACTCATGTAAGCTTAACCAAGCTCAGCAAACTAGCCGAGTTGGGGTCCATGAAGAAGGAACAAACAAACAAGCACGATTGAACTAATCTAAAACCTGCATCTGCCGCACAATACCTAGTTTTATCAAAGCCTAACCGTGATTGACATGCATGAACCCGCAACACGTAACAATCTAGATTGAAAGTTAATTCGACCGTCATGATCTTGCAATTATCAAAACACAAGCAAACTTGTGAAACAAGGCCGAACAAAGATCAATCTAGATTGGGCAAAAGAGTGTTACAAAATTAAATAAAATACTGCAACACATGGTAACTTAATGAATCTATCAGATCTTGCCAAATCTAACAGAGCCGATAACTATCTCGCTTTTGCTAAACATATGAATAAACGCCTGCCGCACGGTATCTATCCACAAACAAAGCATAAGCAAAGACCTCTTGATCGCTAACAAGGGTCCGCCGCACGACCATTGAAAACAAACAAGACTACTTGCACCATATCTAAATCCACCACATGATACTAGGCATGATAGCAAGGTTGTCGGGACTTACGGAGGTCGACGGATCGATGATTCCTCTCGAAGAACTCGACGACACTAGGGACTCGAAGATGGCATGGGGCCGGTTTGTATTGGTATGGTGTGAACAGTTTTACAATGGCTGAGGGTTTATATTTATACCCTAGACGAAACACGAGTCCTAGACGATTACGATCTACACAAATAAAATTTGGAAAGATACAAATCCTATTTTTTTTATTCTTCTCGATGTCTTTCAACGTCACATGCCTTCTTGTGCAAGCCGGCTTTACTTGCCATATCCATTTCCCGAATGGAGCCGCCGCTTTGCAAAACAGCCGACCACATAGACATTTGTTGAAACTCCGAAAGCTAACCATCTTTGGTTACTCACCGAATCTCCAAGAGCCAGCCGATCGTCCGATCGTTTGCCAAATTCTTTTCCTCACTGCTAGCTGGGCCCACTTGTCATATCCTCGTATGCGTGCGAAATTCCAGTGTTAACATCTATGTTGATCAACCTCCCGGGTTTGAAGACCCTAGATATCCTAATCATGTTTATAGGTTGTCCAAGGTGCTATATGGGCTCAAGCAAGCCCCAAGAGCATGGTACGAGCGCCTCCGAGACTTCCTCATTGAGAAGGGCTTCACCATTGGGAAGGTCGACACCACACTATTCACCAAGAAGCTTGATGGAGAGATCTTCATTTGTCAAGTCTACGTTGATGATATCATCTTCGGGTCAACAAATGAAGCCTATTGCAAGGAATTTGGTGACTTGATGTCGAAGGAGTTCGAAATGTCCATGATTGGAGAACTCACATTCTTCCTAGGCTTCCAAGTCAAGCAATTGAAGGAGGGGACTTTCATATCTCAAGAGAAGTATACAAAAGACCTCCTCAAGCGCTTCAACATGGATGATTGCAAGCCTATCAAGACTCCAATGCCAACAAACGGACATCTCGACCTAGATGTGGGAGGTAACCCGGTTGACCAAACTCTCTACCGTTCTATGATTGGTAGCCTGTTATATTTGACCGCATCTAGGCCCGATATCATGTTTAGTGTGTGCATGTGTGCTCGCTTTCAAGCCGATCCTAGGGAATCACATCTTATAGCGGTGAAGAGAATCCTTAGGTACCTAAAGCACACCCCAAGCATTGGCCTTTGGTATCCCAATGGAGCTAACTTCCAACTCGTTGGGTATTCCGATTCGGATTACGCAGGTTGCAAAGTAGATAGAAAAAGCACATCCGGAGGGTGCCATTTGCTTGGGAGATCACTAGTTTCATGGAGTTCAAAGAAGCAAAATAGTATGGCCTTGTCTACCGCTGAGGCGGAATACATTGCCGTGGGTGCTTGTTGTGCACAAATCCTTTATATGAAACAAACCCTTTTAGACTATGGTGTAGTTCTAGAAAGGGTACCTTTGTTGTGTGACAATGAGAGCGCGGTTAAGCTTGCTAACAACCCCGTTCAACACTCTCGCACAAAGCACATAGATATTCGCCATCACTTTCTTAGAGACCATGTTTCCAAGAAAGACATATCCTTAGAGGGAGTTAGAACCGAAGATCAATTGGCGGATATCTTCACAAAACCCCTAGATGAGAACACCCTTTGTAGATTGCGAAGTGAGCTTAATGTGCTTGATCTAAGTAACTTTGTCAAAAGGTGAAAGGGAGGTTGTCTTTGCATTGCATTGTATCATATGCCATGTTTAAAATTATGTGTTGCACATAGGCTTGTCAGACGTGGTTAAGATAACCGCCCTTAAAAGCGTGTGAAGAAGCTTACCCATGAGCAAACTTGACAAGCAACCTAGATTCAAATTCTGTATTGCATTGCATATGCATGTGTGTTTGCTTTGTCGTTTCTTTTCGGTTAAGCTTTGAGCAACCACTGTGTTCGTCCACCGCTAGGGGGAGCATTTGAGGCTCCTAATGGTTGAGACCCCTAGTTTTGGTGGCCACATGTTGTCTCCTCGGGTTTTATTGCCTATTTTATCTAAGAAAACTAAATTAGCCTATGGCAAAATATTTGAAAAACTTGAGGGTTTGAGAGAGGTCACTCCACTAGGTTCCAACTGGTGTTTATTTGCATCTTATTTGAGTTGGAACTTGGTTGGAAGAAGTCGGCGCGAAAAATCGAGTCAAAATAGGGTTTTCCCTGTGACCGAACGCTGCGACCGGACGCTCCTGGTGCGTCCGGTCAGTTCATCCCGCGCGCAGGTGAACAGTGTCTTCGACGAGTCCGGTCAGGAGAACGCACGTGCGTCTGGTCGATTGTTGCCGTGTGATCGGACGCTCGGTGCGTTTGGTCGCGTGCGACAGGACGCGTCCGATCGCGGGAAACGCGTTTCGGGAGCTCTCTATTCGTGACCGGACGCTAGGGCTTTGTGCGTCCGGTCACGTCTCGTGCGTCCGGTCGTAACTTAAAGAGCGCTTTGAGTTTTTCCAACCGACACGTGGGCCATACCTCTCTTGTCTTCTTCCTTTGCCCTCGCCTGACGTCGTCTCGCGCCTCCCCGTGCCCTAACTGCCGCCTCCCGCGCCGCCGGCACCTCCCCACCCCCCCCCCCCCGTGCCACCGCATACCACTCCGACCACCGCGCGCCCTCCCTCCCGCCTTCACGCCCGCGCCTGCGCCGCCGCCACGCGCCTACACCACCGTCCCGCGCCCGCCCTCGCCCTCGCCGGCGCCCCGCTCCCCTCGCCGGAGTTTGTTCCGGTTGCTCGCCGGGGATCCTCTCTCTCGGCTCCGGGGTCTCCTCCCTTGCCAGCGACCTCTTCCCCGATCTCTCTCCGGCCAGCAGCACCTTCTCTCCATGAGCTTCCCTCCCACCCCATATAGGCTGTCCTCATGGTGTTCAATGAAATGTCCCACCCGCTTGTTCATGCCTATCTAATCGCTTTTTGGCCATTTTCTCGCGCAGATCATTCCGGTAAGCCGTCATGGTGCCCGAACGTGTCGGTCTCTCACCTTTGCTTGGTCCGTTCGTCGCATCTCGTCTCCTTTGCTTTGCTTCCGATAGGGTCTTCTTATCTCTAGATTATATGCTTATATATCCCTATCTATCTCTTGCAGCGAGTCGGGACCATGTCAGTGAGCAGTGTCACAGTGTCAGCTTAATCCGGGACCAAGCTCGCGAATACAGAACGAGGCCAAGCCTCTGAGGTTCAGTCCAGTCCTCTGATCTAATTGGCAGTTGCTCTCAGTGATAGTGGATCTGTTCTTGTAGCGATGGCTCGCTGCAAGAACGTCGGTGGAGGTCTCGGGGCAGATCCTCCTCCCCCACGCCCTCCTTCTGGTGACAAGGGGAAGAGGCCGTAGAAGCTCGTCTCCAAGAAGCACAAGCGCCTTGATCGGGATTCAGAGATGGCACTTGTCGCAGCTCGCGCAACCGAGAGAGCCGAGCAAGGTGGTTCGATAGGCAGTCTCCGTATAAACGACCAGTCTTCAGAGCAGGCCAGTCAGGGCAGTGGTCAGCGCAGTGGTCAGCGAGTTCGAGACCTTCTCACCGAGCAGCAAGTGCAGGCCCTGCTTCAGACCGAGGGCAGAGTGGTCCGGGTTCATGGTCACGAGTACTCTCTCGACGACCCGGCTGAGGTCCTCCCTCCCGACTTCCAGTTCCCGTCAGAGACAGCCTCAGCCCTCACAGCAGCCATAGCCGGTGGGTCAGCTCCAGAGCCCAGTTCAGCTACAGCGACCCAGGCAGAGGGTCAGCCAGAGGAGGAGCAGCCGGTTCAGCAGCCAGTCCGCCAGTCCACCCATACTCGCACTCAGTTGTCTCCTAGACCTGAGGGGCAGAGGTGGGGTGGTCGACCCCTTCCGAGACCACAGGGACCCCCACCTGTGGAGCACTTGGACCTGTGGACCGCGACAACACGACAGGTGCAGGCCCTACGGTTGGTTCCATACGAGGAGTGGTTCCCAGCCGCCAGGCACCCTCAGGCCTCCGAGGGTTTCTACACAGTTATTCAGGAGGATTTCTATAGAGCATATGTCAATAGCGGCGTCCACATCCGTCCCCACAGAGTTTGCCCGCTGGAGACTATCGTTGCAGTTGCTGGGGAGGCCATCCGTCCTATGCTATCATATCTACCTGGGTTAGCAGATCTTCTTGGACGAAGTGGTCTATCTGTTGAGGACTGGGTGCGATAGTTTTATGCGTCCCTGTGGATCTCCCCGGATCACCGGTTCCTCCACTTTGCCTTCAGGGGGAGGTCCTACAGGCTCTACAGTGCCCGTGCCCGAGAGTACCTTGGTCTGACTGCCTATGCGACCAAGGTTCACACACTGTGCTATGGAGAGGCAGAGCCACCTCAGCGTCCACACGCAGGAGAGATTCCACCAGCCGACTTGGTTTGTGCCTGCTTCCGGGAGCCGTTCGGAGAGGGGTCCATCCGGCGTCCTCGTGACTTGACGCCGACGGCCCGTCTCATGAACGAGGTCATGAGGCGTACTCTTCTGCCCCGGACAGGCTACAGAGAGGGGTTGACCAGGATTCAGATCTGGCTAGTTCACCACTTGGTCTCCCAGCTTGAGTTCGACATTTGGGACGTGATTATTTCTGAGATGGAGGACACACTGGCAGAGGGCTTCAAGGGTCACCGGCAGCTTCCTTATGCTCACCTGATTTGTTTCCTTTTGAGGAGGATGATTCTGGGACTGCTTCCAGAGCTTCTCCAGTCCCCGACAGAGTTCCCCGTGTACAACACTCGCTAGATTGTCAGGGCTAGTCCAGACACTCGTCCTAGGGGTCAGCGTCAGAGGCCAGTTGTCACTGAGATAGAGGCATATCAGGATGAGGTTGTTCGTCAGTTGGCAGAGGCTGAGCTCGCAGGGCTTGAGGGAGAGGGAGAGGACCCCGACCTTGAAGTTCCGACTGACAGCTTCGACGATGACTACTCTCCTCTTCCGAGGATGCGTCCACCGGCAGCTCACGACTCCGAGGCCTCCTCCTCGCATATGGCTGGCTCCGATCCAGCACTCCTTGCTATTCTCTCTCGGATGGAGCAGCAGCAGTCCAGACTTTCTGAGGAGGTTCAGCGCCAGGCTGAGGAGCAGCGACGACAGGCTCAGGAGCAGGCCCGACTAGCAGAGGCACAGGCAGTGGCCGCAGCACAGGCTCAGGAGCGCCAGGTTGCTCTCCAGCAGCAGATGATCCAGCTCCAGACTCAGACGCTTGCTTTCATGGAGAGGATGGCGGCTCTTCCACAGTTACCCCAGCCACCTCAGTTTCAGCTGCAGCAGCCCGGACCGTCGACCTCTTACTACACATCAATTCCTCCATCGACGGTCTCGCCCTTTCCACAGTACCCTCAGTGGTTTACCTCACCTCTGCCAGGGCCGCAGCCAGGATTCACACCGATTCGCTCGGGCTTCACTCCTACTCAGACGGAGTCAGTTCTAGTGACACCGAGGAGTTTGGAGGCTTCTTTCAGCGAGCTCACCGGCCTGCCTACCCCGCCAGAGTTTCAGTTGCCGGTGACCTCAGCTCTAGCTCCTGCTCCCGCTACTGGTACCACAGAGACACTCCCTTCCTCAGTAGCGTCGTCCGAGCCACTGGTCTCTCAGAGTTTGACTTTGCCAGTCAGTTCAGCGCCTGAGCCTTCGATGATCATGTCAGTGGCAGCGACCGAGACCGTGGACCCTCTTCCAGAGCCAGAGCCTCCACAGCCAGAGATTCCAGCGCCAGAGGCCGCTCCCGAGTCAGCTGAGCAGACCCAGACTGCTTCACCTACACGTCCAGTGTCCAAGGGTCAGCCAGCTCACAATTCGTCGTCCGACGAGGAGGCTTACCTTGCTCAGTTTGAGACTCTTCTGCGCACCTCGTCACCCGACTCATCTGCTCCCGTCCCGCCTTCCGGCCCCTAGGTTTTGGTCCTTGATGCCAAAGGGGGAGAGAGCGTATGTTAGACATAGGGGGAGCTTGTGAGAGGGTCTCGGTTCTTTTGTGTGATCTTGCACTCATATGCATACATGTTTATCTTTTGGCACTTGTACGATATGTGTATGTCTTTTGGATGTGACATGTTATGCTTCACTTGTTATATACTCCATGTCACTCGTTTATGCTCAGTTGTGACATGCTATGCTTCACTCGTTATTTTCTACATGTCACTTGATTATGCTCATTTACTTTGCTTCTGCACTTATACTCTGATAAATGAGCTTGTTCATAAGTACTTATGTTAATTCTTATTATGTTGAGTACTTATGTGGACTTGGTTTGTATAAGCATTCCTAACCTGACACTGGGGCATGCGACCGGACGCTCGAGAGTGTGAATGGGTTGTAACATGTGACACTGGGACGCTCGAGAGTGTGAATGGTTTGTATAAGCATTCCTAACCTGACACTGGGGCATGCGACCTGACACTTGATTATGCTCATTCACTAATGTGGACTTGGTTTGTATAAGCATGTGACACTTGTATAAGCTTGGACTTCTATTTGCGACCGGACGCTCGAACTCTAGTGACCGGACACTGGGGCATGCGTCCGGTCAGTAGTGTTGGCTGAGGGGTCAGTCAGGTTGCGACTGGACTCTCCCTCAGCAATCGATCGGACGCACCAGGAGGGTGAGTCCGGTCGCGTCCAGAGAGGTTCCAGAGAGGATTATTGTTGACTGGACGCGTCCGGTCAGTGGTGATCGGACGCATGGATGCGTCCCGTCAGTGTTTCGTACAGGTGTCAGGCTAGACGTCACGTAGCCATTGGGCACTGACCGGACGCGTCCGGTCACCCTGATAGTGCGTCCGGTCAGTGTATAAACTGCCTGGACTTACCCCTTCGTGCATGATTTGAGTTGGGGGGTATAAATATGCCTCCCCCTCATTCATGTTGTCACTCTTGCTCATTTGAAAGGTTGCCAAACACATTGTGATTGCAAGTGAGTGCAAGAGGCCTAGTGAGGTTGAGAGATTTGATAATTGAGTGATCAAACACCTCATTAGTGAATAGAGAGTAGCAAGTGTGCATCCACCCATCTCATTAGCCTTGCGTTGGTCAAGTGAGAGTTCTTGCTTGTTACTCTTGGTGATCGGCATCACCTAGACGGCTTGATGGCAATCAGAGAGCTTGGTGATCATCCGGAGGCATTGTGGATGACCCAAGCCATGTTGTGACCGGTAGCGAGGGATTCACCGGGCTGGAGTGGCGAAGAATCATCTCGTAGTGAGCACTTGATCCTTGCGCGGATCAAGGGGGAGCAATACCCTTGCGCGGGTGCTCCAACGAGGACTAGGGGGGGGTGTGCCGACACCTCGATACCTCGGCAAAAAGATCGTCGTGTCATCTCTACTCTCATTACTTCGCATTTACATTTGAGCAATTCAATTCCGCATTTACTTGTTGTTATTTCATGAATTGAATTGCCATGCTAGAGTAGAATTGGTTTAGCGATAGACTTTTTGTGCGGTTGATTCTTGTCAAACACACTTCTAGGCACTAGGGGGTTAATTGGGCTTGATAGGTTTTAATTGTTGCAAAAGTTTTAAAAAAGCCCAATTCAACCCCTCTCTTGGGCATCTTGATCCTTTCATCATCGAATGGACCGACATGACGACCCCAATTCCCCCGACCAGCACTGAGCACTGGGTGATGTACTTCGACGAGTCATTAAACCTCTAAGGCGCAGGAGCTGGGGTACACTTTATTTCTCCCTCTGTAGACAAGCTGAGCTCCATCCTCTGGATTCATTTTAAAACATCCAACAACGCAGCGGAATACGAAGCCTGCCTGCATGGTCTTCGAATTGCGATCGAGCTTGGAGTTAAAAGGTTGGAAGTCTTCGGCGATTCTGCTCTAGTCATAAACCAAGTCAACAAAGATTGGGATGCCACCAGTGAGAAGATGGATGCATACGTCGCCTAGATAAGAAAACTTGAGGGAAAGTTCTATGGTCTACAATTCCAGCACGTAGTATGTGACGGAACCCTCTGGATTATTAGGGCCCACGTGTATCTGTCCTTGTCCTACCGACCTCAGATAGTCATACACTGTGCCCCAATAGCCCAAAAGACCCACCACGTGTCATCGGGTAACCCGACTCATTCACGTTTCCTTACACTCCCAGGATCATTGTAAGAGTCATGGCAGTATTACAACATTTCACAGATAATATACATCAGAGATAAAAGTGCGGAAGTATTACACCATAAGTTTTAGAAACCAGTTGTTCAAACTCGCGTAGTTATTACAAACCATAGTTTCAAACCTTACCCTAGGTAGTGGAAAACAACATTACTAAAATTGTATATCACACAGACAACCCCGCCTAAGGGTTGCATTACTCCTCCCCGGACACGTCCTCCTCAATGACGGTCACGCAACAAGCCTCCAAGCAAGGCTGCTCGTGAACGTCACCTGCAACAGGGGTTAACAAACCCTGAGTACAAAGGTACTCAACAAGGCTTACCCGACAAGAAAAGAGAAGAAACAAGTATGCTGGCTTGGGTAGGCTCAACAACACTTTTCATTTGCATAAAAGCTTACTAGAGTAATCCTAGATCCAAATTTTTCTTAATCATTTAAGTACATAGTTAAGAATTGAAAGTGAACATCAATGAAAGATCATTATCATTCTTTCTTAAATCAGTCCCATTTTCATTCTACGGTGCGGGTCAGTAGATTGAGTCTCCATAACCGAGGAGCACGACGATTCGCACCGATTCAACCAGATCTGGGAGTTTTTCCACGATCATACGATATATGTAGACCCTCGATCACACATATATCAATCTCTAACCTCGGATCCTCCAAACAAGACCGGGTCCGCGCCACCCGAGAGTACTTGTACACCTCCAATCCGGGACTTTAACCCACGAGGGTAGCTAGTACTCCCGCCATCTCTCCACTCCCAGTGCGCGATTAGCCGTTCTCATTTAAGAACCACCAAGGCAGAGCTTGCCGTAGCATTTGATCGGTACTTCACAGTTTCTCAATCTAGCAGGCCAACAACGTTTAACCCTAAACTGACACATCCGGATCACTCTACACCAACCCAAGGTTCGATGCATGTGCCCGTCTGGTCTTAACCCTACGTCTTTCTCTTGATCATTCCAAAATGATAAGTATCAAAACATTTATCGGAAGCGTGAGAAAGCAAGGCTGAGCATTTCTATCATTTGTGTAAAGCAGGTATCAAGGAATGATATATCAATAACAAGGTTGATCATGCATCAACAAGTTTAAAGCATTTATTGGCTAAACCCCTAATGCATCAGGTTATTGAAAGTAAGTGTAATTTGCAAAACCAAGGAAATGGTTAAATGAACCGGGACTTGCCTTCGTTGACCGGAAGGGTCTGAAATTCCTGATAATCCGGATCAACTGGATACTCTGAACTTTCCGGACCAACCTCGTCCGGACACTCGATCACTTCGGAAGCTACACGATAACAGAGTGCATGCTTAATGGAATGCTCTTGACATGATCATGGTAAAGATGGAAATTTTCTAAGCTATAAACATTTATCTTGCAACAACTTTCCATCACGGTACAGTTGCAAACCAACAAACCAACTTGCACAAACATACATGATTAAATGAGTGAAGCTTGTCTGCATCAAACAGTAGATCAAGATAATTCACTTAACTTAACCTTCAAATTTACCATAAATAGACTTAGGTTTTCATGTTAAACAATATCACTTATTCCTAAAGAAAGTAATTTAATTAACACGAAATTACGTTGTGAAGCAAACTATGCCCAAATTAGTTCAAATTTTTTAGAGATGATAAATTATATCAAATAACAGTGGTAAAATAACTGTCACAATTTTCGAACCAACATATAAGTCTGCAGAATTAAATCAAACCACAAAAGTTAAATGATTAATTAAGGCATAGAAATAAGATTAAAAATTTATTTTCTCCAATAGAGCTCAAAATTTTTGTGATGATACATTTTTAGCTCAAAACAGTGACAAAAATAGTTTCATGATTTTTGGACCTTTAAATAAGCCTACAAAAATCATCAAAGTCCATTTACTAATAAAAAGACCTATTTAAATCAGTTTTAAAAACTCAAGTTTCATATTTTTCATAAATATTAGGCAGCTTGAGAAAGCTACACAAAAACTTACACAATTTTTGGAGTTTCCTACAAAAAGATATCAAAAAGACAAAACCTAACACTATTCACCCATTTCAGAAAAAGAAAGAAAACCCCTCTAACCCTTACTGGGCTCGGCCCAAGTTCGGCCCACGGCCGCTGACAACCGGGCCCCAGGCGTCAGCCTCTGCTTCTTCCCCTTCGCGCCCAGACCAGGGCTCGTCCGGCCTTGACCGGCCGCCGGCGCGTTGACTGGCCGTCGGCCTTCGCACCGGCGAAGTCTCCGGCGACGCCGAGGGCCTCAACGTCTCCGGCTTGACCTCGCACATCGATTCCACCCCTCACCAGCCTTAGCACCTACACGACCATGAGCTGGCAGCGACCATGGCGGCTCGGCCAGACTGGGCACGATGGCGACGCGGCGTTCCGGCCATAAGGGCTCGGTAGAGATCACAGCTTCGACAGCACTGCACTACCGCATTCCTCGTGAACACGATGCTCACCTTAACTCAAACAAACTCGACTCGGAACCCTTCGATCCACGACGGCGGCCATGGCGGCGCTTGCACCGACGGCGAGCCACGCAGACAGACCAAGACTGCACGGTAGAGACCAAACCGAGGGACGCAACACGCCTAGGGACTCAACGTGACTACGATGCGCGCTTTACCTTGACTTGAGGAGCATTGAACCGAGGTTGGCGACGGCGGCGGCGATGGCAGAGCTTGCACCGACGGCAACCTCCGTGGACTGCTCAAGCCAGAGCGGTAGAGACCTCAAGAGCGAGCCGAACGTGATCTACAACACAACACGAAGCTAAAGCACAGGTTAGATTAACCGGAGGAACTCTGGCTCATCATGGCCACGATCATGATACCTGCGGCGGCTCCCTGCCGGCAACGAGGAAGAAGACCGCGGCGACGGCGATTACCCGCTCTAGGGCTCGGGTTAGCTAGCTCAGGAGACGCAAGGGAGGCAGGCGGAGCTAGCTGGGAGATGGAGAGTACAAGGACGCAGCGTAGGCGGAGAGAAAGCTCGTCGGAGCTTGACTGGAAACAGAGGAGGAGAAAGAGGAGGTGGCGGACGGGGACGCTGGGAGATGGAGAAGCTCTCAGAGCTTGCCACCGCGCGGAGCGAAGCAAGCAAGCAGCCAGGTGCGTGGCCAGACACGCGGAGCGGCGAGGAGTTGGCCAGGCCACGGCGACGGCGCACGCGGCGGCTTGCCCTGCTCCGGCAGGTTCCCCCCCTCCTGTAGCTACAGTACCAGAATTATCCCCTTTCAAAAATCTCCAGATTTTTGTACTACATGCCAAAAACTCTTAAAACCAAAGTTGCTCCAAATTTTGTGTTCTACAAGTTTGTTTTAAGAACCAAAGTCAAATTCTGCTTACATTTTGAAATAAAGTTCAAAATCAAATTTGGACCAAACTGAATTCAAAATTACTTTTGAATTTCCTGAACAACTTCAAATTTTGCCAATATATGAAAGGTAGAGTTTGAAAAGTTGCACAACTTTGCTTTAAGACCCTATGGCTGATTCCAACTGGAAATAGGTCAATTTGATCAAAACAGTTCAAATTGATTTCAAATTGGAAATTTGAAAAGGGGACAGAACTAGGGTTTTGCAGTAAAAGCAAAATTACTTTTGATTTTGCATTGACACTTGAAAAATAGTCAATGTATGGAATGTTCATTTTAAAATTCTCTACAACTTTGATATAGATCTCAAACTCAGATTTCGAATAGTTTTTGGAATACAAGTTTAAAGTAAAAAGGGGACCATTTCCAAGGTTTGAGTAAATTCATAATTACTTGAAATTTTGTAAAGAAACTTTGAAAACTTTGAATACAAAAGTTGTACCTCTCCTCAAGATCTACCAAAAAGCTTTTAGAGTCAACCCCTAATTATGCACAGATGTTGAGTTAACTAAAAAGGGCTAATTACTTATATAGGAATTTAATGTTTTTTCCAAGTTTTAGCTAAATAGATTTTGGTTTCTTTTGAATTGTTGAACTCAGATCCATGCCTTTACATGACTTTAGTCAAATGGGAATGAACTCAAGTTATTTCATAATGACATTCTAAATTAGGTTTTTTAGCTGCATCACAAGCATATAAACAGAAATGCTCACATATTAGGAGTTAAACTCATTTTAGTGAATGCATCTCAAGGTGAGTTTGCACATGATACTATGAAATTCTTATGATGACATGACAACATTTTATTCATGTAAACACCTGAGGTGTTACATAGTACAGGCAGACAATCAAGCCGCTGACGCCATCTCCAAGATAGGTTCATCTAGGGCACAGATCCCTCATGGCGTGTTCGTCCAAGATTTGGTCAAACCGTCCATTGAACAAGGAACATGCAGGACTGCCGAGCAGACCACGCCCGACCAGACCATTGCCTCAATACAACGAACAGGCAATGATTGGAGGGAGCAGTTCATAAAATATCTCACTAGTGCGGACGTTCCTCAAGACAAAATCGAGGCCGAATGCCTCATTCGGCGCAGTAAGCAGGATGTCCTGTTAGATGGAAAACTTATGCGCAAGAATGCAAAAGAAGAGTTACTCCTGAAGTGGGTTTCTCAAGAAGAAGGCATACGAATTCTGGCAGACATCCATGCTGGTATATGTGGCAATCATGCCGCTTCCCGGACGCTGGTCGGAAAAGCGTTTTGAGCAGGTTTTTATTGGCCCTTCGCCGTCGCAGACGCAGAAAAGCTGGTCAAGTACTGCGAAGGATGCCAATTCTTTGCTAAACAAACGCACCTTCCGACACATGATCTCCAAGCCATACCAGCTTCTTGGCCTTTCTCATGCTGGGGTCTAGATATGATCGGAGCATTCAAAACTGCCCCAGGTGAATTCAGGTATGTCTATGTCATAATCGACAAATTCTCCAAGTGGATCGAGTATAAGTCGCTGGTCAAATCCACAGCTCAAAAGGCAGCAGAGTTGCTCGATGATATTATCCATCGTTTTGGCTTACCTAATTGTATCATTACCGACCTCGGTTCCACTTTCACGGGCGCAGATTTTTGGGACTTCTGCAAAGAAAGAAGCATAGTTGTAAAATATGTATCCGTAGCTCACCCAAGAGCCAACGGACAAGTGGAGCGAGCAAATGGAATGATACTCAATGCACTAAAGAAAAGGCTGTACAGAGCGAACGACCAAGATCAAAAAGCTGGCCGATGGTTGAAAGAATTACCAGCAGTGGTATGGGGCCTTCGAACGCAACCAAGCAGAAACACGGGCGTCTCACCGTACTACATGGTGTTTGGCGCAGAAGCAGTCTTACTAGCAGACATCGCATTCAGATCGCCTAGAGTGGAGCAATACGACCAGGATAAGTCCGACCAGGCCAGAGAGCTAGAAGTCAACTGCATTGAGGAAAGAAAAATGGACTCGTGCGTTCGAACTGCAAAGTACATCGAGGGGTTGCGAAGATACTTCAACCGAAACGTCAAAGAAAGATTCTTCATTGTAGGAGACCTAGTCCTGAGAAGAATCCAAAATACGGTCGGGCTCCACAAACTCTCATCTCACTAGGAGGGTCCTTACGTTATCAAGCTGCGGATACATGAGTGTATGCTGAGTCTCGAGTGATGAGTGAATGTCAATGGGTTTGATGTGCATGTTCTTTGGCTTGTGTTGTGCAGGTGTCGAGCACGGATACAGTGATCGAAGGCAAGGTCAAGGTCAAGTAGAGACGTGCCGTGCCGATGGACCGGGAGCGGTGAAGGGCGGACGTGAGGCTTGGACTGAGGGATTGGTGGCCTGAAGATCAGCTGTGGTGGCTGACAGCCTCGGACAGCGACGAGCGGAGACTTGCGGGGCACGATGTTGCTCGGGTCGAGGACCTGGGGACACGTGTCGGTGGACGGAGTGCACGGGCGGTGCATTCCCTCTACGGCTCGGTTTGGTGGTTGAGCCACAGAAAAACCACCAGTGGATGGTTTCCAGGTTTGGGCCTCAAAACCTGGGTGCTGTCGGTTTCCGAGTATGGACCACAAAACTCGGGCTGTGGACGGTTTCCAGGTTTGGGCCTCAAAACCTGGGTGCTGCCGGTTTCCGAGTTTGGGCCACAAAACTCGGGTTGAGGACGGTTTCCAGGTTTTGGCCTCAAAACCGGGCGTTGGCGGATTTCTGAGTTTGGGCCACAAAACTCAGGCGATGGACAGCTGGTTTCCCGGTTTGGGCCTCAAAACCAGGGGTTGATCGTGAAGGCTGGTTTCCCGGTTTGGGCCTCAAAACCGGGGGCGAAGTCCGGGAAAAGGACAAGCAGAGCGGTGGCAGCACGTGGCGGCAATCGGTGAGGTTGCGTCGAGGCAACGCTACCAGTTGTGCGGGTGTGGCCGTCGGATCAGCATTTTGTTCAAGTTGGTCCAGAATAACCTTAGGGTTTAGCTGGTTCACTCTGTAATTAGTTAGGGGTAGAGTGGGAACTAGAGTTAGTATAAGTAGGGGGAGACACCCACCTCCCAAATTATCTCAATCCTTTGCGATTTTCCACCTAGAGTTTCCTGCTCTCCCAATCCCCTGCTGTAGTGAAATGAGATCCACAAAGAATACAATCATACCTCTATGTTCGTGAGATTTTGAGGAAGTGAGACCGTAATCTCACTGTTGTAGCATGTGGTAGCCACACGGTTGCAAATTCGTGGTTGTGATTCGTGTTTTGGTGTTGTTCTTCGCGGGTTACTTTTCTCCATGATTTTCCTGGTGATCGATCTCTCTACTCGTTGCGTCTCTTGCAAATCCGTTTGAACTGAGTTGTTCTAGATGGTGAGGCGCATCTTTCTTCCGAAGGAATTCTTCTTTAACCTCACGAGCTAGTAGATCGGTCGATTTTTGTTTCAAATCGAGTTTTGCTCCCTTTGCCCCTAATTCTTCCGATTCACCGATTTAGAGTTAGGTTTGAGCCATGATCTCTTTGGGATAGCTCACTAACCTCTTTGGAACTCCTCATGCAAAGTCTAAGCCTTAGAGCTTTTGATTCGGAGGAGACCGGGTTGATTCCGCGGAAGAACAGTGCAGTTTCGGGGGCATCGGACGCTCGGGTCGGGGACATCGGACGCTGTGTTCATCACATTGGACGCGTCTGGTGCCACGTGTCATCTGATAGCAGTTTTATGGAGCATCGGACGCTGACCATCGGAGCGTCCGTTGCCACCGGATGCGTCCGGGGGTCAAGCATCGGACGCTAGGGTTTTTCTGTAGCCAGCGTCCGATGCCTTTCCAGTAAGGTTCTAGACAGGTCCATTTCGCATCGGACGCGTCCGGTGCCAGGCCATCGGACGCAGGCCAGCGTCCGATGCACGTTTCTGTGCGCTGTTTCGTCCGCAGTTTGTTCGTGCTATCTCGTATTTGATTTTGGGTTTTTGCCTTGGGTTTCTAGAGTCATATAGTGTCCCGCTGTGCTACTTGGTAGCATCCACCCTACATCTTGCGTCGTGGACTCTATCGAGCTCTTGGTTTGCTCTTGGGGTGATTCTCGGGACAGTGGCAACAAGTTTCTGTAAAGAAATTTTGAAGCTCCCATAGACCCCCCCCTCTGGTCGCTTTCTGTTAGCACTTTCAGTCCTTCAATTGGTATCAGAGCGGGTTAAGGATCTTCCACCTTAGCCGGTTCCAGATCCACAGAAGGCGACATGGATCGTGGCGTGGGCAAACCACCATTTTTCGATGGGACGAACTATGCGTATTGGAAGATACGCATGTCGGCCTATCTTCAGAGTTTGGGTGCTTCCATCTAGGATATTTGCAACTCTGCCGATTACGTGGTCTTGGCTACTCGTGTGACTCAGCATCAGATCGATGAGCACGATGCCAATAGCTGAGCCCGTAATGCTCTTTTCTCATGTTTGAGCATGACGGAGTTTGATCGCGTTTCTCACCTCGCTATGGCTCGGGAGATTTGGGCTAACCTCATGCATTTCCATGAGGGAACCACTCAAGTCAAAACCCGTCTCTACGAGTCGCACAATCGAGAGTATGAGAATTTTCGACACATGCCTGGCGAGAGCATAGAAAGTTTATTCGCTCACTTTCAGGTGATTGTCAACATGATGAGGGCTAACAAGGAGTTGTTGCCTTTCGACGATCATGAGAGGGCTTTGAAGCTTTTACACACTCTCGATCGGTCGGTGTTGGACTCGAAGGTTTATGTGATCATCGAATCGCCTAACTATGAGACTCTCACATGCGATGAGCTCTTTAGTAAGCTCAAGTCCAGCGAGATTGATGCCATGGCGAGGGCTTCTTATGAAAATCCTTCTGGCCCATCGATGGCTTTGCTTTCTGGCTCTTCTGCTAACTCCTCTGGAGGATTTGCACTTACTTCTCTTCTTTCTGTCACAGAGGAGCAGCTAGAGTTCATGGGGGATGACGAGTTGGCTTTGCTCGCCAACTGGTTCTCGCGGTTTCACAACAACCGCATGAACCATCGCCGCAGAGGAGGACGCTCTGGATGTTTCGAGTGCGGCGACCCCGACCACTTCATCGCCAATTGTCCCAAGAAGAACAAGCAAGCATTTGGGAAGGGCGATCATGGGCACAAGTACGACTTTGACAAGCGCAAGGAGAAGTACGTCCCCACGAAGCACAAGCGGAAGGGCGGCTTCAACAAGGAGTATATCAAGAAGAAGTACTTGGAGAAGGCCCAGGTTGAGCAGCGTGCTTTCTTCGCCACGCTAAGTGACGTCGACGACTCGGATGACGACTCCGCTTCCTCAAGCGACAATGAGTCTGAGAAGAAGAAGAAGATCAAGGACAAGCTGAACGGCCTCTGCTTCTTCGCCGAAAACGAGGGCTTTTGCACCATGGCCCTCGGCAAGGAGGTCGACAGCCAGCTGGAGAAGATTCCTCAGAACGACGACGACACCTCCCAGGTATCTCAGACCCCTGACGAGCTTTCTGCTGAGCTCGAGAAACTTACTGCCGCCCTTCTTAGTCAAGATAAGCTGCTTAGGCGTGCTCCTAGAGAAAGGAAGGAGTTTAGGTAGAAGTGGGAGGATACGGTGAAGGAACTTGAGTCTGTCAAGTCCACCATTGTCGTGACTGAGGAGGATGAGTGTGAGATGTGCACCAAGCACATGACCGACCTTCTCACTTTGAGGGGGAAGTATGTTGCTTTGGTTGGAGAAGTGGATGAGCTTAGAGCTAGATCCTCAGTGCTTGGTGCGTGCAAGTCTTATGCAGGCTTGCAATCCGAGTTGGCAGAGAAGAATGCCAAGATTGTGTCTCTTGAGAAGGCCAGCTCGGGTAGCACGTGTGTGTCTAGGTGCGCTTTGTGCTATGGTTTGGAGATGAAGATTGCGAATGTGAAGCATGACAAGATGCAAACTGATCAAGAAAACACATACCTTCGGACCATCTTGTCATGGGTGTCTAGTGGTGAGCCGTAGCTTGGGATGATGATTGCCCAATTCAAGCGTGCTGCTGGAGGTCCAGGTGTAGGCTTTGCTCAGGGTGTTGAGTGTGCTTCATCTTTTGGTAAGATTGGAGAGTCGAGTGGTCTTAACCCCAGTGAGAAGCCCAACTCCACCACCACTCCCAAACTTACTAAGATTCCTCCCAAAGAGCCTCTCAAGCCTAGCACCAAAGATGGAGTGTATGAGGAACCTCCGAGAGCTCCACCCAAGAAACAGACATGGGCACCAAAACCAAACCACCTCAAGAACAAGCTAGACACCATGCCACCTATCCAAGAGGAACTCATGCCACAGAAGGGCAAAGTGATACACACCCACTACCGTGAGTACCAACAACCCCCTATGAGAGCGGTGAGGTACCAATGTGAGCACTGTGGGAGAGATGGACACTTGAGGGAGTTTTGTTTTCGGCGCAAGAGAGAGGAGCGCCATGCAAAGGAGATGAACAACACGGACATGTACCATCCTTTCCATGATGTACATGTGCCGAACGTTCAGAGGCGTGCTGTGAGGCCTAGAGGTCCAATGCCTCAAGTTCCTAGGCCTAGGCCATGAGGAGGACGTGCCCGGCGGGAACCTACAATTGTAGGCTATGGACCCCGTGGCGGTGGCTTTGTAGTTGAGCATTACCCTCCACCGCGTTTTGAGTATCGCGATGGATGCTCTTCCCTTAGCGGACCATGTTTTCCTATACGTGGTGATCGCTTTCCCCGTAGGCGTGCTAGGAATGGTTTTGCTACTAACCGTTCTTTTGAGCAGCCGGCCCAACACTGGTATAATTCCCATTTCACTCACCCCAGTGTTGGACCGTATGCTCACCCTATGTCTTTTTATTGATGTAGGTAAAACGATTGGAGGACATTTGGTTGGTGGATTCCGGTTGTTCGAGGCACATGACCGGAAACGCCAAGTGGTTCTCCAGTCTTAGTCCTGTTGCTGGAAAGGAGTTTATCACCTTCGGCGACAATAGCAAAGGTAAGGTGTTGTCTCATGGGTCGGTGCGAGTTAATGAGCACTTTGTGTTGCTTGATGTTGCTCTTGTTTCTAACTTGCATTTTAACCTTCTTTCTGTTTCGCAACTTTCTGATGATGACTATGAGATTCGTTTTAAACCGAATCTCAGTCGTATCTTAGATCCTCAGGGCAATCTTGTATGTTTGATTTCGCCCTTTGGGAAAGTCTTTCGTGCAAATTTCTCGGAGTCGTTTGGGATTTCTCGTTGTCTTTTGGCTGGACCTTCCTCCTCTGATCTTTGGAAATGGCATAGGAGACTCGGTCACCTGAGCTTCGACTTGCTTGCAAGACTTAGCTCACTTGGCCTAATCCGAGGATTGCCCAAGTTGTCCATGGAGAAGGACCTTGTTTGCCATTCTTGTAGACATGGGAAGATGGTTGCCGCTCCCCACCATCCAGTGACTCAGGTCACGACTAAGCGCCCTGGAGAGCTTTTACACGTGGACCTTGTTGGTCCGGCTCGGATGAGCTCAGTTGGGGGGAAGTGGTACGTGCTTGTTGTTATTGATGATTTTTCGAGATATTCATGGGTCTTCTTTTTGACTGAGAAGACTGATCCTTTCTCTTTTGCTCGCAATCTGATTTTGCGTCTTCAGAATGAGTTCCCTAAGAACTCAATGCGAGCTATTAGAAGTGATAATGGATCCGAGTTTAAGAACTCGGATTTTGAGAAGTTTTGTGACTCTTTGGGTTTAGAGCATCAGTTTTCTTCTCCCTGCACACTGCCACAGAATGGTGTGGTAGAGAGGAAGAATCGGACCCTTGTAGAGATGGCCAGGACGATGCTCGATGAGCATAGGACTCCTAGGCGATATTGGGTCGAAGCTATGAACACTGCATGCTATATTTCCAATCGCATTTTTCTCCGAGCTCTCTTGAAAAAGACTTCTTATGAGTTGCGTTTTGGAAAACAACCCAAAGTGAGTTATTTTAGAGTTTTTGGTTGCCACTATTTTAAACTCAAGAAAGGCAACCTGGACAAATTTGAGTCTCGTTCTTCTGACGGTGTATTTTTAGGTTATTGCACTCATACTCGTGCATATTGTGTACTTAACCTTGATACTAACCGAGTCATGGAGACATCCGATGTCACCTTCGACGAGACCATGGTTTGTCCTTCTTCTCGTTTTGAGTGTGCAAGTGATCATGAGGTTGGCGAGCCTCTTTTTGATGACGAGGATGAGGGTGCTGAAGGGATGGATGATCCAGCACCACCTCCACCTGTTGTGTCGCAAGCATCGGCTTCTACTACGACGACTCATGGCCCCAACCCTTCTTCGTTGACTACTTGGGGGTCATGGGATCCGCCACCTCGGGTTGTACCTTTTGTACCCGAGGAGGCACCAGCTACTGTTGAGGGGGAGATTTCTTCAGCTCGGGTGGCGCCACGACACATCCAGCGCCAACACCCGCCTCAACAGATGATCGGCAGCATCGGCGAATGTGTCACTCGGTCAAGGTCACAACAAATCTCTCACTTTGCTCATCCTGCATTTGTTGCTGATTTTGAACCCCGAGATGTTGGACACACTTTATCTGATCCGGATTGGGTCAATGCCATGCATGAAGAGTTAGAAAATTTTGAAAGAAATCGGGTTTGGGTTTTGGTTCCACCTCCTTCTGAGTGTCACCCTATTGGTACAAAATGGGTTTTCAAAAACAAACAAGGAGAGGATGGCCACATCGTGAGAAACAAGGCCAGACTTGTAGCCCATGGGTATAGTCAGAAGGAAGGGATAGACTATGAGGAGACTTTTGCTCCTGTAGCTCGTTTGGAGGCAATTATGATACTCTTGGCCTTTGCTGCATCCAAAGGGTTTAAACTTTTTCAAATGGATGTCAAGAGTGCCTTCCTAAACGGCTACATAGAAGAAGAGGTGTATGTGAAACAACCCCCCAGTTTTGAAAATCCCAAGTTTCCAAACCATGTTTTCAAACTTCACAAAGATTTATATGGTTTGAAACAAGCCCCTAGAGCCTGGTATGATAGGTTGAAAACCTTTTTGCTTGCTAAGGGTTTTAAAATGGGATGTGTGGATAAAACGCTTTTTCTCCTCAAGCAAGGCAATGACACTCTCTTGGTCCAGATTCACGTGGATGATATCATTTTCGGTGGTTCTTCTCACGCTTTAGTTGCCAAGTTTTCAGATCTTATGAGCAGGGAGTTTGAGATGAGCATGATGGGCGAGTTGACATTCTTCCTCAGGTTGCAAATCAAGCAATCCCGAGAAGGAACGTTTATGCACCAGGGCAAGTATACCAAGGACATCCTGAAGAAGTTTGAGATGGGTGAGGCCAAGCCTCTTCCAATACCCATGTCGACCACGATGGCCCTGGATGCGGACAAGGATGGAGAAGCTATGGACCAGAAGGAGTACCGGAGTATGATCGGGTCGCTGTTGTACCTGACGGCGACACGCCCAGACATCCAGTTCGCGGTGTGTCTTTGCGCACGATTTCAGTCATCGCCGCGCACCTCTCACCGTTAGGCAGTCAAGCGCATTATGAGGTACTTATGCTTCACACCAGAGTTTGGGATTTGGTATTCTGCTTCCTCCATCCTCTCCCTTTGTGGTTATTCTGATGCCGATTTTGCTGGTTGCCGACTTGATCGCAAGTCCACTTCTGGGACTTGTCAGTTTATTGGCTCTTCTCTTGTATCTTGGTCTTCTCGCAAGCAGTCTAGCGTCGCCTAGTCTGCCACAGAGGCTGAGTATGTTGCGGCGGCTAGCTGCTGTTACCAATTGCTTTGGATGATGGCCACCTTGAGTGATTTTGGTCTGAGCTTTTGTCGTGTTCCTTTGCTTTGTGACAGCACGAGTGCTATTAGCGTTGCTAAGAACCCCGTGCTGCACTCTAAGACCAAACACATTGATGTACGCTTTCATTTCTTGCGAGACCACTATGAGAAGAGTGATATCGACCTTCACCATGTTGATACTCATCTTCAGTTGGCAGATATTTTTACCAAGCCTTTGGACCAATCAACCTTTGCCTTGTTGAGAGGCGAGCTTGGTGTGTGTTTCCCCTTTTAGATGGGGGAAACATTTTGTCTATTGTATCATAGACTGACTCTTTTTCTTTTGTTTCGTTTTCGTTTCTGATAAGTTAGTTTTTGGCATTTCATCATGCATCTTTACTTTCTGAGCTTCAGGTATATAATCTTTGAAATGTGATTATGCTCTATCTAGTATGCTCTGATGCTATAGCTTATGCTCTTTCTGATCACTGATACATGTTAAGAGCTGAACTATTTTGTAAAATGGTCAACTTGCTTAATGAACATAAAACTTGAAATTGTTCACCATTGAGATATGCAACTAGCATGTGTAGGATGTGTTGAATTCACTCGTGCTTTTCATATATGCTAGGTTGCTATGTCTCTAGTTCTGAGTCACACACTTGCTTGGTCTGTTCATATTCTATCATAAAATGAACCAAGTTGAAGTGCTTTGAAAAGATCGAGATGGGATTGCTTGTCAGCACATCACGATATCGAGACTGTTTCTCATAGCACTTTGAGTTAAACTTGAGCTGTGTAGTGTAAGACCGAAATCGACGCTTTAAGCTTCTGATTGCGTATGCATAGGCTTAGCTCGGTTGAAAAGTTAGGCAATGACAAGCTTTCAACCTCTCGCAGTCACATGCTGAATTCTGCACTTGTGAAATTTCACCGCTGCAACTCCGATTAATATCTGAAAACACAAGTCTATGTTTCATTCTATAGCATGATGGTTGAACTTTGCTAGGGGTAGTTCACCTTGTGTACATGTTTAACACCTGTTTGACTTCCTATCTATACATGTTTAGTGCTATTTTGATGGTGAATACAATCTTGACTAAAACTGCTCACTTTGCTCATATGTTCATATTTCGTATTTGGTGATCAGTTTGAGCCTTTGCTAGCATGTGTGTAAATTGTTGAGTGCTTTCATTCTATTGACTACACTCCTGAAGCTGCTAATGTGCATTTTTGACCCATGTGCATTCTGGAAGGGAGAAAATTTGCTTCATAGTGCATTTTCAACTAAGGGGGAGAAATTCTTGCCAAATCATAAGGGGGAGAAATCATATTATATCCTAGTTGTGCACTATTGGAGGGGGAGTTGCTCGCTTGATGTTTTTATGGAGTTTTTCAATTGGTATCAAGTGAAGTGATTTTATGCTGGTTCAATTGGTATGGAGCGTTTTTATGCTAGTTGTGTCGAGCCTTTGTGCCTCTATCTTGAGGGTCTAGCAGTTTTGCTCTGTGGACGGGTTTCTCAACTGGTATCGAGCTTTTCTGCTCTTTAGTTGGTATTCTTCATTTGGTATCGAGCTCTTTTGCCTTTCAGTTGGTATCGAGCTTTCTCGCTAGCGGTGTTGAGCCTGTTGTGCCTCTTCTTGAGGGCTAGCTCAATTTTGCTTGAATTTCAATTGATTTTTCGATTGGTATCAAGGTTTCCTGCTAGCGGTGTTGAGCCTGTTCTACCTCTTCTTGAGGGCTAGCTTTGCTTTGCTTGGTTGCGTCGAGCCGTTGCCCATGTCTTTGGGGACCAAGTTGTCTTGCTCCTTCCACTTGACCTTCTTCGGCTTTGCTATGCTTTTGGGTCATTTGGTTGAGTTCTCTCTCCTTCTCCTTCCTTCTTCTATTCCATTATGATTTGTGTGAGTAGTTGACAATGCACTCATCAAGGGGGAGATTGCGGATACATGAGTGTATGTCGAGTCTCGAGTGATGAGTGATTGTCAACGGGTTTGATGCGCATGTTCTTTGGCTTGTGTTGTGCAGGTGATGAGGACATCAACACCAGCGATACATCCTCTCCGACACAACCTATAGCTGGTCCTCTTACTCGTGCTCGTGCTCGTCAACTTAATCATCAAGTGAGTTCCTTGATAAGCTTTCCAACAAGTCCTGAAGCGCCTGAATCTGAATCCGTATGCAACCGTGGTGATGGTCACAAGTTGGTGCTTTGCTGCAGTCCGAATCCAGCTAGCGCGAGTCCTTCTCCCTTTCGGTCTTCTCCTCGGTTCCTAATCAAAACAAGAGTGCACGCGTTTCCATTGTCTAAACAAGATGGACAAGAGCTTATCAAGGAACTCACTTGATGATTAAGTTGACGAGCACGAGCACGAGTAAGAGGACCAACTATAGGTTGTGTCGGAGAGGATGTATCGCTGGTGTTGATGTCCTCATCATCCTCCCTTTCTTGCATTTGAGTCGTCCTCGACTCAAGCTCATCTTCCTCACCCAAATAAGGCTTCAAATCTGCAATGTTAAATGTGGGACTAACCCCAAAATCTGCAGGAAGATCAAGCTTATATGCATTCTCATTAATTCGTTGCAACACTTTAAAAGGACCATCAGCTCTAGGCATTAATTTGGATTTTCTCAGTTCTGGAAATCTATCTTTTCGTAAATGCAACCAAACCAAATCCCCAGGTTCCAGAATCAATTGCTTTCTACCTTTATCTCCAGCGCATTTGTACTTAGCATTCATGCGCTCTATGTTTTCTTTAGTGGCTTCATGCAATTTTAACATCAATTCAGCACGTTGCTTAGCATCAAAATTCATTTTTTCAGAACTTGGCAAAGGCATTAAATCAATAGGAGCACGTGGCAAGAAGCCATAGACAATCTCGAAAGGACACATTTTTGTAGTAGAATGCAATGAACGATTATAAGCGAACTCAATATGAGGCAAACATTCTTCCCACATCTTAATATTCTTCTTTAAAACAGCCCTTAACATAGTGGATAAAGTTCTATTCACAACTTCAGTTTGACCATCAGTTTGGGGATGACAAGTGGTGGAAAATAAAAGCTTAGTCCCCAATTTAAACCACAAAGTCTTCCAAAAATGACTAAGAAATTTAGCATCACGATCAGAAACAATTGTGTTGGGCACACCATGTAAGCGAACAATTTCTCGAAAGAACAAATCAGCAATATTTGTAGCATCATCAGTTTTATGACATGGTATGAAATGTGCCATCTTAGAAAATCTATCAACAACCACAAACACACTATCATGTCCCCTCCTAGTCCTTGGTAATCCCAACACAAAATCCATAGATATATCCTCCCAAGGAGCGTTAGGAACAGGAAGAGGTAGATACAAACCGTGGGGATTTAACCGTGACTTTGCCTTTTGACATGTTGTGCAACGAGCAACAAACCTCTCCACATCTCTCTTCATCCTTGGCCAAAAGAAATGACCAGCAAGTATGTCCTCGGTCTTCTTTGCTCCAAAATGTCCCATCAAACCACCTCCATGTGCTTCCTGCAACAACAACAAACGAACAGAGCTAGCTGGAATGCATAGCTTGTTAGCTCTAAACACAAACCCATCACTAACGATGAATTTGTTCCATCCTTTTCCATCTTTACAATGCAGCAACACGTCTCTAAAATCAGCATCGTGAACATATTGGTCTTTAATTGTTTCTAACCCAAAGATCTTATAATCAAGTTGATTCAGCAAAGTATATCTCCGTGACAAAGCATCAGCAATAATATTCTCCTTCCCTTTCTTGTGCTTAATAATATAAGAAAAAGATTCAATAAATTCAACCCATTTTGCATGCCTACGATTCAGTTTTCCTTGACTACGAATATGTTTTAAAGATTCATGATCAGAATGGATAACAAACTCTTTGGGCCACAAATAATGCTGCCATGTCTCTAATGTTCGAACAAGAGCATAGAGTTCTTTATCATAAGTAGAATAATTGAGAACAGGCCCACTCAATTTCTCACTAAAATATGCAATAGGTTTTCCCTCTTGTAACAAAACACCTCCCAGACCAATTCAACTAGCATCACATTCAAGCTCAAAAGTCTTATTAAAATCAGGAAGTTGTAGGAGAGGCGCATGAGTTAACTTATCTTTCAACATGTTGAATGAATTCTCTTGTGTTTTGCCCCATTCAAAAGGCACCTCCTTCTTGGTAAGCTCATTCAATGGTGCAGCAATGGTAATGAAATCTTCACAAAACGGCGAATAGAATCCAACCAAGTCCGGGAAAATCCGGCAACCTGGGTGATAGTCTTTGGGACAGGCCATCCCTGTATAGCTTCCACCTTGGCTTGATCAACCTCAATTCCCTGGGGAGTCACAAACATAACCAAGAAAAGGACACTCGATCGGTGCAAAAGGTGCACTTCTCAAGGTTACCAATAAGCGTGCCTCGCGTAGTGCATATTAAAAACAGCACGTAAATGACAAGATGTTCATCCAATGATTTGCTATAAATAATATATCATCAAAATATACGACAAACAAATTTCCCAATGAAAGCCGCAAAAACCTCGTTCATTAATTCATGAAAGTACTAGGTGCATTAGTTAACCCAAAAGGCATGACTAACCACTCATATAAACCGAACTTAGTTTTGAAATCAGTTTTCCATTCATCTCCCAATTTCATACGAATCTGGTGGTACCCACTACGTAAATCAACTTTTGAAAACACAACAGCACCACTCAGTTCATAGCATATCATCTAATCGTGAATAGGGTGTCGATATCGAATGGTGATATTATTAATAGCTCTACAATCAACACACATACGCCATGTTCCATCTTTCTTAGGCACTAAATTACTGGAACAGCACAAGGGCTAAGGGATTCTCGCACATAACCTTTGTCTAGTAGTTCTTGCACTTGTCGCTGAATTTCCTTCGTTTCTTCTGGGTTTGTCCTGTATGGCGCACGGTTGGGCAAAGATGCACCAGGAATAAGATCAATTTGGTGCTCATCCCGCGTAGTGGTGGCAGCCCCGCTGGTACCGCACTTGGAAACACATCGGAATACTCCTGCAAAACGTTAGCAACAGCAGGGGGCAAAGAACATTGCATATCTCAATTGAAATCAAAACATCCTTGCATATCAAAGCATAAGCAGCAGAAGTGGATGCATTGAACTCATTAATATCTGATTTGGTGGCTATCATACAACGTCTTTCAGTTTTATCTCATCTTTGTTATCAATTACAGATTTATCATTTCATTTTTCTCTCTTTTGCTTTAGCAGCCCTAGCAACATCAGTTTGCATAATAATTTCAGGAGACATAGGATGCAACACAATTTTTCGATCATGGTATAGAAAAGAATACTGATTTGATCTACCATGATGCATAGAATCTCTATCAAATTGCCAAGGTCTACCTAGCAGAATGTTACAAGCTTGCATAGGCACAACATCACATTCAACAATATCTTTGTAGGATCGATGGAAAAATTGATTCTCACAAGTCTAGTTACCTTTGCCTTACCACTGTTGTTCAGCCATTGGATGTAGTAGGGATGCGGTTGTGGTTTGGTGTTGAGGGCAAGCTTCTGCACCATATCGCTGCTTGCCAAGTTGTTGCAGCTACCTCCATCAATGATCATGCGGCACGAACGTTCTTTGATGACACACTTTGTTTGAATAAATTGTGTCGCTGATTTTGCTCTGCCTTCTCCATTTGTGCACTAAGCACTCGCTGCACGATCAAGCTCTCATAGTGGTCCGCTTCACCTGCATTAATGTGTTCTTCTATTTGTTCTTCATTACCTGCATGGTCAGTCGCAAGCATGCAAGTGTAATCTTCATCAAAATCACTAGCAGATGAGCACTCACCATCATCCTTGACAATCATAACTCGCTTGTTTGGACAGTCACGCATCATGTGCCCATATCCCTTGCACCGGTGACATTGTATGTTGCTGGTTCTACCCGTCGATGCCACAGATGAAGTACTCGCAGCAGGTTTTTGCATGGTCTTTGCACTCGAATTTGTGGGGGCAGCTTGAGTCTTGTCACCAGATGATAGAGTAGAAATATGTGTAGATGGAGTTGTAGTCATGCGTTGCTGCCATGATTAGCCTTCGCTGCAGAAATATTACTCCTTGCGCTAGCACGTCGTCCCTGCACTTCCCTTTCAGCTTTACAAGCAAGATGAAACAAACGGATTACGTTATTGTATTCTTTGTAAGCGAGGATGTCCTGAATTTCCCGATTTAACCCACCCAAAAATCTAGCCATAGCCGGTTCCTCATCCTCCTCTAGGTAACAACGCAACATACCCGTTGTAATTCCTGATAATATTCTTCTACACTTTTAGCACCTTGTCTCAATTGCTGCAACTTATTTATCATATCACGGGCATAGTAAGATGGAACAAATCTAGCTCTCATGGCTCGTTTCAGCGCATCCCATGTTTTAGGTATGTTATTAGGATTTTTCTGCCATATTCTATCCACCAAACAGAAGCAAAATCTGTAACTCGCTAGTAGCAGCCCTAACACGTGTAGTCTCAGGAAATTCATGACATGCAAACTTTTGATCAACAGCAATCTCCCAAGTAATGTAGGCATCAGGGTCATATTTACCATCAAAAGGAGGTATCTTAAATTTAATCTTACTGAAAGCATCATCATTATTGTGTACTCGCGTCGGCGGTTGCCACCCATACCTCTACGGTTGTGACGTAGGCGACGTCGATCACGAGTGTCTTGATCATCATGCTCAGTATCAGCAGTGTAGTCATCTTCATGACTACCGTGCTCTCGATCTCCCTCCTTTTTTCTTTGTGCTTCTCTTTATCTTCGGTGTGGAAGTCATCAAATCGCCTTAGGAGAGCAGCAAGGCTTTTGTCCACACTAGCAACAGATTCCTCCAAACTTGTAAGCTTGTTGTTTGTGGCAATCTGCGTAGCCTCCAACTGCCCCAGCTTTTCACTTGTCACCTGCAAGTCGTATCAAGTCCCTCTGTGTGCAGCTTCACTTTCCTTTCAAAATGTTGTATGATGCCTTAGTGCGAGGTGTATGTGGTACTTCGTTATCATCACCTGCCCCTGTCATGGTTAAAAGACAAAGACAACAAGAAAGGCAAGTGAAGAAATAAAAGCCCTACAACTACTAGGATGTAGCTACAGCAAGTCGCTCACACTCAACTTGTTACACAAGTTCTTACCAATTCTTACCTTGCTTGACAGGAGGGGTCGTCTACCAACAAGTGTTACAGCAATGGATGAAGTGTATCGGTGCTGGCACAAGACCTGTCAAGCTGTAGAGTATGTGGAGCTATAGGTGGGGTGAAACAAGGAACGAACTAGCACCACGTTAGTTATAAAAGCGAGCTGAATAAATGTTCGACGGCGGTACTGTGCTGGTCCTAGGCTAGACCGTGCTAGAGACGCGAGCCTGGACACAAAGGAAAACACAGCACACCCCCGAACACAAGGTGGAACAGTCCTAGAATCAAAATGAAAACAACCCCTTTTCTTTTGAATCTTTTCTTTCTTTCTTTTCTTTTTTTTGGGCAACCTCAAAAACTGATTATATGAACAAAAGAATACAAAGAGCAATTCGCTACACACACTTTTTCTGGAAAGAGTAGGGGTATTCCGGTAAGAAGAAGATACTCTCTCTCTCTCTCTCTAGAGTAAGGCCGAACAAGTATGGAGTTATCTTTCTTTTGGTTCACGTTTTCGGAGATCTGGATAGATCAACACGCGGACTACAAGTTCTACTCGGTTTCCCACTCAGAACAAAACACAAAACGGATTCCACCTATTGCCGAGTTCTACTCGGCTTCCCTTTTTTTCACATTGGTGGAACTCAGATTGGAACTCAACTCGATCCGGACAAAGACCACAGTTCAATTCGGACTTCACCACAGATTCGACAGAGAGAAGATATGGTAATACTCGGCTATGTATAGATGGTGACAAGAACTCGAAACTCTAAAGGACTAGACACTAAGACCAGCAACTCGACACAAACCGAAGCAACGCAAATCAACAAGCCTAACTAAACGGTACTAGCCAAGGCACAAAGGTTTAAAGGATTATGGAAAAAAAAACTAATCTACTATTTTTTTGGCTTTTGTGGAATATAGGAAAATAATTAAAAACAGCAAAGGATTAGAAGTCTCTCACCGAAGAACCTTGCTCTGATTACCAACTGATTAAGTAACTCACTTGATGATTGAGTTGACGAGCATGAGCACGAGTAAGAGGACCAGCTATAGGTTGTGTCGGAGAGGATGTATCGCTGGTGTTGATGTCCTCATCAGCAGGTGTCGAGCACGGATACACTGATCGAAGGCAAGGTGAAGGTCAAGTAGAGACGTGCCGTGTCGATGGACCGGGAGCGGTGAAGGGCGGATGTGAGGCTTGGACTGAGGGACTGGTGGCCTGAGGATCAGCTGTGGTGGCTGACAGCCTGGGACAATGACGAGCGGAGACTTGCGAGGCACGGTGTTGCTCGGGTCGAGGACCTAGGGACACGTGTCGGGGGACGGTGTGCACGAGCGGTGCATCCCCTCTACGGCTCGGTTTGGTGGTTGAGCCACAGAAAAACCAACGGTGTACGGTTTCCAGGTTTGGGCCTCAAAACCTGGGTGCTGCCGGTTTCCGAGTTTGGGCCACAAAACTCGGGCTGTGGACGGTTTCCAGGTTTGGGCCTCAAAACCTGGGTGCTGTCGGTTTCCGAGTTTGGGCCACAAAACTCGGGCTGAGGACGGTTTCCAGGTTTGGGCCTCAAAACCTGGGCACTGGCAGGTTTTTGAGTTTGGGCCAAAAACTCAGGCGATGGACGGCTGGTTTCCCGGTTTGGGCCTCAAAACTGGGGGTGATCGGAAGGCTGGATTCCCGGTTTGGGCCTCAAAACAAGGGCGAAGTCCGGAAAAGGACAAGCAGAGCGGTGGCGGCACGTGGCGGCAATCGGTGAGGTTGCGTCGAGGGCAACGCTACAGTTGTGCAGGCGTGGCCGTCGGATCAGCATCTCTTCGAGTTGTCCAGAATAACCTTAGGTTTAGCTGGGCGCTCTTAATGTTAGTTAGGAGTAGAGTGGGGAACTAGAGTAGTATAAGTAGGGGGAGACACCCACCCCAAATTTATTTCAGCATTTGCTATTTTCCACCTAGGGTTTTCTGCTCTCCCAACCCCTGCTGTAGCGAAACTGAGATCCAACAGAGAAGAATAATTTACCCTGTGTTGTGAGATTTGAGGAAGTGAGACCGTAATCTCACTGTTGTAGCGTGTGGTAGCCACACGGTTGCAAATTCGTGGGTGGTGATTCGGTTTTGGTGTTGTTTTCGCGGGTTTACTTTTCTCCACGATTTCTGGTGATCGATCTCTCTACATCGGTTGCGTCTCTTGCAAATCCGTTTGAATTTGCGGATACATGGGTGTATGCCGAGTCTCTGTGTGATGAGTGATTGTCAACGGAGATGATGCGCATGTTCTTTGGCTTGTGTTGTGCAGGTGTCGAGCACGGAGACAGTGATCGATGGCGGGTGAAGGTCAAGTTGCGACGTGCCGTGCCGACGGACCGGGCGCGATGAAGGATGGGCGTGCCGTGCGGCGGACGTGCCATGCCGATGTATCGGACGGTGAAGGGCGGACGTGGACTTGGACTGATGGACTGGAGGCCGGAGGATCAGCTGTGGTGGCTGGCAGCCTGCGACAGCGACAAGCGGAGAAGTGCGATCATGTCGGTGGAAGGGGTGCACAGGCGGTGCATCCCCTCTACGACGCCGGTTTGTTGGTAGAGCCCGGGAAAAACCAACGGTGGACGGTTTCCAGGTTTGGGCCTCAAAACCTGGGTGCTGGGTTTCCAGGTTGAGCCACAAAACCTGGGCGTGACGGTTTCCAGGTTGAGCCTCAAAACCTGGGCGTGGGCCGGTTTCCGAGTTTGGGCCTCAAAACTCGGGGCGGACGGTTTCCGAGTTTGGCCACAAAACTCGGCTGGAGGCTGGTTTCCCGGTTTGGGCCTCAAAACCGGGGGCTGATGGAAAAGGCTGGTTTCCCGGTTGGGCCACAAAACCGGGGGTGCAGAGTGGTGGCGGCACGTGGCGGCGATCTGAAGGTTGCGTGGAGGCGACGCGGAAGACCGTGCGGGCGTGGCCGTCGGATCTACCTACCACCAGCGGGTGGACCAGATTAGCCTTAGGGTTTCCTGGCCCGCTCTGTAATTAGAGTAGAGAGGGGTAGAGTAGGAAATAGACTTAGGCTAGGTTAGTATAAGTAGTCCAGGGGAGACACCCTCCTCCCTATCTCAGTTTTAGCTATCTCAGTTAGCGCTTCATTGCTTCCTAGCACTAGGGTTTCCACTCTCCCATCCCCTGCTTTAGCTAGTTGAGATCCGCAGAGAGACTCCACTCTGTGTACTGTTGATTCGAGGAAGTGAGGCCGTATCCTCACCTTGGATCCCATCTCTTGGTGTCAATTCGCGTTTTGATTTCATGTTCATCATGTTCTTCGCGGATTGCTTTGTGCCTTGAGTTTTCCCGTCGCTTGATCTTTGTGCTCGGTTCATCTTTTGCGATTCCGTTTGAACTGAGTTGTTCTAGATCGTGAGGCACTTCTTTCCACCGAAAGAAATCATCTCTAACCTCACGGTCTAGGAGATCGATCAAGTTAGTTTTAGTTTCGGGTCTCTTTTCTTCCTTCCCCCGAATTCCTTCGATTCACCGATTTGGAGTTAGGTTCGAGCCATGATCTCTTAGAGATAGCTCACTAACCTCCTTGTGACTCCTCAGATCGAATCCCAAGCCTAGAGCACTTGATTCGGAGGAGATCGGGTTGAATCGCCGGAGTTTCAGTGCAGTTTCGGGGTGACCGGACGCCTGTCACGGACTTGACCGGACGCGTCCGGTCGTTGAAGGTTTGAGCGTGTTCTGGTTTGCTCTGACCGGACGCTGGAGTTTGTGGGTGACCGGACTCGCCCATAGTCCTGTTCACTACTCGAACGTGCTGTGACCGGACGCACGGGGATCGACCGGACGCTCGCAGTCACTGCGTCCGGTCAGGTCCAGAGAGGTCCAAAACCGGTTTTTGGTTGACCGGACGCGTCCGGTCCCTGCTGACCGGACGCAGGCAGAGTCCGGTCGATCCAGTTTGCGCCGTTTCGTTCGCGGTTCGTTCGTTCTTGATCGGACTCGAGTTCCGTCTTTTGCGTTGGCTTTCTAGGGTTGTCTAGTGTCCCGCTGTGCTTCGTGGAAGCATCCACCCTACATCTAGGGTCGTGGACATTAGCAAGCTCTAGGGTTCGCTTTTGGGGTTGAGTTTGGGACAGTGGCATCTAGTTTCCGAAAGGAAATTTTGAAGCTCCCATTCACCCCCCCTCTGGTCGCTTTCGGGTAGCTTCTCGGTCCTTCAATTGGTATCGGAGCGGGTTAAGGATCTTCCACCTTAGCCGGTTCCAGATCCACCGAAGGCGACATGGATCGCGGCGTGGGCAAACCGCCGTTTTTCGATGGGACGAACTATGCGTATTGGAAGATACGTATGTCGGCCTATTTGCAGAGCTTGGGCGCTTCGATCTGGGATATTTGCAACTCCCCTGATTACGTGGTCTTGGCTGCTCGTGTGACTCAACAGCAGATCGATGAGCACGATGCCAATAGCCGAGCCCGTAATGCTCTTTTCTCTTGTTTGAGCATGGGTGAGTTTGATCGTGTTTCTCACCTCGCTACGGCTCGGGAGATCTGGGACACTCTCATGCGTTTTCATGAGGGCACCTCTCAAGTCAAAACCCGACTCTACGAGTCGTTCAAGCGAGAGTATGAGAACTTTAGACATCAACCTGGCGAGAGCATAGAAAGTTTATTCGCTCGCTTTCAGGTGATTGTCAACAGGATGAGGGCTAACAGAGAGCAGTTGCCATTTGACGATCATGAGCGTGCTTTGAAGCTTTTGCACACTCTTGACCGTTCGGTGTGGGACTCCAAGGTTCAGGCGATCATCGAATCCCGAACTATGAGACCCTCACCTGCGACGAGCTCTTCAGTAAGCTCAAGTCCAGTGAGATTGATGCTATGGCGAGGGCTTCTTTTGAAAATCCTTCTCGCCCGTCCATGGCTTTGGTTCCGGCTCTTCCTCTAACCCCTCAGCTGGCTTTGCGCTTTCTTCTCTCTTTTCTGTGACAGAGGACCAGCTGGAGTCTTTGGGAGACGACGAGTTGGCTTTGCTTGCCAACCGGTTCTCGCGGTTCCACAACAACCGCATGAACCGTCGTCGAGGAGGAGGACGCACGGGATGCTACGAGTGCGGCGACCCCGACCACTTCATCGCCAACTGCCCCAAGAAGAACAAGCACTGGGCAAGGGCGAAATGGGCGCAGGCGCGACTCCAAGTACAAGGAGAAGCACGTTCCCCCAAGGCACAAGAAACGGGGCGGCTTCGACAAAGAGTACAAAGAAGAAGTACTTGGAGAAGCAGCAAGCTGAGCAGCGCGCGTTCTTCGCCACGCTCAGCGACGTCGACGGCTCGGATGACGACTCCGCCAGCTCGAGCGATGACGAGTCCGAGAAGAAGAAGAGGATCGAGGACAAGCTGAACGGCCTCTGCTTCTTCGCCGACGACGACGGCTTCTGCACCATGGCGCTGGGCGATGAGGTCGACGGCGAGCCGGAGCGTACCCCTCGGAACGACGACGACGACGACACCTCCCAGGTATCTCTCACCTACGACGAGCTTTCCTCCGAGGTTGAGAAGTTGACTGCTGCCCTCCTTAGCCAAGATAAGTTGCTTAGGCGTGCCGCTAGAGAGCGCAAGGAGTTTAGGCAGAAGTGGGAGGACACGGTGAAGGAGCTTGAGTTCGCTCGGTCCACCGTGGTGGTAGTGTCGGAGGAGGGCGGAGTGCGAGTCGTGCACCGCGCACATGACTGACCTTCTCACTCTGAGAGGTAAGTATGCTGCGTTGGTTGAGAGGTGGATGAGCTCCGTGCTAGGCCGCAGCTGTTGGGTGCGTGCAAGACTTGTCCTGTCTTGCAATCCGAGTTGGCAGAGAAGAATGCCAAGCTTGAGTCTTTAGAGAAGGCCAGCTCAGATAGCACTTGTGTCTCGAGGTGTGCTTTGTGTGAGGGCCTGGAGATGGAGATTGCCAATGTGAAGCATGGCAAGATGCAAACCGAGGAAGAAAACACATACCTTCGGTCCATCTTGTCATGGGTCTCCAGTAGTGAGCCGCAGCTCGGGATGATGATCTCCCAATTCAAGCGAGCTGTTGGTGCCCCGGTGTAGGTTGCTGTGTTGATTGCTGAGTGTGATCTTCAGCTTTTGGAAGATTGGAGAGTCTAGTGGTCTGAACCCATGTGAGAAGCCCAATTCCACCACTACTCCCAAACTTGCCAAGCTTCCACTCAAAGAGCCAGCCAAGCCTATCACCAAGATGGTGTGGTTGAGGAACCCCCGAGAGCTCCTCCCAAGAACCCAGTTTGGGCACCCAAGCCAAACCACCTCAGAAACAAGCTTGATGCTATGCCACCCATTCGTGAGTTGCCACGAAGGGCAAAGGCAAAGTGAGCCACACCCACAGCCCTGGTCACCAACAACCCCCTGTGCGTGCGGTGAGGTACCAGTGTGATTTTGTGGGAGAGATGGTCACTTGAGCGAGTTCTGCTTTAGGCGCAAGAGAGAGGCGCGCAGGGCTCGGGAGATGGAGAACCCGGACATGTACCATCCAGCTCATGGTGGACATGTACCGAAGGCCCAGGGGAGAGCTGCTAGGTCCGGACGTCAGGGTCCCAGGCCTAGGCAGGAGATGAGAGCCCCGAGGAGGGAGACTAGGCCTAGAGGTCCAGCACCTCAGTTTGTTAGGCCTAGGCAGGAGAGAGCTCCGAGGAGAGACGCTAGAGCAGTTGAGCCCAGGCTCCTAGGCGTAAACCTCGTAGAGAGCGTGCCCGACGGGGTCCTGCTTTTGCAGGTAACGGACCCCGTGGCGGAGGCTTTGTTGAGCGCTTTCCCCCACCGCAGTTTGAGTATCGCGGTGAGCGCTTCTTCCCCAGCGGACCACGTTTTCCTGTAGCGTGGTGATCGCTTCCCCCGTAGACGTGCTAGGAATGGTTTTTCACTAACCGTTCTTTTGAGCAGCCGGCCCAACACTGGTATTCTCCTTACTTCACTAACCCCAGTGTTGGACCGTATGCTCACCCTATGTCTTTTTATTGATGTAGGTAAGACGGTTGGAGGACGTTTGGTTGGTGGATTCCGGTTGTTCGAGGCACATGACCGGAAACGCCAAGTGGTTCTCCAGCCTTAGCCCGGTCGCCGGAAAGGAGTACATAACCTTCGGCGACAATAGTAAAGGTAAGGTATTGTCTCGTGGAACGGTGCGGGTTAATGAGCACTTTGTGTTGCGCGATGTTGCTCTTGTTTCTAACCTGCATTTTAACTTGCTTTCTGTTTCGCAACTTTTTGATGATGACTATGAGATTCGTTTCAAACCGAACCTTAGTCGCATCTTAGATCCTCAGGGCGATCTTGTATGTCTGATTTCGCCCTTTGGGAAAGTCTTTTGTGCGAATTTCTCGGAATCGTTTGGTTCTTCTCGCTGTCTTTTGGCTAGTCCTTCTTCCTCCGATCTTTGGAAGTGGCATAGGAGGCTCGGTCACTTAAGCTTCGACTTGCTTGCAAGACTTAGCTCACTTGGCCTAATCCGAGGATTGCCCAAGCTTTCGATGGAGAAGGATCTAGTTTGCCATTCTTGCAGACATGGGAAGATGGTTGCCGCTCCCCACCATCCAGTGACTAAGGTCATGACCTCGCACCCCGGAGAGCTTTTACATATGGACCTTGTTGGTCCGGCTCGGGTGAGCTCGGTTGGTGGCAAGTGGTATGTTTTGGTTGTTGTTGACGACTTTTCGAGATATTCGTGGGTCTTCTTTTTAGCTGAGAAGACCGAGACTTTCTCATTTGCTCGCAATCTGATTTTGCGTCTTCAGAACGAGTTCCCTTTGAACTCGATGCGAGCTATTCGGAGTGATAATGGTTCCGAGTTTAAAAATTCGGATTTTGAGAAGTTTTGTAACCGCCTTGGTTTGGAGCATCAGTTTTCTTCCCCCTATACACCACCCCAAAATGGTGTTGTAGAGAGGAAGAATCGGACCCTTGTTGAGATGGCCAGGACGATGCTTGATGAGCATAGGACTCCTAGGCGCTTTTGGGCCGAAGCTATGAACACTGCATGCTACATTTCGAATCGCATTTTTCTGAGAGCGTTTTTGAAGAAGACCTCTTATGAGTTGCGTTTTGGTCGCCAGCCCAAGGTGAGTTATTTTAGAGTCTTTGGTTGCCACTGTTTTATATTGAAAAAAGGCAACCTGGACAAGTTTGAGTCTCGTTTTCTGACGGTGTGTTTTTGGGTTATGGCACTCACACTCGAGCTTATCGTGTACTTAACCTTGACACTAACCGAGTCATGGAGACATCAGATGTCACCTTCGACGAGACTCTTGTTTGTCCCTCTTCTCGTTTTGAGCGTGCAGGTGATCATGAGGTTGGAGAGCCTCTTTTCGATGACGAGGACGAGGGTGCTGAAGGTATAGATGATCCAGCACCCCCTCCACCTGCCGTGCCGCAAAGAGCGGCCTCGACGACGACTCACGGCCCCGACACTTCTTCTTCCTGGGGGCCGTGGGATCCTCCACCTCGCGCGGTACCTTTTGTACCCGGGGTGGAACCAGCTGCTGTTGAGGGGGAGGTCACTTCTTCCCGGGAGGCGCCACGACATATCCAGCGCCAGCACCCCCCTGAACAGATGATCGGCGACATCGACGAGCGAGTTACTCGCTCCAGGTCACAGCACATCTCGCACTTTGCTCATTCTGCTTTTGTTGCGTCTTTTGAGCCCCGAGATGTTGGACACGCATTGACGGATCCGGATTGGGTCAATGCCATGCATGAGGAGCTAGAGAACTTTGAGCGAAATCGGGTTTGGGTTCTAGTGCCACCACCTCCTGACTGTAAACCTATTGGGACAAAATGGGTATTTAAAAACAAGCAAGGAGAGGAGGGCCACATTGTGAGAAACAAGGCCCGGCTTGTAGCGAAGGGTTATAGTCAGAAGGAGGGGATAGATTATGAGGAGACCTTCGCTCCTGTAGCTCGTTTGGAGGCTATTAGGATACTCTTGGCTTATGCTGCATCCATGGGTTTCAAACTTTTTCAAATGGATGTCAAGAGTGCCTTCTTAAACGGCTACATTGAGGAGGAGGTCTATGTCCAGCAACCCCCCGGTTTTGAAAATCCCAAGTTTCCAAACCATGTCTTTAAACTCCACAAAGCTTTGTATGGTTTGAAACAAGCCCCTAGAGCCTGGTATGAGAGATTAAAAACCTTTTTGCTAGCTAAGGGTTTTAAAATGGGATGTGTAGATAAGACGCTCTTTCTCCTCAAGCAAGGCAAAGATACTCTCTTGGTCCAAATTTACGTGGATGATATCATTTTCGGTGGTTCTTCTCACGCTTTGGTTGCCAAGTTTGCAGATACTATGAGCAGGGAGTTCGAGATGAGCATGATGGGCGAGCTGACTTTCTTTCTCGGGTTGCAAATTAAGCAATCCCGAGAGGGGACGTTTGTGCACCAGGGCAAGTACACGAGGGACTTGCTGAAGCGGTTCGACATGGGTGAGGCCAAGCCTCTTCCGACGCCCATGTCGACGACGACTGCCCTGGATGCCGACACGGATGGAGAAGCAGTGGACCAGAAGGAGTACCGCAGCATGATTGGATCGCTGCTCTACCTGACGGCGACACGGCCGGACATTCAGTTCGCCGTGTGCTTGTGCGCGCGCTTTCAGGCTTCGCCACGCACTTCTCACCGTCAGGCGGTGAAGCGCATCTTCAGGTACCTTCGTTTCACGCCTGAGGATTTCGGGATTTGGTATTCTGCTTCTTCCACCCTCTCGCTTTGTGGCTTTTCTGATGCTGATTTTGCTGGTTGTCGCATTGAGCGCAAGTCCACTTCTGGGACTTGCCAGTTTATTGGATCTTCTCTGGTGTCGTGGTCTTCTCGCAAGCAGTCTAGTGTCGCTCAGTCTACCACGGAGGCTGAATATGTTGCTGCGGCTAGCTGCTGTTCCCAGTTACTCTGGATGATGGCCACTTTGCGTGATTTGGTTTGAGCTTTACTCGAGTTCTTTGCTTTGTGACAGCACGAGTGCCATTAGCGTTGCTAAGAACCCCGTGCTTCACTCGAAAACCAAACACATTGATGTGCGCTTTCATTTCTTGCGAGACCACCAGGAGAAGGGTGATATCGACCTTCGCCATGTCGATACTCATCACCAATTGGCTGATATTTTCACCAAGCCTTTAGACGAATCAACCTTTAATAGGTTGAGGGGTGAGCTTGGTGTGTGTTTCCCTTTTAGATGGGGGAAGCATTTTGAGATGTACAGACTGACTCTTTTATTTTGAGGCTCTTTTCTTTTGAGTTTCTTGAGTCTTTCCAATTGGTATCTTCTTTCTTTCAGTTGTGTCGGGCATACGCATTTACATTCTGAGCTTCATGTCTATATTCACTAGAATGTAATTATGCTCTTGTTAGTATTGCTCCGATACTTATGATGATGCTTGTAGCTTATGCTCTTTCTGATCACTGTTACATGTTATGAGCGAGCTTTTTGGAATGGTGAATTATGCCTATATATATATAAATCTGAAAATGTTCACCATTGAGATATGCAACTAGCATGTGTAGGGTGTGTTGAGTCCATTCCTGCTTTTCATATATGCTAGGTTGCTATGTCTCTAGTTCTGAGTCATTCACTTGCTTGGTTGTTCATAACTTGCTTAAAATCTGAACCAAGTATTGTTGAATTGAAAAGATCGAGATGGGATTGCTTGTCAACACCTCATGGTATTGAGACTGTTTCTCATTGCACTTTGAGTTAAACTTGAGCCATGTAGTGTATGACCGAAACCGTTGCTTTAAGCTTCTGATTGCTTCGGCATAGGCTTCGCACGGTTGAAAAGTTAGGCAATGACAAGCTTTCAACCTCTCGCAATCACATGCCAAAAATGAACTTGTGAATTCTTTTACCGCTGCAACTCCGATATGAATTTGAAATCACAAGTATATGCTTCATTCCTATGCATGATGATTGAACTTTGCTAGGGGTAGTTCACCTTGTATATATGCTTAGCACTTGTTTGGATTCCTTCTATACATGTCTAGTGCTATTTTGATGGTGACTATCCTTTTGGCTTAAAACTGCTCATATGCTTCATATTTCGTATAAGTGATCAGTCTGAGCCTTTGCTATTTGAGTGCTTAATTGAGATGTTGGAGCTATACTGATTAGAGCATCTTTGCACTCTTTTGACTATATACTTGAAGCTCCTAACTTGCATTTTGACTTCATATGCATTTTGGAAGGAGATCTTGTGTTCAGGGGGAGTTTATGTGAAGGGAGTTGCTTCTCCGATACCTTTTGGCCTTGATAAGTGCATTTTCAACTAGGGGGAGAAATTTATGCAAATCATATGCTCCTGTGTTGATCAACTAAGGGGAGAATCATTTGTCCTAGTTGCTTGCATTTGTCGAGGGGAGTTTGCTAGTTGTGTTGAGCCGTTGCCTCTGTCTTGAGGGACTAGCAAACGTTCCTAGCTTTTCATGAGCTTTCATAAGCTTTTTCATTTGGCTTTCAATTGGTATCGTCTGGTGTGCTTTCCCATTTGGTTTGGGTTGATTTCCAATTGGTTCGGAGTGATTTTCTTGCTAGTTGTGTTGAGCCTCTGTGCCTCTATCTTGAGGGACTAGCATTTTGCTTCTGTTGTCCTCCGATCTTCAATTGGTATCTGCTAGCGGTGTTGAGCCTGTTCTACCTCTTCTTGAGGGCTAGCTTTGCTTTGCTTGGTTGCGTCGAGCCGTTGCCCATGTCTTTGGGGACCAAGTTTTCGCTTCATCCACTTGACCTTCTTTGGCTTTTGTTAGGCTTTTGGGTCATTTGGTTGGGTTTTCTCTTCCCACTCCTTCCTACCTCCTTCTTCTTATTCATGATTTGTTGTGGAGTTGACAATGCACTCATCAAGGGGGAGATTGCGGATACATGGGTGTATGCCGAGTCTCTGTGTGATGAGTGATTGTCAACGGAGATGATGCGCATGTTCTTTGGCTTGTGTTGTGCAGGTGTCGAGCACGGAGACAGTGATCGATGGCGGGTGAAGGTCAAGTTGCGACGTGCCGTGCCGACGGACCGGGCGCGATGAAGGATGGGCGTGCCGTGCGGCGGACGTGCCATGCCGATGTATCGGACGGTGAAGGGCGGACGTGGACTTGGACTGATGGACTGGAGGCCGGAGGATCAGCTGTGGTGGCTGGCAGCCTGCGACAGCGACAAGCGGAGAAGTGCGATCATGTCGGTGGAAGGGGTGCACAGGCGGTGCATCCCCTCTACGACGCCGGTTTGTTGGTAGAGCCCGGAAAAAACCAACGTGGACGGTTTCCAGGTTTGGGCCTCAAAACCTGGGTGCTGGGTTTCCAGGTTGAGCCACAAAACCTGGGCGTGACGGTTTCCAGGTTGAGCCTCAAAACCTGGGCGTGGGCCGGTTTCCGAGTTTGGGCCTCAAAACTCGGGCGCGGACGGTTTCCGAGTTTGGCCACAAAACTCGGGCTGGAGGCTGGTTTCCCGGTTTGGGCCTCAAAACCGGGGGCTGATGGAAAAGGCTGGTTTCCCGGTTTGGGCCACAAAACCGGGGGTGCAGAGTGGTGGCGGCACGTGGCGGCGATCTGAAGGTTGCGTGGAGGCGACGCGGAAGACCGTGCGGGCGTGGCCGTCGGATCTACCTACCACCAGCGGGTGGACCAGATTAGCCTTAGGGTTTTCCTGGCCCGCTCTGTAATTAGAGTAGAGAGGGGTAGAGTAGGAAATAGACTTAGGCTAGGTTAGTATAAGTAGTCCAGGGGAGACACCCTCCTCCTATCTCAGTTTTAGCTATCTCAGTTAGCGCAGTCTTGCATTTGCTAGGGTTTCCACTCTCCCATCCCCTGCTTTAGCTAGTTGAGATCCGCAGAGAGACTCCACTCTGTGTACTGTTGATTCGAGGAAGTGAGGCCGTATCCTCACCTTGGATCCCATCTCTCGGTGTCAATTCGCGTTTTGATTTCATGTTCATCATGTTCTTCGCGGATTGCTTTGTGCCTTGAGTTTCCCGTCGCTTGATCTTTGTGCTCGGTTCATCTTTTGCGATTCCGTTTGAACTGAGTTGTTCTAGATCGTGAGGCACTTCTTTCCACGAAAGAAAGAAATCATCTCTAACCTCACGGTCTAGGAGATCGATCAAGTTTTAGTTTCGGGTCTCTTTTCTTCCTTCCCCCGAATTCCTCGATTCACCGATTTGGAGTTAGGTTCGAGCCATGATCTCTTAGAGATAGCTCACTAACCTCCTTGTGACTCCTCAGATCGAATCCCAAGCCTAGAGCACTTGATTCGGAGGAGATCGGGTTGAATCGCCGGAGTTTCAGTGCAGTTTCGGGGTGACCGGACGCCGGTCAGACTTGACCGGACGCGTCGGTCGTTGAAGGTTTGAGCGTGTTCTGGTTTTGCTCTGACCGGACGCTGGAGTTTAGTGGTGACGGACTCGCCCATAGTCTGTTCACTACTCGAACGTGCTTGTGACCGGACGCACGGGATCGACCGGACGCTCGCAGTCACTGCGTCCGGTCAGTTCCAGAGAGGTCCAAAACCGGTTTTTGGTTGACCGGACGCGTCCGGTCCCAGCTGACCGGACGCAGGCAGAGTCCGGTCGATCCAGTTTTGCGCCGTTTCGTTCGCAGTTCGTTCGTTCTTGATCGGACTCGAGTTCGTCTTTTGCGTTGGCTTTCTAGGTTGTCTAGTGTCCCGCTGTGCTTCGTGGAAGCATCCACCCTACATCTAGGGTCGTGGACATTAGCAAGCTCTAGGGTTCGCTTTTGGGGTTGAGTTTGGGACAGTGGCATCTAGTTTCCGAAAGGAAATTTTGAAGCTCCCATTCACCCCCCCTCTGGTCGCTTTCGTGTAGCTTCTCGGTCCTTCAGAACTGAGTTGTTCTAGATCGTGAGGCGAATCTTTCTACCGAAGGAATTCTTCTTTAACCTCACGAGCTGTAGATCGGTCGATTTTGTTCAAATCGAGTTTGCTCCTTGCCCCTATCTCCGATTCACCGATTTAGAGTTAGGTTGAGCCATGATCTATTGGGATAGCTCACTAACCTCTTTGGAACTCCTCAGCAAAGTCTAAGCCTAGAGCTTTGATTCGGAGGAGATCGGATTGATTCCGCGGAAGAACAGTGCAGTTTCGGGGGCATGGACGCCGGGTCGGGACATCGGACGTGGTTCATCCACATCGGACGCGTTCTGGTGCCACGTGTCATCTAACGGCAGTTTTAAGGAAGCATCAGACGCTGACCATCGGAGCGTCCATTGCCACGGATGCGTCCGGGGGTCAAGCATCGGACGCTAGGGTTTTTTGTAGCCAGCGTCCGATGCTGTCCAGTAAGGTTCCAGACAGGTCCATTTCGCATCGACGCGTCGGTGCCAGGCCATCGGACGCAGGCCAAGCGTCCGATGCATGTTTCTTGCGCTGTTTCGTCCACAGTTGTTCGTGCCATCTCGTATTTGATTTGGGGTTTTTTCCTTGGGTTTCTAGAGTCATATAGTGTCCCGCTGTGCTACTTGGTAGCATCCACCCTACATCTTGGGTCGTGGACTCTATCGAGCTCTTGGTTTGCTCTTGGGGTGATTCTCGGGACAGTGGCAACAAGTTTCTGTAAAGAAATTTTGAAGCTCCCATTAACCCCCCCTCTGGTCGCTTTCTGTTAGCACTTCTGGTCTTTCACAAACAAGTTACAAGACCTACCTCATATAGGTTAAATGACCTAAATGGGACCGATGTCCCAAATTCCTGGCACATCGACCAGCTTCGGCGTTTTTATTCATAGCTACCTACGGAGTAAAAGATATGTACTTACCTCTATATTTTCATAGCATATTATTTCATAGCATATTATAAATAAACATCGTCGCCATCTTCATACTCGTTTCTGATTTTTTTTCCTCACACGCCAATCCAAACAAATAAGTACAACAAAAATAAATAAGGACGTAATATTTTTTCCTTTGTCTAGAACGATTCATTGTCCGCAAAAAACTAACTTAGTACGTTTGTGATCCTATGGAGCGCTGGGCTCCCCAGGCTCCTCCAACAGATCCAGATCCTTCACAAGAACGGCAGCCGTCTCCCTGGACTGTTCACAGAGCTCCCCAGCCTCTTCACGTCGATCCCCGGATAATGCGCTCGTGCAATGGCAAGAACATATGAGGCCACCTGCTCGCCAGCACCAGCTACAAATTTCTTCATAGCCGCCCATAATCCAGCACATTGTTCCAGCATACCGGCTGGCCGAGGCAGAAGTTCTACGGACTGGCCACTCGCATATATCGCGTCCAAAACTGGGGCAATCCCTCAAACCATGGCGTGACACCACGCTTCCCAGGTCTTCACGTCTTGGCAAACCATTGCAGTTTGGTTTTGCCAAGAGCGACGTCTCCCTATGTCAACAAGCAACAACAATCTGTTATAATCAATCAGAAAACAATATGCATGGAATCAAAAAGTTTAAACAGGTCACCTTCAAGCTCCTTCTCGAGGTCGTCGGCCCGCGTCTTCTCCCTAGCAGCTGCGACCTCGCCATCCTGTGCTTTCAACTTCTCAACGGTGACCTGCGAAGCGAGCTCTGTTCCAACAAAGTTGAGTCAAAACTAGAATTTCCACTCATTGGCAGCCATCGAACCATACCTTCATTTTCACGACGCAGCTGCGCTATTTTCGACGACTGCCTCTGTGTGGTTTCGCGCAGCTCGGCTTCAACATGGCAAGCATTGTCAAGATCTGCTCGGTAGTGTGCGCACACCTCTTCAAGCTTGTCCTTCGCATTGACCAAAGGGCCAATGGACTCGAAACATTTGCGGCGCTCTTCCAACAAGTCCGACAATCCCTGCAAGTTAACACAAATACTCCAATTCAGTTTCAGGACACTACATCCTCACGGCGTGCCACCCTTCGGAAGATTACCTGCGCATATTTGTGGAGTTGGCTGAGCATCTGGTCAAAAAATTTCATTGGACGGTTGTCAGTGTTCTCCTCATGAAAAACCCATTCGCCAGCCCGCTGGCGCGCCACCCTGACTATCCGCTCCGGAGATCTTGGTGGTCGAGGAATCTCCACAACTTCTTCCTCCGGGGTCGCTGGTACCTCCTCAGCCTCGACTGGCTCCACAGTACGCCTAGTTGCGCCAAGTGCGTTTGCCTCTGGAGGAGGAAGCAGCGCATCCGGGGGCACTTGAGTCGAGCCGGCTGGCTCATGATAACTGGAGCGAGGCCCCTCGGGTAAGCGCTGGTCGGGGGATCTCCCACTACCAGACCCAGCGCCTTGCTCATCAAAAGCGCTGGTCGAGGTCTGGTGCTCATTGCCTTCACCTTGACCATCACCTCCCGTACCTGGAGCCCCATCCTCGGTTGTTTCCTCCCGAACCTGGTCGGACCCTGCGTCCGGAGCCCTGGCTGGCTCTGGGTCTCCGTCATTACTGACAGGGTTAACTTCCGGCACGGGGTCGCTGACGCGAATTAAACCGAAAAGTTAAAAACATTATCATAGATACAAAGCCATGAAGAAAGCAGCCGAACACTCATAGGTCGCTGACGCGCAGGCTCCCCTTCCGCTTGAGCCCTTTCATCTTCCGCGCCGGCAAAGCAGCCCCCGACGGCTGTTCAACATGGGCGCATTTGGACGGTGGCGACTCCTCGTTGTCGTCATCGTCCCAGTCACGAATCGACCCAAAAGTCTTCAGAGCTGCACCACCCGGAATCTCTAGCGGGCCATCGGCCCGCGTCGACGATCTCATGGTAGCCCCATGACCGGTAGCCACACGCTTACCCGCGGCTTTCAAGGCCCGCGGGCCAGCTATGTTTGCGGTCTCTTTGCCTTTCCTCGCCTTCACTGCCGCCGCATCCCCAGCTCAAGGATGGGACCGACCACCCCAGAACTCGGGTCGACTCCCTCTGACCAGTCGATTGATGGCACGTCTGAGACGTACACGCTGGAGCGGTCCTACAAAACAACGCAAACTAGCGTCTTGAACACTGCAACAGTTCAAAAAGCCGCAAAACACAACAAAAGGAAACTCACATCTCTAACAGGCCTCGCCAAGCTGAATGGTTGCGTAACCCTGCTTGGTGGTTTCCATTCTGCGAACTGGAGTACCACGTGAACACGCCTCTCAAGCTCCTTAGTTTCCAAATCGTCGGCGCAATCACGAGTTGGGTCAGGCCATCCAGCATACTCATAACCAAGTCGTACACTCTCTTTGCATGGCAGTACCCAGCAGTACATAAAATTGGTCGTGATTTGGATCCCATCAGCAGTCATTCCCTTCATCAAATGAAGCAGCTCCCGGACCTGCTCGATTTCACTTGCAGAGGGCTTGCCCGACCAGGCCCAACTGGGCTCAACTACCTTCCCTACATCACAACTCAAAGCGGGCGTCTGACACTGTGTCATGTTGAACCACTTCTCCTGCCAGCCACTCACATTTCTCTGAAGGGGACGTCAACATATTCAAACACCATCCCCTCGCGCAGCAAGATATACGTGCTCCCCGCAATGCGAGACCCGTGACTGTTCTTCTACAGTTGGAAAAAATAGCGGAACAAGTTGAAATGTGGCTGTATTCCGAGATACGTCTCACACAAATGAATAAAAACAGACACAGAAAGGATGGAATTCGGGCCAAGATTACAAAGTCCAATCCCTCAGAAATCAAGCAATCGACGGAGGAATGCATGACAAGGCAGACCAAATCCTCCAATGAAATAATCCTCAAAGACAACAATCTCATCAGCATTGGGTTGAGGATAGGTCTCACAAGTCAGCGCTCTCCACCCACCGGTCACCTTGTCCGGCAAAAGACCGCAGGAGGTGAGGCGGCCGATACTCTCCTCTGTGCTCTTCGACAGAGCCCACTCCTGATCCAACCTTACGGCGGCCGCCGCAGTAGGTTTCTTTGCCTTCCACGCCATCAGATCCATCGCAAAATCGAGTACAACGCCGCGTGTGCGCTCTTCAAGAACTAGGGCTACAATACAAGATTTGTAGTAGGCAAGGAAATGGGGAACGTCAACGATTGAGGTAAGTGGCGACTACGCGGTGTTTGTCTTTAGAGCCCGGCCGCGCGACTCCTTGGGTTTTTCAACCACCGCAAAACAACCATTCATATGGTACCAAACATTATGGCCCATCTTAAAGGCCCAAGTAAACTGCCTTCGAAGAATAAGCAAAGATTCCTTCCCCAAAATAATAATAATAATAATAATAATAATAATAATAATAATACTAATAATAATAATAGCAAGTGCCAGCCTTCTCAGCAAAGCTGGGGACTGGTCAGACCACCAGTTACAGGCACACACGTGGTAGTGCTACGTCGGCTTTAGGACCAGGTCCACCAGTCACCCTGGAGACTAGTCGGCTTCTTCGCCAGCCTTCTCAGCAAAGCTGGGGACTGGTCAGACGACCAGTTACAGGCACCAACATGGCAGTGCAGCGTTGGCTTCATGACCAGGTCCACCAGTCATCCTAGGGACTGGTCGGCTTCTTCGCCAGCCTTCTCAGCAAAGCCGGGGACTTGTCAGACGACCAGTTACAGGCACACACGTGGCAGTGCTGCGTTGGCTTCACGACCAGGTCCACCAGTCATCTTCGGGACTAGTCGGCTTCTTCGCCAGCCTTCTCAGCAAAGCTGGGGACTGGTCAGACGATCAGTTACAGGCACACACGTGGCAATGCTGCGTTGGCTTCAGGACCAAGTCCACCAGTCATCCTGGGGACTGGTCGGCTTCTTCACCAGCCTTCTCAGCAAAGCTGGGGACTGGTCATACGATCAGTTACAGGCACACACATGGCAGTGCTGTGTTGGCTTCAGGACCAGGTCCACCAGTCATCCTAGGGACTGGTCGACTTCTTCGCCAGCCTTCTCAGCAAAGCTGGGGACTGGTCAGATGACTAGTTACGGGCACACACGTGGCAGTGCTGCGTTTGCTTCAGGACCAGGTCCACCAGTCATCCTGCGAACTGGTCGGCTTCTCCGCCAGCCTTCTCAGCAAAGCTGGGGACTGGTCAGATGACCAGTTATAGGCATGCACGTGGCAGAGCTGCGTTAGATTCAGGATCAGCTCCGCTAGTCATACTGGGGCTAATTCGATAATTTTTCCCTAACGATATTTATGTGTAGTAAAGACACTTGGAGGCATTCCCAGCGCCACACCTGCGGTCCGTCACCGGCAAGACTATGACCCTCGCATCTCCAAGTTTCCATGGAAACTAGGATGGTCGCTCGGGTAACTGCTCGAGTTCGGAGAACCTTGGAGGACCTAGTACATGACAACATGGCTTGGAGCTATTGCCAGTGTCACAAGAATCCTCCCAGGAACTCCGCCACTCCTATCTATTCACAACCAAATGGGAAGAGCCCTAACAAACTATCCCCTCACAAGAATCCTACCAGGAACTTCGCATTATACATCAAAGTTTAACCCAGGCGGATTAACTAGTTCGGCAACACTCATTTTTGGTTCACAGGATGTCTGAAGTTTTGGTTCCATGGCTACCGGGTAAGGCAATGGTTACAAGGTCCTATATTTATAGCTGAGTTGCTTTGGTTCATAGACTATGTCCATCATAAAAGAAGCTCATACTATGTCACAGGTTCAATAGAATAAAGTCGCTTTCCGCGACGGCGTACAGTGAAAGTCGTCGAAAGGACGGTGGGGGTACCCTTTAAAGGGAACACGACAAGTTTAGAGTTGATGACTTTGTCTGCACCTGATGGCGTGTGGTGTCGTTTAACTTTCACGAGTCTACAGTACAATTTCCTGACCTTGGCATCACATGACTGAGTCATCTATGGCCAAGCTCGGGGACTACCGTGTATACATTGCGCTTGGTCGCGCATGTATATATTTATTTCTGTTTTCTGACCTTGGCATCACATGATTGAGCCATCTGTTGCCAAGCTCGGGGACTACCGTGTATACATGGCGCTTGGTCGCGCATGTATATATTTATTTCTGTTTTCTGACCTTGGCATCATGTGACTGAGTCATCTATTGCCAAGCTCGGGGACTACCATGTATACATGGCGCTTGGTCACGCATGTATATAATTATTTCTACTTTTATTTTTTGACCTTGACATCACATGACTGAGTCATCTGTTGCCAAGCTCGGGGACTAAGTGGGCACACTTCACCTAGTCGGTGAGTATGCGAGTGTATTTTAACATGGTCTACCTCAAGCCTGGGTTAGTTTTCCTGTTGAAAGCATAAAGTGGGCACACTTCACCAGACTCCCGGAAGTCGCTTTTTCTTTTTTAAGAGCACATCGCATCTTGTGGGTTCATAAAAAGGCAAGTGAAAGATTATAATCTGGTCGGAGACTAGGCTTGAAGTCCGGATAAAGCTGTTCGTGGATGTTGCCAAGATCTCTTTCACCACTCCAAGATTCAATGTGCTCGTGGACTAGCTATGGGGGTATAAACCCAGGTACCCTCACAGCTAGACTTGGGCTGCTTCATGAAAGCCAGCCCAACTTGCTGTGAAGGTTTGTGGCGTCAAGACCCAGCTGGTCAGTCAGGCGGCCCAGTTGGTCGAATGATGGCACGGAGACCTTCTCAGAATTGGAAAGCAAGGAAGCGTAGTCAGTTAGGAAAGATATCGTGTCCTCCACAATATGGAATTGTAATCGACTAGGTTTCCTTATCATAATGTGACATCTGATCTTCTAGGATCTGTAACCGTGCTCCCCGCGGCTATATAAGGTGAGCAGGGACCCTCTCTAAAAAACACATTCATCAATATACAGAGTAGACAGCTCGATGCAGGACGTAGGGTATTACGCTGAACTCGGTGGCCCGAACCTGGATAAACCCTGGTGTTCATCTAGTTTCGTTCCTGTGTCACGTCCGGATCGTTGTTCCACGCGCCTTCCCCGCTAATCTACCACCTTGGGCATACCCCTAGGTGGGCTATCGACCATATTTCGTCGACATAGACTTAGCTTGACCATTAGCTTGAGCATAGTATGGAGATGAGTTGAGCATTTTTATTTTGTATAATTCAGCAAAATCCCGTACCTCTTTAGAAATAAAAGATGTCCCTTGATATGTAGTTAACGTTTGAGGTATGTCGAATCTATGTATAATATGCTCAGTAATAAACTCAATTACCTCCTTATGTGTCATATTCTTCAAATGCACTGCTTCAGTCCACTTAGTGAAGTAATCTGTAGCAACCAGAACAAAACGATGTCCCTTTGAAGATGGGGGATGAATTTGGCCAATGAAGTCTAGCCCCCAACCACAGAAAGGTCATGGTTTGATAATAGGATGAAGCATAGCAGCAGGTGCAAGCTGTATATTCCAAACCGTTGACATTCTTCACATCCTTTATAGTAACGAAAACAATCAGCCATCATCGTGAGCCAATAAAACCCAGCTCTGCGTAATAGCCATTTCATCTTTGGTGTCGATTGATGTGTACCACAAATACCTTCATGAACTTCCCCCATAGCCACCTTTGCTTGATCAGATCCCAAACATCTAAGTAACAAGTCTTCGGCAGTCCTTCGATAAAGCTCATCATTGTGTAGTACATATTTAAATGCACTCCGCCGAACACTTTGATCAACCTTAGTACTCAGATCATTAAGATATTTAAGCAGGGGAGTTCTCCAATCCTCTAAATCAGTTCCACTTTCATTAGAACTCGATTCAGACCGATTTAGAGTACTTTTAGACAAATTAATCGTTCCATGATCGACCAGCTCAATCGGACGAATTAACTGACTTGATTCATAAACAACCTGGTCGGCCATAGTGTTTACCCAAGTATGCTTAACATGCACCTGGTCTCTAGGGTAAGGTGGCCGAACTGGTTTTAAAACAAACTGGTCGGCCATAGGAGCCGACAATACTTCTGCACGCTGTTGCATCAGCTTTATGTGAAAATTGCGTCTACTAACATTATAGCCAGACGCTTGTTGAGCTAACATGTTGGCTTTATGATTTCATGCCTGGTATATGCCGAATCTGGAATTCGGCAAAATGAGTAATGATATCAAGGCACATGTTAAGATAAACATTTAACGATCCCTCTAGGCATTGAAACTTACCAGCAACATGTTACACTACTAGCAAGGAATCTCCATAAGCTTCAACATGCTCAATCCCATGGAATAACATTTCTAAACCGAATAATAAAAGGCTTCATATTCGGCTTGATTATTAGTACACAGGTAATCTGACCGGCTTAGCATTTCAAACTCAGCACCATTAGGAGAAATGATGACCACACCAACACCTTGGCCCTCCTTACAAGTCGATCCATCAAAGTAAAGTTTCCATGGAGTAAAAGTAAAATAACTGATCTCATCTTCTAAACTAATACTATGCTCAACAATGAAATCAGCAAGAACTTGACCCTTTAAAGTTTTAATGGTTCATAAGTCAAGTCAAACTCAATCAACGCATACGCCCACTTGCCAATCCTTCCTCTAAGGATTGGCCGATATAACATGTGTTTAATTACATCGGCCTAGCATGCAACAACACATGTACTAGATAACAAATAATGTCTCATTTTAGCACAAGCATAGTACAAGGATAAGCATAATTTCTCAATATGGGTGTACCTTGTCTCGGGATCAAGAAGATGACGACCAATATAAGAAATTACGTACTCTTTAGCTCCATCTTCTTGTGTTAAGACAGCTCCAATGGCCTTCTCTTCGGCGGCGAGATATAATCTGAAGGGGATTCCTCTCTTAGGCGCCCGAAGAACTGGTGGAGATGACAAATATTCCTTTATCTTCTCAAATGCTTCTTGTTGCTCTGCCCCCAAGTGAACTCAGTTTCATCCTTTAGCTTTAATATAGGGGTAAAAGGAATATTTTTCCGGATAAATTTGCAATAAATCTCCTCAAGTAGTTCACTTTTCCTAAGAACTTCTGCAAGTCCTTTTTGCATGTAGGCGCTTGAACTTTCTTAATCTTCTCTATCCTTTTAGGATCAATCTCTATGCCTTTGTCGTGAATGATGAACCCTAAAAACTTCCCAGCCGATACACCAAAAGCACATTTTAGTGGGTTCATCTTCAAACCATAGCGGCGCATTCTCTCAAACGCTAAACGCAGATCGACTAAATGAGATACATGAGCAGCCAATTTGATCATAATATCATCAATATATACTTCCATGATTATCCCAATCAAATCATGAAAGATCAGATTCATAGCGCGTTGATAGGTAGCGCCTGCGTTCTTTAAATCGAATGTCATCACGACCCACTCAAAAAGACCAACAAACCCTAGACAAATGAAGGCCGTTTTGGACATATCCTCCTCAGCCATGAATATCTGATTATAACCAGCGTTGCCGTCAAGAAAACTGACAACCTGGTGTCCTGAAGCGTCATTGATCAACATATCGGCTATAGGCATAGGATATTCATCTTTGGGAGTGGCTCTATTTAAATCTCTAAAATCAATGCAAACACTAATTTTCCCAGTGTCCTTCTCCACAGGCACGATATTAGAGACCCACTCCGCATATCTGCATGGCTGGATAAACCCCGCTTGCAGTAACCGATTAATTTCCTCTTTAATCCGGTCATATATTGTAGAATTAAAATGGCGAGGATGTTGCTTGAATGGTCGGAACCCCGGCTTAATAGGAAGCCGATGCTCAACAAGTTTTCGGCTTAACCCGGGCATCTCCGTATAACTCCATGCAAAGCAATCAACATACTCTTTCAGAAGCGCGATTAACTTTATTTTATAATCGGCTTCAAGGTTTTGATTTACAAAGGTCGGCCTAAGTATAGAACCATCCCCAATATCTACTTGTTCTAAAGGGTCAGCCAACGTGAAACCTTGGCCCAACTTATTGAGCTCATCAAAATCATCAATAGCTTCACAAGTATCGGTCTTACAGGTTCGATATTGCTCGACACGATGTTTTAACCAATCAACATTAGCATCCATTAAATCACATGATAATGTTGAACCGATTGTCGGTCGGCTTTAAAGATACTGGTATGAAACCTTCCCTAGTAACACTAACAAACTGGAAATCAGAAAGGTCTCGACCAGATAAACAAGCAATAGTATCATGCCCCCCGAGCAAAGGAGCATCGGCTATAGCTACATAGGCCGATGAATCTGAGTGTACCACCTCAACATCATCCCCCACCCACTGAATGAGAAACTGATGTAGGCTGGAAGGTATACACGGATTAGCATGAATCCAGTCACGCCCAAGTATAAGGTTATAACTACCTTGTATATCGGCGACGAAGAAAGCAGTGGCCAAAGTCTTGCTTCCAACGGTCAATTCCATGGACGCAACTCCTTTGGCCGGAATAGGATCTCCTCCTCCAACTCCAGTGATAGTCATATTGGTCTTGATCAGCTCTTCATCAGTGCCACCAAGCTTCTGGTAAAGCGAGTATGGCATCAAGTTTACGATCACCCCGTTGTCGACCAACATCTTGTGAACTGGTGTACCATTAATGTGACCTTTTATATGCAATGGCTTAAGATGATTTACAGATTCCTCTGGCTTTTGGAACACAACAGTTTGTGTAGCGAAGTTGAATTCCGCCGCTGTCGAATCATCTCTGACCATGTAGTAGTCGGCCGATAAGTAAACCACATTGACCTCCGCCCTCTCTAGGGAAGGCTCATAATCCACCATCTCCTCATCTTGTTCTTCAGGTACTTCTTCACTGGTCGCAACAATACCAGCGGAGGAAACAAGGTCATTAGGACACATGTCGGATTCCATCGGAGTGCTAGGAACCGATTCGGTCTTGGAATCTGGTCGGGTCGGCTCAATCCCTAACTCAGCAGCAGCTGATCCAACCTGCTCGACCCCTAGACTGGTCGGCACCTGACCCGAGGTGGTCGGATCAGGGTCCGACCTGAATGGCTCCGAAACCACTCCAGCAGATTCGGTGCCCAGGCTGGTCGACTCAGGATCCGACCTGTCCAGCTCTACAATTGTCAAAGTCGGCTTTTGGTTACAAGCTGGCTCTTCACCCCCTCGCTTGCCCTGAGGGAAAACAGGATGTATCGAGTTAAATATATCTTCCCTCATTTTTCTCGAGTCGTTCCTGCCTCTGTTTGTTGCAGCGGGCCCTCTGCAGCTTCCTTCGCTAGGTCTTAGTTAAACCAGGAGGGCACCATCTGGGCTGCATGTACATGGGATCACGCTCAACAGGCTTTTCTACCTCTTCCCCGATTGAAGTATTTTGAGCTTCTGGAACCTTTTTTGCAGTTGGTTCCTCGACCGCCATTGGCTCGGATTCACAAGCAAGAGGGACCTCCATAGACCCGATCGTAATAGTAGGTACAGGATCGGGTCTGGTCGGAGAAATAATGGGGACACTTTGCACCTTCTTAGGTACATAGATTTGTCGTACTTGCGCCTTCCCCGTTTCCTGAGAGGTTAAAGTCCTTGACGTGGTCAGCCGATTTTGACTTGCGTTACTAGAACTTGCCCGATCACCCAAACAATCGAACATCGAGACCCTTGCATGCTGATGGGCAGGTGTTCCCTATCCTGGTTGGTAGTACACATGCGCTGGCATGGGGTAAGGTACCCATACTCCTTGACGACCCCATTGTGGCGGTGGCAAAATAGGAGGGGCCCACTGATGCCAATAAGGGCCGGTCTTTGGTGCTGGAGATGCTGTCTGGGACACCATCATTTGCTTGGACTTTCCATCCTCACGCTTCGAAGGAGTAGACTCTCTTTTTTAAGGGCCGATTCTGAGAATCGGCCTTTTGCTATTTGTACTTAGCCATGAGCTTATCAAAGGTGCATGACTCTCTAGCAACTTTCCCCTTACTCCTATCCGCATTGGTCTTCCAAGTGCCGACTTCGGGCTTCTGTGCGACAAACGTGCGTAGGACATGTACTCTGGAAGGGGTAGGGTCTTTAGAACCAGCTAGACCGACCACATCAGTCGGCTTATTGCTTCCACTAAGGTCAGGAAGAACCTGCTTGACCTGGTCGGCTTTCTGCTCCAACTGCACTGGTTGCTTTGAAGATGAACCAGACTGGTCCATTTGAGGACTCGACCTGGTCGGCCTCTGTTGTGCCGCCTTGGTCTCGAAATATCTTTGTTTGTGCAAGTGTCGTGTTGACCCTGCAGTAATTGTGAGCTTGCTCTTGCCATCATCACCTTTCTCGAGCACCACCTTGCGCCCCGAATCACTCTCAGTATTCGGTACGACCCGTGGTTCGCCGATAAAAACATTCTTACCTCTGGTCGTATCGGCTTGCTCTGGACGAATTAGAACAGCAGGGTTCCCTGCTTCCACCATGTGAACTGGGAAATGGGTAGTACTGATCTGCATCTCAGTAAGACTCAATTGTCCTTCATTGAGGGTCGATTGGACCTGCCGACGAAAAACATTGCAGTCGTTAGTGGCGTGAGAGAAAGAATTATGTTATTTGCAGTAAGCCCTCCTTTTTAATTCGTCGGGTGATGGCAAAGTATAATTAATTTTAAGATAACCGAATTTAAGCAATTCATCAAATATTCGGTCACATTTGGAGAAACCAAAAGTAAACTTTACTTCCTCACCCCGATTCTTTTGAATCGGTTTAAGGGAAGGACAAGTGACTAGTTTATTCTGCGCTGGCCATAAAATTTCAGTAGCGTAACAATCCATAGACTCATCGTCGGAACTATCAGAATTTATCTCGGCAATATGCACGCCCGATCGATGAGTCTTATGAGGATCGTAAGGTTCTTTAAGGCGCGATTCTATCGAAACGGCCTTCTGCAACAGTTGATTTACATTAAAGAAATCATGATGTTCGAGCTTATCTTTGATCTCCCGACACAGACCAGCGAGACACAGATCCATTAGATCTCTATCGGAGATCATCAAATGAAAACATCGGTTCTTAATTTCTTTGAAACACTTAAAGAAATCGACCACAGGCTCGCTACGTCCTTGTCAAACCGACGTGAGGTGTGATAACCTAGTTTCTTGAACCCCGTCATAAAAATGATTATGAAACTTTTCTTCTAACTTGGCCCAAGAACCTATGGTGCATTCTGGTAGTGACGTGAACCAGGCGAAAGCTGTACCAGTAAGAGATAAAGGAAAATGTCATACATTCATAAAATCTAAAGTACTACTAGCTTCGCCCATTTGTGCAAGGAACATGCTGACATGCTCCATAGTTGTCTTGCTACCGTCACCGCTAAACTTATAAAAATCTGGTACCCTCCAACCGTCAGGTGCTTTCATAAAATCAAAACACGAAGGGTACGGTTTTGAATACGTGGTCCTAGTAGGCTTAAAGTGGAACCCTAAACTAAGTCTCGAGAGGACTATGTCCTATTTCTTTCCTTAAACCGGATTTATGGTCTCGTCCAAAATCGATGCCACAAGGTTAGGAGTGCCACTATGCATGGGGTTATGGCTCGGAGACTTCGGTGGATGGGGCAACACTGTTCCCTGTCCTCCTGAAGTTCTGTTTGTTGTTGTTCCCTGGTCGTTCTGTGTAGTCCAACCAGAGTTATGATGGGTTGACGGACCAGGATGTCAGAGATATCATCAGAAGATGACTACTCCGACTAATCCCGGACGGAACGGGAGATCCGAAGACTTGATACGAAGCGTACTTGGATTAGGACTCTCACTGTAACTTAGTCGAGTTCTTAAAGGAAGTCTTGTAATTAGAATAGGACTCCTCTGTTGTAACCGACTAGGACTCGGTCTGTGCTATGCTTCACCCGGATATATAAGGGGAAGCAGGCGCAGGCTCCAATCAATCGAATCATAATCATACACAAGGCACACGCCGCACTGGACGTAAGGTATTACGCTATTTAGCGGCCTGAACCAGTATAAATCGTTGTCCCTGTGTACTCACCGAGTCCTACAAACGCCGATCCCCACCGAACAAATCATATGAGATTACTCAAGACGAGTTGCCGGTTAACAAACACAGACAGCTGGCGCGCCAGGTAGGGGCTTTCGGTGATTCAACGACCAAGAGCCCGGTGAACCACGACAACATGTTCTCGGTGGGATCAATTTTCGTTTTTGGCTCATGGACTTGCGTCGCGGACGATCAAGGAAAGCTGCATCGACAAATCCACACTGATCTAGAAGCGCAAGCCACACCAAAGATGAGTGATCTCACCCAGAACCTAGCAAACCTTGCTATCCAAGATCCGCAAGATTCTGGAGACCAACCTGAGGCACCCGACTCCTACTCGAACTCAAATTCTGAGAACGAAACGGACTCGGAGACCAAACATGGCATCACCTTCGGACTGTGGAACTCGGCTGAAAACTTCCAAGACCTGATCGACACAAGATTCAAAGAGTATCAACAGATACCTTTGACTGGAGCTCAACAAGGACACGTTTTCAGCTCCACCAAGGAGGGTAACATTGTTCATTGGCCAATACAGCCAGCTCCGGCTAGGCTGGTTGGCACAATCAACTAGCAACTTCCATACCAACACGGACATCAGCTCCCTTTTAAGGAACACGACACCTCAACAGAACTAATCTCCAGCACTTCTACTTTGGAGTCGGTTACGCCAGGATCAACAAACCAGGGCTAGACCCTGAAGTTTTCATGGCGGGGCATCAGTCATCCCTACGACCGCCAACCCCTCCAGATGTCTTCTAGGATGATGAAACTCTGAGTATGATATCTGACAATGACCCAGAAGAACCCGGAGAAACTGAGTCAATGAAGGTTGAGAGAATCAGAAAGAATCAAGCTAAAGAAGCTCGTAGAAGGCGAGCAAATCACCGCAAGGAAGCCGTAGACCGCTACAATGTACGACTCGAAGAATATAATACTCGGAGGCGCCTAGAAGAGGACGCGGAAAATCAAGCTCGCACCCAACGTGATCAGGAGCATCAATCACAGAACGACAATCGCCGACGAGCTGATTGCTCCCGCAACCTCGAGCCTGAGTTTATGAGAGTCGCTGGTCACAAGGTATTCCAGACACCCTACCAGAACATTATGGCCCTAGCTACAGAGATGGGAGCCAAGGACAACCGCACCCCCGATGAAGAGCGATGATTGATCATGCTTCAGACTACTGCGCTACAACTCCAGGGACGAAACCTTGAGTCTCTAGCTGATGAACAAGCGTCATCCCACCCAAGCCAGAGGCGACCTGTTCAGGAGCGACTCGGCCGGGTTCCAGCAAGGAGTCATCTGGGCCACCGAGTACCTGATCAAGTCGAAGGAGGAGCCGAATCTTCATACCGAGGAGTCGCAATTGCGGCATCCGACGCAATCGATCGTTTCCCTTGCTTTTCCCAGAGGCTACGAGCAGTCCCGTTTCCACGAAAATTCAAACCCGGGAACTACTCAAAGTACAATGGGAAGACAGAACTAAACGGTGGCTCAGGCTGTACGCTCAAGCAGTCGAGTTAGCAGAAGGAAGCAACGACGTCAAAGCACTCTTTCTCCCAATGGCTTTAGAGACAATGCCACTCGCTTGGTTCGACAGGCTTAAGCCCGATTCCATCGACTCCTGGGAACAACTCCACCGTATCTTCATAGAGAACTTTGTGGGTGTCCCCGAGAGATCAGATCCCCGGACTAAGCTCAGGACCTGCAAGCAACGAAAAAACGAGTCAATACGGGAGTACTATAGGTGCTTCTCAGAGATCTGCTCCACAGTATCTGACATTACAGACAGAGAAGTAATTGACCTTTTTGGCAACGGAATTTGTAAAAGGTACAATTACAAAGATTTCATCAAGCAGGACCCGACCACCGCCGACGAGTTCCATCGGGCCGTAAATTCCATGATAGCAACAAAAGAACGCACTCAGGAACGCTTCCCCGAGAGGAACACGCAGGGCGATCGAGGGAACAATCAGAGAGGCAACCAGGCACCACAGCAAAACACTTGCAAGAGAACAGGAGACAATACTGTTGTTGCCATGGAGCCTCAGAAGAAGGGGAATAAGTCATCACCTTTGATGACTTACTCGACGGACCGTGCCCTTTCCATCCTAAAGGAGGACATCAGGCTAGGCATTGTCGACAGCTCAAGGAGAGAGGCTTAAACTCCGACTTCAATAAAAACAAGAAAGACAAGGGGAAAAAAGCAGCCGAAGACCCTCAGCAGGACGCTGGCGGTTTCCAGCACCCAAAGGGACCATCAACGTCGTATTTGGGGGAGTAACTACCAGTGATAATAAAAGGCTCCAGAAGATTTCCCTATGAGAAATCATGTCTACAGAACCAGCAACTCCCAGATATCTTGTCTGGTCTGAGCACCCGATTAATTTCTCCCGAGCGGACCAATGTACCAGCGTCTCCAATGCAGGGCATTACCCGCTAGTCCTGGATCCTACGGTCGTCGGGTTTACATTGGCAAGAGTACTCATCAATGGAGGGGCAGGACTTAACGTCATCTTTGCAAGCACCCTACGCAAGATGAATCTGGATCTCGCAACACAGCTCACACCATCAAGTGCCCCCTTCTACGGCATAGTACCCAGAAAGGTGGCTGTACCACTCGGAAGGATCATACTACCCGTCACTTTTGGAACTCAGATCAATTACTGGACTGAGTACATCAGTTTTGAGGTATCCGACTTCGAATCATCGTACCACGCCATATTTGGACGACCAGCCATCGCCAAGTTTATGGCAGTACCTCATTACCCGTACCTTCTGCTGAAGATGTCGGGTCCTGGGAATCCTAACCTTCAGGGGTGACTTGAAGCGATCATTCGATTGTGACATAGAGGCTGTTCAAATCGCTGAAAAAGCTCAACTCGCTCTGGAAGTACAAGAACTCGCTCAGATGGTACATAATACCAAGCCTGGAGATTTAGAAATCCCAACCAAGAAGGCGGGTACTATCCAACCATCAGCAGAAGTCTCTACAAAAAGCATTGACCTGGAAACCGGTGATCCCTCCAAGACAGCGGTTATCAGTGCTCACCTATCTAAAGAATAGGAATTCGCGCTCACCAAGTTCCTTAGAGCAAACAAAGATATATTTGCTTGGAAACCGGCTGATATGCCAGGAGTCCCAAGGAATTTGGCTGAGCACAAATTGGAATAAAAGAAGGTTCTAGACCTATCAAGCAAAGACTACGACGATTCTCACCAGAGAAGAAAGAGGCGATCAAGAAGGAAATAGCCAAACTACTTGCGGTCGGATTCATCAGAGAAATCCTTCACCCGAGTGGTTAGCCAACCCAGTGCTAGTCAAGAAGAAGAAATCTGCTGAGTGGCACATGTGTGTCGACTACACAGACTTCAACAAACACTGTCCAAAGGATCCTTTCGGATTACCAAGGATAGATCAAATAGTTGATGCCACCGCAGGCTCTGCTCTATTATCCTTTCTGGATTGCTACTCCGGGTACCACCAGATTGCTCTCAAAGAAGAAGACCAACCCAAGACATCGTTTATAACTCCCTTTGGCGCCTACTGTTATAAAACCATGTCCTTTGGGCTGAAGAATGCAGGGGCCACTTATCAACGAGCTATCCAGGATTGCCTGGGTGACCAAATTGGCCGCAACGCAGAAGCTTATGTCAATGATGTGGTCATAAAGACAAAGGATCCGACTACTCTCATATCAGACCTGGAGGAAACCTTCAACCGACTGCGCGCATATCAATGGAGACTCAATCCCACAAAATGCGTTTTCGGGAGTACCCTCAGGCCAGTTACTCGGATTTCTTGTTAGCCATCGGGGCATCGAGGCTAGTCAAAAGCAGATCATAGCTATCATCAACATGAAGCCACCTACCTCAGTCAGGGATGTTCAGAAGCTCACCGAGTGCATGGCCGCGCTAAATCGATTTATCTCACGGCTGGGAGAAAAGGGACTCCCTTTCTTCAAATTACTCAAGGCTGGCGATAAATTTCAGTGGACGGAAGAAGCGGACAGGGCCTTTGAACAACTCAAAGGATACCTTACCAATTCACCTATACTGACGACACCAGAACCCAGGGAGCCGCTGATGCTTTATATCGCAGATACCACACACGTCGTAAGCACAACGATCATAGTGGAGCGCAAGGATGACAAGCACATCTATCACACCCAGCAACCAGTATACTACATCAGCGAGGTACTCTCCGATTCAAAGGTCAGATACCCGCAAGTACAGAAATTACTCTACGCCCTACTTATATCTTCAAGAAAGCTATGACATTACTTCGAAGCTCATGAGATCACAGTTGTTACGGATTTTCCTTTGGGAGAAATCCTCCACAATCGTGATGCTACTGGAAGAATTTCCAAGGGAGCAGTCGAATTGGGGGCACTCAAAGTTCACTCCCAGGAAAGCAATCAAGTCACAACCTCTAGCTGATTTCGTCACCGAGTGGACAGAAATACATCAGATCCAAGACAATGCTATTCCCGTGTTGAGAGGTACTTAGTTCAAACCCCATCGGAGGTGGGTGAGCTAGACCCGTCTCACACAAGAGGAGCGGAAAGAGAAGCCCCTTACCGGGAGCCCCACAGGCTTAGATTCCCTATCACCGGGAGTATAGCTTTTTTATAGGGGTCCCTTATTTATAAGGGCGGTTAGAGGAATATTTTATCTCCTCGTCCCTCATAGTTCACGTATTTACAAGAAGGTCCTTTGGACCTATTAGGCGTCGGGCCTTTTTACAAGGAGGAGAGCAAGCTCCGCTGTCTCTGCCCCAATAGTAGCCCCTTAGCCACTAGGCTTTGGCAGGACAAAACCTAGTTGCTAAAAACAGAAAAAGGCCTAATAGTACAATTTCCTAGTCTATCTCGAGCTTCGATGGGTGTCCTAGAGCGGCAAGCAATTTCACCCGCAAAGGTCGAAGGCCTTGATAATGAAAGTAACTTGTCAAATGCGGGGGTCGGTGACCCAGCTCCCGTTAGACGTAGCTTCATTGAGGTACATCGCCTCGTAGGGAGCAACTCTCCGTAACAGAAGTAGTTATAGCAGCAGAGGCAACCATTCATGCAGTCATGGTCGCTGGACGTGGTTAGACTCCGGAGTTCCCACTGAGGGTTGATGACAACGCATTTGTCGAGGAAAATGTTGATATAGCATTTGTTGCAGTTAGCAAGGCCTGCCTCTTTCAGCTCATTAGCAGCGGCCAAGACATGTTCTCCGGGTTGAAGTGCTCCTCTTAATGCACCCCAAGCCCCTCTTGGCTAGTGCTTATGAGCGGGCAGAGGACTTGTGCCTAGTTGACGAAGATGTTGATGAGCCCTTTGTCGCGGTTGGCTGGGGTGTCATTGGTGTCTCCAAGGTCGATGGCGAGCCCCTTTCCGTGGAGTCGGTGAAGGTGTTTCTGATGTTGCCGAGGTCAGAGGCGAGCTGATGTCGCCGAGGTTGGGAGCGAGCCCTTTTGTGTGGAATTGGCGAAGGTGTTGCTGATGTCGCTGAGGTTGGAGGCGAAGCTGATGTCATCGAAGTCAGACGCGAGCCCCTTGCCGTGGAGTTGGCAAAGGTGTTGCTAATGTCGCGGAGATCGGAGGCGAAGCTGATGTCGCTGAGGTAGGAGGTGAGCTGATGTCACCGAGGTCGGGGGCGAGCCCCTTGCCATGGAGTCGGCGAAGGTGTTGCTGATGTCGCCGATGTCTGAGGTGGACCCCTTGTCATGGAGTTGGCGAAGGTGTTGCTGATGTTGCCGAGGTTTGAGGCGAGCCCCTTGCCATGGAGTCGGCGAAGGTGATTGCTGATGTCGCCGAGAGGTCGGAGGCGAGCCCCTTGCCGTGGAGTCGGTGAAGGTGTTGATGATGTCGCCGAGGTCGGAGGCAAGCCCCTTGCCGTGGAATCGGCGAAGGTGTTGCTGATGTCGCCGAGCTCGGAGGAGAGCCCCTTGCCGTGGAGTCGACGAAGGTGTTGCTGATGTCGCTGAGGTCGGAGGCGAGCTGATGTCGCCGAGGTCGGGGGCGAGCCCCTTTGCGTGGAGTTGGCGAAGGTGTTGCTGATGTCGCTGAGGTCGAAGGCAAAGCTGATGTCGCCGAAGTCAGAGGCGAGCCCCTTGCCGTGGAGTCGGCGAAGGTGTTGCTGTTGTCGCTGAGGTCGGAGGCGAAGTTGATGTTGCCGAGGTCAGAGGCGAGCTGATGTCGCTGAGGTCGGGGGCGAGCCCCTTGTCGTGGAGTCGGCGAAGGTGTTGCTGATGTCGCCGAGGTCTGAGGCGAGCCCCTTGCCGTGGAGTCGGCGAAGGTGTTGCTGATGTCGCTGAGGTCGGAGGTGAAGCTGATGTTGTCGAGGTCGGAGACAAGCTGATGTCGCCGAGGTCGGGGGCGAGCCCCTTGTCGTGGAGTCGGCGAAGGATGAAGTCGTAGTTCATATATTTTTTTGTTGGCCAGGAGGTTTCCCTTGTGGACAAGCTGAAGACCTACAAGGGAATCTCCATACCCAATGTGAAGTCGATAAGATTTCCGAGGGAAACATTCGACTTGCTGTGGAAGTTGTGTGTAAGCGAGTAGCTCTGCAGAACAAAGTTATTTTCATATACAACAAGGAATCATAAGAAATTGAGCCCTTCGCATGTTTCTTTGCGAGGGTACTCAATTGGACCTCCCCTTCGTCCTCCGTTGTTTTTTGGATGGCGAAGTGAGGTTTGGTTGTGAAAGTTTGTGACCTCCCTCTTCATCTCCTTTGTCTTTCGGAGTGCGAAGTGAGGTTTGGTATGCACTATGAATATGCGATGTGATGGTGTGATGAATGTGTATGCTTGATGCATTTATGACAAGTATTTGCACAAAATTAGTGCGAAGATAAGCTGAGCATTTTCATAGCAAGATGTGGTATTTAAGGCTCATGCCAACATAGATAATTGGATTCCTGCAAAGTCAATTAATAATGAGACGGGATTCACATGTTAGAGGTCATCCTGTATGGATGTTTTGATAAATTGTATAATCACACAGAGAGCTTTGAAGCATTGTGAAAAAAAAATGAAATCCTACAAGACAGTTTGTAGTATGAGACCTTTGAGCATGAGAAGTCAAAGTCTGAGATTAGCGAAGGGTTAGTTGTCCCAACAACTGAGATATGATGTCGATTTTAGTTGGTTTTGTGCGGTAGGAATTCGTTACCTCGAGTGAAGCACAAATATTTGCAAAAGAGGTACCTTGCTTTATAAGGGGAGGGTTAGCACTGTTATCAATTTGTTTTAGACTTTCACGCGAAGGTTTGGAGTGGTGATTATTTGCGAAGGTACGAGAGCATGTTACCTCGTGAAGAAATGGGAACCTGCAAGCAAACACGGGGAGGTTCTAATAAAGGGATAATTTAAGTGGGTGAGAATATACTCAACAGTGTTATTATCCTGTATGTTGGGACAATATAGGTTTGATTTTGCAATACTTGAAACTTGCATTTCGGGCACAGTATAAGTGAGTTAGAGAAGTAAGGTAGGCACAGACCACAGGATAATGAGTTTTGTTGAAAAAGCTGTGAGCTGTAGCTAGGGCTTCAGGGCTTCATTTGTTTGGAACCTTCGCGTGATGAAAAGCATCGTGGACCTAACCTTCGGCAAGGTGATCTAGATGGCTCAGATGGCGTACGAGTCGGATGACTGAAGACTCCTATGAGTGATAGAAACTCATAAAAAACCTGCAAGAATATGATAAGCGTAGCCTCACAAGCGAAGTTGTTAGTGGTACCTGCATGTATTATCGGTAAAGGTAAAATACTGGTTGGGAAAAGACTTAATTATCTCCCTTTCTCTTTTCACTTTTTTTGGAAAATAAAATAGCCGAAAGTCGTCAATAGTTGAGAGATACTTATGTATACTTACCTATAAGTTTTGCTCCTGCAAAAGATGGTTAGTCCTTGGCCAAACTACAAAGTTTGTTGGAGGTTTGCACTGTTAGATAAATCATTGAGTGGGGTAAAAATTTTGTATCTCAATGGTGATAAATAATACTATGGAAGTATATATACATTGTGTATGGACTCTGAGTAAAGATTAGTCCAAAGGTTGTCTGAGCACACAAGTGTCCGGTTGGTTACGTACCAAAGCGCTGGCGAGAGTCAGCAGGTGATCAGTTTGCAGCTTTGCTTGAGTTGCGACTCGGATGCGGCCGCTTCGTACTGTGATTTCGTGAACCTACATGCTCAAGGCCCAATAACTTAAGTGGTACGGTTCTGGAGGCCATCTTAGTGTGGGTACGTGAAACCATGAAAGCGGCTTTTGTAGGACTAGAGTTGTCACTCGAACCGAGGACGTGAACCGGCCATTCCTGATCAATGGAGTCATCAGGCATAGCTGCCCTTCGAGTGGAAAAGTTTCCGCTGGGTGGTTGCAGACCTTCTCGGCCTGGTGTAGAGACGAAACTTCATGTGCGCCTGTTCTCCAACTAGCTAGCTCAGGACGTTCGGAACCAGCGGACAGAGTTTCGGTGAAGGCCATAGGCAACTCCTTCGCTATAGCTGCAAGTATTGGCTGGAGAAACCGAGCTTCGGACGAACTCATGCGAACAAGCGCGCTCTCATGGTCACGACAGGGGCTTTGGGCATGAGATGCGCCCCTCTTTACGGTAAGGTATTCTTCCTCCTCGGACCTCAGATGCAAACCTTCGCTGATGCCACGGTGGTCCTTCGTGCCAGACCCTCGGTATTCCCCCGCAAGTGCTAAACTGCTTTGGACCCTTAGCTCAGTGCAGAAGAACTTCGCGAGTACCATAATGGTGCTTCGCCACCTGACCCTTGTTGGTAGTTTTTAGCTTCACTAAAGATAGTGCTAGGCAACTATCCCCGGTAATGGCCCAGGAATGCTTATTGGCACTTACTAACATTGTTACTAGGAGTAGACTATGGAGTCTATCCCTGGTAATGGCGTCAGAAATGCTTGAAGCAAGACCGGTCACTATACCTAAAGGAGTGGAGCTAAAGCAGCTATCTACTAATGCCAAGCGGGGTTTTAAATCCCGACACTAGTAGGAGCTAGCTAGAGAGAATGCAATCTACCAGGAGGAGATTCTGCAAGCGCACAGAACTATCGTAGTAGCACTTCGCCTGAGAGTACCAGGTGTCGATTTATTTGATCCCAAGGGAAGGCTAGGGTGGTGTATGAGTCGAGTCAAGGGGGATGAGAGTCGAAGAAATAAGAAAAGAGAAAAGGGAAAAAGGGAAGAGAAGGGTTGGAAGGCTAGAAAAAATATATGGATGGCTAGGTAAGGATGAAATGGATGGCTAAGGTAAGGTGGATGGATAGGTAGATAGAGGGTAACTAAGGGTAACTAACTAATAACTACTGATAACTAATCCTAGATAACTACCAAGCAAGATAACTACGAAGCGAGATAGATACGAAGCAGGGCAGGCAAAAGACAATAAAGCAACTAAGTTAAGTAAAGTTTTATTCCTATCTTGTCAAGTATCGAGGCGTACTAGCCTTTACCACTTATTTAGGTTGAACGCTAGCACAACGAGACTTACTGTTAACTGGGCCAACTACGTGGTGGAATTCAAGGCGCACAGGGCTATCACCACCTGCTTGCTACCACAGCTATCCGAGGGTCCAGCCGTATCTGAAGGTAGGTCTATAACTAAGCACCACGCTTAACCTATATTCTAAACTATACTCTACCCTAGCTTTGAATAGAGACACCCTCGCGAACGTCAGAGCAAATCTTGACTTAATAAGATAAACACTAAACTAACTAAGCAACCTACTGGCAAAGAGCAAACGACTAAGCTCACTAGAGATTAACACTATGGCTAAGTGAATTGATCTGTAGGATAGCTAGGCACTCAAGCAATCAATCAAGTATACCACTCAATACTGATAAGTAGAATAAGTAATACTTGAAATGATGAACTAGAAATAGTAAGTGCTTGAGTAACAAGAGCAAAACCTGAACTGGAGATGAAGGAGACTCTTCCCAGCTCCAGAACCGATCACTCGCACGCCTCTACTCTTGAGCTAACCCTTGAGCAGCGCTACCGCGAGGGCGAAGATGTCTTGCTCTACTAGCTACCTACTTGCCTAAGCTCTCTGAGCTTCTAACCTAACTCTCACTTGCTTCTCTTGCTTGTGTGTTGCTCTGGGATGGTAATGTGTGATGGTACGAATGAGTAGTGTCGCCAGGGGGTATTTATAGCCCAAATGAGTGAGGGGGGTTCTTATAGTGGGCAGCCAACCGACCTAGGGTTAGGTCGGGTGGAGGGCGCCACCCCCTACTGGCGGCCGCCAGTGCCCTGGCCGTTGGATGCACCGACTTTGATCCTACGGCCTCCAGGTGGTTGTCCGAAGCGGTTTGGAGGTCGGTTGCATGTCCTAGCAACCGTCATTCAGCCTTGATCCACGCCACTTCATCCTGAGCCGTCCGATGCCACTGACCTAGTGACCAAGGGCCAGGATTTGGCCTTGGGGAGGTCACACGGATCGGTGACGTGGCAGGGAGTGGCACTTGGGCCAACCCAAGTGGCGGGCACCACTTAGAGGTGGCGGGCGCCACCTAGGGGTGGCGGGCGCCACCCCCCTTAGGCCCATTTGGGCCTGCTGAGTGGGCTTGGCCTCTGGTGGGTCCATATGTCCAAATTTGGTTCAAATCCTGCATTCAAATAAAATTCTATGGACATGTGGAATTTGGTTAGTTTGAAACCTATTTGACTACATTTCATTCCTTTTTGGTGGACTTTAGGGTCAAATGTTGATGGTAAAACAGGTGTTTAAGGACCGTCAACAACCCTCGGATCTTTAGGACCTTGCGTCTTTAGCGAGGGTCACCTCGCTGGTCAGCGAACGAAGGTGTTATTGTGCGAATATATGAAGATGTTCAGGTTGCTGCAGCTTCACGTTGCACCGTTTCCATGTTCAGTCGGAGCTGCAAAGGGTTGCTATAGCTCAAAAAGGCTCTTGCAGATTCTTGTGGTTCCGGGCGAGCAGACCCTTGCAGGCTGCCGCTTGGTCGCGTTGCGAAATGGTGGCTTGAGCGAGAGGGTCGAATCTGACTTGGTCCTATTGGACGAAGGTGAGATGAAGACCTGAGCTAGTGGCAGCGCAAAATGTCGAGGGTATTATGTGCCCGAACAACGTTGCGCTCAGGCCGGAGGACTGTGGCGGAACCGTCCTGATTATAAGAGCTCAAGTACCGTCTTAGTCAAATCCGTCTGACATTGACTCATACTTGAACCCATATAACCCCGGTAGTCCGGAAATCTCGAAGGATTTCTATCATCATACAACATACAGGATCGCATTGTTCAAGAATTACATTCGTAAAGATACAACACAGAGAAACGGAACCGAATTTAAAGTATCAGAGTGCGGATTTAAAACAGAGTTATTACAATACCAAATTTAAAAGTGCGGAAGCTGAAATAAGTTTGAAGCACGACCACCACACATGTGGTCCAAATAAAATTTGTTTGATAAATCCAACTCACACAGCTCACTCTTCCCTTTTTAGATAATGTGCCACTAGAAGTCTCAGACCAACAAAGAAAAAGGGAAGCTTCTGGACGACCCTGCCCTGGGCCTACTCCTCATCACCTTCCACCGGGTAGAGGCAGTGCTTACAATAGCCAAAGTAGACCTGGCCATCTGCAACAAACGGGATAAACCCTGAGTACGGGAATGTACTCAGCTAGACTTACCCGTCCAACTGAAAATAAAGACACCAAGGGTATGCAAGGCCTTTTTGGGTGGAGCTGGGATGTTTAGTTGCGGAAAGCTCACAATTAAGATAAGGAGTATTAATTGACATAGATGAGCTGTCAGTTTTAGACCTATTTCTTTACTCTAGGTTTGCACCTGAACTATTACACACACTTGAGTCTAACAAGCAATAGTATACCATATCCAGTTGACTTCTCCATATTTTAGTTGAACCTTTAACATCACATGGAGTTGCATCGTGGTGAAGCTCGCCATAGTTTCCCACTAACCGGGGGAGACGGCGACTCGAATCAAATTCCAAACCAGCTGGTGAAAGACCTTTAATACCAGCCCACACTTTCCCCGTCGGGTCCATGCATTGGGCAACCGCTCGATGCTTGTTCGTGGTGGTAATCGTCGCGGTTCAAGCACGGACCGCCCAATTGGAACCTGGTGATGGCCTCTCGCGGCAGATCACATTTCCATACTAGAGGGCGCGACACGGTCGAAACCGGCCCGAACAGCTTCTAACCGGCTTTGGGGTCGATGATTACAGCACCGACATATCCCTAAGTAAAAGGGCGCGTTCAAAAATGAACGAGGGCCAACATCGATACAAACCTACACGATCCAACGGACGGACTGCCCCCAAGTTCCAACTTGCTGCCTTGCCTTCCAGTTGACCGTATTTCATTACTACTCAGGTTCTTTTCCACGATAGCAAATATAGCCAACCGTGATCCGGTAACTACCATCAGGGTATTACGGGAACATTTTAACTACTACTTTTTATTAAGCAAGCTAAGCAATTCTACATTGTAAATAAATAACAGGATAACAAGGTAGATATTAATCAATAACCAAGGAATGGTAATGCAGCAAGTAGGATTCATTCCAACTCCTAAACCTAATGCATCACAATATAAAAGGACTCAAGTAATTTTAATCGCAAAAGGTAGGAGGCTTAATATGCTCCGGGGCTTGCCTTGAGAGAAGACTGAGGCCTCGTGGGAGGGGCACTCAGGCAGGTTAGTATCGGCCGCGGGGTCGACTTCCTCGGTTTGATGAAGTTCCGGAATCTCCTGCTCGACGTTTGCCTCCTGCTCCTGGTCTTGATCCTGAACTGTCGATCCTATTGCAATGCAGTTGAAAATGATAAATAAATAATTCGCGGTGCGAGATGCGGTGGTAAGAAAAGTATCATTTCTTGCAAACCAACAAAACCAACTTGTTGAACCACTTTTGACATTGAGGTAAATACTTATTTATTTCATAAAACAAAATCCATTAATCTACCTATTTCTTATTTAGAAATTCAAAAGAAATTCAGGTTTGAACTGCAAGTGCATTTTTTTGAACTCAAAAAATCCACAAAAATTCCAGAAGACAATTTACACCTGCTGGATTTCACTGAACAATTTTCAGCCAAAAATAACAAATAAACTGCTCAAAAGGTACTTTGAACTAACTTTTTACACAAAATGTGTTCAACAGCGATTTCATAATTTTTCTAGCTTCAACTACTCATAAACATTTCACTGTAGAAAATTTACTATCAGAACATAAATATACAAGCCTACACAAAATAAACAAATCTACTCCAAATTAAGCCATTTGAACTACACCCTACTGAAAAAGGGGCTAAACTCATTTTCATATTTTTTCCAGATTCTACTTCACATTTCATATTTATCAAGGAAGTTTCATGAACAAAACATTATATTATTCCTTACATGAATTTCTAAAAAAACACAGAAAAGTACATTTACAAAGCAACTTTCAGATTTTTTCACATAAACAACCCATGCTTACATTTTTTTTTAGCCTGAGCATGACATACAGAGGACTACACCATTTTTCCCACATTTTATTTCGACATATAAAACACCTTAACATTTATTCTAAGAAATCATCCAAAAAGGACTTTTAATCATAACAGAAACTTTTTCTACATGAACAGTGCATCATATATTTTCACAGGTGAAAAACATGATAATAAACTTACACCAAAATTTTCAGGAATTAGCTCAACTAGAAAACATATATAACCATTTATCTCAACAAAAGCATATAAACTGAAATAAATAGAAACAGTAAAATAAACTTTTACCAAAATACTTTCATATTTTTCCATGATAGATCTACTCATAACCAAGCTAACAAAACTGAAAGTACTCTAGTTGAACTTGTAAACGTGCTACACAAAAATAACAAGCATTTCAGGAAAATAAAACCGAAAAGAAAAACATTTGAAATCTTCCCGGCCCACTGCGTGAACTCGGTCCATGGGCCAGGAGAGGCTGACGCGCGGGGTCCGCTGGTCAACGGGACCCACCCGTCAGAGAGAGGAAACAGGGGAGAGGAGTTGACCGGCGAAAGCACGTCGACGGTGAGGTCGCCGGCGGTGAGGCTAGGCTCGATAGACTCGTCTCGACGAGCGCATCGGATGGTGGAGATGGTTTGGCCAGCGCACGGCCGTAGCTCGCCGAACGGCGAGCAATGGCGCACCGGTGGCGGCGGTGGTACTCGGCTATGCCGTTTCCGGCGGTCGCCGGTGGAATTGGGGGAGGCGAAAGCTTACACAAATCCTAGGGAGGCTATCGGAGAGCTTGCTTTGGCTGGAGGAACTCCGAGGGAGCTTGGCCACGTGAGAGGGCTGCGGTGGCGGCCCAATGGCGCTCGGCCGGGGAGTAGAGGGAGAGAGAGAGAGCGGTAGCATTACGGGTGGAGGGTGTTCTCACCTTGCCTTGGCTCGGTGAGGCTCGAGGACCAAGGAGCGGAGACAGTGGAGCTCGGGTCGGGGAGGAACGACGATGCGGGCTCCGCGGTGGCAACGACGAACCGAAGGGGGCGCTTCGTCCTCCGGCGGCGATGGGGCTAGGTCGGGAAGACGACGTGCGCACGGCGTGTGCACGATGTAGGCGGAGATGCTGGCGAGAGAATCGGAGGGAGATGCCTCCGGTGAGACCGGAACAAGAGGGGGAGGTGGCGGTGCGAACGGTGGCGAGGGTGGCGGATGCTTGCGCGTTCGTGGGAGCAGAGAGGAGAGCGAGGGTGAGCGAGCGGAATGGCAAGAGGGGAGAGGGAGTGTGGTGCGCTCGGGGTTTGGTCGGCTTGGCCGGCCCGGTGGTTGTGGCGGGGCCACGGCGGCGCGGCGGGCGAGGCGGCGCAGGCGATGCCGTGCAGGCGGCGGAGCGGCGCGGCAGGTGAGGCGAGCGGAGAGTGGTCGGGGGAGATAGGCTTGCTTGATCGCACGGAGAGAATCGGACGAGGAGTGGCGGAGGCGGATTTTGCTCAGGCATCGCCGGCCACGTGGCGCGGACGCCGGCGTACGGCGCGGCCGCGGTCAAAGCGACCGGCGCGTCGCGTGGGCGGGCGCGCGCGGGCGCGGGCGAGCTGGGCCGGCGCGCGGCGAGTTGGGCTGAAAGGCCAGATGGGCCGAAAAGGTGGGCGCGGGAAAAATTCTTTTTCCTTTTTCTTTTTCCGAAATCCTTTCAAACTTTGACCACTCAAAACAGTTTCAAAAACTCCAAACTAGGGTTTGACCCAAAAATAAAAGTTGCTCAAAATAATTTTCTCTACAACTTTCATATAAGACACTTTTTCTAAAAACCATTTTTACAACCTCCACATAAATAAAGCCAATTTTGAGACATAAAACATTTTGTTTACTCATTTTATTTAACAAACTATTTTGAACTAGGTCAAAATACCAACATGAAAAAGCACTCTACTCAATATTCTCTATTTTATAAAACTCTTTGCCAAAACAGAAATCCACTTAAATCATCAAGTCAAATAGAAATCCAAAATCCAACAATTAAACAAAGGCAAAAAGCACTCATATGCACATGAAATGATGCACTGCATTACTTATGCTCTTTAGTAGCTAATTGAGGTTCCTAATGCAGTGCTTGACACTAGGGTGTCACAGCCCTTCCCCCCTTAAAGAAATCTCGCCCCGAGATTTGAGTTACGTACCATTTCTTAACAAAAGCGGGATTGTTTATGCGTAAGTACTCCTCGGTTTCCCAAGTCGCATCGTTTAGTCCGCGATTGCTCGAGAGAATCTTGTAGGTCTTCACTGTTCGGTTGCGAGTCTCTCGAGTCTTGGTATCCATTATTTCCTGAGGTTGTTCATAGTACTCCAGATCTGATCTGATAGTAACATCTGGAATCCGAACTTCTTCTCGTTCCGGGACTCGTAGACACTTCTTTAACTTGGACACATGGAACACTGGGAAAACTGTGCTCATCTCTGGGGGTAACTGCACTTCATAGGCTACTTCTCCCTTTTTAGCTACGATCTGATACGGTCCCACGTATCGGGGGTGCTAGCTTTTTCTTAATTTCAAAACGTTGGACCTTTCTCATGGGTGAGACTTTGAGGTAGACATAATCTCCTACTTGAAATTCCAGGGGTCTCCTTCGTGTATCTGCATAGCTCTTTTCTCTGGATTGTGCTGCCTTGATATGTTGATGTACTGTTTGCACAATCTCTTTAGCATCCTTTACATAATCGGACCCATAAAATCCTCGATCTCCTGATTCAACCCAATTTACCGGGGTTCTGCATCTTCGTCCATATAATACTTCAAAAGGTGCCATCTTTATGCTTTCCTGGTAGCTGTTGTTATACGAAAACTCGGCAAGGGGTAACCATTTCTCCCATGATTCTCCTGAGGATGGAACACAAGCTCTGAGAATATCTTCCAAAATCTGATTCACTCTTTCTGTTTGTCCTGCGGTTTGGGGGTGATAAGCGGAACTTCTTACCAACTTGGTTCCTAGCTCCTTGTGCAACTGTTCCCAAAAACGTGCTATGAACTGGGGTCCTCTATTTGAGACAATCCTTTTTGGAACTCCGTGTAACCTCAAGATGTTCTGAATGTACAAGTCTGCATACTGATGCGGTCGGTGGGTAGTCTTAACTGGGATGAAGTGAGCCACTTTAGATAACCGATCCATGATAACCCAGATAGAATCATTTCCTTTTTGAGTGGTGGGAAGACCTGTGATGAAATCCATACTAATCTCTTCCCACTTCCATTCTGGAATAGATAACGGCTGTAACAATCCGGCAGGCCTCAGATGTATAGCTTTTATCCTGCAGCAAGTATCACACCTTGCAACATAAGCTGCAACTTCTTTCTTCATCCTTGACCACCAATACCTTGTTCTCAAATCTTGGTACATCTTACTGCTCCCTGGATGGATAGACAACTTTGAATTATGAGCTTCATTTAGAATTCTTTCTTTCAGCTCTGTGTCCTTAGGAACAACCAACCTTTGATTATACCACAGAATTCCCTATTCATCTGTTCTGAAGTTCAAAGAACTACTGATCTCTAATCTTTTCTTGATTTGAAAGATCTCATCATCGGACTTTTGTCCTTCGATGATGTCACTTTCCAAGGTGCACTGAAGAGTGATATTGTTCACCATAACGGGGTGCATAAGGTTAAATCCATCTTCCAACAGGGGTTGTAAGGAGTTGCAATGAGTCTTGCGACTCAAGGCATCGGCTACAACGTTCGCTTTTCCGGGGTGGTAATGCACTTCCAGGGTGTAATCCTTAATCAATTCTAACCACCTTCTCTGCCTCATATTCAGCTCTGGCTGTGTGAAGATATATTTCAGACTTTTGTGATCCGTGTACACATGACATAGGTTTCCCATAAGGTAATGCCTCCAGATCTTGAGTGCATGCACGACGGCTGCCAATTCCAAATCATGAGTGGGATAATTCTCTTCATGTGGTCGCAACTGGCGCGAAGCATATGCTATAACTCTCCCACTCTGCATGAGCACACATCCAAGTCCAATCTTGGATGCGTCACAAAACACATCAAAAGGTTCCTCTAAGTTTGGTTGAGCCAAAACAGGCGCGGAAGTCAACAACGTTCGCAGAGTGCGAAAAGCTGTTTCACACTCTGGAGTCCATTCGAACTTCTTGTTTTTCTGCGTTAAACGGGTCATAGGCTTGGCTATTCTCGAAAATCCGGAATAAACCGACGGTAGTATCCGGCCAAACCCAAAAAGTTGCGTACTTCATGTACGGTAGTGGGTGTTTGCCAATCCATAACCTCTTGCACCTTAGAAGGGTCTACAAAGATTCCTTCCTCTGAAAGGACGTGACCTAGGAAAGGTACCTTCTTCAACCAAAACTCACACTTGCTGAACTTAGCATATAACTTGTGCTCTCGAAGCCGGGTCAAAATAACTTGTAGATGCTCAGCATGATCCTTCTCATTCTCAGAGTATACCAAGATATCATCGATGAACACTACAACGAACTTATCCAACTCGGGCATGAAGACCGAATTCATCAGGTACATGAAATGTGCCAGTGCATTGGTCAATCCAAAGGACATAACTAGATACTCATAGAGTCCGTATCTGGTAGAGAAAGCTGTTTTTGGTATATCTTCTCTTCTGATCTTAATCTGATGGAATCCTAACCTCAGGTCGATCTTGGAGAACACTTTCGCCTTTGACAACTGATCAAACAAGACATCGATTCGGGGTAAGGGATATTTGTTCTTTATAGTTACTGCATTAAGCGGTCTGTAGTCCACACACATCCTTCAAGTTTTATCCTTCTTCTTCACAAAGATAGCGGGACATCCCCAAGGTGACGAACTAGGGCGTATCAAACCCTTATCCAAAAGCTCTTGCAACTGAACTTTAAGCTCTGCTAACTCTTTAGCGTGCATCCTATATGGTCTCCGAGATATGGGTGTCGTTCCAGGGACTAACTCTATAGCAAACTCCACATCCCTATCTGGCGGTAGTCCAGGCAACTCATCAGGAAAAACATCCGGAAACTCACACACTACTGAGATCTCAGCTATCTGTTTTGTGGTGACGTTGAACAACACTCCGATCTCGTGGGGGTTTCGGGGTAACTTAAACTGAAAGGTAGACCCATTTCTGGGACTAACCATGGAAACTACTCGCTCTGTGACGTCAAGATTGACCTTCCAGAGTTTCATCCAACTCATACCTAAGATCACATCCAAACCCAGACCAGGGATTACGATGGGATCCACTATGGCCTTCTTATCCCCAAAAGTCATTTCCACTCCTTTAGCCATTTTACGCGCGGAGAGAACAGCTCCGGCGGAACTTATCTGATATCCCCGATCTAACTCTACCAACTCAAGATTACTTCTCAAAACAAAGTTCTCACTTATGAAAGAATGCGATGCTCCAGAATCAAACAGCACAACTGCGGGGCATTGATTAACAAGAAACGTACCAGCGGTGACAGGCTCTCCTTGTGGCACTTCTTCCACGGTGGTGTGATGTACATGACCTGTGCGAGGTGGAGGCTGAGTGTACTGCTTCTTTGGACGAGGGCACTGACATGACAGATGTCCAGTCTGACCACAGTTGTAGCATGGGCCAATCACATATGGGGTCTTGGGACCTCCTGCACTTCCTGCTTTGTTCTTGTTCTGCATCAGGGGAGCGGTGTAGGGCTTCTGAAAACCGGGACGGGAACGGTTGGTGGTGATTTTCCTCTGCGGGGGACGGAACCTTGCTCCAGCCACTGGCGGGCGATACGGGGCGCGTGCTCCGAAAGGGGCCCTCTGTTGAGACGAACCTCCTTCGTTCGCACGACGACGGGTCTCTGTCGCCAGCCTGCTGTCATTGGCCTCTTGATTTAGGCAGTCACTGACGAAGTCACTGAAGGTGGTGCGGTGACTGTTACCCATCTTTGAAAGCATGGCGGCGCTCATGCCATGTTTGAAGCTTGCGATCTTCTTGGCCTCAGTGTTGACAAAGTCTAGGGCGTAGCGAGCTAGGTTGTTGAAGCTGTGCAGATACTCGGACATAGATCTGGTTCCCTGAGACAACCTCATGAACTCTGCAATCTTCATTTTCATCAGACCACTAGGGATGTAGTGGTTGCGCATAGCAGTCGAGAACTGATGCCAAGTGACACGTGCATTTGCTGGCAAGGATGCATGGTACTAGGCCCACCACAAACCTGCGGGTCCTTCCAACATGTGGGCGGCGTACTCCGCCTTGAGTTCTTCCGTCAGACGAAGCAGACGGAACTTCTGGGTGATGGAGTTGAGCCATTCATCAGTCTCAAGCGGTTCGGTGACTTCCTTGAACACCGGGGGACGGGTGTCCAAGAAGTCACGGTAGGAGCTGTACTGGTTGGGCTCTGGGCCTTGACGTTGTTGATGCTGCTGCGCAGTGTTGTTAGCGATATTGCGGAGGGTGGCCTCCATGTGCCTCTGCATTTCTTCCATGTTCCTTTGGCTTCCCAGAAACTGGCCGAAAAACGCTTCCGGCGTCATCGGCGGCGGTGGGGGAGGTGGCAGATTCTCCTCCTGTCCAGACCCCTGTCCACATTGGCTGCGAGTTTGTGCCGGCATCTGCATATCCCATTAATAAGCAATCATTAGGTGATGTTACATCGATCATGAATAAATACTGTGTTGTACATAATTCAAAAATTTAGCACACGACCAAGTATAATTACTCATTTCCATACAACATCACAGAATAATCGCTCGAAATTAGACATGCAAACGACGGATTTCCATAAAAGATGCCAGATCGAAGTCTGGACTTTGTCCAAAAGACATACATGCCACATACATCTTAAACATAAACCAACACATGTCTGAGGGTTACATCACTAGCGAGCATGCTCAAGCTATACAAAAGAAAACGATCCCTAACGAACTAACGCTCAGACGTCTCGAGCGGCGGACGCGGCATCCTCTACGTCGGCGTCGATCATCGGCTCGTCAGCGTGATCCTCCTCCGGTGGGGCGTCAGGACAAAGGACCTCTCCGTCCTGGGGATCCGGGGCCTCGGCTGCGGCTGGGGTGGCGGCCTCCTGCACGGCGTGATGCATCTGGTGGACTGCCTCGTGGAGTTGGTCAATGTAGGCGTGCTGTGCATGGATCTGCTGTATCAACAGGTGGGCTCCCTCTCTGAGCTGGTCGAGCGCGGTGCGGGCCTCATCCCTCTGAAGAGCGGTAGTCAGGTACATGTGCTCTGCAACGGTCCTAGCAGTGACCTGTGCTGCTGCTGTGGTGCGGGCGTTGTCACGCTCAAGAGTGATCTGCTGAATCCTCTCCTGAAGGCGAGCAACCTCGGCGTCGAACTCCTCCTGTAACTTCCTCTTGCTCTGGTAGGTGGCGGTGAGGGTGAAGGACACGCTCTCGAGAGTGCGCTCCAAACTCTCACATACACCTAGCAAAGCTCCGGTGGCGCTCATCGCAGGCGTCTCGCAGTAGAACCTTTCTTCTGCACTTCCCGTCAGAACCGACTCCAAGGTCTGCTTCCAGCGTAATGGAAAAAGTGATCCACGAGGGAACACTCCTGCCATAGCGCTAGCTAGGTCGGCGGGGAAGCGGGCGATGATATCCTTCAGCACAAGATACGCTGCCCTGTTGGCTCCATCCTTGGCACATGTGCCTCTGGTGATCTCTGTCCATCCTGTCCAGTGAGGCTTGGCGGGCAAAGCTTTGACTTTGATCTCCACCATGACCAAGGAATCCTGCCCGTAGATCTCCTTCTGCCATGAGTACCTGGGCTTCAGTCCTTCCTCATAGCCCACGGCCTGCAGAATCCTCCAAAGGATAGTCGGCAACCCGAAGTAGGACAAGAACGTCTTCCGGGTCAGCTTGGTGGCCAGGCGGTGACGCGGAACTCCTCTACCTCCGGTGGCCTTGCGAGCGGTCAGCTTAGTCTGGGCCATCTGTAGAAACAAAAAGGGTTTTGAACTCTCGTGAGACGGATATTAAGTTGACAAATTTTATATAAAGGAGACAACTTTTAATTAAGGGGAGGTAATGTAAATGCAAGAATATAAACATGATGCATGATCGTACTTACGTTCTCACTCACTAACATGACTCGTAAGTCCTAACGTTCTAGTCGGTGGCAAGAACGATCTCTCATGCGTTATCTACACGTTCTACTCGATCGCATAGTTAGTGTACCTGCAGAAGATTCATTTCAGCCCAAAACAATCCCCAATGATAAAACCACTGAGTATTGGCTAATATGCGCAAGATGCATAGAAGCCAACACTAAAACACCATGCACCAACATAGAAAACACCCTCAAAACATTGATACCCTCGTATGTGTCTGCGTGGAGCTCGCACATACTTGGTATAAGAACTCTCACCTAGACCGACGGTTGGACGGTCATGCACTCATATCTCACAAAATCATTTTATGCATGTTTTCGCGATCAACACATTCTCTTTTTCCCGAGAATGGACCAGCAAATAAAGATCCAGCATGAAGCAAAACCCTGAACCCTGTTAGCAGTTAAGCCACCTTAATCCTAGTATAGGGCCTAAGGACGAGACTAGGCACACTTAGTAATTGAAAATAGTTTTGAAATACCCATTTTAGTTCAAAAATAGCTCTTTGCGGATGCAATAACTTGAACCATGCTTTGATACCAGCTGTGGCGGAACCGTCCTGATTATAAGAGCTCAAGTATCGTCTTAATCAAATCCGTCTGACATCGACTCATACTTGAACCCATATAACCCCGGTAGTCCGGAAATCTCGAAGGATTTCTATCATCATACAACATACAGGATCGCATTGTTCAAGAATTACATTCGTAAAGATACAACACAGAGAAATGAAACCGAATTTAAAGTATCAGAGTGCGGATTTAAAACAGAGTTATTACAATACCAAATTTAAAAAGTGCGGAAGCTAAAATAAGTTTGAAGCACGACCACCACACATGTGGTCCAAATAAAATATTGTTTGATAAATCCAACTCAAACAGTTCACTCTTCCCTTTTTAGATAATGTGCCACTAGAAGTCTCAGACCAACAAAAGAAAAAGGGAAGCTTCTGGACGACCCTGCCCTGGGCCTACTCCTCATCACCTTCCACCGGGTAGAGGCAGTGCTTACAATAGCCAAAGTAGACCTGGCCATCTGCAACAAACGGGATAAACCCTGAGTACGGGAATGTACTCAGCTAGACTTACCCGTCCAACTGAAAATAAAGACACCAAGGGTATGCAAGGCCTTTTTGGGTGGAGCTGAGATGTTTAGTTGCGGAAAGCTCACAATTAAGATAAGGAGTATTAATTGACATAGATGAGCTGTCAGTTTTAGACCTATTTCTTTACTCTAGGTTTGCACCTGAACTATTACACACACTTGAGTCTAACAAGCAATAGTATAACCATATCCAGTTGACTTCTCCATATTTTAGTTGAACCTTTAACATCACATGGAGTTGCATCGTGGTGAAGCTCGCCATAGTTTCCCACTAACCGGGGGAGGCGGCGACTCGAATCGAATTCCAAACCAGCTGGTGAAAGACCTTTAATACCAGCCCACACTTTTCCCGTCGGGTCCATGCATTGGGCAACCGCTCGATGCTTGTTCGTGGTGGTAATCGTCGCGGTTCAAGCACGGACCGCCCAATTGGAACCTGGTGATGGCCTCTCGCGGCAGATCACATTTCCATACTAGAGGGCGCGACACGGGTCGAAACCGGCCTGAACAGCTTCTAACCGGCTTTGGGGTCGATGATTACCGCACCGACATATCCCTAAGTAAAAGGGCGCGTTCAAAAATGAACGAGGGCCAACATCGATACAAACCTACACGATTCAACGGACGGACTGCCCCCAAGTTCCAACTTGGTGCCTTGCCTTCCAGTTGACCGTATTTCATTACTACTCAGGTTCTTTTCCACGATAGCAAATATAGCCAACCGTGATCCGGTAACTACCCATCAGGGTATTACGGGAACATTCTTAACTACTACTTTTATTAAGCAAGCTAAGCAATTCTACATTGTAAATAAATAACAGGATAACAAGGTAGATATTAATCAATAACCAAGGAATGGTAATGCAGCAAGTAGGATTCATTCCAACTCCTAAACCTAATGCATCACAATATAAAAGGACTCAAGTAATTTTAATCGCAAAAGGTAGGAGGCTTAATATGCTCCGGGGCTTGCCTTGAGAGAAGACTGAGGCCTCGTGGGAGGGGCACTCAGGCAGGTTAGTATCGGCCGCGGGGTCGACTTCCTCGGTTTGATGAAGTTCCGGAATCTCCTGTTCGACGTTTGCCTCCTGCTCCTAGTCTTGATCCTGAACTGTCGATCCTATTGCAATGCAGTTGAAAATGATAAATAAATAATTCGCGGTGCTAGATGCGGTGGTAAGAAAAGTAACATTTCTTGCAAACCAACAAAACCAACTTGTTGAACCACTTTTGACATTGAGGTAAATACTTATTTATTTCATAAAACAAAATCCATTAATCTACATATTTATTATTTAGAAATTCAAAAGAAATTCAGGTTTGAACTGCAAGTGCATTTTTCTGAACTCAGAAAAATCCAAAAAAATTCCAGAAGGCAATTTACACCTGCTAGACTTCACTGAATAATTTCCAGCCAGAAATAAAATACAGAACTGCAGATATAAAAATAATAAATAAACTGCTCAAAAGGTGCTTTGAACTAACTTTTTACACAAAAAGCTTTCAACAGCAGATTTCATAATTTTCCTAGCTTCAACTACTCATAAACATTCTACTGTAGAAAATTTACTGTCAGAACATAAATATACAAGACTACACGAAATAAACAAATCTACTCTAAATTAAGCCATTTGAACTACAACCCTACAGAAAAAGGGAATTAAACTCATTTTCATATTTTTCCCAGATTTTACTTCACATTTTATATTTATCAAGGAAGTTTCATGAATAGAAACATTATATTATTCCTTACATGAATTTCTAAAAGAAAACACAGAAAAGTCAATTTACAAAGCAACTTCAGATTTTTTCACATAACAACCCATGCTTACATTTTTCTTAGCCTGAACATGACATACAGAGACTACACAATTTTTCCCACATTTTATTTCGACATATAAAACACCTTAACATTTATTCTAGGTAATCAGCCAAAAAGGACTTTTAATCATAACAGAAACTTTTTCTACATGAACAGTGCATCATATATTTTTCACAGGTGCAAAACATGATAATAAACTTACACAAAAATTTTCAGGAATTATCTCAACCAAAAAACATATATAACCATTTATCTCAACAAAAGCATATAAACTGAAATAAATAGAAACAGTAAAATAAACTTTTACCAAAAATACTTTCATATTTTTCCATGATAGATCTACTCATAACCAAGCTAACAAAACTGAAAGTACTCTATTTGGACTTGTAAAACGTGCTACACAAAAATAACAAGCATTTCAGGAAAATAAAACCGAAAAGAAAAACATTTGAAATCTTCTCGGCCCACTGCGTGAACTCGGTCCATGGGCCAGGAGAGGCTGACGCGCGGGGTCCGCTGGTCAACGGGACCCACCCGTCAGAGAGAGGAAACAGAGGAGAGGAGTTGACCGGCGAAAGCACGTCGACGGTGAGGTCGCCGGCGGTGAGGCTAGGCTCGATAGACTCGTCTCGACGAGGCGCATCGGATGGTGGAGATGGTTTGGCCAGCGCACGGCCGTAGCTCGCCGGCGGCGAGCAATGGCGCACGGTGGCGGCGGTGGTACTCGGCTATGCCGTTTCCGGCGGTCGCCGGTGGAATTGGGGGAGGCGAAAGCTTACACGAACCCTAGGGAGGCTATCGGAGAGCTTGGTTTGGCTGGAGGAACTCCGAGGGAGCTTGGCCAAGTGAGAGGGCCGCGGCGGCGCCCATGGCGCTCGACCGGGGAGTAGAGGGAGAGAGAGAGCGGTAGCGTTATGGGTGGAGGGTGTTCTCACCTTGCCTTGGCTCGGTGAGGCTCGAGGACGAAGGAGGGAGACGGTGGAGCTCGGGTCGGGGAGGAACGACGATGTGGGCTCCGCGGTGGCGACGACGAACCGAAGGGGGCGCTTCGTCCTCCGGCGGCGATGGGGCTAGGTCGGGGAAGACGACGTGCGCACGGTGTAGGCGGAGAGGCTGGCGAGAGGAATCGGAGGGAGATGCTCCGGTGAGGCCGGAACAGAGAGGGGAGGTGGCGGTGGCGAACGGTGGCGAGGGTGGCGGATGCTTGCGCGTTCGTGGGAGCAGAGAGGGAGAGCGAGGGTGAGCGAGCGGAATGGCAAGAGGGGAGAGGGGAGTGTGGTGCGCTCGGGGTTTTGGTCGACTTGGCCGGCCGGTGGTCGTGGCGGGGCCACGGCGGCGCAGGCGATGCTGTGCACGGCGAGCGGCGCGGCAGGCGAGGCGAGCGGAGAGTGGTCGGGGGAGATAGCTTGCGTGATCGCGTGGAGAAGAATCGGACGAGGAGTGGCGGAGGCGCATTTTGCTCAGGCATCGCCGGCCACGTGGCGCGGACGCCGGCGTACGGCGCGGCCGTGGTCAGAGCGACCGGCGCGTCGCGCGGGCGCGGACGAGCGGGCGAGCTGGGCCGGCACGCGGCGAGTTGGGCCGAAAGGCCAGATGGGCCGAAAAGGTGGGCGCGGGAAAAATTCTTTTTCCTTTTTCTTTTTCCAAAATCCTTGCAAACTTTGACCACTCAAAACAGTTTCAAAAACTACAAACTAGGGTTTGACCCAAGAATAAAAGTTGCTCAAAATAATTTTCTCTACAACTTTCATATAAGACACTTTTCTGAAAACCATTTTTACAACCTCCACATAAATAAAGCCAATTTTGAGACATAAAACATTTTTGTTTACTCATTTTTATTTAACAAATTATTTTGAACTAGGTCAAAATACCAACATGAAAAGCACTCTACTCAATATTCTCTATTTTATAAAACTCTTTGCCAAAACAGAAATCCACTTAAATCATCAAGTCAAATAGAAATCCAAAATCCAACAATTAAACAAAGGCAAAAAAACACTCATATGCACATGAAATGATGCACTACATTACTTATGCTCTTTAGTAGCTAATTGAGGTTCCTAATGCAGTGCTTGACACTAGGGTGTCACAGCTACTTCAGGCCACGACGAGGGGGTAGGTGCTTTTTTCAGCGAGGATGATTGTATGCTAGAGGTTTGTGTTCTAGGTACTACACTATGGAACAAAAGAGGTATGCGGACTGAAACTTATATATCACGCGAAGGTGCAAAACTTGAATCTACTGAGAAAAAAAAAGATTTTTACGTGTAAATCTTTGCTCTTTCCGAACAAGCATTATACATGAAAAAGCAAAATGTATATATATATTTTTTTGAATCCACCTTCAAAACTGGTGTGAGCTGAGAAGCGAACCATGAGTGTTGGCTGCAAGTGATTATGGTGTGATATGTATGTATACTTTATTTACATATTTGTTTATCTTTTCCACAAGTTTAAAAGGGGTTTCTTATCTGGGCAGAAGAACCAAGGCACGTGTGTCTCTCCATGCGGTAGATCCTTAGGCAAGCCGCTTCATGCCAAAGTCCGTACCTTGGCCAGCCAGCTCGGCCTGACGGACGCTAGTGCTTGGCGTCTGACAGACCTTCGCTACGAATAATTGTGAGCACGAGCCAAAGAAAAACGGTTAGTGGAAACAAACGTAGGTGCTTGGAGTACTTAGCTAATTTTTTAATGTCGAAAGTAGTCGTGCTTTGTCTGATCGTGACGTCGGTTGCTCAGCCTGGACGCAACGGGTTGCCCAACCTCGTTGCGATGAGGGTTGGCCAGCCTGACCGTGACGAGGGTTGCTGAGTCCGGTGATGACGAAGGTTGCCCAGCTTCGTCACGACGAGGGTAGCTTGGTCGCAACGAAGGTTTCTCCGCCTGGACGCGACGAGGGTTGTTGAGTCTGGTGACGACGAAGGTTGCCCTGTCCAGCGACAACGAAGGTTGTTGAGTCGGTCTCTCTTTTATTTTTTTCTTTCCGATCCCCACGGTCGGCGCCAACTGTTGAGATGAGGTACTTAGCTCAAACCCCCACCGGAGGTGAGGGTGAGCCAGACCCGTCTCACACAAGAGGGAGCAGAAAGAGAAGCCCCTTCACCGGGAGCCCCTCAGGCTTTATTTATAGGGGTGCCTTATTTCACTACAAGAAATAGCTAGCTTTGTGACATAAAATCCATTTGTGACGCGGGCTTTGTGACGTTAATTATGATATAGTTTATGTCATAATACGTTAATTATGACATGAGTTGATGTCACAATACGTTAGTTATGACATGAGTTGAAGGGCAATCATCTTTTGACATTGCACTTTTGTCATAATACACATAACTGATGTCATAATTCACATAACTAATGTCATAATTCATATAACTATGTCATAATTAACGTCACAAAGCCAGCGTTATAAAAAGATTTTATGTCAAAAAACCAACCATTTCTTGTAGTTTATAAGGGCGGTGAGAGGAATATTTTATCTCCTCGTCCCTCATAGTTCATGTATTTACAAGAAGGTCCTTTGGACCTATTAGGCGTCAGGCCTTTTTACAAGGAGGAGAACAAGCTCCGCTGTCTCTGCCCCCAACATCCCGATCATTGGAAGATGTACTTCGATGGGTCCCTAAAACTCGGAGGAGCAGGAGCCGGACTACTACTTGTATCACCCGCTGGAGAGCAGCTCAAGTACGTTCTGCAGATATTGTGGCCTGCTACCAACAATGAAGCAGAATATGAAGCACTACTCCACGGACTCAAGCTAGCAGTCACATTGGGCATCAAGCGACTCCTAGTCTATAGCGACTCTTCCGTGGTAATTCACCAAGTCATCAAAGACTGGGATTGTACCAAGCAAACAATGAATGCCTATTGCGCGGAAGTCCGTAAGCTGGAAAAACACTTTTCTGGGCTCGAACTCATTCATATTACCCGGGATCTCAATGTAGCAGCAGATATCCTGGCCAAATTGGGTTCCGACAGAGCTCTGGTTCCTAATGGTACCTTCGTACATGAGTTATCCAAGCCTTCAATCCAAGAGAAGGAAGAGGTTGAACCAGCACCCTCCGCTCAGGTTCTAGCTCTAGCACCCGACTGGACACAAGACTTCATTGACTACTTCAAAGAGCATAAACTGCCAAGTGACAAAACTGCCGCAGAGCAAGTCACCAGACGTAGCAAAAACTATGTTCTAGTCGGGGACAGGCTATATCGACGCGGAGCCTCGTCGGGAGTCCTCCTCAAATGCATTTCACCTGAAGAAGGCAGGGAAATCCTAAATGAAGTTCACTCCGGGTGTTGTGGCAACCATGCAGCATCAAGGACACTAGTCGGAAAAATCTTCAGATCAGGGTACTATTGACCCTCAGCCTTGAAAGATGCTGAAGACTTAGTCCGCCGCTGTCAATCATGTCAGTTCTTTGCCAAACAGCAGCATGTAGCACATGAATTGATCTGTATTCCTCCGTCATGGCCTTTCTCATGCTGGGGACTCGACATGGTGGGTCTTCTTAAGCGCGCTCCAGGCGGATTCCAGTACATTTACGTCGCAATCGACAAATTCACCAAGTGGATTGAGTACATGTCATTGGTCAAGTTCAATGCATCCAAGTCAGTACAATTCATGCAGAGCATCTTTCACTGCTTTGTGATGCCGCATAGAATTATCACCGACCTTAGGTCCCCTTTCACGGCTATTGAGATCAAGTCATGGGCCAGCGACTGTGGAATCAAGATAGACTACGCATCAGTAGCCCATCCACAATCCAACGGTCAAGTTGAATGAGCAAACGCCCTGATCCTTGCTGGACTAAAACCAAGGCTATTTGACCTTCTAAAAGATCACGGCGGAAAGTGGGTTGAAGAGCTGCCTAAGGTAGTCTGGGGGCTACGGACACAACAAAGTCGGGCAACAGGCCAAACTCCTTTCTTCTTGGTATATGGCACTGAAGCAATCCTTCCGGCTGACTTAATCTGGAACTCCCCACGAACAGAGCAGTACAGTGAAGGCGAAGCCGATGATACCAGGCGGCTAGAAGTCGACAGCCTTGAAGAAGCCCGATTAACCCACTTTTTCAGTCAGCAAGATACCTTCAAGGGATGAGGCGTTACTACGATAAGAACGTCCATCACCGCACTTCCCAAGTAGGCGACCTGATCCTGAAGAAAATTCACAATACCACAGTGAAGGACCGAATTGGCGACCAGAGGGGGGTGAATGGGAGCCTCCAATTTCTTCTCGAGAAATGATGGCCCTTGACTCAGAAAATCACCCCAAAAGCGAAGACTCAAACAACCAGTGAGTTCACGACCTACGAATAGGTGGATACCCTAGGAGAAGTCCTAGAGGTACCGCGGAACTACCGAAGAACCCCCAAAACCAAGCGCCAAAGCAACGGGGCAAAAACTGCACAAGCAAGCTCCTAGAACAATCGAACCTCCGATAACGGAACACCCCACTCCTATGGAGAAGAGGAAAGTGTTCGACCAAAAATACTTAGGCCAACTGGTGGCAAAAGTACCTTGGAAATATCCTTATGAAGTTAGGAAACTAACACAACAAACAGATCTCAAATCGGAGCTCGAACGCAAAAGATACGGACGCTAGAACCGTCGAAACTCTGAAAGAGGAACACTTAACTCCTATGGAGAAAAAGGAAGTGTCCGACCAAAAATACTTTGACCAATGGTGTCAAAAGTACTTTGGAATGATCCTTAAGAAGTTAGAAAACCAACGCAACAAACGGATCACAAATCGGAGCTCGTACGCAAAAGATACGGACGAAATCAGCACAACTGTGCAGTTGCGGACTGTCCGCTAGTGAACCGCGGACAGTCCGCTATTGAACCCCGGACAGTCCGGGAATGAGTCCCGGACAGTCCGCCGTTCAAAAATAAAAACAGCGACCTCGCTGCCCATGAACAGCCCCGACCCCCGGACAGTCCGGGGATGAGTCACGGACAGTCCGCCACTGTCCAGAAAGCCCAAAAACAGCTCGAGACAAAACCAAAATCGATTGGATCTTCACCAAATCGAACGGGGCTGCAACCAAACTTCTCCCAAGTGTTTTTATACGTGTTGGGAAGCTAATCCTAGGATATCATTGCTCCAAACCAACTAATCCATGAGAAATCGGAAGAACACTAGAAAAGGAGGAAGAACGAAGAATGAACGCGATTTCGACCCGATCTATATGCTCGTGAGGTTAGAGGGGAAATCCTTCGGTGGAAAGAAGGAGCTCATGATATAGAACAATTTGATTCAAACGGAATCGCAAATCGTCGCTCGGAGAGGGAGAACGAGGCAAATCACCGAGAGGCGAAAAACGAAAACGCGAAGAACAAAAACGCGATTCGATCCAAATTGCAGCCAACAAAGAGGAGGGGTGAAATTGATCCTTGGATTGCTACTAGATGAAGAATTGTGTAGCACTCTGTGTCGGGTTACAAGCCACTCCTCGCAACACAAAGAGTGGATGGCAAAAAGCTCAAGAACAAGAGCCGGTCTCTCCTCTCACCCTAGCCTCCTCTCTCCTAAACAAAATGAGAGTGACACCTCCAAGGATGGTTGTCCAACACAGCCCCTTCATCTATATATAGGCGCACGTCCAAATGACACAAACGCCCTAACATGAAGTACTAACCCAAATACCCCCCAGGGGTAAAATTGTCCAACCCTAGCAGTTTTCATCTGACGGCCACGCGCCTTCTCATCCTTCGCTTTGCCTCGACGCAAGTTCCAGGATGCCGCCACGTGCCGTCACCGTCGACCGCCGCGCCTTCTCACCGATAGCTTCGCCGCAACGCAAGCCTCTCGGTGCCGCCACGCATCGACTGTCCTTTTGGACCTTCCCCCGGTTTTAAGGCCCAAACCGAGAAACCTACCAGCCCAGGTTTTGAGGCCCAAACCTGGAAACTGTCCACCCTGAGTTTTGAGGCCCAAACTCGGAAACCGGCGAGCCCAGGTTTTGAGGCCCAAACCTGGAAACCATCCATCCCGAGTTTTGAGGCCCAAACTCGGAAACCGGCCACCCGAGTTTTGAGGCCCAAACTCGGAAACCGTCGAGGGTAGCTTTTTGAGGCTCAGCTACCGAACCCGCACCATAGACGGGATGTGGTTCGCACACCCCGACCACCGGCACCGATGACGATGCATGTCCAGCCTCCACGCCGGGCACAACGCCTTCGCCTTAGTTCTTGACTCGGCCGACGGCACTTGCGCCGCACGCAAGCCCGTGTTCGACCTCCCGCCAAGTGCCACGACACCATCGTCTTCCTCCCGACTCGGCCGATGCATCGCACATCCCCATGTGCTCTCGCTCGTCAGTGCCACGTGCTAGCTACCACAGCTGGTCCTCTGGCCCTCTGGTCCATCAGTCCAAGCCTCACGCCCGCCCTTCACCGCTCTGGGTACATCGGCATGGCACATCCGCCGCACGGCACACCCATCCTTCACCGCTCCCGGTCCGTCGGCACGACACGTCTCTACTTGACCTTCACCTCGCCATCGACCACTGTATCCGAGCTCAACACCTGCACATCAACACAGCCAAGAGACACATGTTGCACACGCACACCAACACAGAAACACCACAACTCAACGCCACCGGTTAGTCATAAACATTAAGCGCATAGTAAATAATGACTCAACCGGGAAAAGCCTCAAACCTTCCTTATCAAAGTCAATCATTCATCATATATGTTCTCAATCTCCCCCTTGATGAATGCATTGATTAAAAATAAAACCATAAAGGAAGGGTTTGAAGGCAAGCCTCATTCAAGTGCCCAAAAGCCAAGCAAAAGCAAACACAAGGCTACTTGAGATGAGGAAGGATCATGAAAACTCCAAATAAAAGCTCTCGGTCCCGAAAGAAACGGGAAAAGCGGGCAAAGCCTCCACACAACCGAAGAGTCAAGAGAAACAAGAGTTTCATGAAATCTCAAAAGGTACTCGAAAACCAATCTCAAATAAATTATCAAACAATCATCACAAACGAAACTAAGGTACTTATCCACTTGGGTTTCCAAATTTCTCCCCCTTGATGATTGAATTGACAAATACTAAACATAAAGAGATGGTTTGAGATACCAAAACGGAAAACTTGGTCCCCAAAGATATCGGCAACGGCTCAACGCAACCAAGCAAAGGATCGAAGCAACAACTCATAAAAGAGCAAAACTCGATCACACAGAGCGAAAGACTTGATTCCCAAAGACATGGGCAACGGCTCGATGCAACCAAGTCAAAAATGAGCTAGCCCTCAAGAAAAGGCAGAAAATGGCTCAACACCACTAGCTCAAGGCTCGATACCAATTAAGGCTGAATCAACGCATAAGAATGCAAAACTGCTAGTTCCTCAAGATAGAGGCACAGAGGCTCAACACAACTAGCTGAAGACTTGATACCAATCACAAGCAGCCAAGAATTGGTGAAAACAGCTAGTTCCTCAAGACAAAGGCACATAGGCTCGACGCAACTAGCTGAAGGCTCCATACCAATCGAAAATACCAAGCAAAAACTGCTGGTCTCTCAAGAGAGAGGCAACAATGGCCCAACACGACTAGCAGGCTCGATACTGATTGAGAAAAACACAAAGAGAAGCTCAACACTAAATGGAGCACAAACACTCGGAGCACGTGGAGAAGCAGCAAGACAAAAGCGACTCCTCCTGAAGGCAAGCCTACACACAAAGGCTATGCACCAAAGCTCAACATGAAGGATACCAAAATGCATGACTCTCCCCCTAGCTGTACCAATTGAAGAAGAACATAAAAGAGCTAAACTCCTCCTAGCTCAAAGCTCACCCCAAAATGCATGACTCTCCCCTTTGTGCCAACACTCAAACTCCCCCTTGCAAACAACTTCTCCCCCTTGATAAAAGGGAACATGCTGAGGGGTTTTGACATTTCTCCACAAAGTTGACACAAACACAAGACAAGTCAACAACCAAAAGCATATGGGGGTGATCACAAAGTGTATCGGAGCTGGAGGTATGTACACTAAGCTAAAAATGCATGATATGCACAATGCAACAGCTTCAAGTGTATAGCAATCAGAATGAAAAGATGCTCAAAAGGGTGCTACCCTGAAAGTGTAGCAACCAATACAAATACTAGCAAAGGCTCAAAACTGATCAAATGAATACGAAATATGAACAATTAAGAATATGAGCAGTTTTAAGCCATTTGAAAAGGAGTCCACCACTAAAATAGCACTTAGCATGAATAGACAGGAAATCGAGCAAGTGCTAACTCAAGTATAAAAGGTGAACTACCCCTAGCAAAGTTCAATCATCATGCAATAGAATGAAGCATAAACTTGTGTTATTTTCAAATTTCTATCAGAGATTGCAGCGGTATTAACACAAGTTCATATTAAAAGCATGTGATTGCGAGAGGTTAAAAACATGGTCATTGCCTAACTTTTCAACCGGGCTAAGCCTATGCAATAAAAGCAATCAGAAGCTTGAAGCACCGGTTTCGGTCTTACACTACACGGCTCAAGTTTAACTCAAAAGTGCAATGAGAAACAGTCTCGATACCGTGAGGTGCTAACACATGCAATCCCATCTCGATCTTTTCAATTCACTTGGACTTGGATCAAATTTTAGCACAAGGTAAATATGAACAATCCAAGCAAGTGAATGACTCAATGCAAGAGACATAGCAACCTAGCATACAAAAGATAGCACAAGTGATATCAACACATCCTACCCATGCTAGTTGCCACTCTCAATGGTGAACAAATTAAAAGTTTCATAGTTGATTAGTCAAGTTCACCATTTGCCAAAAATAGCTTAGCTCATAACATGTATCAAGTGATCAAAAAGAGCCTAACCTACAAGCATCATCATGAATAAACAGGGCATACCAAAAAGAGCATAATCTCATTCTCATTTCTCTAAACATGAAGCTCTAAGATGCACTAAAATACATGATGAAATGCATGCAAAAGCTAGTCTATCAAAGACAAAGCAAAACTAGCCTATTAAGGAAAACCCAAAACAAAAGGGTATCGGAGAAGTACAACTAAGATACAACAAGCAAAATGCTTCCCCAACTAAAAGGGAAACACACACCAAACTCAAGAATAAAGAGCCAAGAAACGCTCAAGCGACAGTTAGCAAAATCCACATCGAAAAGACCACACAGCAACAAGAGGTCAAGGAAGAAGAGTACCAAAACCCGAACTCAGAAGTGTGTCGGAGGTACCTCATGAAGCGCATGACCGTCTGCTGGTGTGATACCCGAGGGGACGCCTGAATCTGCTGAACTCCGGGGCACCTGCCTCGCCGAAGTCGTCTCCCCCTCGCCTGATGCTGTCGCTCCCACAGGTGCAGCTAGTGCTCGCTGGAGTGCTGCTCGAACGGAACCCCAAGTCGTGGCAGAAGTGGGATCGGGTCCGTGAGCCGAAATGCTCTCTCCAGGCTCATGTTCTCCTGCACACTCAAAGGCAGAAGAAACACAAGGCGTTGTCTCGTCCAATGTGACCTCAAGGTCTCCACGAAAATGGTTAGTCACATAATAAGCATAAGGTGAACTCTCAACAAAAGGAGATCTACCTATGAATGATACCGCAAGGAGATTTGAACTCAAACTAGTCAAGACTACCATGCAACATGATAAAGCACTGTATAGCAAAATGCAGCCTAAAGACATGATCAACCCAAACATAGCCTAAGCCTCAACACATGCTACAATGCAAGATAATGATAGCAATAGATCCAAAAGCATGTAACATGATAAAATTATGGAAAGGCTAGTGCTCAACCTAAACATATCAATAGGGTACATGTAGCTACACAAAACTAGCACCTGAAAAGTGATACCTAATGAACATCATACCACTACAAATCAAGCTCATGGAGAAATATGGTAAAACATGGCACAATGTTCATGAGGGTCACAAACTAGCATAAAAAGTGGATATTCAACAAAAGCTATACACAAAGCTAGCATGACATATGATACAGAAGATAGCACATGCTAGACTAAACAAAACATGATACACAAGAAAATGTACATGCAAGAACTATACAAGTGAGCACATGAAAGTCCATCTCATACCACAAGAAATAGAACATGGATGTTCAAGGCATGAGTGTGTAAGAAAGCTCACCGAGTAGCAAAAGCCTCTTTGGAGGCAAATCTAAGCGGGGTGTAGAGAACCATCAACTCTTGATCACATCTAAAAGATCAAGCTCCATCAGGCGCATGTTCTCCACCCCGCGTCCTCATATCTACACACAAGAGGACAAAGTATCCCGAGTCTTGGATCCCGAAGGGTTAGCAAGCATATACTTGGGAACCCAAGACTTGGTCACAAAACTCAACTTATCTTGTGGGTTAGCATGATGCAAATGTTGGTTCAAATGCAATTGTGAAACACCCTTGGAAGCATTCCTCAAAAGGACAACTCGAGGAGAAGAACGAGTCGTACCACGGGAAAAGAGGCAAACATCTCCCAAGGTTTTTGTAGAAGAACCAATAGAAGCATCATGAAAAGCATGACGTGGACCAAGCGAAGAAGCACTAGAGGCATGTCCACGATCATGACCTAACCCACTAGAAAAGGAGTCATAAAACCCATCAACAAAGAGGGGCTTCTTACTAGGAACACAAGCGTTCATGCCATGAGAAGGGCTATGAACTACCATCTTCCTAGAAGAGCGAGCTTGGCGCAAACGTTTGGCACGCCGATAGCAAAAGCTTTCTTGATGCCCATCTTTCTCACAAAAAGAGCAATGGTACAAAGGCCTATCAGAAGGCACACCATTCTCCAACAAGTGAGAGGTCCCTTGGGTCTTAGAACAAGAAGCAACAACATTCAACTTGGTGCCAACACTAGGAGCACACGTGCCATGGGAAAGACTACGCGGCTTCTTAAACGCCTTAGCTCGAATACGCCGCTCGTGTTTGACACGGCGAAAGCAAAAATCGAATGAGTGTCCATCTTTCTTACAAAAGGTGCAATGTAATATCGGGTTAGGAACACGAGTTCCAAAAATGTGAGAAGCACCTTTGTCAAGAGAAGTCCCTTGGACATCACTCGAAAAAACAACAAGGTTAGGAGTAGCTATGAAAGAGCTATCCGAAACCTTGGCACAAGTGCTAACGTCAAAAGACTCACGCGCAGCACAAGAACTCAACTCCGGTTGCAAAGATGCAAACTCAGAAATATCAACATCGGAGTTGGAAGAAATGCATGACTCAAACGACTTAGCACAAAGGCTCTTGCATCTTTTGGCCAAAACCTCATTTTCAAACATGAGGCGGTCACAAGTACCACAAGGAGTGTTTCTCAAGTTTTCCATCTCCTTTTCAATGCACTCGACATATGTGGTACGCAAGAGCTCAATCTCCTTCTCAAGGTTGGCACTCATATCATTTTGCTCAACCAACTTAGCGCTCATATCATCGCGCAAAGCTTTCAAAGCCAAAACTTCTTTTCTAAATCAATGCATGATGTGCACATGAAATCGGTGGAAGAAACATCACCATTCACATCAAGCAAAGAATCATGATTAGCACCGGTTTCGGTCTTACACTACACGACTCAAGTTTAACTCAATTGTGCAATGAGAAACAGTCTCGATACCGTGAGGTGCTGACACATGCAGTCCCATCTCGATCTTTTCATTTCACTTAGACTTGGATCAAATTTTAAGCACAAGGTAAATATGAACAATCCAAGCAAGTGAATGACTCAGTGCAAGAGACATAGCAACCTAGCATACAAAAGATAGCACAAGTGATCTCAACACATCCTACCCATGCTAGTTGCCACTCTCAATGGTGAACAAATTAAAAGTTTCATAGTTGATTAGTCAAGTTCACCATTTGCCAAAAATAGCTTAGCTCATAACATGTATCAAGTGATCAAAAAGAGCCTAACCTACAAGCATCATCATGAATAAACAAGGCATTCCAAAAAGAGCATAATCTCATTCTCATTGCTCTAAACATGAAGCTCTAAGATGCACTAAAATACATGATGAAATGCATGCAAAAGCTAGTCTATCAAAGACAAAGCAAAACTAGCCTAAAAAGGAAAACCCAAAACAAAAGGGTATCGGAGAAGTACAACTAAGATACAACAAGCAAAATGCTTCCCCAACTAAAAGGGAAACACACACCAAACTCACGAATAAAGAGCCAAGAAACGCTCAAGCGACAGTTAGCAAAATCCACATCGAAAAGACCACACAGCAACAAGAGGTCAAGGAAGAAGAGTACCAAAACCCGAACTCAGAAGTGTGTCGGAGGTACCTCATGAAGCGCATGACCGTCTGCTGGTGTGATACCCGAGGGGACGCCTGAATCTGCTGAACTCCGGGGCACCTGCCTCGCCGAAGTCGTCTCCCCCTCGCCTGATGCTGTCGCTCCCACAGGTGCAGCTAGTGCTCGCTGGAGTGCTGCTCGAACGGAACCCCAAGTCGTGGCAGAAGTGGGATCGGGTCCGTGAGCCGAAATGCTCTCTCCAGGCTCATGTTCTCCTGCACACTCAAAGGCAGAAGAAACACAAGGCGTTGTCTCGTCCAATGTGACCTCAAGGTCTCCACGAAAATGGTTAGTCACATAATAAGCATAAGGTGAACTCTCAACAAAAGGAGATCTACCTATGAATGATACCGCAAGGAGATTTGAACTCAAACTAGTCAAGACTACCATGCAACATGATAAAGCACTGTATAGCAAAATGCAGCCTAAAGACATGATCAACCCAAACATAGCCTAAGCCTCAACACATGCTACAATGCAAGATAATGATAGCAATAGATCCAAAAGCATGTAACATGATAAAATTATGGAAAGGCTAGTGCTCAACCTAAACATATCAATAGGGTACATGTAGCTACACAAAACTAGCACCTGAAAAGTGATACCTAATGAACATCATACCACTACAAATCAAGCTCATGGAGAAATATGGTAAAACATGGCACAATGTTCATGAGGGTCACAAACTAGCATAAAAAGTGGATATTCAACAAAAGCTATACACAAAGCTAGCATGACATATGATACAGAAGATAGCACATGCTAGACTAAACAAAACATGATACACAAGAAAATGTACATGCAAGAACTATACAAGTGAGCACATGAAAGTCCATCTCATACCACAAGAAATAGAACATGGATGTTCAAGGCATGAGTGTGTAAGAAAGCTCACCGAGTAGCAAAAGCCTCTTTGGAGGCAAATCTAAGCGGGGTGTAGAGAACCATCAACTCTTGATCACATCTAAAAGATCAAGCTCCATCAGGCGCATGTTCTCCACCCCGCGTCCTCATATCTACACACAAGAGGACAAAGTATCCCGAGTCTTGGATCCCGAAGGGTTAGCAAGCATATACTTGGGAACCCAAGACTTGGTCACAAAACTCAACTTATCTTGTGGGTTAGCATGATGCAAATGTTGGTTCAAATGCAATTGTGAAACACCCTTGGAAGCATTCCTCAAAAGGACAACTCGAGGAGAAGAACGAGTCGTACCACGGGAAAAGAGGCAAACATCTCCCAAGGTTTTTGTAGAAGAACCAATAGAAGCATCATGAAAAGCATGACGTGGACCAAGCGAAGAAGCACTAGAGGCATGTCCACGATCATGACCTAACCCACTAGAAAAGGAGTCATAAAACCCATCAACAAAGAGGGGCTTCTTACTAGGAACACAAGCGTTCATGCCATGAGAAGGGCTATGAACTACCATCTTCCTAGAAGAGCGAGCTTGGCGCAAACGTTTGGCACGCCGATAGTAAAAGCTTTCTTGATGCCCATCTTTCTCACAAAAAGAGCAATGGTACAAAGGCCTATCAGAAGGCACACCATTCTCCAACAAGTGAGAGGTCCCTTGGGTCTTAGAACAAGAAGCAACAACATTCAACTTGGTGCCAACACTAGGAGCACACGTGCCATGGGAAAGACTACGCGGCTTCTTAAACGCCTTAGCTCGAATACGCCGCTCGTGTTTGACACGGCGAAAGCAAAAATCGAATGAGTGTCCATCTTTCTTACAAAAGGTGCAATGTAATATCGGGTTAGGAACACGAGTTCCAAAAATGTGAGAAGCACCTTTGTCAAGAGAAGTCCCTTGGACATCACTCGAAAAAACAACAAGGTTAGGAGTAGCTATGAAAGAGCTATCCGAAACCTTGGCACAAGTGCTAACGTCAAAAGACTCACGCGCAGCACAAGAACTCAACTCCGGTTGCAAAGATGCAAACTCAGAAATATCAACATCGGAGTTGGAAGAAATGCATGGCTCAAACGACTTAGCACAAAGGCTCTTGCATCTTTTGGCCAAAACCTCATTTTCAAACATGAGGCGGTCACAAGTACCACAAGGAGTGTTTCTCAAGTTTTCCATCTCCTTTTCAATGCACTCGACATATGTGGTACGCAAGAGCTCAATCTCCTTCTCAAGGTTGGCACTCATATCATTTTGCTCAACCAACTTAGCGCTCATATCATCGCGCAAAGCTTTCAAAGCCAAAACTTCTTTTTCTAAATCAATGCATGATGTGCACATGAAATCGGTGGAAGAAACATCACCATTCACATCAAGCAAAGAATCATGATTAGCACCGGTTTCGGTCTTACACTACACGACTCAAGTTTAACTCAATTGTGCAATGAGAAACAGTCTCGATACCGTGAGGTGCTGACACATGCAGTCCCATCTCGATCTTTTCATTTCACTTAGACTTGGATCAAATTTTAAGCACAAGGTAAATATGAACAATCCAAGCAAGTGAATGACTCAGTGCAAGAGACATAGCAACCTAGCATACAAAAGATAGCACAAGTGATCTCAACACATCCTACCCATGCTAGTTGCCACTCTCAATGGTGAACAAATTAAAAGTTTCATAGTTGATTAGTCAAGTTCACCATTTGCCAAAAATAGCTTAGCTCATAACATGTATCAAGTGATCAAAAAGAGCCTAACCTACAAGCATCATCATGAATAAACAAGGCATTCCAAAAAGAGCATAATCTCATTCTCATTGCTCTAAACATGAAGCTCTAAGATGCACTAAAATACATGATGAAATGCATGCAAAAGCTAGTCTATCAAAGACAAAGCAAAACTAGCCTAAAAAGGAAAACCCAAAACAAAAGGGTATCGGAGAAGTACAACTAAGATACAACAAGCAAAATGCTTCCCCAACTAAAAGGGAAACACACACCAAACTCACGAATAAAGAGCCAAGAAACGCTCAAGCGGCAGTTAGCAAAATCCACATCGAAAAGACCACACAGCAACAAGAGGTCAAGGAAGAAGAGTACCAAAACCCGAACTCAGAAGTGTGTCGGAGGTACCTCATGAAGCGCATGACCGTCTGCTGGTGTGATACCCGAGGGGACGCCTGAATCTGCTGAACTCCGGGGCACCTGCCTCGCCGAAGTCGTCTCCCCCTCGCCTGATGCTGTCGCTCCCACAGGTGCAGCTAGTGCTCGCTGGAGTGCTGCTCGAACGGAACCCCAAGTCGTGGCAGAAGTGGGATCGGGTCCGTGAGCCGAAATGCTCTCTCCAGGCTCATGTTCTCCTGCACACTCAAAGGCAGAAGAAACACAAGGCGTTGTCTCGTCCAATGTGACCTCAAGGTCTCCACGAAAATGGTTAGTCACATAATAAGCATAAGGTGAACTCTCAACAAAAGGAGATCTACCTATGAATGATACCGCAAGGAGATTTGAACTCAAACTAGTCAAGACTACCATGCAACATGATAAAGCACTGTATAGCAAAATGCAGCCTAAAGACATGATCAACCCAAACATAGCCTAAGCCTCAACACATGCTACAATGCAAGATAATGATAGCAATAGATCCAAAAGCATGTAACATGATAAAATTATGGAAAGGCTAGTGCTCAACCTAAACATATCAATAGGGTACATGTAGCTACACAAAACTAGCACCTGAAAAGTGATACCTAATGAACATCATACCACTACAAATCAAGCTCATGGAGAAATATGGTAAAACATGGCACAATGTTCATGAGGGTCACAAACTAGCATAAAAAGTGGATATTCAACAAAAGCTATACACAAAGCTAGCATGACATATGATACAGAAGATAGCACATGCTAGACTAAACAAAACATGATACACAAGAAAATGTACATGCAAGAACTATACAAGTGAGCACATGAAAGTCCATCTCATACCACAAGAAATAGAACATGGATGTTCAAGGCATGAGTGTGTAAGAAAGCTCACCGAGTAGCAAAAGCCTCTTTGGAGGCAAATCTAAGCGGGGTGTAGAGAACCATCAACTCTTGATCACATCTAAAAGATCAAGCTCCATCAGGCGCATGTTCTCCACCTCGCGTCCTCATATCTACACACAAGAGGACAAAGTATCCCGAGTCTTGGATCCCGAAGGGTTAGCAAGCATATACTTGGGAACCCAAGACTTGGTCACAAAACTCAACTTATCTTGTGGGTTAGCATGATGCAAATGTTGGTTCAAATGCAATTGTGAAACACCCTTGGAAGCATTCCTCAAAAGGACAACTCGAGGAGAAGAACGAGTCGTACCACGGGAAAAGAGGCAAACATCTCCCAAGGTTTTTGTAGAAGAACCAATAGAAGCATCATGAAAAGCATGACGTGGACCAAGCGAAGAAGCACTAGAGGCATGTCCACGATCATGACCTAACCCACTAGAAAAGGAGTCATAAAACCCATCAACAAAGAGGGGCTTCTTACTAGGAACACAAGCGTTCATGCCATGAGAAGGGCTATGAACTACCACCTTCCTAGAAGAGCGAGCTTGGCGCAAACGTTTGGCACGCCGATAGTAAAAGCTTTCTTGATGCCCATCTTTCTCACAAAAAGAGCAATGGTACAAAGGCCTATCAGAAGGCACACCATTCTCCAACAAGTGAGAGGTCCCTTGGGTCTTAGAACAAGAAGCAACAACATTCAACTTGGTGCCAACACTAGGAGCACACGTGCCATGGGAAAGACTACGCGGCTTCTTAAACGCCTTAGCTCGAATACGCCGCTCGTGTTTGACACGGCGAAAGCAAAAATCGAATGAGTGTCCATCTTTCTTACAAAAGGTGCAATGTAATATCGGGTTAGGAACACGAGTTCCAAAAATGTGAGAAGCACCTTTGTCAAGAGAAGTCCCTTGGACATCACTCGAAAAAACAACAAGGTTAGGAGTAGCTATGAAAGAGCTATCCGAAACCTTGGCACAAGTGCTAACGTCAAAAGACTCACGCGCAGCACAAGAACTCAACTCCGGTTGCAAAGATGCAAACTCAGAAATATCAACATCGGAGTTGGAAGAAATGCATGACTCAAACGACTTAGCACAAAGGCTCTTGCATCTTTTGGCCAAAACCTCATTTTCAAACATGAGGCGGTCACAAGTACCACAAGGAGTGTTTCTCAAGTTTTCCATCTCCTTTTCAATGCACTCGACATATGTGGTACGCAAGAGCTCAATCTCCTTCTCAAGGTTGGCACTCATATCATTTTGCTCAACCAACTTAGCGCTCATATCATCGCGCAAAGCTTTCAAAGCCAAAACTTCTTTTTCTAAATCAATGCATGATGTGCACATGAAATCGGTGGAAGAAACATCACCATTCACATCAAGCAAAGAATCATGATTAGCACCGGTTTCGGTCTTACACTACACGACTCAAGTTTAACTCAATTGTGCAATGAGAAACAGTCTCGATACCGTGAGGTGCTGACACATGCAGTCCCATCTCGATCTTTTCATTTCACTTAGACTTGGATCAAATTTTAAGCACAAGGTAAATATGAACAATCCAAGCAAGTGAATGACTCAGTGCAAGAGACATAGCAACCTAGCATACAAAAGATAGCACAAGTGATCTCAACACATCCTACCCATGCTAGTTGCCACTCTCAATGGTGAACAAATTAAAAGTTTCATAGTTGATTAGTCAAGTTCACCATTTGCCAAAAATAGCTTAGCTCATAACATGTATCAAGTGATCAAAAAGAGCCTAACCTACAAGCATCATCATGAATAAACAAGGCATTCCAAAAAGAGCATAATCTCATTCTCATTGCTCTAAACATGAAGCTCTAAGATGCACTAAAATACATGATGAAATGCATGCAAAAGCTAGTCTATCAAAGACAAAGCAAAACTAGCCTAAAAAGGAAAACCCAAAACAAAAGGGTATCGGAGAAGTACAACTAAGATACAACAAGCAAAATGCTTCCCCAACTAAAAGGGAAACACACACCAAACTCACGAATAAAGAGCCAAGAAACGCTCAAGCGGCAGTTAGCAAAATCCACATCGAAAAGACCACACAGCAACAAGAGGTCAAGGAAGAAGAGTACCAAAACCCGAACTCAGAAGTGTGTCGGAGGTACCTCATGAAGCGCATGACCGTCTGCTGGTGTGATACCCGAGGGGACGCCTGAATCTGCTGAACTCCGGGGCACCTGCCTCGCCGAAGTCGTCTCCCCCTCGCCTGATGCTGTCGCTCCCACAGGTGCAGCTAGTGCTCGCTGGAGTGCTGCTCGAACGGAACCCCAAGTCGTGGCAGAAGTGGGATCGGGTCCGTGAGCCGAAATGCTCTCTCCAGGCTCATGTTCTCCTGCACACTCAAAGGCAGAAGAAACACAAGGCGTTGTCTCGTCCAATGTGACCTCAAGGTCTCCACGAAAATGGTTAGTCACATAATAAGCATAAGGTGAACTCTCAACAAAAGGAGATCTACCTATGAATGATACCGCAAGGAGATTTGAACTCAAACTAGTCAAGACTACCATGCAACATGATAAAGCACTGTATAGCAAAATGCAGCCTAAAGACATGATCAACCCAAACATAGCCTAAGCCTCAACACATGCTACAATGCAAGATAATGATAGCAATAGATCCAAAAGCATGTAACATGATAAAATTATGGAAAGGCTAGTGCTCAACCTAAACATATCAATAGGGTACATGTAGCTACACAAAACTAGCACCTGAAAAGTGATACCTAATGAACATCATACCACTACAAATCAAGCTCATGGAGAAATATGGTAAAACATGGCACAATGTTCATGAGGGTCACAAACTAGCATAAAAAGTGGATATTCAACAAAAGCTATACACAAAGCTAGCATGACATATGATACAGAAGATAGCACATGCTAGACTAAACAAAACATGATACACAAGAAAATGTACATGCAAGAACTATACAAGTGAGCACATGAAAGTCCATCTCATACCAAAAGAAATAGAACATGGATGTTCAAGGCATGAGTGTGTAAGAAAGCTCACAGAGTAGCAAAAGCCTCTTTGGAGGCAAATCTAAGCGGGGTGTAGAGAACCATCAACTCTTGATCACATCTAAAAGATCAAGCTCCATCAGGCGCATGTTCTCCACCCCGCGTCCTCATATCTACACACAAGAGGACAAAGTATCCCGAGTCTTGGATCCCGAAGGGTTAGCAAGCATATACTTGGGAACCCAAGACTTGGTCACAAAACTCAACTTATCTTGTGGGTTAGCATGATGCAAATGTTGGTTCAAATGCAATTGTGAAACACCCTTGGAAGCATTCCTCAAAAGGACAACTCGAGGAGAAGAACGAGTCGTACCACGGGAAAAGAGGCAAACATCTCCCAAGGTTTTTGTAGAAGAACCAATAGAAGCATCATGAAAAGCATGACGTGGACCAAGCGAAGAAGCACTAGAGGCATGTCCACGATCATGACCTAACCCACTAGAAAAGGAGTCATAAAACCCATCAACAAAGAGGGGCTTCTTACTAGGAACACAAGCGTTCATGCCATGAGAAGGGCTATGAACTACCATCTTCCTAGAAGAGCGAGCTTGGCGCAAACGTTTGGCACGCCGATAGCAAAAGCTTTCTTGATGCCCATCTTTCTCACAAAAAGAGCAATGGTACAAAGGCCTATCAGAAGGCACACCATTCTCCAACAAGTGAGAGGTCCCTTGGGTCTTAGAACAAGAAGCAACAACATTCAACTTGGTGCCAACACTAGGAGCACACGTGCCATGGGAAAGACTACGCGGCTTCTTAAACGCCTTAGCTCGAATACGCCGCTCGTGTTTGACACGGCGAAAGCAAAAATCGAATGAGTGTCCATCTTTCTTACAAAAGGTGCAATGTAATATCGGGTTAGGAACACGAGTTCCAAAAATGTGAGAAGCACCTTTGTCAAGAGAAGTCCCTTGGACATCACTCGAAAAAACAACAAGGTTAGGAGTAGCTATGAAAGAGCTATCCGAAACCTTGGCACAAGTGCTAACGTCAAAAGACTCACGCGCAGCACAAGAACTCAACTCCGGTTGCAAAGATGCAAACTCAGAAATATCAACATCGGAGTTGGAAGAAATGCATGGCTCAAACGACTTAGCACAAAGGCTCTTGCATCTTTTGGCCAAAACCTCATTTTCAAACATGAGGCGGTCACAAGTACCACAAGGAGTGTTTCTCAAGTTTTCCATCTCCTTTTCAATGCACTCGACATATGTGGTACGCAAGAGCTCAATCTCCTTCTCAAGGTTGGCACTCATATCATTTTGCTCAACCAACTTAGCGCTCATATCATCGCGCAAAGCTTTCAAAGCCAAAACTTCTTTTTCTAAATCAATGCATGATGTGCACATGAAATCGGTGGAAGAAACATCACCATTCACATCAAGCAAAGAATCATGATTAGCACCGGTTTCGGTCTTACACTACACGACTCAAGTTTAACTCAATTGTGCAATGAGAAACAGTCTCGATACCGTGAGGTGCTGACACATGCAGTCCCATCTCGATCTTTTCATTTCACTTAGACTTGGATCAAATTTTAAGCACAAGGTAAATATGAACAATCCAAGCAAGTGAATGACTCAGTGCAAGAGACATAGCAACCTAGCATACAAAAGATAGCACAAGTGATCTCAACACATCCTACCCATGCTAGTTGCCACTCTCAATGGTGAACAAATTAAAAGTTTCATAGTTGATTAGTCAAGTTCACCATTTGCCAAAAATAGCTTAGCTCATAACATGTATCAAGTGATCAAAAAGAGCCTAACCTACAAGCATCATCATGAATAAACAAGGCATTCCAAAAAGAGCATAATCTCATTCTCATTGCTCTAAACATGAAGCTCTAAGATGCACTAAAATACATGATGAAATGCATGCAAAAGCTAGTCTATCAAAGACAAAGCAAAACTAGCCTAAAAAGGAAAACCCAAAACAAAAGGGTATCGGAGAAGTACAACTAAGATACAACAAGCAAAATGCTTCCCCAACTAAAAGGGAAACACACACCAAACTCACGAATAAAGAGCCAAGAAACGCTCAAGCGACAGTTAGCAAAATCCACATCGAAAAGACCACACAGCAACAAGAGGTCAAGGAAGAAGAGTACCAAAACCCGAACTCAGAAGTGTGTCGGAGGTACCTCATGAAGCGCATGACCGTCTGCTGGTGTGATACCCGAGGGGACGCCTGAATCTGCTGAACTCCGGGGCACCTGCCTCGCCGAAGTCGTCTCCCCCTCGCCTGATGCTGTCGCTCCCACAGGTGCAGCTAGTGCTCGCTGGAGTGCTGCTCGAACGGAACCCCAAGTCGTGGCAGAAGTGGGATCGGGTCCGTGAGCCGAAATGCTCTCTCCAGGCTCATGTTCTCCTGCACACTCAAAGGCAGAAGAAACACAAGGCGTTGTCTCGTCCAATGTGACCTCAAGGTCTCCACGAAAATGGTTAGTCACATAATAAGCATAAGGTGAACTCTCAACAAAAGGAGATCTACCTATGAATGATACCGCAAGGAGATTTGAACTCAAACTAGTCAAGACTACCATGCAACATGATAAAGCACTGTATAGCAAAATGCAGCCTAAAGACATGATCAACCCAAACATAGCCTAAGCCTCAACACATGCTACAATGCAAGATAATGATAGCAATAGATCCAAAAGCATGTAACATGATAAAATTATGGAAAGGCTAGTGCTCAACCTAAACATATCAATAGGGTACATGTAGCTACACAAAACTAGCACCTGAAAAGTGATACCTAATGAACATCATACCACTACAAATCAAGCTCATGGAGAAATATGGTAAAACATGGCACAATGTTCATGAGGGTCACAAACTAGCATAAAAAGTGGATATTCAACAAAAGCTATACACAAAGCTAGCATGACATATGATACAGAAGATAGCACATGCTAGACTAAACAAAACATGATACACAAGAAAATGTACATGCAAGAACTATACAAGTGAGCACATGAAAGTCCATCTCATACCACAAGAAATAGAACATGGATGTTCAAGGCATGAGTGTGTAAGAAAGCTCACCGAGTAGCAAAAGCCTCTTTGGAGGCAAATCTAAGCGGGGTGTAGAGAACCATCAACTCTTGATCACATCTAAAAGATCAAGCTCCATCAGGCGCATGTTCTCCACCCCGCGTCCTCATATCTACACACAAGAGGACAAAGTATCCCGAGTCTTGGATCCCGAAGGGTTAGCAAGCATATACTTGGGAACCCAAGACTTGGTCACAAAACTCAACTTATCTTGTGGGTTAGCATGATGCAAATGTTGGTTCAAATGCAATTGTGAAACACCCTTGGAAGCATTCCTCAAAAGGACAACTCGAGGAGAAGAACGAGTCGTACCACGGGAAAAGAGGCAAACATCTCCCAAGGTTTTTGTAGAAGAACCAATAGAAGCATCATGAAAAGCATGACGTGGACCAAGCGAAGAAGCACTAGAGGCATGTCCACGATCATGACCTAACCCACTAGAAAAGGAGTCATAAAACCCATCAACAAAGAGGGGCTTCTTACTAGGAACACAAGCGTTCATGCCATGAGAAGGGCTATGAACTACCATCTTCCTAGAAGAGCGAGCTTGGCGCAAACGTTTGGCACGCCGATAGCAAAAGCTTTCTTGATGCCCATCTTTCTCACAAAAAGAGCAATGGTACAAAGGCCTATCAGAAGGCACACCATTCTCCAACAAGTGAGAGGTCCCTTGGGTCTTAGAACAAGAAGCAACAACATTCAACTTGGTGCCAACACTAGGAGCACACGTGCCATGGGAAAGACTACGCGGCTTCTTAAACGCCTTAGCTCGAATACGCCGCTCGTGTTTGACACGGCGAAAGCAAAAATCGAATGAGTGTCCATCTTTCTTACAAAAGGTGCAATGTAATATCGGGTTAGGAACACGAGTTCCAAAAATGTGAGAAGCACCTTTGTCAAGAGAAGTCCCTTGGACATCACTCGAAAAAACAACAAGGTTAGGAGTAGCTATGAAAGAGCTATCCGAAACCTTGGCACAAGTGCTAACGTCAAAAGACTCACGCGCAGCACAAGAACTCAACTCCGGTTGCAAAGATGCAAACTCAGAAATATCAACATCGGAGTTGGAAGAAATGCATGACTCAAACGACTTAGCACAAAGGCTCTTGCATCTTTTGGCCAAAACCTCATTTTCAAACATGAGGCGGTCACAAGTACCACAAGGAGTGTTTCTCAAGTTTTCCATCTCCTTTTCAATGCACTCGACATATGTGGTACGCAAGAGCTCAATCTCCTTCTCAAGGTTGGCACTCATATCATTTTGCTCAACCAACTTAGCGCTCATATCATCGCGCAAAGCTTTCAAAGCCAAAACTTCTTTTTCTAAATCAATGCATGATGTGCACATGAAATCGGTGGAAGAAACATCACCATTCACATCAAGCAAAGAATCATGATTAGCACCGGTTTCGGTCTTACACTACACGACTCAAGTTTAACTCAATTGTGCAATGAGAAACAGTCTCGATACCGTGAGGTGCTGACACATGCAGTCCCATCTCGATCTTTTCATTTCACTTAGACTTGGATCAAATTTTAAGCACAAGGTAAATATGAACAATCCAAGCAAGTGAATGACTCAGTGCAAGAGACATAGCAACCTAGCATACAAAAGATAGCACAAGTGATCTCAACACATCCTACCCATGCTAGTTGCCACTCTCAATGGTGAACAAATTAAAAGTTTCATAGTTGATTAGTCAAGTTCACCATTTGCCAAAAATAGCTTAGCTCATAACATGTATCAAGTGATCAAAAAGAGCCTAACCTACAAGCATCATCATGAATAAACAAGGCATTCCAAAAAGAGCATAATCTCATTCTCATTGCTCTAAACATGAAGCTCTAAGATGCACTAAAATACATGATGAAATGCATGCAAAAGCTAGTCTATCAAAGACAAAGCAAAACTAGCCTAAAAAGGAAAACCCAAAACAAAAGGGTATCGGAGAAGTACAACTAAGATACAACAAGCAAAATGCTTCCCCAACTAAAAGGGAAACACACACCAAACTCACGAATAAAGAGCCAAGAAACGCTCAAGCGACAGTTAGCAAAATCCACATCGAAAAGACCACACAGCAACAAGAGGTCAAGGAAGAAGAGTACCAAAACCCGAACTCAGAAGTGTGTCGGAGGTACCTCATGAAGCGCATGACCGTCTGCTGGTGTGATACCCGAGGGGACGCCTGAATCTGCTGAACTCCGGGGCACCTGCCTCGCCGAAGTCGTCTCCCCCTCGCCTGATGCTGTCGCTCCCACAGGTGCAGCTAGTGCTCGCTGGAGTGCTGCTCGAACGGAACCCCAAGTCGTGGCAGAAGTGGGATCGGGTCCGTGAGCCGAAATGCTCTCTCCAGGCTCATGTTCTCCTGCACACTCAAAGGCAGAAGAAACACAAGGCGTTGTCTCGTCCAATGTGACCTCAAGGTCTCCACGAAAATGGTTAGTCACATAATAAGCATAAGGTGAACTCTCAACAAAAGGAGATCTACCTATGAATGATACCGCAAGGAGATTTGAACTCAAACTAGTCAAGACTACCATGCAACATGATAAAGCACTGTATAGCAAAATGCAGCCTAAAGACATGATCAACCCAAACATAGCCTAAGCCTCAACACATGCTACAATGCAAGATAATGATAGCAATAGATCCAAAAGCATGTAACATGATAAAATTATGGAAAGGCTAGTGCTCAACCTAAACATATCAATAGGGTACATGTAGCTACACAAAACTAGCACCTGAAAAGTGATACCTAATGAACATCATACCACTACAAATCAAGCTCATGGAGAAATATGGTAAAACATGGCACAATGTTCATGAGGGTCACAAACTAGCATAAAAAGTGGATATTCAACAAAAGCTATACACAAAGCTAGCATGACATATGATACAGAAGATAGCACATGCTAGACTAAACAAAACATGATACACAAGAAAATGTACATGCAAGAACTATACAAGTGAGCACATGAAAGTCCATCTCATACCACAAGAAATAGAACATGGATGTTCAAGGCATGAGTGTGTAAGAAAGCTCACCGAGTAGCAAAAGCCTCTTTGGAGGCAAATCTAAGCGGGGTGTAGAGAACCATCAACTCTTGATCACATCTAAAAGATCAAGCTCCATCAGGCGCATGTTCTCCACCCCGCGTCCTCATATCTACACACAAGAGGACAAAGTATCCCGAGTCTTGGATCCCGAAGGGTTAGCAAGCATATACTTGGGAACCCAAGACTTGGTCACAAAACTCAACTTATCTTGTGGGTTAGCATGATGCAAATGTTGGTTCAAATGCAATTGTGAAACACCCTTGGAAGCATTCCTCAAAAGGACAACTCGAGGAGAAGAACGAGTCGTACCACGGGAAAAGAGGCAAACATCTCCCAAGGTTTTTGTAGAAGAACCAATAGAAGCATCATGAAAAGCATGACGTGGACCAAGCGAAGAAGCACTAGAGGCATGTCCACGATCATGACCTAACCCACTAGAAAAGGAGTCATAAAACCCATCAACAAAGAGGGGCTTCTTACTAGGAACACAAGCGTTCATGCCATGAGAAGGGCTATGAACTACCATCTTCCTAGAAGAGCGAGCTTGGCGCAAACGTTTGGCACGCCGATAGCAAAAGCTTTCTTGATGCCCATCTTTCTCACAAAAAGAGCAATGGTACAAAGGCCTATCAGAAGGCACACCATTCTCCGACAAGTGAGAGGTCCCTTGGGTCTTAGAACAAGAAGCAACAACATTCAACTTGGTGCCAACACTAGGAGCACACGTGCCATGGGAAAGACTACGCGGCTTCTTAAACGCCTTAGCTCGAATACGCCGCTCGTGTTTGATACGGTGAAAGCAAAAATCGAATGAGTGTCCATCTTTCTTACAAAAGGTGCAATGGAATATCGGGTTAGGAACACGAGTTCCAAAAATGTGAGAAGCACCTTTGTCAAGAGAAGTCCCTTGGACATCACTCGAAAAAACAACAAGGTTAGGAGTAGCTATGAAAGAGCTATCCGAAACCTTGGCACAAGTGCTAACGTCAAAAGACTCACGCGCAGCACAAGAACTCAACTCCGGTTGCAAAGATGCAAACTCAGAAATATCAACATCGGAGTTGGAAGAAATGCGTGACTCAAATGACTTAGCACAAAGGCTCTTGCATCTTTTGGCCAAAACCTCATTTTCAAACATGAGGCGGTCACAAGTACCACAAGGAGTGTTTCTCAAGTTTTCCATCTCCTTTTCAATGCACTCGACATATGTGGTACGCAAGAGCTCAATCTCCTTCTCAAGGTTGGCACTCATATCATTTTGCTCAACCAACTTAGTGCTCATATCATCGCGCAAAGCTTTCAAAGCCAAAACTTCTTTTTCTAAATCAATGCATGATGTGCACATGAAATCGGTGGAAGAAACATCACCATTCACATCAAGCAAAGAATCATGATTAGCACAAGAAGTAAGGCAAGCATTTTTATTCAAAGAGCATGAGCTACAAGGCCTAGCATTTATGTCAATAATTTCAGCCCTAGCATGCTCAAGTTCATCTACACATGTGGTGTGAGTCAATTTTAATTCATTAAATTCAGCATGTAAAGACTCACATGAAACACATGGTAGTAAAGCATTTGACTTTAGCAAGGCTATTTCAGTTCTAGCACAATCAAGGTCCTTGCGTAAGTCAATGTAAACTAAACATGGTTCGGAAGCATTGGATTTCAACAATTCAATCTTAGATTTTAAGCTAGCAAGAGAAAAGCATAGCTCATCATTCTTCCTAACCATGTCACTACAAGAGGTGCAAGGCAAAGAGGCACTAGACTTCAAACTAGCAATGGAGCATTTCAACTTTTCGACCTTTCTACGCAAGGTACTACAAAGCTCAACATAACTAGAGCGAGCCTCATAAAGGTTGTGCAAGGTTACAAGACCCCAAGCAAGTGTACCTTTCTTGGCCTTGCCAAGTTGACAAAGGAGATCCTCTAGAGAAAGCTCATCATGTCGTAGAAGATTCAACAGCTCATTCACCTCGCGATCCCTCTCATCAACTGCACTCCTCCTTCCCAAACTGTCTTCCTTGTCTGGATACATGGGCGTATGCCGGGTCTCTGAGTGATGAGTGATTGTCAACTGGGATGATGCGCAAGTTCTTTGGCTTGTGTTGTGCAGGTGTCGAGCACGGATACAGTGATCAGAGGCAAGGTGAAGGTCAAGTCGAGACGTGCCGTGCCGATGGACCGAGAGTGGCGAAGGGCAGACGTGAGGCTTGGACTAAGGGACCGGTGGCCCGAGGATCAGCTGTGGTGGCTGGCAGCCTGGGACAGCGACGAGCGAAGACTTGCGGTCATGTGTTGCCTGAGTCGTGGACTTGGGGACACGTGTCGGTGGACGGGGTGCACGGGCGGTGCATCCCTTCTACGGCATCGGTTTGGTGGTAGAGCCAGAGAAAAACCATCGAGTGGACGGTTTCCAGGTTTGGACCTCAAAACCTGAGTGCTGAGGGTTTCCGAGTTTGGCCACAAAACTCGGGCTGAGGACGGTTTCCAGGTTTGGGCCTCAAAACCTGGGTGCTGCGGGTTTGCTGAGTTTGGGCCTCAAAACTCAGATGCTGGTGGGCTGGTTTTCCGGTTTGGGCCTCAAAACCGGGGGTTGGCTAGAAAAGGCTGGTTTCCCGGTTTGGGCCACAAAACCGGGGGTGCAGAGCGAGGGCGGCACATGGCGGCAATCGGGAGGTTGCATCGAGGCAATGCTACGAGTTGTGCGGGCGTGGCCGTAGGATCCACCTACCACCGAGTTGGTCCAGAATAACTTTAGGGTTTAGCTGGTTCGCTCTGTAAGTAGTTAGGAGTAGAGTGGAAATTAGGAATAGTTAGAATTAGGATAAGTAGAGGGAGACACCCACCTCCCTTCCCATCTCAGTCATTTGCTCTTTTGCTTCTAGGGTTTCCTGCTCTCCCACATCCCTGCTGTAGCGAACTGAGATCCACAGAGAAGAGAACAATACCTCTGTGCCCATGAGATTTTGAGGAAGTGAGACCGTAATCTCACTATTGTAGCGTGTGGTAGCCACACGGTTGCATATTCGTGGTTGTGATTCGCGTTTTGTTCGTGTTCTTCGCGGAATCCTTTTTGTCATGTTTTTCCCGTCAATTGATCTCTTTGCTCGGTTCATCTTTTGCAAATCCGTTTGAACCAAGTTGTTCTAGATCGTGAGGCACTTCTTTCCACCAAAGGAATTCACTTCTAACCCCACGGTCTAGGAGATCGAGCGATTTTAGTTTCGGATCGGTTTTTGCTCCCTTGCCCCGAATTCCTCAAATTCCTCGATTTGGAGTTAGGTTCGAGCCATGATTCCCATACGATAGCTCACTAACCTCCTTGGAACTCCTCACACTAAGTCTAAGCCCTAGTGCTTTTGTTTCGGAGGAGATCGAGTGGATTTTGTGGAAGAACAGCACTGCATCGGGGGCTTCGGACGCTCGAGTTCTTAGCATCGGACACTGACTCTCTTGGTATCGGACGCACCGTTGCCACGTGTCAGTTTCTGACATTTTCAAAGGAGCATCGGACGCTATCACCGGACGCTCCGTTGTGCATCGGACGCGTCGGAGTGTAACCATTGGACGCTGAGAGTTCACTGTTCACAGCGTCCGATGGGTGTCCAGTAAGGTTCCCGAGACGCACTGTTTGCATCGGACGCGTCCGACGCTTGGTCATCGGACGCTGGCTAGCGTCCGATGCAGGTGATTCTGCACAGTTTCGTTCGCCGTTTGTTCGTCCGGTGTCGGAATTGATTTTCGGTTTTTGTGTTGGGTTTCTAGAGTCGTGTAGTGTCTCGCTGTGCTTCTTGGAAGCACCCACCCTATCTCTAGGGTCGTGGACACATACGAGCTCTAGGTTTGCTTTTGGGGCTGATTCTCGGGACAGTAGCAACTAGTTTCCGAAAGGAAAATTTGAAGCTCTCATTCACCCCCCCCCCTCTGGTCGCTTTCTGATTGCACTTTCGGTCCTTCACCTTGTTTGCATGTCCATCAATCAAACCTAAGGACAAAGACACACTGAAAGAAGAACTTGGTTTGATCTCCAAAAGCACCGTTAGTGTTAGCCAAAACACAAGCCCAACACCTCGACAAGCAAAGTCGGAAACACAACCGCTCTCAAAAAGGTCGCCTTCGCGGATCCGGAACCGGTTAAGGTAGAGAGATCCTTAACTGGCTTCGATACCAGTTGAAGGACCGAATTGGCGACCAGAGGGGGGTGAATGGGAGCCTCAAATTTCTTCTCGAGAAATGATGGCCCTTGTCCTAGAAAATCACCCCAAAAGCGAAGACTCAAACAACCGGTGAGTTCATGACCTACGAATAGGTGGATACCCTAGGAGAAGTCCTAGAGGTACTGCGGAACTACCGAAGAACCCCCAAAACCAAGTGCCAAAGCAACGGGGCAAAAACTGCACAAGCAAGCTCCTAGAACAATCGAACCTCCGATAATGTGTAACAGACTCGCCCAATAATGTGGCCCACCTACACCTGTCATTTGTCCAACGACCTTTGACCGCTATGTAAGTGTGCCACAAGACTGGATTAATCTGTTGGATACGATCGATGTATCCAAGGGTCACAGGAATCATCCGAGTGTAATCATTACAGCACATAACATTTCATACAACAAATCAGATCGGAGAATTCAGCGGAAGTCTTACATAAACATAATATTACAAACCAGTGTTCATTATTACAACATAGATGAAAAGGAGTTCAAGTTGCGATGGCACTAAGTGCTGGAATGAACGTCTGATAACATAACCATACTAATAAACCCTGCCCAAGGGTACATCACTTATCATCCTCCACCGGGAAGATGGTCATACAACACGGTCCAAAGCACATCTGCTCACCGGGCTCACCTGCAACAAGGGGTCATAGAACCCTGAGTACAGGAGTACTCAACAAGGCTTACCCGACTAATAAATTGGGGAGAAGACTCAGGAATGCAGGCTGAGGGGAAGTCAAGGTGAGGTTTTAGCAAGAATCAAAAAGTTTTCCTTTGCATAAAAGCTCCTGCAACTAAGTAGTTGTGTTATTTCATACTCCTAATATTAGCTAAGTAAATGAATGTACATCTTATAATCAACCCATTAATCCTCCATTGTTTCATCGTTAAACTACGCTGAGGGTGCGAGGACGAGTCTCCTTTTCTCGTGGAGCAAACGACGATTCGAACCGCTTGATCTACCCAGCTGGGGCTTCCTTATCACACGACATATGCGAGACCGAACTCGCATATATCAACCGTCCCGTGGATCCGCTCAAACCGGACCGGAGCCGCGCCACCCGGGAGTACAGTACACCACCGCCCTACCTCGGCCTTGCTGAGTCCGTCCAACAGGGGACCGAGCAGGGTGGGTACACGCTACTCCCGCCATCTCTCCACTCCCAGTGCGCGGGTGCGCCGTTCCAGTAAGAGCATAGCCCCAGTAGGGCTTACCGTAGCATGTGACCAGTACTAACAAATAGTTCTCGATCCAACGGGCCAACAGCGGACGGGTCCTAAGCGACACAGGCGGAAACACTACACCAGGACTCCCTTCCTGTGCAAGTTACCCGCCCGGTCTCAGTTTAATTATACCATCCCAACCGGGGAAGGGTTCCCAACAATAGCATCTCTCTTTTTAAAAACCTACTCTAATGAGCAAGGCTAAGCAATCTAAGCATTTGTAAATAACCCAGTGACAAGGATAGTATAAGGAATAATCATGGTAGTCATTGCATCAAGTAGGTAACATTCAACTCCTAAACTTAATGCACAAATTTTATCAACAAGTATATTATTTGAAAATTGCAAGGTAGGGGCAAATGCACCGGGGCTTGCCTTGAGGTTCTTCTTCAGGCTCGTCCCCACAGATATCAAATCCAACTTCGTAGAATACCGGTGCTTCACGAGCTGCAATCTCCGGTTGCTCCTTGTTCACCTTGGTTTCTAAACGCAATATACGAACGAGCATATATAAGATGCATGTGATGCGAATATGAATGAATGCTCATGATGCTGGACAACTACAAATAGAAGAGTATAGCAGCAAACAACAATCATATATGAATATTAAATAAACATCACAATTGGAACAAAATTTGTATAAACGATAAGCCGAATAGATTTCATGTACCAATTTGTTTCTACCATAACCGGAGCTACAGAATAGCTATTCTGGTGATTCAGGACAATCTGGAAAGCTTAACTAATTCTCTACAACTTTTCTATAATACACAACAGCTAATTCCAGGATCATATGGACCAAACAATTCATTTGGTTAAACCTGTCCAGATTCTGGACAGATTCAAACACTACTGTTCCACAGATCATATCTGGAGCTCAGAAATATTAACATACATGATCTAGACCATTCTGGAAAGCACATGAAATCCTCTACAACTTTCTTGTAATTCATCAGATCAGATTCACAAGTTAAATACCCCAAACATTTCAGTTTTCACAAACTGTCCAGATTCTGGACAGCATCACATACCCAGATTTGAACACAACATAACTCCCAGAATATTCATCCAACAATCACAAAATTTTAGGAGCAGCTAGGTATACAAAAATACTACAACTTGTGACAATATGATAGCAGAAACAAAATTGTAGAATTAACTAAATCAATCAACACCTATTGTTTAATTAAAGGTTTAATTATAAGGGCTTAAAAATTTATTTTCACGAAAGAGGCTCAAATTTTTATCAGAGATATGTTATATGTTGAAAAGTACTGTAAAATTGGTTTCATAATTTTTGAACCTCAGAAACAGTCTATAGAAATTATTCAAAGTGCATTTGTTAATTATTTGACTATTTTAATACCCCAGTAAAACTTGTCCAAATTCAAAGTTTCGTATTTTTACAATTTTTTTCACATCTCAGAGAGGATACACAAAAATTTTCATGATTTTAGGAGCTATAATAAAAAGACAGCAAAAATAACAATTTGCTGCACTATTCACATGCGAAAAATGAAAAACCCTAACGCTAAGCCACTGACAAGCGGGACTGGGTCGTCAGGCCGGCCTCGGCCTTGTCCAGCGGCGCGGGGTGCGAACTCGAGGCTCAGGCTTGACCTCGAGGGTCTGGCTCGACCTCGAGGGTCAGGCTCGACCTCGGGCGGGACGCGAATTCGGGGCTCGGCTCGAGGGTCAGGCTCGACTTCGAGGGTCAGAGAGGAAAGGCTTGCCAGTCTCGGGCGAGGCGGAGAAGGAGGGCTGAGGCTGAGGCTAAGGCTGAGGCTGGGTATCAGCTGCCGAGGGTCGAACTGGGCCGAGCCCAGTAAGAGTTAGAAATGGTTGGCTCGACCTCGACCTTGACCAGTGCGCGCGTACGGGGCGTGACTCCGCAACGGCGGCGTTGACCATCGGCCCAACTCGCCGGCGGCGAGGCCACGGCTCAGCCGAGGCTACCGACGTGTTCGGGTTTGCCTCGCGAGCACGCCCAAGGTCTCGGTCGGGCTAGGGGGTGAATGCAGACGGAGCTAGCTTCGGCTACGAGAATGGTGGCTCTGTACCGCCGTTCCCGACGCGCGCCGGCGTTCCGCCCAAATCGAGGCGGTAGCGTTGAAAAGGGAGTGAGCATAAGCACCAGGGGCCTCACCTAGGTTCGGTGCTCACGCTAGCTTGGTCGGAGAAGGTCGGGGAGCTGAAGGTCGACGCTAGCGGCGAAGATGGCGGCGGACCGGGGCTTCGCGGTGGCGTTCAGGCCCCTCCGGCGCGGTAGCGACCTGGACGGTGAGCCAATGCGAATCAGTGAGTTGAGGCAGAGCTAATGGCGCAACCAAATTGACCCGAGAGTCTCCTTACCCGCCGGACGACGACGAGCGTGGCCGCGGCAGCCGCTCGCCGGAGCTGGGGAAGAAGAAACTCGACCGGGCAATGTGGGCGACGAAGACTCGATTCAGTGGGTCAGGAAGGTGGTCAGGGTTGCGGCGAGGCTGTGGATGAGCGAAGGCTGGTGGTGGAAGCTCGTCGGCGACGAATTTCGCCGCCGAAAACTTACTGCTCTCACCGGCGGAGAACAGAGAGAAGAGAAAGGAGAGGAGTGCGGCAACGGTGAGGTTTTTATAGGCGAGGGGGTGTGCGGACGGTGTGCCAACGCATTGCGCATGCACGTGCATGAGCTGGCGCGTGGAGGCGGCGTGTCGGCGCCGGAAGACGCCACGGCGTGTGGTGGCCGTCGTGGACGCCATGCAAGGCTCCATGAACTGTAGCCACAGTGCAGCTTGTCCCCTTTTGAATTGCGCCAACATTTTGAACTAAAGTGCAAAATCCGTAAGAATGAAAGTTGCTCAGAATTTTGTGATCTACAAACTTGCTTAAAGAACTATGTTCCAATTCGGCCTAGTTTTTGAATTATAGTTTGAATTCAAATTTGCCCCCAACTAAATTCTCAAATTACTTTAAAATTTTCTAAAAAAGTTCAAATTCTGTGAACATGAAAGTTGTCACATTTATGATTTCCTACAACTTTGATTTAAGGACCAAGGTCAGATTCTCAAGAGTTTGAAAGTTGTAGTTCAATGGTAGATTCTAGGGTTTAAACAAATTTGTTTCAATTCAAATCCTGTGCAGAATCCACGTTAACTTTATATACCAAAGTTGTTCCATTCATTAGTATCTACAACTTTGTTTTTAGGGCCATGTCCAGATTCCACATGGATCATAGTCTTTATCATAGGGCCACTATAATGACTTGTGATTTCATGAACCATGTAACCCTATAATCTTATCCTTTCTAGAATTCAGCCACTATGATACCCTAAGCACCACACATCAAATGAGCAGAACAGAATTTAAACACACACATGATGCACTTGAGATCAAGTTCTAAGCAAATTGTAAATGCATCATTAGTGTTGCTACATGAATGCTTTTCATGCTCATGATGACATGTCAAGTTTTATTTGGCTTAAACACCAGAGGTGTTACATAACGGAACACCCCACTCCTATGGAGAAGAGGAAAGTGTTCGACCAAAAATACTTAGGACAACTGGTGGCAAAAGTACCTTGGAAAGATCTTTATGAAGTTAGGAAACTAACACAACAAACGGATCTCAAATCGGAGCTCGAACGCAAAAGATACGGACGCTAGAACCGTCGAAACTCCGAAAGAGGAACACTTAACTCCTATGGAGAAAAAGGAAGTGTCCGACCAAAAATACTTTGACCAATGGTGTCAAAAGTACTTTGGAATGATCCTTAAGAAGTTAGAAAACCAACGCAACAAACGGATCACAAATCTGAGCTCGTACGCAAAAGATACGGATGAAATCAGCAAAACTGTGCAGTTGCGGACTGTCCGCTAGTGAACCGCGGACAGTCCGCTATTGAACCCCGGACAGTCCGGGAATGAGTCCCGGACAGTCCGCCGTTCAAAAATAAAAACAGCGACCTCGCTGCCCGTGAACAGCCCCGACCCCCGGACAGTCCGGGGATGAGTCCCGGACAGTCCACCAGTGTCCAGAAAGCCCAAAAACAGCTCGAGACAAAACCAAAATCGATTGGATCTTCACCAAATCGAACGGGGCTGCAACCAAACTTTTCCCAAGTGTTCTTCTATGTGTTGGGAAGCTAATCCTAGGATATCATCGCTCCAAACCAACTAATCCATGAGAAATCGGAAGAACACTATAAAAGGGGGAAGAACGAAGAACGAACGCGATTCCGACCCGATCTATGTGCTCGTGAGGTTAGAGGGGAAATCCTTCGGTGGAAATGAGGAGCTCACAACATAGAACAATTTGATTCAAACGGAATCGCAAATCGTCGCTCGGAGAGGGAGAACGAGGCAAATCACCGAGAAGCAAAAAATGAAAACGCGAAGAACAAAAACGCGATTCGATCCAAATTGCAGCCAACAAAGAGGAGGGGCAAAATTGATCCTTGGATTGCTACTAGATGAAGAATTGTGTAGCACTCTGTGTCGGGTTACAAGCCACTCCTCGCAACACAAAGCGTGGATGGCGAAAAGCTCAAGAACAAGAGCCGGTCTCTCCTCTCACCCTAGCCTCCTCTCACCTAAACAAAATGAGAGTGACACCTCCAAGGATGGCTGTCCAACACAGCCCCTTCATCTATATATAGGCACACGTCCAAATGACACAAACGCCCTAACATGAAGTACTAACCCAAATACCCCCCAGGGGTAAAACTGTCCAACCCTAGCAGTTTTCATCCGACGGCCACGCGCCTTCTCATCCTTCGCTTTGCCTCGACGCAAGTTCCAGGATGCCGCCACGTGCCGTCACCGTCGACCGCCGCGCCTTCTCACCGATAGCTTCGCCGCAACGCAAGCCTCTCGGTGCCGCCACGCGTCGACCATCCTTTTGGACCTTCCCCGGTTTTAAGGCCCAAACCGGGAAACCTGCCAGCCCAGGTTTTGAGGCCCAAACCTGGAAACCGTCCAACCCAAGTTTTGAGGCCCAAACTCGGAAACCGGCGAGCCCAGGTTTTGAGGCCCAAACCTGGAAACCATCCATCCCGAGTTTTGAGGCCCAAACTCGGAAACCGACCACCCGAGTTTTGAGGCCCAAACTCGGAAACCATCGAGGGTAGCTTTTTGAGGCTCAGCTACCGAACCCGCACCATAGACGGGATGTGGTTCGCACACCCCGACCACCGGAACCGATGCCGATGCATGTCCAGCCTCCACGCCGGGCACAACGCCTTCACCTTCCTTCTTGACTCGGCAAACGGCACTTGCGCCGCACGCAAGCCCGTGTTCGACCTCCCGCCAAGTGCCACGACGCCATCGTCTTCCTCCTGACTCAGCCGATGCATCGCACATCCCCATGTGCTCTCGCTTGTTAGTGCCACGTGCTAGCTACCACAGCTGGTCCTCTGGCCCTCTGGTCCGTCAGTCCAAGCCTCACGTCCGCCCTTCACCGCTCTGGGTACATCGGCATGGCACGTCCGCCGCACGGCACGCCCATCCTTCACCGCTCCCGGTCCGTCGGCACGACACGTCTCTACTTGACCTTCACCTCGCCATCGACCACTGTATCTGAGCTCAACACCTGCACATCAACACAGCCAAGAGACACATGTTGCACATGCACACCAACACAGAAACACCACAACTCAACGCCACCAGTTAGTCATAAACATTAAGCGCATAGTAAATAATGACTCAACCGAGAAAAGCCTCAAACCTTCCTTATCAAAGTCAATCATTCATCATATATGTTCTCACACAGGGCGCCACAAGTTCATGAGCCCATGGGAGGGACCCTACATAGTATCTAAAGTAACAAGACCCGGGTCATTTGAGCTAGTCACTGAGGATGGTTCTCCGTTGCCAAATTCATGAAATATTGAGCATTTCAAGAAATTCCATACCTAAGGACTAAGCTACAAATCTGACTCAGGGAGAATGTACTCATTACACGGATATTAATAAAGTTTTGAGTTCATCAGCAATAAGAGCTTTATTTCTGTGTTACACTTCATCACGACTATTTAGTCGGATGAGTCCATCAATCATACAATAAGCTTTAGCTATTGTACCTCACCGACTAATATATAATATTACTTGGATGACTTGGTTCAGTGGAAACCACACTCGAGTTACGAGCTCCGAGCTCAATACAACTCAAAAGATAGTACGGTCTAATACCCGGCTATCAGCCTATAGTGAATATGTTATCTACAAAAGTAGATACTAGTTCCTATAAGGCATAACAAGGGGAGTAATACTCACCCTGTTATATACTAATTGGACAGAGGTCCGCTTACTTTCGCACTCAAGCTGCGACCACCAAGAGGATATGATTCACCCAACAGGAACCATCGTTCGGTCCTATATAGGTGCTTGATCAAAATTATCCCTTGGACAAAGGTACTAAGAGTAGTACCCGGGCAGACTAAGTTCTCTATAAGATCAGTAAAGACTATTAGAGAAACGATATCATATGACCCAAAACTTAAGTGCTAGAGAGCACTTGGATAGACCCGTCTAATAAGGCGCCTAGTCGCACATCCATACCAAACAAAATGACCCATTGACAAGACATTTCCTTGCAATGCCGAGTCGACTATACACGAGATACACAAGATTCAAAAGTAACTAATACTTTGATTCTTTATGCTTAACATTAATTGTTTACAAGGAATACATGTTACGACCAAAAGAACTAAGGAAGCTAGACTACTCTACAAGATCAAGAATCTGAGAGTACTCCTCCGCTATGGGCGTAACTTCCTCCTGCATCGCCACAAGGTCCTCATCACTCTTGCCTTCGGGGAGCGTCATGATGGATGATAGATCGAAGGTTGGCAGATGCAGCTACAGCGTCGCCAAAAGGCCCTGCACCACTGAAGTCGCCATGTCCTTGATGTACTGAGCCAGCCGCCCGGGTGCTGCCTTGGCCCGATCAACCAAGGACTCGTCGGTACCTTCAGGGCGAGGGATCATATCCAGCACGGGCTCAACAACAAGCTCAAGTGCCTTCAGCTGTGCCTGAACTGCTTCAAGAGCCTCCCGCGACTCCTTCGTCGATTTCAATGCCTACAGGAGGTCCCGGTCAGCACCCTCACGCATCAATTTGGCTTCTTGAAGAGTACTTTGTGCATTAGCATATACCTCTTCAAGTTCCGCCTCCTTCCGGTTGAAAGCATTTTGCCACCCGGAAGCCAGCTTGTTTGCATCTGAAGACACATCAGTCGGTTAACGTGTCATCAGTTAGCAAGGAGCAAAAGACTCGGAGCAGTATTTTCAACTTACCATCAAGCTGTTTCTTGGAAGTTTTCTTCAGCTCCTTCATCTTCTGCTCCAAGGAGGCGTCTTTAGCTATCAGCTTAACCTCCCGGTCATTGACAGCGTCGCACTCGGACGCTATAACCTTAAGACTGTCTTGCAGCTCGTTGATGCGATTGTGCAGGAGTTGGGTGGCCACCTTCTGGCTAATTTGGTCCTTGGCGATGTAGTCTCGGAGATCTTGATTCTCGCGAGACATCTCCTGGCGAATCCGAGTGATCTGGTCCTTGACCTTCACTTCAAAGCCCTGCACAAGAAACAATACTATAAGTATTCAGATGAGACTACAACGAATGAAGAGGACTTCAGAAGATTTACCTCGACAAATTGCCAAAGTGCTTCGACAGGGGACCTCACTTGCTCACTTAACTCCTTCAGTCGGGTGAGGTCCTGGTCATACCCCATGACATCGAGTGTCGCTCCTTGACGCGAGGACTCGGGGGCACCCGCGGACCCTCCCTGTGGAAGAGTGGATGCCTCAGCATTGACATCGGCCAAGACCATCTCCAGGGTTGGCTCATCCGGCTGTCGAGTGTGGAAAAACCACTCATTCAGTACTCGGTCAAATTCCAACTGAGCTGGAGAACGGAAGATCGAGAATGGCACACCAACCTGAGGCAAAGGGAGAAGATCCACTTTAGGTGTTGTATCGACCTGAGGACCCGACGGAGAGGAGCCGGGTAGAGCATCTACCTGGCTAAAGACAGGAGGGGCGCTGGATTCTTCCTTGTCCAGCGTCTCCAAATCCTCTACCGCCCGGGCCTGAGGGACAGCATCTGAAGGTGCTACAGCAGGCCTCGTTTTTCTATAACAAGAGGAGTATATATGTTAGTACCAGAAACACGCGGGCACTCTAAAAGTAAAGTTTTGTAACTTACTTTACGAGCTTCAAAGCCCGCGGCAGCTTCAAGAGCGGCTTCTTCAGTTGTGGGACAGGAGCCGGAGCTTCTTTAGGAACCGTACCACTGAAAGCTCCCTGAGCCTTTTCAACATCTGGAGCAAGCAAAGATATAAGACAAAGGTTTATTAAAATCCAAACAGAGAAAGACTACAAAGTACTCGGGCTTCTCCTTACCCGGAGCACCTGTATTACAGTGCTTTTCAGCCAATTCTAGTGACAAAAGTACTTTTCAACAAGCACGGTGCCTACCAGTGCGAGCTTTCTTCGGGACAGATTCCCCGGCTTCTTGAAGTGGAGTCGGCGACCTCTTCCAGCTACTCTCAGCTTCCGGGTCTATGAGCATGACATCAGAGTCAGTTGATTCTGTGTCAGGAGAGCTTGGGTTGTTCGGAAGGTCCTCACTTCGGATAGGACCTCCTAGAATTATGCCTCCGCCTTCTTCAGTCGCCGGAGGCAGGGGCGGACAATCATTGTTATCCCTCCCCTGGCCCTATAAAAGAAGAAAACTCAGTCAAGTCAGAACGATATCTATTAAGAATCTTAAAGACAAGACAGGACAACTATTCACCTGAGGAGGCGGGTTGATGGCGGAGAATGTCATCATCACCGGAACAAGGTGTTCACGGCTCTTGAGCAGTCGGTTCACCCTCCTCAGGATCTCATGATCAGGCAGCTGTTCGGCGTCATGATGACCCGGGTCCTTCGTACCTAGGTAATCAAAGCCAAAGTTGGCTCGTTGTTGAAGAGGATGGATGCGGCGCGCGACGAAGTCTTGGACGACGGTGTACCTGTTCAATCCGCCAAGCTTCAATCCATCTATCATATCAATGAAGGGTTGGACAGCCTCTACCTCAACTACGGTAATCTTGTCCTTCCATTCCCGGCACTTTCATGGAGGCCATCCATCAAGGCGGCGAAGAGTTGGCGGAGGGTTGGCCATATAAAACCACCCGACAGCCCAATCTCGGACAGAATCTGACAGCTCTACAGTAATATACTGCGTGGCCACCTCTAGCCTAAGCTGGATGCTAGCCCCTCCAACTACCTCAACGCTAGCGTCACTAGGTTGACACTTCACCCAGAAGAAGTAGCAGAAGAGAGTAAAGGATGGGCAGATACCCAGAAAAGCTTCACACAGATGAGTAAAGATAGCAATATGGAAGCAGGCATTGGGAGTGATATGGTTGAGAGTCAAACCATAGTAATGGAGCAACCCACACAGAAAGTCAGATGCTGGAAGCCCCAATCCTCGCTCCACAAAGGACTTGAACATGACTATCTCTGTCGTATTGGGCGCAGGAGCGTGATGGTCAGTAGGAACCCTCCACCCATCCAATGGTTGTGCTCGGAGCAGTCCTTGTTGCGCCAAGTAAGCAAGCTCCGTTAGCCTGGTATCCGGCATCTTCCACGCCAAGACATCAGTGGGCGGGCAAGGATGGTGCGGCATCCTAGTAGTGGTGATCCTGGCCTTCTTCTTCTCCGCAGCGGCTTGCTTCTTGGGACCCATGTTGGTGACAAGAGATTTTCTGCGCATCAACTGAGGATTGGCTATGGGATTTCTAACTCTGAAGGCAATGGCTTGATCAAAGCGTGAGGAAAACATAGGCCCGACGGCAGCTTATTATAGATCCATTTCGGCAACCGTTCATCTTTTCCAAACGGTGTTACGAAACCGTTCAAAACCCTAACGGCTGGGAGAACGTTTCGGACGGCGTCAGCAACAGTGAACAGGCATATAGCAAACAGACAAGCTTCCTTCTTTCACAAGACACATTTAGTACTCGGAGAACAAGACAGAGGACTCGGAAAATATTCCAAGTACCCGGATCTTATTTATTATTACTCGGAATTGCAACAGAGATACATGGAAACATCTTGAGATACAGCAACTACCAGCACAAGTACCATCAGGATGTAAAACTCTACTCTAGTGTAATCAAGGTACAGAGTCCTGATGCCTAATGCACCAAGGACCGGGTTCAGTGAGACGCAGTAAAGCAGACACAGAACCTTGGGTAGACACTATCTTTTTAGTGCATCCCAAGGTGGGTCTTAGGCACCGCCTCAGTGCTCAAGGAACTTGGGGGAAGACCATCACCCTCGCTGCCTTTTGACAACCTGTGACTCCGAGGTTATCTACGAGTGGTAGTCACAAGAGTTCTTCTAGGCACACCTCTGTATCCCTCTGCTCGCGACCACTTGAAAACCACCCTGGCGGATTGTCATGGAACCGTCCTGATTATAAGAACTCAAGTATCGTCTTAGTCAAATTCGTTTGACATCGACCCGCACTTGAATCCATATAACCCCGGTAGTCCAGAAATCTCGAAGGATTTCAACATCATACATCATACAGGATCGCATCGTTCAAGTATTGCATTCGAAAGGAGACATCACAGATAAACGAAACCGAATTTAAACATCAGTGTGCGACATTAAAACAGAGTTATTACAATACTGAGTTTAAAAGTGTGGAAGCTTAAAGCAGTTTTGAAACACGACCACTACACATGTGGTTCAAATAAAACATTGTTTGATAACTTAACCCAACGCAACTCATTCCTCCTTTTTTAGATAGTGTGCCACTAGGAGTCTCAGTCCGGCAAAAGAGAAGGGAAAGCTTCTGGATGACCCTGCCCTGGGCCTACTCCTCATCACCCTCCACTGGGTAGAGGCAGTGCTTACAATAGCCATAGTACACCTGGCCATCGGCAACAAACGGGATAAACCCTGAGTACGGGAATGTACTCAGCTAGACTTACCCGTCCAACTGAAAATAAAGACACCAAGGATATGCAAGGCTTTTGGTGGAGCTGGGATCTTTAGTTGCGAAAAGCTCAGTATTAAGAGAAGGATTAATTAATAATATTGATGAGCTGTCAATTTTAGAACTACATCTTTATCTAGGTTTTGCACCTGAACTAATACATCCACTTGAGTCTAACAAGCAAATATTATAACCATATCCGGTTGACTTATTCATATTTTAGTTGAACCATTAAACATCACATGGAGTTGTATCGTGGTGAAGCTCGCCATAGTTTCCCACTAACCGGGGGAGACAGTGACTCGAATCGAATTCCAAACCAGCTGGTGAAACACCTTTAATACCAGCCCACACTTTCCCCGTCGCGTCCATGCATTGGGCAACCGCTCGATGCTTGTTCGTGGTGGTAATCGTCGCGGTTCAAGCACGGACCGCCCAATTGGAACCTGGCGATGGCCTCCCGCGGCAGATCGCATTTCCATACCAGAGGGCGCGACACGGGTCGAAACCGGCCCGAACAGCTTCTAACCGGCTTCGGGGTCGATGATTACAGCACCGACATATCCCTAAGTAAAAGAGCGCGTTCAAAAATTAACGAGGGCCAACATCGATACAAACCTACACGATCCAACGGACGGACTGTCCCAAGTTTCCAAACTTGTGCCTTGCCTTCCAGTTGACTGTATTTCATTACTACTCAGGTTCTTTTCCACGATAGCAAAATATAGCCAACCGTGATCCGGTAAATACCCACCAGGGGTATTACGGAAACATTCTTAACTATCACTTTTATTAAGCAACTAAGCAATTCTACATTATAAATAAAGAAAACAGGATAACAAGGCAGGTATAAACAATATTCAAGGAAGGGTAATGCAGCAGGTAGGATTCAATCAACTCCTATACCTAATGCATCACAATATAAAATACTCAAATAAATTAATTATAAAGACTGGGAGACTTAAGGATGCTCCGGGGCTTGCCTTGGGAAAAGACTGAGGCCTCATGAGCGGGGCACTCAGGCAGGTTAGCTTCCGGCACGGGGTCGGCTTCCTCGGTCCTGGACAGCTCTGGGATCTCCTGCTCGTCGTTTGCTTCAGGCTCCTGATCGGGCTCCGGGACTGTCGATCCTATTGCATGCGGTGAATAATAATTAAAAACCAATGCAGGGTGCGAAACGTGGTGATATGAATGCAGATATTCCTTGCAAACCAACAAAACCAACTTGTTGAACCACTTTTGACATTGAGGAAAAATACTTAAATACCACGTAAAACAAAACCAATATTTCCACTATTTCCTATTTATTAAATTGAAGAAACTCAAGTTTGAACTGCAGGTATATTTTTCTGAACTCAGAAAATTCCACAAAAATTCCAAAAGGTAACTGATGCTAACTGGACTTCACTGCTCGAATTTCAGCAAGAGATAAAATACAGAATAGCAAGTACAAAAAGATGAAACAAAAAGCTCAAAAGAGTGCTTTGAACTGACTTCCTACATGAAAATGTCAAACAGCAGGTTTCATATTTTTTTCTAGTTCACCTACTCATAATCCTTCTACTGTAGAAAACTTACTGCTTAAGCATGAATATACCAACCTACACAAACAAACAATTTTACTCCAGATAAAAACTATTTGAACTACAACCCTGCTGGAAAAGGGTGACATGCTCATTTCATATTTTCCCAGATTCTATTCCACATTTCATATTTATCAAGGAAGTTCCATGAACAGAAACATTATATTATTCTCTACATGAATTTTCTAAGAAAAAGCATAGAAAAGCACATTCATACAGCAACTTCATATTTTTCCACATAACAGCCCATGTTTAACAATTTTCCTAACTAGAACATCACATACAAGGACTGCACAAATTTTCCCATATTTTTTTTTTACATAAAAAGCACCTTAACACTTTTTCCAAAAAAACTATCAAAAGAACTTTAAACTCTAACAGACATTTTTTCTACACAAACGTGCCTCATACATTTTTCACAGGTACAAAAACAATTAAGAAACCTACACAAAATTTACCATTAATTAACTTGACCAGAAAACATATATAACCATTTATCTCAACAAAAGCACATAAACTGAAATAATTAAAAACAGTATAAAAACTTTCACCAAAAATACTTTCATATTTTTCATGATAGATCTACTCATGAGCAAGCTACCAAAACTGAAAGCACTTCATTGGACTTTAAATCGTGCTACACAAAAATAACAAGCCTTTCTGAAAATTAAAATAAAAAGGAAAATCATTTGAAATCTCCCGCCCCAACTTGCGCAGACCCGTCCATAGACCGTGAGTGGCTGACGCGGACCGCGTGGTCAACGGAGCCCACTGGTCAGAGAGAGCAGGGAGGGGAAGGGTTTGAACCGTGCGATTCTCGCCGGCGGTGGGTCGCCGGCGGTGAGAGGGTGCTCGGCGTGTTCCCCTTGACGAGGCGGACTGAGTGGTGGTGATGGATGGGCTAGTGCATGGTCGTAGCTCGCGGGCGGCGAGCGATGGCGGACGGTGGTGGCGGTGACGCGCGGCTACGCCGTTTTCGGCGGTCGCCGGCCAAATTAACGGGTGCTAAGGCTCGAGCGAACCCTAAGAAGCAAGATTTGGGGGTTGGTTTGGCTGGAGGAGCTCCTATGGAGCTTGGTCACGTGCGCGGCCATGGCAGACCATGGCGGTGCTCGGTTGGAAGGAGAGGGGTTTAGGAGCGGTAGAGACCTCGTCGGGGGGCGTTCTCACCTTGCCTTTGCTCGGTGAGGCTCGTCAGGGAAGAAGGGGCTCGGTGGAGCTTGGTCGGGGAAGAACGACTTCGAGCTCCAGGCGGTGCCGATGGCGACCACGGCGGCGCTCCTCGAGTTCCGGCGTTGGTGAGCTCGCGTGTGTGGGGTGCGCAACGGTGCTCCAACGGTGTTGCGAGTGAGGGTGAGCACGAGTGGAGGAATCGGATGGGGTGCTCGGGCGAGGTCGGAACGGAGAGGGGAGGTGGCGGTGGCGAACAGCGGTGAACGGGGAGCGCTCGGCTTGCGTTCGCGTGCGGGAGAGAAAGGAGAGCTGGGGCGCGTCTCGTGTGAATGGTGAGTGAGAGGGAGAGGGGCAGTGCAGTCGCTCGGTTTTTTGCTCGGCCGCGGCGGTGCGCGGTCGTTGGGGGCCACGGCGACGCGACGTTTTGCAGCGAGCGGCACGACGCGGTGAGCGGCGCGACAGGCGAGGTGGAGCGGGAGTGCCAGGGGAGATCGTGGCGTGATCGCGGAGGCAAGAGATCGGCGCGAGGTGGGCGAGGGAGATTTGCGCAGGGTTTGGCGCCACGCGGCGGCGGGCGGGCCGGCGTACGGCGCGGCCGCGGTCAGAGCGACCGGCAGATCGGGCGCGGCGCGTTGGGCGCGAGCGAGGCGCGGGCGAGCGTGCCGGCGCAGTGCGGAGCTGGGCGAAAGGCTGGTTGGGCCAAAAGCGAAACCGGGAAAAATCATTTTCCTTTTTCTTTTTCTCAAAACTTTTCAAACTTGACCATTCAAAAATAGTTTTGAAAACTCCAAACTAGGCTTTTACCCAAAATAAAAGTTGCTTAAAATAATTTTCTCTACAACTTTCATATAAGGTATTTTTGCTGAAAAGCATTTTCTCAATCTCCACAGAAATAAAGCCAATCTTGAGACATAATTCACTTTGTTTTCAAACTTTTTAGTTATCAAACCACTTTGAACTAGCTCAACGTGTCAATATAAAAGCATCAGACCCATTATTCTCCACTTTATAAAATTATTTGCTAAGATAGAAATCCACTTAAACCATCAAGTCCCATAGAAACCAAAATCCAATTAAATAAACCAAAGGGCAAAAACAATTATAAAACCAAAATGCACATTATGCACATGAAATGATGCAATGTATTGCTTATGCAAATTTTAGTAGCTAAAAGCAATTCCTAATGCAGTGCTTGACACCAGGGTGTCATACGGATGGTCCCTTCACAAGAGTTCTTCTGGACACCTCATCTATCTTACAGAAGGAAGATACCCGGGGGCTCGGCCATCTCCACTATTGATTCTACAATACTCATGGAACTAGAGGAAGTCATACAATTAAAAGGATATGAGCTCTTCGCTTCCCAGGCAGGGTATTTATAAGCGGATCATCTTGGGCTATAGACATTGTTCACGGACACAAGTGACTGAAGGGTCAAATAATTCAACCTATGCATTGTTGCACATGTGAAGCCTGGCACCAGTGTTGGGTTTGATTCCCCATGCGCACTTCAAGAGGAAGGCGATAAAGTTTGCAGTTGCAGAACATGACAAAAATCATTATTACGTACAGCTGGAACAGTCATTGGTCAATTATTGTTATTTTCATAGTAATTTTTGTTTAGTGGGGGGTGATAATGTTTGTTGAAAACATTACCCACCTGAAGCTGAATATTTATTACTCAGATGGAGTAAGCAACGAATCAGTGACATGTTTTGATTCTTCAAAGACCTTTATGGATTACCCGGTCATATATTTGAAAGACCCCAAGAACCGACTACTGAGTACTCGGAACTTAGGCTCGGGGGCTGCAGGGTACATATCATAAGAAATGGAATTTTTTCTTACCCAAGAATTACTCGGAAGAGGCTCAAAAGATCCTCAAAGTTATTATAAATAACAAGAGGCTCGGGGGCTACACCCTATGGGTGCACTTTTCAGAAAAAAGTGCACACCATGGAAGTTCTTTACCTACGGAGCACTTCAAGATTTCTCAAGACATTACTCGGCGATTCTCAGAGAGAACCAGAAGATAATGTTATGAGGAAATGATGAAGAGCTCGAGGGCTTGACGGACCAGGATGTCAGAGATATCATCAGAAGATGACTACTCCGACTAATCCCGGACGGAACGGGAGATCGGAAGACTTGATACGAAGCGTACTTGGATTAGGACTCTCACTGTAAACTTAGTCGAGTTCTTAAAGGAAGTCTTGTAATTAGAATAGGACTCCTCTGTTGTAACCGACTAGGACTCGGTCTGTGCTATGCTTCACCCGGATATATAAGGGGAAGCAGGCGCAGGCTCCAATCAATCGAATCATAATCATACACAAGGCACACGCCGCACTGGACGTAAGGTATTACGCTATTTAGCGGCCTGAACCAGTATAAATCGTTGTCCCTATGTACTCGCCGAGTCCTGCGAATGCCGATCCCCATCGAACAAATCGTCTGAGATTACTCAAGACGAGTTGCCGGTTAACAAACACCGACATGGGTGTTATTGACATTCGCCGAGGTACCGACTTCACCATGTCTGGTCTCAACAGACCCAAATTGCCTATAATTGATATGTGAAGTCTGTCCTCTAAAAGAATTAAAAGGCATGCCGAACTGTGGTTGCCCGATTGAAAGTTCGGGTTTGACGGTTTTACCTTCATTTATCCATGCGATCACTAAGTAGTTTAAACGAATGCTGAATAGTATTAGTAAGAGTTTTTGAAGAATCAATCAGCATTGTGGAATAATCAGCGTGGGTAGGGTAAGAATCTTCAGGTACCTTAGCGTTTACCTTGTTAGTAGCGTCTTCAGCGGTTGTAGTTGACGTGGTAGGGACGATCTCGCTGAAGTCTGGCTGCTTGTCTTGAGTGACTCTGCGGCGCCGATCCTTCGAGCAGCTTTCGAGGAAAGCCTTCAATACGGCGTCGAGCTTGGCTTGCGCTTGTTGCTTCAATTCGTCGTGGAGTTCGTCAATGCCCATAGGACGAACGATGTTATCCTTATCAGTAGCACCGTCTTTGCCGCCCATGTTGGTAGTAGATGAAATTTCAATCTTCCCCAGCGGAGTTGCCAAAAAGTGTGTTGACGTCGGAAGTGATCCGAATCAAACACCAACAGGGCTAGAACGCCCAGAGAGGTTGCAGTTCAACCTGAGACAGCAAGAACCTGAGACAGACGAAAACCGATCTAGAGACCGGTTTAGATCGATCTAGGGTTTTGAGCTCCTGTGTTGATAACTCTAGAACTCCTCCCGAAGGACCCGTCGGGAGAAGCACGTAGAGGTTGTCCTAGGACCAGCAAGGCCGCCTAGAATATCTTCGAGTCTCGCCGGGAGACGCGCCGAACAGCAAAGTAGAGGGGAAAAAGGGGTAAAAGGGTAGTAGATTGATTTTGATTGATTAGGGTTGGATGCCTCAATCGGCCATGATCCTCTCATATATATAGAGGGGGCTGGTCTTATCCCAATAGGAAACATCTCCAGATATGATTTCCACGCTTCCTATCCGGACTCTATCAACATATAGAATCTAATCCGGACGTGACAAAGTAATCCTGATTTCGCCGATCCTTGGATCGATCAGATCGGTCTAATGGGCTTTATCAGCTCATACTGATCAACAAATAGTCCTTACAAGAGAAGGATCCACATACTTAGCATCGGACTCAGCAATCATCACAACCATAAGGCCTCCGACCAGGGCCACCTGGTCGGACATAACCTGAGCAATCGGAAACCCAAAATGATCAAGCCCATTTAACTTAGAACATCCGATCTCTCAAGAAACAAATTCAACCTTAATATTACAGGCCGAACACCTTTTTAAATTCATCTTTATCTGTGACACTTTTGAGTGTCAACACATTGTTTCCATTGGAATTTAACATTCATTAATCCATATTGTTTTAAGTTACAATATGTCATTAGAGGCACTAACACAAGCACCACTTGTGCTATCAAAATGACCCAACTGATCTACTACAACACTGGTGCTTACTGCAACCTGGTAGACAACTAGTGCATGCAACACCTGTAGGCAGCAAGCAGCGGTGCTGCACAACGCAGCCAAAGCCCAAAACAGCCAAGCAATCGGAAGCCAACACACCAACATAGGTTCTAAGCCTGTTATCCTTACAATACAACATGTCAAAGCAATGGAAATTCATCGTCATCTTCAGGAGAGTATGTACCCCCCAGCACTTGTGGCATTCACATGATAACGTTAGCCTCCGTATCCTACTCAATGTTTTCTCTGGAGTTTCCATTCTAATAGATGATCCAAGCGTACCAACCCGCTATGCAATTAAACAAATGAAAACAAAGTTAGATAAGCATAACGATTATGATTCCATTCACTACTTGTCTCTTTGTCCATTTGTCACATGCAAGTACGTTAGGCTAAACAGGTATGTTGAAGCTTGTTGTCATCTTTTCCATATGTTTGTTATGTAAAGCTTGCTACACCGGACATCAAAAGGTATGTATTTTTCTAATTGAAACTGGAACTAGCAGGACAACTAGAATATGCTATGACTGCAATTTGGCTTATCTATCATGCTATCGACTATGACTACTTGTTCTCTTTTGTTTTTAGCTGAGAAGTACCAACCAAAAAAAGGTCCAAAAAAGGCATAATAATGATTACAGACTTACATTGTCAAGAGAGGGATTTGGACTTGATGAAGACGCATACGCTGGAGGTAGTGGAGGAGGAGCCAAAGGAGAAGGAACTGCCACTACCTGAAAAAAACTCTGTAAAAAACTCTGTAAGAACGAAGCCCCTTTCACTTTAGGGGCGGCTGGTATTTGAGCCGCTCTTACAGTGGCGTATTTGTGTCGATCATTATCAGCCGCCCTTACAAAACACTGTAAGGGCGGCTAGTGATTGAACCGCCCTTACAGTGGTGCACTGTAGGAGCGGCTCAATCACCAGCCGCCCCTACAGTGGATATCCAAATAATGCCTACAGCCACCCTTCTTCCACCACGGGACACACTCTTCTACCCGAGAAAAAAAGGTTGGGAGGCCTTGGGCTCCTCCTAAAACTCGGTCTACTAAGGGAGGAGGTTTTGATCTCAAAATACTTTGATGGAGAGCTTGAGAAGGTAAGAAAATGCAATTCCAACCGCACTTACAAACAATTTAGGGTTTCAAAAAGTGGTTTGAAGTTGTCAATTTTTCAAATTCAAAATTTAAAACATGCAAACTTTGCCAAATGCAAAAATGACCAATATATCAACTTAAGATCTTGATGAGCTTAACAATTTTGGTATTCATGACTTTTCCAGCCGAAACCATTTAGGGTTTGTTTATATTTGAAATTCAAATTTAAATCATGCAAACTTTGCCAAATTCAAAAATAGCCAATATATAAATTGTATATCTTGTTGAGCATACAAACTTGTATTCATGACTTTTCCAGCCAAAACCATTTAGGGTTTCAAATAGTGTTTGAAGTTGTCAAATTTTGAAATTCAAAATTTGAATCATGCAAACTTTGATAAATTCAAAAATGGCTAGTTTAACAAATTTGGTACATGACTTTTCCAGCCTAAACCATTTAGGTTTCAAATAATGTTTGAAGTTATCAATTTTGAAATTCAAAATTTGATTCTTCCAAACTCTGCCAAATTCAACAATGACCAATATAACAACTATAGATCTTGGATTTATAAAATTTAGAAGCAAAAATCATCATATTTGGAGTTATTATCAAGGAGAAAGACTAGATATAAAATTTAGAAGCAAAAATCATCAAATTTTGAGAGAGTTTTTGTGCCGCTAAGTGATCTAAAAGTGGCCCTTATAAAAAAGTTTTTAATACCAAAGTTGAAGGGGACAATATATCTATAATTTTTGTTTTAGTCATTCCTTCATTTGACACACTCGTAGCACACACTGTCCATATTTGCTCCAATCTTTTAAAAATCTCACTTAAACCCTGTAAGAGATGTGCCCACTTGTGAAGCATCTACGATGCCACTTTGTTGAAATCATTTCATTTTTTTTCCTAGAGTTTAGGCGGTCAAGTCATGTCAACACACCAAATTTTAGGATTTTTGAAAAACTAATAAATTATTGAATTTTTTTAAGTTCTAGGAATTTTAAAGCCTAGCAGCTCGCAGATGAAATTTGGGACACTAAATGATCTCTAGTGAAGAAATTTGGGACTAAACATGGCCTAAAATTTAAAATGAGATATATTGGTCCATTTCCTGGACATCCCATCATATATTATTGGTGAGCCAAAATATCATCGCAGGTCGTTGTCTCACCTTCCTCGCCCACTCCATCGCCTCCTCAAGCAACGACGCGGTGAGCGACCTGCGACCCTAACCCTAGGGAGAGAGAGTGAGAGCCACCAGCAGCAGTTGGGCCGCACGCATGCGCACCCACTCACTCGTGGCGGTAATGGTGGGGCGCCCCCTCACCCCTCGCTTGTCAGCGGCGGCCGGCCGAGATGCGTGAGATCACGGCGCTGGATGGGGAAGGACGCCGGATGGGGCTGGCGGCGGCGCAGGCAAAGGCGCAGGAGGAAGCAGGGGCGGTAGCGCTCGTCGCTTCTGCTGCTCCGGTGGCGGAGGAGCGGCGAGGGTGGTTCGGCTGCAATGCGTGGCGGCGCTCATGCTCGGACTGGCCGTACTGCTGTCGGCGCTCTTCTGGCTCCTGCCCTTCGCGGGGCGGGGCGGCGGCAAGGAGGGCCCGGATCGAGGCGACGAGTTCGGATGTGAGCGAACCCTTTGTGAGATCTCAGGTTCCATCTAAGGGTTTCGTCGGACATGCCTTTGATATGAAGACATGAACAGGTCTGTTTGAACACGTTAAGGTGAGTGTACGGATTCTCATCTTACTTGCCTGAAAAGGATTGTCTTCGGACCATCTGTATCAAACACGGGCGTAGCTCATAGCCATCAGATAGGATAGGTCTAGATGATTCTGGTGGTTCTGAGGCTACTACTTTAGGAAAATGGCAGACGCTAATGGGAGTGAAATCTTTGGAACCTAGAGGAGATTCTAAGAAATCCATATATAAAAAGAAAAGATAAAAGATAAAAGTATGATTACAAGTTTAAGCAGACTTTAAGATCAACTCTCGACCGTTCCCCGGCAACGGTGCCAGAAATGCTTGTTGACACTTACTACTGTTGCTACCAAAGTCGCCCTTGGCAACGACACTAGAAAGGCTACGATATGTTATCAGAACACTAGAGATAAATCTGCAAGGGCACAGATTAGATATCCGCACTTCACCGGATGTAGACCCAGTTTTATATCGAACCCAAAGGAACGGGGTGATTGTCTTAAGTCTATTGCTTAAACCCTGAGCACTAGCAAAAGCGAGAATATAAAGATAAAGGGGAAAACTATGGTTTCCAGCTCTAACCTCAGAAAGCTATGCGATTATTATTCTACTGTGATTACGTTGAGACCACATCCAGAGTATGGCGATTCCCAAGTAATATACTCCTGCTAATCCTATAGATGGGAGGTGGACTATGGAAGATTCAACAGGCCTATAAGAGTCACACCCGCGAGCTACCACCGGCCCGGAATATAGGGTACACTATGCAAGTAATCGAGTCTAAGCACCACGCTTACACGACGACTCCTCCTCTAATTCTAGCGCAACTAGATTAGAGTACTCTAATTAGAGTTGCAAGCCAGAAGAATAATAAGAACAAGAACGCTTACTTATAATTAGAAGTTGAAGACCGAAGAATATCCTGATCCAAGCTCTTGACGAACTTGAATCTGCAAGTACAAGCTGAAGAAGTAGATCCGACAGGCCGAAACTCCTTCTAATCTCCCTCTAATACCTCTCTCTCTCTCTTCTAATCCTACAGAAGACTAGATCTAATCCATAATTAGAAGGCTACTGATCTTCTAATTGCTAGATGGCTCTAATCCTCTCCCGAAGAATATGACTGGAGTTTCTGTCTTGGATCTTATCCGAATGAGGATTGAATGAGAATTGCTTCAGGGAGGGGGTCTGAGGTTTCTTATATAGCCCTGGGGGATGAACCGTGACCTTCCGATCAAACCGACCTTGAACACCAGTTGAAATGTGTCGAGGAGGTCTATTAGGGCACACTCCACGAAGATGGGCCATGAAGGACCCTAGCCCAGGCCGGCCGGCCCCACCTGGCAGCCGCCAGGAGCCGTCTTCGCCGAGTTGTCTTCTAGAAGCGTCCTGGTTGCCCTAGCGTGACTTTCAATCTTGTTGCCCAATCCATCATGTTGGAGAAGGAACCTATCTCTTTCCATCTGCTGGAAAACACCCTGGAGAACTGGAATTCACCATAACTGTTGGATCTATCATTTTAGCCCTTGAATTATGTTGCTTGGTGATCACTCCAAGTTGCTTCTAGAAGCTTCCAAGTTGTAACCAATGAGGACTCTTCCGTCGGGACTCCAATTGTAGCAAACCATATGTCCGTTTCGATCATCTCCACAAGCTCTTTGCAATGGTGTGCTCTGATTCATCACTTGGGATACTTTTATGTAGTGAAATGTTGGTATTCCTGCAAAACAAGTGAGAATGACACAAACTCGTGAAACTCTTTAGAATCAAACTCTATTCTAGGTTGATGGTCACATTTATCTCTTTTAGGTGGCTTATTGACGGTATAAGATATGAGTTAGTGACCGTCACAAACAAGAACTAGAAGATGAATAAGAACTAGATAACAATTAGAAGTAGATTAGAAGCACAAGGATGAACTAGAAAGGTAATTAGAGCTAGATTAGAACACAGAGATGAACTAGATGAACTAGAACACAATTAGAACACAAAGATGATGAACTAAAAGACAATTAGACAAATAGAAGAACAATGTTGATGCAAGAGAGAAGTTACAAGGCTAATTACCTAGCCTCCTCTTGACTAGATCCGGAATCCGAGCTTCCCTCGACTCTTCTAATTCTATTCTAGCTACGCCCTAGGATGGTGGAGCTCTTGGTTGTCTAGGCTACCTCTGAACTAAATGATTGATCTAGTGATTGAGATATGATGTGATGCCTCTAGGAGGCGGTATGGGGTTTCTTATATAGCCCTCTGGGATGAACGGTAGCCCTCGGATCAAACCGACCTTGAACAACAGTCAAGATACAAAGTAGAGGTTGGTTAGGTCACGTCGTACGGAGGCTGGCTGGCTGCAAGGTGGGCCCAGGCTAGTCGGCCTAGGGTTGAGGCCGTCCGGCCTCCCTTGGCCGCTGCCAGCCTCCCCCTTCGGTCGGGAGTCTTCTGGTACCTTTCTTATTCACCTAGAGTCCTCGTTCGATTGGTTTGCGCAACAAGTCATGGCGTGGTTGGATTCCTTGTCGTCATCTTCCTGTCTGGTCCCTGGATAAATCTGGTATTCTGTAGCTAATGGAATCTTGTCTGTTACACCCCTGATCTTTGTATGGATAATGCTTCTAGAGGGTTCCAAAGTCTTCCAAGTCGTATTCATCGAGGACTCTCGCTCCGAGACTCCAAATATGGCAAATGATATGTCTGTTTCGATCGTCTCGACGAGCTCGTCACAATGGTGTGGTCTGGTTCTTCACCTGAGATACTTTCTTTTGATGAAATATTGAATATCCTGCAAAACAAGTGAGAACAACACAACTCGTGGAACTCGTTAGAATCAAACCCTATAGCTACACTCTTTGGAACATTGCGGGTCATTTATGGGGTTAGTTGACGGTTTAAAATAGGAATTATCTACCGTCAACAAGTTCCCCCAAGCTTAACCTTTGCTAGTCCCTTAGCAAACATTAATTGGAATATTATGATGGATCAGCAGTTGCTACTATGGTTTCACGTCTCAAAAGTACACCAGTGTTCAAACAAAAATTCTCCTCTGGATTAGAATCAATTGTTTCAACTTTCAAACTTACCTCTTACATTCAACTTTAGTGCTAATAGCTTTCACTGGGGTCTTGAGCAATTTGAAAAGCAGAATGATCAAGTTAAACACTATGTCTCAAGTTCTTCGATCTACCTTCATTCTGGAGTTTTGTAAGATTTTCAAAATAAAACTCAGAGATTCCTTCATATGATCCTTTCAAGTCTCTCATTTGTGGTATTTGTGGATTCTCTCCAAGGCAGTTAATGTGTCACTACTAATTTTACCCCTTTTGCCATGCTTTTATGGTGCAACGACACTGATTTGGTTGCAACAAGGGGTTCTCTCGCAACGATTTGAACTTTTGGTTGTGATAGATGGTATTCCTGCCACGCAAATTGTATCGTGGCCATAAGTGTGGAGATCGTTGAAAAAACTAGGAGTTGTAGCCACGCAATTCAGATCGGTGGTAATAAATATTCACTCTTGCCACAATTACACTTTCGTTGCTGACAGTTTTTTTCGTTGCGATACTCAAATGATTTCGCAACGCTTTAATTTGTTGGTTGCAATAAAAAGTCACTCTTGCAATGATTGTTTTTCCGTTGCTGAGAGTTTTTGTTCATTGCAATACTAAGATGATTTCGCAACACTTTTATTTGTTGGTTGCAATAAAAAGTTACTCTTGCCATGATTGATTTTCCGTTGTGAGAGTTTGTTATCGTTGCAATACTAAGATGATTTTGCAACGCTTTTATTTGTTGGTTGCAATAAAAACTCACTCTTGCCATGATTGATTTTTCATTGCCGAGAGTTTTGTTGCCGTTGCAATACTCTGGAGTTAAAATGTTTAATATAACATCAAAAAATAAAAAACACATCAAAACGAGATTCGAGCCTCAAACCTCTGAGATTTAGAAGCCACGCACTAACCATCTGAACCTTTTGATGTTTGTGTCATAAGTAGCCATAGAAGAATATATATAATAATATAGACGTGCTTAATTACATATTGGAAGCTAGATCGGTCATCTCTGCTCTGTAGTCGTGGTGGTCCTTTTCATTGTCGGCCCTAAGTCTTCCATGCACTCGGGGCCGGCGATCTCAGGTCGGACAGCTGGTGGCCGGCGTTCCCCTCGCTGCTGCCGTCCTCCATCACCGGCCGGCCCGAGATACGATCAACGATTGGCCATGGAGTCATGCTGCAACAATTGTTCCTTCAGGAAACGGAAAAAGGAAGCTGAAACATTTATTTTGACGTGGACCTGTTCAAGTTCCCCAAGCGCTTAGATCCTGCTGCCTGACCAAAGCCCAAATAAATTAGTTCCCAAGAACTCGATTATAGGCCATAGATATTAGGAAACAAATCGCCACCAAACTCACCTATACATTTAGAGGTAATAAAATCTAATTGTCATTGTTGGGGGAAGGGACCCTCAGCAGTGGCGCCATGAAGGCTGGGCCAAGAAACAACCTTCGCGCGACCCGCGTGCCCTCACAAACTTTCTTCTCTCCGTTAGTTGGACCCTTCGGATCGGTTTCCTAATCTTCAGATACAAACCCGACCCTCGGAGTTCGTTGTGTTTCTTGCAGGTAAAGGTGTGCTGAGAACACAGAGAATGACCCTCGCACGTTCCGAGGCCCCTTCACTTGAGACGTCAAGCTCGGCGGTTGGCGAGCGGATGCGAACCTCGCGACTAGCAGAGTCGAGGGTGTGACCCCCACTTTCCCGCGAAGGTGAGGAGGACCAAATGGCGGCGGGCAGGAGGAAGGCGAACTAGGGTTTCCACTCTGCTTGTGTTTGTACGATTCTGCCCTTTCCCTGTACGGTGCCGGAGAATCTTTTCTATACCCTTACGTAATTTAGCCGGTGTCCCTTGGCATTCCCTAGAAATACCAGGGGATGAACAGTGTAAACGGATGATATTTTTTGGGATAGTGAATATATTTACCAACTTACTTATTGTACCTTCGCTTGCACCATCTCTTGTGTCCGATAGTTGATCACCCTCGCCCTGTACCCCTACACAACAGCGGGGGTTGGGTAGGTGTGCTTCCAACAGTTTGGCGCCGACCGTGGGGACCGGAGTTAGTAATGGCGGGAAATAGAAGAGCGTCCTCAACCAGGGACCATCGCACGACCAGAGAAGCCACAGTGATGGTTCAACCCATGGAAGAGAATGTGGAACCCTCGGGCACGGAAGACGTCGCTACAGAGACAGAGGTCCCAGGTCCTCAAATCCGGCCGGTATCACAGCCGCATCCGCACACCTCCGGAGGAGGTGAGAGAGGAGATGAAGAGGAGTTGGGCCTCGAGGCTTTGGAAAGACTTCAAGCAGAGCTGCAGGAGAAGAAGAGGCGCCTGGATCAGCTTGAGAGGCACAATCGGCTGCGCTGAAGGACCGAAAGTGCAATCAGAAAGCGACCAGAGGGGGGGTGAATGGGAGCTTTAAATTTTCCTTTCGGAAACTAGTTGCCACTGTCCCGAGAATCAACGCCAAAAGCAAACCTAGAGCTCGTATGTGTCTACGACCCTAGAGATAGGGTGGATGCTTCCAAGAAGCACAGCAAGACACTACACGACTCTAGAAACCCAACACAAAAGCCAAAAATCGATTCCGACAACAGACGAACGAACGGCGAACGAAACTGTGCAGAATCACCTGCATCGGACGCTGGCCAGCGTCCGATGACCAAGCGTCGGACGCGTCCGATGCAAACAGTGCGTCTCAGGAACCTTACTGGACACCCATCGGACGCTGTGAACAGTGAACTCTCAGCGTCCGATGGTTACACTCCGGCGCGTCCGATGCACAACGGAGCGTCCGGTGAGAGCGTCCGATGCTCCTTTGAAAATGTCAGAAACTGACACGTGGCAACGGTGCGTCCGATGCCAAGAGAGTCAGCGTCCGATGCTAAGAACTCGAGCATCCGATGCCCCCGACGCAGTGCTGTTCTTCCGTGAAATCCACTCGATCTCCTCCAAATCAAAAGCACTAGGGCTTAGACTTAGTGTGAGGAGTTCCAAGGAGGTTAGTGAGCTATCCCATGGGAATCATGGCTCGAACCTAACTCTGAATCGAGGAATTTGAAGAAATCGGGGCAAGGGAGCAAAAACCGATCCGAAACTAAAATCGCTCGATCTCCTAGACCGTGAGGTTAGAAGTGAATTCCTTCGGTGGAAAGAAGTGCCTCACAATCTAGAACAACTTGGTTCAAACGGATTTGCAAAAGATGAACCGAGCAAGGAGATCAATTGACGGGAAAAACGTGACAAAAAGGATTCCGCGAAGAACACGAACAAAACGCGAATCACAACCACGAATATGCAACCGTGTGGCTACCACACGCTACAATAGTGAGATTACGGTCTCACTTCCTCAAAATCTCAAAGGCACAGAGGTATTGTTCTCTTCTCTATGGATCTCAGTTCGCTACAGCAGGGAATGGGAGAGCAGGAAACTCTAGGAGTGAAAGAGCAAATGACTGAGATAGATGGGGAGGTGGGTGTCTCCCCCTACTTATCCTAATCCTAACTATTCCTAATTCCCACTCTACCCCTAACTACTTACAGAGTGAACCAGCTAAACCCTAAGGTTATTCTGGACCAACTCGGTGGTAGGTGGATCCGACGACCACGCCCGCACAACTCGTAGCGTTGCCTCGACGCAACCTCCGATTGCCGCCACGTGCCGCCCTCGCTCTGCACCCCCGGTTTGTGCCCAAACCGGGAAACCAGCCTTTCCAGCCAACCCCCGTTTTGAGCCCAAACCGGGAAACCAGCCCACCAGCATCTGAGTTTTGAGCCCAAACTCAGCAAACCCGCAGCGCCCAGGTTTTGACGCCCAAACCTGGAAACCGTCCTCAGCCCGAGTTTGTGGCCAAACTCGGAAACCATCCGCACCCAGGTTTTGAGGCCCAAACCTGGAAACCGTCCACCCGATGATTTTTCTCTCGCTCTACCACCAAACCGAAACCGTAGAGGGGATGCACCGCCCGTGCACCCCGTCCACCGACACGTGTCCCAAGTCCACGACTCAGGCAACACATGACCGCAAGTCTTCGCTCGTCGCTGTCCCAGGCTGCCAGCCACCACAGCTGATCCTCTGGCCACCGGTCCCTCAGTCCAAGCCTCACGTCCGCCCTTCGCCACTCTCGGTCCATCGACACGGCACGTCTCTACTTGACCTTCACCTTGCCTTTGATCACTGTATCCGTGCTCGACACCTGCACAACACAAGCCAAAGAACATGCGCATCATCCTAGTTGACAATCACTCATCATTCAGAGACTCGGCATACACCCATGTATCCGCATGCGCGCCATCAGGCAAAAAGCGGACGAAGCAAGGGAGCAGCTTTGCCGGATGGAGGAGTCCCTCGCAGTGGCTGAGGCTGAAGCCGAGGGCTGGAATGATAGGGAAATGCCACCACTTCAAGAGGGGAACAATGAGCAGGAACAGGGCAACGCCCATCACCCTCCACCACCCCCACCACCACCAAACTACCTAAACAACCCATACCTAGACAGACCTCCTAACTTCCGTCAACTTTACCCAGATGAAAGAGAGCCAAACCTTCGCAATCAGCGAAGAGCACAACAACACCAAATGCACTATGACCCCAGGTCGCCACTCTCCCAAATACTACAAACCCAACCTTGGCCACCATGCTACAACCCACAAAACCTGCCACGTTACGACGGCCTTACTGACCCTCGCCAATTCATAATGAGCTATGAAGCGGCAGTCGCCGCAGCAGGGGGGGATGAAACAACAATGGCGAAGTCTTTCATAATCATCCTTCGTGACATTGCAGAGACTTGGTACAGCAACCTTCGCCCCGGAACTGTGGATTCCTGGGCCAACCTCAGAGACAGACTCTGCACAAACTTCAAGGGCATCACAGCAGCCCCATCAAACCCCATCGAACTGTTCAATTGCAAACAAGAAGAGCGCGAACCGCTGCAAGACTACTGGCGAAGGTTCATCCAGATTAGAGCAAGGACTCCGGGGATATCCGACGAGGCCATGATCCTCGCTGCAGTCAGCGGCCTGCGTCCAGGCCCATGTTCCTCAAAGTTTGCCAGGAAACCAGCAAACACAATCAAAGAGCTTCATGATACAATGGAAAGATACTGTAGAGCGAACATGGATTTCCGGGCAAAGTCCGACGCTAGAAGGTCGCAGCAGAAACCACAGTTGAGGCCCCAAGCGAGAAAGAACAACCCTTGCCAAGATCAAAGCAACATTGGTGCGATCAACAAGGCAAATCCACTCGAAGATCAGAGAAGGGGCACTCTGCCTTCAGGCAACCAAAATCCACATGGATTTCCGCCCCCGCCTGACCAAAGAAACCAACAGAGGGACCCAGCCAAAATGTACTGTAATTTTTGTGGGCAAGGAAAGGGTCACACAACAAAGCAATGCGAATGTTTCGCCAAAGGAAAGGAGTACCAAGAGTCCAAAAGAGCCACTCCGGCCGAAAACAGAACCGTCAATCATACTAGAAGCCAAGTTTCAACCCAACCCATCCTCCATACCACTACTCACCCATAAACTACGGCCTACCTTCGCACCAACCTTTCTACACTCATCACACACACTACAACCACATCTCATATCAGCCAACCTCCATCCCTCAACGACAAAACACACCATACACTGTCACATTCCCGCACACTCCTCAAACCCAAACCAACCAACAAGTGAGCAACACTCTACCACCACCACCACCAATACCAGCCTTACCAGCTCCACAACCTATCAAATCCGAATCTCAAACTCAGACGACCATCAACAACCCAACATCAACCTTCGGTGTGATACTAGCTATCACCGGAGGCTCCATCGAAGATCATGGCAACAAAAGGCAGAGGAAAGAACATACTAGAAGAGTGCACCACGTAGCCGTTGAAGGACCGCACAAATTTGGGCGATGGTCCCATATCCCAATAACCTTCGACTCCGGTGATATGAAATTAAGAGATTACCCACACACTGACGCTATGGTAATCGAAACTAACCTAGCTGGGTGGACAGTCACCAAAATCTTGGTCGACACAGGAAGCTCCGCGAACATCCTTTTTGCCACGACCTTCGACAGCATGAAACTCGACAGAAACCTCTTGCAACCCGCTGACAACCCCCTTATACGGTTTCGGTGGTCAACAAGTAAGAGCCATCGGAAAAATCTCCTTACCCGTAACCTTCGGAGATCAAGTAAACTGCAGAACTGAGCACATAACCTTCGACATGGTTGACATGTTTTATCCTTACAACACAATCTTTGGCCAAGGGGTCACCAATGGATTCAACGCTGTCATCCATCCCGCATACCTCTGCATGAAGCTTCCCGCCCCGAAGGGTGTGGTTGCAGTCTATGGAGATCAAGACATTGCAAGGGCAGCTGAGGGAACGGTAGCACCTGGGCAACGCAACGTCCATAATTTGTCAAAGCCTCGAGCAACAAACCTCAACACCGAAGGTGAAGCTCGCACTGACAAAAGAAAAGCATCACCCAAAGAAGAAACCAAGCAAGTCCAACTCTTTGAGGGCAACTCAGAAAGAAAAGTGTTCATCTCAGCCAGCTTAGACTCCCTGTCAGAAAATAACCTTATCCGTTTCCTCAAGGAAAACTCCGACACCTTCGCCTGGTCTGCGGAGGACCTCAAGGGAGTAAATAGAACTTTGATCGAGCATAGCCTAAACATAAAGCAAGGTTATCGCCCAGTTAAGCAAAAGCTTCACAAAATGTCAAAAGAAAGGAAAGAGGCAGCGAGGGCAGAGGTAAAAAGACTCTTGGACGCAGGGGTCATCCGCCCAGTCAAATACCCAACATGGCTCTCAAATGTGGTCCTAGTCCAGAAAAGAACAAGAAATGGAGAATGTGCGTAGATTTCACGTGCTTGAACAAAGCCTGCCCGAAGGATGACTTTCCCCTGCCAAACATAAGCACCTTGGTTGACAGAGCAGCAGGTTGCCAAATGCTTTCTCTCCTCGACTGTTTCTCGGGGTACCACAAAATTTGGATGAATGAAGAAGATGAGGAGAAAACAAGCTTCATTACACCTTCGGGCACTTTTTGCTTCAGAAGAATGGCAGAAGGCTTGAGAAACGCAGGATCTACCTTCGCCTGCATGACATCCGAAGTTTTCAAAGATGAACACGCCATCTCTGCTTATGTTGATGATTTGATCGTGCAAAGCGAACAAAAAGAAAACCACATCTCAGACCTGTCAAGAGTGTTCAACAACCTTCGATCAGCTAGATTAAAACTAAACCCCGACAAATGTTTTTGGGTAAGCAAAGGAAAACTTCTAGGTTGCATCGTCTCAGCAAGGAATTGAAGCCAACCCCGAGAAAATTGACGCCATCATCAACATGGAACCCCCGACAACAAAAAAGGCAGCTCAACGTTTGTTAGGTCGTTTAGCAGCGCTCAGCAGATTCATTTCTAGATCAGCTGAGCGAGGGTTACCATTCTTTGAAACTTTGAGAAGCACCGCTCCATTCAATTGGGGACCTCGGTAGCAGAAAGCTTTCGAGGATCTGAAAAAGTATCTCACCAGCTTGACCGTCTTAACCAGCCCGAGCAAAGGGGACATTCTACTGTTGTATGTCGCAGCCTCGCCTCATGCAGCCAGCGCAGTGCTGATCAAAGAGCTGCACGAAAATAGCAAAAATAGACAGGCCCCGGTCTACTATGTGTCAGAAACCCTCGAAGGTCCCAAACGAAATTACTCAGAGCTCGAAAAGGTAGCATACGCTGCAGTCATGGCTTCAAGGAAGCTAAAACACTATTTCTAGGCACACGAAATCCAAGTACCATCAGCATACCCCCTCGAGAACATTTTCAAGAACAATGAGGCAGTCGGCAAAATAGCAAAATGGGCAGTCGAACTGAACAGCTACGCCATAACCTTCGTGGGAAGAACAGCGATCAAGTCGCAGGCACTAGCAGATTTCATAGCTGAATGGACCCCAGACCCTCGCAGAAATGGAGCCCAATCAGACCCGTTTTGGATAGTGTACGTCGATGGAGCCTGGGGAGCAACTGGAGCAGGAGCCTCAGCTATCCTAGTTTCGCCATCCGGGTCAAAGCTAAGATACGCAAAAAAACTCGACTTCAAGTGCACAAACAACTCTACAGAATACGAAGTTGTAATATTAGCACTCTCAAGGCTACGATCTTTATCAGTCCGAAGGGCGGTCATTAACACAGACTCCCAAGTCATCGCGGGACACATTGAGAAAAATTACAAAGCAAAAGATCCAGAGCTATAAAAATACTTCCAATATGTCCGAAGGTTAGAATCTTTCTTCCTCGGCATAACAGTGAAAGCAATACCAAGGTCAGAAAACAACGAGGCAGACAGCCTTGCCAAAGCAGCAGCACAACAACTACAGCTGCCCCCTAATGTGTTTCACAAGGTAACAACTCAGCCAGCATTCGAAGCCTCCGAAAAGAATGCGAACCTGATCAATGCGATCCAGAACGAAGACTGGAGAGCACCCATCATGGCCTATATCAACGGGTTGCATGAACCCGAGTCCAAAGAGGAAGAAAACAGAATTAAACAAAGAACCCGAGGATACAAAATAGTGGACAACATTTTGTTCAAAGCCTCGGTGACCTTGCCATGGCTGAAATGCGTATCACAGATTGAAAGAAAGGACCTTCTCAAGCTTATCCACGAAGGTATATGCGGTTCACACAACGGCCCAAGGGCGCTAGTCGGAAAAGCTTTCCGTCAAGGTTTCTACTGGCCAACTGCATTACGCGATGCAGAAGACATCGTCAAACGTTGCGAGGGTTGCCAACTAACGGCAAAAACAAAAAACGCCCCAAGGGCTCCAACAACTCTGATATGCCCAACTTGGCCCTTGCAAAGATGGGCAATGGACCTCGTCGGTCCGCTACCAACAGCTCCAAGAAACCTTCGCTATGCAGTGGTAGCTGTGGAATACTTCACGAAGTGGATTGAAACTAGACCGTTGGCTTCCATCACCTCCCTAGCCATGAAAAAGTTTTTTTGGCAGCAACTAGTTTGTCGGTTTGGAGTTCCCAAACACCTAACCGTCGACAACGGCACTCAGTTTGACAGCGAGGTCTTCAAAGAATTCTGCGCACAAATTGGAACAGCCTTGTGTTTCGCCTCAGTTAGGCACCCTCAATCCAATGGCTTAGTCGAAAGAGACAATGCAACAATTTTCCAAGCCATATCCAAAAAATTACAAGGCAGGCCCAAAGGAAAATGGGCAGAAGAGCTAACCTCGGTCACCTAGTCCCATAACACCTCTGAATGCAGAGCCACCAAATTCACACCTTTCAGGCTCCTATTTGGAGAAGAAGCGGTGTTACCAGAAGAATTGAAACATGGCTCTCTCAGAACAACCCTCGAATCAGATGAACAAAACCACCTGCTTGATAAAGACCTACTCGAGGAAACAAGATGCAACGCAGTGCACAACCTTCACAAGTATCAGGAAGAAACCAAAAAATGGAGAGACCAAAAGGTGAGAATCAAAGATTTGCAGAAGGGTGATCTCGTCCTCATTCGGAAGCAAAACGCCAACATGGCGGGAAAATTCCAACCAAAATGGACGGGACCATACCTGATAGTAAAGTGCAATCGTCCTGGATCCTATCATCTCTCTGACAGCGAAGGAAACCCCTTACCTCACACCTGGAATGTGGACGACCTTCGTAAATACTATCCATAGCGGAGCCTTAGCGAGCCCTCGCAAAATGTAATCTGCTCTTTCTTTCTTTTGACTTTTTTAGTTCCATGATTGTAACAAAGACAAAGGAGCTGCACTCTTTTTCCTTGTGAAGGGGCATAAGGTTTTTTAACGAGGCAGTATCCAAATCCTTAATAAAAGCTAGAACCCCCGAAAAAAGCAAAACTCCAAATTGTTACTTTTGCTAACAAACATCGAAAAAAGCAGCTCTTCTTCAAGAGCACTATAATCGATAAAAATACCCCGAAGATTGCTTCGAAAAACAAACTTCTTCGAAACAAACTTGGGAAAAGTCGAGCACCCTCGCAAAACACGCCAGGGGCTCGCAAAGCAAACTTCACCTCCACCTAAGACAAGGGCAGGCGCGAAGTACAAAAAAGTCGAGCACCCTGGCAAAACACGCCAGGGGCTCGCAAAGCAAACTTCAGCTCCACCTAAGACATGGGGAGGCGCGAAGTCCCAAAAAGTCGAGCACCCTCGCAAAACACGCCAGGGGCTCGCAAAGCAAACTTCACCTCCACCTAAGACAAGGGGAGGCGCGAAGTCCCAAAAAGTCGAGCACCCTCGCAAAGCAAACTTCACCTCCACCTAAGACAAGGGGAGGCGCGAAGTACAAAAAAGTCGAGCACCCTCGCAAAACACGCCAGGGGCTCGCAAAGCAAACTTCACCTCCACCTAAGACAAGGGGAGGCGCGAAGTCCCAAAAAGTCGAGCACCCTCGCAAAACACGCCAGGGGCTCGCAAAGCAAACTTCACCTCCACCTAAGACAAGGGGAGGCGCGAAGTCCAAAAAGTCGAGCACCCTCGCAAAACACGTCAGGGGCTCGCAAAGCAAACTTCACCTCCACCTAAGACAAGGGGAGGCGTGAAGTACAAAAAGTCGAGCACCCTCGCAAAACACGCCAGGGGATCGCAAAGCAATCTTCACCTCCACCTAATACAAGGGGAGGCGCGAAGTCCAAAAAAGTAGAACACGCAACAAAACTCTACCTCCAACCTTTCACTATGAGAAACTAACGTCTCCCTTCAACGAAACGCGAGCCTCGCAAAAAAGAAAAGGGGGCGTCACTGTTTTCCTTAAAATGTCTCTCATCAACGAAACGCGAGCCTCGCTAAAAAGAAAAGGGGGCGTCGTTGTTTTCCTTAAAACGTCTCTCATCAACGAAACGCGAGCCTCGCTAAAATAAAAAGGGGGCATCGCTATTTTCCTTAAAACGTCTCTCATCAACGAAACGTGAGCCTCGCTAAAAGAAAAAGGGGCGTCGCTGTTTTCCTTAAAACGTCTCTCATCAACGAAACGCGAGCCTCGCTAAAAAGAAAAAGGGGCGTCGCTGTTTTCCTAAAAATGTCTCTCATCAATGAAACGCGAGCCTCGCTAAAAAGAAAAGGGGGCATCGCTGTTTTCCTTAAAACGTCTCTCATCAACGAAACGCGAGCCTCGCTAAAAAGAAAAGGGGGTGTCGTTGTTTTCCTTAAAACGTCTCTCTTCAACGAAACATGAGCCTCGCTAAAAAGAAAAGGGGGCGTCGCTGTTTTCTTAAAAACATCTCTCATAAACAAAAAACGTGCCGCGCAAACTGATTGCGAAGATCAAATGTCTTTTCTCAAATTACGGGAATGAATCACAACCACATCAAAGTCTCATAATTTTACAATTATATGCAAAGCAAACACAGTATGGTTCACACTCAGCAACAAGTGTGAAATCACAAGGAACAACCACCTCCCTCAATTAACATCAAATCATCAAAACCCTCGCTGCCCTCCTCAAATCCTATTTCCGCCGGGACTATGGGTCCCCACAACAAAGGAGCTGCAAGAACAATTGGCAGTTCCCCAGACAAAACCCTCGCCCTATACATATATCTACGAACTACATCACTAACATCCGAAGGCTCCTCCTTCGAAACCACAAGTGACCCGTCTGGACCTAGACCTAGATTGCTTCGCCCAAACAAGTAATCCAGAGCAGTATTCTCATCGATATCATCATCAACAATAGCTTGAGCAGACGAAGAAGAACCAAACAAAAAACGTGTGGCCTGTCGATCAGTATAATCTGCCTCGTGCCAAAAATGACTCGATCTGCTGTTCTTCAAATCGTACCGTCGCACCTTCGACCACCAAAAGCGTTCAAAAGGCAGCGAAGGGTGTTTAAGCCTAGCTCGAGCCCACGATTCACCAGTTATAAAAATATCTTGATAATTTATTGTCAGTGGCGTCACATCAAACACTTCTAGCACGGTTCCATCAGGAACCTGCATTTTCACAGCATTAAAAAAGTATCTCAGTGTCATCAAATCATTCTCACCACCCAACATTTCACAAAATGACCCTTTCTTTCGAACTATCCTAAGTTTTCACACCTGCTCGGCTCCCCCATGCTCATCCGCCCTAGCTTCATCGGCCGCAGCATCCAAACCCTCGACAACAGCAGCATCCAAACTCTCAGCAGGCGCTTCGTGAGAACATATATGATGAATGATTGACTTTGATAAGGAAGGTTTGAGGCTTTTCCCGGTTTAGTCCATATCTATCTATGCGCTTAATGTTTAGACTAACCGGTGGCGTTGAGTTGTGGTGTTTCTGTGTTGGTGTGCGTGTGCAACATGTGTCTCTTGGCTGTGTTGATGTGTAGGTGTTGAGCTCGGATACAGTGGTCGATGGCGAGGTGAAGGCCAAGTAGAGACGTGTCGTGCCGACGGACCGGGAGCGGTGAAGGATGGGCGTGCCGTGCGGTGGACGTGCCATGCCGAAGTACCCAGAGCGGTGAAGGGCGGACGTGTGAGCTTGGACTGATGGACCAGAGGGCCGGAAGACCAGCTGTGGTAGCTGGCACGTGGCGTCGGCGAGCGAGAGCACATGGGGATGTGGGGTGCATCGGCCGAGTCGGGACAAAGACGATGGCGTCGTGGCACTTGGCGGGAGGTCGGACATGGGCTTGCGTGCGGCGCAAGTGCCGTCGGTCGAGTCAAGAAGGAAGGCGAAGGCGTTGTGCCCGGCGTGGAGGCTGGACACGCATCGGCATCGGTGCCGGTGGTCGGGGTGTGCGAATCACATCCCGTCTACGGCGCGGGATCGGTAGCTGAGCCTCAAAAAGCTACCATCGACGGTTTCCGAGTTTGGGCCTCAAAACTCGGGTGGCCGGTTTCCGAGTTTGGGCCTCAAAACTCGGGATGGACGGTTTCCAGGTTTGGGCCTCAAAACCTGGGCTCGCGGGTTTCCGAGTTTGGGCCTCAAAACTCGGGCTGGACGGTTTTCTGGTTTGGGCCTCAAAACCTGGGCTGGCAGGTTTCCCGGTTTGGGCCTCAAAACCGGGGAAGGTCCAAAAGGGCGGTCGACGCGTGGCGGCACCGAGAGCCTTGCGTTGCGGCGAAGCTATCGGTGAGAAGGCACGGCGGTCGACGGTGACGGCACGTGGCGGCATCCTGGAGCTTGCGTCGAGACGAAGCGAAGGATGAGAAGGCGCGTGGCCGTCGGATGAAAACTGCTAGGGTTGGACAGTTTTACCCCTGGGGGGTATTTGGGTTGAGTACTTCATGAGAGGGCGTTTTGGTCTTAGGACGTGCGCCTATATATATGAAGGGGCTGGTTAGGGCAGCCTATCCTTGGAGGTGTCACTCTCATTTTGTTTAGGTGAGAGGAGGCTAGGGCTAGAGGAGAGAGACCGGCTCTTGTTCTTGCTTTTCGCCATCCACGTTTTGTACTCAAGGAGTGGCTTGTAACCCGACACAGAGTGCTACAGAATTCATCATCTAGTAGCAATCCAAGGATCAATTTCGCCCCTCTCTTTGTTGGCTGCAATTTGGATCGAATCGCGTTTTTGTTCTTCGCGTTTTCGTTTTTCCTTCTCGGAGATTTGCCTCGTTCTCCCTCTCCAAGCAACGATTTGCGATTCCGTTTGAATCAGATTGTTTGTTGTCATGAGCTCCTTCTTTTCACCGAAGGATTTCCTCTAACCTCACGAGCACATAGATCGGGTTGAAATCGCGTTAGTTCTTTGTTTCTTCCCCTTTTCTAGTGTTCTTCGAATTTCTCATGGATTAGTTGGTTTGGAGCGATGAGATTTCCTAGGATTAGCTTCCCAACACATAGAAGAACACTTGGGAGAAGTTGGTTGCAGCCCCATTCGATTTGGTGAGTGATCCATCGATTTTGGTTTTTCCCTGTGGCGTTTTTGGGCGTTCTGGGCAGTGGCGGACTGTCCGCCCCCCCAGCCGCGGACTGTCCGCAAGTCGGGGTTTGTGGGGGTATAAACCCAGGTGTCCTCACGGCTAGACTTGGGCTGCTTCATGAGGCCGGCCCAACTCAATGTGAAGGACCGTGGCGTCGAGGCCAGCTGGTCTGGCAGGCGGCCCAGCTGGTCGGATGGCGGCACGGAGCCTTCTCTGACAAGGAAGCGTAGTCAGTTAGGAAAGATATCGTGTTCTCTACGATACGGGATTGTAATCGACTAGGTTTCCTTTTTTATCATGAGATCCGATCTACTAGGATCTGTAACCCTGCTCCCCATGGCTATATAAGGTGAGCAGGGACCCCCTCTCAAAGACACGTTCATCAATATACAGAGTAGACAACTCGACGCAGGACGTAGGGTATTACGCTGAACTCGGCGGCCCGAACCTGGATAAACCCCCGTGTTCATCTAGTTTCGTCCCTGTGTCACGTCCGTATCATCGTTCCACGTGCCTTTCCCGCTAATCTACCACCTTGGGCATACCCCTAGGTGGGCTATCGACTATATTCCGTCGACAGCTGGCGCCCACCGTGGGGAGTGTGCGTGCGGACGTCATGACGACTTGGATGTTTTCTTTTCCGGTTTCCATGAACCTTCCGGCGGGCCTGACGATCACCGTCGGGTCTTTTTCGTGGGTTACCGGAGGTGACCCAGCGATCGGGAACATGGAGCACCCCAAACACCTCAGTTACCAGGAGCACCGACGCCAAGATCGGAGCCCTCAACCAGAACGGCGCTTTCTCGCTACCAAGGACGGCGCCTCGATAATTCTGATCTGATCGAATCTATCGATCGGGCCACGGCAGGCATCGCCGAAACCCTTGCTTTGGCAGATGCGATCGGAGATCGTCCGCCTCAGCTCAAGCATGACGAAGGAGAGTGGCAGCAACCTCGACGACCGGCTCGTGCCAAGAGACACGTGCAACTTCATACCGGCCTGGTCATCACTTCCGCTCCTACGGGTCGCTCTGTCACATTTTGCCCTCCTCAGGAGTCTGAACCGAGCAGGGCAAAACACAGCCTTTTTGTTCCTACCTTCCCTCATGGGCTAACGAACTCGGCCTCGGCGTATGAGGAGCAAGTCATGGGACTCTTTCAGGATAACACCAAGGACCGGTGCACTCCTGAGGAGCAGCCGCCAAACTTCAAGCAATCTGGCGCCAACGCTTGCATGGCGATCGTCACTTCCGTTGCAACCACCGCCTCAGCCTCAAGCGCTGGATCGACCAAATCCAATTCACCAGATCAGACGTCGGATTATCCCCCAGGCTTCGGACCCCTCCCGCGCTATGGGGGCTCGGTATTCGCTGTAAGTCACGACGAGCCAGCGGTCGATGGTGAGACAGACGAGGCCAAAGCCCAGCGTTTGGCCAGGAACGCTGACAGAGCTACTCGGAGAGCAGTCGAAGCTCCTGGAGGCCACCGCATATAGCGCAACTTAAATGACACATTCGACATGTGCGGCAACCACCAAGTACATCGAACCCCGCAAGCTAATCTGGCTATGGCCATGACCTGGTCGAGAATCTCCCAGTCACACCTCAACTCGAGCAGCTCGGAGCATATCTAAAGGCATCTCTGGTTCAGGTCCAAGACCAGGTGGCGGGACCATCCCACGCTGCTCCCACTGGATCTCGGAGAAGCCGTAGAGAACCGGACCCCCACCCAGAGTCCAGCAGCAACTAGGACCAGCGCGATAACCACAGAAGGCGCCCAGGCGGCGGGCCTGACCAGCGTGCTGGAAATAATCCAAGTGCTGAGCCTCGAGACTTGCGCGGACATACTAATGAAAGGTCTGACCTGCGCAACTACATCGAAGACTCCAAAGATACGAGGCTCCGTCAAGAGATGGAGAGGCGTAACAGATGGGATCGCGAGCATGGTCTCTTGGATCAAACCCTCACTGGTCCAAGACAATTCACGAGAAAGACTCCGATCTGTCGTCTGGCCTAGAGGTTTCAAGATCCACGACCTGAGGTCGTACGATGGAAAGGCGGACCCCCGCCAGTGGATCATGCTATATGAAACTGCGGTCTGAGCAGCTGGCGGAGGAGGAGATGTTATGGCTAACTATTTGCCAGTCGTCCTCAACCAAGCTACAAGCCAGTGGCTCCTGAGCTTACCTTCAGACTCCATCGATAGTTGGTCCGACCTGAAAAAGGCGTTCATATCCAACTTCAAAGCAACTTGTCAACAGCCCGCTAGCAAATATGATCTAGAGCGCGTCAGAGACCGCCCCGGCGAACTCTTGCGAGATTACATCCGCCGATTCTCTGATGCCCGCATTCGGGTAGCTAACGTCACGGACGACGATCCATCTCGGCTTTTATCAGAGGGTTCACCACCATGAAGGGCTGAGGAACAAGCTGCTACGAAAGAGCCGAACAGTTGAGGAACTCCTTAATATAGCCCAGAGCTGGGCCCGAGCAGAAGATATAATACTCAGCTCGCGGATGACCGCCGGGAACCGAGGCCCCGGCATGACGACCGCCAGCGCAATGACTACCGGTGGCGACCGACACGACGAAGCCCAAGATGACCGCCGTGAAAGGTTTAGGGATACCTGCGCCCTAACCGAAGGTACGAGGCCGTGACGAAAGAAGAAGACAACCAAACCCTGGCCGAGCACCGGGTAATGAAGTTAATAACACCAAGGCGGGAGCCAAGCGCAATTATGACTCCGCCTACTCCAAAATCCTGAAGCAGGACTGCCCGGCGCACCCCGGCGTAGGACATACGATGGAGGAATGTAGAGGGTTCAAAGCCATATTCCTCAATGGCTCGAAGAAGCAGCGCCCTGATACCGAGGACGGACCCTCGACCAGACGTGAAGGAAAGGGCCCTCAAGAGGATAATGAGGATGACCAGGATCCGGGAAGAAACCCAAAGCACGGCGGCTTCAGAGAAGCCGAAAAGTCCGTACGCACCATATTCTGCGGCAAAGCAATCCTGGCTGACAAGAGAATCCGCAAGCTAATGGAGCGAGCAGTCTACTCAGTCGACCGAGTTGACGAAAGAATCTCAGACCCCAACTATTTGGCCTGGTCACATCAAGAGATTTCGTTCAGCAGAGCTGATCAGTGGGCCAGGGTTCCTAACCTGGTCGTTTCCCACTTGTTGTTGACCCCACCATCGATGGAGTACGATTCGAGAAGGTATTGGTTGACGGTGGCAGTGCCCTCGACATATTATTCAAGCATGCGTTACCAGAGCTCGGCATCGCGATAGGCGACTTGGAACCATACGATGCCCCTTTCTGGGGATCCTACCATCCCAGGCTTCTCAGCCTTTGGGCCAAATCACCTTACCAGTCCAGTTTGGAACGAAGGAGCGCCATCGCATCTGCTACATCAACTTCATCGTGGCAGACTTCGAGGGATCTTACCACGCATTGTTGGGCCGCCCCGCCTTACCAAGTTCATGGCGATTCCCGCATTACACTTACCTCCTGCTAAAAATGCCATCTGAGAACGGCGTTTAGCATCAGGGGAGCATCTCCACGGCCTATGATTGAAAAGGAAAGCTTCGCGACTGCTCAAGCCCACGACCTGTCGATCCGCATGGAGGAAACCCGTGGATGCAGTAAGAGTGGCTCCAGAGGAGCAGTCTATCCGTCAAGGACCAAGCGTGCCGCGACCAGGAGCAAGGACTTCAGGAGGTGGAGCTGGTAGAAGGAGACTCCAGCAAGACGGCGCGCATCGGGATCGACCTCAACCCAAATAGGAAAGCGCGCTCGTCAGCTTTCTGAGGGACAACGTAAGCGTCTTCGCGTGAAACCCGTGGACATGCCCGGTGTACCTCGGGAGCTGGTCGAGCACTCCTTGGACGTTTCGAAGACCGCCAAACCAATCAAGCAGAAGCTATGAAGGTTCGCTCGCGAAAAGAAGGAGGCTATTAGGGTAGAAATGACCCGGCTGTTAGCTGCCGGTTTTATAAAGAAGTGTATCACCCGGAGTGGCTCGCAACCGGTTTTAGTTCAAAAAGAATAAGGATGGAGAATGTGTGTTGATTTATACCGATCTCAACAAACACTGCCCTAAAGACTCCTTTGCCTTACCTCGCATCGACGAGCTCGTCGACTCCACGGCCGGATGCGAACTCTTATCCTTCCTAGACTGCTATTCTGGATACCATCAAATTTCTCTGAGAGAAGAAGACCAGCCTAAAACATCGTTTATCACAACCTTTGGCACATATTGTTATACCACGATGTCGTTTGGTCTCAAAACGCCGGGGCCACTTACCAAAGGGCAATACAAAAATGCCTAGCCGAAGAAATCCGAGCAGAGCTCGTGGCAGCTTACGTCGATGACATCGTCGTAAAACAAAATCAGCTCATACGCTGGTAGATGACCTGCGCGCAACCTTTGCAGCCCTCAACAAGTTCCGATGGAAACTTAAACCTAAAAAATGTACCTTTGGGTTCCTTCCGGCATCCTGTTAGGCACAATAGTAAGTAAAGATGGCCTGAGGCCAAACCCGGAAAAAATACAGGCCGTTCTAAAGATGAAGCCTCCTAAAAGCGTAAAAGACGTCCAAGTTACCGGCTGTAAGGCGGCTCTAAGTCGTTACATATCATGGCTCGGAGAAAAAGGCCTTCCCTTCTTTAAGCTGCTCAAAGCTTCCGAGAAGTTTGAGTGGTCCGAGGATGCTGAAACCGCTTTTCAAGAACTCAAGCAGCTCCTAACAACGCCACCCTTGCTGGCTGCACCAAGGGATGGTGAAACCCTGCTTATCTACATAGCGGCCACCGATCGGGTTGTAAGCACCATCGTGGTCATGGAACGAGAGGAAGAAGGACATGCCTACAAGGTACAACATCCGGTGTATTACATTAGCGAAGTACTTAATGACTCCAAATCAAGATACCTCTCAGGTACAAAAACTGCTATATGCAATACTAATTACATCTCGCAAACTGAGGCATTATTTCGACTATTATTCTATTGCGGTGGTTACTGAGTATCCACTCGGAGACATTCTGCGCAACAAGGATGCAAATGGTCGCATAATCAAATGGGCTCTGGAACTAGCCCCGTTTTCCTCGAATTCCGCAGCCGCACGTCCATTAAATCCAGCGCTCGTCGATTTTTGTCGTTGAATGGACTGACTGACTACACCCATACCTCCTACGCGACCAGCAACGAGCATTGGACAATGTACTTCGATGGGTCATTAAACCTCGAAGGAGCAGGAGCCGGCATACATTTCATATCGCCTTCCGGAGACAAGCTGAGCTATGTCCTCCGAATTCACTTCAAAGCGTCCAACAATGCGGCCGAATATGAGGCTTGCCTACATGGCCTTCGGATCGCAGTTGAGCTGGGAGTCAAAAGGCTAGAAATTTTTGGCGACTCTGCTCTGGTCATAAACCAAGTCAACAAGGATTGGGATGCCACCAGCGAAAAGATGGACGCTTACGTCGCCAGATAAGAAAACTGGAAGGGAAATTTTATGGTTTGCAATTCCAGCATGTGGTACGGGCTGACAACCAAGCAGCTGACGCCCTTTCCAAACTTGGTTCGTCCAGATCACAAATCCCTCATGGTGTCTTCGTCCAGGACCTGGTCAAACCGTCCATCGAGCAAGACGTAGCCGGGGTTGCCAACCAGCCCCCGACCGACCAGACTGTTGCTTCCGTCCAGCTACCGGGTGATGATTGGAGAGACCAGTTTATAAGATATCTCACTAGCGCGGACGTCCCTCAAGACAAGATTGAAGCCGAACGCCTCATTCGGCGCAGCAAGCAGTACATCTTAGTAGATGGAAAGCTCATGCGCAAGAACGCCAAAGAAGAATTGCTGCTAAAGTGCGTTTCCCAAGAAGAAGGCATCCGAATCTTGGCAGACATACACGCCGGCATATGTGGCAACCATGCCGCTTCCCGAACGCTGGTCGGGAAAGCGTTCCGAGCAGGGTTCTACTGGCCCTCTGCCGTTGCCGACGCAGAGAAGCTGGTCAAGTATTGTGAAGGATGCCAGTTTTTCGCTAAACAAATTCATGTTCCAGCACACGATCTCCAGGCCATACCAGCCTCCTGGCCCTTCTCATGCTGGGGTTTAGACATGATTGGACCATTCAAAAGCACCAGGAGGGTTCAGATACGTCTACGTTATAATCGACAAGTTCTCCAAGTGGATAGAGTACAAGCCGCTGGTCAAACCCACAGCCCAAAAAGCAGCCGAGCTGCTAAACGATATCATTCATCGATTTGGCTTACCTAATTGTATAATCACCGATCTCGGCTCCACTTTCACCGGCTCGGATTTCTGGGACTTTTGCGAAGAAAGAAGCATAGTCGTCAAATATGTCTCCGTCGCTCACCCAAGAGCCAACGGTCAAGTGGAGCGAGCAAACGGCATGATACTCGATGCATTAAAGAAAAGGTTGCACAGGGCAAACGACCAGGATCAAAAGGCTGGTCGATGGCTGAAGGAGTTACCATCTGTGGTTTGGGGGCTCCGAACACAACCCAGCAGAAGCACAGGCGTTTCACCTTATTACATGGTGTTCGGTGCAGAAGCAGTCTTGCCAGCAGATGTAGCATTTAGATCGCCCAGAGTGGAGCAGTACAACCAGAACACGTCCGACCAGGCCAGAGAACTAGAACTTAACTGCATTGAGGAACGAAGATTGGATTCATGCATCCGAACAGCGAAATATGTTGAGGGCCTGCGAAGGTACTTCAACAGAAACGTCAAAGAAAGATTCTTCGCCGTAGGAGATCTGGTCCTGAGGCGAATCCAAAATACCGCCGGATTGCACAAACTATCATCTCATTGGGAAGCCCCTACGTCGTGAAACAAGTCACAAGACCGACCTCCTACAGGCTCGCCGACCTAAACGGGACTGATGTCCCTAACTCATGGCACATCGACCAGCTCCGACGTTTCTATGCATAATTATACAGGGACAAAAAAAAGATATGTACCCAACTCTGTACTCTCATAGCATATTATGAATAAAGTGTCATTGTTTTTGGTCCCAACCTTCCTGTTTTGTTTTCCCACCACATGCTACTTTAGCAAGTAAAATAAAAACTCAAACATGTCAAGTTACACCCACTATGACTGGCTTTTTACAAAGACTAACACGATACTTCATTGGTCCTTTGGAGCGCTGGGTTCTCCTGGCTCCTCAAACAGGTCCAGGTCCTTAACGAGAGCAGCGGCCGTCTCCCGGGATCCTTCATTCAGCTCCGACGCCTGGGCTTCTGAAGTATTCCGAGGAAAGCCACCTTCCAGTCTCTTTATATCAATACCCGGGTAATGGGCTTGCGCAAGAGCCAGGACATAAGCACCAACCTGCTCGCCGGCATCTATCACAAATTTTTTCATCGCCGCCCATGACCCGGCACACTGCCCCAGCATGCCATCTGGTCGGGGTAGGCGGCAGCCAGCCCCGTACACGGCATTCAGCACCGGCGTGATCCCTCGCACCATGGCATGGCATCGTCCCTCCCAGGTCTTCAAATCTTGGCAAACCATTGCAATTTGGTTTTGCCAAGAACGGCGTCGCTCTACAACAAGTCAACAATAGCAATACGTCATGGCAGATCAGAAAGCAATATATACTGAAGCAAAAGATTCGACAGTAACCTTCCAGCTCCTTCTCTAGCTCATCTGCTCGTGCCTTCTCCCAGGCAACTACAGCCTCGCTATCCTGAGCCTTGAGTTTTTCTACGGCAACTTGCGAGGCCAGCTCTGTTTCCAACAACATTTGTTACACGAAAGACATTCAAAAGTACAAAGGAGAGGTCTCTTTGGTCCTTACCATCGTTCTCACGACGAAGCTGCGCAAGCTCGGATGCCTGGTTCTCCGCAGCTTCGCGTAGCCCGACCTCGGTTCGCTGAGCAATATCAAGGTCTCTTCGGTACCGCGAGCACGCCTCTTCAAGTTTCTCTTTGGCATCGAGCAAAGGCCCGACGGATTCGAAGCATTTCCGCCGCTCCTCTGACAAGTCTGATATCCCCTGCAAAACCACACATGTACTTGACGCTTCAACTCATGCGGATTATTTTCACAAACATCAAAATTTTGTAAGAGAATCACCTGTGCATATTTGTGGAGCTGACTAAGCATCCGATCAAAATTCTTCATCGGACGGTTGTCGGTGTTCTCTTCATGGAACACCCACTCACCCGCCCGATGGCGAGCCACCCTGATTACCCGGTCCGGAGATTTCGGTGGACAAGAAATCTCGACCACTTCATCCTCGGGCGCCTCAGGTACTGCTTCACCCCCAAGGGGCCTGAAGCATGGCCAACTGTGCTTCGCGCGTTCACCTCCGGAGGAGGAAGCGGGGCATCCGGGGGCGCCTGAGCGGAGCCGGACGGCTCCCGACCACCCGGCGACCCCAGGTCGGGGACCTCCCTGCCACCCGGCCTGGTCTCCTGACCACCAGCCATTGTTGGCGACCTACCCGCCCCTCCGTCCGGCGCCCGACCCGTCGGTGGTTCCTCCCGTGGCTGCTCGAACTCCATGCCTTGGGCGCTGGTCGGCTCGGGGGCCATGTTATCACCCATAGCCTCAACCTCCGGTACAGGGTCGCTGTAAAAGGAAGCAGCGAAAGAAGTCAAGAGAATGCAGATAGCTGTAAACTTGCGGCAAACCTAGCAGGATACTTACAGGTCGCTGACTCGGAGGCCACCCTTCAGTTTCAGCCCCTTAGGCTTTCACGAGGACTGAACGTTCCTCGTTGGCTCCTCAACTCGGATGCGTTTGGGTGTCGGCGCCTGTTCGTCGTCATCATCATCCCAGTCGCGAAGGGAGTCGGTCGTATTGGAGGCAGCTCCGCCCGGAATCCTTACGGGGCCCTCAGCTCGTGTCGACGATCTTGTGGTCGCTCTCTGACCAGAGGCCGCACGCTTACCCGCAGTGCCCGCAGCTGAGGGGTCTGTCGTGTCTGCAGCCCCCTTGCCCTTTTTCGTCGTCTCGGCCGCTGATTCTTCAGGTCGGGGGCATGGTGGACGGCTGGTCGGAGAACCCTTATCCACACTTTCCGGCCATTCGGTCATTGGCACACTCGAGACATACACAACAGAGCAATCCTGCAAAACAACCATGACAAGCGTCACCAAACTGTGACAGGATATAATCAGCCAAGCTAGTTAGAAAGACAACTCACATCTCTGACAGGATTCGCCAGGCTAAAAGGTTGTGTAATCTTCTTCGGCGTTTTCCATTCGCTAAATTGAAGCACCACGTGAACACGCCTCTCCAGCTCCTTAGTGTCCAAATCCTCGGCATGTTCACGGGTTGCGTCAGACCGACCTGCATACTCATAGCCACGGTGCACCCTCTCCTTGCATGGTTGTACCCGGTGATGCATAAAGTTGGCTGTAATCTGGATGCCGTCAGCAGTTACCCCCTTCAACAAACTACGCAGTTCTTGAACCTGCTCCATGTCACCTGCTGAAGGCTTTGCTGACCAGGTCCAACTTGATTCAACTACTTTTCCCACATCACAACTAACAGCTGGTGTCTGGCACTGTGACATGTAGAACCACTTCTCCTGCCAGCCGCTCACATTGCTCTGAAGGGGAACGTTGACATACTCTGATGCCATTCCCTCACGCAGTAGAACATACACGCTCCCCGCAATACGAGACCCGCGACTGTTCTTCTTCAGTTGGAAGAAATACCGGAACAAGTTGAAATGCGGCGCTATGCCGAGAAACGCTTCACACAAATGAATGAAAACGGACACAGATAGGATGGAGTTTGGCCCAAGATTGCAAAGCCCAATCCCCCAAAAATCAAGCAAGCAGCGGAGGAATACATGGCACGGCAGCCCAAATCCTCTAATGAAGTAATCTTCAAAAACAACGATTTCGTCAGCATTGGGTTGTGGATAGACCTCACCAGTGGGCGCCCTCCATCCCCAGTCACCATGTCCGGCAGAAGTCCGTCGGCGATGAGGCGGCCGACGCTTTCTTCCGTGCTCTTCGATGGAACCCACTCCTCGTCCAGCCTCACAGCCGCCGTCGCCGCGGTTTTCTTCATCTTCCGCGCCATTGATTTTGCCGGAAAAATGCAAGCTTTTTCGCTGATTGAACGTTTTTGGATCTAGGGCTACAGTGCACAGTTCGTCGGAATGAACGATAGTGGGGAATGGCAACGGTTAAGGTAAGGCTTGACTAGGCGGCGCGCGCCTTTATACCCTAATGTGCGACCCTTCGGGAGTTTCCCCGTCGTGAAAAAAGCCTTTTTGTACCATGGTAATTACTACGGCCCATTTCACCGGCCCAACAGTCGAGCCTTCTATGAATAAGGAAAATTTATTTCTTCTATTAATAATACAGTCGCCAGCCTTCTCAGCAAAGCTGGGGACTGGTCAGATGACCAGTTACAGGCACACACGTGGCAGAGCGCGTTGGCTTCCCGACCAGCTCCTCCAGTCATACTGGGGACTGGTCGGCTTCTTCGCCAGCCTTCTCAGCAAAGCTGGGGACTGGTCAGATAACCAGTTACAGGCACACACGTGGCAGAGCCGCGTTGGCTTCCCGACCAGCTCCTCCAGTCATACTGGGGACTGGTCGGCTTCTTCGCCAGCCTTCTCAGCAAAGCTGGGGACTAGTCAGATGACCAGTTACAGGCACACACGTGGCAGAGCCGCGTTGGCTTCCCGACCAGCTCCTCCAGTCATACTGGGGACTGGTCGGCTTCTTCGCCAGCCTTCTCAGCAAAGCTGGGGACTGGTCAGATGACCAGTTACAGGCATACACGTGGCAGAGCCGCGTTGGCTTCCCGACCAGCTCCTCCAGTCATACTGGGGACTGGTCAGCTTCTTCGCCAGCCTTCTCAGCAAAGCTGGGGACTGGTCAGATGACCAGTTACAGGCACACACGTGGCAGAGCCGCGTTGGCTTCCCGACCAGCTCCTCCAGTCATACTGGGACTGGTCGGCTTCTTCGCCAGCCTTCTCAGCAAAGTTGGGGACTGGTCAGATGACCAGTTACAGGCACACACGTGGCAGAGCCGCGTTGGCTTCCCGACCAGCTCCTCCAGTCATACTGGGACTGGTCGGCTTCTTCGCCAGCCTTCTCAGCAAAGCTAGGGGCTGGTCAGATGACCAGTTACAGGCACACACGTGGCCGAGCTGCGTTGGCTTCCCGACTAGCTCCTCCTGTCATATTGGGGACTGGTCAGCTTCTTCGCCAGCCTTCTCAGCAAAGCTGGGGACTGGTCAGATGACCAGTTAAAGGCATACACGTGGCATAGCTGCGTTGGTTTCACATTACCAGTTACAAAACTTACAATACATGAAACTAACCTACAAGTACAAGTACAATCAGGATGTAAATGTTACTTCAGTACAATCAAGATACAGAACCTTGGGTAGACACATGAGCCTTTTCAGTTCATCCCAAGGTGGGTCTCAGGCACCGCCCCAATGCTAAAGGAACTCCAGGCAAGACCGTCACCCTCGGCCCCCTTTTGACAACCTGTGACTACGAGGTTATCTACGAGTGGTAGTCACAAGAGTTCTTCTAGGCACACCTCTATATCCCTCTGCTAGCGACTACTTAGAGATCATCCTAACGAATGATCCATTCACATGAATTCTTCTGGACACCTCATTTGCCTCACAAAACCACGATGCTCGGAGATTTGGCCATCTCTACCAAAGACATTGTAATAGAGCTAAGGGAAGTCATATGCCAAAAAAAGGTGTGAGTTCGTTGTTCTTCAAGTGGGGTATTTATAGGCGTTTCCCTCCCGGTCCATAAACACTGTCTACGGATGACAATGACTGAAGAACCAAGAATTCAGCCATGGTACTGTGTCCCATGTGACGCCTGCTTGATTCTCATACGTCTTGTAAAAGGACAACGACAAAACTTGCAGTCGTGAAAAGCAACAAAAGGCACACAATCCGTGTCATGAGTCCAACAGGGTAAAGGCAAATATGATGATATACGGAGAAATTTGAAGAAAGGCCAAGGACGGTACACTTTCAAAGGAAGCATAGCAGTAAAAGGTAGACGATTTTGTCTGTGTATGGTGTGATTATTCTCTCACGGATTTACAAGTTTATTTTCTGACCTTGGCATCACATGACGGAGTCATCTATTGCCAAGCTCGAGGACTACCGTGTATACATGGTGCTTGGTCGCGCATGTATATTTTTATTCTCGCCTTTATTTTTTGACCTTGGCATCACATGACCGAGTCATCTATTGCCAAGCTCGGGGACTACCGTGTATACATGGCGCTCGGTCGCGCATGTATATTTTTTGTCATCACAGTTTATTTTCTGACCTTGGCATCACATGACGGAGTCATCTGTTGTCAAGCTCTTGGACTAAGTGGGCACACTTCACCTGGTCGGTGAGTATGCAGGATGATACAAGAATGGTTTAACTTAAGACCGGAAAGTTACTACTATTATATTACCATAAAGTGGGCACACTTCACCAGACTTCCAGAAGTTGTTTTTTCTTTTTTAAGAGCACATCGCATCTTGCGGGTTCATGATATGGTAGTCAACAGAATATAACTTGATCGGAGATCAAGTTAAGAAGTTTGGATAAAGCTGTTTGAAGATTTATGTCGAGATCTTTTTCACCGCTTTAAGATTCAATGTGCTCGGGGACTAGCTGTGGGGGTATAAACCCAGGTGTCCTCACGGCTAGACTTGGGCTGCTTCATGAAGGCCGGCCTAACTCAATGTGAAGGACCGTGGCATCGAGGCCCAGCTGGTCTAGTAGGCGGCCCAGCTGGTCGGATGGTGGCACAGGAGCCTTCTCTGACAAGGAAGCGTAGTCGGTTAGGAAAGATATCGTGTTCTCTACGATACGGGATTGTAATCGACTAGGTTTCCTTATTTTATCATGAGATCCGATCTACTAGGATCTGTAACCCTGCTCCCCATGGCTACATAAGGTGAGCAGGGACCCCCTCTCAAAGACACGTTCATCAATATACAGAGTAGACAACTCGACGCAGGACATAGGGTATTACGCTGAACTCGGCGGCCCGAACCTGGATAAAACCCCCGTGTTCATCTAGTTTCATCCCTGTGTCACGTCCGTATCGTCGTTCCACGCGCCTTCCCCGCTAATCTACCACATTGGGCATACCCCTAGGTGGGCTATCGACTATATTCCGTCGACAGGGTTCCAGCTGGAGCAGTGGCTGTTTGCCTCGGCGTTTTCCCCTCGGGTGACCGGCGGACAGTCCGCAAGTGATAGGCGCGGACAGTCCGCGAGTCGCATAGGGACGTCCAGCAGCGTTGCTGTTTTTGTCCTTTGGCCGGTGGACAGTCCGGCCCCCGTGTGGCGGACAGTCCGGCCTTCACCGGACAGTCCGGGAGCCTGACGGCGGACTGTCCGAGATTCTGCAGCTTGTGCAGTTTTAGTGCGTTGGCCCTCCCGGCTTTTTCGCTTTGTTTCTGGACTTCTCGTTTGCTCCTAGAGTTCACCTAGGAACCTCTCTACATATCTTTGCTACGCGTTAGCATCGGTATTTGGAAGAATCCCGACGTAGCCCTCTATCTACGTTTGGGAGTGGGTCTTTTAGGCACGAACTTGACTCGGGGTTTTGAGAGTTTTGGTTTGCTCTCTTGTGTGGTGCCTCGTTGTGATCTTAGGGATCATCCACCCTCTCTCCGAGGGTCATGGGCATCACATTTGAGTCCGAAGCTTTTGGGGTTGATTTTGTTGGGACAGAGGCCGTAATTTCGAAAGAAATTTTTACGCTCCCATTCACCCCCCCCTCTGGTCGCCTTGCTTTAGCATTTTTGGTCCTTCAATTCGACCGTCGCCACCTTTTCCACGTTAGCCTCTCCAGTCTTCGGAGCGTCCTCAGCCAAGGGTACCGCCTCCGCTGGTGGAACCTCCGCAGAACTGGGCACAGGAGCAGACTTGGAGCATCCCGCAATGTCTTCAGTCGCACTCGGCGAAGGCATCACATCTTTCTAAGCCTAGAAAAAAGACCACAGAATCAAATACCAACATGTTCATCCATGAATAGAAACAAGAAACGAACATCTCATACAATGGATACCTGACGAGTAGCTTCGACCGCCTCTTCGAAGGCAAGGGCGCGTCCACCACCGTTGATCCAAAACCTCCGGAGCAAGCGCATCACGCAGTTTCGAACCTCCGCATCATCAATCTTCATTTGACGTACCTCATCAACAGTTGGGAAAACGTGGTTCGGCTTCCTGATCTTCCGAAGGTGTTCACAATCTGCTTGGCGAAGGGTCCCAGCCATGGCCAAAGCTCCGGCTTAACAACTGAAGTCGGCTGCGTTATCAACCAAAGAACTAAAAACATTTAGCTCATTTTTAAGCCAAGCTTCGAATGCCTCAGCATTAACAGTAGGTAACGGCTCCCCAGTAGAGCCACCAGCCTCAGTCAAGCAGGTGTCTATTTTACCCTTAATCTCTCCCATGCTTTTCTGCCAAGCCTCGGAATTAGAAGCTAATTCAGAGGATAGTTCATTTATGCGACTGTTCGCAGCCAACAAATCCTTGTCTTTCTGACAGCAAGCTGCCAGGAGTTCAGCATTACTATTTGCAACCTCCTGTGCCTCCTCTCGGGACTTCTTAACTTTTTCCAAAGCAGCTTTAAGCTCAACATCTTTATTCTCCAAGCTTCAGCGAAGATCCTTGTTATCCTTCTCGACTTCAACCAACCGGTCATTCAAATACTGAAGATTATAACCCGCCCTCCGGCGCGCTGAGCGGATAAGGAGCATCAACTCAGCCAACTTGACATCGATGTCATCATGAAGGTTGTCCAAGGGCTCGTTGGCCAGTCGAAGCTCCGCTTCGGGCACACAAATGCGACCGAACACCCGACCGAGAAAACACCTTTCCTCCGGAGCACACTGCAAGTGGCACTCTCGAAGGTCCGGACTCGTGAAAAGCTCGGTCGCCGGATCACAGACTCCAATCTTCTTAGCAAAGTAAGGAAGGCTTGATCGGCTAGCTTCGCCATACGGCCTCTTTCCAGGGGTCCGTTCAGATTCAAGATCTCCGGCAACCTCGAACCCGTCGACCCAGACATGCGACCCCGCAAACTCGGGAATTGACCCTCACGGAGGACTCTCAGGCTCGAAGTCCCGAATAATATCATCGATACTTCGAGCAGATGCAGCGTCAGCGCAAGACGAGGCAATCCCCTTCCCACGATCATCCTCGATGGACACATCATCATCAGAGTCACCTTCGCCACTGGAGGTGTCGCTAACCTCATCAGATGAGTCATCTCCAGTGTCCGCCTCCTTTTCATTCTCCTTCTCCTCCTCCTTCTCGTCATCTTCGGAGACATTTTCATCGTCCGAAACCTAGATCAGGGCGCCAATTCCCCCGACGCGGGGTACCCGCCCTCCAACCTTCGCAAGGCCTCGGCCACTCCCCAACGAAATAATGGCAGAGGAGGATGAAGTGCCGGTAGCGCCCGAACTAACAGCGACCTTCGTCGCAAAAGTTTTCTTCTGGCCACCGGCGCCGCCACGGCCTCGACCACGACCCCTCTTCGGCCGTGATGCTACACCCTTCTCCTCAGTGGTAGCGCGTTTCCTCTTCTTCGGCACATCCTCGCTCGAAGGTGTGGGCTAGTCAGCATACTGGATCTCAAGAATGTCGAACAGCATGTTAACTCGACCTCCGCTACCCACCGAGCTGTGGATAGCCTTAACTTCCAATGTGGACAGCTTCCCAACAAGGTCCTCTGCAATCTGCTGTACACGCTTATAGATAGCTTCGACTCCATCTACACGCCTGGGAAACTTCCTAAGGACTTTCTCCCAAACTTTGTTCAACTCCAACTTAGGCTTCTTTAAACCTTTACCCTCATACCTGGGGTCATCCTCAACTGCAAACCATACTTGTCTCCGACTCAGGGGCAATACTTTAGCGAAGCAGTACTCCTCGACCAAGTCGCGAGCACACTGAGATCGCGCTACAACCCTCAGACAATCAACGGCGGCATGCGCCTCGGCACTCATCTTGGCTTCGGCGCTCACATCACCAAGGAGTGGAAGCTCGCCGTAAAGCTCGGCATTACCACCAAGCTTGTAGTAGAACTAGAACTCTTGCCAACCACTGGTCCATTTGTTCTTATGAGCCTGCACCGGCAACTCCGATCCGGCGCGATGGCAAAAGGTGTACACCGCAAACTGACCGAGACTGGTGTTACCTTCGCGATCCGAAATCTTGCGAGGCTGCATGTGCACACAGTGGGTTCGAACAAAACCCTTGACATGAGGAACAACACCCTGAGAACGGCACGCCCAGACATATATTGACATCTTCGTGAAGCACGAAGGTGTGAGCTGATGGAAACGCAAATTGAACCTTTGCAGAACCGAAGTTACAAAGGAATCAACTGGGAAGCGCAGACCAGCTGAAAAGAACTCCTCAAACACAACAACCTCATCAGCATCAGGCTTAGGCACAGTCTCCCCAGCACTGGTCCTCGCCTTTCCATCCTCGATCCAACCTCGCTTGACATAAGCTCCCAACTCCGAAGTGCAGACTCGGCTGAGCCCGAACTCAAAGGTTACTCCCTCATCAGCAGCAGACGAAGAAGCGACACGAGCGGTTTGCTTGGACCTAGCCATCTCTCAAAATAAAACCCTCGCAAAACGCAATACGCACAGCCTTCGCAACTAGACAAAAACAAACCTTCGCAACAAGCAAAATGCAGCAGCAGGATGGCTAGAGCAAAGGGTTGGCACGACTCCAAGCCCCCCACCAACCCCACATATTTATAGGGGCACGGAAACGAGTCACCCCACCCGACAATCCGGCACGACAATCGAAACCCACGGCGCAAAAAACAAAATGGACCTCAACAGTGCAAACAAGAATACAACGGCCTGGCCCAGAGCAGCCGCGGGCGTCGCTGCCAAGGGTCTCGTTACATTTTCCATCAAAGAGCGCTGCTTGGGCCTAAATACTTTTTTTAAGATCCCAGGCAACGAGGGGCTACTGTTGGGGGAAGGGACCCTCGGCAGTGGCGCCACGAAGGCTGGGCCAAGAAACAACCTTCGCGCGACCCGCGCGCCCTCACAAACTTTCTTCTCTCCGTTAGTTAGACCCTTCGGATCGGTTTCCTAACCTTCGGATACAAACCCGACCCTCGGAGTTCGTTGTGTTTCTTGCAGGTAAAGGCGTGCTGAGAACACAGAGAGTGACCCTCGCACGTTCCGAGGCCCCTTCGCTTGAGACGTCAAGCTCGGCGGTTGGCGAGCGGATGCGAACCTCGCGACTAGCAGAGTCGAGGGTGTGACCCCCACTTTCCCGCGAAGGTGAGGAGGACCAAATGGCGGCGGGCAGGAGGAAGGCGAACTAGGGTTTCCACTCTGATTGTGTTTGTACGATTCTGCCCTTTCCCTGTACGGTGTCGGAGAATCTTTTCTGTACCCTTACGTAATTTAGCCGGTGTCCCTTGGCATTCCCTATAAATACCGGGGGATGAACAGTGTAAACGGATGATATTTTTTGGGATAGTGAATATATTTACCAACTTACTTATTGCACCTTCGCTTGCACCATCTCTTGTGTCCGACAGTTGATCACCCTCGCTCTATACCCCTGCACAGCAGCGGGGGTTGGGTAGGTGTGCTTCCAACAGTCATACTCTGTTTGTACGCCCTGTCAAGGTATACTAACAGACAAAATTATTAACAGTTACATTGTTATTGCTCTCTCTCTTTCAGACAGAGCCATGTGTGAAGCTAATAAAGTGCAAAGGAAATATACTAATCAGTTACCAGCACAGAAAATTATAAAACTAAATTGTTTTCATGATAGTTGTACAACTCATTGCAAAATGTGTGTACGTTTGTTTCATGATGATTGTACATCTGACTGCAAATGAATCAGATGTTTTCACCTAAAGATCCAAAAATATATGGGTCAGGACAATGACAATGTAAGGAACAGCGCTAACAATGCAGCCTGTCACAGTTTCATCTAGTGGAGAACTGATATAGATAGAGAATAATTTCATTACTGCTCAACAAAGATATTAACTATGCATGCATAAACAATGACAATGTTTGGAAGTCAGATTTTTGTCAAAATAAATTTCTGAACAATTATAATTAATCAATAATCTGAATATATGATTCATGGCGTGAAAATGCAGATGGAAGGAATAAGAGCATTAACTGCATTAAGTATGATTCTGGTACATATATTTCAACGGGAAATGCCTAATCACTACTGCAATCCTCCTGTTTCCCTAGGGCCAAAAACCCTAGGAAAATGCATAGATACCCTACCCTAGGGATTCCCTAGGGTGGTTTGTCGGGATTGCTCCCTACGTACTGTTTTCACGGGAAACTAAGAAGTGCCCTAGGGCGTCACAGCAAAACCCTAGGGAAACTGTCTTCCCTAGGGGAATTTCACTCCTAGGGAAATCTGTACACATGCCCATTGTCCACGTGTAAAGGTTATTTCCCTATGGGTGAGTTTTCTTGGGAAACAAATAATATGCAAATCATACATGAATAAACAATATGTATTTGAATTCAAAATTTAAATTCAAATACAAATTTAAATATAGCACAATACACATGCATTGTTTCCATTGGAATTTAACATTCATTAATCCATATTGTTTTAAGTTACAATATGTCATTAGAGGCACTAACACAAGCACCACTTGTGCTATCAAAATGACCCAACTGAACTACTACAACACTGGTGCTTACTGCAACCTGGTAGACAACTAGTGCATGCAACACCTGTAGGCAGCAAGCAGCGGTGCTGCACAACGCAGCCAAAGCCCAAAACAGCCAAGTAATCGGAAGCCAGCACACCAACATAGGTTCTAAGCCTGTTATCCTTACAATACAACATGTCAAAGCAATGGAAATTCATCGTCATCTTAAGGAGAGTATGTACCTCCAGCACTTGTGGCATTCACATAATAACGGTAGCCTCCGTGTATCCTACTCAATGTTTTCTCTGGAGTTTCCATTCTAATACATGATCCAAGCGTACCAACCCGCTATGCAATTAAACAAATGAAAACAAAGTTAGATAAGCATAACGATTATGATTCCATTCACTACTTGTCTCTTTGTCCATTTGTCACATGCAAGTACGTTGAAGCTAAACAGGTATGTTGAAGCTTGTTGTCATCTTTTCCATATGTTTGTTATGTAAAGCTTGCTACACCGGACATCAAAAGGTATGTATATTTTCTTAATTGAAACTAGCACTAGCGGGACAACTAGAATATGCTATGACTGCAATTTGGCTTATCTATCATGCTGTTGACTATGACTACTTGTTCTCTTTTGTTTTTAGCTGAGAAGTACCAACCAAAAAAGGTCCAAAAAAAGGCATAATAATGATTAACAGACTTACATTGTCAAAAGAGGGATTTGGACTTGATGAAGACGCATATGCTGGAGGCAGTGGAGGAGGAGCCAAGGGAGAAGGAACTACCACTACCTGAAAAAAGCTCTGTAAGTACGAAGCCCCTTTCACTGTAGGGGTGGCTGGTATTTGAGCCGCTCTTACAGTGGCGTATTTGTGTCCATCATTACCAGCCGCCCTTACAAAACACTGTAAGGGCGGCTAGTGATTGAACCGCCCTTACAGTGGTGCATTGTAGGAGCGGCTCAATCACCAGCTGCCCCTACAGTGGATATCCAAATAATGCATACAACCACCCTTCTTCCACCTCGGGACACACTCTTCTACCCGAGAAAAAAAGGTTGGGAGGCCTTGGGCTCCTCCTAAAACTTGGTCTACTAAGGGAGGAGGTTTTGATCTCAAAATACTTTGGTGGAGAGCTTGAGAAGGTAAGAAAATGCTATTCCAACCGCACTTACAAACAATTTAGGGTTTCAAAAAGTGGTTTGAAGTTGTCAATTTTTCAAATTCAAAAATTAAAACATACAAACTTTGCCAAATGCAAAAATGACCAATATATCAACTTAAGATCTTGATGAGCTTAACAATTTTGGTATTCATGACTTTTCCAGCCGAAACCAGGGTTTGTTACATTTTGAAATTCAAAATTTAAATCATGCAAACTTTGCCAAATTCAAAAATAGCCAATATATAAATTGTATATCTTGTTGAGCTTAACAAACTTGGTATTCATGACTTTTCCGGCCAAAACCATTTAGGGTTTCAAATAGTGGTTTGAAGTTGTCAAATTTTGAAATTCAAAATTTGAATCATGCAAACTTTGATAAATTCAAAAATGGTCAGCTTAACAAATTTGGTACATGACTTTTCCAGCCTAAACCATTTAGGGTTTCAAATAATGGTTTGAAGTTATCAAATTTTGAAATTCAAAATTTGATTCTTCCAAACTCTGCCAAATTCAACAATGACCAATATAACAACTATAGATCTTGGATTTATAAAATTTTAGAAGCAAAATTCATCATATTTGGAGTTATTATGAAGGAGAAAGACTAGATATAAAATTTAGAAGCAAAAGTCATCAAATTTTGAGAGAGTTTTGTGCCGCTAAGTGATCTAAAAGTGGCCCTTATGAAAAAGTTTTGAATACCAAAGTTGAAGTGGACAATATAATCTATAATTTTTGTTTTAGTCATTGCTTCATTTGACACTGTCGTAGTACACACTGTCCACATTTGCTCCAATCTATCAAAAATCTCACTTAAACCCTGTAAGAGATGTGCCCACTTGTGAAGCATCTATGATGTCACTTTGTTGAAATCATTTCATATTTTTTCCTGGAGTTTAGGTGGTCAAGTCATATCAACACACCAAATTTTAGGATTTTTTGAAAAACTAATAAATTATTGAATTTTTTTTTAAGTTCTAGGAATTTTAAAGTCCAGCAGCTCGCAGATGAAATTTGGGACACTAAATGATCTCTAGCGAAGAAATTTGGGACTAAACATGGCCTAAAATTTAAAATGAGATATATTGGTCCATTTCCTGGACATCCCATCATATATTATTGGTGAGCCGAAATATCATCGCAGGTCGTTGTCTCACCTTCCTCGCCCACTCCATCGCCTCCTCAAGCAACGACGACGCGAGCGACCTGCGACCCTAACCCTAGGGAGAGAGAGGGAGAGCCACCACCAGCAGCTGGGCCGACCGCACGCACGCGCACCCACTCACCCGTGGCGGCAATGGCGGGGCGCCCCCTCACCCCTCGCTCGTCAGCGGCGGCCGGCCGAGATGCGTGAGATCACGGCGCCGGATGGGGAAGGACGCCGGCGAGGCACAGCAGCAGACGCCGGATGGGGCTGGCGGCGGCGCAGGCAAAGGCGCAGGAGGAAGCAGGGGCGGTAGCGCTCGACGCTTCTGCTGCTCCGGTGGCGGAGGAGCGGCGAGGGTGGTTCGGCTGCAATGCGTGGCGGCGCTCGTGCTCGGACTGGCCGTACTGCTGTCGGCGCTCTTCTGGCTCCTGCCCTTCGCGGGGCGGGGCGGCGGCAAGGAGGGCCCGGATCGAGGCGACGAGTTCGGAGGTGAGCGAACCCTTTGCGAGATCTCAGGTTCCGTTCGGCCATGCTCGCTGAGTAGCCGGTTGTTTGCTTGATCTGCGTTTTCTTTGCGCTGGGAGTTCGTTGGTGAATGCTCCGCTTTGGATCTGGATGTGCGTAGTGAATATTTGCGGTTTCAGGCTGAAAATTTGAATTACTTTTGACTGCGAGGAACCTGTGGAGATGTTGCCTGTTCGGCCGCTAGCTAGATCTTCGAGTACAGCTCTCTGCTCTCTGTTGGTGTGTACGGCCTGCAAATTTAGTCGCGTATGGCTCGTTTCTGCTGGATGGTGATTCTTGAGTTTGATCTGTGCTGCTTAGGCTGTTTTTTTTTGACATCCCAAACCCGTTTCCCAGTCATTAATAAATCCTAAGGGACGAAAATATTTTTTCCTTCTGAGCTGAACATTTAGTCTCATTGGCATAGCCTGTTTTATTGGCAGCTCATTGCAAAGCAACTTGTCTGATCTTTCCTAAATCAATTTGTTGTTTCATCGTTTCAGAAACAGAATGCAGTTTTGAGGAAATATTCAGCCAAAATGAGCAAGTCGTTATGCGTTTGGCTGAAATTCGAATCAACTGCCCCAAGGAAGGGGATTGCTTTGGCATGTGTTAGGTTCATAGTAGGTTTATATACAGGCAACAAAACCTTTCTGCTAAAATGGGGTTGCTATTCTGCCCTGGCCTGTGGTATTAGGCAATGTTCGATCGGGTGCGGTCACAACTCACAAGCTATTTTGTGTAGCATGTTAGATTCCATGTTTCATCAAATTTGATATTTGATTTGGTTGAAAAATAACAAGTAGTACTATGGGTTAACATTGTTTCTAAATTTGTATGCATGGTTATATAGTTTTTTTTTTCCGTGGCCAGCAATCTTTTAGTACAGTGCATGTAGGATAATGTTTACTCCAGAAAGGAAGAAACACTAGTGTTTCTAAATTTGTATGCATGGTTTTATAGTTTTTTTACCTGGCCAGCAATCTTTTAGTACAGTGCATGTAGGATAATGTTTACCTGAATATGTTTTTTGTATGGTCAAAATACTGCTTTTCTGGACTATAACACTAAGTCATCTCTAACTATGGCCTGGGGGTTGGCGTGTATTTTGAAACAGTTAAATCCTGTCTGCTTTCATCAAATCACTTGCTAATCATTTTTAACAATTTTTTTCAGGTATTGTCTATCAGGATCATCTGACTCGATGATAAGGTAAACGCACAACTCCATCATCTGAGCCATCTCCTTCTGTTCCATGTGCTTAGCATAAATGTTGTGATTAGTTTGACATCATAGGTACATGTTTTTATATACTTCGCAGACTATGGGATCTAGGACAGCAGCGTTGTGTTCATTCTTATGTTGTGCATACTGATTCAGTTTGGGCGCTTGCAAGCACTCCTTCATTTGGTCATGTCTACAGTGGTGGAAGCGACCAATTTGTGAGTTAAATTGTTTTGTATGTATTAGTGAATAGTTACTTTACTTCTTCATTCTGAACTTTTCCTGTATTGCAGGTATACCTAACAGATTTGTCCACAAGAGAGAGTGTTTTACTATGCACAAATGAATACCCTATTCTACAATTGTCTCTCCAGTAAATTATATCGTTCCTCCTCTCCGTTAGTACTTTCACATGTCCAATCTCCTCTAGTCCTCTTCTTCTCTCTCTTTTTATTTGTTGTGAGAGATATGCGTTGCTGTGGATGCTATTAGATTCATATATGCGGATGTGGATTTGTAGATGTATTATGTATATATTTATATGAAATTTGACCACAGCATATAGGTCAGATTTCTTTGGATATGTAACCAGAAAGCCGCAATTTCGATGTGGTGCACATTATCCCATGCTGATTCCTTTGGATATGTAACCAGAAAGTTGGATTACTTTACTTAATTCCTATTATATGCACTAGTTTCTCTCCTTGCTTTTATCCGCTAGTACTTGGTACTAATTTCTAATTTTGACTATGATTTCAATCAACTTGATTATCAAGAGCATGAATGTACAATTGACATCTAAGTGGACTTGTGGTTTCCTTTCACTTGTTCCCATTATAAATATCTTTATATTGACTTCTTATAGCATCGTTCTTGTTATAGCTGAAAGCTTTGGAAGAGTTTGCAACTTCTGATAGCTTACCACTACGCCCTGGAGTCGAGAAGTAAGAGTTCAAGTTCCTGTTATTACTTTATGTCAAAAAATCTTTCTACATAAATGATCCAGGAGAGTTTCAGCTACTACTTATAGGATGTGCTCCGCATTATCTGAAATTACCTGTAATACGCAATATAAAGTTCATGGTTTAGACGGAAGTCGCGGCATCTCAATAAAAGTTTTTGTGTGTCCGATACAAATTCTACATGATTGCATCAATACATGATCATTATGAGCTAAATTATTTTTTTGTCTTATGTATTCATGTGTACAGCTTTTGCCTCTGTCCTGTACTCTTTGCTTGCCATAAGATATAAATGACTCTGTCCTGAACTTTAAATTTCCTTGTGCCTGATTCTGTGAATAAAATCATTAAAGGTTCATTGATGATGCACTTAGTCAGGGTGTCCCTTTGACTATATTGGCTGCATCTGGTGAATTATATAAATATTTATTTTTTTTGCTGGAAAATACACTGTAGGGGCGGCTCTAGATTGAACCGCCCCTACAGGAATACACTGTAGGGGCGGCCCAATCTAGAGCCGCCCCTACAGTGAGAGCCGAACCGCCCTTACAGTGGGTCCACTGTGGGGGCGGTTCAATCACCAGCCGCCCTTACAGTGGATCTCACTGTAGGGGCGGCTACCCTAACCGCCCCTAAGTGGGTGCACTGTAAGTACACTATGATAGGGGCGGTTGGGCCAGCCGCCCCTACAGAGCTTCTGGAGCCGTCCCTACATAGCTCTGTTGGCATAGTGTGCAGTCACAGGCATTCCCGTGTGGGAAGCTACTTGCTGCAATTCGGTTTTATAAGATGGACCTGATTAGAAAGTAGGTCAATTGGCACTACAACGAATACTAAGGAATGTATGCCACAGCTCAAACCTCCATACATTTCTGAATGTTTTCGTTGTGCATGTACTAATTGGCACTAAAATGAATACTAACAGGGTGCTAACCATGTTAAGTCCACAGAGTATACCCAGTCATAAATCCTCTTTTACACAAATGCATGCCCATGATAGCTCTTCCGTCTAACTCTATTGTCACAATCTGAACATGAACACACTACTCTGCTTGCTGATATACATTGCACATTCAGAATAGAAGCACATCACAGTCACAACAGTGCACAAAATAATTAAACAGATATATATAGCAATATGATGAAACTAATTAACGGCAAAACTTAATTCTAACATGTACTGCTTTGCTCAGAAGCACCACATACAGTCAAAACCTTCCTTTTGCAGAGACCCAGGGACAACTATCCAACCTTCCTTGCACAACACAAGGGATCTCCCTTCCCCTTTTTACCTGGTGGTAAACCACACCAAAAATTTTAGCTGAGGTCAAATTTCAATCAGTACAAGAAGGTACCAATTGCCAAAGTCCACATTAAAATATGCTTTGCCTAGATATGAAAATATAAATTTAACTAAAACTATAACTAGCAGTGCATAAGTAGGTAGGGTACGACAACAAATTGATACTGAAAGACATTAATACATACATATGAGCATGAATCTATTAATGAGCACAAATTTGGCAAATTGCTAGTAATTAATCAGAATCCACATATGAGCACAAATTGCCAAATTGCTAGGAACTAACCAGAATTGCTAACAACAAATTAGTAACCAGAATCTATTAATAGCCTGTGTAAAAAAAAGAGAAAAGACCCCAACACTAGGAAATAACCGGATCTCATCTTCTAGGAGGATGGAACATCAGCCGGTGAGATGGGTTGTCGCTGGGCGGGCAGGCGGCCGACGTCGAGCGGACAAGGTCGTGCCACGCCGGTGGCCGACGACATCGAGTAGGTGGCCTGCCGGTATCGAGCAGCAAGCGGCCCAGGTAGACGGGTGGCACGACACGTTCATGGTCTGATCATTATAAGACCATCAAGTCATAAAAGAGTCTTCACTTAAGGATGGTAAAAAAGTAGGGCGCGTTATAAGAGTGAGAATCAGATGAGTGACAACCGTTATGATGGTAAATATGTAAAAGCCCCGGAAAATGGACTAAGGGCGCGTGCGGAGCCGGCTGATGGCGGGAGCTGAAAAATATTCAGTTCCCTAGGGAACGATTGTAATTCCTAGGGAAGTACTATACCATGGCACCTGATGAATTTAACTTACCGAGGACAAAGTAAAAACCCTAGGGAACTTGTTACTTTCCATAGGATATCAAATATAACTCTAGGAATTCAAAATTTTCCCTAGAATAGTTGTTTAACCCTAGGGAAATGATATAACCCTGACTTGCCGCCGGTCATGACCGTCGCCTCCGCTGCTGCCAACCGCCGTGGAGATCAGTCCGCAACTCTCTGCCTACCTCATTGACTAGTGTGGAGTCCTACAAATGCTATTGGGCCGGCCCATAAAAGATTCCGAAGGAACCTGCTTCTGCCAATTCATTGCTCGTGATTATTAGTACACCTCGCTCATTCACTAGCGCCGAGCACAGCTTAAAAGCTTCAGTGCGTGAACCAGGTCGAACTTACAATCATTTGCATGCAACACTGAACTCTGGCCACTTCCCTTGTGCCTGCTGGGCCGGCGGCTATGCTGAGCTCCCCTAGCGGTTGAGCTTGGCAGGCCTGCTAGCCCTTGTCTGGCCTAGGGGAGTGGCATCTTTTTATTTGTTTCTCTAAACCTTTATTGCCTCCATTTTGAAGTTTTTTTTAGAAATGGTTGCTCTTAGTTAACATTTCCTATTTTTTAAACGGTATCTATACTTTACAAATTCTAGCACACCGTATGACACCGAGTGTTGGATCATGACCAACAACTTCCTATGCAACTCATCCCACCGGTTACCCAATCGTGATCAACAACTTCTTATGCAACATGTATCCCACCGAGTGTCCGATCATGATCAGCAACTTTCCGTGGTGCTATACCAAGCGTGACATACCGAACGTTAGGCCTGTGCATTCGGTCACGACCGAACCGATCGATTCGGTTCTTCGACGTGACCGAACCGATCGATTCGGTTCTTCGATCACTTTGAAAGTTCCATCATCTAAAAACGGAGACCGATCGGTTAGTTCCAAAACTCAAGACCGAGCAAGTTCGGTCTCGGCCATGACCGAACTATACAAAACATCTACTAAATAATATATGTTTTTAGCAAATTTTAGCATTTTTTTCTATTCCATGGCAAAAATAACAATACAAATTATCGATTAAATAGAGTGATACGAGTGATGGTTGATATAAACCCCTTAGAATAAATATTATATCACTAATAATAGTCTAAAGTACACATTATATCCATAAAAAGTAGATGTTCAGTTAGTTCGGTTACCTGAGGCATATGACCGAACTAACCGTAAAAAGTTCGGTTAGTGCGGACTCAAGACCGAACTAGTGACCGAAAATTTTGGTCTCGGTCTCGGTTAGTTCGGTTCGGTCTTCGGTTAATTATGCCCAGAGCGTTACACATCGACCAACAACTTGATATGTAGTCTCATCCTATCAAATGCCATGCCATATACTACCGAGTAGCACGCCATACAAACACCTACACTGTCGGATCATGATGAACAATTTTCTATGCAACTCGTATCACACCGAGTGTCGGATCATGATTAACAACTTCCTATGCAACTCGTAACCCACTGGTTACCCAATCATGATCAACAACTTATTGAATAATTCATATGACTTGTGTGTAGGCCTGGGCATTCGGGTTACCTGAAAAGTTCGAATCGGGTAATTTGGGTAATTGGAAATTTGGATATTATAAATCGCTACCCGATTTTGGTCCTCAAAAAGTACTACCTGAATTTTGGGTACTCAATAATTCAGGTTTGGCGATACCCGTAATTGACAAAAACATCCATTTTGAGAATTTTATTAACATTTTGAAACAATAAAAAATAGCCCATTAAATCACATCATGGCTTCATATTAATTAACAACAAACTAGTTACCAAGTTATCATAATTCTACATTAATTCATACAAAATAATAGATTTATATTACATCGAACCACTTCATATCTTTATATTATAATTATTATAAGAGCAAATATTTGATATATTTCGGGTAATTCGGGTAGTTTGGGTACCAGGGAACATTACTCGAACTTCTCAAACTAAATTCGGCTTTATAAGATTACTATCTGAAAGTGTGATTGATGGGTTCGGGTACTTCGGATATAGGTTCGGGTAATTCGGGTTCGGGAATTGGGTATCGGGTAGTTTGCCCACCCTTACTTGTGTGACTCATCATCTTGATAAAAAAATATCATGATTCATAGATTTACAAGTAAAATATTTGTCAAATTAGTTAATACGTATGTAATTTACTATTATTTTTTCCAAGTTTCTAGCAGTTTGGTTACATTTTAAATTAAATTTAAATTTAATAATTATTTTTTGAGAAGTACTCACTGCCAAGCATGCCGCCAATTTTTCCTACCACGCCAACTTTCAATGCAAACAGAAACTAGCATGTGGCTAATATTTTTTAAAAAAAATCGAGCACCATATCCTCATATCCTGGCTATTCTGTATCCCATGCCCCTCTGCCTCCCCCTCCCGGCCTCCTGACCCAAATAGATCATGAACGAGACTGTGGCTTCCTCCCACACGTCGTGAGGGCCATGGCGCCGCTACAACCATCCAGGAGGCCACCGACGCCAGCTCGTTCCAGGACGCCCCCGATGTGGACACCCTCAAGGACGCCGCCGGCGACGCCTCTAGACAGGACACATTCCTTCATTTGAATACCAAAGTTGAAGGAGACAACAAGATCTACAACTTTTATTTTTGGCATTCCTTCATTTGGCAATGTCGTAGCACACATTGTCCATATTTACTCTAAACTTTCACAAAAGTCACTTAAACTCTATAAGAGATGTGCTCACTTGTGAAGCGTCTACGATGTCACTTTATTGAAATTATTTCATTCTTTTTTTTGGAGTTTAGGTGATCAACACATGTCGGCACATCAAATTTGAGGATTTTTTTTAAACTATTGAATTACTGATTTTTTTTTTAACTTTTAGGAGTTTTAAAGCCCAACAACTCGCAGATAAAATTTTGGGATACTAAATGACCTTTAATGAGGAAGTGTTAAGTACCAAAGTTGTAGGTACCAAATTTTATATGATCAAAGATTTAAAATTTAATTTTTTAAAAAGTTTTGTGCTGCTAAGGGATTTAAATTTGTCTATATATATTTATATTATCCTATATATCTAATTTTTTATGTAATGAAAAAATATTGAAAAATAGATATATATTATCCTATATATCTAATACAGATATATATCCTATAATTTTTTTACTCATAAAAAAAGAAAAAGAAGACATTTAACCACGCCATGTCGCCATTACCTAGTACCGGCCAAAAAAAAAAGAAAACTCACGCATCTCTCTCCCCATCTCCCCATCGGCAAAAAAAAACATCGTCATTTTTCTCTTCCTGTCTCCCTCGCCACGCACACACGCATCTCTCCCCATCCTCTCGCTGTCTCGGTCTCTCCCGAGGCAGCGGCAGCACCGCCCGCCGCTGGCTCACCGGCGCCTCCCCACTTCCTCCCTACGTGGGAGAGTCGTGACAATCTCTCCTCCGTCCCTTCGTCTCTCTTTCTCCTCATCTCTCCTGACGCGGCCAAGGCGGTGATACGGGCAAGGGAGCGGCGTCAACGGAACTCTGCGGCTGCCGGACCTCGGTGTGGTGGCGGCCGCCCTTCTCTTCCTCCGTGTCCCCTCGCTGCACAGGCAGGGCGACGGCGGCTCCCCAGCGCGGCGCGGCGCCGACCTAGGGTTTCACCTGTGGCCATGCCCGGTCGGTGCCCGTAGCGGCGGCACGGAGGCCGCTGCCCCTCCCGACGCCTCATGCGCATCTCTCTCTCCCGTTCCCTCTCTCCCGCTCCCGGTGTCGACGGAGCACCACCCGTGCAACCCGGCGGTGGCCGTCCCGGCCATGGCATGGCGTGAGCATGCCCCTCCGGTGGCCGCAGGCACGGGTGCACCCTAGCGCGCTCTCCTCCAATTGCTCCACGTGTGCTTCACTGCTCACGGATGAGGCTCACCCTCCGGTGGCACCCGGTAAGCATTTGGTTGGTCTTTTTTTATATAACATGATTGTGGATGCCTATTGCAGTGTTTTTGTAATTGTGGATGGCTATTGCAGTGTTTTTTTGTAATTGTGGATGCCTATTGCAGTGTTATCCATGGATATGAACAGAGCTCCTTGTGCGCCCATTTGTTCATTTTGGGATAACATATCTAATTTAATTACACTGCAGATGTGCATCACATTCCAAAGGGAAAACTTCTTGCTGCCAAAAAAAATATTTACGTTGTTCTGTTAATTTATTGGGTCCTACAATATGTAATCAAGTTTATTTTTCAGTGTATTCTCTCAACATATCAGAATTCGGAATGAAATGCTCCAATGGACCTATTTGATGCTCCGCTTCTTAGATATAGATGCAACCCAAAGGTATCTTTTTTCCTTTGTAGTTCTGACTGTAACAAAAAATTAGTTCGGTTAAAACTTAGAAGCACCACTGCCTCATGTTGTTGGCTTAGCTGGCAATAGTTTGCCTTATTGTGTTTGTTTTTTCTATATATTCTGTCTACGAACGAACAACTGATGTGCAAACACATATAGACATGCTCTATGTCCATGTCCATATACCTCCATCCATATTTTGGTATAGCTTAAACTATGCGGCGTTTGTGTTACAGCTTGTATTTAAGTTACTTGGTGAGCCTCTTGTCGTGCCTGCAACTGAAGTTGCATCTGTTTGTATTTGCTGGATTGTTCCTTCTCAAAGAGTAGCAATGTCTAGGAAATTTTATTCTGGTTTACTATAATGCAATTCTAAATTTCTCCCACAATCTGATCAGCTCTAAATTGCCCCCTGTTTTCCTTTCATCTGGGTACTTTGTGTTTAACATGCTGAACAGTGCAGAGCTATGTAAAGGCAAAAGTGGGTACTGGTTCCCTTGATCCAAGACGTCCTTGCTCAACGACGTCACATCCGGCCCGAGAAGGTACTCGTTCCCCTCCTAAGCCTTCTCGAGATACTTCACCTGATTTCTTGATTGATCTATAGGTACTGCAAGAATTAGTTCTTGTACAGCAAGATCTAGGTCTGCACAGTTTGATAATTGTAGTCCAAATCACAAGCAGTAGTTTAATCTCATTGTGATGCATGGATTAGGCTATCAGCTATTGTAATAGCTAGATGATGGCAATCATTATTAGTTTAATTCCAGATCAGCTAGTTATTGGGAGTGTTGATGACAGACACGTACATGTGATGGTGGGTTCAGTTGCATGTTGAATCCTACGTCGTGGAGCTCAATCTTAATTTTTGTATGGCTTGTTCATCTTGGTGTGGATCTTAAAACAAATTAATGGCAGCCAATTTAGCAATTCATTGGCCACATGCCAACTATATTACTTGTGATGGTAACAAGCCACCAAGTAACGACTGTGTTGGTTTCATCTTTGCCGTAGCTATGAATGAAGTTTCTAAACCGTACAAGAATTATTTCAGAACTGGGCCTCCTGTTTTGCTCCTTTTGTGATTTTGGACATAAGAATAAGAGACCTTGTCGGGTTTGCAGTTAGCCAAAATTTCTGAACTTATGTTGCCTTTGCAGTTTACCTCTGTGAAACTTCTGTCCTGTGGCACTACCAGTTCATAGCAAGTTTTTGGACCTGAAGATCCTCTGAGTTTCTGTTTGAAAGGTAAACTCATGTTTGAGCAGCATCATGTTCGATTATACTCAAATAGTCCACGACCCTAAGGGCAACACATGTCATAATACTACTGAATTTTCTTTGTGTCAGTCTACTTGTTTTGTGATACAAATTAAAGTAGTACATAACTTCTTGCTAAATTCATTGAATGGTCAAAATATCTAAATCACGGTGAAAATGGGTCTTACATTGTGTAGATCATCGGATTAATTGGGTGGAATTGCACAAACATCACAACCTGCACCTTCTTTTCACTGGCACTAACCTCCCAAGAATACCCCATCGGATTAACATAACTTCGTGCTGCAAACTAATCTGAAAAAACATTGGGTGCATGCAGGCATGCACCTGTTCTATTCTTTGGAGCGGCGGCCACCGAGAGCAGCCCTCCATTTTGGCTGTGCTAAGCACTCACCATTCACCTTCTGAGCATTGCAAATCAGGATCACCACATGGATGGTTGGGCGATGACAGATTCATTTGAAGACACTGTTTGCTATGCTGGCAGTAGCTGAGAGCTAGTTAGTTTATATATGCATGTCAGCTAGCTTGTGTTGTTTTCTTGCATGGACTTGCTTGTTTTTGTGTGTGTGTGAGCTAACCAAAAATATAATGGGATCTTGGAATTTAAGTTTAATTAGCATTTCTGTACTGATTAATTTGACTGGAAATATAATTGGAAACCGACTGCCTAGTTATTTTGTGTCAGCCGGATTAGTATATTTCTTTGGTTCAGGAATTAGGATATTCTATTTATCATTTTGCTATGTTCTGCTCAAGGGAACCTAACTAGAGTACTAAGCTTGTTCAGTTCATCTGAATGGATGCCTCTGATTTGTTACTTTCACTAGGCCCATTCTACGCGATGCACCAGACCGTTGTATGCCTCTTGTTGCTATAGAATAGGTAGATATTGTCCAGGTTTTATTTGTTCGATTTGTGAGCACACCTAATGGATATAGCGCTCGCTTAGATTTTACTCTTTTATTTGGATATGCATACATCTATTAGCCTTGCTAGTGTCATAGCTGTTGATAATTGCTTGTGCTTATCATTTCAAATTGATCTTAATTATTGTTTAGTGGGATACATAAATGTTGACCACTTGATTACAACTAATTCCATTGATGTTACATGTTTTTTTACAGCAGATTTAGACCTGAAATGCCTGTCTGCCAACCTCTTGCACATGTCTTGTGTGTTCATTTCATTGTGCTTCCACTAACACAACAGAGTAGATTAGTGTAGCCAGTTAAGGCTGAAATTGTAATGTTTGTTCATTTCTCATGTTTTGTATTATTGGACTTTGGAGCTATAATTTGACAATAAATGAAAAGTCTAGCTTGTTTGAGAACTAGCTTTACTTTGTGCCAAGTTACTTGTGCAGTTATAAAATTCAAAAAAATACTTGTACAGTTATGCTACAGAGTAATCTCTATTCGAGTTGTAATTTGTGCCAAGTTACTTTGTATGGTAGCTGTAATTTTTGTATCTACAACTTGTGGCATTTGTTGCTTATGGTAGACTCAGTTCACTGTCTTATGCAACCGTATCTTCAGATAGAGAGGAGACAAGCAACAGAAACAGAGGGGGGAGAAACAAACAGCGACGGGGGATGGGGGAGGGAACCAACAGGGTTTTGATAGTCCACCTAATTTCCCGCAGGGGCCTCCCCTCCCCTGGGCATAGCTCCCCTTGCTGCCAAATGAGGCCGAAAGGTTGGAGATGGAGAGCCAAGTGGAGCATGGAAAAGAGTTCTGGTCTAAGTGTTTCACATGTAGTTTTTTTTTAATGTTTCAGCTGTGCTTCCTTTTGCACTTGTCATACTTTCTTTTAGCTGTGCTTTTGAACATAACTAGTAGATATGCCAGAAGATGAAGTTGCCAAATATTGTGCAGAAAACCAGATAACAAGGCAAGTTCATTCATACTTTCAGCTATGCCAAATATTTCCTCTTATGGTAGCATATACTATTTTTGTTAAACTAAACTGAAGTTCCAAGATGATAGCATAATAGCATCCTTCATGGAACCTCCATCAGACTGCATACTCACTTTAGTTCTAGAAGAGCTGCCTAGGTATATATGCATTGGCTCAGGTGTTTTTCTTTAAGGCTTACTCTGTATTTTTGCTCAGGAGAAGTATATAATATTTGGATGTCACTTGCAAGATCAAGATCATTTACTTATTAATAGGTATCCTTTTCTGTCCTCTGATGTTAAGTCAAGTTCAAATTATATTGCTTTACTCGCATTTTGTCATGTTAGAGACTATTGATAATCACAAACAAAACTGGTACATGCATTCAAAGTTTCGGGATAGTGTTGATATTAGTGGATAAGATAACGTAGAACATGCCTTTGAAATTGGTGGTCTTTATTTCTGTGCATTTTGGGCATGTTTGATATCCTTGCCGAGTACTGTTTAATTGAAGAGATTTGTTTTCTGTTGTTTCTTAATGTTATGGTAAGCGGATAAATTTCTAGTATCAATTTGGTGACCTAAATTTATGTAAAACTTAGATTTTTGTATCTGAATCTCTTTACATTATGTGTATGAAGTAGTAAACTTATTAAGTTTCTAATATCCTAATCTTTTTTCGTGGTAAGTAGGTGGACGAAGTTTGAGTGGAAGGCTCAGAATCAAGTAAGGACACAGCCAAGGCGATGACATGTTGTGTTGCAAGAAAACCCTCAAAGTGCTTTATAGATGTTCGAGAGTCCTGTACGGCTGCAAGTTTTTAAAAGTTGTGAAATAATAAGTGAACTGTACACATGATCTTAGATACTACTAAGATGCATTGTAAACTTATCGGATGATTGATTATAATTAATATATGTGAGTGTTATCTCTTTTATTATGATTTATTATTTTTGCAACGATGATTTATTAAATCAAAAAATAAATGCTACTAGCATTGCAATAAAAATTATGCCTAGTACCTATATAGCAACGAAATAATTTACGCTGCAAAAGGCACTATCGCCACGACGTTACCAATGTTGCAATAACATTTGATATCTTGCAACAACTAAAATTATGTTGCAAATAATAATATTGTCACATCAAAACAATCGTGGCATTATCATATCAACTTTTGCAATGACTAAAAAAGTATAGTAAAAGTTAGTATTGCCACAACACAGTGACTGTAGCCACAACTTACTCTTGCAACAAATTAACATTCATAGCAAATTATGTACTTGCCACGGTAAGACTGTCGTGACAAATTGTATACCTGCCACGTCATGGCGTTCGTGGCAAATTATGTACTTGCCACGTCATGACGTTCGTGGCAAATTATGTACTTGCTACGACATCACGGTCGTGGCAGTTACACCATACGCAACAAAATTATAACGTGGAAAAACCATTATATTGCTATGCTATTGATCATTGCATGTACGACCTTTTGCTACCATGAAAAGCATGGCAAGTGCTCCAATTGCCACGCCCGTGAACGTTGCGTCAAAATTCTATTGCCATGCTTGGCAACGGATACCAATGGTTGCAAGAATCCTAAGCACTTGCAACACTAAACTAGAAACTGTAGGAATACCTCATTGCCACGTGACATCTTGCAACCCTTGGCAACGAACGAGATATGGTGGCACAAACTACTGCTTGCAACAAAATTGGGCATATCGCAACGTTTTTTTTGTCGTCGCATAAGGGGTAGAATTTAGTAGTGTGCCTTCTCTCACCCTATAACTAATAAGCTTTTTGTGGAGTTCATTGGTGGGAGACAACCTGTACATACTTACATAGCATATATTGCATAGTCAAAGCATGGATCCAGAGAAACTTGGCATACAATCAAATCAAGATGTGCATGTGTGTGGACCTATATGTGGAATGGATTGGTATGGTGGAGCAGTGGTGATAAACATGTGAGGGTGAAAACACAATGATGACGATTGAAAATATGGCTTTGAATGTTGATTGAAACTGTGAGTTGATACAAATAAGTTATTTTATGAATGTTGATTGAAATTTGAAACTATGTGTAAGGAAAATGGACCTCGACCCATTCGACTTAGGATTTTGGTGTTTGATGATCAACACAACCATATTGGACTAATTTGTTTGTGAGTGTTTGTTTTATAGTTCAATAGGGTGCAAATATGACTTGGACAAAGGCGACGTGATGATCCGATGATCAACACCTCAAGCAAGACATTCGAAGCTCAGTAAAAGGCTCTCAAGAACAAGCAAAGTCCAAGGCACAAGACTGGAACCAAGACAGCGCAAGAAATCGCGAAGAAACGAAGAAAAATGGACATCGGACGCTGGCTCAGCAAGCGTCGGACACAACGATGGCAAACCCTAGCTCGGGTTAGCACCAACAGAAGCATCAGACGCGCCGATGGTGCCACATCGGACGCGACGGTAACACTGTGCATCGTGCACAGTCTTACATCGGACGCACCAGTGATGCATTGGACGCTACAGTCCCAGAGTCCGATGCCTATCCAGAGAGGTTCCAAAGAGGCTCTGAAGACATCGGACGCGTCAGATGGTCACGCATCGGACGCTGTAAGAGTTCGATGTGACTCAGTGCCAGGTCGGCAAAACTAACCGTTATGTGACATCGGACGCGCGTCCAATGCTCCTGACAGTGCTTTGTAAGGATACATGGGTGCATGCCGGATCTTGAGATGATGAGTGATTGTCAACTGGAATGATGCGCATGTTCTTTGGCTTGTGTTGTGCAGGTGTCGAGCACAGAGACGGTGATCAAAGGCAAGGTGAAGGTCAAGTAAAGACGTGTTGTGCCGATGGACCCGGAGCGGTGAAGGGCAGACGTGAGGCTTGGACTGACGAACCGGTGGCCTGAGGATCGGCCGTGGTGGCTGACAGCCTGGGAGAGCGACAAGTGAAGACTTGCGGGTGGACGGGGTGCACGGGCGGTGCATCCCTCTACGGCGTCGGTTTGGTGGTTGAGCCACAGAAAAATCATAGAGAGGACGGTTTCCAGGTTTGGGCCTCAAAACCTGGGTGCGGCCGGTTTCCGAGTTTGGGCCACAAAACTCGGGCTAAGGACGGTTTCCATGTTTGGGCCTCAAAACCTGGGCGCTGGCGGGTTTCTGAGTTTGGGCCACAAAACTCATGCGACGGACGACAGGTTTCCCGGTATTGGCCTCAAAACTGGGGGATGGCCCAGGTTTCTCGGTTTTGGCCTCAAAACCGGGGGGAGGTCCATGAAAAGGACGAGCGGTGCTGTGGCGGCACGTGGCAGCATCCCGTGAGGTCGAGTCGAGGCGAAGCTACCAGATGTGTGGGCGTAGCCGTCGGATCAACATCAACCTCGAGTTGGTTAGGAATACCCTTAGGGTTAGCTTGCTCGCTCATTAGTTGTAAGGGTAGAAGGGGAATAATTATATTAGGCTATATAAGGAGAGGCCACCCCTCCCTCCAGACTATCTCAGCCATTGCTATTTTCATTCTAGGGTTTCCTGCTCTCCCATATCCCTGCTATAGCTACTGAGATCCACAGAGACGGTTTAATCATATCTCTGTGTATTTGGATTTTGCGGAAACGGGACCGGATTCCCGTTGTCTCCTTGTGGGGACGAATTTCGGCTGGCAATTGAGGTTGTAATTCGCGTTCTTGTGTTGTTCTTCATGTTTTGCTTTTCTCCTCAAGTTTCCCATCGATCGATCTCTCTCCACGTTGCTCCGTTTGGAAAACCGTTTGAATCAACTTGTTCTTTGTCATGAGGAGATTGTTTCCACCGAAGGAATTAGACTCTATCCTAGATCCGTTGGTTTTTGCATTTGGATGGTTTTCTCTCCTTTGCCCTTAATTTCTTCCGAATTCACCGATTTGGAGTTAGGTTCGAGCCATGATCTCTTAGAGATAGCTCACTAACATCCTCCGAACTCCTCATGCCAAGTCTAAGCCTTACAACTTTTGATTCGGAGGAGATCGGGTTGAATCCGCGGAAGAACAGTACAGTTTCGGGGGCATCGGACGCTGGACACGGGGCCATCGGATGCTGAGTTCGTCACATCGGATGCTCAGGTGCCACGTGTCAAAGAACAATGAAGGACCGAAAATGCTAAAGCAAGGCGACCAGAGGGGGGGGGGGTGAATGAGAGCCGTAAAATTTCTTTCAAAATATTTAGGCTTCTGTCCCAGAAAATCAACCCCAAGAGTAAGGTCGAAACGCGTGATGTCCACGACCCAAGAGAATGGGTGGATGTTCCCTAGGAACACAGCGGGACACCACAAAAGCTCCCTCGCCCAAATCCACGCAAGTCAACTAGTGACAGAATGGACTTTGGGTAACCTCAACCTTCCCCGAGCAACGCGAGGGGGATTCACAAAGTAGGAAGGCTGATTTCTGTAGAGCACAAAGTCGGGAATCCAACGCAAAAAATGGATCTCAAATCGGAGCTCGAACGCAAAAGACACGAACGAAAACGTGCGCTGACAGCACTGACCGGACTCTGGCGGTGCGTCCGATCAGTATCGATCGGACGCGTCCGGTCAGGTCTGGGACCTTACTGGAAGTGACCGGACTCTACTAACTCAGCGTCCGGTCAACACAACCCAAGCATCCGGTCAGAGTGTACAAAGCCTGATGAACATTAACTGCTATGCGTCCGGTCAGGCAATCACAGTGAGTCTGGTCAAGCTCGCGTAGAGTATCTCACTCGGCCTTCAGTGACCGGACGCACGGAGACAGCGTCCGGTCAGCCTGGAGCCAGCGTCCGGTCACCACACACGAACTGGACAACACTGGTGGTCAATGACCGGACTCTGTCAAGGTGCGTCCGGTCACTTCGATGCAGTGTCCGGTCACCCCAATCAGCTCTCTGTTCGTCCACCAGCCCTCTGTTCGTCCACCGGATCGACCCGATCTCCCTCAAATCAAAAGCACTAGGGCTCAAATTTCGTGTGAGGGATCACAAGGATGTTAGTGAGCTACTCCAAAGAGATCATGGCTCGAACCTAACTCCAAATCAGTGAATCGAAGAAAACGGTGAAGAACGGGCAAGAACTCGATCCCAAAACTAAATCCGCCCGATCTGTGAGTTCGTGAGGTATTAGAGAAATTCCTTCGGTAGAAAGAAGACCCTCACGAAGCTACACAAGATGGTTCAAACGGATTTTCGAATCTTCCCTCGAAACAACAAATCTCGTGAAGATCGGAAGAGGGGAAAACGTGCAACGCGAAGAACAAAATCGCAAGACAAATTAAAGCACGAATTTGATCCTTGGATTCAGTAAGATGGATGATTGATTAAACACTTGGTGTTGGGATTGATTAAGCACTTGGTGTCGGGCTACAAGCCACTCCTAGCAACACAAAGCTCGGATGGCGAAAAGCTCAAGAACAAGAGCCAACTCTCCTCTAACCCTAGCCTTCTCTCACACACCCAAAATGAGAGAGACACCGTCCAAGGATAGGCTGCCCTAACCAACCCCCTTCATATATATAGGCGCACGTCCGAAGACCAAAACGCCCTCTCATGAAGTACTCAACCCAAATACCCCCAGGGGTAAAACTGTCCAACCCTAGCAGTTTTCATCCGACGGCCACACGCCTTCTCATCCTTCGCTTCGCCTCGACGCAAGCTCCAGGATGCCGCCACGTGCCGTCACCGTCGACCGCCGTGCCTTCTCACCGATAGCTTCGCCGCAACGCAAGCCTCTCAGTGCCGCCGCGCGTCGACCGTCCTTTTGGACCTTCCCCCCGTTTAGAGGCCCAAACTGGGAAACCTACCAGCCCAGGTTTTGAGGCCCAAACCTGGAAACCGTCCACCCCGAGTTTTGAGGCCCAAACTTGGAAACCCGCAAGCCCAGGTTTTGAGGCCCAAACCTGGAAACCGTCCATCGTGAGTTTTGAGGCCCAAACTCGGAAACCGGCCACCCGAGTTTTGAGGCCCAAACTCAGAAACCGTCGAGGGTAGCTTTTTGAGGCTCAGCTACCGAACCTACATCGTAGACGGGATGTGGTTCGCACACCCCGACCACCGGCACCGATGCCGATGCATGTCCTGCCTCCACGCCGGGCACAACGCCTTCGCCTTCCTTCTTGACTCGACCGACAGCACATGTGCCGCACGCAAGCCCGTGTCCGACCTCCCGCCAAGTGCCACGACGCCATCGTCTTCGTCCCGACTCGGCCGATGCACCAAACATCCCCATGTGCTCTCGCTCGCCGATGCCACGTGCCAGCTACCACAGCTGGTCCTCTGGCCTCTCAGTCCGTCGGTCCAAGCCTCACGTCCGCCCTTCACCGCTCTGGGTACATCGGCATGGCACGTCCGCCGCACGGCACGCCCATCCTTCACCGCTCACGGTCCGTCAGCACGACACGTCTCTACTTGACCTTCACCTCGCCATCGACCACTGTATCCGAGCTCAACACCTGCACATCAACACAGCCAAGAGACACATGTTGCACACGCACACCAACACAGAAACACCACAACTCAACGCCACCGGTTAGTCGTAAGCATTAAGCACATAGCAAGATAATGACTCAACCGGGAAAAGCCTCAAACCTTCCTCATCAAAGTCAATCATTCATCATATATGTTCTCAATCTCCCCCTTGATGAATGCATTGACTAAAAATAAAACCGCAAAGGAAGAGTTTGAAGGCAAGCCTCATTCAAGTGCCCAAAAGCCAAGCAATAGCAAACACAAGGCCACTTGATATGAGGAAGGATCATGAAAACTCCAAATAAAAGCTCTCGGTCCCAAAGGAAACGGGAAAAGCGGGCAAAGCCTCCACACAACCGAAGAGTTAAGAGAGAACAAGAGTTTCATGAAATCCAAAAAAAGCACTCAAAAACCATTCTCAAATAAATTGTGAAACAATCATCACAAAAGAAACCAAGGTTCTTATCAACTTGGAAGGGGTTTTTATCCACTTGGGTTTCGAAATTTCTCCCCCTTGATGATTGAATTGACAAAAAAAATTGTCACAAGAGATGGTTTGAGATACCAAAACAGAAAACTTGGTCCCTAAAGATATGGGCAACGGCTCAACGCAACCAAGCAAGGGATCGGAGCAACAACTCATAAAAGAGCAAAACTCGATCATACAGAGCGAAAGACTTGGTTCCCAAAGACATGGGCAACGGCTAGACGCAACCAAGTCAAAAATGAGCTAGCCCTCAAGAAAATGCAGAAAATGGCTCAACACCACTAGCTCAAGGCTCGATACCAATTAAGGCTGAATCAACGCATAAGAATGCAAAACTGCTAGTTCCTCAAGATAGAGGCACAGAGGCTCAACACAACTAGCAGAAGACTTTATACCAATCACAAGCAGCCAAAAATTGGTGAAAACAGCTAGTTCCTCAAGACAGAGGCACATAGGCTCGACGCAACTAGCTGAAGGCTCCATACCAATCGAAAATACTAAGCAAAAACTGCTGGTCTCTCAAGAGAGAGGCAACAATGGCCCAACACGACTAGCAGGCTCGATACCGATTGAGAAAAACAAAAGAGAAGCTCAACACTAAATGGAGCACAAACACTCGGAGCACGCGGAGAAGCAGCAAAGCAAAAATGACTCCCCCTGAAAGCAAGCCTACACATAAAAGCTATGCAACACAGCTCACTATGAAGGATACCAATTGAAGCACGTAAAAGAGCTATACCAATTGAAGAAGGACATAAAAGAGCTAAACTCCCCCTAGCTCAAAGCTCTCCCAAAAATGCATGACTCTCCCCTTTGAGCCAACACACAAACTCCCCCTTGCAAACAGCTTCTCCCCCTTGACAAAAGGGAACATGCTGAGGGGTTTTAACATTTTCCACAAAGTTGACACAAACGCAAGACAAGTCATCAACCAAAAGCATATGGGGGTGATCACAAAGTGTATCGGAGCTGGGGGTATGAACACTAAGCTAAAAATGCATGATATGCATAATGCAACAGCTTCAGGTGTATAGCAATCAGAATGAAAAGATGCTCAAAAGGGTGCTGCCCTGAAAGTGTAGCAATCAATACACATGCTAGCAAAGGCTCAAACTGATCAAATGAATACAAAATATGAACAATTAAGCATATGAGCAGTTTTAAGCCATTTGAAAAGGAGTCCACCACTAAAATAGCACTTAGCATGAATAGACAGGAAATCAACCAAGTGCTAACTCATGTATAAAAGGTGAACTACCCCTAGCAAAGTTCAATCATCATGCCATAGAATAAAGCATAGACTTGTGTCATTACCAAATTTTATCGGAATTTGCAGCGGTATTAACACAAGTTCAAATTAAAGCATGTGATTGCGAGAGGTTGAAAGCATGGTCATTGCCTAACTTTTCAACCGGGCTAAGCCTATGCAATAAAAGCAATCGGAAGCTTAAAGCACCAGTTTCGGTCTTACACTACACGGCTCAAGTTTAACTCAATTGTGCAATGAGAAACAGTCTCGATACCGTGAGGTGCTGACACATGCAATCCCATCTCGATCTTTTTATTTCACTTAGACTTGGATCAAATTTTAAGCACAAGGTAAATATGAACAATCCAAGCAAGTGAATGACTCAGTGCAAGAGACATAGCAACCTAGCATACAAAAGATAGCACAAGTGATCTCAACACATCCTACCCATGCTAGTTGCCACTCTTAATGGTGAACAAATTAAATATTTCATAGTTGATTAGTCAAGTTCACCATTTGCAAAAATAGCTTAGCTCATAACATGTATCAAGTGATCAAAAAGAGCCTAAGCTACCAGCATCATCATGAATCAATAGGGCATACCAAAAAGAGCATAGTCTCATTCTCATTAATATATACATGAAGCTCTAAAATGCAAGATATACATGATGAAATGCATGCAAAAGCTAGCCTATAAGGAAAGTCCCAAAACAAAAGGGTATCAGAGAAGTCAAACTATGAACCAACTAGCAAAATGCTTCCCCAACAAAAAGGGAAACACACACCAAACTCACACATAAAGAGCCAAGAACCGCTCAAGCGACAGCCAGCAAAATCCACATCGGAAAGACCACACAACAGAAAGAGGTCGAAGAAGGAAAGTACCAAAACCCGAACTCAGGAGTATGTCGGAGGTACCTCATGATGCGCTTGACCACCTGCTTGTGTGAGACTCGAGGGGATGTCTGCCATGGGCTCTCTGTCTGTTAACACTGGATTTTGGTCAACATTAAAAAGATGACAGGTGGACCCAACGAGCAGTGAGAAGAACATTCGGTAGACGGCCAAGCGGTCAGTTACTCCATTCGGGAAATAAATATGGCAAGAGAAGCCGATCACGAGGATAATCGACCATGACCATGGCAGATTAAACAAGTATTCAAGAATCAGAAGGGTCTGATCTCATTGGCCAGGAGTTGGATTTGGTGGCGTTGTGATGTGGCAAGCAAGCAAAGAAGGCAATTTAGAATATAAATATATATAAAGCATGCACGTCTCGACGTCCAGTTCTATATTTAGCATAAATGACTTCACGATGAAGGAAAGGCTAGAAGACGGCGTGCATGTCAGGCATTGGGCAAGTATCCATGCGGTCGGCTAGTTTCCAGGGATTCCGCAACTGCTTATGCGGTCGGCTATTCTGAGAAAAAGGGAGTTTCCATTGAAACGACGGAAGCAAGAGCCGATCGGGAAACAAAATTGCAACAATTAAGGCAATAAAGTTTCCAAAGGGAGTTAAAGGCCAAAAATATAGTATTTTCCTTTGATGTTTCATAGTCGTGTCCTCTTAGGACTTGTATCACGTCCAGGGTATAAATATAAGCTCTCGACCATTGTAAAATTGTTCACAACCATATCAATACAAACCGGCCCCGTGCCATCTTCGAGTCCCTAAGTCGTGTCGTCGAGTTCTTCGAGAGGAACCATCGATCCGCCGACCTCCGTAAGTACCGGCAACCTTGTTAGAATGTCTAGTATCATGCGGTGGATTTAGATATGATGCAAGTAGTCTCGTATGTTAAGCTTAGTATCGTGCGGCGGATCTAAGCTTATGACGGGAAGTTTTTGCTTGTGCCTTGTATCGTGCGGCGGATTAAGACATGAGTAAAAATAGTTATCGGCTCTATTAGATTTGGCAGATCTAGTAGATTCATTAAGTTATCATGTGTTATATGTTTTATTTATTTAATTCCTGTAACACTCTTTTGCCCAATCTAGATTGATCTCTATTCGGCCTTGTTTCACAAGTTTGCTTGTGCTTTGCTAATCATAAGATCATGATGGCCGGATCAGTTTTCAATCTAGGTTGTTACATGTTGTGGGTTCATACATGTCAATCATGTTTATGCTTTGATAGAACTGGGTGTCGTGCGGCAGATGCAGGTTTTAGATTAGTTTGATCATGCTTGCTTGTATGTTCCTTCCTCATGGACCCCAACTCGGCTAGTTTGCCGATTTTGGTTAAGCTTACACGAGTAATGAGCTCTTATAGATCTGTTCAAATATATGCATGCTTTTAGCTTGTTATAATTAGATTGTATCATGCGGTGGATTAATCTAATTATAAGGAGTGGCATAGACTTATAGCAAGTAGTATCATGCGGTGGATTAGCATTGCTTGAGTTTATGCTTGACGGGTTTATGAAGACTAAACGTGCGGCAGATTAGTTGGAATAGCCTATGCATGTCTTGTTTGAATAGATCTATCTTTGCAAGTTGCCTGTTTATAATATCTTTAATTCGTTCAAGCATGTCTTTCTTTTGCATTCGGCAGTTAATATGATTCACATACTCTGTTCTCATACTTGCCGAATGGCTTTATAAACATGCTCTGACAGACAGCTTCTATAGCTGTGTGCCGTCGCGATTGGCTTTCAAAGCCGTACATATGGAACTGTCTGGTTTTACCCAGCATGTTCCAGAGGTATTCTCACATTTTTATCCCTTGTTGGTTTTCAGGTCGAACCGACTGACACGTCTCTGGATTCAGCACACTCCGGGCACCCGATTGAAGCTAGCTTCGTTCGGCTTGCTGTGTGCCTTGGCGCAAGGTGTCATTTTTTGCGTCAACACACTTTTTGGCACGCTCGGTGGGACAAGACTCTCCGCTTCAAGATGCCTGAGATCAACGACGATCAGATTCTGGATGTAACTATGGACGACTTGTCGCCAGATCTGAAGAGTTTAATACAACAGACTTGTGAGGAACTTCAGTACAAGTGCCTGATGTCCTTTTCCAAGAACAAGAGTGGCAAGATTTACCAAAAAGAATCATTCCCAAAGATTCTTCCTCACCATGAACCTAATATCCCCAATGAAGAAGAAGCTATTCGGAAGATGACTGAAATAATGCATAAGGTTGTATCAGAAGCCGTGACCAATCATCAGTCGACTTTCTTGAACACTTTTCGTGCTATCATGGTCAATACTTTCAGTCCAGCCATGGATAAATGCTTTGAAGAAGCTGTTGGTCCGATGCAGGGACCGTTGTTGTTTCAAGTACCTCAACGTCGAAAGATTACCGAAGACGGTGGAGCTGGTATGAGCACAGGGGGGGTGGTTCCTCATGAGACACAACAACCACCCACAACCTATGGCTAGCTCGCATTCGGCACGACAGGGAATGTCCCACAATCTGCTTCTAAAGTGTCTCCTGTAGCAAACAGGATACAGAAGAATATGTTTGGAGATGGATATCATGAGTTCATCGATTATAGCTCAGTTAATGCTCTTCCAAATCCAGGCTATAAGAGTTCGACAGGGCTACATCCTGGGGGGCAGGCACAAGCAGCTCCTGATTCGAATGTTGACCTCATCATGCATAAGATGGCTGATATGATGCAAAATCAATTCGGCCGGAAACCTAAGAATCAAGCTTACACATACAAGTACCCTTATCCGGAGTGGTACAATCGGGTAGCTCTTCCTCCAAGGGTGAAGCCTCCTACTGATTTCACCAAGTTTTCAGGCCCGGATGGCACCAGTACTATAGAGCACATCGGCCGCTACTTGATGCAACTCGGAGAAGCATCTACGGATGAGGCTTGGAGGATTCGGTACTTCCCGTTATCATTAACATGAACAACCTTCTCGTGGTTTTCTTCTCTGCCAGCAAATTCTATCAATACATGGGCAGAACTAGAGCAGAAATTCCACTCGTATTTCTTTACGGGTACCAGCGAGAAAAAGTTGGTCGATCTCATGAGCCTAAGGATGAAACCTGGCGAGACGCCACAAGAATATCTGCGCCGATTCAGGGAAACCAAGAATCTTTGTTATTCTCTGAGTTTGCCGGATGATCAACTGCCGGAGATAGCCATAGCTGGCATGTTGCCGAGTATCAAAGAGAGACTATTCAGCATGGAGTTTGATGACCTCGGGCAGTTATCACAAAAGTTGGCAACGATGAGTAATCAAGCCCAGGGATTCAAGAGGAATAATCAGTTCCAGAAGGGTGATGTGGCCGCCAAGATGTATCAGGCTTTCCTAGAAGAGGCAACTGAGTACAATGATGAAGATGAAATAGCTGCAGCCGAGATAATCTGGGATAAAGAGCCGACTCAAGTCAACCAGCAATGGCTGAGGCAATAGAAAGGTACTTATGACTTTGATGTTTCCAAGTTAGATAAATTATTTGAGTACTTGTTGAAGGAAGGACGCATCAAGTTACCGGAAGGTCATCCTATGCTGCATCCTAAAGGGGTTAAGGACAAGAAGTATTGTGGTTTTCACAATACTAGATCCCACTCCATAAACGATTGCCGAGTGTTCAGAGTGCGGATCCAGAAAGCTATCCAGGACGGGCATCTGAGGTTTGATGGAAAGATGAAAATTGATGGTAGCCCTTTTGGACAGAATACTGTATCCTTCTCTGTTAATATGATCAATGCGGCTGATCCCAGGGATAAGAGCAAAATGAAAGTGTTAACCTCTGATAGAGCGAGGGAAGCTGGTGCCATTGACCCTAATCGGCAGATTACAAAGAGAGAGCTTCAGCAGAGGGTTCGGTTCCAAAATAGCCGAACTGAGACGGGTGAAACTTCCAGACCCAGGGTCACGACGCGCATCTTGTTGAATAAATGGCGTCAGGAACAGGAACGATACCAGAAGCAGAGACTTTATGAAGAATGGAAGTTCCTAGAGAAACAACGAAGGTACGAAGAAGAGATGTACCGGGAAGAACGAGAAGATACGAGGGAGCAAGAATAGTCTAATTGGGAATGCTCATTCTTCCAGTATTGTTGGAACGAAGGCTTGAAGCTGCCTGTTAAGAACAACTGCCCTGAGTGCAGTAATCAGTACTCTGAGTATAGGCAGTCTCGAGTCAACCGCTGATCTGTCCATGAGAGGCTTGGGGCACGAATCCCTGAGGACGATCGGCGCTTAAAAATAAATAGTTCCGAAGATCAGCAGGAAAGAGGATTTGCCGATCAAAGTTGGGCTCGCACTAGAGAAGAAGAGTACTGCGAGTATGTCTGGCAGAGAGGACAGTGGTGTCCACCAGGATTGAGGAAAAGCCAGAAAAGGAGGGTGCAACACCTAAGAAATAGAGAGTTAGAGCAAGCAAATGCCAAAGTGAAGCAAGTTTGGCGCCCTAAAGAGAGGCCGAATGGAGGTAATCATTCGGCTGAAATGTGGATGGCGTTCTTTCTCCCACCAGAGTTCATAGCTCCCGAAGACCAAGATATCCGAGACGAAGTGTATTCAGATTTCGATGAAGATGAATTCCAAGAGTTATTGGCTCATCTCGTCTTGGCTCAACGGGCAGTATTTGATAAACCAGTCAAACATCGACACTTGAAGCCATTATATATGAGAGGGTATGTCAATGGCAAGCCATTAACCAAGATGTTCATTGATGGAGGGGCTGCTATAAATATCATGCCATATACAACCTTCAGAAAGCTTGGGATGGCGGTTGAAGATTTATTAAAGACTGACATGGTGTTAAGGGACTTTGCTGGTCATTCTTCCGATACTCAGGGAGCAGTCCATGTTGAGTTGACGATCGGGACTAAGACCTTGATCACTACCTTTTTTTTCATTGATGGCAAGGGGGCATACAATTTGCTATTGGGAAGAGATTGGATACATGCAAACTATTGTGTGCCATCAACTATGCATCAGTTCCTCATCCAGTGGATCGGAGATGACATCGAAATCGTCCATGCTGATGATTCGGTGAGTGTTGCTAATACAGAGCCCATCTATTGGGAATATGATGGCGTTGAGTGCTTTTCTGGGAGAGCTTGGGAAGCAGGTCCTGTAAACGTTTTCAGCGAGGACCAACAGCCGATTCAGACAATCGGCTCTCAGAGTAATTTTTGAATAGATAGTCCAATTGATGGTAATGGAGAAAGATTGAGGCCAAGTTTCGTGTCGGCTGACAAGGAATAAAGTGTTGATAATGAAGCCGAAATAGGACCAATGTATGCAAGTCTGGGTCTCGAGCATGTTTTGAAGTTAACGAACTTTTGAGAGGGTTCTGCTTATTTCTCCATTGCCAAGGCTAAGGGAAGAACAAGAGTTCACGTAAGGTGACATACAACAGAGGGTCTTGGAAAGTATGAAGGCACTTCCGCAACTTGGTAATTATTTCAAGTTGTACGCGGCGGCCGATAGCCTTGCAATAGGATCGACCCTTATTTTAAAATTTAAAGAAAAGATAAGTAGCAGATTGCCTTAGCCGAAAATGTTAAACCCAAAAAGGGTATTCGACTGTGATAAGTTTTTGTTCGTGTGTGTTGCTTGTCAGTTGAAGCTTCGACACTACTTGCTAAAAGCCGAACGCATGGAAATTATGTAACTTGAGGAATACTTATGTACAGCCGATGTAAAGCATCGCCTTTAGCAGAGAAAAAAAATGTTCCAAGAAATTCGAGTTATAGCCGATATTATTTATATCGCCTTTAGTACAGGGATATTCATGACCCTGGTGATCCTAGCGTTTTTCAAGTAAGCAGGTTTATCAGGGGAAGAGAAAGGTGAAGTGCAGTAAGTGCAATGCCGGGTGACATGACATATCAGAGATAAGATCTAGTCGGCTAAGATGACGTCATGCATTCGGCAAGCGTTTCTCCAAAGAAAATATTGCAATCGGGAAAATTCACTGAGAAATCGAGAAATGCAAATGGGCGTTGTTCAGGGGAGAACGAGTTTCGTATATTGCAAGCTTCATTTATAGATCTGTCCTGATACAAACCACCCTCGGAATAATCTAATTAGAACAGATTATGGATCAGTAATCTTGGCAATAGCAGCGGCACAATCATCATAAATTTCGGTGTTTTCAAATTCGTCCGGATCTCCACCCATGAAACCAACTAGTAGAGAGGAGTAGTTTTCTTTGGTCTAGGAGCTCATTGCCGCTAGCCCGAAGGAGACCCCGACGTGCACACCTTGGATGATGGCCTGATCTATGCGACCATCCACGGCATCAAGCCGAACTTCGGCTGAGTCCCCACGAGCATTCACCTTGAGGGCAATTCTGTTTGCTGCTGCCTTCAGACGGTCATTCTCTGCAGAGAGAGCTAACAGGAGGAAGGGATGTGTCAGGCATAACAAGTTCAACCAGAAGAAGAGGACCAAGACTCTGCTAACCTGAAATGATGCTGCAAAGCTGTTTCCGTTGGTCTACCCATTCAGTTTCCTCAATGCCATACTTCTTGGATACATCTTCCAGTTCCTTCTGGGTCTTATCCTTTTCCTCGTGATACCGGAGAGCATTCAAATGGGTGAGTTGAGGTGAATTGTCAGATTCAGAGGAATCTGGAAACCCAAGAAGAAGGTTGGGAGAAGCCATTGGAGCTGCTGTTTCTGGAAAGGGAGCTCGTTCTTGGTTAAGAAAAGACTTCACCCTGGAAAATGGGCGAGCGGCGAATCAGAGGCAGATAAGCAAGAAGAGCTATTGCAATGGGGCAAAAGACTAATTTATTACCTATGACACTAGTAAGTTGGTGTTCGACTTCCTCCTGCCTCATCTCCAATAAGATACCTGCTGTGATTGCCATCGTCTGCCATTTATTGGAACACAAGCAAAGGTTTTTCTCTCTAGCTTGGGCTAGAAGCCGAGAAGTGGAAATTTTGCGAGTCAAACTATTCGATCGGAACCCAGAATGGGAGCCTGCGCAGGGGTATATTTATAGGACCTGGGCTTGCAAATTGGAAGACCAGGCATCGAACTTGTGGGCCGTTATTGGGCCAGGCCAGGTTTTTTGACGATTAGAAGAGGTCATGACTTCAGAATCGGGAAACCGATGAGATTCCGCTTAAAAGTTATTCAGCTTCGACCGTTTGTTTGGAAACTCATATTACCATTTGGCGCTGGGAGCGGAAACGGAAAAGTTCCTTGAAGGAGATTGTCCTGATATCATTGGAAATTTGAGAAAAAGATTGGGACTTCGAATCTGAAATAACCAATTACAATGGTTGTCTGTGAAGCAAAGGTATCTGGTTATCAGTGATAGTTGATGTAGTATGCATTGCCGTTGAAGCAAAGATAAGGGGTCGGTAACTAATACATAGGACAGAATACACATTGACCTCGAAGGATCAGTCACAGATTGATTTCAGGAGAACGAACAGAGGAACTTCTTATTTACAAAATAAATTACTGTGGGGAATCAGTTCGTCCATTCTATCCTATTTCTAATCGGGAGATCAAAGTCGAAGGAATCAGCCAGATCTGTTCCAGCTTCTTTCATATCATCGACAGAATGAGTCACCCTGTATTCTAGTCCTCGCTCGCAGACGTCAAAATTGCGGTAATCGGCTCCAGAGTGAATCCGTACCGCGTTGAAGGCAGGTGCTGCACCGTATCCCATACCAGCTCTAGAAATGTCAGGGAGGACTCGGTTAACTTCGTTTACCCGCCTCAGGGCTGTCGTACTCCGTACGTTGGCCGTGACAGCAAGGTTAGCGATAGCTGCTTCGAGGGAATGAAGCTTGGTCTCTAGGGCTAAAAGGAGGAAGAGTCGGTAAAAGCAGAAAGGAAAAATAAAAAAGAGAACGATGAAAGGATGCTTACCGGCAGCCCGTTCCCGAGCGACATCACGCTCTCGAGAGATTCGGGTGATCTCCCGATCCTTCCTCTCCAGATTGAATTGAAGATCTGCAATCTTCTGAGTCAGGACCTCGGGGAGGTCGTCTCCGGCCCTCCTAATGAAAATGGTAAGGTAAGAACAACTGCTTCATTTTGAAACGAAAGAAAGAAAAGAGCAACCTCCTTTTAGAGGTGCTAGAAGCACCAAGCTCGAAACTATGGCGACTCGCTGCGGAAGACATCCTCCAGAGTGAGATATGACAAGAGAAAAGAGGGTTTTTTGAGTCTAAGCAGAGGAGTTCAAAGTGCACAAGCCAAAACAGGGCGAAAGAGGGTTTTAAAGAATCCCAGAAGGCGCATCGGGAGATGAGTCGGCAGGTATAGCAATTATAGCGTGTGAAGGTGGACGCTTCCGGAGGTTCCACATCAATACACGAAGAGAAAAGGAATTTTGGAATAAATATTTATCCCAAAATTAGGGGGCATGTGTTAACACCAGATTTTCGCACGCACGAGGACATGACAAGTGGGTCCGGCTAGCAGAGAGAAAAGGATTCGGCAAGCAATCACTCGGCTATTTGGTCCTCAGGATTTCGATGAATGTCTGTGCGGTCGGCTATCTTGCAGAAAGGTGGTTCCATTCGGGAGATGGATGTTGCAGATAAAGCCGGCTTGCATGGGAAGGCATGTGGCGATGAAAGATGCCGAGAAGATTAGGAATATATTTCGTATCTTTCCATATTTTATCATTGTAAATCGTAATCGTCTAGGACTCGTATTTCGTCTAGGGTATAAATATAAGCCCTCGACCATTGTAAAATTGTTCACAACCATATCAATACAAACCGGCCCCGTGCCATCTTCGAGTCCCTAAGTCGTGTCGTCGAGTTCTTCGAGAGGAACCATCGATCCGTCGACCTCCGTAAGTACCGGCAACCTTGTTATCATGTCTAGTATCATGCAGTGGATTTAGATATGATGCAAGTAGTCTCGTATGTTAAGCTTAGTATCGTGCGGCGGATTAAGACATGAGTAAAAATAGTTATCGGCTCTATTAGATTTGGCAGATCTAGTAGATTCATTAAGTTATCATGTGTTATATGTTTTATTTATTTAATTCCTGTAACACTCTTTTGCCCAATCTAGATTGATCTCTATTCGGCCTTGTTTCACAAGTTTGCTTGTGCTTTGCTAATCATAAGATCATGATGGCCGGATCAGTTTTCAATCTAGGTTGTTACATGTTGTGGGTTCATACATGTCAATCATGTTTATGCTTTGATAGAACTGGGTGTCGTGCGGCAGATGCAGGTTTTAGATTAGTTTGATCATGCTTGCTTGTATGTTCCTTCCTCATGGACCCCAACTCGGCTAGTTTGCCGATTTTGGTTAAGCTTACACGAGTAATGAGCTCTTATAGATCTGTTCAAATATATGCATGCTTTTAGCTTGTTATAATTAGATTGTATCATGCGGTGGATTAATCTAATTATAAGGAGTGGCATAGACTTATAGCAAGTAGTATCATGCGGTGGATTAGCATTGCTTGAGTTTATGCTTGACGGGTTTATGAAGACTAAACGTGCGGCAGATTAGTTGGAATAGCCTATGCATGTCTTGTTTGAATAGATCTATCTTTGCAAGTTGCCTGTTTATAATATCTTTAATTCGTTCAAGCATGTCTTTCTTTTGCATTCGACAGTTAATATGCTTCACATACTCTGTTCTCATACTTGCCGAATGGCTTTATAAACATGCTCTGACAGAAGTTTATGCTTGATGGGTTTATGAAGAGTAAACGTGCGGCAGATTAGTTGGAATAGCCTATGCATGTGTTATTTGAATAGATCTATTCTTGCAAGTTACCTGTTTATAACATCCTCAATTTATCCAAGCATGTCCTTTTTTACATATGCATTCGGCAGTTAATATGCTTCACATACTCTGTTCTCATACTTGCCGAATAGTTTTATAAGCATGCTCTGACAGACAGCTTCTATAGCTGTGTGCCGTCGCGATTGGCTTTCAAAGCCGTACATATGGAACTGTCTGGTTTTACCCAGCATGTTCCAAAGGTATTCTCACGTTTTTATCACTTGTTGGTTTTCAGGTCAAACCAACTGGCACGTCTCCGGATTCAGCACACTCCGGGCACCCGATTGAAGCTAGCCTCGTCAGCTTGCTATGTGCCTTGGCGCAAGGTGTCACTTTTTGCGTCAACACACTTTTTGGCACGCCTTGTCTTCGTCCATCGCAATCATCATCGCTATGGGTGTTGAAAGAGGCTTGGCCTCACCCATGTCGAACCCATCATCCACATCTCAACCTTCCTGCTCATAAAATCTGCAAACTTGCCAACAAGACCATGAGAAGAGCCACCAAAGGTGATATCATCCACATCCATCTGAAACGGGTCAGAAAGTATGTGTCCAACATCTCTAGGCTCAAAAGGGGCAACAAAAGCAGAATTAGCAGAATGAGACACAGAAAGACCTAGACCGCATCTCGTGCTGGTCAATGTCGTCGTCCATCTGTAGAGGGGTGAATCTGTCATATCCCCCTCGCCAGATGCTGTCGCTCCCACAGGTGCAGCTAGTGCTCGCTGGAGATGCTGCTCGAACGAAACCCCAAGTCGTGGAAGAAGTGGGATCGGATCCGTGAGCCGAAATGCTCTCTCCAGGCTCCTGTTCTCCTGCACACTCAAAAGCAGAAAAAAACACAAGGCATTGTCTTGTCTAGTGTGACCTCAAGGTCTCCACAAAACAGTTAGTCACATAATAAGCATAAGGTGAACCCTCAACAAAAGAGGCTACCTATGAATGATACCGCAAGAAGATATGAGCTCAAACTAGTCAAGACTACCATGCAGCAGGATAAAGCACTATATAGCAAAATGCAGCCTAGAGACATGATCAACCCAAACACAGCCTAAACCCCAACACATGCTACAATGCAAGATAATGATAGCAATAGATCCAGAAGCATGTAACATGATAAAAGTGTGGAAAGGCTAGTGCTCAAACTAATCATATCAACATGATACATGTAGCTAACCAAAACTAGCACCTGAAAAGTGACTAATCCACCAGGCTATACACAAAGCTAGCATGACATATGATACAGAAGATAGCACATGCTAGACTAAACAAAACATGATACAAAAGAAAATGTACATGCAAGAACTATACAAGTGAGCACATGACAGTCCATCTCATACCACAAGAAATAGAACATGGATGTTCAAGGCATGAGTGTGTAAGAAAGCTCACCGAGTAGCAAAAGCCTCTTTGGAGGCAAATCTAAGCGGGGTGTAGAGAACCATCAACTCTTGACCACATCTAAAAGATCAAGCTCCATCAAGCGCATGTTCTCCACCCCGCGTCCTCATATCTACACACAAGAGGACAAAGTATCCCGAGTCTTGGATCCCGAAGGGTTAGCAAGCATGTACTTGGGAACCCAAGACTTGGTCACAGATCTCAACTTATCTTGTGGGTTAGCATGATGCAAATGTTGGTTCAAATGCAATTGCGAAACACCCTTGGAAGCATTCCTCAAAAGGACAACTCGAGGAGAAGAACGAGTCGTACCACGGGAAAAGAGGCAAACATCTTCCAAGGTTTTTGTAGAAGAACCAATAGAAGCACCATGAAAAGCATGATGTGGACCAAGAGAAGAAGCACTAGAGGCATGTCCATGATCATGACCTATCCCACTAGAAAAGGAGTCATAAAACCCATCAACAAAGAGGGGCTTCTTACTAGGAGCACAAGCGTTCATGCCATGAGAAGGGCTATGAACCACCATCTTCCTAGAAGAGCGAGCTTGGCGCAAATGTTTGGCATGCCGATAGCAAAAGCTTTCTTGATGCCCATCTTTCTCACAAAAAGAGCAATGGTACAAAGGCCTACTGGAAGGCACACCATTCTTCGATAAGTGAGAAGTCCCTTGGGACTTAGAACAAGAAGCATCAACAACCAACTTGGTGCCAACACTTGGAGCACACGTGCCATGGGAAAGGCTACGCGGCTTCCTAAAAGCCTTAGCTCGAATTCGTCGCTCGTGTTTGACACGGCGGAAACAAAAATCGAATGAGTGTCCATCCTTCTTGCAAAAGGTGCAATGGAAAACCGGATTGGGAGCACGAGTCCCAAAAATATGAGAAGCACCCTTATCAAGAGAAGTCCCTTGGACATCACTCGAAGAAACAACAAGGTTAGGAGTAGCTATGAAAGAGCTATCCGAAACCTTGACACTAGTGCTAACATCAAAAGACTCACGCGCAACACAAGAACTCAACTCCGGTTGCAAAGAAGCAATTTTAGAAGCATCAACATCAGAGTTGCAAGAAGTGCGTGAATCAAAAGACTTAGCACAAAGACTCTTGCATCTTTTGGCTAAAACCTCATTCTCAAACATGAGGCGATCGCAAGTACCACAAGGAGTGTTTTTTAGATTTTCCATCTCCTCTCTAATGCACTTGGCATATGTGGTACGCAAGAGTTCATTTTCTTTTTCAAGGTTGGCACTCATATCATTGTGCTCAACCAACTTGGCGCTCATATCATCGCGCAAAACTTTCAAAGCCAAAACTTCTTTTTCCAAATCAATGCATGATGTGCACATGAAATCGGTGCAAGAAACATCACCATTCACATCAAGCAAAGAATCATGAATAGCACAAGAAGTGAGGCAAGCATTTTTATTCAAAGAGCACAAGCTACAAGGCCTAGCATTTATCTCAATAATTTCAGCCCTAGCATGCTCAAGTTCATCTATACATGTGGTGTGAGTCAATTTTAATTTATTGATTTCAGCAAGCAAAGACTCACAAGAAACACATGGTAAAGAAGCTTTTGACCTAAGCAAGGCTATTTCAGATTTAGCATAAACAAGATCCTTGCGCAAGTCAAAGCATACAAGACATGGTATGGAAGCATTTGATTTCAACATTTCATTTTCAGATTTTAAGCTAGCAAGAGAAAAGCATAGCTCATCATTCTTCCTAACCATGTCACTACAAGAGGTGCACGGTAAAGATGCACTAGACTTCCAATGAAAAAGGCCACATTTTAACCTATCAATAGAGCATTTCAACTTCTTGATCTTTCTATACAAGGTATCACAAAGCTCATCATATCTAATGTTATCATCACAACATGCTTCAAATTGTTGGGACAAAATCCCAAGACTAGCAACAAGTGTACCTTTCTTGGCCTTGCCAAGTTCACGTATACGATCCTCCGTCGAATGCTCATCATCTCCCAGGAAGTCCAGCAAAGCATCCATCTCACGTTCCGCCTCAAGAGCCGCACTCCTCCTTCTCACCAAAATGTCGTCCTCGATCACATGTCCAAGACTCAAACCTGAGGACAAAGACACACTAGAAGAAGAACTTGGTGCCATTTCCAAAAGCACCGTTACTTTTAGCAAAACAAAAGCTCAACACCTCGACAAGCAAAGTCGGAAACACAACCGCTCTCAAAAAGGTCGCCTTCGCGGATCCGGAACCGGTTGAGGTAGTGAGATCCTTAACTGGCTTTGATACCAATTGAAGGACCAAAAATGCTAAAGCAAGGCGACCAGAGGGGGGGGGGGGTGAATGGGAGCTGTAAAATTTCTTTCGAAATATTTAGGCTTCTATCCCAAAAAATCAACCCCAAGAGTAAGGTCGAAACGCGTGATGTCCCAAGAGAATGGGTGGATGTTCCCTAGGAACATAGCGGGACACCACAAAAGCTCCCTCGCCCAAATCCACGCAAGTCAACTAGTGACAGAATGGACTTTGGGTAACCTCAACCTCCCCCGAGCAACGCGAGGGGGATTCAGGCTTTTTCGCAAAGTAGGGAGGCCGATTTCTGTAGAGCACAGAGTCGGGAATCCAACGCAAAAAACGGATCTCAAATCCGAGCTCGAACGCAAAAGACACGAACGAAAACGTGCGCTGACAACACTGACTCTGGCGGTGCGTCCGATCAGTATCGATCAGACGCGTCCAGTCAGGTTTGGGACCTTACTGGAAGTGACCGGACTCTACTAACTCAGCGTCCGGTCAACACAACCCAAACATCCGGTCAGAGCGTACAAAGCCTGATGAACAGTAACTGCTATGCGTCCGGCCAGGCAATCACAGTGAGTCCGATCAAGCTCGCGTAGAGTATCTCACTCGGCCTTCAGTGACCGGACGCACGGAGACAGCGTCCGGTCAGCCTAGAGCCAGCGTCCGGTCACCACAAGTGAACTGGACAACGCTGGTGTTCAACGACCGGACTCTGTCAAGGTGCGTCCGGTCGCTTCGATGCAGCGTCCGGTCACCCCGATCAACCCTCTGTTCATCCACCGGATCGACCCGATCTCCCTCAAATCAAAAGCACTAGGGCTCAAATTTCGTGTGAGGGATCACAAGGATGTTAGTGAGCTACTCCTAAGAGATCATGGCTCGAACCTAACTCCAAATCAGTGAATCGAAGAAAACGGTGAAGAACGGGCAAGAACTCGATCCCAAAACTAAATCCGCCCGATTTGTGAGTTCGTGAGGTATTAGAGAAATTCCTTCGGTAGAAAGAAGACCCTCACGAAGCTACACAAGATGGTTCAAATGGATTTGCGAATCTTCCCTCGAAACAACAAATCTCGTGAAGATCGGAAGAGGGTAAAACGTGCAACGCGAAGAACAAAATCGCAAGATAAATTAAAGCACGAATTTGATCCTTGGATTCAGCAAGATGGATGATTGATTAAGCACTTGGTGTCGGGCTACAAGCCACTCCTAGCAACACAAAGCTCGGATGGCGAAAAGCTCAAGAACAAGAGCCAACTCTCCTCTAACCCTAGCCTTCTCTCACACACCCAAAATGAGAGAGGCACCGTCCCAGGATAGGCTGCCCTAACCAGCCCCCTTCATATATATAGGCGCACGTCCGAAGACCAAAACGCCCTCTCATGAAGTACTCAACCCAAATACCCCCAGGGGTAAAACTGTCCAACCCTAGCAGTTTTCATCCGATGGCCACGCGCCTTCTCATCCTTCGCTTCACCTCGACGCAAGCTCCAGGATGCCGCCACGTGCCGTCACCGTCGACCACCGCGCCTTCTCACCGATAGCTTCGCCGCAACACAAGCCTCTCGATGCCGCCATGCGTCTATCGTCCTTTTGGACCTTCCCCCCGAGTTTGAGGCCCAAACCGGGAAACCTGCCAGCCCAGGTTTTGAGGCCCAAACCTGGAAACCGCCCACCCCGAGTTTTGAGGCCCAAACTCGGAAACCCGCAAGCCCAGGTTTTGAGGCCCAAACCTGGAAACCGTCCATCCCGAGTTTTGAGGCCCAAACTCGGAAACCGGCCACCCGAGTTTTGAGGCCGAAACTCGGAAACCGTCGAGGGTAGCTTTTTGAGGCTCAGCTACAGAACCCGCGCCGTAGACGGGATGTGGTTCGCACACCCCAACCACCGGCACCGATGCCGATGCATGTCCAGCCTCCACGCCGGGCACAACGCCTTCGCCTTCCTTCTTGACTCGGCCGACGACACTTGCGCCGCACGCAAGCCCGTGTCCGACCTCCTGCCAAGTGCCACGACGCCATCGTCTTCGTTCCGACTCGTCCGATGCACCGCACATCCCCATATGCTCTCGCTCGCCGATGCCACGTGTCAGCTACCACAGCTGGTCCTCTGGCCTCTCGGTCCGTCGGTCCAAGCCTCACGTCCGCCCTTCACCGCTCTGGGTACATCGGCATGGCACGTCCGCCGCACGACACGCCCATCCTTCACCGCTCACGGTCCGTCAGCACGACACGTCTCTACTTGATCTTCACCTCGCCATCGACCACTGTATCCGAGCTCAACACCTGCACATCAACACAGCCAAGAGACACATGTTGCACACGCACACCAACACAGAAACACCACAACTCAACGCCACCGGTTAGTCGTAAGCATTAAGCACATAGCAAGATAATGACTCAACCGGGAAAAGCCTCTAACCTTCCTCATCAAAGTCAATCATTCATCATATATGTTCTCAAACAACGTTTTTGAAGGAGCATCGGACGCTGACCATCGGACGCTCCTTCGTCCATCGGACGCGTCCGGGGTCTGAGCATCGGACGCTGAGGGTTCACTGTTGCAGCGTCCGATGACTATGCAGTGAGGTTCCAGAACAATGCATTTTGCATCGAACACGTCCGGTGCCTGGACATCGGACGCAGGCCAGCGTCCGATGCTGCAGGTTTGGCACTGTTTCGTTCACTGTTTGCTTGTCCGACGTTGGATTTGATTTAGGGTTTGTTGCGGTGGGTTTCTAGACTTGTGTAGTGTCTCACTGTGCGTCTAGGAAGCATCCACCCTACATCTAGGGTCGTGGACACTAACAAGCTCTAGGTTTGCTCTTGGGGTTGATTCGCGGGACAAAGGCTAAAAGTTTCTGAAAAGAAATTTAAAGCTCCCATTCACCCCCCTCTGGTCGCCTTTGTATAGCATTCTCGGTCCTTCAATTAGTATCGGAGCGGGTTAAGGATCTTCCACCTTAACCGGTTCCAGATCCACAGAAGGCGACATGGATCACGGCGTGGGCAAACCACCATTTTTCGATGGGACGAACTATGCGTATTGGAAGATACGTATGTCGCCCTATCTTCAGAGTATGGGTGCTTCTGTCGGGGAGATTTGCAACAAGGCTGATTACGTGGTCTTGGCTGCTCGTGTGACTCAGCTGCAGATCGATGAGCACGATGCCAATAGCCGAGCCCGTAATGCTCTTTTCTCATGTTTCAGCATGTCTGAGTTTGATCGCGTTTCTCACCTCCCCACGGCTCGGGAGATTTGGGCGACCCTCATGCGTTTCCATTAGGGCAACCACTGAAGTCAAATCCCGTCTCTACGAGTCACACAAGCGGGAGTATGAGAACTTTCGACACATGCCTGGCGAGAGCATAGAAAGTTTATTCGCTCGCTTTTAGGTGGTTGTCAACAGGATGAGGGCTAACAAGGAGCTGTTGCCTTTCGACGATCATGAGAGGGATCTCAAGCTTTTACACACTCTCGATCGGTTAGTGTGGGACTCCAAGGTTCAGGCGATCATCGAATCACCTAACTATGGGACTCTTATGTGCGACGAGCTCTTTAGTAAGCTCAAGTCTAGTGAGATTGACGCCATGGTGAGGGCTTCCTATGAAAATACCTCTGGCCCATCAATGGCTTTGGTTTCTGGCTCTTCTGCTAACACCTCTGGAGGCTTTGCTTTGTCATCTCTTCTTTCTGTCACAGAGGAGTAGCTGGAGTTCATGGTGGACGACGAGTTGGCCCTGCTTGCCTACCGGTTCTTGCGGTTCCACAACAACCGCATGAACCGTTGCCGCGGAGGAGGACGAGGTCGCTGCTACGAGTGTGGAGGCTTCGACCACTTCATCGCAAATTGCCCAAAGAAGAACAAGCAAGCTTTCGACAAGGCGGAGCATGACCACAAGTACGACTCTGGCAAGCGCAAGGAGAAGTATGTCCATGCCAAGCACAAGCGAAGGGGCGGCTTCAACAAGGAGTACATCAAGGAGAAGTACTTGGAGAAGGCCTAGGCCGAGCAACGTGCCTTTTTCGCCACTCTCAGCGACGTCGATGACTCGGATGACGACTATGCTGCATCAAGCGATGACAAGTCCGAGTAGAAGAAGAAGATTGAGGATAAGTTGAACGGTCTTTGCTTCTTCGCCGACAACGAGGGCTTCTGCACCATGGCCCTCGACGATGAAGTCAACGACGAGTTGGAGGAGATCCCTCGGAACGATGACGACGACGACACCTGCCAGGTATCATAGACCCCCGATGAGCTTTCTGCTGAGGTTGATAAACTCACTGCCGCCCTCCTTAGTCAAGATAAGCTGCTTAGGCGTGCTGCTAGAGAGAGGAAGGAGTTTATGCAGAAGTGGGAGGATGCGGTGAAGGAACTTGAATCTGTCAAGTCCACCGTTGTCGTGTCTGAGGAGGATGAGTGTGAGATGTGCTCCAAGCACATGATTGACCTTCTCACCTTGAGGGGGAAGTATGTTGCTTTGTTTGGAGAGGTGGATGAACTTAAAGCTAGATCCTCCGTGCTTGGTACGTGCAAGTCTTGTGTAGGCTTGCAATCCGAGTTGGCAGAGAAGAATGCCAAGACTGTGTCTCTTGAGAAGGCCAGCTCGGATAGCACTTGTGTCTAGTTGCGTTTTGTGTGAGGGTTTGGAGATGGAGATTGCGAATGTGAAGCATGACAAGATGCAAACCGAGGAAGAAAACACATACCTTCGGACCATCTTGTCATGGGTGTCTTGTGGTGAGCCGCAGCTTGGGATGGTGATTGCCCAATTCAAGCGTGCTGCTGGAGGTCCTGGTGTAGGTTTTGCTCAAGGGTCGGTTAGTGCTTCATCTTTTGGAAAGATTGGAGAGTCGAGTGGTCTTAACCCGAGTGAGAAGCCCAACTCCACCACTACTCCCAAGCTAACCAAGATACCATCCAAAGAGCCCCTCAAACCTAACACCAAAGATGGAGTGTTGGTGGAACCTCCAAAAGCTCCACCCAAGAAATAGACATGGGCTCCAAAACCAAACCACCTCTGGAACAAGCTGGACACTATGCCACCAATCCATGAGGAGCTCATGCCACAAAAGAGCCAAGTGATCGACACCCACTACCGTGAGTACCAACAACCCCCTATGAGAGCGGTGAGGTACCATTGTGAGCACTGTGGGAGAGATAGACACTTGAGGGAGTTTTGTTTTCGGCGCTAGAGAGAGAAGCGTCGTGCAAAGGAAATGAACAACTCAGACATGTACCATCCCTTCCATGATGTGCATGTGCCGAATGTTCAAAGGAGAGCTACTAGGCCTAGAGGTCCAATGCCTCAAGGTCCTAGGCCGCAAGGAGGACATGCCCGGCGGGAGCCTGCTTTCGTAGGCTATGGACCCTGTGGCGGTAGTTTTGTTGTTGAGCGTTACCCCCACCGCGTTTTGACTATCGCGATGGACGCTCTTTCCTAAGCGGACCACGTTTTCCTCAGCGTGGTGATTGCTTTCCCCGTAGGCGTGCTAGGAATGGTTTTGCTACTAACCGTTCTTTTGAGCAGCCGGCCCAACACTGGTACACTTCCCATTTTACTCACCCTAGTGTTGGACCGTATGCTGACCCTATGTCTTTTTATTGATGTAGGTAAGACGATTGGAGAACGTTTGGTTGGTGGATTCCGGGTGCTCAAGGCATATGACCGGAAACGCCAAGTGGTTCTCCAATCTTAGTCCGGTTGCCGGAAAGGAGTTTATCACCTTCGGCGACAATAGCAAAGGTAAAGTGTTGTCTCGTTGGTCGGTGCGAGTTAATGAGCACTTTGTGTTGCGTGATGTTGCTCTTGTTTCTAACTTGCATTTTAACCTTCTTTCTGTTTCGCAACTCTTTGATGATGACTATGAGATTTGTTTTAAGCCGAATCTCAGTCGTATTTTGATCCTCAGGGCAATCTTGTGTGTTTGATTTCGCCCTTTGGGAAAGTCTTTCGTGCGAATTTTTTGGAGTCGTTTGGAATTTCTCGTTGTCTTTTGGCTGGACCTTCCCCCTCTGATCTTTGGAAGTGGCATAGGAGACTAGGTCATCTGGGCTTCGACTTGCTTGCAAGGCTTAGTTCACTTGGCTTAATCCGAGGATTGCCCAAGTTGTGCATGGAGAAGGATCTTGTTTGCCATTCTTGTAGACATGGGAAAATGGTAGTCGCTCCCCACCATCCGGTGAATCAAGTTATGACTAAGCGCCCTGGAGAGCTTTTGCATATGGACCTTGTCGGTCCAGCTCGAGTGAGCTCGGTTAGGGGGAAGTGGTATGTGCTTGTTGTTGTTGATGACTTTTCGAGATATTCGTGGGTTTTATTTTTAGCTGAGAAAACTGAGACTTTTGCTTTTGTTCGCAATTTGATCTTGCGACTTCAGAACGAGTTCCCTAAGAACTCGATGAGAGCTATTCATAGCGATAATGGTTCCGAGTTTAAGAACTCAGATTTTGAGAAGTTTTGTAACTCTTTGGGTTTAGAGCATCAGTTTTCTTCCCCCTACACACCACCACAAAATGGTGTTGTAGAGAGGAAAAATCGGACCCTTGTTGAGATGGCCAGGACGATGCTCGATGAGCATAGGACTCCTAGGCGGTATTGGGCCGAGGCTATTAACACTGCATGCTATATTTCCAATCGCATTTTTCTCCGTGCTTTTCTGAAGAAAACTTCTTGTGAGTTGCGATTTGGGAAGCAACCCAAAGTGACTTATTTTAGAGTTTTTGGTTGTGTTTTATACTCAAGAAAGGCAATTTGGACAAGTTTGAGTCTCGTTCTTCTGCTGGTGTAATTTTGGGTTATTGTAATCATACTCGTGCATATCGTGTACTTAACCTTGATACTAACCAAGTCATAGAGACATCCGATGTCACCTTCGACGAGACCATGCATTGTCCTTCTAGATTTGAGCGTGTAGGTGATCACGAGGTTGGAGAACCTCTTTTTGATGATGAGGAAGAAGGTGCTGAAGGGATTGATGATCCAACACTTCCTCCACCTGCTATGGTGGTTGGGTCGACTTCGACCATGACTGCTCGCGGTCCCGACCCGTCTACTTCCACTACATGGGGTCGTATGATCCACCACCTCGGGCTGTACCACTTGTACCCGAGGAGGCATCAGCTACTGTTGAGGGGGAGGTCACTTCAGCAAGGGAGGCGCCACTACACATTTAGCGCCAACACCCTCCTCAACAGATGATCGGCGACATCCACGAACGCGTCACTCAGTCTAGGTCACAACAAATCTCTCACTTTGCTCATTCTGCATTTGTTGCTGATTTTGAACCCCGAGATGTTGGACACGCTTTATCTGATCTGGATTGGGTCAATGCCATGCATGTGCGGATACATGGGTGTATGCCGGATCTTGAGATGATGAGTGATTGTCAACTAGGATGATGCACATGTTCTTTGGCTTGTGTTGTGCAGGTGTTGAGCTCAGATACGGTGATCCAAGGCAAGGTGAAGGTCAAGTAGAGACGTGTTGTGCCGATGGACCCGGAGCGGTGAACGACAGACTTGAGGCTTGGACTGACGGACTGGTGGCCTGAGGATCGGTCGTGGTGGCTGACAGCTTGGGACAGCGATAAGTGAAGACTTGTGTGTGGACGGGGTGCACGGGCGGTGCATCCCCTCTATGGCTCACTTTGGTGGTTGAGCCACAGAAAAACCACTGGTGGACGGTTTCCAGGTTTGGGCCACAAAACCTGGGCGCGGCGGGTTTTCTGAGTTTAGGCCACAAAACTCGGGCTGAGGACGGTTTCCAGGTTTGGGCCTCAAAACCTGGGCGCTGGCGGGTTTCTGAGTTTGGGCCACAAAACTCAGGCGATGGACGTCGGGTTTCCCGGTTTCGACCTCAAAACCGGGGAAGGACTTGAAGGCTGGTTTCTCGGTTTCGGCCTCAAAACCGGGGGCGAGGTCCGTGAAAAGGATGAGCAGAGCGGTGGCGGCACGTGGCGGCAATCGGTGAGGTCGCGTCGGGGCTGGTACAGTCCAGTAGCTGGGCACCTCGGTCTTTTGAGCTCGGGACACCGGCGGACAGTCCGCCGTTCCAAGGCGCGGACAGTCCGGGACCGAGCAGGGGGGACTTTAGCAGTGTTGTAGTTTTTCCCTTTTTGCCTGCGGACAGTCCGCCAACTGTTCTCGGACAGTTTGCCGTTGGGCAGACAATCCGCGGTCGGAACCCCGGACAGTCCGGGACTCAGCTGAGTGCTGATTTTCAGTGCGTTTGATCTCCCGACTTTTCCGCTTGGTTTTCGGACTTCTCGATTGACCCTAGAGTTAACCAAGGAACCTCTCTAGGTATCTTTGCTACTCGTTAGCATAGGTATTTGGAGATTTCTTGACGTAGCCTTCCATCTACGTTTGAGAGTCGGTTTTTGGGGTTGAACTTGAGGCAGAGCTTCTGGTGTTTGGATTGCTCTTGTTTGGTGGTGCCTCGCTGTGATCCTAGGGATCATCCACCCTCTTCTAAGGGTTGTGGGCATCACGTTTTTGGTCGAAGTTTTTGGGGGTTGATTTGAGGGACAAAGGCCAAAGTTTCGAGAGAAATTTTTAGGCACCCATTCACCCCCTCTGGTCGCTTTCTGATAGAGTTCTCGGTCCTTCAATTGGTATCAAAGCGGGTTAAGGATCTTCCACCTTAGCCGGTTCCAGATCCACATAAGGCGACATGGATCGCGGCGTGGGCACACCGTCGTTCTTCGATGGGACGAACTATGCGTATTGGAAGATACGCATGTCGGCCTATCTTCAGAGTTTGGGTGCTTCCATTTGGGATATTGAAGGACCGAAAGTGCTACCAGAAAGCGACCAGAGGGGGGGTGAATGGGAGCTTTAAATTTCTTTTCAGAAACTTTAAACCTCTGTCCTGAAAATCAACCCCAAAAGCAAAACCGATGCGCGTGATGTCCACGACCCAAGAGAATGGGTGGATGTTCCCTAGGAACATAGCGAGACACCACTAAAATTCCCTCGCCCAAATTCACGCAGGTCAACTAGTGACAGGATGAACTTTGGGTAACCTCAACCTCCCCCGAGCAACGCGAGGGGGATTCAGGCTATTTTGAAAAGCGAGGAGCCCGATTTCTGAGGAGCACGAAGTCAGGAATCCAACGCAACAAGCGGATCTCAAATCGCAAGTCGGACGAACAAACTGCGAACGAAAACGCGCAGGATAGCACTGACCGGACTCTGCCTGCGTCCGATCACTGACCACCGGACGCGTCCGGTCGGTGAAAACTCGCGCGGGAACCTTACTGGATTGGACCGGACTCTGGTTGACAGTGCGTCCGGTCTTGACCTATGCGTCTGGTCACTTAAAAACAAAAGCAATGAACAGTGTGACCGTAGCGTCCGGTCGAACACAGAGTGGAGCGTCCAGTCAAGAGACGAAAAAGAGCAGAGAGTTGTTCAACGACCGGACTCACTCTCCAGCGTCCGGTCACCCCGAGCCGAGCGTCCGGTCACCCCGAAACTGGGCAGTTCGTCCACCGATTTCACTCGATCTCACCCAAAATGAATCCTCTAGGGATCAAACTTGGTGAGAAGAGTCACAAGGAGGATAGTGAGCTATCTCTAAGAGATCATGGCTCGAACCTATCTCCAAAATGATGAATCGAAGAAATTCGGGGGAAGGGAGAAAAACTTGACCCGACGCGAAAATCAATCGATCTACTAGGTCGTGAGGTTAGAGGTGAATTCCTTCGGTGGAAAGAAGTGCCTCACGATCTAGAACATCTCTGTTCAAACGGAATCGCAAAAGACGCAACGAACAAAGAGATCAATCGACGGGAAAATCATGGAGAAAAGCAATTCGCGAAGAACAAGAACAAAACGCGAATCACAATCACGAATTTGCAACCGTGTGGCTACCACACGCTACAACAGTGAGATTACGGTCTCACTTCCTCAAAATCTCACGGACACAGAGGTATTGTTCTCTTCTTTGTGGATCTCAGTTTGCTACAGCAGGGATGTGGGAGAGCAGGAAACCCTAGAAGCAAAAGAGCAAATGACTGAGATACCATGGGGAGGTGGGTGTCTCCCCCTACTTATCCTAATTCTAACTATTCCTAATGCCCACTCTACCCCTAACTACTTACAGAGCAAACCAGCTAAACCATAAGGTTATTCTGGACCAACTCGATGGTAGGTGGATCCGACGGCCACGCCCGCACAACTGGTAGCGTTGCCTCGACGCAACCTCACCGATTGCCGCCACGTGCCGCCACCGCTCTGCGTCCTCTTCACGGACTCCGCCCCCGGTTTTGTCGCCCAAACCGGGAAACCAGCCTTCACAGCCAACCCCCGGTTTTGAGGCCCAAACGGGAAACCAGCCCACCGTAGCCTGAGTTTTGTGGCCCAAACTCAGCAAACCCCCAGCACCCAGATTTTGAGGCCCAAACCTGGAAACCGTCCTCAGCCCGAGTTTTGTGGCCAAACTCGGAAACCATCCGCGCCCAGGTTTTGAGGCCCAAACCTGGAAACCGTCCACCCGATGGTTTTTCTCTGGCTCTACCACCAAGCCGACGCTGTAGAAGGAATGCACCGCCCGTGCACCCCCGTCCACCGACACGTGTCCCCAGGTCCTCGACCCGAGCAACACCATGTCCCACAAGTCTTCGCTCGTCGCTGTCCCAGACTGCCAGCCACCACAGCTGATCCTCGGGCCACTGGTCCCTCAGTCCAAGCCTCACGTCCGCCCTTCGCCACTCTTGGTCCCTCGGCACGGCACGTCTCTACTTGACCTTCACCTTGCCTCTGATCACTGTATCCGTGCTCGACACCTGCACAACACAAGCCAAAGAACCTGCGATCAAACCTATTGACAATCACTCATCACACGAGACTCGGCATACACCCATGTATCCGCAGATATTTGCAACTCTGTTGATTATGTGGTCTTGGCTGCTCATGTGATTCAGCATCAGATCGATGAGCACGATGCCAATAGCCGATCCTGTAATGCTCTTTTCTCATGTTAGCCAATAGCACGACGCAACCAAGCAAAGCAAAGCTAGCCCTCAAGAAGAGGTAGAACAGGCTCAACACCGCTAGCAAGAAAAGGTTCGATACCAATTGAAAACCAAAAATCGAAGCAAAATGCTAGTCCCTCAAGATAGGGGCACAGAGGCTTAACACAACTAGCAAGAAAACTTGACACCAATTTGAAAATCTGAAAGGTGAATGCTAGTCCCTCAAGGAAGAGGCAAAAGGCTCAACACAACTAGCAAAAACGCTCCGAACCAATTGGAAATTTCAAAAATTCAGCACAAGCAAAATCCCTCCCCCTTGCATGGTGCACACAACTGCCAACATAGGAGAGTCATGATTTGTCCAAATTTTCTCCCCCTTAGTTGAAAATGCACCATCAAGCAAGAGGAACTGAAAACGATTTTCTCCCCCTCAGAAAATGCACCAACAAAAGTGCCAAGAAGAGAAGTTCTCCCCCTTCCAACATGCATATGAGTCAAAATGCAAGTTAGCAGCTTCAGGAATATAGTCAAGAAAATGTAAGGATGCTCTAAACTGTATAGCTCCAATGACTCACTGGAAAGCATACAAGCTAGCAAAAGCTCAAACTGATCACCAAATATGTATTATGAACATGTGAGCAAAGTGAGCAGTTTATAGCCAAAAAGGTATTCACCATCAAAATAGCACAGGACATGTATAGATAGGAAATCAGACAAGTGCTAATCATGTATACAAGGTGAACTACCCCTAGCAAAGTTCAACCATCATGCTATAGAATGAAACATAGACTTGTGTATCCAAATTTTATCGGAGTTACAGCGGTTAAGATTACACAAGTTAAGATTTCAGCATGTGATTGTGAGAGGTTGAAAGCTTGTCATTGCCTAACTTTTCAACTGTGCGAAGCCTATGCAGAAGCAATCAGAAGCTTAAAGCAGAAGTTTTGGTCATACACTACACAGCTCAAGTTTAACTCAAAGTGCAATGAGAAACAGTCTCGAAACTGTGATGTGTTGACAAGCAATCCCATCTCGATCTTTTCATTTCACTTAAAAAACTTGGTTCAGATTTTATTGACAGAATATGAACAAACCAAGAAAGTGACAGACTTAGAACTAGGGACATAGCAACCTAGCATATATGAAAAGCACGAGTGAATTCAACACATCCTACACATGCTAGTTACATATCTCAATGGTGAACATTTTCATGTTTAAGTTCATTAAGCAGGTTCACCATTCAAAATAGCTCAGCTCACAACATGTATTAGTGATTGGAAGGAGCATAAGCTACAAGCATCAACAGAAGCATCAGAGCATACTAAACAGAGCATAATTACATTCTAAAGAGTATATACATGAAGCTCAGAATGTAAAAGCGTATGCTGAAATGCAAAAGAAAAGCAAAGCAAACGAGAAAATAGTCAGTTTTTGATACAAGATCCAAAATGTTTCCCCCATCTAAAAGGGGAAACACACACCAAGCTCACCTCTCAACCGATTAAAGGTTGATTCATCCAAAGGCTTGGTGAAAATATCAGCCAACTGATGATGAGTATCGACATGGCGAAGGTCGATATCACCCTTCTCATAGTGGTCTCGCAAAAAGTGAAAGCGCACATCAATGTGTTTGGTCTTCGAGTGAAGCACGGGGTTCTTAGCAACGCTAATCGCACTCGTGCTGTCACAAAGCAAAGGAACACGAGAAAAGCTCAGACCAAAATCATGCAAAGTGGCCATCATCCAAAGCAACTGGGAATAGCAGCTAGCCGCAGCAACATACTCAGCCTCCGTGGTAGACTGGGCGACACTAGACTGCTTGTGAGAAGACAACGACACAAGAGAAGAACCGATAAATTGGCAAGTCCCAGAAGTGGACTTGCGCTCAATGCGACAACCAGCAAAATCGGCATCGGAATAACCACAAAGGGAGAGGGTGGAGGAAGCTGAATACCAAATCCTGAACTCAGGTGTGAAACGAAGGTACCTGAAAATGCGCTTGACCGCCTGACGGTGAGAAGTGCGCGGCGACGCCTGAAAGCACGCACACAGACACACCGCGAACTAGATGTCCGGGCGTGTCGCCGTTAGGTAGAGCAGCGATCCGATCATGCTTCGGTACTCCTTCTGATCCACAGATTCTCCATCCTTGTCCGCATCCAGGGCCGTCGTGGTCGACATGGGTGTTGGAAGAGGCTTGGCCTCACCCATATCGAACCTCTTCAGCAAGTCCTTGGTATACTTGCCCTGGTGCACAAACGTCCCTTCTCGGGATTGCTTAATTTGCAATCCGAGAAAGAAAGTCAGCTCACCCATCATACTCATCTCGAACTCCTTGCTCATAGTATCTGCAAACTTGGCAACCAAAGCGTGAGAAGAACCACCGAAAATGATATCATCCACGTAAATCTGGACCAAGAGAGTGTCTTTGCCTTGCTTGAGGAGAAAGAGCGTTTTATCCACACATCCCATTTTAAAACCCTTAGCAAGCAAAAAGGTTTTTAACCTATCATACCAGGCTCTAGGGGCTTGTTTCAAACCATATAAAGCTTTGTGGAGTTTGAAAACATGGTTTAGAAACTTGGGATTTTCAAAACCGGGGGGTTGTTCAACATAAACCTCTTCTTCTATGTAGCCGTTTAAGAAGGCACTCTTGACATCCATTTGAAAAAGTTTGAAACCTTTGGATGTTGCAAAAGCCAAGAGTATCCTAATAGCCTCCAAACGAGCTACAGGAGCAAAAGTCTCCTCATAGTCTATCCCCTCCTTCTGACTATAACCCTTCGCTACAAGCCTGACCTTGTTTCTAACAACGTGGCCATCCTCTCCTTGCTTGTTTTTGAAAACCCATTTTGTCCCAATAGGCTTACAGTCTGGAGGAGGTGGAACTAAAACCCAAACCCGATTTCGCTCAAAGTTCTCTAACTCCTCATGCATGACATTGACCCAATCCGGATACGTCAAGGCATGTCCAACATCTCGGGGCTCAAAATCAGCAACAAAAGCAGAATGAACAAAGTGAGAGATTTGTGACCTGGACCGAGTGACACGTTCGTCGATGTTGCCGATCATCTGCTGAGGGGGGTGTTGGCGCTAGATGTGTCGTGGCGCCTCCCGTGCAGAAGTGATTTCCCCCTCAACAGCAGCTGGTGCCTCCCCGGGTACAAAAGGTACCGCTCGAGGTGGCGGATCCCATGGCCCCCAAGAAGAGGAAGTGTCGGGGCCGTGCATCGTGGTAGAAGCCGCTCCTTGCGGCATGGCAGGTGGAGGGGGTGCTGGATCATCCATACCTTCAGCACCCTCGTCCTCGTAATCAAAAAGAGGTTCTCCAACCACATGATCACCTGCACGCTCAAAACGAGAAGAAGGACAAACCATGATCTCATCGAAGGTGACATCGGATGTCTCCATGACTCAGTTAGTGTCAAGGTTAAGTACACGATAAGCACGAGTATGAGTGCCATAACCCAAAAACACACCGTCGGAAGAACGAGACTCAAACTTGTCCAAGTTGCCCTTTCTGAGTATAAAACAATGGCAACTAAAAACTCTAAAATAACTCACCTTGGGGAGTTTTCCAAAATGCAACTCATAAGAGGTCTTTTTCAAAAAAGCTCGAAGAAAAATGCGATTGGAAATATAGCATGCAGTGCTCATAGCTTCGGCCCAATATCGCCTAGGAGTCCTATGCTCATCGAGCATCGTCCTGGCCATCTCCACAAGGGTTCGATTCTTCCTCTCTACAACACCATTCTGTGGTGGTGTGTAGGGGGAAGAAAACTGATGCTCTAAACCCAAAGAGTTACAAAATTTCTCAAAATCCGAATTCTTGAATTCGGAACCATTATCACTCCTAATAGCTTGCATCGAGTTCAAAGGGAACTCATTCTGAAGACGCAAAATTAGATTGTGAGCAAAGGAGAAAGTCTTGGTCTTCTCAGCTAAAAAGAAGACCCACGAATATCTCGAAAAGTCGTCAACAACAACAAGCACATACCACTTCCCCCAACCAAGCTCACTCGAGCCGGACCAACAAGGTCCATGTGCAAAAGCTCTCCAGGACGCTTGGTCATGACCTGAGTCACTGGATGGTGGGGAGCGGCAACCATCTTCCCATGTCTACAAGAATGGCAAACAAGATCCTTCTCCATGGATAACTTGGGCAATCCTCGGATTAGGCCAAGTGAGCTAAGTCTTGCAAGCAAGTCGAAGCTCAAATGTCCTAGTCTCCTATGCCACTTCCAAAGATTAGAGGAGGAAGGTCCAGCCACAAGACAGCGGGAAATGCCAAAAGACTCCGAGAAATCCGCACGAAAAACTTTCCCAAAGGGTGAAATCACACAAACAAGATTGCCCTGAGGGTCCAAAATACGACTGAGATTCGGTTTAAAACGAATCTCATAGTCATCATCAAAGAGTTGTGAAACAGAAAGAAGGTTAAAATGCAAGTTAGAAACAAGAGCAACATCGCGCAACACAAAGTGCTCATTAACTCGCACAGACCCACGAGACAGCACCTTACCTTTGCTGTTGTCGCCGAAGGTGATATACTCCTTTCCGGCGACCGGACTAAGACTGGAGAGCCACTTGGCGTTTCCGGTCATGTGCCTCGAACACCCGGAATCCACCAACCAAATGTTCTCCAATCGTTTTACCTACATCAATAAAAAGACATAGGATGAGCATATGGGCCAACACTGGGGTTAGTGAAGTAAGGGGAATACCAGTGTTGGGTCGGCTGCTCAAAAGAACGGTTAGCAGAAAAACCATTCCTAGCACGCCTATGGGGGAAGCGATCACCACGTTGAGGAAAACGTGGTCCGCTGAGGGAGGAGCGCCCATCGCGATACTCAAAACGCGGTGGGGGAAAACGCTCTACAACAAAACCACCGCCACGGGGTCCATAGCCTACAACTGCAGGCTCCCGCCGGGCACGTCCTCTCTGCTGCCTAGACCTGGGAACTTGAGGTTCTGAACCTCTAGGCCTAGCAGCTCTCCTCTGAACATTCGACACATGTACATCATGGAAAGGATGGTACATGTCTGGGTTGTTCATCTCCCTTGCACGGCGCGCCTCTCTCTTGCGCCGAAAGCAAAACTCACTCAAGTGTCCATCTCTCCCACAATGCTCACAATGGTACCTCACCGCTCTCAAATGGGGTTGTTGGTACTCACGGTAGTGGGTGTGGATCACTTTGCCCTTCTGTGGCATAAGCTCCTCCTGGATGGGTGGCATGGTGTCAAGCTTGTTCTTGAGGTGGTTTGGTTTTGGAGCCCACGATTGTTTCTTGGGTGGAGCTCTCGGAGGCTCAACAAAGACCCCATCCTTGGTGTTAGGCTTGAGAGGCTCTTTGGGTGCAATCTTGGTAAGCTTGGGAGTAGTGGTGGAGTTGGGCTTCTCACATGGGTTAAGACCACTCGACTCTCCAATCTTCCCAAAAGATGAACCATCAACACCCGGAGCAAAACCTACACCAGGACCTCCAGCAGCTCGCTTGAATTGAGAGATCATCATCCCGAGCTGTGGCTCACCGCTAGACACCCATGACAAGATGGTCCGAAGGTATGTGTTTTCCTCCTCGGTTTGCATCTTGTCATGCTTCACGTTTGCGATCTCCATCTCCAAACCTTCACAAAGAACACACCTAGCCACACATGTGCTACCTGAGTTGGCCTCTTCAAGAGACACAATCTTAGCATTCTTTTCTGCCAACTCAGATTGCAAGACAGGACAAGTCTTGCACGCACCCAACAGCAAGGGTCTAGCCTTCAGCTCATCCACCTCTCCTACCAACGCCACATACTTACCTCTCAAAGTGAGAAGGTCAGTCATGTGCGTGGTGCACATCTCACACTCCTCCTCCTCAGTGACAACAACGGTGGACTTGACAGACTCAAGTTCCTTCACCGTATCCTCCCACTTCTGCCTAAACTCCTTGCGCTCTCTAGCGGCACGCCTAAGCAACTTGTCTTGACTAAGGAGAGCGGCAGTAAGTTTCTCGACCTCAGCAGAAAGTTCGTTGGGGGTCAGAGATACCTGGGAGGTGTTGTCGTCATCGTCGTTTCGAGGAGTCTCGTCCAGCTCACCGTCAACCTCCTTGCTGAGGGCCATGGTGCAGAAGCCCTCGTCGTCGGCGAAGAAGCAGAGGCCGTTGAGCTTGTCCTCGATCCTCTTCTTTTTCTCGGACTCGTCGTCGCTTGAGGAAGCGGAGTCGTCATCTGAGTCGTCGACGTCGCTGAGCGTGGCGAAGAACGCACGCTGCTCAGCCTGGGCCTTCTCCAAGTACTTCGTCTTAATGTAATCCTTGTTGAAGCCGCCCTTCCAATTGTGCTTCGCGGGGATGTACTTCTCCTTGCGCTTGCTGGAGTCGTACTTGTGCCCATGATCGCCCTTCCCATATGTGTGCTTCCTCTTGGGACAGTTGGCGATGAAGTGGTCGGGGTCGCCGCACTCAAAGCATCCTGAGCGTCCTCCTCCGCGGCGACGGTTCATGCGGTTGTTGTGGAACCGCGAGAACCGGTTGGCGAGCATTGCCAACTCGCCATCCCCCAAAGACTCCAGCTGGTCCTCTGTGACAGAAAAGAGTGAAGAAAGTGCAAATCCTCCAGAGGGGTTAGCAGAAGAGCCAGAAACCAAAGCCATAGTCGGGCCAGAAGGATTTTCATAAGAAGCCCTCGACATGGCGTCAATCTCACTAGACTTGAGCTTGCTAAAGAGCTCGTCGCAAGTGAGGGTCTCATAGTTAGGCGATTCGATGATCGCCTGGACCTTTGAGTCCCACACCGACCAATCAAGAGTGTGCAAAAGCTTCAAAGCCCTCTCATGATCGTCAAAAGGCAACAGCTCCTTGTTCGCTCTCATCTTGTTGACAATGACCTGAAAGCGAGCGAATAAACTCTCTATGCTCTCGCCAGACATGTGTCGAAAGTTCTCGTACTCCCGCTTGTGCGACTCGTAGAGACAAGATTTGACTTGAGAGGTTCCCTCATGGAAGCGCATGAGGGTCACCCAAATCTCACGAGCCGTGGGGAGGTGAGAAACGCGATCAAACTCGGACATGCTGAAATAGGAGAAAAGAGCGTTACGTGCTCGGCTATTGGCATCATGCTCATCCATCTGAAGCTGAGTAACACGTGCAGCCAAGGCAACGTAATCGTCCCTATTGCAAATCTCCCAAACAGAAGAGCCCATGCTCTGGAGATAGGCCGACATGCGTATCTTCCAATACGCATAGTTCGTCCCATCAAAGAACGGCGGTTTGCCCACGCCGCGATCCATGTCGCCTTCTGTGGATCTGGGACCGGCTAAGGTGAAAGATCCTTAACCTGCTCTGATACCAATTGAAGGACCGAAAGTGCTACCAGAAAGTGACCAGAGGGGGGGGGGGTGAATGGGAGCTTTAAATTTCTTTTCAGAAACTTTAAACCTCTGTCCTGAAAATCAACCCCAAAAGCAAAACCGATGCGCGTGATGTCCACGACCCAAGAGAATGGGTGGATGTTCCCTAGGAACATAGCGAGACACCACTAAAATTCCCTCGCCCAAATTCACGCAGGTCAACTAGTGACAGGATGAACTTTGGGTAACCTCAACCTCCCCGAGCAACGCGAGGGGGATTCAGGCTATTTTGAAAGGCGAGGAGCCAGATTTCTGAGGAGCACGAAGTCAGGAATCCAACGCAACAAGCGGATCTCAAATCGCAAGTCGGACGAACAAACTGCGAATGAAAACGCGCAGGACAGCACTGACCGGACTCTGCCTGCGTCCGATCACTGACCACCGGATGCGTTCGGTCGGTGAAAACTCACTCGGGAACCTTACTGGATTGGACTGGACTCTGGTTGACAGTGCATCCGGTCTTGACCTATGCGTCCGGTCACTTAAAAACAAAAGCAATGAACAGTGTGACCGTAGCGTCCGGTCGAACACAGAGTGGAGCGTCCGGTCAAGAGACGAAAAAGAGCAGAGAGCTGTTCAACGACCGGACTCACTCTCCAGCGTCCGGTCACCCCGAGCCGAGCGTCCGGTCACCCCGAAACTGGGCAGTTCGTCCACCGATTTCACTCGATCTCACCCAAAATGAATCCTCTAGGGATCAAACTTGGTGAGAAGAGTCACAAGGAGGATAGTGAGCTATCTCTAAGAGATCATGGCTCGAACCTATCTCCAAAATGATGAATGAAGAAATTCGGGGGAAGGGAGAAAAACTTGACCCGAAGCGAAAATCAATCGATCTACTAGGTCGTGAGGTTAGAGGTGAATTCCTTCGGTGGAAAGAAGTGCCTCACGATCTAGAACATCTATGTTCAAACGAAATCGCAAAAGGCGCAACGAACAAAGAGATCAATCGATGGGAAAATCATGGAGAAAAGCAATTCGCGAAGAACAAGAACAAAACGCGAATCACAATCACGAATTTGCAACTGTGTGGCTACCACACGCTACAACAGTGAGATTACGGTCTCACTTCCTCAAAATCTCACGGACACAGAGGTATTGTTCTCTTCTCTGTGGATCTTAGTTTGCTACAACAGGGATGTGGGAGAGCAGGAAACCCTAGAAGCAAAAGAGCAAATGACTGAGATACCATGGGGAGGTGGGTGTCTCCCCCTACTTATCCTAATTCTAACTATTCCTAATTCTCGGTTTCGGCCTCAAAACCGGGGGATGGCCCAGGTTTCCCGGTTTCGGCCTCAAAACCGGGGGGAGGTCGGTGAAAAGGACGAGCGGCGCAGTGGCGGCACGTGGCGGCATCCGGTGAGGTCGCATCGAGGGGAGGCTACCAGATGTGCAGGCGTGGCCGTCGGATCAACATCAACCTCGAGTTGGTCAGGAATACCCTTAGGGTTAGCCTACTCACTCATTAGTTGTAAGGGTAGAAGGGGAATAAATGTATTAGGCTATATAAGGAGAGGCCACCCCTCCCTCCAGACTATCTCAGCCATTGCTATTTTCATTCTAGGGTTTCCTGCTTCCCATTCCCTGCTGTAACTACTAAGATCCGCAGAGACGGTGAACAATACCTCTGTGTATTTGGATTTTGCGGAAACGGGACCAGATTCCCGTTGTCTCCTCGTGGGGACGAATTTCGGCTGGCAATCTGTGGTCCTGATTCGCGTTTTGAACTTGTTCTTCGCGTTCTTCGTTTCTCCATGATTTTCCTGTCACTCGATCTCCCTCCTCGCTGCGCCTTTTTCGAATCCACTTGAATCAACTTGTTCTTTGATTTGAGGAGAACATTTGCACCGAAGGAATTTAACTCTACCCTCACGAACAAGTAGATCGGGTCGATTCAAGTTTCGTGGCAACTTTTTTGTTCCTACACCTTCCCTTTCGATTTCTTGTTGATTGAGTCGATTTGAGCGGATGATTTCTTGGGGATAGTCTCCCAACTATCTCGTGATCATCTTCTCCAATTTTGGGATCAAGGGATTTTGATTTGGATCAGATTTGGGGAGATTTGGGTGAAGGGCGACCGAAGTCGCCCTCTCTGGTCACTCGCGGACAGTCCGCTGCTGTGCCCGCGGACAGTCCGCGCATCGGGTTTTGGCTAGATCAGTGGCCGCGAGTCTCGGCTGTTTGTGTCCAGGTTGACCGGCGGACAGTCCACTGTTGCAACCCGCGGACAGTCCGGGACTGTCCAGAGCTGGTTCAGCAGAGGTGCTGTTTTGCTCTTTTGGCCAGCGGACAGTCCGCCATCAGAGCGCGGACAGTCCGGCATAGAGAGGACAGTCCGGGACCGTACCCGCGGACAGTCCGGGATCCTGCTGTGTGTTGAGTTTTAGTGCTCTCGGCTTTTCCGCTTGGTTTTCAGACTTCTCGTTTGGTCCTTGAGTTCACCAAGGAACCTCTCTAGGTATCTTTGCTACTTGTTAGCATAGGTATTTGGAGACTTCCCGACATAGCCGTCCATCTACGTTCGGGAGTCGGTTTTTGGGGTTGAACTCGAGCCGGAGCTTTTGGTGTTTGGCTTGCTCTCGTTTGGTGGTGCCTCGCTGTGATCCCTAGGATCATCCACCCTCTTCCAAGGGTCGTAGGCATCACGTTTCGGTTGAAGTTTTTGGGGGTTGATTTTCGGGACAGAGGCCAAAGTTTCGAGAGAAATTTTTAGGCTCCCATTCACCCCCCTCTGGTCGCTTTCTAGTAGCGTTCTCGGTCCTTCACTCCACACCTTACCTTTTGAAGAAGAAGAAGAATGACAAGGTGGTGGTCGTCAAAGCAAACAAGCAAGCCAACAATGGGGCCAAAACCATTTGGGTGCCTAAGGACATCATCTCAACCATGAAGAACACCAAAAAGGTTTGGGTCCCGAAAGGGAAGTGAGTAGTCAAGTGGACTACGTGGAATTTGGAGACTTGGCAAAGTTTTGGGTGCATATCATGGGGTGCATCACAATGGATCATGTCATTGCCAAGTATGTTAGTGGATACTATGGACCCAAATTCTCCTTCCCATGATAGGTAACTAGATTTAAATTCTTGCAATTTCTTTTAGCATCTAGTTCCTTCCATTGCCTAGGTTTGCATTTGCACATTTGAATCCTTTATCATGCATACACTAGGCTTATCATATGGTAGGATTGCTCGGTATCACTCTCATTCTTGGAGCAAACCTACATGGTTTAATTTGCTTAGGAGCACGACACATAGCTTCTCTTACTTTGTATTTATCTTATATGTGCCATAATCCAAATAGTAGATAAACAACCCCGATTACCATCTTCAATTGGTGTCACATTTTTGGTGATGTCATATTGCAAAATGGTAGTTTGACCTTACAAGTCAATGTGCATGTCTCCTATAAGTATTTCAAACTTGTATGCACAATTTTAGGGGAGTTTATTCTACAATTTGGAAGCTTTGAGACTAACACTACCTTCAAGTTTATCATATGTGTAGTAGTCTCATTGCTAGGAAAATGAAGTCCACGGAGACAAGCATCGTGTGTGGCGATAATTCATTTGATATCTACATGTGGTATTCCTAACTGATATCATTATGTTGATTTCTTTTTGATACTCTTATACGCTTTCTCCGTGCTTTATATAACTTAACCTTTGTGCATTAATTTGCCGGTTATGCGTATGCTTTGCCTTACACCATATGTATGCATACACTTAGGGGAGTTTAGTTTATATAATGCAAGAGTCAAGTTTTGTGATCAATTCCCACTTCACATAAAAAGGATCACAAAATTTGACCCTCTCTTGTGCTTGTAATGGCTTCATTTTCGGTCTTTGATTCCAAAGGGGGAGAATTTGAAGGGACCAAAAGCAAGCCCAAACTAAAACAAACAAAATAACCAAAATAAAAATTCAAAATCTTTCTATGGTTACTTATGGGATGGACCGAGAAAGGGAGGAACTGGATTATGGACTTAGGGGGAGGCTTAAATCCATAATGCCACAAAGAGACTCTATGACAAGGACAAGATATGTTATTAAGTATTGTTTCAATTCGATATCTTTTTACATCATATGATCTTGTCCTTGCATTGCATCCTAGCAAGTAGATTGTATTTTAAATTTCGTATATATTATTTGCTTGCTTTGGTCGTGTAGTCATCATTCACCAAAAAGAGAGAGATTGTAACGAAAATGGACCTCGACCCATTCGGCTTAGGATTTTGGTGTTTGATGATCAACACAACCATATTGGACTAATGTGTTTGCGAGTGTTTGTTTTATAGTTCAATAGGGTGCAAATGTGACTTGGACAAAGGCGACTTGATGATCCGATGATCAACACCTCAAGCAAGACATTTGAAGCTCAGTAGAAGGCTCTCAAGAACAAGCAAAGTCCAAGGCACAAGACTGGAACCAAGACGGCGCAAGAAATTAGGAAGAAACGAAGAAAAAGGGATATCAGACGCTGCATTGGACGCTGGCTCAGCAAGCGTCGGACGCACCAATGGCAAACTCTAGCTCGGGTTAGCGTCAGCAGAAGCATTAGACGCGCCGATGGTGCCACATCGGACGCGACGGTAACAATGTGCATCGTGCACAGTCTTACATCGGATGCACCAGTGATGCATCAAACGCTATAGTCTCAGAGTCCGATGCCTATGCAGAGAGGTTCCAGAGAGGCTCTCATGACATCAGACGCGTTAGATGGTCACGCATCGGACGCTATCAGAGTCCGATGTGACTCAGTGCCAGGTCGGCAGAACTAGCCATTATGTGACATCGGACGCGCGTCCAATGCTCCCGACAGGAGCGTCCGATGCTACGTAGAAAAGTCCATCTTTGGTGTCCAACGGCTCTATTTGCTTGAGGCTCTATATATACCCCCATGGCCGGCCAAAACAACAAGGTTGGAGCTCAAGGAAGTGTACCAAATATGTAGACACATATTTAGATGCTCTAGCCACTAAAGTGCTTAAGTGATATACTGGGTGATTAGTGTAGGTGCTTTGCGAAGTGCTTAGGCTAGTTAGACCACCGCTTTGCGCTTGCTATAGGTGTTAGGCCTAGTGTTTAGTGAGGTTTGCATACCTCTTACCTACCGGTGCTTGCGCGCATCGTTGGTTGTATATTGGAGGGGCTTGTAGTCTTGTGAGACCGCACCAACTGCGTTTGTGGTGTGGCCGCCACCGTGTACAGAAGGGAACAAGGCCCGCGGCGGTTTGGCCGGAAGCTTGATAGTGAAGACGACGGGAGCATCCGGGAGAGGCTTTGCCACGAGTGGCTTAACCGGAGACCCAGTTGCGCGTGGGGAAGGACCAGAGCTATCCACGGAGTTACCCGACTGGGAGCTTGGCCCTTGCGAGGGATTCCTTGCGAGGGGCACCAACGAGGATTAGGGGGAAGCTTGCGTGCTTCTTGATACCTCGGTAAAAATACCGGAGTCGTCGACGAGAGTTTTCATCTCTACCTCACTCTTTAGCTTCCGTATTTACTTTGCTACCTTATTGTGTGCTTTACCTTTCCTAGCTTAGTTGATAGGCTAGTTGATAGGTTTGGATCATAGGTTGCAAAACTCTTTTGCGGTAGAGATAGCAAAACACCTAGCAAAACCTTAGTTGCACTCTAGATAGTTTACTTTGTTGCATAGGTTTTGATTAGGTAGAAATTAGAGGCCATAGTTTAGAGGTGAAGTTTTAAGTTGCCTAATTCATCCCCTCTCTTAGGCGTCACTGTCCTTTCACTATGGTTGTGATATGATTTTTTGAGATGTTTCATGTGAACTGAAATGTGGACCTGCATATGACCCGCCAATTTTAGCATGCTTAATGGACCCGCATGACACGAAAAATACCCATAATGTCATGTCTGGGCCGAAGGCTAGACCTGTCTGGGCCGAAGGCTAGACCCGCGTGCCTTGTAGACCTCCATCGGGTTGGGCCGGCCTGTTGTTGGGCTAGGCTGTCCTGGTCTGCCCATCTATACCTCTATGATTGAGTGAATTACGCCGGTGCGTTTTCTCGTCCCTTTTAGAGAAAAAAGCAGTAAATTACACCTCTATTATTGAAAATGCTGCTAGGCTATAGCTGAACCAAATTAGAATACAACATGCACAATTGATACAATGATGATTCTCTTCGATTACATAACTCAGAATTAGTAATCCCAAATGATGAGGACATCAACACCAGCGATACATCCTCTCCGACACAACCTATAGCTGGTCCTCTTACTCGTGCTCGTGCTCGTCAACTTAATCATCAAGTGAGTTCCATGATAAGCTCTTGTCCATCTTGTTTAGACAATGGAAACGCGTGCACTCTTGTTTTGATTAGGAACCGAGGAGAAGACCAAAAGGGAGAAGGACTCGCGCTAGCTGGATTCGGACTGCAGCAAAGCACCAACTTGTGACCGCCACCACGGTTGCATACGGATTCGGATTCAGGCGCTTCAGGACTTGTTGGAAAGCTTATCAAGTTTACTTTCATATGAATCAAGTCTCACGTCAATATCTGTTCGGCAGCAGCGGCAATGATCCAATTACCGTCGACAGGTCTTGCTGTCCAGGGTGCTGCGTCACCTCATTTTGGGCTTATGGCCCATGTATCAAGTTGGGTCCATTAGGGACGCGTCCTAGGGTTGGAGGACGACCCCAACACTTTTTGGTCGTCAATCCATCTATTTATATCCCTCTATAGCCGCCATGGTCGGGTTGGGTTTTGTTTAGATCAAGTTTAGCCTTAGCTACTTGCTTGTAGGCGCGCGTGCAGGATCAGCCGCCCGTCTCCTTGTCTTCGGAACCCCATTGTTGATTAAGATTCAGTTTGAAATCTTCAATTTCATCTTGCAAATTCAGTGCTTGTTTCCTCGTTCTTGCTAGTTCTTCGATTGCTTGCAGGACGGGAGCCCTAGGGGCTGGTTGTCGCGCTCCACAAGATCGTGACGGCTATTGGACGTGGTGTATCGGTTGCTAAGGCGCGGTCTTGAGGGCTGTAGTCGGGCCGTGAACGTCATCTCCATCCACCAATCGAGTTATCCCCGTTTCTCATTGAAAGATCGGGCAAAAACCCTAGCGGGTTCGCATCAGTTGGTAATCAGAGCAAGGTTCTTCGGTGAGAGACTTCTAATCCATTGCTGTTTTTAATTAATTTCCTATAGTCCAGAAAAGCCAAAAAAAATATAGTAGATTAGTTTTTTTTCCATAATCCTATTAAACCTTGGTGCCTTGGCTAGTACCGTTTAGTTAGGGCTTGTTGAATTTGCGTTGCTTCGGTTTGTGTCGAGTTGCTGGTCTTAGTGTCTAGTCCTTTAGAGTTTCGAGTTCTTGTCACCATCTATACACAGCCGAGTATTACCATATCTTCTCTCTGTCGAATCTGTTGTGAAGTCCGAATTGAACTGTGGTCTTGGTCCGGATCGAGTTGAGTTCCAATCTGAGTTCCACCAACGTGATAAAAAGGAAACCGAGTAGAACTCGGCAATAGGTGGAATCCGTTTGTGGTTGGTTCTGAGTGGAAACCGAGTAGAACTTGGAGTCCGCTTGTTAATATATCCTGAACTCCATCTACGTGAGTCCTTCTGTGATCCAAAAGAAAGATAACTCCATACTTGTTCGACCTTACTCTAGAGAGAGAGAGAGTATCTTCTTCTTACCGGAATACCCCTGTACTTTCGGAAAAGTGTGTGTACCGAATTGCTCCTTGGTATTCTTTTGTTCATATAATCAGTTTTTGAGGTTGCCCAAAAAAAAAGAAAAGAAAAAAAAGAGAAAAGAGTCAAAAGAAAAGGGGTTGTTTTCATATTGATTTTAGGTTTGTTCCACCTTGTTTTCAGGGGTGTGCTGTGGTTTTCCTTTGTGTCCAGGCTCGCGTCTCTAGCACGGTCTAGCCTAGGACCAGCACAGTACCATCGTCGAACGTTTATTCAGCTCGCCTTTATAACTAACGTGCTGCTAGTTCGTTCCTTGTTTCAGCCCACCTATAGCTCCACATACTCTACAGCTTGACAGGTCTTGTGCCGCAGCACCGATACACTTCATCCATTGCTGAAGACTTGTTGGTAGACGACCCCTCCTGTCAAGCAAGGTAAGAATTGGTAAGAACTTGTGTAACAAGTTGAGTGTGAGAGACTTGCTGTAGCTACATCCTAGTAGTTGTAGGGCTTTTATTTCTTCACTTGCCTTTCTTGTTGTCTTTGTTTTTGAACCATGACAGGGGAGATGATGATAACGAAACACTACATACACCTCGCACTAAGGGCATCATACAGCATTTTGAAAGGAAGGTGAAGCTGCACACAGAGGGACTTGATACTGACTTGCAGTGACAAATGAAAAGCTGGGGCAGTTGGAGGCTACGCAGATGGCCACAAACAACAAGCTTACAAGTTTGGAGGAATCCGTTGCTAGTGTGGACAAAAGCCTTGCTGCTCTTCTAAGGCGATTTGATGACTTCCACACCGAAGATAAAGAGAAGCATAAAGAAGAAAAGGAGGGAGATCGAGAGCACGGTAGTCATGAAGATGACTACACTGCTGATACTGAGCATGATGATCTAGACGCTCGTGATCGACGACGCCTACGTCACAACCGTAGAGGTATGGGTGGCAACCGCCGACGCGAGGTACACAATAATGATGATGCTTTCAGTAAGATTAAATTTAAGATACCTCCTTTTGATGGTAAATATGACCCTGATGCCTACATTACTTGGGAGATTGCTGTTGATCAAAAGTTTGCATGTCATGAATTTCCTGAGACTACACGTGTTAGGGCTGCTACTAGTGAGTTTACGGATTTTGCTTCTGTTTGGTGGATAGAATATGGAAAGAAAAATCCTAATAACTTACCTAGAACTTGGGATGCGCTGAAACGAGCCATGAGAGCTAGATTTGTTCCATCTTACTATGCCCGTGATATGATAAATAAGTTGCAGCAATTGAGACAAGGTGCTAAAAGTGTAGAAGAATATTATCAGGAATTACAAACGGGTATGTTGCGTTGTAACCTAGAGGAGGATGAGGAACCGGCTATGGCTAGATTTTTGGGTGGGTTAAATCGGGAAATTCAGGACATCCTCGCTTACAAAGAATACAATAGTGTAACCCGTTTGTTTCATCTTGCTTGTAAAGCTGAAAGGGAAGTGCAGGGACGACGTGCTAGCGCAAGGACTAATATTTCTGCAGGGAAGGCTAATTCATGGCAGCAACGCATGACTACAACTCCATCTACACGTATGTCTACTCCATCATCTAGTGACAAGTCTCGAGCTGCTCCCACAAATTCAGTTGCAAAGACGATGCAAAAGCCTGCTGCGAGTACTTCATCCGTGGCATCGACGGGCAGAACAAGCAACATACAATGTCACCGGTGCAAGGGATATGGACACATGATGCGTGACTGTCCAAACAAGCGAGTTATGATTGTCAAAGATGATGGTGAGTGCTCATCTGCTAGTGATTTTGATGAAGACACGCTTGCACTGCTTGCGACTGACCATGCAGGTAATGAAGAACAAATAGAAGAACATATTAATGCAGGTGAAGCGGACCACTATGAAAGCTTGATCGTGCAGCGAGTGCTTAGTGCACAAATGGAGAAGGCGGAGCAAAATCAGCGACATATTTTATTCCAAACAAAGTGTGTCATCAAAGAGCGTTCTTGCCGCATGATCATTGATGGAGGTAGCTGCAACAACTTGGCAAGCAGCGATATGGTGTAGAAACTTGCCCTCAACACCAAACCACACCCGCATCCCTACTACATCCAATGGCTGAACAACAGTGGTAAGGCAAAGGTAACTAGACTTGTGAGAATCAATTTTTCCATCGGATCCTACAAAGATATTGTTGAATGTGATGTTGTGCCTATGCAAGCTTGTAACATTCTGCTAGGTAGACCTTGGCAATTTGATAGAGATTCTATGCATCATGGTAGATCAAATCAGTATTCTTTTCTATACCATGATCGAAAAATTGTGCTGCATCCTATGTCCCCTGAAACTATTATGCAAACTGATGTTGCAAGGGCTACTAAAGCAAAGAGCGAGAGCAGTAAAAATGATAAATCTGTAATTGGTAACAAAGATGAGATAAAACTGAAAGGACGTTGTATGATAGCTACCAAATCAGATATTAATGAGTTCAATGCATCCACTTCTGTTGCTTATGCTTTGATATGCAAGGATGCTTTGATTTCAATTGAGGATATGCAATGTTCTTTGCCCCCTGCTGTTGCTAACGTTTTGCAGGAGTATTCCGATGTGTTTCCAAGTGCGGTACCAGCGGGGTTGCCACCATTACGCGGGATTGAGCACCAAATTGATCTTATTCCTGGTGCGTCTTTGCCAAACCGTGCGCCATACAGGACAAACCGGAAGAAACAAAGGAAATTCAGCGACAAGTGCAAGAACTACTGGACAAAGGTTATGTGCGAGAATCCCTTAGCCCTTGTGCTGTTCCAGTAATTTTAGTGCCTAGGAAAGATGGAACATGGCGTATGTGTGTTGATTGTAGAGCTATTAATAATATCACCATTCGATATCGACACCCTATTCCACGATTAGATGATATGCTAGATGAACTGAGTGGTGCTGTTGTGTTTTCAAAAGTTGATTTACGTAGTGGGTACCACCAGATTCGTATGAAATTGGGAGATGAATGGAAAACTGCTTTCAAAACTAAGTTCGGTTTATATGAGTGGTTAGTCATGCCTTTTGGGTTAACTAATGCACCTAGTACTTTCATGAGATTAATGAACGAGGTTTTGCGTGCTTTCATTGGGAAATTTGTTGTCGTATATTTTGATGATATATTAATTTACAGCAAATCATTGGATGAACATCTTGATCATTTACGTGCTGTTTTTAATGCACTACGTGAGGCACGTTTATTTGGTAACCTTGAGAAGTGCACCTTTTGCACCGATCGAGTGTGTTTTCTTGGTTATGTTGTAACTCCACAGGGAATTGAGGTTGATCAAGCCAAGGTGGAAGCTATACAGGGATGGCCTGTCCCAAAGACTATCACCCAGGTGCGGAGTTTCCTAGGACTTGCTGGATTCTATCGCCGTTTTGTGAAGGATTTCAGCACCATTGCTGCACCATTGAATGAGCTTACCAAAAAGGGGGTGCCTTTTGAGTGGGGCAAAACACAAGAGAATTCATTCGACATGTTGAAAGATAAGTTAACTCATGCGCCTCTCCTACAACTTCCTGATTTTAATAAGACTTTTGAGCTTGAATGTGATGCTAGTGGAATTGGTGGGAGGTGTTTTGTTACAAGAGGGAAAACCTATTGCATATTTTAGTGAGAAATTGAGTGGGCCTGTTCTCAATTATTCTACTTATGATAAAGAACTCTATGCTCTTGTTCGAACATTAGAGACATGGCAGCATTATTTGTGGCCCAAAGAGTTTGTTATCCATTCTGATCATGAATCTTTAAAACATATTCGTAGTCAAGGAAAACTGAATCGTAGGCATGCAAAATGGGTTGAATTTATTGAATCTTTTCCTTATATTATTAAACACAAGAAAGGGAAGGAGAATATTATTGCTGATGCTTTGTCACGGAGATATACTTTGCTGAATCAACTTGATTATAAGATCTTTGGGTTAGAAACAATTAAGGACCAATATGTTCACGATGCTGATTTTAGAGACGTGTTGCTGCATTGTAAAGATGGAAAAGGATGGAACAAATTCATCGTTAGTGATGGGTTTGTGTTTAGAGCTAACAAGCTATGCATTCCAGCTAGCTCTGTTCGTTTGTTGTTGTTGCAGGAAGCACATGGAGGTGGCTTGATGGGACATTTTGGAGCAAAGAAGACCGAGGACATACTTGCTGGTCATTTCTTTTGGCCAAGGATGAAGAGAGATGTGGAGAGGTTTGTTGCTCGTTGCACAACATGTCAAAAGGCAAAGTCACGGTTAAATCCCCACGGTTTGTATCTACCTCTTCCTGTTCCTAATGCTCCTTGGGAGGATATATCTATGGATTTTGTGTTGGGATTACCAAGGACTAGGAGGGGACGTGATAGTGTGTTTGTGGTTGTTGATAGATTTTCTAAGATGGCACATTTCATACCATGTCATAAAACTGATGATGCTACAAATATTGCTGATTTGTTCTTTCAAGAAATTGTTCGCTTACATGGTGTGCCCAACACAATTGTTTCTGATCGTGATGCTAAATTTCTTAGTCATTTTTGGAAGACTTTGTGGTTTAAATTGGGGACTAAGCTTTTATTTTTCACCACTTGTCATCCCCAAACTGATGGTCAAACTGAAGTAGTAAATAGAACTTTATCCACTATGTTAAGGGCTGTTTTAAAGAAGAATATTAAGATGTGGGAAGAATGTTTGCCTCATATTGAGTTCGCTTATAATCGTTCATTGCATTCTACTACAAAAATGTGTCCTTTCGAGATTGTCTATGGCTTCTTGCCACGTGCTCCTATTGATTTAATGCCTTTGCCAAGTTCTGAAAAAATGAATTTTGATGCTAAGCAACGTGCTGAATTGATGTTAAAATTGCATGAAGCCACTAAAGAAAACATAGAGCGCATGAATGCTAAGTACAAATGTGCTGGAGATAAAGGTAGAAAGCAATTGATTCTGGAACCTGGGGATTTGGTTTGGTTGCATTTGCGAAAAGATAGATTTCCAGAACTGAGAAAATCCAAATTGATGCCTAGAGCTGATGGTCCTTTTAAAGTGCTGCAACGAATTAACGAGAATGCGTATAAGCTTGATCTTCCTGCAGATTTTGGGGTTAGTCCCACATTTAACATTGCAGATTTGAAGCCTATTTGAGTGAGGAAGATGAGCTTGAGTCGAGGACGACTCAAATGCAAGAAAGGGAGAATGATGAGGACATCAACACCAGCGATACATCCTCTCCGACACAACCTATAGCTGGTCCTCTTACTCGTGCTCGTGCTCGTCAACTTAATCATCAAGTGAGTTCCATGATAAGCTCTTGTCCATCTTGTTTAGACAATGGAAACGCGTGCACTCTTGTTTTGATTAGGAACCGAGGAGAAGACCGAAAGGGAGAAGGACTCGCGCTAGCTGGATTCGGACTGCAGCAAAGCACCAACTTGTGACCGCCACCACGGTTGCATACGGATTCGGATTCAGGCGCTTCAGGACTTGTTGGAAAGCTTATCAAGTTTACTTTCATATGAATCAAGTCTCACGTCAATATCTATTCGGCAGCAGCGGCAATGATCCAATTACCGTCGACAGGTCTTGCTGTCCAGGGTGCTGCGTCACCTCATTTTGGGCTTATGGCCCATGTATCAAGTTGGGTCCATTAGGGACGCGTCCTAGGGTTGGAGGACGACCCCAACACTCTTTTGGTCGTCAATCCATCTACTTATATCCCTCTATAGCCGCCATGGTCGGGTTGGGTTTTGTTTAGATCAAGTTTAGCCTTAGCTACTTGCTTGTAGGCACGCGTGCAGGATCAGCCGCCCGTCTCCTTGTCTTCGGAACCCCATTGTTGATTAAGATTCAGTTTGAAACCTTCAATTTCATCTTGCAAATTCAGTGCTTGTTTCCTCGTTCTTGCTAGTTCTTCGATTGCTTACAGGACGGGAGCCCTAGGGGCTGGTTGTCGCGCTCCACAAGATCGTGACGGCTATTGGACGTGGTGTATCGGTTGCTAAGGCGCGGTCTTGAGGGCTGTAGTCGGGCCATGAACGTCATCTCCATCCACCAATCGAGTTATCCCCGTTTCTCATCGAAAGATCGGGCAAAAACCCTAGCGGGTTCGCATCACCAAATGCAGAACCATAACAAAGCTTGTTTTACGACTAAAAGCACACAAGAATTAGCACCCCAAAATGCAGGAACGCATCAAGCTTCGTCCAAGGAAGCCATGAGCGCGACCAAGACGTCGGCGCCGGCCCTGGTCCAGGCGTTCCTGCAGGGGACTGGAGAGCCGGCGGCAACCGAAGCGGCCCCAGTGTCTGCCTGACGCCGGTATCATTCTTCGAATGCAACGAAATCTCGTTCTTCATCCAGACATCCAATGCTACAACAGGTAGCTAGATCTGTAAGAATCAGCAGCGAGGGACATTGATGGAACAGAGTCACTCACTGACCACTTCTTGAGACGGTGAGGTTGGCGTCGTCGTAGTTCACCGGCCATAGGAAGTAGCCGAGGAGCCCACGCCGCGCTGCGAAGTTGAGCTTCTCGTCCACGACTGCCGCACCGTCAAAGGAGACCCAGACGTCACCCAAGGACAGGTAGGACCGTCGAACGTCGTGGTGACCGCGCGCCGGCCGCCCCCGCCGGCAGCGGCGATTTTCTGGACCTCCGCGTAGGACATAACGCCGGTGGTGTTCGTCCCGTGCTGCTTCGGCCCCGCGGTGACTACCGGCGCCCCGACGCCACTGTTGGCCTTGTTGCGTAGGAACCAGGAGCGGGCGTAGAGCGGGAGGCCCATGACAACCTTGCTCGCGGGCACGCCGGCGTCGATCCAAGACACGACGCCGTAGCTCGCCGAGAAATGGGACTCCCGGTCATAGAGTGGCGCGTCGAAGGCCGTGGAGTTGGCCACACCCGCGGCAAGCGGGTGGAGTCCGAATGCCGCGACATTGACCCAGTCGAGGCACCTCGCCACGGCCTCGGACGGGTAGTCCACGCCCGGGAGCGGCGCGTCAAAGACGTGGTTGGAGAAGTAGACTGTGGCGGTGAGCAGGAACCCCGGCGGCGTGGCGGCGCGCCACTCGGAGACGAGGAACCCGAAGTTGGCCATCTCCACGGCAGATGCCAGGAACTGCCACGCGACGTCGAGCCCGTCGAAGCCGCTGTCGCGAGCGAACGCGACGGCCGCGGAAACGAACGCCGCGCGGGACGCCGGGTTCGCGGCCATGGCGGCGAACGCTGGGTCGGTCTGGGAATCCGCACCTGCTGCAATGCCGGCGGTGCCGACAGAGAGCAGGGTCTTCAGCGCCCGGTTCTTGGATTTGAGCGTCGGGGAGAAGGTGGCGAGGAGGCCCGCCTGGTCCGGGTCCGTGGGGAGCAGGAGCTTGTGAGTGGTGGGGTGCACGGCGAGCGCGGAGTAGTAGAGGTGCGTGTAGAAGGAGGCGTCGAGCCCATCGAGCGGCCGGAGGCGGGTGTCCGCAGCGAGGTAGAATCCAGCGTGCATCGTCGTCGACGCCGGTGGCGTCTCTCGAGCGTCGCGCGGCGCAGGAGCCGGCGCAGCAAGCGAATGCGAGACCGCCAGGGCCACGGCAATGGCGAGGCGGAGGGTCGCGCTGGCGCTCATGGTGCCGGTGGGAGTGGGTGGGGAACGGAGTGAGGCAGTGTCCTTTGCTGTTGTATTCTTGTCATTTGAGAGAAATTTTGGTAGTGTCTTTGCTTGTGTTGCTATGCAGGTGTTTGATTCTTGTAGTGCTTTGCGCAAACTGCAAAATTCCTTCCAAAAGCTCAATCAATTACACAGCTCTAATTCCTGCTCTTTTGACTTCCGGTAACTGAACTGCACAGGTGCTGTTGGCACTAAAAGTGACGCACTGTGCCAATCACACAGCAAGCCGGAGAAGCTGGCTTCAAACGTAGCCCGGGTGCTCAGAAGTCCGGTGCGTGCCAGTCAGTTTGCCCTGCAACTAACAAGGGAGATAAACTGTTAAATACAAAGCTGGAACATGCCGGGTATGACCAGACAGTTCCAAAATATACGGCCCTGAAGCCACTTACGACGACATATAGCTATGAAAGCTATCTGCCAACAGGTTTAAAGATTATTCGGCAATATGAACAGAGTTACGTGAATAACAGGTTACCGAACACGTTTGCATGAGAATCGTACTTGCATGATGTATTAAATATAAGTTAAAACTTAACCAATCTCGATTGTGCAACCGAGTTGGGATCCATGGGATTGAACGTACAAACTAAACATGACTAAGCTAATCTAAAGCCTGCGCCTGCCGCACGACACCTAGCCTTGTCATAGATCAAACATACTTAACATGCATGAGCCCTCACCACGTGGCAATCCAGATACGATCCAATCGGCTATTACGAACAATAGATCTACTACATAAAAGACTTCACAATAATAAACGTGAGAGAACAAATCAGATCTGTAAAAGATAAAGCCGAAACGAACGGTATCTAGATTGGGCAAAAGTGTTACGATGAAATAAACATAACAAAACATATAACACAAGGTAACTTAATGAATCTACTAGACTGCCACATCTAATAGAGCCGATAACTATCTTTATTTGTGTCTCAATCCGCCGCACGATACAAGACATAAACAAAGACTTCCCGTCATTAGCTTAAATCCGCCGCACGATACTAAGCTTAACGTACGAGACTACTTGCACCATATCTAAATCCGCCGCACGATACTAGACATGATAACAAGGTTGCCGGAACTTACGGAGGTCGACGGATCGATGGCCCCTCTCGAAGAACACGATGACACGACTTGGACTCGAAGACGGCACGGGGCCGGGTTGGTTGTATTGATTGTGAACGTCTTTACAATAGTCTCAGGGTTTATATTTATACCCTAGTGTCCTACGAGTCCTAGGAGGACACGATTACAACAACAAAACAGGAAACTTATCTAAAATACGATGCCTTTTATTCTAAGCCTCCCTTAATAATCGGCACGTGCTAACAATGACAAGATCTTCTGTTGCCGAATCTTCTGATATGCCGTATTTGTCGCAAACCGACTTAACCCGAGGTAGCCGACCGCAGCGCCATGTTGCCGAACCCGCTCGCCATTGACTAGTCGCCTTTACAGCCTTGCCGAATGCATCGAGTTAGCCGACCGCGTTCGCTGCCTGCCGAATCCCTTAAGCGGTGACTTCTCCCGAACCTGTACTGCACTGGCCCACTTGTCATAATGCAAAAATTATGTGTTAACACATGCCCCCTCAATTTCTGAATAAAGACATTTGTTCTGAAATTGGCCATAGGTCCATCGCGAGCCCTAAATCGGCATTGCTTCAAACTCCGCATTCTCCCCAAATCGCTAATAGCTTCAATCTCCACTTGAGCTCCGTAATGGCAACCCATGATGAGATTCCAGAGGTAATCTTCACTTCTCCCCTCAATACATTTGGTCAATTCCCATCGGCATTCGGTTCTTTTAACTTTTCCTGCACATATCTTCTTTTAGGCCCTTAGGGACGAAATTCTGATTCCTTGTGATGCGGATCCCGACTCCTACTTCTTGGGTCCAATGGGAAACCCCAATCCAACCAACATCATCAGGATGGAGACCAACAGAATTCCCTTCAAGCATGGAGTCATTTCATCGAACAGGTGGCGGTACACCTTCAAGAACTGGCCTTTGCCCGCGGTAACTGGTTGGAGGAACTGGTATAGAAGAATTCAGGCAAAATTTGGCCCCTATTGGGAAACTCAAGACATTCATCATGCTCTGGAACTATCTCTGGCTGAAATGCCCAAAAATGAGCCATTACTCATAGCAGCTTCTCATTTTTGGTCAGATGCCCTCCATGCTTTTGTGTTCGGCCATGGTATATGAAATCACATTAGCTGATGTCTTCATGATGATGAGTGGCTTGAATATTACTTCGACCATGAATGCTGATGAACTATTAGAGAAAGTTACCCAGAGGTCCATTGATGTCAGCGTTGGATGGATGAAGTATGTCGAAATCCACAGCAAAGCGCCAAGTCCAGTGACAGAGACAGAGCACAGGGCCTTTCTGAACATGTGGCTGTGCAGATTCATCTTCTGTGGGAGATCCAACGAGCCAACCCTCAACTACATTGCACTGGCTGACAAACTGTCCAAAGGAAAGCAAATTCCTCTAGGCAAACTTTTCCTGGGATCCATATACCATATGATGCATCAAACCTCCACTCAAATGTATCATGCCACTCATGCTGACACAGTCAGACTACCACCAATTGATTGTGTCAATGGCCCCTGGTGGTTTGTCCAGATGTGGCTTCAGCTATATATGCATCAAATAGTTGCCGTGCCATTGGACAATCTCAGCTTCCCTTCCAGCAACTTTGCTGAGGATGAAGAAGCCACAGAAAAGGCCTGCCAAACTTATGGGGAAGCAGCCACTGCTATAACCATCAACAAAAGTATTGGCAATCTCTTCAAGTTATTTTTTAAGGGCTTTAGTCAGGTACTCTGGCTACCTTACAGGGAGGATGACAACCTTACTTTCCCTATCAAATTCAGCTTTGATGATGGCTGCGTAGATGAAATGGCCACAGGAGTCTTCAACTCATTTATCAAGCCCTGCATTCTACCAGCCGAATTCAACAGGGGAAGACAAGTGAAGCACACCTATGAGTTCTATCACCCCAACGTAGCAGCCAGGCAATTGGGTTGTGGACAGCTCCCTCCAAAACTCATCTTTTCTACCGTCATCAGGCCTAGGGAGCAAATTCAATCCAAAGAGCAGATTACAATAGGGATGCAGGCCCATCGGGTATTCAGGCTGGGACAAGATCTGCCAGACTACCGACCAGTACCACTCCACTTGATTCAGTCTGCTCATCCCTTTTTGAGTCCTGGTGGCAAGAATGGCATGATCACATTTTTAACAGTCCAGTCCACCCCATGTGCCTAGAGGTCCAAGCAGATTTCAATTCTGACAGCGAGGTACAATAACAAGCCATCTACTATTTTAGTGTTCAATCCTTGGGGTTTCTAATTCTTTTAGAATTTCCACAGGACTTCATACCCAATCCTGACACCAGGCCCATCCAATATCATCAAGCTGGTCCAACCACTGTCCTGGGGCACAACGCTCCTTCATTGTCTCGGTTCATGAAATCCCAAGCAGCTTCATCAACGTCCTTTCAGCTAAAGGAGGGAAAAGAAAGGCCACTGAGGAATCCTCCCGTTCTAGGCACACCAAGACCAAGCAGAAACACACCTCCTCCAAAAGTAAGATGCTTAGCTCTTCCATCACCATTAACTTGTTCCTGATTGGCTTGTATGTTGCTACAGGCTTCTTCCTCTGAACAAGAAAACGTTCAAACAACAGTGCCCCCAGTCTTTATTACCTTGGAAGATGAGCATGCAGACACCAGGGAAATAGACATGATCACCCAGAATCCGGATGATGCCAACATTGGTATGTTCCTCAATCACCCCTTCAACCAGCAGATTTCGCCTCCCTCGACTGATCAATAATTTCACAGATGACACAATCGATGAGACTTTCATTGGTTCAACTCCAGACCCTGCTGGCCAATCCGGTCCTCAACCAGATCAAGACCTTGTCAATCAGCCGACTCATCAGGTACGAATTAATTCCTCATTTCATCCCTCCTTCATACTTTACCTTGGTCGGCTAACCTGTCCAAATCAACATAGACTTTCATCAGTTCAGTCTCCGAGTATGCATTTGACATCAACGAGTTCCTGAGCAAAAGAACAGTGGCCGAAAGACCGTCGGCACTCGTCCAAGATGTCCTGAGCAACATAACAAATTTTCTGAATCAAGACATCTTGTCCTTAGTCAGAGACGCCGACGAGGTTAAAAATTTCCTCGAGCCCATTGCTGAGGACATTCCAGAAAACCTGAGGCTCCATCTGGAGGCCGTATCTGTACTGGATGACTGCTTTGCCAAGGTAAAACGAGCAATCAGAAGCACTGATCTTCGGACTGCCAAGTCTAAGTGCACTCAGGAAGTCAATGATCTGTACACTCATTTTCAAGAGGCCAAGAATTCCCAAGAGACTCTGGAGGCTCAGTTGAAAGAACTGCAGAAAAGAGGTCTGAATTGGAAGTTCAACTAGCCCAGATTGACTCTGATATTCAGTCATGCACCTCTCGGCTATCGGGCTTACCAAATATCATTGAAACAACATCCTCCAAGTTGTCATCAGTGCTCGATGAGGATATCAAACTTAGCACGAGGCTTTCACAGACACAAGGCACCGAGGAGGAGGACCAAAAGGCACTGGAGCATGTTAATCAAGTCAAAGCCGATGCTCTTGCGGCCATAAATCAATTCTTGAACAACTGAGATGGCCGCGTAATGAACTTTTAATTTCAGTAACCCCGTATCAGAATGACTCAAACATCTTCTTGTAACATATCTGTATTTTGCATCCAATCGGTTACCATTCTGGTGACATCATGACCAACCGTGCAAACCTGTTCGGCAATTTGGCCGGTGTTTGTCCCGAACACCTGAATCGGCAATTTTGCCGAAGCCATGCGTTCTAATCTCCGCCGAACATGTGAGTGCATCCAGACGGTTCGCACAGCCCGATACTGCAGAGGCCCATCTTGGGAAGCGAGAAAACCCCAATCCGCCGGTTGATATCGGCGTGCTACCCCGGGATTCTCGCCACAATCGCCGTTCCGATTTTTATAAATCGCCCCTGGAGGCCTGCCTTCTCCCCATCTTGCATCTGCTCCTCTAGTACTCTCGCCGCCTTGGCTTCCTTGCTTATTCCGCCCCAGAAAACCCTAACTCTCTGAGTGCAATGGCGAGCCATGATGACCGCGGCAAGCGCCCGGCGACCGAGGAGGCCAAGGGGAGTCGCGCTCGGCGCCTCCGTCAGCGCGGGTAGGACTCCTCGCTTACGTCCTTTGTGGCAGTTTCTTGAAAACCTCGCTCACACTCTGTTACTGCTTGCCCAACAGGATTCCCGTGATCTCTTCCGCCGGCGGGCATGCCCGGCCTTCTCCAGCGCTAGGGAGGCCAGAGTCTCCACCATCGGGCTCGTCGAGCTCTCCGACGGCCTCTCCTACCACTCCCATCCTTGGGAGGCGAGCCCGGACCGGGACTCCGACGGCGGCCTCTACGACCACAACGACGCCTTGAACTTCATGGCGCTGCGGGACGAGTCCCGGGAAGAGCTGGCCGCCATCTCGAAGCAGTACGGGATTGACCAGCTGGAATGGGAAGACCAGCGCCGACAGTTTGTGACGCAATCACGGGTATGAACGCCCAATCTTGGATCTGCTTTCGGTCGTTCTCGTTGATCTTTTAACCGATCCATTCCATTTTGTCGCTCACAGCGTTGTCTGAAGAACTGGAGCGCCTGAAGATGGCAGCGAACGCCGTCGCAGACCGGGTGAACGCCCAGGGATCACCGCCGATGCGCGCTGGCCAACGTGTACGGCCGCATCGAGCAGGTGCCCTGCAGGGTGTGCACCACGGCGTGGCGCTGGGGCTGTCGGCGCTAACGGTCCGCACGGAGGAGGACTTCTCCGTGACGCCGGTTGGCTTCCCCGGCGGGGCATGTCCGGAGGACGTCGAGCAGATCGACGATTTTCTGGACTCCTACGAGGATCATGCTCACGCCCTCGCCGCAGTCACCAATCCGCAGACGGTCATCAACAAGGTGCTTGGTAACTGATCTGCACTTTCGTACCCCCCAACTTATGAACAATGTTCTACTCTATCACGTTCGTGTGATAACCCGTTCTGTGCTTGTTGAGTGTTTGATTTATCTAGCCGATTGCACAGCACCGCGTGCACTTGGCCCTGTATTTCTGTGTTTCTGCGCTAGAGGCGACACATGCCATGCCGGCTGCTTTTGCTCTAAGGGCGATAGACTCTATCGGCCATTTTTGTGCTAAGGGCGATACAACCTTGTATCGGCCGTCGGTGCCCGCTAGTCCTTGATTCCGTTATGCACCGACCTCCACGCTAGGATGAAATCTCTTTAGATAACGTCCATTAATTGCCCTAGCAAACTCTTCTCCTGGAGGGTTTTCAGAATGTACGCATTACCCGGAGCACGTCTCAGAATTCGAAAAGGCCCTTCCCAGTTAGGGGACCATTTGCCGAATACCTTGTCTTTGGTACCGATTGGCAAGATAATTTTCCAAACCAAGTCTCCTTCTTCGAATCCTTTTTCTCTCACTTTCGAGTTGTAGTACTTGGCAACGCGTATCTTGTTCTTTTCAATATTTTCCAAGGCCTTGAGACGAATCAAATGCAAATCTTCTAGCTCATTCATCATCAAATCTTTAATTCCCTTTGGTTAGATCGTTCTCAATGTAACTCGTCTTGACCCCGATTGCAATTCCCATCCGTCCTCCCACGTAGCACTGCGTGATGCCCAGACCAACTCGTATGGCGACGTCTGAGTCGACCCATGACAAGCCATTCGGTAAGCCCACAAAGCTTCGTTGAGTACCAAGTGCCACCTTTAGGTTTCTCTTCGATCTTCTTTTGAATGATTTTAATCATGATTTTGTTAGAAGCCTCTGCCTGTCCATTGGCCTGTGCATAGTAAGGAGAGGAATTATATAGCTTAATCCCCATCCCTTCGGCAAAGCCACAAAACTCCGAGGAAGTGAACTGAGTTCCCTGATCGGTAGTGATGGACTGAGGGATGCCGAATCGGTAAATGATGTGCTCCCTGACGAAGGACACCATGTTCTCTGATGTCACCTTCTTCAATGGGATGGCTTCAACCCACTTAGTGAAATAATCCGTGGCTAACAAAACAAACTTATGTCCTTGCTAGATGGAGGGTGGATCTGGCGATCAAATCAATGCCCCACCCTCTGAAAGGCCAAGGCTTGATGATCGGATTCATGGCCGATGCTGGGGCCCTTTGCACATTGCCGAATCGCTGGCAATCCTGACAACCTCTGTAATACTCAAAGCAATCTTCGAGCATAGTCGGCCAAAAATATCCAGTCCTCCTGATTAACCATCTCATACGGTGAGCCGACTGGTGTGCACCACATACGCCTTCGTGCACCTCATACATCAGTTTCCTAGCCCCGTCTTGGTTCAGGCATTTAAGCAAAACCCCATCTATGGATTTGTAGTACAATTGATTGTCCAAGAGCGTGAACTTAAGAGCCTTGTACCTGAGTTTTCGGGAGACTTTCCTGGATGGGTCCCTGAGGTAATCGGCAATGTTGTCTCTCCAGTCTTCAATTGCCTGATTATTACTTGGGACTGCTTGATCACCTTCTGGGGTTGTTTGCTCTTCCTCAAGTGCAAAAATGTTTTGATTTTCCCTATACCCGGACGCTGCCTGAGCCAACTGGTTTGCTTCTTCGTTTTGCCCCCTAGGAATATGTTGCAAGGTTGCTGATCGAAACTGTCTCAGGAGCTCTTGGCAACCTTCGAGATATTCCTGCAGCGTGTCGTTTTGCACTCGTACTTGCCGGTCAATTGCTTGATCACTAATTCCGAGTCACCGAAGATCTCCACGGCGTCTGCCTTAATGTCCACAAGCAACCGCAGTCCTCGAAGCAGTGCCTCATACTCTGCTTGGTTATTAGTCACCGGGTACTCGATCGGTATAGAGTACTTGAAAGGTGCCCCTTGGGAGAAATCAACATGATCCCGACTCACCACCTTTGCTACACGACGATCCATCAAAAAACAATGCCCAGGGGGCAATGGCTATTATGTTAGCGTTAGGATCACGATGGTGAGTGACGAAATCAGCCATAATCTGGCCTTTAACAGCCTTTGCCGATTCAAAACGCAAGTCAAATTCCGAAAGAGCTAAAACCCATTTACCGATCCTTCCACTTAAAATCGGCATTGATAACATGTGCTTGATTACATCAAACTCTGATACTACCACGCATTCGGCATTCAGTAGATAGTGCCAAAACTTGGTACAGGAATAGAAAACGCACAAGCACAACTTTCCGTAGCCGAATACCTTGTTTCGGGGTCCAGTAGCTTTCGGCTAAGATAGGCTACGACTCTCTCTTTTCCTTCAAATTCTTGCATGAGGGCCGACCCTATCGTTAGGTTGTCGGCCGCCACGTACAACTTGAAAGGCTTGTCGAGTTGTGGAGGAACCAACACCGGTGGCGCCTTCATGTATTCTTTGATTTCATTGAAAGCCTTCTGTTGCACGTCACCCCACACGAACTCCTGATCTTTCTTGAGCTTCAACAGTGGAGAGAATGGTAACACGCGCTCGGACAAGTTGGATATGAACCTCCTGACAAAGTTGATCTTGCCGAGCAGTGATTGCAGTTCCCTGAGATTGGTCGGCGGCACTACCTTATCAATTGCTTCCATGCTCTTTTTGCCAACCTCGATACCTCTTTTGTGGACTAAGAATCCCAGAAACTCACCGGCCGACACCCCAAATGCACACTTGGTTGGATTCATCTTCAAACCATGTTTCCTTGTGCACTCCAGGGTCTTCCTTAAATCGGCTAAGTGTCTTTCTTTGCTTCTCGACTTGACTACCACGTCATCAATGTATATCTCTACCACTCTGCCGATCAACTCATGAAATATGTAATTCATGGCCCGCTGGTAAGTAGCACCGGCATTTTTCAAACCAAAAGTCATGACAACCCATTCAAACAACCCTAAATGGCCAGGGCACCTGAAGGCGGTCTTTGCCACGTCCTCCGCGGCCATGAAGATCTGGTTGTATCCCGCATTGCCGTCCATAAAGCTTATAATTTCAAAACCGGCCGAAGCGTCTATTAGCAAATCGGCCACTGGCATTGGATAACCGTCCATAGGAGTGGCTTTGTTGAGGTTCCGGAAGTCGATGCAGACTCTCATCTTCCCGTTCTTCTTGTACACCGGGACAATATTGGAGATCCATTCCGCATATCGACACGGCCGAATGAATTTAGCTTCTAGTAATCTTTCCACTTCCTTTTTCACGTCGGCCAATACCTCCTCCTTGTAGATCCTGCGCGGAGGTTGTTTGTATGGGCGGTATCCAGGCTTGATCGGCAGTTTATGCTCAACAATGGACCGATCTAATCCGGGCATCTCTGTGTAGTCCCACGCAAAACATCTTTGAACTCCTTTAAAAGATTTACTAGTAGCAATCTGAAATCAGGGTCTAAATTAGAACTTATGAACATCGGCCTTTTTTACTTGTGTCGCCAACATCCACTTCTTCCAGTTGGTCGGCCGATGCGAAGCCACGTCCCAGTTTGCCCTCGCTGCTGTCAGTTGGGTTGTCCATCTAATAGAAGCTTTGGGAGCCGATTGCTTGGATCGGCTGTTGATCTCTACCATAGACGTTGATAGGACCTTCCCCACACGCGATCGGAGAAGCAGTCTACTCCGTCGAATTCCCAGTAAGTGGGTTCAATGGTGGCTACACTCACCGAGTCGTCGGCTTGGACGACCTCGATGTCATCCCAATCCACTGTATGAGTATTTGATGCATGGTTGAAGGTATGCAGCAGTTGGCATGGATCCAATCTCTGCCCAAAAGCAGGCTATATGCCCCCTTGCCATCAATGACAAAGAAGGTCGTAATGAGCGTCTTGGACCCAATCATCAATTCCACGTGCACGGCGCCCCGAGTGTCAGAGGGATTACCGGCAAAGTCACGGAGTACCATATCCGTTTTGAGCAGGTCTTCATCGTTCATGCCCAGCTTTCTGAAGGTGGCGTAAGGCATGATGTTAATCGCTGCGCCGCCATCGACAAACATCTTGGTTAGCGGCTTCCCGTTGACGTACCCCTTGACATATAACGGCTTCAAATGCCGATGCTTGGCTGGCTTGTCAAATGCTGCCTTCTGAGACAACACGAGCTGTGCCGCGAGCTCGTTGTGCTCGGCCTCGTCGGAGTCCGAACGCGCTTCGTCCTGTGCCCCCTGGCCGATTGGAGCCATGAATTCCAGGGGAAGGAAGAAGGTCATGGCCACGCCAGCGCCTTTGCCATTGTTGTCTGGCTTTTCCTTCGGACGCCACTCTTGCTTCTTCCCACCGGCAGCTGCTTCTTCCAACTCCCTATTCCGGAGGCGTTGCACCCTCCTTTTCTGGCTCTTTCTCAGCCCTGGCGGACACCACTGCCCTTCTTGCCATCTATATGGGCGGGGCTGTGCCTCCTCGCTGTCGCCTTGGTGGTGCACCCACTCCTGGTCGACATATCTCTTGGCTCGCCGATCCGGGCTCCTCATTTTTAGGCGCCGATCGTCCATTGGGATGCGCGCTCCCAACCTTTCGTGGACGGGACAGCGGTTGACCCGATCCTGCCTATACCCCCTGTACTGATCGCTGCATTCGGGGCAGTTGTTGACGGCAGGCAGTTTCAAGCCTTCGTTCCAGCAGTGGCGGAAGAACGGACAGCCCCAGTGAGCTTGCTCCCGCTCTTGGAGGTGCTCTTGTCTCCAGCGACGGGCCTGTTCTCTGTGGTAAGCCCTCTCCTCCAGATGATACCGGTGCTCTCCCGTGCGACCGTCTTCACGCTGGTATTCCCCCGCGAGTTCCCGCTCTTCGCGTTGGAAACGCCTCTGCTCTTTCTCACTTTGCCGGCGCCACTTGTTAAGGAGATCTCTGTAGGTAGGCCTGCGCCTGGAAGACGACTCTCCGTGCTCGTATCGGCTATTCGCGGCTTGGGCGTGCTGTCGAAGCTCATCGCCAGTGATTTGCTGATCGGGGTCCACTGCGCCAGACTCGCGCGCCTTGTTGGAGGTGAGGACTTTGACCTTGCCCTTGCCTCTGGGATCCTCCGGGGCTACCATGTTCACTGAGACGAACACGGAGTTCTGGGCGAAGGGATTGGCATCGATCTTCATCTTGCCATTGAACTTGATGTGCCCATCCTGGATGGCCTTCTGGATCCTTGTCCTGAACACACGGCAATCATTAATAGAATGAGTGTTAGTGTTATGAAAGCCGCAGTATTTCTTGTCTTTAACCCCTCCAGGACACAGCATCGGGTGATCCGGGGGTAGCCTGACTCTCCCTTCGGCGACCAGAAACTCGAAGAGTTTGTCGGCCTTGGTGACGTCGAAGTCGTATGCCCCTTTCTGCTGGCGCAGCCATTGCTTGTTGGCCTGGGTCGGCTCTTTGTCCCAGTTGAGCTCTGCAGCGGCCACCTCATCTTCGGCATCGGTATAGTCATCGGCTTCGTCCAAGAAAGCCTGATACATCTGGGCCGCAACATTGTCCTTCTGGAAGCGCCCTTCCCTCCGGAAACCTTGCGCTTGGATAGTCATTTCATTCAGCCGGCGAGAGAGATGACCCAGGTCTTCAAACTCCTGGCCGAAGAGCTTGTCTCTGATGCTCGGGAGCATGCCTGCCACAACCAATGGTGGAAGCTGGTCGTCCGGCAGGTACATGCCGAAGCGCTGGCTCTTGACTTCCCTAAACCTTCGCAGGTAGTCCTGCGGCGTCTCATTTGGCCTCTGGCGCACATACATGATGTCCACCAGCTTCTTCTCCTTGGTGCCCGTGTAGAAGTGCGTATGGAACTTCTGTTCCAAGTCTGCCCAAGAGAGAATAGAGCCCGGTGGCAGAGACGTGAACCAAGCGAACGCCGGCCCAGTGAGCGATGACGGGAAGTACCGAACCCTGAAGGCATCCTCGGTATTGGCCTCTCCAAGCTGGAGCAGATAGCGATTGATGTGCTCTACCGTGCTAGTGTCGTCTAAGCTGGAGAACCTGGACAGGTCTGTCGGCACTTTGACTCTGGGCGGCAGAGCCACACGGTGGAACCATTCGGGGCACGGAGATCTGTAAGCATGAGTACCCTTAGGCTTCAGGCCGAAAGTGCGCTGCATCATATCTGCCATCCTCTCTAGCATGACGTCGACATTAGAGTCGGCGGCCTTCTCGGCCGTCGGCTTCCCGTATCCTGGATGTGGGGCACCCTCTATGTTGTGAGGCTCAAGCATCTCATGGTACCCGTTTCCATAGTAGTCCTTTATGAGCCTATAGGTTTGCGGGGAGATCTTGCGTGTTGACTCTGGTGTCTGACCCTTAGTGCCGAACGTGAGCTGACCCATGGTCGGCAATTGGCCCTCCGGCATGCGCTTCTCTTGAGTGGCGAGCCCGCCTGATTGAGCCTTAGGCGGGGTCTCCTCACCAGCGGCTCCTGCCCCCTTGAGGTGATTCGGCAGATTGAAAAGATGTGGTCCTGCTATAGGGCCAAACTCGGCCTCCATAAGTTCATCGGCCTTGGGGCCGAATTCGGCGATCATGATGGTGCGGAAAGTGTTGAGAAACGCCCCATGCATGCGACCGATGGCACCAGAGACAGTTTCGTTGATTATGTGAGACATTTTCAACACTGCCTCCACCTCCCCGGGATCATTCGGGTTGAGCTGGACGGGTTTCGGCAGATCGTGCAGACGGCGAACCTTTCCGCTCTTGTTCTTGGAAAAGGCTTCTAGGCACTTGGCCTGGAATTCGGCACAAGCATCCTCCACCTGCTCTCTGTACTCGTCGGGTAGCTCGGTGAGCTGCACCTGCACGAGCCCCGCCTTGTTGCTGGCCTCGGCTTCAGTGACTTCGACCATTGCTGCAGGAAAAAAGTGTCCCACCGGGCGTGCCAAAAAGTGTGTTGGCACTAAAAGTGACGCACTGTGCCAATCACACAGCAAGCCGGAGAAGCTGGCTTCAAACGTAGCCCGGGTGCTCAGAAGTCCGGTGCGTGCCAGTCAGTTTGCCCTGCAACTAACAAGGGAGATAAACTGTTAAATACAAAGCTGGAACATGCCGGGTATGACCAGACAGTTCCAAAATATACGGCCCTGAAGCCACTTACGACGACATATAGCTATGAAAGCTATCTGCCAACAGGTTTAAAGATTATTCGGCAATATGAACAGAGTTACGTGAATAACAGGTTACCGAACACGTTTGCATGAGAATCGTACTTGCATGATGTATTAAATATAAGTTAAAACTTAACCAATCTCGATTGTGCAACCGAGTTGGGATCCATGGGGATTGAACGTACAAACTAAGCATGACTAAGCTAATCTAAAGCCTGCGCCTGCCGCACGACACCTAGCCTTGTCATAGATCAAACATACTTAACATGCATGAGCCCTCACCACGTGGCAATCCAGATACGATCCAATCGACTATTACGAACAATAGATCTACTACATAAAAGACTTCACAATAATAAATGTGAGAGAACAAATCAGATCTGTAAAAGATAAAGCCGAAACGAACGGTATCTAGATTGGGCAAAAGTGTTACGATGAAATAAACATAACACAAGGTAACTTAATGAATCCACTAGACTGCCACATCTAATAGAGCCGATAACTATCTTTATTTGTGTCTCAATCCGCCGCACGATACAAGACATAAACAAAGACTTCCCGTCATTAGCTTAAATCCGCCGCACGATACTAAGCTTAACGTACGAGACTACTTGCACCATATCTAAATCCGCCGCACGATACTAGACATGATAACAAGGTTGCCGGAACTTACGGAGGTCGACGGATCGATGGCCCCTCTCGAAGAACACGACGACACGACTTGGACTCGAAGACGGCACGGGGCCGGGTTGGTTGTATTGATTGTGAACGTCTTTACAATAGTCTCAGGGTTTATATTTATACCCTGGTGTCCTACGAGTCCTAGGAGGACACGATTACAACAACAAAACAGGAAACTTATCTAAAATACGATGCCTTTTATTCTAAGCCTCCCTTAATAATCGGCACGTGCTAACAATGACAAGATCTTTTGTTGCTGAATCTTCTGATATGCCGTATTTGTCGCAAACCGACTTAACCCGAGGTAGCCGACCGCAGCGCCATGTTGCCGAACCCGCTCGCCATTGACTAGTCGCCTTTACAGCCTTGCCGAATGCATCGAGTTAGCCGACCGCGTTCGCTGCCTGCCGAATCCCTTAAGCGGTGACTTCTCCCGAACCTGTACTGCACTGGCCCACTTGTCATAATGCAAAAATTATGTGTTAACAGGTGCTAATGACAGTCCGAGATGGTTAGACTATCCGCACTCACGTTCCTCTATTTTCATCCTCTATACTGCCTAGTCATCAAGATTCTCTCCTCTATCCTCATTTCTCCCGTATCCATCAATCCTCTATCCACTGTGGGCCCACTTGTCACTTTATCTAAATATATCCATGAGAGATCTAGTTTTGAAGAATTAATTGCAACGAATTCAATGGTGCAATCGAAATTTAATTTAGATTTTCGGTTTGCAAGATATAGTATTTTTTAAAATAAAATTAGATGGGGCCCACAACTGCTATACCGCGCAGGCTGGCTGCTTCCGCGCACGCACCGGCAGCGCTGGGCGCGTGGTCCCCGGCGGATAGCGGACGCCCTCTACTAACGCGCAATTTAGCGGACGCAGACCTATACACTACCGGGTATCGTTCCCCGCCGTACGAAAATTTTTACGCTAAACTCCTTTACCGGACGCAGTAGCGTCCCCGCCGCTACTAGTCTTGTACTTGGAAAAAAAGAAACACTTTTGGTTTATGCCTCGGGATAGTGTTCACATGCAAATGGAACTACACGCCGATTGTTATCCATGATTGGCTACTTCATTTGAAATTTGGAATACCCGTGACCAACTGTATATGTAGAGGCTCCCCGACCGTTGATGCCACCAACAGCCGGTCCCAAGTGAATAAGGATAACAATCCTATCCGTGAATGCAAATACTCACGGTTTCAGATATAATGGGTGTGGATATGAGTATAGAAGTTTACCCATGGGTACGTAAAGATCGGGTACCCGCAAATATAAGAGTAGGTTGTGGGTATCAAATTCTACCAGCAGGTACCCGATTGGTACCCACAATTTAAGAATATATATAAATATTTGTCATCTATGTTATATAAATATCATGTTGACAACCTCATTTAACAGAAAATTATATCTTTATGGATAGCTAAATAAAAGTGATTATGTGAGCTATTAATTTATTACTTTAGTTCGTATAAATTTTTTATGTCATTCATATGAGCATGAATGTTTGAATTATGAATAATCTATGATATATCGTGGCTTGTGATCTTTCATATATGTCTTATTGAACTCTATGTAAGTGAGATTAATATATTTATGTGTTATTTAACTATGAATTTATCGATTCATATCACTATGATTTTATTATTTCGATCTCTTTTGATTAGACTCGACGAATACCAAATACCCGTTGGGCGCGGGTACATAGTATGAAATCTTACCCGCGGTATGCTCCCTGGCAGGTAAACGTTAGGGTCGCGGGTATGATCGTGGGTGAGTAAATGCTCTACCCGCACCTTACCCGACTTGTTGCCATCCTTACAAGTGATGGTGAACAGGCAACTACTACTCCCTCTGTTTCAAATTATAAATCATTCCAAAAATTTTGAGGAGTCAAAGTATCTCAAGTTTGACCAAAGTTACAAACAGAAACACAAAGATTTATGACATCAAATAGATATAGTATAAAAATTTAATTAACTGCGGATACATGAGTGTATGCCGGATCTTGAGTGATGAGTGATTGTCAACTGGGATGATGCGCATGTTCTTTGGCTTGTGTTGTGCAGGTGTTGAGCACGGATACGGTGATCAAAGGCAAGGTGAAGGTCAAGTAGAGACGTGTCGTGCAGATGGACCCGGAGCGGTGAAGGGCGAACGTGAGGCTTGGACTGACGGACCGGTGGACTGAGGATCGGCCGTGGTGGCTGACAGCTTGGGACAACGACAAGTGAAGACTTGCGTGTGGACGGGGTGCACGGGCGGTGCATCCCCTCTACGGCTCGGTTTGGTGGTTGAGCCACAGGAAAACCACTAGTGGACGGTTTCCAGGTTTGGGCCACAAAACCTAGGTGCTGCGGGTTTGCCGAGTTTGGGCCACAAAACTCGGGCTGAGGACGGTTTCCAGGTTTGGGCCTCAGAACCTGGGCGCTGGTGGGTTTCTGAGTTTGGGCCACAAAACTCAGGCAATGGACGGTTGGTTTCCTGGTTTGGGTCTCAAAACCGGGGGTTGGTCGTGAAGACAGGTTTCCCGGTTTCGGCCACAAAACCGGGGGCGAGGTCCGTGAAAAGGACAAGTAGAGCGGAGTCGGCACGTGGCGGCAATCGGTGAGGTTGCGTCGAGGCAACGCTACCAGTTGTGCGGGCGTGGCCGTCGGATCAGCATCTTCTTTGAGTTGGTCCAGAATAACCTTAGGGTTTAGCTGGTTTGCTCTGTAATTAGTTAGGGGTAGAGTGGGAACTAGAATTAGGATAAGTAGAGGGAGACACCCACCTCCCATCCTATCTCAGTCATTTGCTATTCTCCACATAGGGTTTTCCTGCTCTCCCAATCCCCTGCTGTAGCTACTGAGATCCGCAGAGAACCATACCTCTGTGTTCATGAGATTTTGAGGAAGTGAGACCGTAATCTCACTGTTGTAGCGTGTGGTAGCCACACGGTTGCAAATTCGTGGTTTGATTCACGTTTTGAATTTGTTCTTCGCGTTCTTCGTTTCTCCACGATTTTCCCGTCACTCGATCTCCCTCTCTACTGCGTCTTTTTGAAATCCACTTGAATCAACTTGTTCTTTATAGTGAGGAGAACATTTCCACCAAAGGAATTCATCTCTACCCTCACGGACAAGTAGATCGGGTCGATTCAATTTTCGTGGCGCGTTTTTGGTTCATACCCCTTCCTTTTTCGATTCTCGTTGATGAGTTGATTTGAGCGGATGACTTCTTAGGGATAGTCTCCTAACTACCTCATGATCATCTTCTCCAAGTTTGGGAACAAGGGATTCTGATTTGAATCGGATTTGCGGAGATTTGGGTTGAGGGCGACCGAAATCGCCCTCACTGGGTGGTCGCGGACAGTCCGGCGCCCACCCCGCGGACAGTCCGCGCGTCGGGGACTTGGCCAGATCAGTGGCCGCGAGTCTCTATTGTTGGTGTCCCGGTTGATCGGCAGACAGCCCGCCGTTGCAACCCGTGGACAGTCCGGGACTGTCTAGAGCTGTTTTAGTAGAGGTGCTGTTTTGCTCTTTTGGCCTGCGGACAGTCCGTCGCTGGTTCCCGGACAGTCCGTCGTTTAGCAGACAGACCGCTGCCATACTCGCGGACAGTCCTGGACTTCACAGACTTGTTCTCTTCAGTGCTTTTGGTCTCCCGGCTTTTCGATTTGGTTTTCGGACTTCTCGTTTGGCCCTTGAGTTAACCAAGGAACCTCTCTCAGTATCTTTGCTACTTGTTAGCATAGGTATTTGGAGATTTCTCGACGTAGCCTTCCATCTACGTTCGGGAGTCGGCTTTTAGGGGTCAAACTTGAGCCAGTGCTTTTGGTGTTTGGATTGCTCTTGCTTTGTGGTGCCTCGCTGTGATCCTAGGGATCATCCACCCTCTTCCAAGGGTCGTGGGCATCACGTTTCGGTAAAAGCTTTCGGGGGTTGATTTTTGGGACAAAGGCTGAAGTTTCGAGAAAAATTTTTTAGGCTCCCATTCACCCCCCCTCTGGTCGCCTTGCTTTTGCATTCTCGGTCCTTCATTAACAAAAAAATTAATGATACTTAGTTGGTATCATAAATATTATTTTATTATAAAAATTTGATCAAACTTGAAAAACTTTGATTCTCCAAGATTCTTGGAGTGACTTATAATTTAGATCTAAGGGTGAAATGAATAGGGATTTCCAAAACATAACACTACAAGATTTTCGGTCTACTGCAACGCCGAAGAATTGCAATGTAGAAAATTTGGTTGCTAGAGATCGTTGTATTACAACCATTCTAAAAAATGGTAGTGATACATGCCTTTAATACAACAGTTTTCAAGATGTTGCAAAGGTCTGTTGCATTTGGTGGACAATATTGCAATGGTGAAAAATGGTTGCAGTAGACTTGATTATGGTTGCAATTGTGTGGTAGTATTGCAACTACATTTACGTTAGTTGCATTTGGTTTTGACTATTGCTACGGTTTTTTTGTGTTGCATAAAATTCGACAAGCGTTGCAAATGCTAGACGCTTAATCCAACGAGAACTCTTGGAGGCAAAGCAAAAGTGGGGGTCAATTGCAACCTTTTTTGGTAGTTGCAATATACTTTGATATTGTTGCAAGTGCTAAATTTTATTGCAACGAGATCTATGGGGTCGAAGCGAAAATTGTGTTCAAGTGCAACGCTTATTTTTTATTGCAATATACTTTGATAATTGCAACGAATTTAAAACTTAAAAAGAGTATGGAAAGAAAAGAATTGGGGACGCATATATTAGAATTAAAAAGTGTTCCCCACAGGAATCGAACCATGGAGCTCTGGATCAGATAAAACCTTCTCCACCACTGCGCTATGTAGGTGTGTTTGTTGTAACACAGGTTTTAATTTATTTGATATGATTGAAGACCTTATGAGTTATAAAACGCCACAACCTTGGACCCATCTCGGCATCTCCGTCCTTATGCCTGGTGTCTAAAACTTTCTGTTAAGTTGTAGTTGCTGTTAAGTACTTGATGTTAAGTACACGTGGATGTTAATTAGTACTTGAAGTTGTACCGAGGTGGTTGGTCACTTTGTTAGTGATAGTAAATGCCTGACCGTGCATCATCGGTCACATGGTGACCACGCTAATGAACCTTTCCTTGTCCAAACATTTGCCGACCGGTGACTAGTCTTGGGCAATCGTGATTTTTATTTCAAAACTTTCCACTTACCTCTTTATTTCAAATACTTTAAACATTTATCTCAAGAGGTATTCATTAGTATAACGAACATTAAGGTTCCATGCAACGGTTCAAACTTAACCATGTCATCAGTTCAAAAGAAAAAAAATAAAGTGCGACATATGCGTATGAAGGACAAGTGACCCTTCCCACCAAACAGTGCAACAAAAAAATGTCTTCAAGCAAAGAAATCATCTTCTATATTTTCTTCCATGACTGGTGCAATAACCCCATCATCAATGTAGGTGTCATCGTCGTCAGAATCATCATCACCAATATAGTCATCAACAGGTTCGGGAATTGCTTCGCTACGCACTTGATTAATAATGGCGGCAGAACCAGTTGTGCCTGCCCTATCTTGTCTTGACCAGTTTAAGAATTCTTGACCTTGGCCTGATTCATTCATTTCTTGGATTCCCACATCAAGTGCATCAGCGTCATTTCCTGTGTCTGGCATGGAAAACAAATTTCTTGGTCTCACCAAAACAACAGTAGACCATCCCGGCTTGTTCACGATAGGGACATAAAACACCGGTTCAGCGTTTGAAGCAAGAATGTAAGGTTTTCCTTCAGGCATTTTTTTTATGGTTTGTGCTTGTGCCCCCCAATGACAATGACATGATATTGTTATAACCTATATAGTCTTTGTATTTGATAGAGATATTTAGCCCACTGCCCACTACAAAAAAATATTTTGCATGCTTGTATACAGAAAGCTGAAAAGTACTAAAACTAATGTGTGCCAAAAAAAAAGAAGAACTTGGATTCCTTTACTTTTTCAATAGCAATAAATATTTCTGTTATCTTTTGTTTTTAAATTCGTGGTGGATATCTTCCTGATCTTTACAGTTTATAAAAGCTTCTACATTTCCCTAGATTGTGAAATATGCCTAATTTTTTTTCATTCTTGCCTAATTAGAGGGACCAACTAACTGGTGAAGAGCCAAATGATATGGAGCTTTTTATGATGACCCACCAACAAAATGGACAATGGACAAGCGAGGAATCTAGGGAAGTCTATGTGAGTATTAAACAATTTTTACAACCCTTATTAAGTGAAGCAACTGTCCTCGCTTAGAATTAAAGTTTTAATTAACTAAATGTCTTTGCTTTGTTAGGACAATGCAACCAGGAAGATTATGGAGCTGGAGTCAAGGCCTGACGCAAATGTCGTCTCAGACTTGGAGCAGAACCAGATTTTTCAATCAACCTACAAGGAAACGAGAAAAATCAAATCAAACAAGATGCATGCTAATGGTTACCTTGCAAGGTACCCAACTAGAAAGGAGCTACTGTCGGAGGACTACCAGCGCAAACTCCAACAGGAGAAAGCCCTCATTGAATCGTTTGGACGGCTGCAAGATAGACTAGAAGCTCAAGAAGTTGAAAGGGAAGCCGAGAGGCAAGAACATAGGCGTCAGCTTGAACATATTAACAAGGAAAGAGAGGCTGATAGAGAAGCACTTAGGCAAGCTATGTTAATGTTGCAAGCAGCCCAACAGCAAGCTTCAGTACAAAAGGTAATATTAACAACATCTATGTTCTCATAGTTTATTGAACTGAAAATCATGATCTTGAACCCAATTCGAAATACAGGCTAGCACAATTGTGGAGCCAACTGAAAATGTTGTTGCTGCTGCAACAATTGAGGGGACACAAAATGTAACAACTACAATGAGAGAACACATGATGCATAGTCAGCAGGTAGTTTGATGATAATTGAAGAATGTTTAATTGTAACATGCATGTCATATTCTTGTCAAGGGGTGTAATTTTTACCACCAACCATTTATTTTCAGGTTACCCAAGAAACCAGCCAGCCAGAAAAACAACCCCCTTCTTCTGCGGTTGAAGAACGTCTCACTAGAGGGCGCATGACTAGAAGTAATTCAACAGCGAATTCAGGTGCTGTTTATACTACAACAAAGCAACTGAAGGAAACTGCGGCTAGAAAAAGATCTGCATTGTCCAAAAAGAATACACAGGTTACTATGTGAAACCTTTTATCTCTCTTTGCATTAAAAAGGAACATATAGTCCTTTTGGAGAAGTACATAGGTATTCTTTTGTTCTGCTCCTAAATATGGTCCAGGCTTAGTTTCCTCTTGCTGATTAGAAATATATATGGATGTGTTTGTGCTCATAAAATGTCTTGGGAGACAGCTGCATGTATGTTTATATTTGTTGTTCGCTTCAAAGTTCATGGTTGATAGTACTGCAACTCACAAAACTCTAGTACTGCAGCTCATGTTTTGCTTCAGTGTTCAATTAGCTTTGCCGCCACTAGTCTCAGTTTAACTAATGCATGTCAATGATTTTTTCAGGAGGAATCTTGAGTTTGAAAATGAGCATGCGAATGGTGGGACGATGGCCAACATACATATCAAGGGAACCTTCGCTGCTACAGTAGACATTAGTCTTTTTATTCGAATGAGTTCAAACAGTTGTTTGTGCTTGACACATTATTATGGGTTAAGTTATCTACTTGTGTTCTCATTTAGTTTGACACTCGGTGTGTTTCATTAAAGATTTTGTATGAACAAATTATATTTTGTTTTAATGGATGTCGATGCTTCCTTCATTATGTATTTGTCATTTTACGATTATTGATTTAAGCTACCAAACAAAGTGCCGCAACATGAACTATTAATATATTAATCTGGCGTTGCAATATATAATGGCACATATAACAACCACATTTAGTCGTGGCAATAGATACGATAATCGTGGCAATAGAGAAACTATCTCTTGCAACTACAAAAAGATGACGGTGGCAATAGAGGAATCTACCTATAGCAACCAGCTAGTTACTAACGTGACAATAGATGACCTGTCTGTACCAACGAACCTAAGTAACGTGGCAATAGCCTATGCCATCTATAGCAACCATTCAGAAACGTGGCAATATACGACCTCTCTGTAGCAACCAACCTGAAGAGACGTTGCAATAACCTAAGCAACCTATAGCAACCATTTAGGCGACGTGGCAATAGAGAACCTCTATTGCAATGCTTTCTCTGCATAGCAACAACCACGATTGCAACACCTGTGTTGCATTGCGATTGCATTGTGTTGCTACACGACCAGCGTGTCGCAATACGCATCGCTAGCAACGCCTAGTTCGTTGCAATTGATACTATTACGACACCCATAGTGGTTGCAATTGCTTTTGTTACAACACTCACCAGGTGTTGCAAAAGCGTCAAAAGTGTTGCAATACAGGGGATGTGTGTCGCAACTAAAATGTAACCCGTTGCATTATGCTATTGCTACCCTTACAAGTGCAATGACATTTAACCAAAAAAATGGTAGCAAAATTACTATTGCTACCATTTTTGGGTCTTTTGCTACACTTTTTTGGCGTTGCAGTAGACCGAAAATTTTGTAGTGTAAATCTCAACTCTCTTACCCCTCTGTAATAGTCCACGGATACCTTAGCTATCACATGGGTCCGCTCTTCAGATGATTACAGAATCATACAATATCAGAATGCATAAAAAGGTACTTACACTAGCTCGGAAACAAACAAAACACTGATATACTACTCGTCACAGCGAAGCTTGGCGATTCTCCAGTCCAGAGGCATCCTTGAGTGTATAACGAAAGCCAACTGCTATTCTCAACACAATTGTATGTCAAGAAATCTACACACCACCAGATGTGTGGAGACCATGGTCAGCACTGAATGAGCTTTGGTGAAAGACAGAAAATAAAGGGATCTGGCGATCCTAAAATTTTGGATGTGTTTGCATCCTAGCGCATGCAGAGTAGAAATAGGAAATAATACTATATTTGCTCAAACACAACCACATCTCATTCTCACATTTCATCTCATCATCAAATCTCACCACTCATTAAATATCATACCACTCATCAACACATCACCCTCAATCTCTCAGTCTAAGGGACGAGGCGGCCTCCGCACGCCCCTCGTCTCAACGGCCTCAAGCCGAACCTATCTTCTAGGGAGAGAACAAGCACAAGAGAAAACTAGCAAGATGAAACAGTTCATATGAATGATCATGATCGACATCGTAGTTATACGTACAGTTTTAACTCGCAGAGTGTGTACACCTATACCCAACAGGGTCACCATCATTGATGTTGTACACATGTCTAGACAAACACCGCTCAAGAACTAGCACATTCCTCACCAGACTGGCCCTAAGTGGAGTAGCATACGACATGATGCATACACTTGGGATTGTCGTTAGGCTAGCTAGAAAACCCGTTGGCATCCTTCCCACTGTGCTCCTAGGGCCTCGCAACCTCGTGCACTTTTTCTCCAACATAGCTGGCTTAGTCCGCACTAACTCAACAGAATGGGCTCCGCCTCATACAAGCCCTATGGCATGCACGTTTGACAAAGTCTCGTGTTCTAGGCATCAGCCTATGATCCTTAATTTGCCAGAGCAAGCAGTTTCCACCAACACAAATGGCCCACCCTTCACAGGTGGCCATCCCCACAACGCCAGTCTCAACATATCCAACAAATCCACATAAACCAGATTCGGGGTACTCTCACACATCCGTGCACCCCTCCAAGTAAATCCTCTCACTCTAACCAATATTACCGAAGAAAAGGGGTCAAGACAAGGATATCTCCAGAACTCCTCATATCACCTCCACCACCCACACAGGATTCCACGCTCCCATCACACCAAGCTACCATCTATCCCACGGCGAAGCCCCACGGCCAACCCCGATTCTCCAACCATATCGCCAACCAACCATCACATCACTAATAAGACACATATGTAATAATGATGTAAGTAAGTGCAAGCAAGTGTTGACATCTCTTAACATCACTTTAGATAACGGCGCCAGAAATGTAGGTAGACAAATCTAACAGCATTACCTTTAACGCTAGGTTGTCACCACTAGCAGCGACACTAGAGATGTGGATTGTATTTATGATCATGCCCTTATAAAATATGAAATGATATTATCTGCAAGCGCACAGATAAAATACATTCGCTGTAGCATTTTACCTAGGAGAGTTTCCAAGGTATCGTTATTTATATTATGCCTTCCACCTCTAAGTCTTAAGAGAGTGGCAGGAGATAAAACTCTACAAACTATAACAGACACATGCATGATTATGATAAGAGTTCCACTAGATCTACTCAACACAGGAATCAATCATATATGATAAATAAGATAAATGAAATAGAACAGAGTAAACCGAAAAGAGTTCGACAGAGCATTCCCGTCCATGGTTAGATCATAACTAGAACTAGAAAGAGAAAGATTATCTTCCTAATATGGTTCTAACTATAGGTCATAGACTACGTCAATTAGTGCAATTATGTTTAGCAATCATGGTTAGAATAAATTATATTTATACGCAGGAGACATCACGCATGGATGATCAGATCAAGAGTCTATCCCCTCCAGGTGACCAGGTCTTACTTGGCCTATATTCGGGGAGTGGGCTACAGAGGAATCAACGAGGCTATAAGAGTTACCCTCATGAACTACCACTTGCTGACTCGGAATATAGGGTGCATTCGCAGGTAAACAACATATAAGCACCACGCTTACACAATGTTGACCACTCACCCGCGATCGACAGAATGAGCACTATACGAACAAGTGCATAAACATAAAGATACCCTAGCTATGCTAGACATATAATCAAAGTAGGCAATGAACATTATAATTAAGAACATGAAATAGTAACAAGTCATGACAAGTATCAACTAGAACAAGAACTAGAAGATAAATAAGAACTAGAAGAACAATTAGAAGTAGATTAGAAGCACAAGGATGAACTAGAAAGGTAATTAGAACTAGATTAGAACACAGAGATGAACTTGATGAACTAGAACACAATTAGAACACAAAGATGGTGAACTAGAAGACAACTAAACAAATAGAAGAACAATATTGATACAAGAGTGAAGTTACAAGGCTAATTACCTCGCCTCCTCTTGACTAGATCCGGAATCCGAGCTTCCCTCGACTCTTCTAATTCTATTCTAGCTACGCCCTAGGATGGTGGAGCTTTTGGTTGACTAGGCTACCTCTAAACTAAATGATTGATCTGGTGATTGAGATATGATGCGATGATCTATTTGATGCCTCTAGGAGGGGGTCTGGGGTTTCTTATATAGCCCTGTGGGATGAACCGTAGCCCTCGGATCAAACCGACCTTGAACAATGGTCAAGATACAAAGTAGAGGTCGGTTAGATCACATTGTATGAAGGTGGGGAGGCTGCTAGGTGGCCCCAGGCTGGCCAGCCTAGGGTTGAGGCCGACCGGCCTCCCCTGGCTGCCACCAACCTCCCCCTTCGGTCGAGAGTCTTCTGGTACCTTCCTTATTCGCCTAGAGTCCTTGTTCAATTGGTTTGTGCAACGAGTCATGGCGTGGTTGGATTCCCTGTCGTCATCTTCCTATCTGGTCCCTGGATAATTCTGGTATTCTGTAGCTGATGGAATCTTGTCTGTTACACCTCTGATCTTTATACGGATAATGCTTCTAGAGGGTTCCAAAGTCTTCCAAGTCGTATTCATCGAGGACTCTCGCTTTGGGGCTCTAAATATGACAAGTGATATGTCCGTTTCGATCGTCTCCACGAGCTCGTCACAATGGTGTTCTCTGATTCTTCACTTGAGATACTTTCTTATGATGAAATATTGAATATCCTGCAAAACAAGTGAGAACAACACAACTCGTGGAACTCGTTAGAATCAAACCCTACAACAATACTCTTTGAATCATTGCGGGTCATTTATGGGGCTGGTTGATGGTTTAAAATAGGAGTTATCTACCGTCAACAAGTTCCCCCAAGCTTAACCTTTGCTAGTCCCTTAGAAAATATTAGATGATATATTATGATGGATCAGAAGTTGCTAATATGCTTTCACGCTTCAAAAGTACACCAGTGTTCAAACAAAAAATTTCCTCTCAATTAGAATCAATCGTTTCAACTTTCAAACTTACCTCTTACTTTCAACTGTGGTGCTTGTAGCTTTCACTTGGGTCTTGAGCAATTTGAAAAGCAGAACGATCTAGTAAAACTCTATGTCTCAAGTTCTTTGATCTACCTTTATTCTAGAGTTTTTTAAGATTTTTATAATAGAACTCAGAGATTCCTTCATATGATCCTTTCCAGTCTCTCATCTATGGTATTTGTGGATTTTCTCCAAGGCAGTAAATGTTGTGCCTTCTCTCACCCTATAACTAATAAGCTTTTTTGTGGAGTTCATAGTTGGGAGACAACCTGTACATACTTACATAGCATATGTTGCATAGTCAAAGCATGGATCCAGAGAAACTTGGCATACAATCAAATCAAGATGTGCATGTGTGTGGACCTATATGTGGAATGGATTGGTAATGGTGGAACAGTGGCGATAAACATATGAGGGTGAAAAACACAGTGATGGCGATGGAAATATAATGATGGATAATGGGTGTAGACCTTTGCTTACTTTGCTCCTTGTGAAGATACTTCTCTCTTTTATGACTCCTGCTAGAGACAACATGGGCTATCATTTTTTTATGTGGGCATCGAAACACCCCTAATTCTACTGTCGGACACTTGTCCATTTTTTCTTTTCTCTTTTTGTCTTCTCTTTTTTAGATAACTTTTGCATAGCCCATGCTTCTTTTTGTAGCACAATGTTTGAAGAGATAACAATAATGAATTGGAGCATTAATGAATGGCAATGAAGGAATAAATAGGTCATATGGGTGAAGGGAATATTTTTGGTGGTTCACTCCTAGGATAGAAGTGAAACATTTTTGAGTGGATCTAAATAGAAGGCATGTTGTTGCGTACTCTCAGTGTAGAAGCAGCATATATGTTTGGAGTGTACGCAATCTTGATTTTAACTGTATGACGAGTCTCTAAGGGCAAACACGGTTTGACAATACTCAATGCATATGCATGCAGTAAATATAAAGAGCGGACTTCCTAGTCTATCATGCATGTATATTAGGTTGTGGTAGGAGTTTCAAACACTCATCATAGAGGATCTCATCATGTAGCATTTTAAGTTTTCAAAGATAAATCTCCAGAACTCTAGTATCACTAGGAACAAGATAAATATCAGTTCAACCTTTTCATATCATACTCATCAAACACCTAGACTTAGGTCAAAACTTTTGCAATCCACAAGTTTCAGATTCAAAGCAAATTTTCATGTTAAAACAATCTTATCCAAAACTCAGGAAAATTAAAGACTGAACACTAGGCACTTGAAAAGAATTACAACAGAGCAACTATTCATCATCTCCATCCAAATTAATTATATTCTCTAGAGCTCTATTAGTCAGGGCAAACTTTTATTCTAGATCATCATTGTTCGATTATTGACTGTTGTTGATGGTCCTTAAACACTTATTTTACCATCAACATTTTACCCAAAAATTCAACAAAAAGGCATGAAAAGTAGTCAAATAGGTTTCAAACTAACCAAATTCCACATGTCCATAGATTTTTATTTGAATGCAGGATTTGGACCAAATTTGGAGAATGGACCCACGAGGGGCCGAGCCCACTCACTAGGGCCCATTTGGGCCCTAGTGGGGTGGCGCCCGCCACCAAGGAGAGGCCCAAACTCTCCCCTGCCACGTCACTGATCCGTGTGACCACCCCAGGGCCAAATCTTAGCCCTTGGTCTCTAGGTCGGTGACATCGGAGGGCTAAGATGAGATGTCATGTGGATCATGACCTAATTGCCCATGTGACGGTTATTTGGAAATGCAACCGACCTTGGAACCGACTTGGAGGAGTCCCTCAAGACCGTAGGATCAATGACGGTGCATCCAAGGGCCAGGGGGGTGGCGGCCGCCACCTAGGGCTGGCGCCCGCCACTAGGGTTTGCCCTAGGTCGGTTGGCTGCCCCCTATAAGTACCCCCCTCACTCACTTGGGCTATAAATACCCCCTGGAGGCATCACTTCACTTCAAGCAAGGAAAGGAAGGAAGAAGCAAAGAGGAAAGCAAGGCTAAAGCTAAAGAGCTAATAGCTTAGGATTTAGGCAAGCTTAGGCAAGTAGGTAGCTAGTAGAGCAAGGCATCCTTGCCTCATTGCCCTCGCGGAAGCGCTGCTCAAGGCTTAGCTTAAGAGTAGAAGCGTGCGAGTAATCGGTCCTGGAGTTCGGAAGAGTCTTCATTCATCTCCAGTTCAGGTTTTGCTCTTGTAACTCAAGCACTTTACTATATTCTAGTTCATCATTTCAAGTATTACTTTATTCTACTTACCAGTATTGAGTAGTATACTTGATTGATTGCTTGAGTACGTAGCTATCCTACATTTCAATTCACTTAGCCATAGTAGTTAATCTCTAGTGTGCTTAGTGTTTGATCTTTGCCGATATGTTGCTTAGTTAGTTTAGTGTTTATCTTATTAAGTCAAGTATTTGCTCTGACGTCCGCAAGGGTGTCTCTATTCTAGGCCAGGATAGAGATAGTTAGAATATAATTAGGTGTGGTGCTTACTTATAGACTTACCTTCAGATACAGCTAGACCCCTGGATAGCTGTGGTAGCAAGCAGGTGGTGACAACCTTGTGCGCCTTGAATTCCACCACGTAGTTGGTCTAGTTTAACAGTAAGGCTCGTTGTGCTAGCGTTCAACCTAAGTCAGTGGTAAAGGCTAGTACGCCTCGGTACTTGACAAGATAGGAATAAAACTATACTTAACTTGGTTGTTTATTTGGCATTTGCCTATCTTGCTTCGTAGTTATCTAGGAGTAGTTATTAATTATTAGTTAGTTATATTAGTTATCCTTAGTTATCTTATTCCCCCTATTTACCTGTCTATCCACCTTACCTTAACCATTCATTTCATCTTTACCTATCCACTCATAAATTCTTTCTAGCCTCTCATCTCCTCTCTTCTCTTCTCTCCTTTTCCCTTTCTTATTCTTCGACTCTCATCTCCTCCTTGACTCGACTCATACACCACCCTAGCCTTCCTTTGGGATCAAATAAATCGACACCTGGTACTCCCAGGCGAAGTGCTACTACGATAGTTTTGTGCGCTTGCAGAATCTCCTCTAGGTAGATTGCAATCTCTCTAGCTAGCTCCTACTAGTGTCGGGATTGACAACCCCATTTGACATTAGTAGATAGCTGCTTTAGCTTCACTCCTTTAGGTATAGTGACTAGACTTGCTACAAGCATTTCAGGCACCGTTGCTAGGGATAGATTCCATAGTCTACTCCTAGTAACGACGTTAGCAAGTGTCAACAAGCAGTTCTGGGCCGTTACCGGGGATAGTTGCCTAGCTCTATCTTCAGTGAAGTTAAGAACTACCAACAAGCATTTCTGGCACCGTTGCCAGGGAAGGCAATCGGTGTATCCTTCGAGTCCTTGTCGAATTTATCTTCGCTTAAGCTCCTGCTTAGCAAATCCCATCTTTCCCTATTCTTTCTTTCCTTAGTCCTTATCTTTTTCCTTCATCTTCTTCAACTTCTTTCGTTCTTATCTCGTTCTACCTTCACGATGGCCAACAAGACCATTCGTGAGTTTTCTGCTCCTTCTGCCGCCAATATAGCGACAGGAGCAGCCGTGATCGATGCCAACCTCAATTTTGAGTTGAAACCGGCCCTGATCACAATGGTCCAAGCTAGCCCGTTCTGTGGCAAAGCTCATGAGGATGCCAATGCTCACCTCTAACAATTTTTGGAGATTTGCGGCACCTTCACCATTAAGGGGATAACCCAAGAAGTCATCCATCTTCGTCTCTTTCCCTTTTCTCTCCTAAGAAAAGCGAAGCAATGGTTCTATACCAATCGCAACGCTGTAGACACATGGGACAAGTGTTCCAATGCTTTTCTCGCCAAATTCTTTCCGATGGGCAAGACGAACGCTCTTCGCAACAAAATCTCTAGCTTTACGCAACAAGCCGAGGAATCTATTCCTGAGGCTTAGGAGAGAATGCAAGAGTACGTCGCTGCTTGTCCACACCATGGTATGGAGGACTGGCTGTTGATCCAGAACTTCTACCATGGCCTAACCCCACTCTCTAGAAGCCATTTGGATGCCGCCGCCGGTGGTGCATTCTTTTCTCTGAATATTGCAGATGCTAAGGCTCTCATAGAGAAGATGGTGTCGAACCAAGGATGGAATGACGAGAGACTGCAGCCCCGTAAGCGAGGTATGCATTCCCTTAAGGAGGCCAACATGATCGTGGCCAAGATGGACCCGCTGGCCAAGAAGCTGGACAGCTGTGAGAAGATGAACCAACAAGAGAGTGTCAAATCTCTGGAATCCTACATGACTTGTGAAGTCTGTGGAGAAACCGGACATTCTGGGAACCACTGCCCCGAGTTACATGAAGATTTGAACTTCAACAACAACAACAACAACAACAACAACAACAACAACAACAACAACAACAACAACAACAACAACAACAACAACAACAACAACAACGGTTTCCGTCAACAAAATCAAGGATGGAATCAGCACTCCAACTCTCAAGGTAATAATTCATTCCCTCGCTCTAATTTCCAAAGTACTGATAATTTCTCGTTATTAAAGAATCTAGTCTACTCTCAAGGTAGAACTACTGAATTTTTGAATAAGAAATTAATGTCAAATGATAAAATGCTGAAGAACATAAATGCTAAATTGGAAGATTTCTCATCTGCTCTGAAAAATCAACTTAGCTTTAATAAGATGTTAGAAACCCAATTAGCTCAACTTGCTGCGATCATACCATCTTTTGAAACTGGCAAAATTCCGGCTAAACCTAACATGGAAACCGCAAATATGGTTGAAATAAAATATTTTAACTATTATGAAGATCAAATCATGACTGTTAAAAAGGGTGATCCTGGTAGTCCCATAATTAGATGCTCAATCTTTGGTGAAGTCTTTAAAAATGCCATGTGTGATTTAGGATCGAGTGTGAACATTTTATCTAAGGATTTCTATGAAAACTCGTTCTTTCCACCCATGTCATCCACATCTGCCTATGTCGTGCTAGCTGATCAATCAACATGCTATGTAGAAGGAATAATCACTGATTTACCTGTTCATATTAGAGGTTCATATGTTCCTGCTGATTTCATAATACTAGATATGGGAAATAGGAAAGATGTGCCTCTAATCTTAGGTAGACCTTTCTTGAACACTGTTGATGCTTGCATATATGTGGGGAGTGGTTAAATGCAAATGACATTAGGAGGGAGGAAGAAAATATTCTCCTTTTTCCGTGGTCCCGCATATGCCGCTAACATGCAGGAAACAAAACCCGTTCGTACCAAGAAGAGGCGCCTAAGAACAAGGTGGAACAGAAAGAAAGAACCACCTTCTCCTGAGTTGTGTAATTCACATAACAAAGGAGATGTGCCAAAAGAAGAAGAACCCGATGAAGTACTTAAAGAAAAAGCACCCAAGGAAGAAGATCCACCCAATAAGGATGAAATTCCATGGATATTAGGTATGGATTTACTTTTAAATTTCCCTTTTTCAAATAAATAACATATGTCATGCATGTAAGTAAAAAAAATCAGTTATCATTAGTTATATGCATAAGTATATGTTAACTTAGCTAGAATAATAAAATATCATAATAGGATAGTTTCCCTTTTTCACAACATTAGATAGTTTCTTTTTTAATAAAATAAGAACAAGAGCTCTGACCGAGAAAGATGAAGACCCTTCACCAAGCAAGAAGCCAGCTTGGGGGAGATCCTCGCACCAATAAGGTATGTTTCAACCTTACTCTTTATGTTCGGTTCTTAAATTCTATATCTTTTGAAATTTTTTGAATGTTATATACTTGCCTAAGTAATTATCCCATGAGTAAAAATGATAAAATCTGCTTAAAAATGTTGGAACCTGAATAAGAAATAAAACATGCCATGCAAATGCTATTGTTATAGTTAGAATAACTAGTTTTATCTAAGTTGTAGCTTTTGTGGGTTGCACATGTTTTAACTAAAATCATGCTTAGTGAATAAAGTTTGTTAGAAATGGAGTAATTCTTTACACTTGCTAAGGTGAAATTAGGACCTAATCTGGAGGATTTCTTTTAAAAATCATGAAAACCTTGCTAAAAGTTCCTCCTGGATTTTATCCCATCCCACCACTAGCCAAATATTTGTTAGTCGAAACCACAAAGAGCTTTGTTTGTGTTGAGCTTTGTTAGACCTCATAGATCTTAGTAGAGAAGCTTATCATTTCTTTTGATCGAGATACACACACCCACCATAAATTGCTTACTCTCCACTTTGGAAGTTTGCAACCACCAAATAAATTGCTCATTCTCTACACTGGAGATATGCAATACCTTGCCAAACGTTCCATTGCTAGCCTTATGCTATTCCTACACTGGGAATAAGCATTTCTCTCTCTTCCCCCTTTTCATTTCTAAAATCCATTCCTATAGACAATCTGGGAAATCTAGAGCTAAAAAAGAGAGATATGAAAAAAGTGAGCAAAGTAGCTCAAGAGAGGACTATGTCCTAAGAAAATGTGAGGACACATTTTTGTCTACTCACTATGTATCGAAAAAAGGAGAGAGTTATCATTAGCTCTAGACCCCAGAAATTAACTAGGAAGGATTATGAAATATCTCTCTATACACTTCCACATAACCACACATGCACATCTTGATCAATTTTTATGATTTGCTGCTCCTTATGATCTGAGTGTCTAGCTTAGCAATAAACATTATGTAATTTGCTCATGATTCTTAGCCTACCTATAACTCCACATATCATTCTTTAGAAATAGGAGAGGCTACATTTTGGCCAAAGTGAGGATTTAAACACCATTGAGTGATTGAGTTGGAGGACTTAAGCAAGTTTTTATCCTTTGAAAACCTTAAAAAAAACCTCTAGACAAAATCCTAGTCAAACCTAGGCAAGATAAAAGTTTCCTATCTACTGCTTTTATTTCACTCTTGCATGTTTGAAGTGAAAAGCTATAAGCCCCACATTGCTATGATTAATGATATACACTAAGTTATTTCTCACTATACAATATGCACTTGTATACATCTTAAGTTGCTATCTATTTCATGCTCAATGCTTAAACCGCATTGTTGCTCGAGGACGAGCAACAGGTTAGCTTGGGGGAGCTTGTTGATGGTCCTTAAACACTTATTTTACCATCAATATTTTACCCAAAAATTCAACAAAAACGCATGAAAAGTAGTCAAATAGGTTTCAAACTAACCAAATTCCACATGTCCATAGATTTTTATTTGAATGCAGGATTTGGACCAAATTTGGAGAATGGACCCACCAGGGGCTGAGCCCACTCACCAGGGCCCATTTGGGCCCTAGTGGGGTGGCGCCCGCCACCCCTAGGTGGCGCCCGCCACCAAGGAGAGGCCCAAACTCTCCCCTGCCACGTCATTGATCCGTGTGACGACCCCAGGGCCAAATCTTAGCCCTTGGTCACTAGGTCGGTGACATCGGAGGGCAAAGATGAGATGTCACGTGGATCATGACCTAATTGCCCATGTGACGGTAATTTGGACACGCAACCGACCTTGGAACCGCCTTGGAGGAGTCCCTCAAGACCATAGGATCAATGACGGTGCATCCAAGGGCCAGGGGGGTGGCGGCCGCCACCTAGGGCTGGCGCCCGCCACTAGGGTTTGCCCTAGGTCGGTTGGCTACCCCGTATAAGTACCCCTCACTCACTTGGGCTATAAATACCCCCCTAGAGGCGTCACTTCACTTCAAGCAAGGAAAGGAATGAAGAAGCAAAGAGGAAAGCAAGGCTAAAGCTAGAGAGCTAATAGCTTAGGATTTAACCAAGCTTAGGCAAGTAGGTAGCTAGTAGACCAAGGCATCCTTGCCTCATTGCCCTCGTGGAAGCGCTGCTCAAGGCTTAGCTCAAGAGTAGAAGCGTGCGAGTAATCGGTCCTGGAGTTGGGAAGAGTCTTCATTCATCTCCAGTTCAGGTTTTGAAGGATCGAGAAAGCACTAGCAAGGCGACCAGAGGGGGGGTGAATGGGAGCTCAAAAATCTCTCGAAACTTTGGCCAAATGTCCCAAAATTAACCCCGAGAAACTGCGAGCGAAACCGTGATGCCCACGACCCTTGGAAGAGGGTGGATGATCCCTAGGATCACAGCGAGGCACCACAAGAAGATAGCAAACCAAACACCAAAAACTCCGGCTCGAACACCACCCCAAAAACCAGGTCCCAAACGTAGATAGACGGCTACGTCGAGAAACTCCTAAATACCTATGCTAACGAGTAGCAAAGATACCTAGAGAGGTTCCTTGGTCAACTCTAGGGCCAAACGAGAAGTCCGGAAACCAAGCGAACAAGCCGGGAGAGCAAACACACTAAAGCGGAAGACACAGCCAAATCCCGGACTGTCCGCCGGTACGGTCCCGGACTGTCCGCAGTAGTGCCGGACTGTCCGCGGGCAAGTGGCGGACTGTCCGCCGTTCAAGTCAGCAAAAACACACTGCTGCTGAAGTCCCCCTGCTCGGTCCCGGACTGTCCGCGCTTTAGCACGGCGGACTGTCCGCCGGTGACCCGAGCCAAAACCAGCAGGGACTGGCCGCGGCTGGACTGAACCAGCCCCGATGCGCGGACTGTCCGCGCCCTGAGTGGCGGACTGTCCGCGGTCACTCAGGGAGGGCGACTTTGATCGCCCTTCACCCAATTCTTCCCCAAATCGATTCAAATCAAAATCCCACGTTCCCAAACTTGGAGAGGATGATCACGGAGTAGTTAGAAGACTATCCCCAAGAAATCATCCGCTCAAATCGAGTCAATCACCGGGAAATCAAAAGGGGAGGAGGATGAACGAAAAAGCGCTACAAAAACGAAATCAACCCAATCTACTTGTTCGTAAGGAGATAGATAAATTCCTTCGGCGGAAATGATCAGCTTTCAAATATGAACAAGTTGATTCAAACAGATTTCCCAAAGACGCAGTAGGGAGAGAGATCGAGTGATGGGAAAATCGCGGAGAAACGAAGAACGCGAAGAACACAAACCAAAACGCGAATCAACACATCGATCTGCAACCGTGTGGCTACCACATGCTACAATAGTGAGGTTATGGCCTCACTTCCTCAAAATCTCCAGTACACAGAGGTATGGTTCTCTGCGGATCTCAGCTAGCTACAACAGGGGATTGGGAGAGCAGGAAACCCTAGAAGCAAAGAGCAAATGAACTGAGATAGGAGGGGAGGAGGGTGTCTCCCTCTACTTATCCTAATTTCTAATTCTTACTCTACCCCTATCTAATTACAGAGCGAACCAGCTAAACCCTAAGGTTATTCTGGACCAACTCGGTGGTAGGTGTATCCGATGGCCACGCCCGCACCACTCGTAGCGTTGCCTCGACGCAACCTCCCGATTGCCGCCACGTGCCGCCCTCGCTCTGCACCCCCAGTTTTGTGGCCCAAACAGGGAAACCAGCCTTTTCCAACCAACCCCCGGTTTTGAGGCCCAAACCGGGAAACCAGCCCACCAAGCATCTGAGTTTTGAGGCCCAAACTCAGCAAACCCGCAGCGCCCAGGTTTTGAGGCCCAAACCTGGAAAACCGTCCTCAGCCCGAGTTTTGAGGCCAAACTCGGAAACCCTCAGCCCGAGTTTTGTGGCCAAACTCGAAAACCATCAGCACCCAGGTTTTGAGGCCCAAACCTGGAAACCGTCCACCAGATGGTTTTTCCCTGGCTCTACCACCAAACCGACGCCGTAGATGGGATGCACCTCCCGTGCACCCCGTCCACCGACACGTGTCCCCAAGTCCACGACTCAGGCAACACATGACCGCAAGTCTTCGCTCGTCGCTGTCCCAGGCTGCCAGCCACCACAGCTGATCCTCGGGCCTCTGGTCCCTCAGTCCGAGCCTCACGTCCGCCCTTCGCCACTCTTGGTCCATCGACATGGCACGTCTCTACTTGACCTTCACCTCGCCTTTGATCACTGTATCCGTGCTTGACACCTGCACAACACAAGCCAAAGAACATGCGCATCATCCCAGTTGACAATCACTCATCACTCAGAGACTTGGCATACACCCATGTATCCGCAATCTCCCCCTTGATGAGTGCATTGTCAACTACCAACACAAATCATAATAGAAAGAGAAGAAAGAAGGAGAAGAGAGAACTCGACCAAATGACCCAAAAGCATAGCAAAGCCAAAGAAGGTCAAGTGGAAAGAGCGAAAGAACTTGGTCCCCAAAGACATGGGCAACGGCTCGACGCAACCAAGCAAAGCAAAGCTAGCCCTCAAGAAGAGGTAGAACAGGCTCAACACCGCTAGCAAAAACCAATCGAAAATATCGAAGCAAAATGCTAGTCCCTCAAGATAGAGGCACAGAGGCTCAACACAACTAGCAAAGAAAGCTCGATACCGACTGTTACCAAAAAGAGTTCGACACCAATTGAAAATCGGAAAAGCAAATGCTAGTCCCTCAAAAAAGAGGCTAAGGCTCAACACAACTAGCAAATCGCTCCAAACCAATTGAAAATGTCAAGCTCCCCCTTGAATAGTGCAAACAACCAGGAATATGATTTGGAATTTCTCCCCCTTAGTTGAAAATGCACTTGTCAAGAACCATGTCTCCCCCTGGGAAAATGCACCATCAAAAAGTGCCAACACGCACAGAATGCAAGTTAGGAGCTTCAGGAGTATACTCAAAAGAGTGCAAAGATGCTCGACAGAGTTCTGATCCGATGACTCAGAAAATGCGCAAGATGCTAGCAAAGGCTCAAACTGATCACTAAGTCTAAAATGAGAGCAAGCAGAGCAGTTTGTAGCTGAAAAGGTATTCACCATCAAAATAGCACAAGACATGTATGGACAGGAAGTCAAATGTGCTAAGCATGTATACCAAGTGAACTACCCCTAGCACAGTTCAATCATCATGCTAATACCAATTTAGGCATTTACTTGTGATTTCAAATTGTAATCGGAGTTGCAGCGGTGAAATTACACAAGTTCAGAAAACAGCATGTGACTGCGAGAGGTTGAATGCTTGTTATTGCCTAACTTTCCAACTGTGCGAAGCCTATGCATAAGCAATCAGAAGCTTAAAGCAACAGTTTCGGCCATACACTACACAGCTCAAGTTTAACTCAAAGTGCAATGAGAAACAGTCTCGAAACTATGAGGTGCTAACAAGCAAACCCATCTCGATCTTTCCAATTTACTTAACTTGGTTCAGATTTTAAACAGAATATGACATACCAAGCAAGTGAATGACTCAACACTAGAGACATAGCAACCTAGCATATATGAAAAGCACATGTGACTTCAACACATCCTACACATGCTAGTTGCATATCTCAATGGTGAACATTTTCAAGTTTTAAGTTCATTATCAAATTCACCATTCAAAAATAGCTCAGCTCATAGTATGCACTAGTGATCAGAAAGAGCATAAGCTACAGCATCAACATAAAGCATCGGAGCAAAAACTACACAGAGCATAGTTACATTCTTCAGATTATACATATGAAGCTCAGAATGTAAAAGCGTATGCTAAAATGCAAAAGATGCATGAAGAAATAAAAAAGAAGCAACAAGACAACTGAAACCAAAAAGTCAGTGTATCATACAAAATCCAAAGTGTTTCCCCCATCTAAAAGGGGAAACACACACCAAGCTCACCTCTCAACCGATTAAAGGTTGATTGGTCCAAAGGCTTGGTAAAAATATCAGCAAGCTGATGATGAGTATCGACATGGCAAAGGTCGATATCACCCTTCTCATAGTGGTCTCACAGAAAATGAAAGCGCACATCAATGTGTTTGGTCTTCGAGTGAAGCACGGGGTTTTTAGCAACGCTAATCGCACTCGTGCTGTCACAAAGCAATGGAACACGAGAAAAGCTCAGACCAAAATCACGCAAAGTGGCCATCATCCAGAGTAACTGGGAACAGCAGCTAGCCGCGGCAACATACTCAGCCTCCGTGGTAGACTGGGCGACGCTAGACTGCTTGCGAGAGGACCACGAAACAAGAGAAGAACCAATAAACTGGCAAGTCCCAGAAGTGGACTTGCGATCAATACGGCAACCAGCAAAATCGGCATCGGAATAACCGCAAAGGGAAAGGGTGGAGGAAGCAGAATACCAAATCCTGAATTCTGGAGAGAAGGATATGTACCTCATAATGCGCTTGACCGCCTAACGGTGAGAAGTGCGCAACGAAGACTGAAATCGCGCGCAAAGACACACCGCGAACTGGATGTCCGGGTGTGTCGCCGTCAGGTACAGCAGCGATCCGATCATACTCCGGTACTCCTTCTGGTCCACTGCTTCTCCCTCCTTGTCCGCATCCAGGGCCGTCGTAGTCGCCATGGGTGTTGGAAGAAGCTTGGCCTCACCAATGTCGAACTTCTTCAGGATATCTCTGGTATACTTGCCCTGGTGCACGAACGTTCCTTCCCGGGTTTGCTTGATTTGCAACTCGAGGAAAAACGTCAACTCACCCATCATGCTCATCTCGAACTCCCTGCTCATAGTGTCTGCAAACTTGGCAACCAAAGCGTGAGAAGAACCACCGAAAATGATATCATCCACGTAAATTTGGACCAAGAGAGTATCAGTGCCTTGCTTGAGGAGAAAGAGCGTTTTATCTACACATCCCATTTTAAAACCCTTAGCAAGCAAAAAGGTTTTCAACCTATCATACCAGGCTCTAGTGGCTTGTTTTAAACCATACAAAGCTTTGTGAAGTTTAAAGACATGGTTTGGAAACTTGGGATTTTCGAAACCGGGGGGTTGTCTAACATACACCTCCTCTTCTATGTAGCCGTTTAAGAAGGCACTCTTGACATCCATTTGAAAAAGTTTGAAACCTTTGGATGCAGCAAAAGCCAAGAGTATCCTAATAGCCTCCAAACGTGCTACAGGAGCAAATGTCTCCTCATAGTCTATCCCCTCCTTCTGACTATATCCCTGGGCTACGAGTCTGGCCTTGTTTCTCACAACATGGCCATCTTCTCCCTGTTTGTTTTTGAAAACCCATTTTGTCCCAATTGGATGACACTCAGAAGGTGGAGACACTAGAACCCAAACCCGATTTCTCTCAAAGTTCTCAAGCTCCTCATGCATGGCATTGACCCAATCAGGATCCGTCAAAGCGTGTCCAACATCCCGAGGTTCAAAATCAGCAACAAATGCAGAATGAGCAAAGTGAGAGATTTGCCTTGACCGGGTGACGCGTTCGTCGATGCTGCCGATCATCTGCTGAGGCGGGTGCTAGCCCTGAATGTGTCGTGGCGTCTCCCTTGCTGAAGTGGCCTCCCCCTCAGCAGCAGCTGGTGCCTCCCCGGCTACAAAGGGTACCGCTCGGGGTGGCGGATCCCACGGCCCCCAGGAAGACGAGGTGTTGGGGCCGTGAGTCGTAGTGGAAGCCGCTCTTTGCGGCACAGCAGGTGGAGGAGGTGCTGGGTCATCTATCCCTTCAGCACCTTCTTCTTCATCATCGAAAAGAGGTTCGCCAACCTCATGATCACCTGCACGCTCAAAACGAGAAGAAGGACAAACCATGGTCTCGTCGAAGGTGACATCGGATGTCTCCATGACTCGGTTAGTGTCAAGGTTAAGTACCCGGTAAGCTCGAGTGTGAGTGCCATAACCCAAAAACACACCATTAGAAGAACGAGACTCAAACTTGTCCAAGTTGCCCTTTTTGAGTATAAAACAATGGCAACCAAAAACCCAAAAATAACTCACCTTGGGCAGTTTTCCAAAACACAACTCATAAGAAGTCTTTTTCAAGAAAGCTCTCAGAAAAATGCGATTTGAAATATAGCATGCAGTGTTCATAGCTTCGACCCAATATCGCCTAGGAGTCCTATGCTCATCGAGCATCGTCCTGGCCATCTCTACAAGGGTCCGATTCTTCCTCTCTACAACACCATTCTGAGGCGGTGTGTAGGGGGAAGAAAACTGATGCTCTAACCCAAAAGAGTCACAAAACTTCTCAAAATCCGAATTCTTGAATTCGGAACCATTATCACTCCGAATTGCTCGCATAGAGTTCAAAGGGAACTCATTCTGAAGACACAAAATCAGATTGCGAGCAAAGGAGAAAGTCTCGGTCTTCTCAGCTAAAAAGAAGACCCACGAATATCTCGAAAAGTCATCAACAACAACAAGTACATACCACTTCCCCCCAACCGAGCTCACCCGAGCCAGACCAACAAGGTCCATGTGCAAAAGCTCTCCAGGGCGCTTGGTCATGACCTGAGTCACTGGATGGTGGGGAGCGGCAACCATCTTCCCGTGTCTACAAGAGTGGCAAACAAGATCCTTCTCCATAGATAACTTGGGCAATCCTCGGATTAGGCCAAGTGAACTAAGCCTTGCAAGCAAGTCGAAGCTCAAATGTCCAAGTCTCCTATGCCACTTCCAAAGATCAGAAGAGGAAGGTCCAGCCACAAGACAATGAGAAGTACCAAAAGACTCCGAGAAATTCGCACGAAAGACTTTTCCAAAGGGCGAAATCAAACACACAAGATTGCCCTGAGGATCCAAAATACGACTGAGATTCGGTTTAAAACGAATCTCATAGTCATCATTAAAAAGTTGTGAAACAGAAAGAAGGTTAAAATGCAAGTTAGAAACAAGAGCAACATCGCGCAACACAAAGTGCTCATTAACTCGCACAGACCCATGAGACAGCACCTTACCTTTGCTGTTGTCGCCGAAGGTGATATACTCCTTTCCGGCGACCGGACTAAGACCGGAGAACCACTTGGCGTTTCCGGTCATGTGTCTCGAACACCCGGAATCCACCAACCATACGTTCTCCAATCGTTTTACCTACATCAATAAAAAGACATAGGGTGAGCATACGGTCAAACACTGGGGTTAGTGAAGTAAGAAGAATACCAGTGTTGGGCCGGCTGCTCAAAAGAACGGTTAGCAGAAAAACCATTCCTAGCACGCCTACGGGAGGAGCGATCACCACGTTGAGGAAAACGTGGTCCACTAAGGGAAGAGCGTCCATCGCGATACTCAAAACGCGGTGGGGGAAAACGCTCAACTACAAAGCCACCGCCACGGGGTCCATAGCCTACAACTGCAGGCTCGCGCCGGGCACGCTCTCTACGAGGCCTACGCCTAGGGACTTGAGGCTCAACACCTCTAGGCCTAGCGTCTCTCCTCGGAGCTCTCTGCTGCCTAGGCCTGGGAACTTGAGGTTCTGGACCTCTGGGCCTAGCAGCACGTCTCGGTGCTCTCCTCTGAACATTCGGCGCATGTACATCATGGAAAGGATAGTACATGTCCGGGTTGTTCATCTCCCTAGCACGGCGCGCCTCTCTCTTGCGCCAAAAGCAGAACTCACTCAGGTGTCCATCTCTCCCACAGTGCTCACAGTGGTATCTCACCGCTCTCAAAGGGGGTTGTTGGTACTCACGGTGGTGGGTGTGGATCACCTTGCCCTTCTGTGGCAACTCCTCGTGGATAGATGGCAATGTGTCCAGCTTGTTCTTTAGGTGGTTGGGTTTGGGAGCCCATTGCTGGTTCTTGGGTGGGGCTCTCGGAGGCTCAACAAAGACCCCATCCTTGGTGTTAGGCTTGAGAGGCTCTTTTGGTGGAAGCTTGGTAAGTTTGGGAGTAGTGGTGGAGTTGGGCTTCTCACTCGGATTCAGACCACTCGACTCTCCAATCTTCCCAAAAGCAGAGAGATCAACACCCTGAGCAAAGCCTACACCGGGACCTCCAGCAGCTCGCTTGAATTGGGAAATCATCATCCCGAGCTGTGGCTCACCACAAGACACCCATGACAAGATGGTCCGAAGGTATGTGTTTTCCTCCTCGGTTTGCATCTTGTCATGCTTCACATTTGCAATCTCCATCTCCAAACCCTCGCACAAAGCGCACCTAGTCACACAAGTGCTACCCGAGCTGGCCTCCTCAAGAGACAATCTTGGCATTCTTCTCTGCCAACTCGGATTGCAAGACAGGACAAGTCTTGCACGCACCCAACAGCATGGGTCTAGCTCGAAGCTCATCCACATCTCCTACCAACACAACATACTTACTTCTCAAAGTGAGAAGATCAGTCATGTGCGTGGTGCACGCCTCGCACTCCTCCTCATCTGTGACAACTACGGTGGACTTGACAGAATCAAGTTCCTTCACCGTATCCTCCCACTTCTGCCTAAACTCCTTGCGCTCTCTAGCGGCTCGCCTAAGCAACTTATCTTGACTAAGGAGCGCGGCAGTAAGTTTCTCGACCTCAACGGAAAGCTCATCATGGGTTAGAGATACCTGGGAGGTGTCGTCGTCATCGTCGTCGTTCCGAGGGGAGTTCACCAGCTCGCCGTCGACCTCCTTGCCGAGGGCCATGGTGCAGAGGCCATCGTCGTCGGCGAAGAAGCAGAGACCGTTCAGCTTGTCCTCGATTCTCTTCTTCTTCTCGGACTCGTCGTCGCTTGAGCAAGCGGAGTCGTCATCCGAGCCGTCGACGTCGCTGAGCGTGGCGAAGAACGCACGCTGCTCAGCCTGGGCCTTCTCCAAGTACTTCTTCTTGATGTACTCCTTGTCGAAGCCGCCCCTCCGCTTGTGCCTTGCAGGGATGTACTTCTCCTTGCGCTTGTCGGAGTCGTACTTGTGCCCGTGATCGCCCTTCCCAGATGAATGCTTCTTCTTGGGGCAGTTGGCGATGAAGTGATCGGGGTTGCCGCACTCGTAGCATCCTGAGCGTCCTCCTCCACGGCGACGGTTCATGCGGTTGTTGTGAAACCGCAAGAACCGGTTGGCGAGCATTACCAACTCGTCATCCCCCAAAGACTCCAGCTGGTCCTCTGTGACAGAAAAGAGAGGCGAAAGAGCAAAACCTCCAGAGGGGTTAGCAGAAGAGCCAGAAACCAAAGCCATAGTCGGGCCAGAAGGATTCTCATAAGAAGCCCTCGCCATGGCATCAATCTCACTGGACTTGAGCTTACTGAAGAGCTCGTCGCACGTGAGGGTCTCATAGTTAGGTGATTCGATGATCGCCTGAACTTTGGAGTCCCACACCGACCGATCAAGAGTATGCAAAAGCTTCAAAGCCCTCTCATGATCGTCGAAAGGCAACAGCTCCTTGTTAGCCCTCATCCTGTTGACAATCACCTGAAAGCGAGCGAATAAACTTTCTATGCTCTCGCCAGGCATGTGTCGAAAGTTCTCATACTCTCGCTTGAACGACTCGTAGAGTCGGGTTTTGACTTGAGAGGTTCCCTCATGGAAACACATGAGGGTATCCCAAATCTCCCGAGCCGTAGCGAGGTGAGAAACACGATCAAACTCACTCATGCTCAAACATGAGAAAAGAGCATTACGGGCTTAGCTATTGGCATCGTGCTCATCGATCTGAAGCTGAGAGACACGAGCAGCCAAGACCACGTAATCGGCAGAGTTGCAAATATCCCAGATGGAAGCGCCCAAACTCTGCAGATAGGCCGACATGCGTATCTTCCAACACGCATAGTTCGTCCCATCGAAAAATGGCGGTTTGCCCACGCCGCGATCCATGTCGCCTTCTGTGGATCTGGAACCGGCTAAGGTGGAAGATCCTTAACCTGCTCCGATACCAATTGAAGGACCGAGAAAGCACTAGCAAGGCGACCAGAGGGGGGTGAATGGGAGCTCAAAAATTTCTCTCGAAACTTTGGCCAAATGTCCCAAAATCAACCCCGAGAAACTGCGAGCAAAACTGTGATGCCCACGACCCTTGGAAGAGGGTGGATGATCCCTAGGATCACAGCGAGGCACCACAAGAAGATAGCAAACCAAACACCAAAAACTTCGGCTTGAACACCACCCCAAAAACCAAGTCCCGAAGGTAGATAGACGGCTACGTCGAGAAACTCCTAAATACCTATGCTAACGAGTAGCAAAGATACCCAGAGAGGTTCCTTGGTCAACTCTAGGGCCAAACAAGAAGTCCGGAAACCAAGCGAACAAGCCGGGAGAGCAAACGCACTAAACCGGAAGACACAGCCAAATCCCGGACTGTCCGCCGGTACGGTCCCGGACTGTCCGCGGTAGTGCCGGACTGTCCGCGGGCAAGTGGCGGACTGTGCGCCGGTGACCCGAGCCAAAACCAGCAGGGATTGGCCGCGGCTGGACTGAACCAGCCCCGATGCGCGGACTGTCTGCGCCCTGAGTGGCGGACTGTCCGCGGTCACTCAGGGAGGGTGACTTGGATCGCCCCTCACCCAAATCTTCCCCAAATCGATTCAAATCAAAATCCCACGTTCCCAAACTTGGAGAGGATGATCACGGAGTAGTTAGAAGACTATCCCCAAGAAATCATCCGCTCAAATCGAGTCAATCACCGGGAAATCAAAAGGGGAGGAGGATGAACGAAAAAGCGCTACAAAAACGAAATCAACCCGATCTACTTGTTCGTAAGGAGATAGATAAATTCCTTCGGTGGAAATGATCTCCTTTCAAATACGAACAAGTTGATTCAAACGGATTTTGCAAAGACGCAGTAGGGAGAGAGATCGAGTGACGGGAAAATCACGGAGAAACGAAGAACGCGAAGAACACGAACCAAAACGCGAATCAACACATCGATCTGCAACCGTGTGGCTACCACATGCTACAACAGTGAGGTTACGACCTCACTTCCTCAAAATCTCCAGTACACAGAGGTATGGTTCTCTGCAGATCTCAGCTAGCTACAACAGGGGATTGGGAGAGCAGGAAACCCTAAAGCAAAGAGCAAATGAACTGAGATAGGAGGGGAGGAGGGTGTCTCCCTCTACTTATCCTAATTTCTAATTCCTACTCTACCCCTCTCTAATTACAAAGCGAACCAGCTAAACCCTAAGGTTATTCTGGACCAACTCGGTGGTAGGTGTATCCGACGGCCATGCCCGCACAACTCGTAGCGTTGCCTCGACGCAACCTCCCAATTGCCGCCACGTGCCGCCCTCGCTCTGCACCCCCAGTTTTGTGGCCCAAACCGGGAAACCAGCCTTTTCCAGCCAACCCCCGGTTTTGAGGCCCAAACCGGGAAACCAGCCCACCAAGCATCTGAGTTTTGAGGCCCAAACTCAGCAAACCCGCAGCGCCCAGGTTTTGAGGCCCAAACCTGGAAAACCGTCCTCAGCCCGAGTATTGAGGCCAAACTCGGAAACCCTCAGCCCGAGTTTTGTGGCCAAACTCGGAAACCATCAGCACCCAGGTTTTGAGGCCCAAACCTGGAAACCGTCCACCAGATGGTTTTTCCCTGGCTCTACCACCAAACCGACACCGTAGATGGGATGCACCTCCCGTGCACCCCGTCCACCGACATGTGTCCCCAAGTCCACGACTCAGGCAACACATGACCGCAAGTCTTCGCTCGTCGATGTCCCAGGCTGCCAGCCACCACAGCTGATCCTCGGGCCTCTGGTCCCTCAGTCCAAGCCTCACGTCCGCCCTTCGCCACTCTCGGTCCATCGGCACGGCACGTCTCTACTTGACCTTCACCTCGCCTTTGATCACTGTATCCGTGCTCGACACCTGCACAACACAAGCCAAAGAACATGCGCATCATCCTAGTTGACAATCACTCATCACTCAGAGACTCGGCATACACCTATGTATCCGCAGGTTTTGCTCTTGTAACTCAAGCACTTTACTATATTCTAGTTCATCATTTCAAGTATTACTTTATTCTACTTACCAGTATTGAGTAGTATACTTGATTGATTGCTTGAGTACCTAGCTATCCTACATTTCAATTCACTTAGCCATAGTAGTTAATCTCTAGTGTGCTTAGTGTTTGATATTTGCTAATAGGTTGCTTAGTTAGTTTAGTGTTTATCTTATTAAGTCAAGTATTTGCTCTGACGTCCGCAAGGGTGTCTTTATTCTAGGCCAGGATAGAGATAATTAAAATATAATTAGGCGTGGTACTTAGTTATAGACTTACCTTCAGATATGGCTAGACCCCCGGATAGCTGTGGTAGCAAGCAGGTGGTGACAGCCCTGTGCGCCTTGAATGCCACCACGTAGTTGGTCTAGTTTAACACTAAGGCTCGTTGTTCTAGCGTTCAACCTAAGTCAGTGGTAAAGGCTAGTACGCCTCGGTACTTGACAAGATAGGAATAAAACTATACTTAACTTGGTTGCTTATTTGGCATTTGCCTATCTTGCTTCGTAGTTATCTAGGAGTAGTTATTAATTATTAGTTAGTTATATTAGTTATACTTAGTTATCTTATTCCCCCTATCTACCTGTCTATCCACCTTACCTTAACCATTCATTTCATCCTTACCTATCCACTCATAAATTCTTTCTTGCCTCTCATCTCCTCTCTTCTCTTCTCTCCTTTTCCCTTTCTTATTCTTCGACTCTCATCCCCTCCTTGACTCCACTCATACACCACCCTAGCCTTCCTTTGAGATCAAATAAATCGACACCTGGTACTTCCAGGCGAAGTGCTACTACGATAGTTTTGTGCGCTTGCAGAATCTCCTCTAGGCTATTGGCATCGTGCTCATCGATCTGAAGCTGAGAGACACGAGCAGCCAAGACCACGTAATCGGCAGAGTTGCAAATATCCCAAATGGAAGCACCCAAACTCTGCAGATAGGCCGACATGCGTATCTTCCAATACGCATAGTTCGTCCCATCGAAAAACGGCGGTTTGCCCACGCCGCGATCCATGTCGCCTTCTGTGGATCTGAAACCGGCTAAGGTGGAAGATCCTTAACCCGCTTCGATACCAATTGAAGGACCGAGAAAGCACTAGCAAGGCGACCAGAGGGGGGGGTGAATGGGAGCTCAGAAATTTCTCTCAAAACTTTGGCCAAATGTCCCAAAATCAACCCCCGAATGCTACGACCGAAACCGTGATGCCCACGACCCTTGGAAGAGGGTGGATGATCCCTAGGATCACAGCGAGGCACCACAAAGCGATAGCAAACCAAACGCCAAAAGCACCGGCTCGAATACAACCCCAAAAACCAAGTCTCGAATGTAGATAGACGGCTACATCGAGAAACTCCCAAATACCTATGCTAACAAGTAGCAAAGATACCTAGAGAGGTTCCTTGATCAGCTCTAGGGCCAAACGAGAAGTCCGGAAACCAAGGGAAGAAACCGGGAGAACAAACGCACTAAACCGGAACAAACAGCCGAATCCCGAACTGTCCGCCGGTACGGTCCCGGACTGTCCGGCTCAACCGCGGACTGTCCGCGGGGGGATGGCGGACTGTCCGCCGGCAAAATCCCCAAAACAGCACAGTTGCTGAAGTCTCCCTGCTCGGGCCCGGACTGTCCGCGCCTGACAACGGCGGACTGTCCGCCGGTCACCAAAGGCAAAAACAGTCAAGCCACGTGACCACTGCTCGGTCGAAGCCCGACGCGCGGACTGTCCGCCGGTCAAACCGCGGGCTGTCCGCGAGTGCGTAGAGAGGGCGATTTCAGTCGCCTTCTCCCCAAATCTCTCCAAATTCGATCCAAATCAAAATCCCACGTTCCCAAACTTGGAGAAGATGATCACGGGGTAGTTAGGAGACTATCCCCAAGAAATCATCCGCTCAAAATGATTCAATCACCGGGAAATCGAAAGGGGAGGAGGATGAACCGAAAAGCGCCACGAAAACAAAATCAACCCGATCTACTTGATCGTAAGGAGTTAGATAAATTCCTTCGGTGGAAATGATCTCCTTTCAAATACGAGCAAGTTGATTCAAACGGATTTCGCAAAGACGCACGAGAGAGGGAGATCGAGTGACGGGAAAATCGCGGAGAAATGAAGAACGCGAACACGAACAAAACGCGAATCAAGTCATCGATCTGCAACCGTGTGGCTACCACACGCTACAACAGTGAGGTTATGGCCTCACTTCCTCAAAATCTCTAGTACATAGAGGTATGGTTCTCTGCGGATCTCAGCTAGCTACAGCAGGTGATTGGGAGAGCAGAAAACCCTAGAAGCAAAGAGCAAATGACTGAGATAGATGGGGAGGTGGGTGTCTCCCCCTACTTATCCTAATTCTAACTATTCCAAATTCCCACTCTACCCCTAACTACTTACAGAGCGAACCAGCTAAACCCTAAGGTTATTCTGGACCAACTCGATGGTAGGTGGATCCGACGGCCACGCCCGCACAACTCGTAGCGTTGCCTCGACGCAACCTCCCGATTGCCGCCACGTGCCGCCACCGCTCTGCACCCCCGGTTTTGTGGCCCAAACCGGGAAACCAGCCTTTTTAGCCAACCCCCGGTTTTGAGGCCCAAACCGGGAAACCAGCCCACCAGCATCTGAGTTTTGAGGCCCAAACTCAGCAAACCCGCAGCGCCCAGGTTTTGAGGCCCAAACCCGGAAACCGTCCTCAGCTCGAGTTTTGTGGCCAAACTCGGAAACCATCCGCGCCCAGGTTTTGAGGCCCAAACCTGGAAACCGTCCACCCGATGGTTTTTCTCTGGCTCTACCACCAAACCGACGCCGTAGATGGGATGCACCGCCCGTGCACCCCGTCCACCGACACGTGTCCCCAAGTCCATGACTCAGGCAACACATGACCGCAAGTCTTCGCTCGTCGTTGTCCCAGGCTGCCAGCCACCACAGCTGATCCTCGGGCCACCGGTCCCTCAGTCCAAGCCACACGTCCGCCCTTCGCCACTCTCGATCCATCGGCACGGCCCGTCTCTACTTGACTTTCACCTTGCCTCTGATCACTGTATCCGTGCTCGACACCTGCACAACACAAGCCAAAGAACATGCGCATCATCCCAGTTGACAATCACTCATCACTCAGAGACTCGGCATACACCCATGTATCCGCAAAATGTCATTCATTGACAATTTCCAAAAACGAGCGACAACGGGACAAAGCAATCTTACAACTTTTTCGCATAAGTACAAATTCACCACAGTATGCTACACATCCTCTAAAGAGTACAAAGTTACAACACATCTTCACCATTTTCAATCAACATTACATCTTCGCAACCCTCGTAATCCGCTTCAAATCCCATTTCTATGGGGACAATAGGTCCCCATAGCAAAGGAGCCGCAGGCACAATTGGCTGTTCCCCGGGCAACACCCTCGCCCTATACATATATCTACGATCTATGTCACTAATTTTTGAAGGTTCCTCCTTCGGAATTACAAGAGAACCGTCTGGACCCAGATCAAGATTGCTACGCCCAAACAAAAAATCCAGAGCCATATTCTCATCGATGTCATCATCAACAACAGGATGTGAAGAAGAACCAAACAAAAAGCGTGTAGCCTGCCGATCCGTATAATCCGCGTCACGCCAAAATGGCTCGATCGGCTGTTCTTTAAATCGTACCTTCGCACCTTAGACCACCAAAAACGTTCGAAAGACAGCGAAGGATGTTTGAGTTTAGCTCGAGCCCATGATTCACCAGTTATAATAGTATCTTGATAATTTAACGTCAGAGGCGTCACATCAAACACCTCTAGCACGGTTCCATCAGGAACCTGCATTTTCAAATAGTCAAGAAAGAGACTCAGTTTTCTCAACACCATCTCCACCACCCAAAATATTAAAAAATGATCCTTTTTAAACCATCCCTAATTCTCACACCTGCTCGGCATCCTCATGTTTCTCCTCCACAACCTCGCCAGTTGCAACATCCTTAGCTTCGCCAGTTGCAGCAGCCTCCGCCATAGATTGGTCAGCAGCAGATGCTTCGACCATGGCTTTTTCCTCAACATTACCCTCTCCAGTGGCAGGGGCCTCTTCGGCCGAGGGAACCACCTCAACCGGTGGAACCTCCGCAGAGCCGTGCGCAGGTGCAGGCTTGGAGCAACCAGCGCCATCATCAGTTGCAGTCGGCAAGGGCAGCGCGTCTTTCTGAGCCTGCGAAAAAGTACACAGAAATAAATACTAACATGTTCATCCATAAATAAAACCAAAAACAAACATCCTGCGCTATCACAACCTAATGTGTAGCTTCGGCAGCCTCTTTGAAGGCAAGTGCACGGCCTCCACTAGCAATCCAAAATCTACGAAGTAAGCGCATCGCGCAATTCTGATCCTCCGCGTCATTAATCTTCATTGTACGCACTTCGTCAACTGTTGGAAAAACGTGGCTCGGCCTCTTAATTTTGCGAAGGTGGTTACAATCAGCTTGGCGAAGAGTACCGGCCATGGCCAAGGCGCCAGTGTAACCACCAATGTCAGCCGCGTTACCAACCAATGAGCTGAAAACACCAAGCTCATTGGAAAGCCAGTCTCCGAAGGCCTCTGCGATAACAGGAGGCAGCGGTTCCCAAGCAGAACCGCCGGCTTCGGTCAGGCACACATCGACTTTGCTTTTAATCCTAGCCATACTCTGTTGCCATGTCGCCGACTGAGTAGCCAACTCCGAGGATAGCTCAACTATGCGACTCTTCATGAATAGTAAATCTTTGTCCTTTTCGCGGCAAGTTGACAACAGTTCAGCGTTACGGTTCGCAACCTCCTGCGCTTCCTCCCGGGAATTCTTAACTTTTTCTACTGCACTTTTAAGCTCTATCTCTTTGTTTTCCAAACCTCGCCAAAGATCTTTATTCTCTTTCTCAACCTCGGCCAACCAATTGCTTAGATAGTCATGATTATAACCTGCCCTTTGGCGCAGAGCGATTAAGAAGCATCAGCTCAGCTAACTTAACATCAATATCATCATGAAGCTCGCCCAACGGTTGGTTGGCCAGTCGAAGCTCGGCCTCCGGCACACAAACCCGACCAAACACTCGACCAAGAAAACGCCTTTCCTCCGGAGCGCATTGCAAGTGGCACTCTCGAAGGTCTGGACTCGTAAAAAGCTTTGTTGCCGAATCTGAAACCCCGATCTTCTTGGCAAAGTAAGGAAGACTAGACCGGCTAGTTTCGCCATATGGCCTTTTACCAGGGTTTCGTTCCGATTCAAGGTCACCGCTCACCTCAAAACCGTCAACCCAGATATGCGACCCCGCGAACTCGGGCACTGACCCTCACTTGGGACTCTCAGGCTCGAGGTCCCGGAGTATCTCATCAATACTACGTGCAGCTTCAGCATCAGCGCTCGATGAGACAACCGCTTTCCCACGGTCATCACCAATGGACACCTCATCGTCTGAGTCGCCCTCGTCACCGGAGGTGTCGCTAACCTCATCAGATGAATCATCCTCAGTGCCGGCCTCTTTCTCTTCCTCCTTTTCATCATCATCGGAGGCACCTTCGTCGTCTGAAATCTGGATCAGAGCTCCAAACCCGCCGACGCGCGGTACATGCCCTCCGACCTTAGCGTCACCTCGGCCACCCGTCACCGATACAATGGCCGAAGAAGAGGAAGTGACGGCAAGGCCCGACGCCACAGCAACCTTCGTCGCCAGTGTTTTCACTCGGCCGCCGCCAGCGCCACCGCGGCCTCGACCACGACCCCTCTTCGACGCTGAGGCAACCTCTTTCTCCCCCACGGATGTGCGTTTCCTCTTTTTCGGCGCATCCTCGCTCGAAGGTGCGGGCCAATTAGGGTACGAGATCCTAAACATGTCGAAGAGCCTGTTGACTCGACCACCGCTCCCCACAGCACTATGAATGGCCTTAACCTCGAGGGTCGACAGCTTTCCGACAAGAATTTCAATAGTTTGCTAAACCCGTCTCAGAACAGCTTCGACGCTAGTTTTCCGACTGAGAAATTTTTGAGAATACTCTCCCAGATCTTGTTCAAATTCAGTTTTGGTTTCTTCAAACCCCTCGCCTCATAGGCAGAGTCATCCTCAACCGCGAACCAGGCTTGTCTCCGATTGAGGGGCCAAACCTTAGCGCAGCAGTACTCCTCAACTAGGTCGCGAGCGCACTGTGAGCGAGCGATAACCCCCAAGCAGTCAACAGCCGCGTGTGCTTCTTCGGACATCGAGGCTTCGGCGGTCACGTCACCGAAGGGTGGAAGTTCGCCGCAAAGCTCATCAGCTCCGCTTAGCTTATAGTAGAACCAATGCTCCTGCCACCCACTCGCCCACTTATTTTTCTGAGCTTGCACTGGAAGCTCCGAGCCAGCCCGATGGCAGAACGTGTACACTGCAAACTGACCCAAACTAATGTTACCTTCGCTGTCAGTAATTTTCCTTGGCTGCATGTGGACACGGTGAGTCCGCACGAAACCTTCGACATGCGGAACCACACCCTGAGAGCGACAAGCCCACACGAAAATGGACAACTTCGTAAAGCACGACGGTGTCAGCTGATGAAACTTCAGTTTAAAACGCTGAAGCACCGAAGTCACAAACGAAGACGCCGGAAAGCGCAGACCAGCTTCAAAGAACTCTTCAAAAATGACAACCTCGTCGGCCTCCGGCTTCGGAACAGTCTCTCCAGCGCTGGCCCTCGCCTTTCCATCTTCAATCCAGTTTCGCCTGACGTAGGACGCCAGATCCGAGTTACAAACCCGGCTAAGCCCAAACTCGAAGGTTACTCCGTCATCCGCGACAGACGGAGACACAACATGAGTAGTTTGCTTGGACCTAGCCATCTCCCTAGCTCAAAACCTTCACAGAACTGACCAGCAACTCAACCTTCGCAGCAAACTTAACAACCCTCGCAACAAGAAAATCACAGCAGCAGGATGGCTACAGTAAGACAATAGCACAATTTTCAAACACCCACCAACCCCACCTATTTATAGGCAAAGGAATGAGCCACCCAACCCGACAAACTCGGCGCGGCCCCCGAAAACCACGGCGCAAAAAAACGAGACAGACTTCAACACTACAAGTAAAAGATAACGGCCCGGCCCAAAAGCAGCCGCGGGCGTCGCTGCCAAGGGTCACGTTACGTTTCCCAGCAAAAGGAACTGCTTGGGCCTAAGTATCATTTTTTGATCCAAGTCATCGAGGGGCTACTGTTGGGGGAAGGGACCCTCGGCAGTGACGTCACGCAGGCTGACACAAAAACGACCCTCGCGCGTCCTGCACACCTTCGTATTTTTTTCTTTCGTCATTTGTTAAGTCCCTCAGGCCATTTTTCTAACCTTCGGATACTAGCCCGACCCTCGGGATATTTTATGGTTCTTACAGGCAAGAGGCGTGAAGAGCACAAAAAATGTCCCTCGCGCGTCCTGTACACCTTCGCAAGAGGCGTTAAGCTCGACGGATGGCAAAAGAACGCGAGCCTCACGACTGAAGCGGTGGTTCCACAAGCCAAAAGTCAACCCTCGCACTCTCGCTAGGGGGTGCACGAGCCGAGTGGCAGCGGACGTATGGAAGGCGAGTTAGGGTTTTTCGCACCGCCTGTGTTTGTACAATTCTGTCCTTCCGTTGTACAGCGCCAAGGAATCTTTCTTGTACCCTTTTGTAATTTGGTCAGTGTCCCTTGGTATTCCCTATAAATACCAGAGGATGAACAGTATAAAAGGGATGATTTTTTGGGAAGAGAGAAAAGCCACTGTTGTCTATTTTTTCCGCACCCTCGTCTTTGGTTTGGACAGTTGGCCACCCTCGCCACTCCCCTGCACGTGTGCGGAGGTAAGGCAAGTGTGATTCCAACAATAAGTAAAGTCTTACAAAAGTAGAAAGATAAAGATAAAAGCTATACCAGACTCTTCTGAAGACAGCTCTGGAAGACCCCAGCAGAGCTTGCTACTCAACTCTAACTCCCACACTAACTACAACTATAGTGTCTATCCTACTTCTTCCTTCACATTGCACTCTTGGTGACTTGGTGTGTCAAATGAGAGGGGGAGGGCCTCTATTTATAGGTGGAGGTGGAGTAGGGGCTACTCCACCGCCATGTCATCGATCCGCGTGACGTCGATCCTCCTCCGTTGGATTGTAACCACCTCAAGATGAAGGGCTGCCGTGACTTGGGCTTAATTCGTCATGAAGGCACCTTAGCTTCCATGAGAAGACACTTAGGGGGGCACCCCCAGGTCGGCCGACCCATGGGGGGGGGGGGGTCGGGCGACCCCCCCTATGATGGCTTGACCCCACCTTGATGTGTGTAGATGGTGTCCCCACTTGTCATTTGGTGTTTGGCACATTGAAATGTGTCATGATCACTTTGGATGCTTCGTTGTGGGCTCATTGATCCAAGTGACTTCATCTTCCACCGTTGAGGGAAAGCACAATTGTGATCCAAGGGTTTAGAAGTACTTTGGGAGGCTTGACATGGATCATGACACGTGGCAGAGCCCTGGTGGGTCCATAGGGGGGTCGGGCGACCCCCTTATGTGGGTCCCACCAGATTTCCTTGGCACATTTCTTCACATTGGAGCTTAGCATGGTTGATCCCACTTGGTAGAGCCCTGGTGGGGCCATAAAGGGGTAGGGCGACCCCCTTATGTAGGGCCCACCAGCGCACTTTACCACATTTCTTCATTATCTGCATAAACACACTTACATATACAAGTGGAGCTGGTTATTGATAAAAGTATGTTCAATGTATGTTATTCTTCCTTGATACCGAGCTTGTTGACGGGGTTTTGAGTGTATTATTTTGGTAATATTCCACCGTCAACAAAGCGCAAGTCCACTTCTGGGACTTGTCAGTTTTTGGGTTCTTCTCTTGTATCTTGGTCTTCTCGCAAGCAGTCTAGTGTCACTCAGTCTGCCATATAGGCTGAATATGTTGCTGCGGCTAGCTGCTGTTCTCAGTTGTTGTGGATGATGACCACTTTGCGTGATTTTGGTCTGAGTTTTTCTCGAGTTCCTTTACTGTGTGACAGCACGAGTGCGATTAGCGTTGCTAAGAACCCCGTGCTGCATTCTAAGACCAAACACATTGATGTGCGCTTTCATTTCTTGCGAGACCACTATGAGAAGGGTGATATCGACCTTCACCATGTCGATACTCATCTGCAGTTGGCAGATATTTTCACCAAGCCTTTGGACCAATCAACCTTTGCTAGGTTAAGAGGTGAGAATGGTGTGTGTTTCCCCTTTTAGTTGGGGGAAACATTTTGGTTCTTGTATCATAGACTGACTTCTTTTATTTTGTTCTTGTTTAGTTTTTGCATTTCATCATATTTGCATCTTTATCTTTTCGAGCTTCATGTCTATAATCTGTAGAATGAATCTATGCTCTGATTAGTGTGTGATCTGGTGATATATGATGATGCTTGTAGCTTAGGCTCTTCTTGATCACTGATACATGTTGTGAGCCGAGCTACTTTTCAGAACTGTGAATATGCATAATTCAACATAAAATTTGAAACATGTTCACCATTGAGATTAGCAACTAGCATGTGTAGAATGAGTTGAAATCACTTGTACTATTCCTATATGCTAGGTTGCTATGTCTCTAGTTCTGAGTCCTTCACTTGCTTGGTATGTTCATTTTCTGTTAAAATTCGAACCAAGTCTAAAGTGAATTGAAAAGATCTAGATGGGATTATTTGACAGCACATCACGGTATCAAGACTGTTTCTCATTGCACATGGAGTTAAACTTGAGCCGTGTAGTGTAAGACCGAAACCATTGCTTCAAGCTTCTAATTTCTTATGCATAGGCTTAGCTCAGTTGAAAAGTTAAGCAATGTCAAGTTTTCAACCTCTCGCAATCACATGTTGAAAATTCAAACTTGTGTAATCACCGCTGCAACTCCGATAAAATTTGAAAACACAAGTCTATGTTTCATTCTATAGCATGATGATTGAACTTTTCTAGGGGTAGTTCACCTTGTATACATGTTTAGCACTTGTTTTGATTTCCTGTCTATACATGATAAGTGCTATTTCGATGGTGAAACCCTTTCTGAATGACTTAAAACTGCTCACTATGCTCATACGTTCATTTTTCATATTCGGTGACCAGTTTGAGCCTTTGCTAGCATTTGTACTTGTTGTTGAGCAGTCACATCAGCACTCATTAGAGCATCTATTCACTTTATAGAATATATACCTGAAGCTGCTAACCTGCATTTGTGACTCATATGCATTTGCCTTGTTTTGTGCATTTTAAACTAAGGGGGAGAAATTTGACAAATCATGTCCCTAGTTGTGTGCACTATTGAAGGGGGAGTTTGCTCGCTTGTTTTACTTGACAAGTTTTCAATTGTTCAATTGGTTTGGAGTGGTTCTCAGCTAGTTGTGTTGAGCCTTTGCCTCTTTCTGGAGGGACTAGCTTCTTTGCTCTGAATTTCTCGCTAGCGCTGTTAAGCCCGTTCTGCCTCTTCTTGAGGGCTAGCTTTGCTTTGCTTGGTTGCTTTGAGTCGTTGCCCATGTCTTTGGGAACCAAATTGTTTCGCTCACTCCATTCGACTTCTCTTGGCTTTGCTATGCTTCTGGTCAATTGGTTGAGTTCGCTTCCTTCTTCTTTCTTTCCTTCTACCTTCATATGATTTGTGTTGGTAGTTGACAATGCACTCATCAAGGGGGAGATTGCGGATACATGGGTGTATGCCGGATCTTGAGATGATGAGTGATTATCAACTGGTATGATGTGCATGTTCTTTGGCTTGTGTTGTGCAGATGTCGAGCACAGAGATGGTGATCGAAGGCAAGGTGAAGGTCAGGTAGAGACGTGCTGTGCCGATGAACCCGGAGCGTTGAAGGGTGGACGTGAGGCTTGGACTGATGGACCAGTGGCCTGAGGATCGGTCGTGGTGGCTGACAGCCTGGGAAAACGACAAGTGAAGACTTGCGGGTGGACGGGGTGCACGGGCGGTGCATCCCTCTACGGCGTCGGTTTGGTGGTTGAGCCATAGAAAAACCACCGAGAGGACGGTTTCCAGGTTTGGGCCTCAAAACTTAGATGCGGTCGGTTTCCGAGTTTGGGCCACAAAACTCGGGCTAAGGACGGTTTCTAGGTTTGGGCCTCAAAACCTGGGCGCTGGCGGGTTTCTGAGTTTGGGCCACAAAACTCAGGTGATGGACGACTGGTTTCCCAGTTTTGGCCTCAAAACTGGGGGAAGGCCCAGGTTTCCCGGTTTCGGCCTCAAAACCGGGGGGAGGTCCGTGAAAAGGACGAGCGACACAGTGGCGGCACGTGGCGGCATCAGGTAAGGTCGCGCCGAGGCGAAGCTACCGATTATGCAGGCATGGCCGTCAGATCGACTACACTCCGAGTTGGTCAGGAATACCCTTAGGGTTAGCCTGCCCGCTCATTAGCAGTAGGGGTAGAAGGGGAATAATTGTATTAGGCTATATAAGGAGAGGCCACCCCTCCCTCCAGAATATATCTCAGCAATTGTTATTTTCATTCTAGGGTTTCCTGCTCTCCCAGTCCCTACTGTAGCTACTGAGATCCGTAGAGACGGTTTGATCATACCTCTGTGTATTTGGATTTTGCGGAAATGGGACCAGATTCTCATTGTCTCCTCGTGGGGATGAATTTCGGCTGGCAATCAAGGTTTTGATTCGCGTTTTGAATTTGTTCTTCGCGTTCTTCATTTCTCCACGATTTTTGTAACACCCCAGGTGTTTGACGCCAGACGAGCAGTAAGTTTGAACACAAACATGGTCTATCAGGTGATGATCGAGAGATGATTTCTAGTATTGTCAGTGATGACTGAAGATTTGGAATCAATCCCGGAGATAGAGCCACAGTTTGAATAATTTCGGAAATAATTAACAGCGCGAGTCAATAATAATTTCCCAATTTTGGAATATTCAAGATTACTGCTAAACATGACTTTTTCATGTTCCCTGCTTCAGTTCCTGTCTATAGTAACTGGTGAAAAAGTTTCGTGAAGTTTGGAATCAAAAAGTCACATGAAATGACGAGTCACAGCTTTGCCTGTCATCACGAATTAAGTGAAGGAGATCATTTGAGTTCAATCAAGTCTTGCAATTATGCCCAATCAACTCTATATGGACTCATGAACAAAAGTTATGAAAGGTTCGTGTTGAGCAAATGTCAAGAAAATGCCTCAATTGGCCTAAACCTCTAAATTAAGGTCATATCAACTTGCTGCTTTGATCAACATGAAAGTGCAGCTTCTATTCATATTTTGAGATTTGACCATTAAGCAAAGTTATAGATCATGACGTGTACAACAAACTTTGTTAAAGGACCCAAAGCTGAATCCATTCCTAACCGTGTCAAAAAGAGGATCAAAGTCTGAATCTGCTGCTATTTTCAACAGGAACAAAATTTGGCCAAGTCAGATTTCAGTGTCATTTGCGTTGGCAAGCCACGTTCTCCAAATTTTGTTAAACAACTCAAGTTGGTCCAAAAATAAGACTTGTAGGTAATCCTTTGGAGAAGAGTATACAAAAAGTTGCACTCGATTTGACGAAGTTTGGACTACGATTTTTGGATTTAATCGCAGCAAGGTCATCCGACGTTAAGTCGCTGACACTGTCAACTTTGAAGATAATTATCTGCTGATTGGTAACTCTTATGACCTAACATCCTTAAGCAAAGTTGCAGACCAGCCCGAAATCCACAAGTTTGTTTAAAGGAGCCAGACCCGAATATGCCTGGAAGATGCCGTTTTGCGGTCTCCAAGATTTCACAGTGTCACCCGCCACGTGTTCGACGAAATGGCAACGTGGCCGGCATGCACCAGAGCAAGCCCTCCATGGCTGCCACCTTCTCCCTTGCCTCTGACTGCACACCTTGGATGTCGAGCGCCATAAACCATTCTCCTTTCTCTCCCTCAGCACCTCGCTCTCGCCTCCCTTCTCCTCTGTTCCCCTTCTGCTCCCGTCGAACGCCATGGCAGCAGCGCCTCCTCCCTTGCCCTTCCTCTTTCCTGTCTCGTGCAACCAGCCAAGGCAGCAAGCAGCAGCAGCGCCAAGCAGCAGCAGCAGCGCCGGAGCCGTCGATGGTCAGCAAGCAAGCCGGCCATGCCTCTGTTCCTGTGTGCAGCACCAAGAAGAAAGAGGTTTGGAAGAAGAAGGACCTCGTGCGCTATCTTCAAGGAATACAAGGGGTTTTCTGCAGATACGTGACTCATTTGAATAGTACTGCGAAGGACTTGTTTGCTGTGATTTAGTTTGATAAACTTTTAAGGATCTGGATGCAAATGTATTTTCGTTTTTCTTATCTAGTATGCATACATGCCTGAAAATTTTGAAAATCATAACTAATTGTAGAAAAATCGTAAAATAGCAAATGTGGACTTTTTGGAATCCTTATGAATAGATCTATGCAGTGGAGTCATAGTATGGCATGTTTTAGTTCAAAAGTTTTGCTGTAGATTTATATGTTTGTTAATTAGGGTTGAATAGGGATAAGTTGTTATCTTCTGTTGTGATGCTTAGATTGCAGCGAAATTTTTATGGTAGGCTTTTTATGTGTCATGTGTGCTGTGATAACAATTTCAGGATTTCTGGTGCATGTAGGAATTAGTTGTGAATTTATTTTGCTTTCAGCCTATTAATTGGATTAAAATGAGTTGAGATAAATGTTTGCATGTAAAAATGGAAAAGGTAGTTCCACTGCATTCCTATGGTATTGTTGTAGCTTAGGTAATTTTATCATGGACATGTGTTTATAGAAAATATGATTTATGGAATTTTGTTGCTCTCACATGCACTTTTGTGAATTAAACTTGCCAAGTTTTTGATAAATAATCTATAATGTTTGAGCATGTGATCTTTATACAGTAGTCAAGGTTTGACATCGTCTATCACCTGTAAAAATATGAGGTCCAAACTATATGTTGGCAACATCACTTAAAAATAATGCCTAGGTTTGTTAGTTATTTAATTAATAAAAGCATATTGGTAAATGAAAATGTATATGTTGAAATGATTACCTTTGTTGCATGTTAATCTGAAATAAGTATTGTGTGCTCGTGTTTATAAGTGTTTGATGATGTTCATAGCCCATATGTGTGCTCACATGCTAATCAAATAATTAATGAAGTAATTTATTAATATGCTGAAATTGCTGCATGTACAGTTTTCGTAGTGGTGATTAGTTCACAAAGAAAATTATATTTTCTGTAAATGTGTTCTATATAAAAGTTGTAGATAACTTCTTTATCTTGTTTTTCCTAAAATTTCATGATTTTAGGCCAAGTGGTTTAGGAGTTATAGTTTTTGTAAGTTGGCTGTCAGGTTTTGCATACTTTTTGTGCAGATCTGAAAGAATGAATTGTTTGGTTAGTTTAAGTTGTGAATCATGTGTTGATGTTAATAGAGGAGTTGTAGTGCTATTCATAAGCTATCTAAATTGTCTTAGATCACGTTTGTTGGAGTTCTATAACTTGAGTTATAGCTGTTTAAGTGTAGATGGGTAAATCTGTCCAAGTCTGGACAGAGGTTCCTAATTATACTAATTAGACCTTGTTAACTGGTGAATCATCTTAAGATGATTATAGATGAATTGGGGACAACTTAATAACCTTTCTAAAAAGTCTAGGGGCAAGTTCCCAGGTACTATAGATCTTTAGTTATGGTTGTTTTAAGTTACTGTTGTTGATGTGTGGCTAGATCTGTCCAAGTGTGGACAAAGCCGCACTAATCATGTCATTTGACTTTGTTAATGATTGATTCACCTTGAGATAATAATAAGAAAGATTTAGATAACATTGTGAGCTTTCTATAATATCTAATTGCATGCTCATGTGATGTTTGTATCTTGAGTTATGCTTCTCTGAAGCTCTGTCAGTTCTGCTGTCCAACAGTTGGACAGAGCTGCATATTTATCTATTTTTGAGTTATATAACCTTTGAATTATCTCTTGTGGTAAATAATAAAGTTGTAGCTAATCTTGTAAGCTTTCCAGAAAGTCTTAGTGCACCTTGTTTGGAGTTGTGTAGCATGAGTTATGATTAAAAGAGTGGACTGCTGTCCTATCATTCAGAGTTTGCGTTGTGCTCTATTACTTGTTTGTGTAATGTGATTAGAGGTGTGCTAAGTTATCCCGATTGCTTATGTGAAACCATGATGAATACTTGATAATATTTAGTTTATGCATTTCATATTATTAAATTAATCAACCTGATATATTATATAAATATGTTAGATAATGATGGTTGACTTGCTTAACTAAAGTAGAAGCTATATGTGTTCCATTGTGATGTCTGATATAGTCTTGATTGATTGATATAGTTAGCTACTTAGAGTGCCTAATGGACCTTATGTCACACTTTGCTTTAATAATAACCTGCTGGAGTGATCATGTCATGTTGTGTGTTAGAGCTATGCCGCTTTTCGTAGTTATCCTGTATACTTATGTGAAGTAAATAGTAATGCTTATGTTGTGTGTCTTATGTTTGCTTCGTAAGCGTTTCCCTGCATTCATACACCTGCATTGCGCATCTTATTTACGTAACGGTAGATACATCGTGAAGGACGTGATGATGAAGCTGAACCTGAAGACTGTTTGATGGATTATCCCGAATTTGCGGAGTTAAGCAAGTGCTACAGCGGAGATGCTCGCCAAGCGAGTATCACCTAACAAACACTAACCTAGTGTTGGTTCCCAGGCAAGCCCCGGAGCATTCTAAGTCTCCCAGTTTTTATAATTAAATTACTTGAGTCCTTTTATATTGTGATGCATTAAGTATAGGAGTTGATTGGATCCCACTTGCTGCATTACCATTCCTTGATTATTGATTATTACCTGCCTTGTTATCCTGTTACTTATTATATGTAGAATTGCTTAGTCTGCTAAATAAAAGTAATAGTAAGGATGTTCCCGTAATACCCCTGGTGGGTATTTACCGGATCACGGTTGGCTATATTTGCTATCGTGGAAAAGAACCTGAGTAGTAATGAAATACGGTCAACTGGAAGGCAAGGCACAAGTTTGGAAACTTGGGGCAGTCCGTCCGTTGGATCGTGTAGGTTTGTATCGATGTTGGCCCTAGTTCATTTTTGAACGCGCCCTTTTACTTAGGGATATGTCGGTGCTGTAATCATTGACCCCAAAGCCGGTTAGAAGCTGTTCGGGCCGGTTTCGACCCGTGTCGCGCCCTCTAGTATGGAAATGTGATCTGCCGCGAGAGGCCATCACCAGGTTCCAATTGGGCGGTCCGTGCTTAAACCGCGACGATTACCACCACGAACAAGCATCGAGCGGTTGCCCAATGCATGGACCCGACGGGGAAAGTGTGGGCTGGTATTAAAGGTCTTTCACCTGCTGGTCTGGAATTCGATTCGAGTCGCCGTCTCCCCCGGTTAGTGGGAATCTATGGCGAGCTTCACCACGATACAACTCCATGTGACATTTGATGGTTCAACTAAAATATTGATAAGCAAACCTGATATGGTATTATATTATTGTTTGCTAGATCTAATTGAGTGCTCTAGTGCAGGTGCCAAACCTAGAATTTAAGGAATAAGATAAAAGATGACTGCTCATATAATTAAAATGATGAACCCTTTATGTTAAGCTCCTTTTGCAAATGAAGTTAGCCAACTCCACTTATATCAGCCTTGCATACTCCTTGGTGTCACTTTATTTTTGGTTTCTGACGGGTAAGTCTAGCTGAGTACATTCGAGTACTCAGGGTTTATCCCACCTTGTTGCAGGTGAAGGTTAGGTCTACCGGAAGGTGATGACCAGTGCCGGTGGGCTCGGCAGTTCCCTACTTCTTCCCTTTATGCTGTTGTTGGAGGATGTCACTCAAAGCTAGCAAAGTAATTCAACTTATGTTATGGTATTCATTTCAAAGCTATGTTGTTTCAAAGTAAATCAACTTGTATTATTATTCGTGAACCCTATTGTAATTTTATTTCCGCTGCAAAGCTCCGTGAACATGATTTGTATTTGCTTGACCATGCGATCTTGGCTAAGATGTTGAAAAGGTTTGAAATCCCTTAGGATTTCACGGACTACCGGGTTTATATGGGCTCAAGTGTGCTAATTCAACTGCTCTGGCAGAGGTTTTCGTACTTGTGCTCTTATAAATTGGTCGGTTCTGTCACAGCTGGTATCAAAGCAAGGTTAAGCATAATACTATCATGTGCATGGTTTTAAAACAAAGTTTTGTTTTGAAAAACCTATTTTATCTAAAAACCTTTAGCTAGTAGGCAAGTTTGTCAAAACCTAATTTATAAACATATGTGCTAGCGACAACCTCCAGTTATGCCCAATTAGGACTTTCAGGTGGCTTAGTTAAGTAATGCTAACTTTGGGGGTTTTACTTTCTTGCAACGACACGTCGACTCAAAAGGTACGTATAGATGACCGTACTATGCTACCCTGTGGTCTAATGTTGGAGGTAGCCCTCACATATGTGTACTCATATATGTGGGGTAGATGAATTTATTTTATGCAACGTCGCACCTACGCTCAGGTAAGTGTGAGATGTGAGAGCATGACCAAACAACCGTTGGTCTAGGGAAGAGCTAGTTTGGTACTGGAACCTGTACTCGTAAGCACACGAATGTGGGTGAAGGTATTTAATTGCGGGAGTAATACTATTCCGATGGGTGCATATACTACTTACGTGTACTGGGTATGCACCTAAGATAGTATCTAGATTTAAATTTCTGCAATGTATTTATATCTGTTGTGGGAATGGGCTGAAATGAGATTTTCTGCATGTACACTAACCTCGAATGCGTATGCATAGTTGACGACTAGTTATATCGAGAGTGCGTGTTATGCCACTGACTTAGAACGTGATTGCCGCCTCAGGCTAGCAATTTGTGAGGACGTATAGGACGAGCATGCATCCTGTTTTGCTTTCCTCATGAACATGCTTCTCTCACCTTTGTTCTAATAATGAACAACTTGTTGTCAAGTGTTACTAATGTAATGATAAAACATGAATGGTTGTTTGTGCATAGAAATACTTCTCCCACCTTTATTCCTGTAATGGTGAAGTTGTTGTGAGCTAGTGCTTCAGTACGATGTGCTAGATTGTTTGTTAAAGTTAGAAATAAATGTTTCGTTTGAGGTCATGTGTTCCTCTAAACAAAATTAATGTGGTCTTGTTCATGATGTTTGCTAGTGTGCAGTGTTTATAGGAATACTTCCATGTTAGCTAAACAAGTGATTGCTTGTTATAGGTTAGAAATAAATATCATGTATGATGTTGCCTAGTTAACCCTGCTAGCTCTTCAGGTTTTGTGATTGTCTTGCTCTACTTAATGTTTGTTAGAAGAATAGTTAGACAATAAGCTTCTGGTGGCTAAGTTTTCTCCATGTCTTGGAACGCCTTGTTGTAACAAATTACTTGTGTGGTGTTGTTCTACTTATGTGGTAAAACTATGCTAAAGTTGGTAATTAAATGTTTTAAGTTAATTTTATCTCGGAATGCTCTACCCAAGGAAATAATAAAACTTGTTGTTTGAAACTGTTTTATATGAAGTTTTGTTTGGGTTTGCTAAATGCTTCCTAAACTTGTTAAATGTGATAATGAAACTTAGAGTGTCAAAAGTTTACAAATTCTAGTTTTGATAGTTGTGTTAATATGCTTAGCAAGGAAATGTACTAAACATGTTGTTTAATTGCTTTTCCATGTTGTAATAATGTAATCCTATTCATGCTTACTTTTCTTGCAATGATGAGAACTAGAGTTACAAGAATTAAAAGTTTGTGAAACTAATTTTCATAGCTCTCTAGTATCATGTTTACGGTAAGAAAAATATAAAACTTGCTGTTAGACAACTTTAAATAGCTTAAACCTGTTTAAGTTGTTCTAAGCATGATTACTTGCTAGACTTGTGTAGGTTGTTTTACTTACTTCAAAATGTTAAAATGCTTGTAGTAGCCTACTAAAAGCAGGAGTGAGCTGCTCTAATCTTCTAGAGTTCTCTGGGTATAGATTGGAATCGCTCTCTAATTCACTTTGCTAAGTTAAGGAAATTAATAAGTGCATGTAAAGAATTTAATTTGGGCTAATCATGAACTTATCTAACATGTTTAAGATGTATACAAACTGTTTTCATACATGGTTATGCCTAGAATTATGTTCTTATGTGCACCATGCTTTATAGTTGTTCTCTAATCTAGTTTTAATCTTTACTAGCCATATGCTTTGTGAGAACTAAATACTTGCAAACAACTTAAATGGGCTGCAATCTTAGCTTTTATAGCATGTTTAGAATATTTTCAAACTATTTTTCTGTTTGCTTGTACCCCAGATTAAGTTGTTGCACGTTTCTTGTTAATCATTGTTACCTAGTGTCTCCATATTCCTTTTTGGAATGTAGACTAGCATGAGCTGGTTGCTTGTTGTTGGTTTCTTAAACTAAATAAGTGAGTTGTTAGCTTTAAGTTGTAAACTGCTGATAGTTAACAAACATTTACGCCTTAGTTTGCTTGGTGTGTTTGCTTTTAGATAAAGAGTTATGCTCTAGTGAACAGGAAATAAAAGAATGACATCTGTCCACCATGTTTTGCATGTTTATTTGTGTTTGTGTGTTTTTGATAGATGCTTGGTTGGTTTGAGCTTGGTGATTAGTGTTGGTTGCTTAAGCTGTTTGGTTGTGTCTTCCAATGCTTGTTAAGGCTATGTGTAGATGTTCTGTTATCTAAGTGGTACCCTAGTTAAGTCAATCGTTGTCCTCGGTGAGTACAGGAGTGGTTGTTAAGCCTTTGTTGACCAAGTCCTCTCGACCTTCTGAGATGCCCCGAGTAGAACCTTTGTTGCTTAAGGCCTGTGTTTGTGTGTCTAGTTTGATGGTTTAGAATGTTTGTGCCAACGACCTATACCTATGCTTGTCCATGCCTCTTGTTGGACCAGATAACCCAAGTTAAAGCTTCACGAAATCTTGGATCCAAACCATGGTATGTTTATGCCTATTTGTGTAGTCATGCCTTTGCCTAACCTGTAGACCCAAGCTTGGCCCCTTTTTTTTTAAGTGTTGCCTAAGCCATGGATGTTTTGTGCCCCTTGTTGTAAAGGCCCTTGTTAGTTTGACCAGCCAAGTTAAGTTCCCGTCAATACCAGTTCTTGACCATAGTTTGCCTTGCCCAGTTATGGAGACCATGCCCAATTCCTTGTTATATCCCCTCGGTTACCCTTTTTGTTGCCGCTTGGCCAAATCAAGTTCAAGTAATCTTCTATCTTGTCATGACCTTGGTGTGCACAATGTGTATCCTTGTCATCTTGTGCCATGTTTTGTTCTTGAAATCACCTCCTTTGTGATTTCCATACCTTGTGATCATCCTTGTTTTGCTAGCTTATGCCTTGCATGTGATGCCTATCTATCATGCAAGATTTATCTGCATCATGTAGGATTTCTCATTGGTTGTGGATTCAATAATGATGTCTTGGTTAAGAACTAATGGTGCCGCGACGAAACCGAGAGCCTCCTGTGGCTGCAGACACATGGTTGTGCTGCTCGGCACGCGCTGTTATCGTGGTTTCTAGTCGAGATTCATTATGAAAACTATGCCAATGTGTTATCTTTCATGAAGATTTCTCCTTGTTATATTCTCTATTCCTTCAGAAAAATCCATATATCAGATCAGATGTGGCAGTGTTTCTTTTGAAGCTGCAAAGAGGATGACCTTTTCCAGAATCAGTCAGTAACGAAAGCGGTAGCAGACTGTAAGAGGTGGTAGACAAAGAACTCTGTTGGATCAACAACAATGACAAAGCAACATATATGATCATAGTGAAGTATAGTGGCACAACCAAACTTGAGGTGGACAAGTATCAGCTGCAGAATGAGCGACAGAAGTGGTGTGTTATTGGATAAGATACTTAAGATCCGAAAAGTTTTCTGCATGAACTTAATATATATATCTGCATGATGATCTTTAGTCAACTCAATCCTCCTAGATATGTCTGATTTTCTGTAGACTTTGGTGGTGACCGTGTGCATTGATATCTAGCATTGCTTGCAGTAAAAGCTGAAACCTTGGAGCTTTTAGTATTGAGCGACAACTGATTAAGTTTCAACCATGGAAAGGCTAGTATCAAGTTCAGAAAAGACTCTTTGGTAGCTATGAAGGCTATGTCTCACAGAACAGTGTTATATCAGAAGTTTGTAAGCTAACTGATGTTGTTGTGGTACTCGTGCATCCCAGTCTCTGTTGTGTTCAGGCCAACTTTACCTTGGAAAAAAAATATGAATGGTAATACAGGACAGTGCACCAGTCTAGCAACTCCGAAAGAAATATACCTCGAGTAAGAACTATCTGGTAATACATCGAAGTACTATGTGAAGATTATTTTGGATTGTATTGGATGAAGCTAGAAAGGACGTTCAGCAGTCAAGGTATTCTACAAAAATCAACTCCTAAGAAGTACGAATTGATGGCAAATAGAAGTGTCAGACAACAGATTTCGGATTATGTCCCTGCATTACTAAGTGAATTTAAGAAAGTCACTCTATGACCGAGGTAGTTCGACAAGTCGGTTCCACTGAGTTGCAGCTACATCATGAAGAATAATAATGTTGATCTGATTAGTAGGACAGAAATTTGGTAGTAGATGTTTTACCCAAGAGGTTGCATCAAATTCAACCTAAGTTTCTGTCGTTGTTTGGAGATGAGATTTTTCCGTAAAGAAGGATCGGCAAAAGAGTGGAATGGATTGAGTCAGCTATCACATTCACCGCTCTCCCAAGAGACTCAGATAATACAGTGTTGTTCTCAGAAAAAGAGAACGGCACACATGGAATCTTATGTAGCTTTCCATCGACTGCTATCTGCTAGAACGTACATTTACCAATGGTATACACAGTGGTTGTTGGTCAGCCAGTTCCTCCCAGTCTCGAAGGAAGTTGTTTTGTAATTATGTCGGCCACACGAAGGTCCAATAAATTGGCAATATTATGTTGGATTCCTCTTAAAAGTAACCATACAAATTTTGGTTTCCCTATAGACTTATCAATAATGTGTTGAGTGTATCTCAATGTTTAACGTGAATCAACAAAGGAAATTCTTCAGACAAGAGTAATGGGAAACAATTTGAAAAATCGGAAAGTTGTTCTATTCGTGATAGTTTCTTTTCTACTGAGAAGTCGGTATATCTTGAGTGGACAGTAGCCATTAAGGATAGGTGATATACTTCTCTTCCCTTGAAAAGTCTTTCGTCCGGAATCTCGGGACGAGATTCTTTTAAGGGGGAGGGGTTGTAACACCCCAGGTGTTTGACGCCAGACGAGCAGTCAGTTGGAACACAAACATGGTCTATCAGGTGATGATCGAGAGATGATTTCTATTATTGTCAGTGATGACTGAAGATTTGGAATCAATCCCGGAGATAGAGCCACAGTTTGAATAATTTCGGAAATAATTAACAGCACGAGTCAATAATAATTTCCCAATTTTGGAATATTCAAGATTACTGCTAAACATGACTTTTTCATGTTCCCTGCTTCAGTTCCTGTCTATAGTAACTGGTGAAAAAGTTTCGTGAAGTTTGGAATCAAAAAGTCACATGAAATGACGAGTCACAGCTTTGCCTATCATCACGAATTAAGTGAAGGAGATCATTTGAGTTCAATCAAGTCTTGCAATTATGCCCAATCAACTCTATATGGACTCACAAACAAAAGTTATTAAAGGTTCGTGTTGAGCAAATGTCAAGAAAATGCCTCAATTGGCCTAAACCTCTAAATTAAGGTCATATCAACTTGGTGCTTTGACCAACATGAAAGTGCAGCTTCTTTTCATATTTTGAGATTTGACCATTAAGCAAAGTTATAGATCATGACGTGTACAACAAACTTTGTTAAAGGACCCAAAGCTAAATTCATCCCTAACAGTGTCAAAAAGAGGATCAAAGTCTGAATCTGCTGCTATTTTCAACAGGAAAAAAATTTGGCTAAGTCAGATTTCAGTGTCATTTGCGTTGGCAAGCCACATTCTTCAAATTTTGTTAAACAACTCAAGTTGGTCCAAAAATAAGACTTGTAGGTAATCCTTTGGAGAAGAGTATACAAAAAGTTGCACTCGATTTGACGAAGTTTGGACTACGATTTTTGGGTTTAATCGCAGCAAGGTCATCCGACGTTAAGTCGCTGACACTGTCAACTTTGAAGATAATTACCCGCTGATTGGTAACTCTTATGACCTAACATCCTTAAGCAAAGTTGCAGACCAGCCCGAAATCCACAAGTTTGTTTAAAGGAGCCAGACCCGAATATGCCTGGAAGATGCCGTTTTGCGGTCTCCAAGATTTCACAGTGTCACCCGCCACGTGTTCGACGAAATGGCAACGTGGCCGGCATGCACCAGAGCAAGCCCTCCATGGCTGCCACCTTCTCCCTTGCCTCTGACTGCACACCTTGGATGTCGAGCGCCATAAACCATTCTCCTTTCTCTCCCTCAGCACCTCGCTCTCGCCTCCCTTCTCCTCTGTTCCCCTTCTGCTCCCGTCGAACGCCATGGCAGCAGCGCCTCCTCCCTTGCCCTTCCTCTTTCCTGTCTCCTGCAACCAGCCAAGGCAGCAAGCAGCAGCAGCGCCAAGCAGCAGCAGCAGCGCCGGAGCCGTCGATGGTCAGCAAGCAAGCCGGCCATGCCTCTGTTCCTATGTGCAGCACCAAGAAGAAAGAGGTTTGGAAGAAGAAGGACCTCGTGCGCTATCTTCAAGGAATACAAGGGGTTTTCTGCAGATACATGACTCATTTGAATAGTACTGTGAAGGACTTGTTTGCTGTGATTTAGTTTGATAAACTTTTAAGGATCTGGATGCAAATGTATTTTCGTTTTTGTTATCTAGTATGCATACATGCCTGAAAATTTGGAAAATCATAACTAATTGTAGAAAAATCATAAAATAGCAAATGTGGACTTTTTGGAATCCTTATGAATAGATCTATGCAGTGGAGTCATAGTATGGCATGTTTTAGTTCAAAAGTTTTGCTGTAGATTTATATGTTTGTTAATTAGGGTTGAATAGGGATAAGTTGTTATCTTCTGTTGTGATGCTTAGATTGCAGCGAAATTTTTATGGTAGGCTTTTTATGTGTCATGTGTGCTGTGATAACAATTTCAGGATTTCTGGTGCATGTAGGAATTAGTTGTGAATTTATTTTGCTTTCAGCCTATTAATTGGATTAAAATGAGTTGAGATAAATGTTTGCATGTAAAAATAGAAAAGGTAGTTCCACTGCATTCCTATGGTATTGTTGTAGCTTAGGTAATTTTATCATGGACATGTGTTTATAGAAAATATGATTTATGGAATTTTGTTGCTCTCACATGCACTTTTGTGAATTCAACTTGCCATGTTTTTGATAAATAATCTATAATGTTTGAGCATGTGATCTTTATACAGTAGTCAAGGTTTGACATCGTCTATCACCTGTAAAAATATGAGGTCCAAACTATATGTTGGCAACATCACTTAAAAATAATGCCTAGGTTTGTTAGTTATTTAATTAATAAAAGCATATTGGTAAATGAAAATGTATATGTTGAAATGATTACCTTTGTTGCATGTTAATCTGAAATAAGTATTGTGTGCTCGTGTTTATAAGTGTTTGATGATGTTCATAGCCCATATGTGTGCTCACATGCTAATCAAATAATTAATGAAGTAATTTATTAATATGCTGAAATTGCTGCATGTACAGTTTTCGTAGTGGTGATTAGTTCACAAAGAAAATTATATTTTCTGTAAATGTGTTCTATATAAAAGTTGTAGATAACTTCTTTATCTTGTTTTTCCTAAAATTTCATGATTTTAGGCCAAGTGGTTTAGGAGTTATAGTTTTTGTAAGTTGGCTGTCAGGTTTTGCATACTTTTTGTGCAGATCTGAAAGAATGAATTGTTTGGTTAGTTTAAGTTGTGAATCATGTGTTGATGTTAATAGAGGAGTTGTAGTGCTATTCATAAGCTATCTAAATTGTCTTAGATCACGTTTGTTGGAGTTCTATAACTTGAGTTATAGCTGTTTAAGTGTAGATGGGTAAATCTGTCCAAGTCTGGACAGAGGTTCCTAATTATACTAATTAGACCTTGTTAACTGGTGAATCATCTTAAGATGATTATAGATGAATTGGGGACAACTTAATAACCTTTCTAAAAAGTCTAGGGGCAAGTTCCCAGGTACTATAGATCTTTAGTTATGGTTGTTTTAAGTTACTGTTGTTGATGTGTGGCTAGATCTGTCCAAGTGTGGACAAAGCCGCACTAATCATGTCATTTGACTTTGTTAATGATTGATTCACCTTGAGATAATAATAAGAAAGATTTAGATAACATTGTGAGCTTTCTATAATATCTAATTGCATGCTCATGTGATGTTTGTATCTTGAGTTATGCTTCTCTGAAGCTCTGTCAGTTCTGCTGTCCAATAGTTGGACAGAGCTGCATATTTATCTATTTTTGAGTTATATAACCTTTGAATTATCTCTTGTGGTAAATAATAAAGTTGTAGCTAATCTTGTAAGCTTTCCAGAAAGTCTTAGTGCACCTTGTTTGGAGTTGTGTAGCATGAGTTATGATTAAAAGAGTGGACTGCTGTCCTATCATTCAGAGTTTGTGTTGTGCTCTATTACTTGTTTGTGTAATGTGATTAGAGGTGTGCTAAGTTATCCCGATTGCTTATGTGAAACCATGATGAATACTTGATAATATTTAGTTTATGCATTTCATGTTATTAAATTAATCAACCTGATATATTATATAAATATGTTAGATAATGATGGTTGACTTGCTTAACTAAAGTAGAAGCTATATGTGTTCCATTGTGATGTCTGATATAGTCTTGATTGATTGATATAGTTAGCTACTTAGAGTGCCTAATGGACCTTATGTCACACTTTGCTTTAATAATAACCTGCTGGAGTGATCATGTCATGTTGTGTGTTAGAGCTATGCCGCTTTTCGTAGTTATCCTGTATACTTATGTGAAGTAAATAGTAATGCTTATGTTGTGTGTCTTATGTTTGCTTCGTAAGCGTTTCCCTGCATTCATACACCTGCATTGCGCATCTTATTTACGTAACGGTAGATACATCGTGAAGGACGTGATGATGAAGCTGAACCTGAAGACTGTTTGATGGATTATCCCGAATTTGCGGAGTTAAGCAAGTGCTACAGCGGAGATGCTCGCCAAGCGAGTATCACCTAACAAACACTAACCTAGTGTTGGTTCCCAGGCAAGCCCCGGAGCATTCTAAGTCTCCCAGTTTTTATAATTAAATTACTTGAGTCCTTTTATATTGTGATGCATTAAGTATAGGAGTTGATTGGATCCCACTTGCTGCATTACCATTCCTTGATTATTGATTATTACCTGCCTTGTTATCCTGTTACTTATTATATGTAGAATTGCTTAGTCTGCTAAATAAAAGTAATAGTAAGGATGTTCCCGTAATACCCCTGGTGGGTATTTACCGGATCACGGTTGGCTATATTTGCTATCGTGGAAAAGAACCTGAGTAGTAATGAAATACGGTCAACTGGAAGGCAAGGCACAAGTTTGGAAACTTGGGGCAGTCCGTCCGTTGGATCGTGTAGGTTTGTATCGATGTTGGCCCTAGTTCATTTTTGAACGCGCCCTTTTACTTAGGGATATGTCGGTGCTGTAATCATTGACCCCAAAGCCGGTTAGAAGCTGTTCGGGCCGGTTTCGACCCGTGTCGCGCCCTCTAGTATGGAAATGTGATCTGCCGCGAGAGGCCATCACCAGGTTCCAATTGGGCGGTCCGTGCTTAAACCGCGACGATTACCACCACGAACAAGCATCGAGCGGTTGCCCAATGCATGGACCCGACGGGGAAAGTGTGGGCTGGTATTAAAGGTCTTTCACCAGCTGGTTTGGAATTCGATTCGAGTCGCCGTCTCCCCCGGTTAGTGGGAATCTATGGCGAGCTTCACCACGATACAACTCCATGTGACATTTGATGGTTCAACTAAAATATTGATAAGCAAACCTGATATGGTATTATATTATTGTTTGCTAGATCTAATTGAGTGCTCTAGTGCAGGTGCAAAACCTAGAATTTAAGGAATAAGATAAAAGATGACTGCTCATATAATTAAAATGATGAACCCTTTATGTTAAGCTCCTTTTGCAAATGAAGTTAGCCAACTCCACTTATATCAGCCTTGCATACTCCTTGGTGTCACTTTATTTTTGGTTTCCGACGGGTAAGTCTAGCTGAGTACATTCGAGTACTCAGGGTTTATCCCACCTTGTTGCAGGTGAAGGTTAGGTCTACCGGAAGGTGATGACCAGTGCCGGTGGGCTCGGCAGTTCCCTACTTCTTCCCTTTATGCTGTTGTTGGAGGATGTCACTCAAAGCTAGCAAAGTAATTCAACTTATGTTATGGTATTCATTTCAAAGCTATGTTGTTTCAAAGTAAATCAACTTGTATTATTATTCGTGAACCCTATTGTAATTTTATTTCCGCTGCAAAGCTCCGTGAACATGATTTGTATTTGCTTGACCATGCGATCTTGGCTAAGATGTTGAAAAGGTTTGAAATCCCTTAGGATTTCACGGACTACCGGGTTTATATGGGCTCAAGTGTGCTAATTCAACTGCTCTGGCAGAGGTTTTCGTACTTGTGCTCTTATAAATTGGTCGGTTCTGTCACAGCTGGTATCAAAGCAAGGTTAAGCATAATACTATCATGTGCATGGTTTTAAAACAAAGTTTTGTTTTGAAAAACCTATTTTATCTAAAAACCTTTAGCTAGTAGGCAAGTTTGTCAAAACCTAATTTATAAACATATGTGCTAGCGACAACCTCCAGTTATGCCCAATTAGGACTTTCAGGTGGCATAGTTAAGTAATGCTAACTTTGGGGGTTTTACTTTCTTGCAACGACACGTCGACTCAAAAGGTACGTATAGATGACCGTACTATGCTACCCTGTGGTCTAATGTTGGAGGTAGCCCTCACATATGTGTACTCATATATGTGGGGTAGATGAATTTATTTTATGCAACGTCGCACCTACGCTCAGGTAAGTGTGAGATGTGAGAGCATGACCAAACAACCGTTGGTCTAGGGAAGAGCTAGTTTGGTACTGGAACCTGTACTCGTAAGCACACGAATGCGGGTGAAGGTATTTAATTGCGGGAGTAATACTATTCCGATGGGTGCATATACTACTTACGTGTACTGGGTATGCACCTAAGATAGTATCTAGATTTAAATTTCTGCAATGTATTTATATCTGTTGTGGGAATGGGCTGAAATGAGATTTTCTGCAGGTACACTAACCTCGAATGCGTATGCATAGTTGACGACTAGTTATATCGAGAGTGCGTGTTATGCCACTGACTTAGAACGTGATTGCCGCCTCAGGCTAGCAATTTGTGAGGACGTATAGGACGAGCATGCATCCTGTTTTGCTTTCCTCATGAACATGCTTCTCTCACCTTTGTTCTAATAATGAACAACTTGTTGTCAAGTGTTACTAATGTAATGATAAAACATGAATGGTTGTTTGTGCATAGAAATACTTCTCCCACCTTTATTCCTGTAATGGTGAAGTTGTTGTGAGCTAGTGCTTCAGTACGATGTGCTAGATTGTTTGTTAAAGTTAGAAATAAATGTTTCGTTTGAGGTCATGTGTTCCTCTAAACAAAATTAATGTGGTCTTGTTCATGATGTTTGCTAGTGTGCAGTGTTTATAGGAATACTTCCATGTTAGCTAAACAAGTGATTGCTTGTTATAGGTTAGAAATAAATATCATGTATGATGTTGCCTAGTTAACCCTGCTAGCTCTTCAGGTTTTGTGATTGTCTTGCTCTACTTAATGTTTGTTAGAAGAATAGTTAGACAATAAGCTTCTGGTGGCTAAGTTTTCTCCATGTCTTGGAACGCCTTGTTGTAACAAATTACTTGTGTGGTGTTGTTCTACTTATGTGGTAAAACTATGCTAAAGTTGGTAATTAAATGTTTTAAGTTAATTTTATCTCGGAATGCTCTACCCAAGGAAATAATAAAACTTGTTGTTTGAAACTGTTTTATATGAAGTTTTGTTTGGGTTTGCTAAATGCTTCCTAAACTTGTTAAATGTGATAATGAAACTTAGAGTGTCAAAAGTTTACAAATTCTAGTTTTGATAGTTGTGTTAATATGCTTAGCAAGGAAATGTACTAAACATGTTGTTTAATTGCTTTTCCATGTTGTAATAATGTAATCCTATTCATGCTTACTTTTCTTGCAATGATGAGAACTAGAGTTACAAGAATTAAAAGTTTGTGAAACTAATTTTCATAGCTCTCTAGTATCATGTTTACGGTAAGAAAAATATAAAACTTGCTGTTAGACAACTTTAAATAGCTTAAACCTGTTTAAGTTGTTCTAAGCATGATTACTTGCTAGACTTGTGTAGGTTGTTTTACTTACTTCAAAATGTTAAAATGCTTGTAGTAGCCTACTAAAAGCAGGAGTGAGCTGCTCTAATCTTCTAGAGTTCTCTGGGTATAGATTGGAATCGCTCTCTAATTCACTTTGCTAAGTTAAGGAAATTAATAAGTGCATGTAAAGAATTTAATTTGGGCTAATCATGAACTTATCTAACATGTTTAAGATGTATACAAACTGTTTTCATACATGGTTATGCCTAGAATTATGTTCTTATGTGCACCATGCTTTATAGTTGTTCTCTAATCTAGTTTTAATCTTTACTAGCCATATGCTTTGTGAGAACTAAATACTTGCAAACAACTTAAATGGGCTGCAATCTTAGCTTTTATAGCATGTTTAGAATATTTTCAAACTATTTTTCTGTTTGCTTGTACCCCAGATTAAGTTGTTGCACGTTTCTTGTTAATCATTGTTACCTAGTGTCTCCATATTCCTTTTTGGAATGTAGACTAGCATGAGCTGGTTGCTTGTTGTTGGTTTCTTAAACTAAATAAGTGAGTTGTTAGCTTTAAGTTGTAAACTGCTGATAGTTAACAAACATTTACGCCTTAGTTTGCTTGGTGTGTTTGCTTTTAGATAAAGAGTTATGCTCTAGTGAACAGGAAATAAAAGAATGACATCTGTCCACCATGTTTTGCATGTTTATTTGTGTTTGTGTGTTTTTGATAGATGCTTGGTTGGTTTGAGCTTGGTGATTAGTGTTGGTTGCTTAAGCTGTTTGGTTGTGTCTTCCAATGCTTGTTAAGGCTATGTGTAGATGTTCTGTTATCTAAGTGGTACCCTAGTTAAGTCAATCGTTGTCCTCGGTGAGTACAGGAGTGGTTGTTAAGCCTTTGTTGACCAAGTCCTCTCGACCTTCTGAGATGCCCCGAGTAGAACCTTTGTTGCTTAAGGCCTGTGTTTGTGTGTCTAGTTTGATGGTTTAGAATGTTTGTGCCAACGACCTATACCTATGCTTGTCCATGCCTCTTGTTGGACCAGATAACCCAAGTTAAAGCTTCACGAAATCTTGGATCCAAACCATGGTATGTTTATGCCTATTTGTGTAGTCATGCCTTTGCCTAACCTGTAGACCCAAGCTTGGCCCCTTTTTTTTTAAGTGTTGCCTAAGCCATGGATGTTTTGTGCCCCTTGTTGTAAAGGCCCTTGTTAGTTTGACCAGCCAAGTTAAGTTCCCGTCAATACCAGTTCTTGACCATAGTTTGCCTTGCCCAGTTATGGAGACCATGCCCAATTCCTTGTTATATCCCCTCGGTTACCCTTTTTGTTGCCGCTTGGCCAAATCAAGTTCAAGTAATCTTCTATCTTGTCATGACCTTGGTGTGCACAATGTGTATCCTTGTCATCTTGTGCCATGTTTTGTTCTTGAAATCACCTCCTTTGTGATTTCCATACCTTGTGATCATCCTTGTTTTGCTAGCTTATGCCTTGCATGTGATGCCTATCTATCATGCAAGATTTATCTGCATCATGTAGGATTTCTCATTGGTTGTGGATTCAATAATGATGTCTTGGTTAAGAACTAATGGTGCCGCGACGAAACCGAGAGCCTCCTGTGGCTGCAGACACATGGTTGTGCTGCTCGGCACGCGCTGTTATCGTGGTTTCTAGTCGAGATTCATTATGAAAACTATGCCAATGTGTTATCTTTCATGAAGCTTTCTCCTTGTTATATTCTCTATTCCTTCAGAAAAATCCATATATCAGATCAGATGTGGCAGTGTTTCTTTTGAAGCTGCAAAGAGGATGACCTTTTCCAGAATCAGTCAGTAACGAAAGCGGTAGCAGACTGTAAGAGGTGGTAGACAAAGAACTCTGTTGGATCAACAACAATGACAAAGCAACATATATGATCATAGTGAAGTATAGTGGCATAACCAAACTTGAGGTGGACAAGTATCAGCTGCAGAATGAGCGACAGAAGTGGTGTGTTATTGGATAAGATACTTAAGATCCGAAAAGTTTTCTGCATGAACTTAATATATATATCTGCATGATGATCTTTAGTCAACTCAATCCTCCTAGATATGTCTGATTTTCTGTAGACTTTGGTGGTGACCGTGTGCATTGATATCTAGCATTGCTTGCAGTAAAAGCTGAAACCTTGGAGCTTTTAGTATTGAGCGACAACTGATTAAGTTTCAACCATGGAAAGGCTAGTATCAAGTTCAGAAAAGACTCTTTGGTAGCTATGAAGGCTATGTCTCACAGAACAGTGTTATATCAGAAGTTTGTAAGCTAACTGATGTTGTTGTGGTACTCGTGCATCCCAGTCTCTGTTGTGTTCAGGCCAACTTTACCTTGGAAAAAAAAATATGAATGGTAATACAGGACAGTGCACCAGTCTAGCAACTCCGAAAGAAATATACCTCGAGTAAGAACTATCTGGTAATACATCGAAGTACTATGTGAAGATTATTTTGGATTGTATTGGATGAAGCTAGAAAGGACGTTCAGCAGTCAAGGTATTCTACAAAAATCAACTCCTAAGAAGTACGAATTGATGGCAAATAGAAGTGTCAGACAACAGATTTCGGATTATGTCCCTGTATTACTAAGTGAATTTAAGAAAGTCACTCTATGACCGAGGTAGTTCGACAAGTCGGTTCCACTGAGTTGCAGCTACATCATGAAGAATAATAATGTTGATCTGATTAGTAGGACAGAAATTTGGTAGTAGATATTTTACCCAAGAGGTTGCATCAAATTCAACCTAAGTTTCTGTCGTTGTTTGGAGATGAGATTTTTCCGTAAAGAAGGATCGGCAAAAGAGTGGAATGGATTGAGTCAGCTATCACATTCACCGCTCTCCCAAGAGACTCAGATAATACAGTGTTGTTCTCAGAAAAAGAGAACGGCACACATGGAATCTTATGTAGCTTTCCATCGACTGCTATCTGCTAGAACGTACATTTACCAATGGTATACACAGTGGTTGTTGGTCAGCCAGTTCCTCCCAGTCTCGAAGGAAGTTGTTTTGTAATTATGTCGGCCACACGAAGGTCCAATAAATTGGCAATATTATGTTGGATTCCTCTTAAAAGTAACCATACAAATTTTAGTTTCCCTATAGACTTATCAATAATGTGTTGAGTGTATCTCAATGTTTAACGTGAATCAACAAAGGAAATTCTTCAGACAAGAGTAATGGGAAACAATTTGAAAAATCGGAAAGTTGTTCTATTCGTGATAGTTTCTTTTCTACTGAGAAGTCGGTATATCTTGAGTGGACAGTAGCCATTAAGGATAGGTGATATACTTCTCTTCCCTTGAAAAGTCTTTCGTCCGGAATCTCGGGACGAGATTCTTTTAAGGGGGAGGGGTTGTAACACCCCAGGTGTTTGACGCCAGACGAGCAGTCAGTTGGAACACAAACATGGTCTATCAGGTGATGATCGAGAGATGATTTCTAGTATTGTCAGTGATGACTGAAGATTTGGAATCAATCCCGGAGATAGAGCCACAGTTTGAATAATTTCGGAAATAATTAACAGCGCGAGTCAATAATAATTTCCCAATTTTGGAATATTCAAGATTACTGCTAAACATGACTTTTTCATGTTCCCTGCTTCAGTTCCTGTCTATAGTAACTGGTGAAAAAGTTTCGTGAAGTTTGGAATCAAAAAGTCACATGAAATGACGAGTCAAAGCTTTGCCTATCATCACGAATTAAGTGAAGGAGATCATTTGAGTTCAATCAAGTCTTGCAATTATGCCCAATCAACTCTATATGGACTCACAAACAAAAGTTATGAAAGGTTTGTGTTGAGCAAATGTCAAGAAAATGCCTCAATTGGCCTAAACCTCTAAATTAAGGTCATATCAACTTGTTGCTTTGACCAACATGAAAGTGCAGCTTCTTTTCATATTTTGAGATTTGACCATTAAGCAAAGTTATAGATCATGACGTGTACAACAAACTTTGTTAAAGGACTCAAAGCTAAATTCATTCCTAACCGTGTCAAAAAGAGGATCAAAGTCTGAATCTGCTGCTATTTTCAACAGGAAAAAAATTTGGCTAAGTCAGATTTCAGTGTCATTTGCGTTGGCAAGCCACGTTCTTCAAATTTTGTTAAACAACTCAAGTTGGTCCAAAAATAAGACTTGTAGGTAATCCTTTGGAGAAGAGTATACAAAAAGTTGCACTCGATTTGACGAAGTTTGGACTACGATTTTTGGGTTTAATCGCAGCAAGGTCATCCGAGGTTAAGTCGCTGACACTGTCAACTTTGAAGATAATTACCCGCTGATTGGTAACTCTTATGACCTAGCATCCTTAAGCAAAGTTGCAGACCAGCCCGAAATCCACAAGTTTGTTTAAAGGAGCCAGACCCGAATCTGCCTGGAACATGCCGTTTTGCGGTCTCCAAGATTTCACAGTGTCACCCGCCACGTGTTCGACGAAATGGCAACGTGGCCGGCATGCACTCCTTAAGCAAAGTTGCAGACCAGCCCGAAATCCACAAGTTTGTTTAAAGGAGCCAGACCCGAATATGCCTGGAAGATGCCGTTTTGCGGTCTCCAAGATTTCACAGTGTCACCCGCCACGTGTTCGACGAAATGGCAACGTGGCCGGCATGCACCAGAGCAAGCCCTCCATGGCTGCCACCTTCTCCCTTGCCTCTGACTGCACACCTTGGATGTCGAGCGCCATAAACCATTCTCCTTTCTCTCCCTCAGCACCTCGTTCTCGCCTCCCTTCTCCTCTGTTCCCCTTCTGCTCCCGTCGAACGCCATGGCAGCAGCGCCTCCTCCCTTGCCCTTCCTCTTTCCTGTCTCCTGCAACCAGCCAAGGCAGCAAGCAGCAGCAGCGCCGGAGCCGTCGATGGTCAGCAAGCAAGCCGGCCATGCCTCTGTTCGTGTGTGCAGCACCAAGAAGAAAGAGGTTTGGAAGAAGAAGGACCTCGTGCGCTATCTTCAAGGAATACAAGGGGTTTTCTACAGATACGTGACTCATTTGAATAGTACTGCGAAGGACTTGTTTGCTGTGATTTAGTTTGATAAACTTTTAAGGATCCGGATGCAAATGTATTTTCGTTTTTCTTATCTAGTATGCATACATGCCTGAAAATTTGAAAAATCATAACTAATTGTAGAAAAATCGTAAAATAGCAAATGTGGACTTTTTGGAATCCTTATGAATAGATCTATGCAGTGGAGTCATAGTATGGCATGTTTTAGTTCAAAAGTTTTGCTGTAGATTTATATGTTTGTTAATTAGGGTTGAATTGGGATAAGTTGTTATCTTCTGTTGTGATGCTTAGATTGCAGCGAAACTTTTATGGTAGGCTTTTTATGTGTCATGTGTGCTGTGATAACAATTTCAGGATTTCTGGTGCATGTAGGAATTAGTTATGAATTTATTTTGCTTGCAGCCTATTAATTGGATTAAAATGATTTGTGATAAATATTTGCATGTAAAAATGGAAAAGGTAGTTCCACTGCATTTTTATGGTATTGTTGTAGCTTAGGTAATTTTATCATGGACATTTGTTTACAGAAAATATGATTTATGGAATTTTGTTGCTCTCACATGCACTTTTGTGAATTAAACTTGCCATGTTTTTGATAAATAATCTATAATGTTTGAGCATGTGATCTTTATACAGTAGTCAAAGTTTAACATCGTCTATCACCTGTAAAAATATGAGGTCCAAACTATATGTTTGCAACATCACTTAAAAATAATGCCTAGGTTTGTTAGTTATTTAATTAATAAAAGCATATTGGTAAATGAAAATATATATGTTGAAATGATTACCTTTGTTACATGTTAATCTGAAATAAGTATTGTGTGCTCGTGTTTATAAGTGTTTGATGATGTTCATAGCTCATATGTGTGCTCACATGCTAATCAAATAAGTAATGAAGTAATTTATTAATACGCTGAAATTGCTGCATGTACAGTTTTCGTAGTGGTGATTAGTTCGCAAAGAAAATTATGTTTTCTGTAAATGTGTTCTATATAAAAGTTGTAGATAACTTCTTTACCTTGTTTGTCCTAAAATTTCATGATTTTAGGCCAAGTGGTTTTGGAGTTATAGTTTTTGTAATTTGGCTGTCAGGTTTTGCATACTTTTTGTGCAGATCTGAAAGAATGAATTGTTTGGTTAGTTTAAGTTGTGAATCATGTGTTGATGTTAATAGATGAGTTGTAGTGCTATTCATAAGATTTCTAAATTGTCTTAGATCATGTTTGTTGGAGTTCTATAACTTGAGTTATAGCTGTTTAAGTGTAGATGGGTAAATCTGTCCAAGTCTGGACAGAGGTGCCTAATTATACTAATTAGACCTTGTTAACTGGTGAATCATCTTCAGATGATAATAGATGAATTGTAGACAACTTAATAACCTTTCTAAAAAGTCTAGGGACAAGTTCCCAGGTACTATAGATATTTAGTTATGGTTGTTTTAAGTTACTGTTGTTGATGTGTGGCTAGATCTGTCCAAGTGTGGACAAAGCCGCACTAATCATGTCATTTGACTTTGTTAATGATTGATTCACCTTGAGATAAAAATAAGAAAGATTGAGATAACCTTGTGAGCTTTCTATAATATCTAATTGCATGCTCATGTGATGTTTGTATCTTGAGTTATGCTTCTCTGAAGCTCTGTCAGTTCTGCTGTCCAACAGTTGGACAGAGCTGCATATTTATCTATTTTTGAGTTATATAACCTTTGAATTAGCTCTTGTGGTAAATAACAAAGTTGTAGCTAATCTTGTTAGCTTTCCATAAAGTCTTAGTTTACCTTGTTTGGAGTTCTGTAGCATGAGTTATGATTAAAAGAGTGGACTGCTGTCCTATCATTCAGAGTTTGCGTTGTGCTCTATTACTTGTTTGTGTAATGTGATTAGAGGTGTGCTAAGTTATCCCGATTGCTTATGTGAAACCATGATGAATACTTGATAATATTTAGTTTATGCATTACATGTTATTAAATTAATCAACCTGATATATTATATAAATATGTTAGATAATGATGGTTGACTTGCTTAACTAAAGTAGAAGCTATATGTGTTCCATTGTGATGTCTGATATAGTCTTGATTGATTGTTATAGTTAGCCACTTTGAGTGCCTAATGGACCTTATGTCATACTTTGCTTTAATTATAACCTCCTGGAGTGATCATGTCATGTTGTGTGTTAGAGCTATGCCGCTTTTCGTAGTTATCCTTTATACTTATGTGAAGTAAATAGTAATGCTTATGTTGTGTGTCTTATGTTTGCTTCGTAAGCGTTTTCCTGCATTCATACGCCTGCATTGCGCATCTTATTTAGGTAATGGTAGATACATCGTGAAGGACGTGATGATGAAGCTGAACCTGAAGACGGTGTTTGATGGATTATCCTGAAGATGCGGAGTTAAGCAATTGCTACAGCGGAGATGCTCGCCAAGCGAGTATCACCTAACAAACACTAACCTAGTGTTGGTTCCTAGGCAAGCCCCGGAGCATTCTAAGTCTCCCAGTTTTTATAATTAAATTACTTGAGTCCTTTTATATTGTGATGCATTAAGTATAGGTGTTGATTGGATCCCACTTGCTGCGTTACCATTCCTTGATTATTGATTATTACCTGCCTTGTTATCCTGTTACTTATTATATGTAGAATTGCTTAGTCTGCTAAATAAAAGTAATAGTAAGGATGTTCCCGTAATACCCCTGGTGGGTATTTACCGGATCACGGTTGGCTATATTTGCTATCGTGGAAAAGAACCTGAGTAGTAATGAAATACGGTCAACAGGAAGGCAAGGCACAAGTTTGGAAACTTAGGGCAATCCGTCCGTTGGATCATGTAGGTTTGTATCGATGTTGGCCCTCGTTCATTTTTGAACGCGCCCTTTTACTTAGGGATATGTCGGTGCTGTAATCATCGACCCCAAAGCCGGTTAGAAGCTGTTCGGGCCGGTTTTGACCCGTGTCGCGCCCTCTAGTATGGAAATGTGATCTGCCGCGAGAGGCCATCACCAGGTTCCAATTGGGCGGTCCGTGCTTAAACCGCGACGATTACCACCATGAACAAGCATCGAGCGGTTGCCCAATGCATGGACCCGACGGAGAAAGTGTGGGTTGGTATTAAAGGTCTTTCACCAGCTGGTTTGGAATTCGATTCGAGTCGCCGTCTCCCCCGGTTAGTGGGAAACTATGGCGAGCTTCACCACGATACAACTCCATGTGACATTTGATGGTTCAACTAAAATATTGATAAGCAAACCTGATATGGTATTATATTATTGTTTGCTAGATCCAATTGAGTGCTCTAGTGCAGGTGCAAAACCTAGAATTTAAGGAATAAGATAAAAGATGACTGCTCATATAATTAAAATGATGAACCCTTTATGTTAAGCTCCTTTTGCAAATGAAGTTAGCCAACTCCACTTATATCAGCCTTGCATACTCCTTGGTGTCACTTTATTTTTGGTTTCCGACGGGTAAGTCTAGCTGAGTACATTCGAGTACTCAGGGTTTATCCCACCTTGTTGCAGGTGAAGGTTAGGTCTGCCGGAAGGTGATGACCAGTGCCGGTGGGCTCGATAGTTCCCTACTTCTTCCCTTTATGCTGTTGTTGGAGGATGTCACTCAAAGCTAGCAAAGTAATTCAACTTATGTTATGGTATTCATTTCAAAGCTATGTTGTTTCAAAGTAAATCAACTTGTATTATTATTCGTGAACCCTATTGTAATTTTATTTCCGCTGCAAAGCTCCGTGAACATGATTTGTATTTGCTTGACCATGCGATCTTGGCTAAGATGTTGAAAAGGTTTGAAATCCCTCAGGATTTCACGGACTACCGGGTTTATATGGGCTCAAGTGTGCTAATTCAACTGCTCCGGCAGAGGTTTTCGTACTTGTGCTCTTATAAATTGGTCGGTTCTGTCACAATTTCCCCGTCACTCGATCTCCCTCCTCGCTGCATCTTTTCCAAATCCACTTGAATCAACTTGTTCTTTGATGTGAGGAGAACATTTCCACCGAAGGAATTCATCTCAATCCTCACGAACAAGTAGATCGGGTCGATTCAAGTTTCATGGCGCTTTTTCGGTTCTTGCACCTTCCCTTTCGATTTCCCCGAGTTTGAGTTGATTTGAGCGGATGATTTCTTGGGGATAGTCTCCCAACTACCTCGTGATCATATTCTCCAATTTTGGGATCAAGGGATTTTGATTTGGATTAGATTTGGGAAGATTTGGTGAGAAGGCGACCGAAATCGCCCTCACTGTGTGTTCTCGGATAGTCCGCCGGTTGAACCGCGGAAAGTACGGGCATCGGGCTCGAGCCAGAGTAGTGGCTGCGCAGCTCAGCTGTTTTGGTCCGGAGTGACCGGGGGACAGTCCGCCATTGACTGTCGCGGACAGTCCGGGACTCGACTAGGGGAGTTCAGCAGCAGTGTTGTTTTCGTGTTTTGGCCGGCGGACAGTCCGGCACAGGCGCGGACAGTCCGGGACCGTACCCGCGGACAGTCCGGGATCCTACTGTAGCTTGAGTTTTGGTGCACTTGCTCTCTCGGCCTATCCGCTTGATTTCTGAACTTCTCGTTTGCTCCTAGAGTTCATCAAGGAACCTCTCTAGGTATCTTTGCTACTTGTTAGCATCGGTATTTGGAGATTTCCTGACGTAGCCGTCCATCTACGTTCGGGAGTCGGTTTTTGGGGTTGAACTTGAGTTGGAGTTTTCGGTGTTTGGCTTGCTCTCGTTTGGTGGTGCCTCGCTGTGATCCTAGGGATCATCCACCCTCTTCCAAGGGTCATGGGCATCACGTTTGCACTCGAAGCTTTTGGGGGTTGATTTGTGGGACAGTGACCAAAGTTTCGAAAGAAATTTTTAGCCTCCCATTCAACCCCCCCCCCCCCTCAGGTCGCCTTGCTTTAGCATTCTCGGTCCTTCAGCACTTGTTGCGGTTCAACACTTGCACTTGCACTTGGATGAGCCACTTGAGAGCTACTAGCATCTTGTTGATCATGAGAACTACTAGAGATTGCAACATCATTGCCATGCATGGTTGGAGGAGAGAGCACTTGATCTTTGTCATCTTCAATGTCAATCACTTGTTTTGGCCTTATATCACCAATATCCATGTTCTTCATAGCTTCCACCAATTGTGTTCCTCTCACATCATCTAGATTATCTTGTTCTCCATGAGAGCCATTGGTTTCATCAAACTCAACATCATGGACTTCTTCAACTATTCTTGTTGTGTTGTTCCACACTCTATATGCCTTGCTTGTAGTGGAGTAACCAAGTAGAAACCCTTCATCACACTTCTTCTCAAACTTGCCAAGTCTTGTGCCCTTCTTCAACATGTAGCACTTGCACCCAAAGACCCAGAAATAGGCAATGTTGGGCTTTCTATCATTGAGGAGATCATATGGTGTCTTCTTCAAAAGAGGGTGACAATAGAGTCAGTTACTATAATAGCATGTCGTGTTGATTGCTTCGGCCAAAAAAGAATCACTCACATTGTATTCACTAAGCATGGATCTTGACATGTCAATGAGTGTCCTATTCTTTCTCTCAACTATCCCATTGGATTGAGGTGTATACTTGGCCGAGAATTGATGTTTGATTCCAAACTCATCACAAAGCTAATCAACTCTTGTGTTTCTAAACTCACTTCCATTGTCACTTCTCACTTTCTTGATTCTTCTATCAAACTTATTTTGGCTTTTCTTGACAAAGGTTTTGAATATGCCGAACACTTCACTTTTGTCAACGAGAAAGAAGACCCACGTGTATCTTGTATAATCATCCACTATCACAAAGCCATACTTGTTTCCTCCAATACTTGCATATGTAGTTGGTCCAAACAAGTCCATGTGCAACAACTCAAGTGCATGTGTAGTGCTCATCATTCCTTTGTTAGGATGGGTGTTTCCAACTTGCTTTCCCATTTGGCATGCACTACAAAGCTTGTCCTTCTCGAAATCAACATCTTTTAGTCCTCTCACCATGTCATGCTTCACTAGCCTCTTTAGTTGCTTCATTCCAACATGTCCCAAGCGCCTATGCCATAGCCAACCCATACATGATTTGGTGAATAAGCATGTTGTCAATTGAGCTTCACTTGCATCAAAGTCCACCAAATAGAGATTCTCATATCTAAATCTTTGAAGACTAAATCACTACCATCAACACTCACTATCTCCACATCATCAACACCGAAAATGCATTTGAATCCCAAATCACACAATTGTGCCACTGACAATAGGTTGAAGTTGAGAGATTCCACTAATAGCACATTTGAGATGCTCAAGTCATTGGATATTGCAATCTTGCCCAAGCCTTTGACCATGCCTTTCTTGTTGTCACCAAATGTGATAGCATCTGCATGATCATTGCCACTAGTGTTGATTGATTTGAACATTCTTCCATCTCCGGTCATGTGTCGAGTGCATCCACTATCAAGCACCCAATGCCTTCCTCCAGCTTTATAGTTCACCTACAAAAGAGATCAATTCTTTTTAGGTACCCAAACCTTTTTGGGTCCTCCAAGGTTAGTAACCAAGCTCTTGGGCACCCAAATTGCCTTCTTCTTTGGGCCAACCATGGGTGCACCAATGTACTTAGCCTTTATACCATTAGTGCCCTTTGTAAGCATATAACAAGAATCAAGTCTAATAGATGAAACATGAGCATTGTTCTTGTTTTTATTATTGTTAAAGCAATTTTGCTCTACATGCCCGGATTGCTTGCAACTAGTGCAAAACCGACTGTTGCTCTTCACAAAACAAGTCTTGTGAGGAGCAAAAGCAGCCTTGCCCTTCTTGGGGATGTAGCCAAGTCCCTCATTGTTGAGTGGACATCTTTGGCTACCCAAGCACTTTAGCAAGCGGGCATCTCCAACATAGGCCTTGCCTAAAGCATGAGTGAATTCATTAACCTTGTTCTTAAGGTTCTCATTCTCTACCACTAAAGATGAATCACGAGTAGTAGAAGTAGGCATTTTAGTTGAGATAGATGATGATGATGCATTTGTGGGAGCAACAATAATAGGATCATAGAATGATTCATCAAGTATATCACATGTAACTCCTACATTGCATGTCTCTACAACATCCTCAATCTTACTTTGATCAAGGAGGGAGGAGTGGGATTCCTTAAGCCTAGTGTGAGCTTGATGAAGCTTCTCATGGGCTTCCTCTAGCTCTCATGAGAAGACTTGAGCTCATCAAAGGATTGTTCAAGAGCCTTGTTGGCCTTGCGCAATTCTTTGCACTCCTTCCTCTTAGTCTCAATGTAAGAGTGAGCATCTTGTAGCATGCTCATGCTGTCCTCCTTTGAGTACTCCTCATCATCATCACTCTCACTCTCACTCTCATCGGATGATACCTTAGTGGCCTTAGCCATGAAGCAAGTCGATGGAGTGTTGAAGATAGAAGGCTTGCTTGAGATAGCAAGACTAGCCATAGCCTTCTTCTTGGTGGTCCTCCTCTCATCATCACTAGAATCATCATCATCACTTGAGGAAGCATCACTATCCCATGTCACAACATAGGAACCACCCTTCTTATTTTCCTTCTTCTTCTCTTTCTTTTCCTTTCTTTCTTTATTGTCTTTCTTCTTGCTCTTCTTGTGATCATCATCTTCATCACTAGAGTATGGACAATCTGCAATGAAGTGATCCTTGCTCTTGCATCTATAGCACCTTTTAGTTGTGCTTTTAGTTGCATCTCTTCTCATTCTTGTTGCATAGCCTTTCTTCTTCATGAACTTGCCAAACCTCTTGACAAATAGAGCCATCTCATCATCATCCATCTCACTATAGCTTGTACTAGTTTCATCATCACTTTCCTCCTTCTTTGCTTTGCCCTTGCTCTTGCTCTTGGAGGATGAGGCCTTGAAAGCCACGGTCTTCTTCTTCTTCTTCTTCTTCTTCTTCTCTTCCTCTTGGGCTCCCCCATCCCGTTCCACACGGTATGTGTCTTATGTGACCACATCAACTAGTACTTGGTTTGGGGTTACCGTATCCAATTCTTCTCTTGCGGATACATGGGCGTATGCCGAGTCTCGAGTGATGAGTGATTGTCAACGGGTTTGATCGCATGTTCTTTGGCTTGTGTTGTGCAAGTGTCGAGCACGAAGATAGTGATCGAAGGCAAGGTGAAGGTCAAGTAGAGACGTGCCGTGCCGATGGACCGGGAGCGGTGAAGGGCGGACGTGAGGCTTGGACTGAGGGACCGGTGGCCTGAGGATCAGCTGTGGTGGCTGACAGCCTGGGACAGCGATGAGCGAAGACTTGGGGGCATGGTGTTGCTCGGGTCGAGGACCTGGGGACACGTGTCGGTGGACGGGGTGCACGAGCGATGCATCCCCTCTATAGCTTCGGTTTGGTGGCAGAGCCAGAGAAAAACCATCGGGTGGAAGGTTTCCAGGTTTGGGCCACAAAACCTGGGTGTGCTGCGGGTTTGCCGAGTTTGGGCCACAAAACTCGGGCTGAGGACGGTTTCCAGGTTTGGGCCTCAAAACCTGGGCGCTGGTGGGTTTCCTAGTTTCGTCCTCAAAACCAGGGGATGGACTTGGAGGCTAGTTTCCCGGTTTGGGCCTCAAAATCGGGGGTTGGCGTGAAAGCCTGGTTTCCCGGTTTCGGCCACAAAACCGGGGGTGCAGAGCGAGGGCGGCACGTGGCGGCAATCGGGAGGTTGCGTCGAGGCAACGCTACGAGTTGTGCGGGTGTGGTCGTCGGATCACCATCTACCTTGAGTTGGTCCAGAATAACCCTAGGGTTTAGCAGGTTCACTCTGTAATTAGTGAGGGGTAGAGTAGGAATTAGAATTTGGATAAGTAGAGGGAGACAGCCTCCTCCCATTCCTATCTCAGTCATTTGCTCTTTCACTTCTAGGGTTTTCCTGCTCTCCCGTTCCCTGCTGTAGAGAACTGAGATCCACAGAGAAGAGAACAATACCTCTGTGCCCATGAGATTTTGAGGAAGTGAGACCGTAATCTCACTATTGTAGCGTGTGGTAGCCACACGGTTGCAAATTCGTGGTTGTGATTCGCGTTTTATTCGTGTTCTTCGCGGATTGCTTTTTCCACGTTTTTCCCGTCGATCGATCTCTTTGCTTGGTACATCTTTTGCAAATCCATTTGAACCAAGTTGTTCTAGATCATGAGGCACTACTTTCCACCGAAGGAATTCATCCCTAACCTCAGGACCTAGTAGATCGGTTGATTTTCATTTTGGATCGGTTTTGCTCTTTTAGTCCTGATTTCTTCCAATCCATCGATTTGGAGTTAGATGCGAGCCATGATTCCCATGGGATAGCTCACTAACCTCCTTGAAACTCCTCATACCAAGTCTAAGCCTTAGTGCTTTTGATTCGGAGGAGATCGAGTGGATTTCGCGGAAGAACAGTGCAGTATCGGGACCATCGGACGCTGTGTTCTTGAGCATCGGACGCTGAGTCTTTTTCCATCGGAGCGTCCGGTGCCACGTGTCGTCTGTCAGTGCTTTTAAAGGAGCATCGGACGCTGCCCATCGGAGCGTCCGTTGCCATCGGACGCTAGGGCTTCATTGTAGCAGCGTCCGATGCCTGTCCAGTAAGGTTCCAGAGAGGTCCTGTTTGCATCGGACGCGTCCGGTGCTTTGCCATCGGACGCTGCCAGCGTCCGATGCACACAGCTGTGCACTGTTTCGTTCGCCGTTTGTTCGTGCGATCTCGGATTTGGTTTTGGGATTTTGCCGTGGGTTTCTAGAGTTGTGTAGTGTCCCGCTGTGCTTCTTGAAAGCATCCACCCTACTTTTAGGGTCGTGGACATTATTTAAGCTCTAGGTTTGCTCTTGGGGTGATTCTTGAGACAGTGGCGACAAGTTTCTGAAAGGAAAATTGAAGCTCCCATTCACCCCCCCTCTGGTCGCTTTCTGGTAGCATTCTCGGTCCTTCAATTGGTATCGGAGCGGGTTAAGGATCTTCCACCTTAGCCGGTTCCAGATCCACAGAAGGCGACATGGATCGCGGCCTGGGCAAACCGCCGTTTTTCGATGGGACGAACTATGCGTATTGGAAGATACGTAGTCGGCCTATCTCCAGAGCATGGGCTCTTCTGTCTAGGAGATTTGCAACAAGGAGGATTACGTTGTCTTGGCTGCTCGTGTCACTCAGCTTCAGATAGATGAGCACGATGCCAATAGCCGAGCGCGTAACGCTCTTTTCTCCTGTTTGAGCAAGTCCGAGTTTGATCGCGTTTCTCACCTTCCCACGGCTCATGAGATTTGGGCGACCCTCATGTGTTTCCATGAGGGAACCACTCAAGTCAAATCCCGTCTCTATGAGTCGCACAAGCGGGAGTATGAGAACTTTCGACACATGCCTGGCGAGAGCATAGAGAGTTTATTCGCTCGCTTTTAGGTCATTGTCAACAAGATGAGAGCGAACAAGGAGCTGTTGCCTTTCGACGATCATGAGAGGGCTTTGAAGCTTTTGCATACTCTCAATCGGTCGGTGTGGGACTCAAAGGTCCAGGCGATCATCGAATCGTCTAACTATGAGACTCAAACATGCGATGAGCTCTGAAGGACCGGATTAGCGACCAGAGGGGGGGTGAATGGGAGCCTCAAATTCAACTCGTGAATAGTATGGCCCTTGTCCCAGAAAGTCACCCCAAAAGCAAAGACTCGAAACGACCGGAGAGTTCACGACCTACGAGTAGGTGGATACCCTAGGAGATGTCCTAGTGGTATAGCGGAACCTTCGGAGAAACTCCAAAACCAACTGCCAAAGCCATAGACCAAAACTGCACAATCAGCAGATTCGTGGACTGTCCGGGGTTAGAGTCCCGGACTGTCCGCCGTTGAGTCCCGGACTGTCCGCGACTGGGAGCCAGACTGTCCGCCGGCAAAAACACAGAAACCAAACAGTGCTGCAAGTCTGCTGGACAGGTCCCGGACTGTCCGCGGGTTTGTACCGCGGACTGTCTGCCGTTCACTCGACAGTGAACAGTCAGGGGTCTGCACCTGACTGAACCAGCCAAATCCCGATCCCCGGACTGTCCGCCGCTGGGGGCGCGGCCTGTCCGCGGATGAACAGAAAGCACAATTCTGCTCGGGATAAAAAGGCAAATCGATCGGAACTCCACCAAATCAAAAGGGACTTCGATCAAACTTCTCCAAAGTGATCCTCTATGTATTGGGGTGCTAATCCTAAGAAATCATCGCACCAAACCAAGTCAATCAAGAGAGATTCGTGGATCACCGAAAAAAGGGAAGAACGAACGCGAAATCCACCCGATCTATGGATTCGTGAGGTTAGTAGAGAAATCCTTCGGTAGAAAGAAGGGGCTCACGACCAAGAACAAATTGATTCAAGTGGAATCGAAAATCATCTCGCGGAGAGGGAGAACGATGCAAATTTCCGGGAGATGAAAAACCAAAATGTGAAGAACGCAGAACACGGTTTGATTTCAGCCGAAATTCCTCCACACGAGGAGACAACGAGAATACGGTCTCGTTTCCTCAAAAGATCCAAATACACAGAGGTATGATTTCCGTCTCTGCGGATCGCTTGCAGCGAGGTATGATTAGAACCTAAGCAGAGGGCTAGAGAGAGAGAGCTCAGAAACAAATTACTGCAAGGACAGAGAGAGAGGAGGGGTGCCTCTCTTATTTATAGCCTAAAACAATAATCCCCTACTACTCCTAGATACAAGAGCGAATCGGCCAACCCTAGGGGTATCCTGGTCCAACTCTGCTGATAGCCGATCCGACGGCCACGCGCCCACCTCATCCTTAGCTTCGCCTCGACGCAAGCCTCAGGATGCCGCCACGTGCCGCCCTGTCGACCGCCGCGCCTACTTCGAGAATAGCTACGCCGCCGCGCCAGCCTCTTCACGCCGCCACGCGTCGACCATCCTTTTTGTGGACCTCCCCCCGGTTTTGAGGCCGAAACTGGGAAACCTAGGCCTTCCCCCGGATTTGAGGCCGAAACCGGGAAACCTGTCCTCAGGCTGAGTTTTGTGGCCCAAACTCAGAAACCCGCACACCTAGGTTTTGAGGCCCAAACCTGGAAACCGTCCACGCCGAGTTTTGAGGCCCAAACTTGGAAACCGGCCACCCCAAGTTTTGAGGCCCAAACTCGGAAACCGTCGAGGGTAGCTTTTCGAGGCTCAGCTACCGAACCCGTGCCGTAGACGGAATGTGGTTCGCACACCCCGAGTTCCAGCACCGATGCCGGAGCATGTCCAGCCTCCACGCCGGGCACAGTGCATTCGCCATCCTTGTCGGCCTCCCGCCAAGTGTCACGACGCCATCACCTTCCTCCCGACTTGGCCGATGCACCGCACATCCCCATGTGCTCTCGCTTGTCGACGCCACGTGCCAGCTACCACAGCTGGTCCTCAGGTCTCCCGGTCCGTCGGACCAAGCTCCACGTCCGCCTTTCACCGCTCCCGGTCCGTCGGCACGGCACGTCCCTACTTGTCCTTCACCTCACCTTCGACCACTGCCCGAGCTCCACACCTGCACATCAACACAGCCAAGAGACATGTTGCCCGTTGATCGATCACTCATCACTGAGGAAGGGAACCACAAGGGCACATATCACCACTGACTTGTTTTTGAGGACAAAGCTAGACCAAAAACAAGCTAGTCCTCAAGAAGAGGCAGAAAGGGCTCAACACCACTAGCTGAGAGCTCGAAGCCACACGAAGACTGTATAGCAAGCAGGTACTGCTAGTCCCTCAAGATAGAGGCACAGAGGCTCAACACAACCAGCAGTAAGCATGATACCAATCAAGAACCATCAAAACATGATGAAAAACAGCTAGTCCCTCAAGATAGAGGCACAGAGGCTCGACACAACTAGCTGAAATGATCGATATCAAATAAGAAACCAACTCGGAACAGGCACAGAAAAACTCCCCCTCACTCAAAGAACTCCCCCTCAGCAAGTGAAGCATAAATTGAAAATTGACACCACCAGAAGCATTCTCCCCCTAGGGGGCAAATTGCAATCAAAAGAGAGGGGTAAAAGATCAAGTAAAGAAGACAGAGCTAGGTCATGCCTATCGGAGTCAAGCAAATGCACATGAGTTAAAAGTGCAAGTTAGCAGCTTCAGGTATATACTCGAAAGAGTGAAAGAATGCTCTAAGGAGTGCTGATCCGACTACTAAGCCACATGTAAAAGTGCTAACAAAGGCTCAAACTGGTCACCGAATACAGAATATGAGTGCAGAAGCTTAGTGAGCAGTTTTAAGCCATTCAGAAAGGGGTTTGACCATCAAGATAGCACTGAACATGTATAGACAGGAAGTCAAACAAGTGCTAAACATGTACACAAGGTGAACTACCCCTAGCAAAGTTCAATCATCATGCTATAGAGTGAAGCATAGACTTGTGTTTTCAGATTTTATCGGAGAAATTTGCAGCGATTATTACACAAGTTCAAATTCAGCATGTGATTGCGAGAGGTTGAAAGCTTGTCATTGCCTAACTTTCCAACCGTGCTAAGCCTATGCATATGCAATCAGAAGCTTAAAGCATCGGTTTCGGTCTTACACTACACGGCTCAAGTTTAACTCAAAGTGCTGTGAGAAACAGTCTCGATACCGTGATGTGCTGACAAAGCAATCCCATCTCGATCTTTTCAATTCACTAACACTTGGTTCATTTTAAGCAGAATATGAACAGCCCAAGCAAGTGAAAGACTCAGAGCTAGAGACATAGCAACCTAGCATATATGAAATAGCTCATGTGACCTCACCACATCCTACACATGCTAGTTGCCAATCTCAATGGTGAACATGTATCAAAATTTAAGTTCACTAGACATGTTCATCATTCTAAAAAAAATATAGCTTAGCTCACAACATGTATCAGTGATCAAAGAGAGCCGAAGCTACAAGCATCATCATATATCATCAAAGCATACACTAATCAGAGCATAAATTCATTCTTAAAAAATATAGACATGAAGCTTAAGAATGAAAGATGCATATATGATGAAGTCAGAATCAGAGCCAAAGCAAAACCAAAAAGACTCAAGACCCAAAAACAAAAAGGATCAGAAAGTCAGTCTATGGTACAACAAGCAAAATGCTTCCCCCATCTAAAAGGGGAAACACACACCAAGCTCACCTCTCAACCTAGCAAAAGTTAAGAGATCCAAAGGCTTGGTGAAAATATCCGCAACCTGGTTATGGGTGTCTACATGCCTAAGATCAATGTCGCCTTTCTCATAGTGATCACGAAGAAAGTGAAAGCGAACATCGATGTGTTTGGTCTTGGAGTGAAGAACAGGGTTCTTTGCTACACTAATGGCAGAAGTGCTATCACACAGCAAAGGAACCCGACTGAAATCTAGACCAAAATCACGCAAAGTAGCAACCATCCATAAAAGCTGCGAGGCACAAGAAGCAGCGGCAACATACTCGGCTTCTGTAGTAGACTGGGCTACGTTCGACTGTTTGCGAGAAGACCACGAGACCAAAGAAGAGCCAAGAAACTGACAAGTCCCAGAAGTAGACTTGCGTTCAAGCCGACAGCCGGCAAAATCCGCATCGGAATAACCACAAAGCGAAAGAGTCGAAGAAGAAGAGTACCAAAGTCCGAACTCAGGAGTGTATCGGAGGTACCTCATGATGCGCTTGACTGCTTGCTTGTGGGAAGTCCGAGGGGACGCCTGAAAACGAGCGCACAGACACACAGAAAACTGTATATCTGGCCTCGTCGCCGTCAGGTACAGGAGCGAGCTGATCATGCTCCTGTACTCCTTCTGATCAACCGGCTCTCCGTCCTGGTCCGCATCCATCGCGGCAGTCATCGGCATGGGCGTCGTAAGAGGCTTGGCCTCGCCCATGTCGAATTTCTTTAGGATGTCCTTCGTGTATTTTCCTTGATGCACGAACGTCCCGTCTCGGGTTTGCTTAATTTGCAACCCGAGGAAGAAAGTCAACTCACCCATCATACTCATCTCGAACTCCCTACTCATAGTATCTGAAAACTTTGCAACAAGCGCATGAGAAGAGCCACCAAAGATGATGTCATCCACGTAAATCTGGACTAACAGAGTATCGTTGCTTTGCTTGAGGAGAAACAACGTTCTATCGACCCGTCCCATTTTAAAACCCTTGGAGAGTAAAAAGGTTTTCAAACGATCATACCACGCTCTCGGGGCTTGTTTCAAACCATACAACGCTTTTGAAAGTTTATAAACATGGTTTGGAAACTTGGGATCCTCGAAACCAAGGGGGTTGCCTAACATAAACCTCTTCCTCTATATACCCATTCAAGAAAGCACTCTTGACATCCATCTGGTAAAGCTTAAAACCCTTCGAAGCAGCAAAGGCTAGAAGAATTCTAATGGCTTCTAAATGGGCTACAGGGGCAAAGGTTTCCTCATAGTCTATCCCCTCTTTTTGGCAAAAACCCTGGGCTACTAGCCTAGCCTTGTTCCTCACTGTCATCCCATCCTCACCCTCTTTGTTTTTGAAAACCCATTTGGTACCTATAGGATGACATTCTGGTGGAGGTGGAACTAGGGTCCAAACTTGGTTTCGCTCAAAGTTTTCTAACTCCTCATGCATGGCATGGACCCAGTTAGAATCAGAAAGGGCGTGTCCAACATCTTTGGGCTCAAAAGAAGCAACGAAAGCAGAATGAGCAAAGTGAGAGATTCCATACGCTCGCGACCGCGTGACTCGCTGGTCGATGCCGCCGATCATCTGCTGCGGGGGGTGAACTTGCTGAACGCTTCGGGGCGCTTGCCTCACCGAAGTCGCCTCCCCCTTGCCAGATGCAGTCGCTCCCTCAGGTGCAGCAAGTGCTCGCTGGAGAGGTGGCTCTAGAGGACCCCAAGAAGAAGATGTCGTGGGATCAGGTCCTCGAGCTGAAGTAGACGTCGCAGGGTCGACGAGGGCAGCCAGTGGAGTTGGCTCGGGATCACCCCAATCGGCATTCTCCTGCTCCTCCTCCACAAAGATGGTCTCTCCCATATCCTGTTCTCCTGCAACATCAAAAGCAGAAGAAACACAAGGCATAGTCTCATCGAATGTGACATCGCAGGTCTCCACTATCTGGTTAGTCTCTAGGTTAAGAACTAGATAAGCACGTGAATAAGAAGCATAACCAAGAAACACCCCATCAGCAGAGCGAGATTCAAATTTGTCCAAATTGCCTTGCTTCAGGATGAAGCACTTGCACCCAAACACCCGAAAATGAGACACCTTGGGTACCCATCCAAAACGCAACTCATAAGAAGTTTTCTTCATGAAAGCCCGAAGAAAGATGCGATTTGAAACATGGCAGGCGGTGTTGATCGCCTCAGCCCAAAAACGCCTAGGAGTCCTATGCTCATCGAGCATCGTCCTGGCCATCTCAACAAGGGTCCGGTTCTTGCGCTCAACAACACCGTTCTACTAGGGGACATAAGGAGAAGAAAACTGATGCTCGATTCCATTAGAAGAACAGAAAGAGGCAAACTGAGAGTTATCAAACTCAGTACCATTGTCGCTACGAATAGCTCTAATGGTATCAGGAGGAAACTCAGTTTTCAACCTCAGAATTAAATCACGAGCAAAAGGAAAAGCTTCATCCTTACCCTCCATAAAGAACACCCAAGAGTACCACGAAAAATCGTCAACGATCACTAGAACGTACCACTTCCCACCCGCTAAGCAAACCCGAGCTGGACCAACTGTGTCCATGTGAAAAAGCTCGCCGGGTCGCTTTGTCATCACCTGATTAACAGGTGGGTGAGAAGCAGCAACCATCTTCCCGTGACGACAAGGATGGCAAACAAGGTCCTTCTGAAACTTAAGCTTGGGCAATCCTTGGATTAGGCCAAGTGAGCTAAGTCTTGCAAGCAAGTCAAAACTCAAATGACCGAGCCTCCTATGCCACTTCCACAAATCAGAAGAAGGACCAGCCATCCAACATCTAGCAGAGCCGAAAGAACGGGAAAAGTCGGCTCTGAAAACACGGCCAAAAGGGGCGATCCAACAAACAAGATCTCCCCAAGGGTCTAAAACACGACTCAAACCCTTCTTAAAGCGCACTTCACAATCATCCTCAAGAAGTTGCGAAACAGAAAGCAAGTTGTAATGCAAGTTCGAAACCAAAGCAACATCCTTAAGGACAAAGTTCTCATTTAGCCGAATAGCTCCTTGAGAAACAACCTTACCTCTACTATTATCCCCGAAAGTGATGTACTCCTTGTGCATCACGGGGCTAAGGCTGGAGAACCAATCCTTCTTTCCGGTCATGTGGCGCGAACACCCGTAATCCATGAGCCACATGTTCTCCAACCGAAGTTCCTGCATCAATAGAAAGGCAGGAAGTGAGCATATGGCACAACACTGGGGTTAGTATACTGAGAAGGATACCAGTGTTGTGTCATAGGCCCAGAAAAAGTGTTAGCAGCAACACCAAACTGTCCTCGTCCCGTGGGTGGATAGCGATCACCACCGACCTGAAAGGGTGGTCCGCTATGGAACGGAAACCCTCCAAACTGACCAACCTGTCCCATCTGAGTAGAGCGATCACCACCATACTGAAAAGGTGGTCCGCTATGGGACTGAACAGCAAAGCCTCTTACACCCGGCTCACAGTCGTATTGAGGACGACCGGAACCGCGACGGGCACGACCACCACCCCGTGGTCTAGCTGCCTGGGGCCTAGCAACCTGAGGAGGTGCACCTCCAGATCTAGCGCCCTGCCTCTGAACTCCCCGACCTTGCACACCATGGAGAGGGTGGTGCCTGGCCTGGTTGTTCAGCTCCAACTCCTTCCTAGCGTCTCTCTTCCTCCGAAAGCAAAACTCAGCTAGGTGACCCTCACGGTGACAGTACTCGCACTCAAACCTCACCACTCTCTTGGGTTGTTGGTTCCTAAATTTGCGAGGGTTGTTCACACTGGCTGGCTGCTTGCCTGTCGGAAGGGGATCACTAGAGACGTCAGGAAGGGTGTCAAGTGTGTTCCTAAGATGGTTAGGTTTGGGAATCCACACTTGCTTGCGAGGTGGAGCCTTGGGAGGTCCATCAAGGATACCATCCTTGGTGATAGGCTTGGGAGGCTCAGGTGGGGTGATCTTGGTAAGCTTAGGGATAGCGGATGGCTTCTCACTCGGGTTCACTCCGCTAAACTCACCGATCTTGCCAAAGATACTAGCGCCCTTCCCACCTGAAACAAAGCCTACTCCCGAGCAATCAGTTCCCCTCTTGAACTGACTGGTCATCATGCCCAACTGTGGCTCACTGCATGACACCCAACTCAGGATGGACCGAAGGTATGTGTTTTCCTCCTCGGTTTGCATCGTGTCATGCCGACAGTTGGCAATCTCAAGCTCCATCCCCACGCATCGCTCACATTGAGCGGACAAAGTGCTAACTGAGCTGGCCTTCAAGGCTTCAGCAAACTTGGCATTAGCTTCTGCCAACTCAGTTCGCAAGCTAGGAAAAAGCTTGCACGCACCAAGTAGGAAGGACCTAGCCTTCACTTCCTCCAGCTCCTTCTTTAGGGAGGGACACTCTTTGCAATCACCTACCAAGTCTAGCCTACTCTTCAGCTCATCATACACCTCAATCAAAGAGGCATACTTGGTTTGCAAGGTGGCAAAGTTTGTCATATGCATCGTTCAATCCTCACACTCCTCCACATCGGTCACCTTCACCTCAGACCTAGCTAACTCAAGCTCCTTAAGCGCCTCATTCATCTTAGCCTTAAACTCATTGCGCTCTCGGATAGCTTGCTTGAGTTGCTTGTCCTGAGCGAGAACTATGTCGACAAGAGAATCACGCTCACCGGTAAGGCGATCGACAAGAGAAGATGTTGATACCTCGGAAGCATCGTCGTCGTCGTCGTCGGTGTCGGCGTCCTTTGCCTGGCATTTGGCGTCCTCTTCGTCCAAGGCCATGGTGCAGAGACCCTTGGAGGAGTGGCCGAAGAAGCAGAGTCCGTTGAAGCGTTCTTCAGTCTTATGCTCGGACCCATCGTCGCTGGAGTCGCCGTCGGAGGTCTTCTCGCCGCCACTGATGGTGGCGAGGAAGGCACGCCGACCGGCATCGAAAGCCTTCTCCATGTCCTCTCGGTGATAGCTGCCCTTCTTCTTCTTCCCGACCTTGTTCTCCGGCTTGCCCTTGCGCCTGGTGTTGCGGTTCTTGCCGGGGAAGTTCTTGTCGTTCTTGGGGCAGTTCGCCATGAAGTGGTCTAGATCAGCACACTTGTAGCAGCCCTCGCGTGCGCCACCACGCCGGCGATTCAGGCGGTTGTTGTGAAACCACGAGAACCGGGTGATGACGAGGGCAAGCTCGTCGTCTCCAACCGCCTCCAACTGCTCCTCCATGACTGTAAGCAAAGATGACAACGAAAATAGAGGAGGTGAGGGGTCAGCAGAGAAAGTCGATCCACCTGTGCCAGAGACCAAAGCCATGGTATGTGAAGATGGGTTCTTCAGCTTGGCCTGAGTCAGGTGATCGATCTCGATGGACTTGAGCTTGCTGAACAGCTCGTCCACGGTGAGGGTGTCATAAGATGTAGACTCTATGATGGTCGACACCTTCACCTCTCATACCCTCCGATCCAGGGCGTATAGCAACTTGAGAGCCCTCTCATGATCGTCATAGGGTAGGTTAGCCCGATTGGCACGCATCTTGTTCACAATCGTTTGGAAACGAGCGAACATGGCATCAATCGTCTCTCCCTCCAACTGAACAAAGTTCTCGTACTCGCGCTTGTACGTCTCGAAGAGTCTGGTCTTGACCTGAGCTGTCCCCTCGTGATAGCTCTGAAGATTCACCCAGATCTCTCATGCCGTCTCAAGCTCAGAGACACGCTCGAACTCAAGAAGGGAGATGCTGGCCAAAAGAACGTTACGAGCCTTGGAATTGGCCTCGTGCTGGTCAATCTGGATCTGACCTACACGAGCCACAAGGACTACGTATTCAGCATTCTCACATATCTCCCATACAGAAGATCCGATGCTGTTGAGATAAGCACGCATCCGAATCTTCCAATAGGGATAGTTCGTTCCATCGAACCACGGAGCCTTGTCGTTCCCTCGTTCCATGTCGCCCTTAGGATCCGAAACCGATTAAGGTAGAGAAGATCCTTAACCGGCTCTGATACCAATCGAAGGACCGGATTAGCGACCAGAGGGGGGGTGAATGGGAGCCTCAAATTCAACTCGTGAATAGTATGGCCCTTGTCCCAGAAAGTCACCCCAAAAGCAAAGACTTGAAACGATCGGAGAGTTCACGACCTACGAGTAGGTGGATACCCTAGGAGATGTCCTAGTGGTACAGCGGAACCTCCGAAGAAACTCCAAAACCAACTGCCAAAGCCACGGACCAAAACTGCACAATCAGCAGATTCGTGGACTGTCCAGGGTCAGAATCCCGGACTGTCTGCCGTTGAATCCCGGACTATCCGCGACTGGGAGCTGGACTGTTCGCCGGCAAAAACGCAGAAACCAAACAGTGCTGCAAGTCTGCTGGACAGGTCCTAGACTGTTCGCGGGTTTGTACCGCGGACTGTCCGCCGTTCACTCGACAGTGAACAGTCAGGGGTCTGCACCTGACTGAACCAGCCAAATCCCGATCCCCGGACTGTCCGCCGCTGGGGGCGCGGACTGTCCGCGGATGAATAGAAAGCACAATTCTGCTCGGGATAAAAAGGCAAATCGATCGGAACTCCACCAAATCAAAAGGGACTTCGATCAAACTTCTCCAAAGTGATCCTCTATGTATTGGGGTGCTAATCCTAAGAAATCATCGCACCAAACCAAGTCAATCAAGAGAGATTCATGGATCACCGAAAAAGGGGAAGAACGAAGAACGAACGCGAAATCCACCCGATCTATGGATTCGTGAGGTTAGGAGAGAAATCCTTCGGTAGAAAGAAGGGGCTCACGACCAAGAACAAATTGATTCAAGTGGAATCGAAAATCATCTCGCGGAGACGGAGAACGATGCAAATCTCCGGGAGATGAAAAACCAAAACGTGAAGAACGCAGAACACGATTCGATTTCAGCCGAAATTCCTCCACACGAGGAGACAACGAGAATACGGTCTCGTTTCCTCAAAAGATCCAAATACATAGAGGTATGATTTCTGTCTCTGCGGATCGCTTGCAGCGAGGTATGATTAGAACCTAAGCAGAGGGCTAGAGAGAGAGAGCTCAGGAACAAATGACTGCAAGGACAGAGAGAGAGGAGGGGTGCCTCTCTTATTTATAGCCTAAAACAATAATCCCCTACTACTCCTAGATACAAGAGCGAATCGGCCAACCCTAGGGGTATCCCGGTCCAACTCTGCTGATAGCCGATCCGACGGCCATGCGCCCACCTCATCCTTAGCTTCGCCTCGACGCAAGCCTTAGGATGCCGCCACGTGCCGCCCTGTCGACCGCCGTGCCTACTTCGCGAATAGTTGCGCCACCGCGCCAGCCTCTTCACGCCGCCACGCGTCGACCGTCCTTTTTGTGGACCTCCCCTCGATTTTGAGGCCGAAACTGGGAAACCTGGGCCTTCCCCCGGTTTTGAGGCCGAAACAGATAAACCTGTCCTCGGGCTGAGTTTTGTGCCCCAAACTCAGAAACCCGCGCGCCCAGGTTTTGAGGCCCAAACATGGAAACCGTCCACGCCGAGTTTTGAGGCCCAAACTCAGAAACCGGCCACCCCGAGTTTTGAGGCCCAAACTCGGAAACCATCGAGGGTAGATTTTCGAGGCTCAGCTACCGAACCCGTGCCGTAGTCAGGATGTGGTTCGCACACCCCGAGTTCCAGCACCGATGCCGGAGCATGTCCAGCCTCCATGCCGGGCACAGTGCATTCGCCATCATTCTCGGCCTCCCGCCAAGTGTCATGACGCCATCACCTTCCTCCCGACTTGGCCGATGCACCGCACATCCCCATGTGCTCTCGCTTGTCGACGCCACGTGCCAGCTACCACAGCTGGTCCTCAGGTCTCCTGGTCCGTCGGACCAAGCTCCACGTCTGCCCTTCACCGCTCCTGGTCCGTCGGCACGGCACATCCCTACTTGTCCTTCACCTCACCTTCGACCACTGCCCGAGCTCCACACCTGCACATCAACACAGCCAAGAGACATGTTGCCCGTTGATCGATCACTCATCACTCAGGAAGGGAACCACAAGGGCACATATCAAGCTTGTGTTCTCAAGCTCTTTAGTAAGCTCAAGTCTAGTGAGATTGACGCCATGTCGAGGGCCTCTTATGAGAATCCTTCTGGCCCGACTATGGCTTTGGTTTCTGGCTCTTCTGCTAACCCCTCGTGTGGATTTGCACTCTCTTCACTTCTGTCTATCACAGAGGAGCAGTTGGAGTCTTTGGGGGATGACGAGTTGGCTCTGCTCGCCAACCGGTTCTCGCGGTTCCACAACAACCGCATGAACCGTCGCCACGGAGGAGGACGCTCAGGATGTTTTGAGTGCGGCGACCCCGACCACTTCATCGCCAACTGTCCCAAGAAGAACAAGCAATCTGGGAAGGGCGATCATGGGCACAAGTACGACTCCGGCAAGCGCAAGGAGAAGTACGTCCCCACGAGGCACAAGCGGAGGGGCGGCTTCGACAAGGAGTACATCAAAAAGAAGTACTTGGAGAAGGCCCAGGCTGAGCAGCGTGCGTTCTTTGCCACGCTCAGCGACATCGACGGCTCGGGTGACGACTCCGCTTGCTCAAGCAACGACGAGTCCGAGAAGAAGAAGAGGATCGAGGACAAGCTGAACGGCCTCTGCTTCTTCGCCGACGACGAGGACTTCTGTACCATGGCCCTTGGTGATGAGGTCGACGGCCAGCTGGAGGACACTCCTCGGAACGACGATGACAACGACACCTCCCAGGTAAAACGATTGGAGAACGTTTGGTTGGTGGATTCCGCTTGCTCGAGGCACATGACCGGAAATGCCAAGTGGTTCTAGAGTCATAGTCCGGTCGCCGAAAAGGAGTTTATCACCTTCGGCGACAATAGCAAAGGTAGAGTGTTGTCTCATGGGTCCATGCGAGTTAATGAGCACTTTGTGTTGCGCGATGTTGCTCTTGTTTCTAACTTGCATTTTAACTTTCTTTCTGTTTCGCAACTCTTTGATGATGACTATGAGATTCGTTTTAAACCGAATCTCAGTCGCATTTTGGATCCTCAGGGCAATCTTGTATGTGTGATTTCGCCCTTTGGAAAAGTCTTTCGTGCGGATTTCTCGGAGTCGTTTGGAATTTCTCGTTGTCTTTTGGCTGGACCTTCCTCCTCTGATCTTTAGAAGTGGCATAGGAGACTCGGTCATTTAAGCTTTGACTTGCTTGCAAGACTTAGCTCACTTGGCCTAATCTGAGGATTGCCCAAGTTGTCGATGGAGAAGGACCTTGTTTGCCATTCTTGTAGACATGGGAAGATGGTTGCCGCTCCTCACCATCTAGTGACTCAGGTCATGACACAGCGCCCTGGTGGGCTTTTGCACATGGACCTTGTTGGTCCGGCTCGGGTGAGCTCGGTTGGGGGGGGGAAGTGGTACGTGCTTGTTGTTGTTGATGACTTCTCGAGATATTCGTGGGTTTTCTTTTTAGCTGAGAAAACTGAGACTTTCTCTTTTGCTCGCAATCTGATTTTGCGTCTTCAAAATGATTTCCTTTGAACTCAATGCGAACTATTAGGAGTGATAATGGTTCTGAATTCAAGAATTCAGATTTTGAGAAGTTCTGTAACTCTTTGGGTTTAGAGCATCAGTCTTCTTCTCCCTACACACCTCCTCAGAATGGTGTTGTAGAAAGGAAGAATCGGACCCTTGTAGAGATGGCCAGAACGATGCTCGATGAGCATAGGACTCCTAGGCGATATTGGGCCGAAGCTATGAACACTGCATGCTATATTTCCAATCGCATTTTCCTCCGAGCTTTCTTGAAAAAGACTTCTTATGAGTTGCGTTTTGGAAGACAGCCCAAAGTAAGCTACTTTAGAGTTTTTGGTTGCCACTATTTTATACTTAAGAAAGTCAACCTGGACAAATTTGAGTCTCGTTCTTCTGACGGTGTATTTTTGGGTTATGGCACTCACACTCGAGCTTATCGTGTACTTAACCTTGATACTAACCGAGTCATGGAGACATCCGATGTCACCTTCGACGAGACCATGGTTTGTCCTTCTTCTCGTTTTGAGCGTGCAGGTGATCATGAGGTTGGTGAGCCTCTTTTTGATGATGAGGATGAGGATGCTAAAGGCATGGGTGACCTAGCATCACCTTCACCTGTTTTGCCGCAAAGAGCGGCTTCTACTACGACTCACGGCCCCGACACTTCTTCTTCTTGGGGGCCGTGGGATCTGCCACCCCGAGCGGTACCTTTTGTACCCGGGGAGGCACCAGCTGCTGTTGAGGGGGAGCTCACTTCTACTCGGGAGGCGCCACGACACATTCAGCGCCAACACCCGCCTCAACAGATGATCGGCGGCATTGACGAATGTGTCACTCGGTCCAGGTCACAGCATATCTCTCACTTTGCTCATTCTGCATTCGTTGCTGATTTTGAACCCCGAGATGTTGGACACGCTTTGACGGATCCGGATTGGGTCAATGCCATGCATGAGGAGTTAGAGAATTTTGAGCGAAATCGGGTTTTAGTTTTGGTTCCACTTCCTCCATGCTATAATCCTATTGGGACAAAATGGGTTTGCAAAAACAAACAAGGAGAGGATGGCCACATTGTGAGGAACAAGGCCAGACTTGTAGCAAAGGGTTATAGTCAGAAGGAGGGGATAGACTATGAGGAGACTTTTGCTCCTGTAGCTCGTTTGGAGGCTATTAGGATACTCTTGGCTTTTGCTGCATCCAAAGGGTTTAAACTTTTCCAAATGGATGTCAAGAGTGCCTTCTTAAACGGCTACATAGAAGAAGAGGTGTATGTTGAGCAACCCCCCAGTTTTGAAAATCCCAAGTTTCCAAACCATGTTTTTAAACTCCACAAAGCTTTGTATGGTTTGAAACAAGCCCCTAGAGCCCGGTATGATAGATTGAAAACCTTTCTGCTAGCTAAGGGTTTTAAAATGGGATGTGTGGATAAAACGCTTTTTCTCCTCAAGCAAGGCAACGACACTCTCTTGGTCCAGATTTACGTGGATGATATCATTTTCGGTGGTTCTTCTCACACTTTGGTTGCCAAGTTTGCAGATTTAATGAGCAGGGAGTTCGAGATGAGCATGATGGGTGAGTTGACTTTCTTTCTCGGGTTGCAAATTAAGCAATCTCGAGAATGAACGTTTGTGCACCAGGGCAAGTACACCAAGGACTTGCTGAAGAGGTTCGATATGGGTGAGGCCAAGCCTCTTCCAACACCCATGTCGACCACGACGGCCCTGGATGCGGACAAGGATGGAGAAGCTATGGACCAGAAGGAGTACCAAAGCATGATCGGGTCGCTGCTCTACCTGACGGTGACACGCCCGGACATCCAGTTCGTGGTGTGTTTGTGTGCGCGCTTTCAGGCGTCGCCGCGCACTTCTCACCGTCAGGCGGTCAAGCGCATTTTCAGGTACCTTCGTTTCACACCTGAGTTTGGGATTTGGTATTCAGCTTCCTCCACCCTCTCCCTTTGCGGTTATTCCGATGCCGATTTTGCTGGTTGCCGTGTTGAGCCCAAGTCCACTTCTAGGACTTGCCAGTTTATTGGTTCTTCTCTTGCATCTTGGTCTTCTTGCAAGCAGTCTAGTGTTGCTCAGTCTACCACAGAGGCTGAATATGTTGCTACGGCTAGCTGTTGTTCTCAGTTGCTTTGGATGATGGCCACTTCGCGTGATTTTCGTCTGAGTTTTTCTCGCGTGCCTTTGCTTTGTGACAGCACGAGTGCTATTAGCGTTGCTAAGAACCCCATGCTGCACTCAAAGACCAAACACATTGATGTGCGCTTTCAATTTCTGCGAGACCATCATGAGAAGGGTGATATCGACCTTTGCCATGTCGATACTCACCATCAGTTGACAGATATTTTCACCAAGCCTTTGGACGAATCAACCTTTAATCGGTTGAGGGGTGAGCTTGGTGTATGTTTTCCCTTTTAACGGGTTTGATCGCATGTTCTTTGGCTTGTGTTGTGCAGGTGTCAAGCACGGAGACAGTGATCGAAGGCAAGGTGAAGGTCAAGTAGAGATGTGTCGTGTCGATGGACCGGGAGGGGTGAAGGGCGGACGTGAGGCTTGGACTGAGGGACCGGTGGCCTGAGGATTAGCTGTGGTGGCTGATAGCCTGGGACAGCGACGAGCGAAGACTTGCGGGGCATGGTGTTGCTCGGGTCGAGGACCTAGGGACACGTGTCGGTGGACGGGGTGCACGGGCGGTGCATCCCCTCTACAGCTTCGGTTTGGTGGTAGAGCCAGAGAAAAACCATCGGGTGGACGTTTTCCAGGTTTGGGCCACAAAACCTGGGTGTGCTGCGGGTTTGCCGAGTTTGGGCCACAAAACTCGGGCTGAGGACGGTTTCCAGGTTTGGGCCTCAAAACCTGGGCGCTGGCGGGTTTCCTGGTTTCGGCCTCAAAACCAGGGGATGGACTTGGAGGCTGGTTTCCCGGTTTGGGCCTCAAAACCGGGGGTTGGCTTGAAAGCCTGGTTTCCCGGTTTCGGCCACAAAACTGGGGGTGCAGAGCGACGGCGGGACGTGGCGGCAATCGGGAGGTTGCGTCGAGGCAACGCTATGAGTTGTGCGGGCGTAGCCGTCGGATCACCATCTACCTTGAGTTGGTCCAGAATAACCCTAGGGTTTAGCTGGTTCGCTCTGTAATTAGTGAGGGGTAGAGTAGGAATTAGAATTAGGATAAGTAGAGGGAGACACCCTCCTCCCATTCCTATCTCAGTTATTTGCTCTTTCACTTCTAGGGTTTTCCTGCTCTCCCGTTCCCTGCTGTAGCGAACTGAGATCCACAGAGAAGAGAACAATACCTCTGTGCCCATGAGATTTTGAGGAAGTGAGACCGTAATCTCACTATTGTAGCATGTGGTAGCCACACGGTTGCAAATTCGTGGTTGTGATTCGCGTTTTATTCGTGTTCTTCGCGGATTGCTTTTTCCACGTTTTTCCCGTCGATCGATCTCTTTGCTTGGTACGTCTTTTGCAAATCCGCTTGAACCAAGTTGTTCTAGATGGTGAGGCACTACTTTCCACCGAAGGAATTCATCCCTAACCTCACGACCTAGTAGATCGGTTGATTTTCATTTTGGATCGGTTTTGCTCTTTTAGTCCCGATTTCTTCCAATCCATCGATTTGGAGTTAGATGTGAGCCATGATTCCCATGGGATAGCTCACTAACCACTTTAAAACTCCTCATACCAAGTCTAAGCCTTAGTGCTTTTGATTCGGAGGAGGTCGAGTGGATTTCGCGGAAGAACAGTGTAGTATCGGGACCATCGGACGCTGTGTTCTTGAGCATCGGACGCTGAATCTTTTCCATCGGAGCGTCCGGTGCCACGTGTCGTCTGACAGTGCTTTTAAAGGAGCATTGGACGCTGACCATCGGAGCGTCCGTTGCCATCGGACGCGCCGGGGGTCAAGCATCGGATGCTAGGGCTTCACTGTTGCAGCGTCCGATGCCTGTCCAGTAAGGTTCCAGAGAGGTCCAGTTTGCATCGGACGCGTCCGGTGCTTTGCCAGCGTCCGATGCACACAACTGTGCATTGTTTTGTTCGCTGTTTGTTCGTGTGATCTCGGATTTGGTTTTAGGATTTTGCCGTGGGTTTCAAGAGTCGTGTAGTGTCCCACTGTGCTTCTTGAAAGCATCCACCCTGCCTTTAGGGTCGTGGACATTATTTAAGCTCTAGGTTTGCTCTTGGGGGGATTCTCGAGACAGTGGTGACAAGTTTCCGGAAGGAAAATTGAAGCTCCCATTCACCCCCCCCCCCCCTCTGGTCGCTTTCTGGTAGCATTCTCGGTCCTTCATCTCTCACTAGGATAGTCACCAAAGTGTCAAACCTTGGCGGTAAGCATCTCAAGAACTTATGAGAAAAGTCCTTGTCCTCCACCTTCTCTCCCAAGGCCTTCAAGTCATTGATAATGACTTGCAACCGATGAAACATCTCTGGTATGCTTTCATCATCTTGCATCTTGAAAGTAGCAAGCTTGTCCTTGAGGATGTATAGCTTGGCACCCTTGACCGCCTTGGTGCCCTCATATGTTTCTTCCAATCTTTCCCATATCTCACTAGCTCTTTCAAGGTCCTTGATTTGCTCAAAGACTTTGGTGTCGAATGCTTCATAGAAAAGATTGATTGGCACATCATTCCATTGAAGCTTCCCTTCTTCTCTTGGAGTGGAACTTGTTGTGTCAATTACCACAAAATCATGCTCAATCACTTCCCATATCTTTCTATTCATTCCTCTTGTGAATGCACACATCTTCCTCTTCCAACAATCAAAGTTGGTGCCGTCAAAATGTGGTGCTTCCCCATATAGTTGATTTGAGCCATTGTAACACCAGAGGATATTAAGCCTCAAACAAACGGTGACCATGGCTCTGATACCACTTGAAAGGTCTGAATTGGCTAGAGGGGAGTGAATAGCCTAATTAAAATCTACAAAATCACTTAGGCAAACACTATTAGTAAAACGAATGGTGAAGCTTTTTGCGCTAGCCTAATAGTGTGTTGCAAGCCACCTATCCGACAATACTACCTAATAGAACTATGTCACACAATCAACTAGAGATGTACAATATGGTATGACCGAGAAGAACTAGAAAGATTATCAAGTATAAACTACACAAGATGTATACTATGGATGAGAGGTAAAGTAACTAAAGACTAAGTACTCAAGATATGTATGACAAGCAAGATATATAGCAAAAGTAATAGCACAATTGTAACAAGTGACTAGATCAAGTAATATGAAAGTAAAGAGCAATGAGCTAGTAGAGAGTTTTTCACCGAGCCTTCGGGAACGCCTATGAAGAGCCAATCACCAAGATATGAATGAAGTCCAACCAAGAATATGATCAATCCAATATAATCAAGCACACGGGACACGAAGATTTATCCCGAGGTTCACGTGCTTGTCGGCACGCTACTCCCCGTTGTGTCGACCATCACTAGGTGACCCGGTGGCTAATTGACACAAAGTCAAGCTCACAAAGAACGCCACAAGAATCTACCGCTAGTGAGGTAGCTCAATGACACGAGCAATCCACTAAGGATGCCTCTTGCCGCTCCGGCGAGGTGAGGCTCCAAAACCTCTCACAATCACGAACAGTGGTGGCCAAGAACAATCTCCTTCTCTTGCCAACTCCACCTCAACGCCTCCAAGCCGTCTAGGCACCGACAAATGCCAAGAATAACAAGCAACCCAAAGCCGATGCGAAGAACTAGTGCCACTAGAATGAACTCTTTCAAATCTTAGCACTAATCACTCAATCTCACTTAGTTTGATCAAATCAACTCTAGAGATGAGTGGGGAGGCTTGGCTATGCTCACAAGAATGCTTAGGGATCAAAATGTGCAAGAGAGGACCCAACTGAGCCGGCCAAGCCACTTATATATAGGCCACACAAAACGGCCTAGCCGTTCGGTTGAAATCGCGACCATCGGGCGCGCCGGTGTCGGGGCCATCGGACGCTACCCTAGCGTCCGATGCTTCGATGAGCACCACGTGTCCCCTTGATACGAATTCGAGCCGCTCGATCCCAATGGTCATAATCCTTCACGCCATGGTTAAAGTGACATCGGATGCGCCGATGCCAGGCATCAGACGCTCCGATGCCACTGCTCATTTCAGCTCAGATTGACGCCCCATCGGACGTGCTGGCACCCTTACATCGAACGCTACACCCTAGCATCCATTGACACACCAGAGAGGTTCCAGAATGCTCCCAGACACATCGGACGTGTCAAGTGGAACCGCATCGGACGCAGGCCAGCGTCTGATGCTCCCTAGAAAGCTAGCTCGCGCTAAGATGCCTACATCGGACTCTGCAACAGTGTTTCCTCAGCGTCCGTTGCCAGCGTATGATGCTTCTTTAGTGTCTGTCTGTAGCTAGGGTTAGCCATCAGACGCTCGGCCCAACGTTCGATGTTGCCGCCTGCAGCATCCGATGCTTCTAACTCAGCATATTTTGCTTTCTAACTTCTAACCTTGCTTCCATGTGCCAACACCAAAGTGTTTCACCACTTGTGCACGTGTGTTAGCATTTTGCAAAGCATTTTCCAAGGGTTTTGTTAGTCTCTCACTAGGTCTAAAGCATCAATATGTTAGAGAACTCCTAGTGGCACTTGAACACCGCATAAGCCGTGAATTATCTCCTCTTAATAGTACGGCTATGTATCCTAAATGTGATCACACTCACAAGTGTCTTGATCACCAAAACAAAGAGCCCTATAGGTTATACCTTTGCCTTCGGGCCTGTTTGCTCCATCCCTTTTCTTCTTCATTTCACCAATGATAGAGCACTCGATCTCTTCAATTGCATGTGGCCATCACCATCCTCCATGGTTGCCACCTTGCTCCCCCACTTTGCTTGGTCTCAATCCTTTCTTATAAGCTACACACATGCTTAGCAATAGGATTAGACCAAATATGTTTCATCAATTAGCCAAAACCAAACTAGGGCTTTCAACAATGCTTGTCTTCGGGGACTCCATTTTCCTTGCAATGAGACTACTACACACATGATAAACTTGAAGATAGAGTTAGTCTCAAAGCTTCCAAATTGTAGAATAAACTCCCCCTAAAAGTGTGCATACAAGTTTGAAATACTTGTAGGAGACATGCACATTGACTTGTAAGGTCAAACTACCATTTTGCAAATTGACATCACAAAAAGTGTGACACCAATTGAAGATGGTAATCGGGGTAGTTTATCTACTATCTGGACTTTGGCACATATAAGATAAATACAAAGTAAAAGAAGCTATGTGCCGTGCTCCTAAGCAAATTAAACCATGTAGGTTTTCTCCAAGGATGAGAGTGATACCGAGCAATCCTACCATATGATAAGCCTAGTGTATGCATGACAAAGAATTTAAAAATGCAAATGCAAACCTAGGCAATGGAAGGAACTAGATACTAAAAGAAATTGCAAGAATTTAAATCTAGTTACCTCAAATGGGTAGGGGAATTTGGGTCCATAGTGGCCACTAACTCACTTGGCAATGACATGATCCAAAGTGATGCACCCCATGATATGCACCTAACACATTGCCAAGTCTCCAAATTCCCCGTAGTCCACTTGACTACTCACTTCCCTTTCGGGACCCAAACCTTTTTGGTGCTCTTCATGGTTGAGATAATGTCCTTCGGCACCCAAATGCGTTTGGCCCCATTGTTGGCTTGCTTGTTCACTTTGTTGGTGTAGGTGTTGGAGAGCTTGCTTGTTTGCTTTTTGTTTTTCTCTTTCTTCTTTTTCTCTCCCCCATGCTTCACCTTGCACTCATAGGACTTGTGGCCTTCCTTGTGGCACACATAACAAACCATGGTTTGCTCCCCATCAAGCTTCTTCACTCCCTTGACGGTGTTATCTTGATGAGTTAGGGTTTGCTTTGCCTTGCCTTTTGCTTGAGTCAAGTCCATGGTGAGGCGAGCCACTTCTTGCTTTAGTAGCTCATTCTCCATTGCAACTTCTTGTGTACATGTTTCTACAATCACATTCTGAACAGAAGCTTGTTTGCACATGGGTGAGTCTAAATCAAGTAAATCAATGCAAGAAGTAGAGGCATCCTTTTTAGGCATATCAAAGGTTGTGTTTACACCAGATTTTGGACCAAGAAAATTACTATTTTGTAAAAATAAACGGCCGGTTTATTAAGGAAAATGATCGGCCTGGAAAGATAGAAAGCTCGTATGAGTAGAAGGCGACCTGGAGGCTTCATGTGGACCAACACGACAGACTTCGAAGACGTGTTGGGCTCGACCAAAGAGTTCAAGTTCGGGTCGTCTTTAGTTTTTCCTTTTTGTAATCTACTCGTATTAGGGCAGGAGTCAACCGGGTTATAAATAGCTAGAAACCCAGATTTTGTAAAGACCCCCAATCAATCAAATACAATCGGCCCTCGGCCAAAACCCTAGGAGTAGGAGTAACGTAGATCTCGGCGAGACCTTCAATCAGGCAGGGCTGCATCGGCATCGACCGACCTCCGGTTTGCTTGTAAGTTTCACGAATAGCTTGTGTCATCGTGTAATACGGCTGCATTGGCATCGACCAACCTCTTGTTAAGCTTTGGCATGGCTGTGTTATCAGTTTAAGCTCGCCTTTTGTAAGACTGTCTTGACTCTGATCAATCTCTTACTTTAGTCGATCTTGACTAGTTATCGACTCTATTGGTTTGGCAAGCTAATAGATTCATTAAGTTATTGATGTTGTTTCATGTTTTAATCTTGTTATTTATGTTTCAAACAACATCTTGCCCAATCAAGATTGACAAAGTAGTCTGCGCCTAAAGGATGCTTAGTATCGGCTGTTCTGAGGTCTGCACGCTCATAACAGAGGAAATAGCCGATATAAGCCTCTCATCGGCTATTTTGCCAATCTTGGTTGTTACGTGTTGTGCGTTCGAGATATTCGATAAAACTGTGATCTGATTCAAGAGCAGATAGATTTGATCTAGCATGTCTATTACAGTTGTATTTCTGAACCCCACTGATATATATGATAGATTAAGTCTGATTATCTTAGATTAAATCATGTTTTTGTCGGGTAGTTCTTGTTCGTGCCTCATGGACCCTGTATCGGCTGAAATAGCCGACCCAGTTACGCTTTCTTCATAATATGTTCTTTTAAGTGGTTTGGAATCAACAGATCTACTTTATGCATGAGACGTGATCTAGCTTGACCATCATCAAGGCTGCATGGGGACACCCACTGTTGATGTTTAAGTTATTTTATCGATCTATTTGTTATTACCGTTGCATGGAGACACCCCACTGTTAACGAATAGAACTGCTCGTGTATTTAGTTGATACGTTTCCTTCATAATGTTTGAACGTACATATAGATTTTTATCTGTTAAATATCTTTTAAAGCTTATCGGTTGTCTGTTTGTATAAGTGTTTATCTCACATATGTCATAGTCGTTACGCTTTATATCTTTTTCATCATTTTACATACAATCTCATGGGAGTTGATTTTGTATTCAATATCCTAAAGACAAATGGCTATATCAGAGCCGCATAATTTGGAACTGTCTGGCACCAAACCGGCAGGTTCCATGATTTGATGATCTTTTTCTTCTCCTTGTCAATTACGGGTCAAATTGACTGGCACGCCCAAAGTCGATTTCGCTGAGAATTGGCACCACTGCTTGCTGAAGGTCCAGGAGGTCAGGACTCACTCCGTACCCCTCTGAGGACCGTGTTCCGAGTGTGTTGGCGCTTCCGACCAAGATTTTGAGTCAACACATTCTTTTGGCACGCCTGGTGGGACACAATCGTCTGAATCATGACATTTGACAATGATGAAGTGCTGTACGTGAAGATGGAGGACCTTCTAGAGGAAACTCAGCGCTTGATAGGAGAAGCTATTGATCAATACCGACACTTATGCTTACTGAGTTTCAACAAGACTAGGGATAAGAAAGTCGTTCAGAAACCCATCTTCCAAGAGTGGTCTTTGATGGTCATGTTGATCCAATGGTCCAAGTCCATCACAATGCTATGCAAGAAGTGATCAACAAGGCAATGACGTCCACTTTGATGAACCACAATGAGGCTTTTCTCAACAGCCTTACAAATGCCATGAAGGAGGTTTTCAACATAAGTGGTGATAGAAGAGGTCCAGCATATAATATTGGGAACAATCAAGGAGCTGGAACTTCTAATGGACCTCAGACCAATGGTCCAAATGGCAATGGGAACCAGATGATGATTAGCCCTGGGGGCATGACACCGCAGCTAGGGCAACAGCCGATTATGAGTAATAACATGTACTCATCGGCTACAAAAATATCTCCTCAGGCAAGGCGCATCACAAGAGATTTCAATACACCGCCATATCAAGGGAACGTAGCATTTGGTGATATCCCTCAGGGGTATCATTATGTCTCTGACTTCTATACTTTGGATGCTCAAGAAAACCCAGGGTATAATGGTGTTGACACCAGATTTTCGCACGCACGAGGATATGACAAGTGGACCCATCCAGCATTGGGGAAAGGATTTCGGCAAGCGATTAGGCAGCTGTTTGGTCCTCGGAGTTTCGGCAAATGCCTGTGCGGTCGGCTATCTTGCAAAACGGTGACTCTGTTCGAGAAACAAATATGGCAAGTAAAGCCGATTTGCACGAGAAGACACGTAACGATGAAGGACGCCGAAGAGATTAGGAATAGGATTTACATCTTTCCATATTTTATTATGCAGATCACAATCATCTAGGACTCATGTTTCATCCAGGGTATAAATATAAGCCCTCGACCATTGTAAAACTGTTCACAACCACATCAATACAAACCGGTCGCGTGCCACCTTCGAGTCCTTAGTCGTGTCGTCGAGTTCTTCGAGAGGAATCATCGATCCGTCGACCTCCGTAAGTACCGGCAACCTTGTTATCATGTCTAGTATCATGCGGTGGATTTAGATATGATGCAAGTAGTCTCGTATGTTAAGCTTAGTATCGTGCGGCGGATTTAAGCTTATGACGGGAAGTTTTTGCTTGTGTCTTGTATCGTGCGGCGGATTAAGTCATGAGTAAAAATAGTTACCGGCTCTATTAGATTTGGCAGATCTGATAGATTCATTAAGTTATCATGTGTTATATGTTTTATTTATTTAATTCTTGTAACACTCTTTTGCCCAATCTAGATTGATCTTTGTTCGGCCTTGTTCCACAAGTTTGTTTGTGCTTTGCTAATCATAAGATCATGACGGTCGGATCAACTATCAATCCAGATTGTTACATGTCGCGGGTTCATGCATGTTAATTACGATTAGACTTTGATAAAACTAGGTATCGTGCGGCAGATGCAGGTTTTAGATTGGTTTGATCTTGCTTGCTTGTATGTTCCTTCTTCATGGACCCCAACTCGGCTAGTTTGCCAATCTTGGTTAAGCTTACCTGAGTAACGAGTATATATAGATCTGTTTAGATATATGCATGCTTTTAGCTTCTTATAATTAGATTGTATCATGTGGTGGATTAATCTAATTATAAGGAGTGGTGTAGATTTGTAGCAAGTGGTATCATGCGGTGGATTAGCTTCGCTCAGGTTTACGCTTGACGGGTTTATGAAGACTAGACGTGCGGCAGACTAGTTGGATTAGCCTATGCATGTTTTGTTTGAATAGATTTATATTTACAAGTTACCTGTTTCTTTTATTACATACGCGTTTGGCAATCAACATGTTTACATGCTTTCTTTTATACTTGCCGAATGACTTTATAAACCTGTTTTGACAGACAGCTTCTATAGCTGTGAGCCGTCGTGATTGGCTTTCAAAGTCGTACATATGGAACTGTCTGGTCTCACCTAGCATGTTCCAGAGGTATTCTCACGTTTTTATCCCTTGTTGGTTTTCTGGTCAAACCGACTGGCACGTCTCCGGATTCAACATACTCCGGGCACCCGATTGAAGCTAGCTTTTCGGCTTGCTGTGTGCTTGGCGCGAGGTGTCACGTTTTGCGCCAACACACTTTTTGGCACGCCCGGTGGGACCTACTTCGTTTCAAGATGCCTGAAATCAGCGACGATCAAGTTCTGGATGTGACCACGGATGACTTGCCGCCAGATTTGAAAAGTTTAGTACAAGAGATTTGTGAAGAACTTCAGCGCAAGTGCCTGATGACTTTTTCCAAGAACAAGAGCGGCAAGGTCTACCAGAAGCAACCGTTCCCAAGGATTCTTCCTCACCACCAGTCCGAGCTATCCGACAGCACTGAAGAGGAAGTTATTCAGAAGATGACTGGAATAATGTACAAAGTTGTATCAGAAGCCATGACCAATCACCAGTTAGCCTTCTTGAATACTTTTCGCGTCGTCATGGTTAGTACTTTCGGTCCAGCAGCGGATAAACGCTTTGAAGAAGCCGCTGGTCCAATGCAAGGACCATTGTTGTTCCCGGTACCTCAACATCGAAGGATCGCCGAAGAAGGCGGAGCTGGCCCAAGCACAGGTGGGATGGTTCCTCATGAGACGCAACAGCCTCCCTAGACTTATGGCCAGATCACGTTCGGCACGACAGGGAATGTCCCGCAATCTGCTTCTAGAGTGTCTCCTGCAGCAAACAGGATACAGAGGAATATGTTTGGAGATGGATATTAGGAATTTGTTGATTATAGCGCGGTTAATGCTCTTCTAAATCCAGGCTACAAGAGTTCAGCAGGACTACATCCTTGGGGGCAAGCACAAACAGCTCCTGATTCGAGTGTTGACCTCATCATGTACAGGATGGCTGATATGATGCAAAATCAGTTCGGCCTAAAGCCAAAGAATTAGTCATACGCTTACAAATCCCCCTACCCGGAGTGGTACAATCGGGTAGCACTTCCTCCAAGGGTGAAGCCTCCCACTGATTTTACCAAGTTTTCAGGCCAGGATGACACCAGCACTATAGAGCACATCGGCCGCTATTTGATGCAACTTGGAGAAGCATCTACGGATGAAGCTTGGAGGATTCGGTACTTCCCGTTGTCATTGATAGGGCCAACCTTCTCATGGTTCGCTTCTTTGCCAGCAAATTCTATCAATACATTGGCAGAGCTGGAACAGAAATTCCATTCGTATTTCTTTACGGGCACTAGTGAAAAGAAGTTGGTCGACCTCATGAGTCTAAGGATGAAACCTGGCGAGACACCACAAGAATATTTGCGTAGGTTCAGGGAGACCAAAAACCTTTGCTATTCCTTGAATATACCAGATGATCAATTGTCGGGGATAGCCATAGCTGGCATGGTGCCGAATATCAAGGAGAGGCTATTCGGCATGGAGTTTGATGACCTCGGGCAGTTATCACAATGGTTGGCAACGATGAGTAGTCAAGCCCAAGGGTTCAGAAGGAATAATCAATTCCAGAAAGGAGATGTGTCTGCTGAAACGTATCAGGCTTTCTTAGAGGAAGCAACTGAGTATGATGATGAAGATGAAGTAGCTGCAGCTGAGATAGTCTGGGCTAAAGAGCCGACTCAAGTCAACCAGCGATGGCTGAGGCAACAAAAAGGTACTTATGACTTTGATGTTTCCAAGTCAGATAAATTATTTGAGTACTTGTTGAAGGAAGGACGCATCAAGTTGCCGGAAGGTCATCCTATGCTGCATCCTGAAGGGGTCAAGGACAAGAAGTATTGTGGTTTCCAAAATACTAGGTCCCACTCCATAAACGATTGTCGAGTGTTCAGAGTGCGGATCCAGAAAGCTATCCAAGACGGGCATTTGAGGTTTGATGGAAAGATGAAAGTTGATGGTAGCCCTTTTGGACAGAATATTGTGTCTTTCTCTGTTAATATGGTCAATGCAGCTGATCCTAGGGGTAAGAGCAAAATGAAAGTGTTAACCTCTGATAGAGCGAGGGAAGCTGGTGCCGTTGACCCTGATCGGCAGATTACAAATAAAGAGCTTCAGCAAAGGATTCGGTTCCAAAATAGCCGAACTGAGACGGGTGAAACTTCCAGACCCAGGGTCACGACGCGTATTCTGTTGAATAAATGGCGTCGGGAGCAGGAACGGTACCAGAAGCAGAGATTTTATGAAGAACAAAAGTTCCTGGAGAAACAATGAAGGTACGAAGAAGAGATGTACCAAGAAGAACGAGAAGATATGAGGGAGCAAGAACAATCTCATTAGGAATGCTCATTCTTCCAGTATTGTTGGAACGAAGGCTTGAAACTGCCTTTTAAGAACAACTGCCCTGAATGCAGTAATCAATACTCTGAGTATAGGCAGTCTCGAGTCAACCGCCGTTCTGTCCATGAAAGGTTTGGGGCACGAATCCCTGAGGACGATCGGCGCTTAAAAATAAATAATTCCGAAGATCGGCAGGAAAGAGGATTTGCCGATCGAAGTTGGGCTCGCGTTGGAGAAGTGGAATACCGCGAATATGTTTGGTAGAGAGGACAGTGGTGTCCACCAGGATTGAGGAGAAGCCAGAAAAGAAGGGTGCAGCGCCTAAGAAACAGAGAGTTAGAGCAGGCAAGTGCCAAGATAAAGCGAGTTTGGCGCCCTAAAGAGAAACCGGATGGAGGTGATCGTTTGGCTGATGCATGCATGGCTTTCTTTCTTCCATCAGAATTTATAGCTCCCGAAGATCAGGATGTCCGAGGCGAGGTGTATTCAGATTTTGATGAAGATGAATTCCAAGAGTTGTTGGCTCATCTTGTCTTGGCTCAAAGTGCAGTATTCGATAAACCAGCTAAGCATCGACACTTGAAGCCATTGGATATGAGAGGCTATGTTAATGGCAAGTCATTGACCAAGATGTTCATTGATGGAGGGGCTGCTATAAATATTATGCCCTATACTACCTTCAGGAAGCTTGGGATGGCAAGTGAGGACTTATTGAAGACTGACATGGTGCTAAGAGACTTTGCTGGTAATTCTTCTGACACTCGGGGGGCAGTTCATGTTGAATTGATGATCGGATCCAAGACCTTGATTAATACCTTCTTCGTCATTGATGGCAAGGGGGCATACAGTTTGCTATTAGGAAGGGATTGGATACATGCAAACTGCTGTGTACCGTCGACTATGCACCAGTTCCTCATCCAATGGATTGGAGATGACATCGAAAGTGTCCATGCTGATGATTCGGTGAGTATTGCTAATGCAGAGCCTATCTACTGGGAATACGATGGTGTCGAGTGTTTCTCTGGAAGAGCTTGGGAAACAGGTCCGGTGAACGTTTTCGACAAGGACCAACAGCCGATTCAAACGATCGGCTCTCAGAGCAATTTTTGAATAAATAATCCAACTGATGGTGATGGAGAAAAGTCGAGACTAAGTTTCGTGTTGGCTGAAAAGGAATAAAGTGTTGGTGAATGAAGCCGAAATACGACCAATGTGTGCAAGTTTGGGTCTCGAGCGTGTTTTGAAGTTGATGAACTTTTGAAAGGATTCTGTTTATTTCTCCATTACCGAAAGCTTGAAGAGGATCGAGAGTTCACATAAGGGGACGTACAACGGAAGCTTTTGATGAAATTGAAGATATATGAAGGCGTTTCTGCAACTTGGTGATCGTTTCAAGTTGTATGTGGCGGCCGATAGCCTTGTAATAGGGTTGTGTGCACTATTTGAGGGGGAGTTTGCTAGTTGTGTTGAGCCTTTGCCTCTTTCTTGAGGGACTAGCAAACATTTTCAGCTCTTCAATTGGTATCGAACTCTTTTGGTTTTTTAGTTGGTAACAGTTGGTATCAAGCTTCCTAGCTAGCGATGTTGAGCCCGTTCTGCCTCTTCTTGAGGGCTAGTTCTGTTTTGCTTGAATTTCAGTTGATTGTTCAATTGGTATCAAGTTTTCGTGCTAGCGGTGTTGAGCCTGTTCTACCTCTTCTTGAGGGCTAGCTTTGCTTTGCTTGGTTGCGTCGAGCCGTTGCCCATGTCTTTGGGAACCAAGTTGTTTTTCTCTTTCCACTTGACCTTCTTCGGCTTTGCTATGCTTTTGGGTCATTTGGTCGAGTTCTCTCTCCTTCTTCCTTCCTTCTTCTATTTCATTATGATTTGTTTAGGTAGTTGACAATGCACTCATCAAGGGGGAGATTGCGGATACATGGGTGTATGCCGAGTCTCTGAGTGATGAGTGATTGTCAACTGGGATAATGCGCATGTTCTTTGGCTTGTGTTGTGCAGGTGTCAAGCATGGATACAGTGATCAAAGGCGAGGTGAAGGTCAAGTAGAGACGTGCCATGTCGATGGACCGAGAGTGGCGAAGGGCGAACGTGAGGCTTGGACTGAGGGACTGGTGGCCTGAGGATCAGCTGTGGTGGCTGATAGCCTGGGACAGCGACGAGCGAAGACTTGCGGGTGGACGGGGTGCACGGGCGATGCATCCCTTCTACGGCTCGGTTTGGTGGTTGAGCCACAGAAAAACCACCGAGTGGACGGTTTTCAGGTTTGGGCCTCAAAACCTGGGCGCTGATGGTTTCCGAGTTTGGGCCACAAAACTCGGGCTGAGGACGGTTTCCAGGTTTGGGCCTCAAAACATGGGTGCTGCGGGTTTGCTGAGTTTGGGCCACAAAACTCAGGCGATGGTAGGCTGGTTTCCCGGTTTGGGCCTCAAAACCAGGGGTTGGCTGTGAAGGCTGGTTTCCCGGTTTGGGCCACAAAACCGGGGGTGCGACGTTCGGGAAAAGGACAAGCAGAGCGGTGGCGGCATGTGGCGGCAATCGGTGGTGTTGCGTCGAGGCAACGCTACCAGTTGTGTGGGCGTGGCCGTCGGATCACCACCTACCACGAGTTGGTCCAGAATAATCCTAGGGTTTAGCTGGTTCGCTCTGTAATTAGTTAGGGGTAGAGTGGGAATTAGAATTAGGATAAGTAGGGGGAGACACCCACCTCCCCATCCATCTCAGTCATTTGCTATTTTGCCTTCTAGGTTTTCCTGCTCTCCCTACTCCCTGCTGTAGCGAACTGAGATCCACAGAGAAGAGAACCATACCTCTGTGTCCGTAAGTTTTTGAGGAAGTGAGACCGTAATCTCACTGTTGTAGCGTGTGGTAGCCACACGGTTGCAAATTAGTGGTTGTGATTCACGTTTTGTTCGTGTTCTTCGCGGATTGCTTTTTTCCATGTTTTTCCCGTCGATTGATCTCTTTGTTCGTTGCGTCTTTTGTGATTCCGTTTGAACAGAGATGTTCTAGATCGTGAGGCACTACTTTCCACCGGAGGAATTATCCTTCAACCTCACAAGCTAGTAGATCGGTCGATTTTCGTTTCGGGTCAAGTTTTTCTCTCTTCCCCTAAAATTCTTCGATTCATTGATTTGGAGATAGGTTCGAGCCATGATCTCTTAGAGATAGCTCACTATACTCTTTGTGACTCATCTCTCCAAGTTTGAACCCTAGAGGTTTCATTTTGGGAGAGTTTGATTCGAATCGGTGGACGAACGGTGAAGTGTCGGGGTGACCGGACGCACGGTCACGGGTTGACCGGACGCTTGCTGGTGAGTCCGGTCGTTGAATGTACGGTCTGTGATTTGCTTTGTCTATGACTGGACACTTGACCTAACTATGACCGGACGCATCGCTTCCACTGTTCACCGCTTGGTCGCTCTCTGATTGGACGCTGGACACCTGACCGGACGCACCTACACCGAGAGTCCGGTCAGAAACAGTAAGGTCCAAAATCAGGTTTCGCACGACCGGACGCGTCCGGTGGTCTATGACCGGACGCACGCAGAGTCCGGTCGAGTCTGTCCTGCGCGTTTTCATCCACAGTTTGTTTGTCTGACTTACGATTTGAGATCCGCTTGTTGTGTTGGATTCCTGACTTCATGCTCTATAGAAATCGGGCTTCTCGCTTTACAGAATAGCCTGAATCCCCCTCGCGTTGCTCGAGGGAGGTTGAGGTTACCCAAAGGTCATCCTGTCACTAGTTGACCTGCGTGAACTTGGGCGAGGGAATTTTTGTGGTGTCCCGCTGTGTTCCTAGGGAACATCCACTCATTCTCTTGTGTCGTGGACATCACGTGCATCGGTTTTGCTTTTGGGGTTGATTTACAGGATAGAGGTTTAAAGTTTCTAAAAAGAAATTTAAAGCTCCCATTCACCCCCCCCCCCCTCTGGTCGCTTTCTGGTAGCACTTTCGGTCCTTCAAAAGGTGTTATATGTGTTGAATTGACAATTGGCAGCAAGAGTATGCCGACTACTTTCTTTGTAGTCGATGCAAAAGGATCCTATAGTGTGCTTCTTGGAAGGGATTGGATCCACACCAATTGTTGCATTCCATCTACCATGCATCAGAATGTGATTCAGTGGATCGGTGACACCGTTGAATTAGTGCCAGCCGATTCAACTGTTAGTATTGCTTATTCAGACCCTGATGTTTGGAACTTTGATAACATGGAGTGCTTTTCTGGAAGGATTCTTGAAGAAGACTTTCTCAAGACCAATGAGAGTCAACAGCCGGTCTAAGCAATCGGCTTCAAAAAATATTCTAGAGGATTAATTTACTAGCAGTGATTCGCATCGATGCCGATGAACTAAGGTCGGTGTTGTGTCAGTCAAGATTAGTACCTTTAGATTTAGAGCAAAGAATCGACTCGTTGGATTTTACAGCCGATACTAATGTATTGCCTTTAGAATAAAAATAGCCGATATGTATGTATCGTATTTTGATTTTAATTGATAGCCGATACTAAGGAAGTATCGCCTTTAGAGGATTCATTAAAGGGAAAAGCTTTGGAAAGCTCAAGCAATGCAGTGCAAAGAAATATCATGCAAACAATACTTAACAGAGTTATTAAGCCTGACGATGCAGGGACAGACTTGTTCGGTTTGTTCGGCCAATAGGCCGGATACACAAAAGGGACATTAAAAACAAACTAATCTAGATGGAGCCGGTTCAGGAGGTCCTCCAGGTGTGACACCTCTGTCACGGCGAGTCCCAGGGGCTGGAACTCCTCCACCAGCTCCCGGAAGTCCTCCCTCGTCCTGGCGCCGACGAAAGAAGGAGAAACTTCCCCAGAGATCTCAGCATCGCTGAGTTCAGCTCCGGCGAGGGCGAAGGTGGCGCCGTGGCAGATGGCGTGGATGGCCAACTCCCTGATGCGCGTCCCGACGTCATCCAAGCGCGTCCGCAGGTTGTCTCCCCGTGCATTCACGAAGTCAGCAATCGTTGTGGCTCGCCCAGGGAGCCAATCGAGTTGCTGTTGAAGTTCTATATTTGGATAAAGGAGACCAAAATTCAGAAAAATAGCCGATTCAATTAAATCAAACAACAAATCGGCTGAGTATTTAAGCAAGCAGTTTCCAACAAAGTCACTAGTACTGTTGTACAGGAGGTAATCAGAGTGACAAGTTGGGAAATTTGGGAAAATACCAGCAACCCTGGTGTCGGACGCCTCTAGGTGCTCGAGGGCATTGTTGAGGCGAGCATGGAGGACTTCCCGTTCCTCCACCAGGCGGGCGGTTCGATGGCGCTCATCCTCCAGGAGGCGTCGGGTGTCGGTGACATTCCGGATGAAAGCCCATGCGCCATCATCCAATGCCAACTCGTACTCCGACGGAGGTCGGCTAGGGCCTTGGCCATCTGCCTGGAGGAGGAGGACTGCGAAAAAATTTGGGTTTTTCCTCGGGTAAATGAAGTAGTTCGGATCATAGGAAAGCGCTAAAGTGGAGAATCATTACCTGAGCACACGGCGACGGGTCGCTGGAGGGCCATCCACGGACTCCGATGCCTCCGCGGGGCGTTTGCCGCGGTTATCTACCATTGCTTCGACCGCCGAGTGGAGAAGAAAAACAGTTGGTGAATGAGAAGAGCAAAGGCCGAAGAGTAAAGCAATGAATGCGCGGTGTGTTCGAGGGGTCGACGTTTGGCATTTATACATAAGACTCGAGAAGATGAAAAGGCGTCGGCTCAGAGGCACCCTTGGATCTAGATCCTAAGGTGAATCGACTAAATAAGCCGTTTTTATATCAATCGGCTAAAAGATAGGCCGTTTTGGTACTAATCGGCTAAAATATAAATTGCCTGAATAATATCGGCTGAATAGCTGATAAAGTTACAGAGTACCAAATAAATATTAGAGTGTCATGATGACGGTCAACCAAAGAAGAATGTTTACAAAAGAAGGGTTGCAAATCAAGAAACTGCGGATAAGCAAAGTTACATGTTTAGCACAGACTTCAATGCACTCAGAGCATTCAAGCGGATAGCATCTATTTCATCGATCTCTTTCTGATCTTCTTCGATGGAGCCTGGGATCGGTTTCTTCTTGGCTTTAATGTCCTGGAGCTCACCATGAAGAGTTGTTATCTTTTTCTTGTGATCACAGAGAGCAACAGGGATGTTCTTCAGGCTGTCCTTCTTCGACTTGATGTGTTCATCGATAGCTTGAAGCCTACTCAGCAGTTCATTCCTCTTAATTTCCAGAGATGACAGATTGTCGATAAGAACAGTAGAGTCTGAATTCAATTGATCTATGGCATTCTTTTCGGCAACCATATCAGAAATGCAGCGTTGTTCACGTGCTGGCAGATGTGCTTGAGCCTCTCGTTCCCTGAATTTGGCTTTGACCTTGGAAAACCTTGGCTTGAGGAATCCTATGTGGGCAACAGAAGACAAGATCTCTTTCAGATCTCTTGGTATGATATCTTTAATCAGATCAAAGATGTCCCTGATTCCCTTTGCATCCTGCATCAAGTTGGCTATGTTAACCTCCAGAAGGGGGATTAATGTTTGAAGCCGAGTCTTGATTTCTTCGGGTAGATCTCCTGAGGATCTAGCTGCAGAAACTTCCTCTTCATCCATGTAGTCATTCAAGTTGAAAGGGATGACAGGAGAAGAAGTCTCTCCTTGCTCCTACACTCTCCTTGCTCCTACACAGATAAGTAGATGAATAATCACCGATGAGAAGCTATTGGAAGGAAAAGGTGATGTTGATTAGAGTACCTGGCCAGAGGGGATGATTTGGAGCTCAGGGAATACATCTGAAAGAGATTTTTCATCATCTCTCAAGAACATCCACTGTAAAAATCAAGCTGATAGCTAAAAAGATATACCTGGTTGGGGGGGTTCTTGATCAGTGTCAGAAAGAGGAGGTGCTTCAGGATCTACATTTTGAGCATCCACCTGCTCCTGAGGCAACTCAACATTATGAGTGTTGGCATGTTCCCAGAAATTAGAAGATAAAAGATTACAGACTTGTTGATGGGAATAGGGGAGAGCAGATTTTTACCTCTGTATCGACGTTCTTGATCAAGGATTGGCTGCTACTAGAAGTATTTTGCTTCTTCTTTTTTGATACAACCTTGGCAGTTGGCTTGGTAGTCTTTTCCTTTTTAGAAGAGCCAACTTCCCTTATAAAGGTGCTAAGGGTTTGATCATCTAAAGCGTCAGGAGCTTTCCTCTTCATCAAAGTCTTGATGGTGGGAGCATCACAGCCAATCCTTGAATTTGGGCACCATATGTTATAATTTATTTCTGGAGGATTCAAAGTGACCAAATCCTGCAAAAATTTGGCATATGTCAGAAATGAACAGGTGGTGAAGATGTAAAATGTGGAGGCAAATTGAACTGTACCTCATCAGTTGCCCGAAAGTCTGAATCCAATTTCAGACAGTAAGTAGCTACAGCCTCACTGAAAAGATGGATGCTCCATTGCTGCCACCAGTTCTGGAAGGAGATTGAAGAAAAAGGTCTGCAATCCCATTCTTTGACCATATTCAGGGAAACAGATTTTTCCAGTTGGAATATTTTGTCATACTCTAAGGCAGAGTCTACTGCTTCCCTTGGCCTGAGTTTATCAGTGAAATACAGGGATGGGGTTACTTGACCAAAACCAATTTGTTGGGCTGCCATGACAGGATGATAAAATTCATAGGACATGGGAGGCTTTTCTCTACCATGTCTAATCTCAGTTGGCAGGAGACAAGGTTTCATAATTTGTCACAAGATCTTCAGGCTCTCATTGTTACATTCCCTTTGGAATCTAAAGGTGTATGGATTCTCGAAATTTGTGATGTCTGAATATTGGAACAAGATGGAGGTAGCAGTGGGGAATCCCTTGTAGAAAATCTTGAAGAAGAAGCTAGATGATTCATCGACAGATTATTGACGCTCACTAATGCTCATAATTAACCATCAATTATTGCATGAAATAACACTAAATGAATCACAAAGCATAGTTGTAGGGTTTGAAACTAACAAGTTCTGCGAGTTTTGGTGCTCTCACTTGTTTTGTTGGACATCCATATTTTTACCATATAAAATTACCTCAAGTGATGAATTGGAGTGCATCATTGCGAAGAGCTCGTCGAGACGATCGAAACGGACATATCATTTGCTATATTTGGAGTCCCGGATGAAAAGATATTAATTTCGCAATGAAACCTGCAAAAGAAGGATCTAGAAGACACCACGAGGCGGCCCGCCACGGGGGCCCACTGGGCCAGACCGACCGGTGGGGCTCATGAAGGATCGAGAATGCAAATAGCAAGGCGACCAGAGGGGGGGTGAATGGGAGCCATAAAAATTTCTCTCGAAACTTTGGCCAAATGTCTCAAAATCAACCCCCAGAAGCTATGTCCGAAATCGTGATGCCCACGACCCTTGGAAAAGGGTGGATGATCCCTAGGTACTTAAGCTCGTACAAACCCGGTAGTCCGAAAATCTCGAAGGATTTCAAATCATTCAACTTTAGCCAAGATCGTAATAGATTAACGTACATGTCCATGAGGTACATTCAGTTCACACATAATTCAAATACATCGGAGTTCAACAGTTATTACAAACCATAGTTCGAATTTCGAAAGCGGAAGCAACATAGTTTTAAACATAAGTTCTCAGTTCACAATACGGTGCCAATGCCTGATCAGTCCACAAAAGCATCAGGGAAGGATAAGAGTTGACCATGCCCATGGTCTAGTCATCACCCTCGACGGGGTACAGACAGTTCTCGCAATAGCCGTAGAAGCATTGCCCATCTGCAACAACAAGGGAATAGAACCCTGAGTACGAGAAGGTACTCAGCTAGACTTATACGTCATAAACCAGAAATAAACGACACCAAGGAGTATGCAAGGCTGTATTTGGGGTTGGCCATACTTACCCTTTTGCATAAAAGCGTTTTCATTATTAAATAATCAACATTAGAGCATTAGCAGTCAGTTTTAAGTAATCAGCCTGATTAACTAGATTCGCACCTGATCTAGAGCAAACACTTGACTATTTAATCAACAAGAGGAACTATTTCATCAATAGCCTTTCAGATTCAGTACCATAACCATCTTTAGTTCCATAAGTTACTACGGTAACACATGCCAGTCAAGTTACTCACTAACCAGGAGCGATGGTGATTATAATCGATTCCTACCCAGCTGGGGACAAAGATGTCGCACACTCGCCCGATCACACCTTGCCAGGCAGCCGTCGGCGACCACTTCAGGAAATTTGAGAACACAACACGCGGGACGGTCATGGGCCCTTCTACACTGGGGGTTATCTCAATGCCAGGTCGCTCAAGCTATAACTGCCCACGGTCATGCCAGGTCAGTCAGGCCCCGCCTGTCCACGGACCATGCCAGGTTGCTCAGAATAGTTGCCCACGGTACATATAAGGCCCTGGGTGTTAGGCGTCAACATCTCCATCACCGGCTCGAATAGCCCTGCTCGGCTTCACGGGAGGTACTCCGACCTGCTCCGTTAAGTGATTGACGCGTTCAAAATCACTGAGGTGTGCCTTCGTCGGGTCCTAATCAACACAGACGGGAGACTACTAGCACACACAACCCATGTCCTGCTGCTCCTACATCCCGCCCGGTCTCAAATTAATTATCACATGGTTATCTCCATGATAGCACGAGGCTAGTCATGATCAGTATCCACCTATAGGCGGGAGACAGGAAATCACCCGACTTTTACCGGTCTAAGCAGGCTAAGCATAAACGAGCCTAGACTTAACAGGGATAACAAGATATAATTGCAGGTGGACAAGGATAAGTAAATAATGCATCAACGGTATCACTCAACTCCTATAACCTAATGCAACAAACATATCAGGTTAATTCGTAATTGCAATTGCAAAACGTAGGAGTGGGATGCTCCGGGGCTTGCCTCGTTCAAAGTTGGAGGGACGATGGTCGTGGCACTCAGGCAGGTCCTCGACGTCTCCTTCTTCGGTCCTCTGGTCCTGGGTCTCCTCCGGACATGGCTCCTCCGGTGGTGAGTTCTGGGTCTCCACTACCGATCTTGTATGATGCATAACACGCATAAGTAATATGAATGCACATGGAATGCATGGGGATGCAACGTAGAACAAGATAACTCAGGAGATAAGCACATGTCATCTACTGCGTTCTCTTCAACAAGGTAGTCACATCAAACTAGTGATTACAAAAGATCTAAACATCCAACCAACAATTAACCTACCTAATTAGTTGGTTAGGACTCACAATTACCACAGCAAGCACTTCACTTAATTAATTTATTCTCCTTTAATTGCTTGCTAAAATAATCCATTTAATCAAGCCTATAACAGCAACCCATTCTAGACAGCTTCAGAAAAATCTACAGAAATTACTGGAAGTGAACAACACCTAATCTAGTCCCATGTCCAAATTTCACCCCATTTAAACTTAAACTCCATTCCCTATGAAAAAGACAAATTCTATCATGAAAAGGTGCTTTGAACTACACATCCTAGCAGAAAGTGTCAAACAACAGATTTCTCATTTTTCTACTGAACTTCTTAGCACAAGAGCAGTGTATAAAAATTCTCAGGTTCAAACTCCTCATATTTTAATTACTACAAAATAAACAAGAAAATATCATTTATTCATTTTAATTGCTACTGCCAAAATATTCCATAGAACAACATCATATTACATTTTTCCCAGAAGCTATTCATCAATACAAACCTAACAAAACAAGAATCACATTTTTCTGAGCAATACACAGATTACTATGCATTTAACAAGATTTCAGCCTAAACATGAATTAAATATAACCACACACAACTTTATCACAAACTAGATATATTATATTTTTCATGCATAGAACTCATCACAACAAACTTAACAGAACTTGTTTCACCTTTTTAGCATTTACGGAACTCAAGATATGAATTAAACAAACTAATCAAACATTTCTGAAACCTATTTAAACAAAACCCTGAAAAACCCTTTAACCTAAACTGCTACACGCACCCAGGCTATTGCACCCAAGACAATGACAACCGGGACCCGAGCCACTGACCCGCGGGACCCTTGGTCAAACCGACCCCACCGGTCAGTCACACCGAAGCAGGGGAAAGGTTGACCGCGGCGAAGCTCGCCGGCGGCGACCTCTCCGGCGAAATGGACACCTCCACTGATGAGGACATCAACACCAGCGATACATCCTCTCCGACACAACCTATAGCTGGTCCTCTTACTCGTGCTCGTGCTCGTCAACTTAATCATCAAGTGAGTTCCATGATAAGCTCTTGTCCATCTTGTTTAGACAATGGAAACGCGTGCACTCTTGTTTTGATTAGGAACCGAGGAGAAGACCGAAAGGGAGAAGGACTCGCGCTAGCTGGATTCGGACTGCAGCAAAGTGCCAACTTGTGACCGCCACCACGGTTGCATACGGATTCGGATTCAGGCGCTTCAGGACTTGTTGGAAAGCTTATCAAGTTTACTTTCATATGAATCAAGTCCCACGTCAATATCTGTTCGGCAGCAGCGGCAATGATCCAATTACCGTCGACAGGTCTTGCTGTCCAGGGTGTTGCGTCACCTCATTTTGGGCTTATGGCCCATGTATCAAGTTGGGTCCATTAGGGACGCGTTCTAGGGTTGGAGGACAACCTCAACACTCTTTTGGTTGTCAATCCATCTACTTATATCCCTCTATAGCCGCCATGGTCGGGTTGGGTTTTGTTTAGATCAAGTTTAGCCTTAGCTATATGCTTGTAGGCGCGCGTGCAGGATCAGCCGTCCGTCTCCTTGTCTTCGGAACCCCATTGTTGATTAAGATTCAGTTTGAAACCTTCAATTTCATCTTGCAAATTCAGTGCTTGTTTCCTCGTTCTTGCTAGTTCTTCGATTGCTTGCAGGACGGGAGCCCTAGGGGCTGGTTGTCGCGCTCTACAAGATCATGACGGCTATTGGACATGGTGTATCGGTTGCTAAGGCGCGGTCTTGAGGGCTGTAGTCGGGCCGTGAACGTCATCTCCATCCACCAATCGAGTTATCCTCGTTTCTCATCGAAAGATCGGGCAAAAACCCTAGCGGGTTCGCATCAGTTGGTAATCAGAGCAAGGTTCTTCGGTGAGAGACTTCTAATCCATTGCTGTTTTTAATTAATTTCCTATAGTCTAGAAAAGCCAAAAAAATATAGTAGATTAGTTTTTCCATAATCCTATTAAACCTTTGTGCCTTGGCTAGTACCGTTTAGTTAGGGCTTGTTGAATTTGCGTTGCTTCGGTTTGTGTCGAGTTGCTGGTCTTAGTGTCTAGTCCTTTAGAGTTTCGAGTTCTTGTCACCATCTATACACAGCCGAGTATTACCATATCTTCTCTCTGTCGAATCTGTTGTGAAGTCCGAATTGAACTGTCTGTGGTCTTGGTCCGGATCGAGTTGAGTTCCAATCTGAGTTCCACCAACGTGAAAAAAAAAGGAAACCGAGTAGAACTCGGCAATAGGTGGAATCCGTTTGTGGTTGGTTCTGAGTGGAAACCGAGTAGAACTTGGAGTCCGCTTGTTAATATATCCTGAACTCCATCTACGTGAGTCCTTCTGTGATCCAAAAGAAAGATAACTCCATACTTGTTCGGCCTTACTCTAGAGAGAGAGAGAGTATCTTCTTCTTACCGGAATACCCCTGTACTTTCGGAAAAAGTGTGTGTAGCGAATTGCTCCTTTGTATTCTTTTGTTCATATAATCAGTTTTTGAGGTTGCCCAAAAAAAAGGAAAAAAAAAGAGAAAAGATTCAAAAGAAAAGGGGTTGTTTTCCATATTGATTTTAGGTTTGTTCCACCTTGTTTTCAGGGGTGTGCTGTGGTTTTTCCTTTGTGTCCAGGCTCGCGTCTCTAGCACGGTCTAGCCTAGGACCAGCACAGTACCGTCGTCGAACGTTTATTCAGCTCGCCTTTATAACTAACGTGGTGCTAGTTCGTTCCTTGTTTCAGCCCACCTATAGCTCCACATACTCTACAGCTTGACAGGTCTTGTGCCGCAGCACCGATACACTTCATCCATTGCTGAAGACTTGTTGGTACACGACCCCTCCTGTCAAGCAAGGTAAGAATTGGTAAGAACTTGTGTAACAAGTTGAGTGTGAGAGACTTGCTGTAGCTACATCCTAGTAGTTGTAGGGCTTTTATTTCTTCACTTGCCTTTCTTGTTGTCATTGTTTTTGAACCATGACAGGGGGAGATGATGATAACGAAACACTACATACACCTCGCACTAAGGGCATCATACAGCATTTTGAAAGGAAAGTGAAGCTGCACACAGAGGGACTTGATAATGACTTGCAGGTGACAAATGAAAAGCTGGGGCAGTTGGAGGCTACGCAGATTGCCACAAACAACAAGCTTACAAGTTTGGAGGAATCCGTTGCTAGTGTGGACAAAAGCCTTGCTGCTCTCCTAAGGCGATTTGATGACTTCCACACCGAAGATAAAGAGAAGCATAAAGAAGAAAAGGAGGGAGATCGAGAGCACGGTAGTCATGAAGATGACTACACTGCTGATACTGAGCATGATGATCAAGACGCTCGTGATCGACGACGCCTACGTCACAACCGTAGAGGTATGGGTGGCAACCGCCGACGCGAGGTACACAATAATGATGATGCTTTCAGTAAGATTAAATTTAAGATACCTCCTTTTGATGGTAAATATGACCCTGATGCCTACATTACTTGGGAGATTGCTGTTGATCAAAAGTTTGCATGTCATGAATTTCCTGAGACTACACGTGTTAGGGCTGCTACTAGTGAGTTTACAGATTTTGCTTCTGTTTGGTGGATAGAATATGGCAAGAAAAATCCTAATAACTTACCTAGAACTTGGGATGCGCTGAAACGAGCCATGAGAGCTAGATTTGTTCCATCTTACTATGCCCGTGATATGATAAATAAGTTGCAACAATTGAGACAAGGTGCTAAAAGTGTAGAAGAATATTATCAGGAATTACAAACGGGTATGTTGCGTTGTAACCTAGAGGAGGATGAGGAACCGGCTATGGCTAGATTTTTGGGTGGGTTAAATCGGGAAATTCAGGACATCCTCGCTTACAAAGAATACAATAGTGTAACCCATTTGTTTCATCTTGCTTGTAAAGCTGAAAGGGAAGTGCAGGGACGACGTGCTAGCGCAAGCACTAATATTTCTGCAGGGAAGGCTAATTCATGGCAGCAACGCATGACTACAACTCCATCTACACGTATGTCTACTCCATCATCTAGTGACAAGACTCGAGTTGCTCCCACAAATTCAGTTGCAAAGACGATGCAAAAGCCTGCTGCGAGTACTTCATCCGTGGCATCGACGGGTAGAACAAGCAACATACAATGTCACCGGTGCAAGGGATATGGACACATGATGCGTGACTGTCCAAACAAGCGAGTTATGATTGTCAAAGATGATGGTGAGTGCTCATCTGCTAGTGATTTTGATGAAGACATGCTTGCACTGCTTGCGACTGACCATGCAGGTAATGAAGAACAAATAGAAGAACATATTAATGCAGGTGAAGCAGACCACTATGAAAGCTTGATCGTGCAGCGAGTGCTTAGTGCACAAATGGAGAAGGCGGAGCAAAATCAGCGACATATTTTATTCCAAACAAAGTGTGTCATCAAAGAGCGTTCCTGCCGCATGATCATTGATGGAGGTAGCTGCAACAACTTGGCAAGCAGCGATATGGTGCAGAAACTTGCCCTCAACACCAAACCACACCCGCATCCCTACTACATCCAATGGCTGAACAACAGTGGTAAGGCAAAGGTAACTAGACTTGTGAGAATCAATTTTTCCATCGGATCCTACAAAGATATTGTTGAATGTGATGTTGTGCCTATGCAAGCTTGTAACATTCTGCTAGGTAGACCTTGGCAATTTGATAGAGATTCTATGCATCATGGTAGATCAAATCAGTATTCTTTTCTATACCATGATCGCAAAATTGTGCTGCATCCTATGTCCCCTGAAACTATTATGCAAACTGATGTTGCAAGGGCTACTAAAGCAAAGAGCGAGAGCAATAAAAATGATAAATCTGTAATTGGTAACAAAGATGAGATAAAACTGAAAGGACGTTGTATGATAGCTACCAAATCAGATATTAATGAGTTCAATGCATCCACTTCTGTTGCTTACGCTTTGATATGCAAGGATGCTTTAATTTCAATTGAGGATATGCAATATTCTTTGCCCCCTGCTGTTGCTAACGTTTTGCAGGAGTATTCCGATGTGTTTCCAAGTGCGGTACCAGCGGGGCTGCCACCACTACACGGGATTGAGCACCAAATTGATCTTATTCCTGGTGCATCTTTGCCAAACCGTGCGCCATACAGGACAAACCCGGAAGAAACAAAGGAAATTCAGCGACAAGTGCAAGAACTACTGGACAAAGGTTATGTGCGAGAATCCCTTAGCCCTTGTGCTGTTCCAGTAATTTTAGTGCCTAAGAAAGATGGAACATGGCGTATGTGTGTTGATTGTAGAGCTATTAATAATATCACCATTCGATATCGACACCCTATTCCACGATTAGATGATATGCTAGATGAACTGAGTGGTGCTGTTGTGTTTTCAAAAGTTGATTTACGTAGTGGGTACCACCAGATTCGTATGAAATTGGGAGATGAATGGAAAACTGCTTTCAAAACTAAGTTCGGTTTATATGAGTGGTTAGTCATGCCTTTTGGGTTAACTAATGCACCTAGTACTTTCATGAGATTAATGAATGAGGTTTTGCGTGCTTTCATTGGGAAATTTGTTGTCGTATATTTTGATGATATATTAATTTACAGCAAATCATTGGATGAACATCTTGATCATTTATGTGTTGTTTTTAATGCACTACGCAAGGCACGCTTATTTGGTAACCTTGAGAAGTGCACCTTTTGCACCGATCGAGTGTCTTTTCTTGGTTATGTTGTAACTCCACAGGGAATTGAGGTTGATCAAGCCAAGGTGGAAGCTATACAGGGATGGCCTGTCCCAAAGACTATCACCCAGGTGCGGAGTTTCCTAGGACTTGCTGGATTCTATCACCGTTTTGTGAAGGATTTCAGCACCATTGCTGCACCATTGAATGAGCTTACCAAGAAGGGGGTGCCTTTTGAGTGGGGCAAAACACAAGAGAATTCATTCGACATGTTGAAAGATAAGTTAACTCATGCGCCTCTCCTACAACTTCCTGATTTTAATAAGACTTTTGAGCTTGAATGTGATGCTAGTGGAATTGGTCTGGGAGGTGTTTTGTTACAAGAGGGAAAACCTATTGCATATTTTAGTGAGAAATTGAGTGGGCCTGTTCTCAATTATTCTACTTATGATAAAGAACTCTATGCTCTTGTTCGAACATTAGAGACATGGCAGCATTATTTGTGGCCCAAAGAGTTTGTTATCCATTCTGATCATGAATCTTTAAAACATATTCGTAGTCAAGGAAAACTGAATCGTAGGCATGCAAAATGGGTTGAATTTATTGAATCTTTTCCTTATATTATTAAACACAAGAAAGGGAAGGAGAATATTATTGCTGATGCTTTGTCACGGAGATATACTTTGCTGAATCAACTTGATTATAAGATCTTTGGGTTAGAAACAATTAACGACCAATATGTTCACGATGCTGATTTTAGAGACGTGTTGCTGCATTGTAAAGATGGAAAAGGATGGAACAAATTCATCGTTAGTGAGGGGTTTGTGTTTAGAGCTAACAAGCTATGCATTCCAGCTAGCTCTGTTCGTTTGTTGTTGTTGCAGGAAGCACATGGAGGTGGCTTGATGGGACATTTTGGAGCAAAGAAGACCGAGGACATACTTGCTGGTCATTTCTTTTGGCCAAGGATGAAGAGAGATGTGGAGAGGTTTGTTGCTCGTTGCACAACATGTCAAAAGGCAAAGTCACGGTTAAATCCCCACGGTTTGTATCTACCTCTTCCTGTTCCTAACGCTCCTTGGGAGGATATCTATGGATTTTGTGTTGGGATTACCAAGGACTAGGAGGGGACGTGATAGTGTGTTTGTGGTTGTTGATAGATTTTCTAAGATGGCACATTTCATACCATGTCATAAAACTGATGATGCTACAAATATTGCTGATTTGTTCTTTCGAGAAATTGTTCGCTTACATGGTGTGCCCAACACAATTGTTTCTGATCGTGATGCTAAATTTCTTAGTCATTTTTGGAAGACTTTGTGGTTTAAATTGGGGACTAAGCTTTTATTTTCCACCACTTGTCATCCCCAAACTGATGGTCAAACTGAAGTTGTGAATAGAACTTTATCCACTATGTTAAGGGTTGTTTTAAAGAAGAATATTAAGATGTGGGAAGAATGTTTGCCTCATATTGAGTTCGCTTATAATCGTTCATTGCATTCTACTACAAAAATGTGTCCTTTCGAGATTGTCTATGGCTTCTTGCCACGTGCTCCTATTGATTTAATGCCTTTGCCAAGTTCTGAAAAAATGAATTTTGATGCTAAGCAACGTGCTGAATTGATGTTAAAATTGCATGAAGCCACTAAAGAAAACATAGAGCGTATGAATGCTAAGTACAAATGCGCTGGAGATAAAGGTAGAAAGCAATTGATTCTGGAACCTGGGGATTTGTTTTGGTTGCATTTGCGAAAAGATAGATTTCCAGAACTGAGAAAATCCAAATTGATGCCTAGAGCTGATGGTCCTTTTAAAGTGCTGCAACGAATTAATGAGAATGCATATAAGCTTGATCTTCCTGCAGATTTTGGGGTTAGTCCCACATTTAACATTGCAGATTTGAAGCCTTATTTGGGTGAGGAAGATGAGCTTGAGTCGAGGACGACTCAAATGCAAGAAAGGGAGGATGATGAGGACATCAACACCAGCGATACATCCTCTCCGACACAACCTATAGCTGGTCCTCTTACTCGTGCTCGTGCTCGTCAACTTAATCATCAAGTGAGTTCCATGATAAGCTCTTGTCCATCTTGTTTAGACAATGGAAACGCGTGCACTCTTGTTTTGATTAGGAACCGAGGAGAAGACCGAAAGGGAGAAGGACTCGCGCTAGCTGGATTCGGACTGCAGCAAAGTGCCAACTTGTGACCGCCACCACGGTTGCATACGGATTCGGATTCGGGCGCTTCAGGACTTGCTGGAAAGCTTATCAAGTTTACTTTCATATGAATCAAGTCCCACATCAATATCTGTTCGGCAGCAGCGGCAATGATCCAATTACCGTCGACAGGTCTTGCTGTCCAGGGTGCTGTGTCACCTCATTTTGGGCTTATGGCCCATGTATCAAGTTGGGTCCATTAGGGACGCGTCCTAGGGTTGGAGGACGACCCCAACACTCTTTTGGTCGTCAATCCATCTACTTATATCCCTCTATAGCCGCCATGGTCGGGTTGGGTTTTGTTTAGATCAAGTTTAGCCTTAGCTATATGCTTGTAGGCGCGCGTGCAGGATCAGCCACCCGTCTCCTTGTCTTCGGAACCCCATTGTTGATTAAGATTCAGTTTGAAACCTTCAATTTCATCTTGCAAATTCAGTGCTTGTTTCCTCGTTCTTGCTAGTTCTTCGATTGCTTGCAGGACGGGAGCCCTAGGGGCTGGTTGTCGCGCTCCACAAGATCGTGACGGCTATTGGACGTGGTGTATCGGTTGCTAAGGCGCGGTCTTGAGGGCTGTAGTCGGGCCGTGAACGTCATCTCCATCCACCAATCGAGTTATCCTCGTTTCTCATCGAAAGATCGGGCAAAAACCCTAGCGGGTTCGCATCATCCACCCTACTCCTCTCCTTCTTCCGCACCCGACGGTACCACACTCAGGCCTAGCGCATGCTCGAATCGAGCTCGCCGGCGACCATGGCGGACACGGCGGCGCGGACATGCTATGCCGGCCGGCTCCGGTCATCCCGAGCCAAACCAACGCGCGATTTCTACTCCGGCGACCTTCACAACCCTAACACGAGGCTCAGGAGCCAGGGCTCCTACTCCGAGCACCCGCGACCACGGCCATGTCGACTCCGGCGACCATGGCAGACGGCGGACGCGGCGTACTGACACTACCAAACCCTAATCGGCTCAACCAACACCACCAACGCCTTCTACGGTCCAAGGCGACTCGCGAACGCTAGCTAGGACCAACGGACGGGCACGGGAAGGGGGTTGGTCACGGCGGACCGAGCTCGCCGGCCATGGCGGACATGGCGGGCACGGCGTACCGCGGTCTCCAAACCCTAACCGGCCAAACCGTCACCTTCTACATCTTCTACGAACCTCCCTAACCCTTGAACGTGAGCTAGGGCGACACGAAACCACGGGAAGGAGGCCGGCCACGGCGAACCGAGCTCGGTGGTCATGGCGGCCATGGCGGCGGCTCATCCCGAGGCTTGCCTAGGGTCTCCTATGGGGCGCTAAGGGTAGCAAGAGATGTGGGGGCTCACGGCGAAGCCTTGTGGGTGGTTGGGCTTGCGGCGAGGCGGCCGGACGGCGGCGAACGGCGGCGAACGGCGGCGGCGCTTTGTTTTCCCCCCTCTCTTCCGCTTGGGCGAGGGCGAGAAAGCGAGAGGGACGGAATGGAGGGAGTGCGGCTTCGGGCAGGGGCGAGGCGGCCTTGTGCACGCCACGCCGCGCGCGAACGCTGCATCCCCGGCCGGCGCGCGCCACGCGGCGGGCGAGTCCTGCGCGCGGTCGGCACGGCACGGCCCGATTCAAACTGAATCGGCCGATTCAGTCGCCGATGGCCGACTGACGGCCAAACTTTGGACGTGATTAGCTCCTAATCCACTTGATGAAACGCTAAACCACTTGTTCCATTGAGTAGAGCTACATGCCAACTACAACTTTGGTTACAAGATCAAGCTTTGGTTCGGCCTAGATTGCTCCCAGAAAAGCTCCAAAGATCGCTCAGCGAAACTGTTTTGCCACTTAGGGACTTAGGAAATTTTTCTAAGTCTAACCTCCCCCATTTCTGCCTTGTGGGTCCTAAAACACCTTGTTAAACTCATTTTCATGAGTTGGCCCTTAAACACTTTTTGTTCTACTCTAAATTCTACACACTTTTGGTTAAGGGCCCACAGCCATGCAAAGCTTCTATCAAGGAGGTCTCAGTTAGTCAAACAAAGGGGCTCCTAGGGCTCCATTAAGGCATCTAGGGTTAATGACTTGGTTAGCCAAAAAGACCAACACAAACCTAGCTTCATTTGGACTCCTCAACAAGGTTCAACTACTTAGGAGACTCACACACTCCAAAAGCAAGTCAAACAAGCATCTCACCAAGCATAACATTGCAAGCCAACACATGAAATGACACTTAACAAACAAAATGCAACATGGGATGATGATGATGCTTATGCTCATGAGATGTCAAGTTATGCATTTAGGGTTGCTTAACACCAGGGGTGTTACAGCCCTCCCCTCCTTAAAAGAATCTAGTCCCGAGATTTAAGTTACTAACCATTTCTTATAAAAGTGTGGGTACACCTCTTTCAGATAGTCTTCTGTTTCCCAAGTGGCATCTCGTTCATCTTGCTCACTCCAAGATACTTTGTATTGCTTTACTATTCTCCCGCGAGTTATTCTTTCTTTTTCATCAAGCACCTGATACGGTTCCACTGAGTAGGTGAGATCGGATTGCAACTTGATATTGGCCGGTTGTACCTCTTCTTCGGGAACTCGAAGACATTTCTTTAATTGTGACACATGGAATACAGGGAATATAGCCTTCAAATGCTCATGTAGCTGTAGCTGATAAGCTACTTCTCCCCTCCTTTCCACGATCCTGTAAAGTCCCACAAATCTTGGCGCTAATTTCCTTTTCACGCCGAAGCGTCTGACACCTTTCATGGGCGACACTTTCAGATACACATAATCGCCTTCGCTAAATTCAAGCGGTTTTCTTCTCTTGTCTGCATAGCTCTTTTGTCGAGACTGCGCAACTGCCATATGTTGTTGGATTATTCTAACTTGTTCTTCTGCTTCGTTAACAAAATCAATTCCATAGTATCGGCGTTCTCCCGGTTCAACCCAGTTCACCGGTGTCCTGCATCTTCTACCACAAAGAGCTTCAAAAGGTGCCATCTGTATGCTTTCTTGATAGCCATTGTTATATGCAAATTCAGCTAACGGTAACCATTTCTCCCAAGACTTGATTCACTCTTTCGGTTTGTCCTGAGGTTTGGGGATGATAGGCGGAGCTACAGATTAGCTTCGTGCCTAATTCCTTTTGCAGTTTCTCCCAAAACGGTGCAGTAAACTGTGTTCCACGATCCGAAACTATAACCTTGGGTATACCATGCAGTCGAACGATTTGATTGATATAAATCTCCGCATAGTCCGGTGCTCGATAACAGGTTTTGACTGGAATAAAATGAGCGGTCTTGGTAAGACGATCAATTATCACCCAAATTGAGTCATTTCCTTTCTGGGTGGTTGGCAAACCGGTGATGAAATCCATACCTATTTCTTCCCATTTCCACTCGGGTATTGGTAACGGTTGAAGTGTTCCGGCTGGCTTCAGGTGAATAGCTTTTACTCGACAACACGTGTCGCATCTAGCTACGTACGCGGCAATCTCTTTCTTCATCTTGGCCCACCAGAACCTTGGAGGCAAATCTTGATACATCTTAGTGCTTCCAGGATGAATAGATAACTTGGATAAATGGGCTTCATCCATGACACGGTTTTTGAGTTCCCTATTCTTAGGCACTACTAGGCCCTGGTCAAACCACAACACTCCCTTATCATCAATCCGAAAATGTTTTACTGGTTCAGTTGCGGTCTTCAGCCTTTCCTTGATATGATAAATTCCCTTGTCTGTTTTCTGCCCTTCAAGAATCTGATCAACTAAGGTGCCTTGCAGCTTGATATTGTGCAGAATCACAGGGTGTACGAGACTAAACTCGTCTTCTGGTTGTAACCTCAAATTATTGCAGTGTGATTTCCGACTCAAAGCGTCGGCAACCACATTTGCTTTGTCTGGATGATAATGTATCTGTAGATTGTAATCTTTGATTAGTTCAAGCCATCTTCTTTGCCTCATATTCAGTTCAGGTTGAGTGAAGATATACTTGAGACTCTTGTGGTCAGTGTACATGTTACAGACGTTACCAAGCAGATAATGTCTCCAGATTTTTAGAGCATGCACCACAGCGGCTAACTCTAAATCATGCTAGGATAGTTAATCTCATGTTTCCTCAATTGTCGTGATGCATAAGCAATCACTCTGCCTTCTTGCATAAGAACACAACCTAATCCAACCTTCGATGCATCACAAAAGACATCAAAAGGTTTCTCGATATCTGGTTGAGCTAAGACAGGAGTAGTGGTCAATAGTTTCCGCAAGGTACGGAAAGCTAGTTCACACTCTTCTGTCCATTCAAACTTATGATCTTTCTGGAGCAAACTTGTCATTGGTTTGGCAATCTTAGAGAAGTCAGGAATGAAACGACGATAGTACCCTGCTAATCCAAGAAAGCTCCGAATTTCACCAACTGAAGTAGGAGCTTCCCACTCCATCACTTCTTGTACCTTACTGGGGTCCACAAAGATTCCTTCTTCTGACAGGATGTGACCAAGAAATTGTACTTGCTTCAACCAAAACTCACATTTGCTAAACTTCGCATAAAGTTTATGTTCCCGGAGCCTCGACAAAACAACCCTCAAATGTTCTGCATGATCATCCGGGTTTTCAGAGTATACTAGAATGTCATCAATGAACACCACTACAAACTTATCTAGTTCCAGCATAAACACCGAATTCATCAAACTCATGAAATACGCTGGGGCATTTGTCAATCCAAAAGACATGACAAGATACTCATATAATCCATATCTGGTCGAGAAAGCAGTCTTTGGGATATCCTGTGGTCGAATTCTAATCTGGTGATAACCTGACCTCAAATCGATCTTGGAAAACACCTTAGCTCTGGATAACTGGTCAAACAGAATATCTATCCGTGGCAATGGGTACTTGTTCTTAACAGTCACGGCATTGAGTGGCCGATAATCCACACACATCCGTAGTGACTTATCCTTCTTCTTGACAAACAATGTTGGGCAACCCCACTCGGATATACTAGGTTGAATGAATCCTCTGTCCAAAAGTTCTTTGATCTGAGTTTTAAGTTCAGCTAATTCATTAGGCGGCATACGGTAAGGTCTTTTAGAGATTGGTGCAGTTCCAGGTAACAACTCAATTGCAAATTCCACTGCCTACTTGGGCGGTAACCCTGGTAATTCATCCAGGAAAACATCCGGGAAATCTCAGACGACTGGGATTTTAGACAGGTCTTCTATAGATAAAGTGCAAGATAAATCAACAAAGTCAGCACCTCGAGGAAGAGAGATGCGTAGCTTCGTATTTGTCCTTCCATCAGATAAGGTAAGAATCCTATTGGCCGTGTCTAACACCGCATTCCACATGCTCATCCAACTCATCCCTAGGACTACATCCATACTTAGTCCTAGCAAAACTACTAAATTAGCTCTGAATTGGTGCCCTCCAATGTCGATGGTTGCATTACAAACCATCTGCCTAGATAACACGCTACTCCCCACGGAGCTTACGCAAAACCCATAATCCATTTCAGACACCTCTTGATTATGTTTTTGTGCAAATGCTTTGCTCATGAATGAATGTGATGATCCAGTATCAAATAAAACAACTGCAGGATTGATGGTTAACAAGACACATACCGGCAGTCACGGGCTCTCCGGCTCGGGCTTCTTCAGTAGTCATGTTGTGCAAACGCGCGGGGTAGTTAGCTTGCTGCTTCTTTGGGTGAGGGCAATATCTTGCGAAGTGCCCCTCTTGGTTGCAATTGTAACATGGCCCACGAACTGAAGGTTTCCCTCCGGTCGAGCTGCCCTAACCTCCACGAGCTTGGTTAGCAGCTATCTTGTATGGCCTTTGATTGTGCTGAGCTTGCGGCTGACCCTTCTTTTGCGGCGGCCTGAAATGTGCCCCCGGTGCTGGTGGTCGATACTGGGTTCGTTGAGCTGGTGGTCCCCTAGGTTGAGATGGTCCGGAATCAAAGGTCCTCTTCCGGGCCTTACTTGCAGCATGCTTATTATTGTGATTCTCTTGAATCAGGCAATCACTGATGAAGTCATTGAAGACAGTACGAGAAGATGTTCCCACTGACTTTCCCATTTTGGTGTTCAATCCTCTCTTGAAACTAGCAATCTTTTTAGCATCTGTGTTCACGAAGTCTGGAGCATAGCGAGACAAGGAGTTAAACAAGTGATGGTACTCAGTGATAGATCGAGTCCCTTGTGTCAAGCTCATGAATTCTGCCACTTTCATCTGAGTCAGGCCTGGTGGAATATAGTGCCCCCGAACGGCTTCAGTGAACATCCTCCAAGTGACAGGAACGTTGGCAGGATAGGTGGTGCGATGGTGTCCCCACCAAATCTCGGCTGGCCCCTGCAGCTGGTGTGCGGCATACTCTGCCTTGAGTTCTTCCGTGAGCCTGAGCAAATGAAACTTTTGTTCCAGGGTATGCAACCATTCTTCTGCTTCTAAAGGTTCAGTAGCTTCCTTGAAAATGGGTGGCCTAGTATCCAAGAAATCCCTGAATGAACTATACTGATTTGGCTCAGGACGCTGATGACCGTGCGCCAAATTCTCACGCAGTAAAGCTTCAATGTTGCGCTGGCTTCCCAGAAACTGAGCGAAAAGTTGCTCGGGAGTGGCTGGTGGAGGAGGTGGTGGATTACGGTTATCCCTGGGATCCTCATTTCCACCACTACCGCCCGCTCCATTACGAGTTGTCGTCATCTGCATGTATTCACAGCAAGTGATCATCAGGTGGAGTTGCAATTATTGTAGAGAACAATAGATCATGCCAACTGAATTTATTCCGAAAATGAATTCGCCAAACAATCACAGAGGCATAATAAATTTCAATCCACATCGCAGCATCACATAATAAGATCGCTTAATACATAACATGCAAAAACCAACATAAACATCCATAGTTTTGCCCATACATATGGGACTTTCCAAGGTCTCACACCACGTGCACATAAGAGTTCACTACTCATGCTTACATCCAGCCCATAACAAAAGCAAAAGATCGGGCTTGCCAACACACACAAAAGATCACTAGGCTCTAAGCATACGATCTAAACTACTCTAGCGATGTCACCAACTCGCCATCCTCACTAGACATATCTGAAGAACTACTAGAAGAGCTACTCGGATCCGGGTCCTCCTGTGGAAAGATGGGGTTCCTCTCATTCTCCCTGCGGTGGATCTCCTCGTGCAGACGGTCATTGTAGTCCTGCAGGTGGTGAAGTTGCAGCTCTAAGTCTCCTACTCGCAACCTCAACAGCCTGTTCTCCTCTAAAGCACGTATGCCCTTAATACACACACCTCGAAGTGACTCCTCGGTCTCCCTCATGATCAAGGCTAGGAAGGTAGCCGACTCCTGCTGAACACTGAGCTGATGAGCGGTCTCCTGCTCTCTCTGAAGCACCTGGTCCCTCTCCACAGTCAGGTGAGCTAGCTGTGTGGTGAGGAGGTCTATCTCTGTGGCATGCTCCTCCTGCCTGCGATGCTGTGCAACCATCTCCTCACTAAGAATATGGTCCAGGTGGTCATAGCTACGTGATAGGCATCCATAAGTAGCCATGAGAGCGGCCATAGCACTCCCTGCTGGTCCTGCACAATGCTCCCTCTCAAGAAAGCTAGCCTCAGGTACTGTAGCTCCTGGTTGACGCCACACTGACTGATAAGGATCTGCTGTCGGGAAGATGCTGGCTGTAGCTTGGGCAACCACCTCCGGATGGTCCTCCATAATGCCCCGGAGAACGGTGTAAGCAACTCGGTTGGCTCCATCCCATGGGGTTCTCCCCTGCAACGCGAACACACGGCGGCACCAGACGAGATCCTGGTCATCACGGCTAGGCACGTCAACCTCCACCGTGTACATGTGGCGATCCTCCAAGAACTGCACACGGTGCCAGTCGTATTGGGGCTCCTGGCCCTCCTGGTATCCCACCAAGTGCAATACCCTCCAAAGGATGGTAGGCATACCGAACTCGTCTAAGAAGTCCTCCGATCCTTCCGCGGTCCATGGCCCCAACATGTAATTAGGCCTCTTGCCTCCGGTTGACTTACGAGTTGTGCGCTTGGTACGGGCCATCTGTAAGAAGTTTATCCACACATATGTTTTCATTAGTTGAGAACAACTTTTATTAAGAAAAATGGGACGGATAACATAAGGAAGAAAGTAAGATTAATGCAAGGTTGTATGATCATGATGCATGAACGTAACATATGTCCTCACTGTCTATCAATCTAACGGCTAGACGGTGGCATACACGTTCACTCATAGCGTTAACTAGACGTACTATACGTTCGCAAGTTAGCATACCTGTAGAAAATCACTTCAGCCCTGCCCACAGTATGAATATCATGCATTGCTGAAATTAAATCTAATACTAACTCAGGTGCACACCCAGTTTACACGTAAGCAGTATATGCACCCATCAGAATAGTATTACTCCCACAATCAATACTTTCACATATACTTGTGTGTAACAGGTATACATGTCGGTACCATTCAAGCACTCCCCTAGATTGGCGGTTGTCCAATCATGCTCTCACAACTCACTTGTTACCTTGGCGTAGAGGCAATTGATCCATACATTACTATTCCGAAGAATAGCACCCATACAATTTCACCCTTGCCGTATGGACGACAGAAACAACAGAATTTAAATATGATGCACAACCCCCAAGTTAGTACTTAAATAGCCACCTAGAAACCTACTGGGCATAAGGACTTGATCATTGGCACACCTTAAACTTCATTTATAAGATTTTTCAAACCCTATTATAGCTTATAAGTTTTTGCAAAGAAAGTTTTTGATTTGAAAATACGATTTTCAAATACACTCATGAACAGTAATGCCAACCATGCTCCGATGCCAGCTGATACAGAACCGACCAATTTATACCATATTAAGCATCGAATCCCCGCTTTCACAGAGATTTCAGATACTTAAGCTCGTACAAACCCGGTAGTCCGGAAATCTCGAAGGATTTCAAATCATTCAACTTTAGCCAAGATCGTAATAGATTAGCGTACATGTCCACGAGGTACATTCAGTTCACACATAATTCAAATACATCGGAGTTCAACAGTTATTACAAACCATAGTTCGAATTTCGAAAGCGGAAGCAACATAGTTTTAAACATAAGTTCTCAGTTCACAATACGGTGCCAATGCCTGATCAGTCCACAAAAGCATCAGGGAAGGATAGGAGTTGACCATGCCCATGGTCTAGTCACCACCCTCGACGGGGTACAGACAGTTCTCGCAATAGCCGTAGAAGCATTGCCCATCTGCAACAACAAGGGAATAGAACCCTGAGTATGAGAAGGTACTCAGCTAGACTTACCCGTCATAAACCAGAAATAAACGACACTAAGGAGTATGCAAGGCTGTATTTGGGGTTGGCCATACTTACCCTTTTGCATAAAAGCGTTTTCATTATTAAATAATCAACATTAGAGCATTAGCAGTCAGTTTTAAGTAATCAGCCTGATTAACTACATTTGCACCTGATCTAGAGCAAACACTTGACTATTTAATCAACAAGAGGGACTATTTCATCAATAGCCTTTCAGATTCAGTACCATAACCATCTTTAGTTCCATAAGTTACTACGGTAACACATGCCCAGTCAAGTTACTCACTAACCAGGAGCGATGGCGATTATAATCGATTCCTACCCAGCTGGGGACAAAGATGTCGCACACTCGCCCGATCACACCTTGTCAGGCAGCCGTCGGCGACCACTTCAAGAAATTCGAGAACACAACACGCGGGACGGTCATGGGCCCTTCTACACCAGGGGTTATCTCAATGCCAGGTCGCTCAAGCTATAACTGCCCACGGTCATGCCAGGTCAGTCAAGCCCCGCCTGTCCACGGACCATGTCAGGTTGCTCAGAATAGTTGCCCACGGTACATATAAGGCCCTGGGTGTTAGGCGTCAACATCTCCATCACCGGCTCGAATAGCCCTACTCGGCTTCACGGGAGGTACTCCGACCTGCTCCGTTAAGTGATTGACGCGTTCAAAATGACTGAGGTGTGCCTTCGTCGGGTCCTAATTGACACAGACGGGAGACTACTAGCACACATAACCCATGTCCTGCTGCTCCTACATCCCGCCCGGTCTCAAATTAATTATCACATGGTTATCTCCATGATAGCACGAGGCTAGTCATGATCAGTATCCACCTATAGGCGGGAGACAGGAAATCACCTGACTTTTACCGGTCTAAGCAGGCTAAGCATAAACGAGCCTAGACTTAACAGGGATAACAATAATGCATCAACGGTATCACTCAACTCCTATAACCTAATGCAACAAACATATCAGGTCAATTCGTAATTGCAATTGCAAACCGTAGGAGTGGGATGCTCTGGGGCTTGCCTCGTTCAAAGTCGGAGGGACGATGGTCGTGGCACTCAGGCAGGTCCTCGACGTCTCCTTCTTCGGTCCTCTGGTCCTGGGTCTCCTCCGGACACGGCTCCTCCGGTGGTGAGTTCTGGGTCTCCACTACCGATCCTGTATGATGCATAACACGCATAAGTAACATGAATGCACATGGAATGCACGGGGATGCAACGTAGAACAAGATAACTCACGAGATAAGCACATGTCATCTACTGCGTTCTCTTCAACAAGGTAGTCACATCAAACTAGTGATTACAAAAGATCTAAACATCCAACCAACAATTAACCTACCTAATTAGTTGGTTAGGACTCACAATTACCACAGCAAGCACTTCACTTAATTAATTTATACCCCTTTAATTGCTTGCTAAAATAATCCATTTAATCAAGCCTATAACAGCAACCTATCCTAGACAGCTTCATAAAAATCTACAGAAATTACTGGAAGTGAACAACACCTAATCTAGTCCCCTGTCCAAATTTCACCCCATTTAAAATTAAACTCCATTCCCTATGAAAAAGACAAATTCTATCATGAAAAGGTCCTTTGAACTACACATCCTAGCAGAAAGTGTCAAACAACAGATTTCTCATTTTTCTACTGAACTTCTTAGCACAAGAGCAGTGTATAAAAATTCTCAGGTTCAAACTCTTCATATTTTAATTACTACAAAATAAACAAGAAAATATCATTTATTCATTTTAATTGCTACTGCCAAAATATTCCACAGAACAACATCATATTACATTTTTCCCAGAAGCTATTCATCAATACAAACCTAACAAAACAAGAATCATATTTTTCTGAGCACTACACAGATTACTATGCATTTAACAAGATTTCAGCCTAAACATGAATTAAATATAACCACACACAACTTTATCACAAACTAGATATATTATATTTTTCATGCATAGAACTCATCACAACAAACTTAACAGAACTTGTTTCACCTTTTTAGCATTTACGGAACTCAAGATATGAATTAAACAAACTAATCCAACATTTCTGAAACCTATTTAAACAAAACCCTGAAAAACCCTTTAACCTAAACTGCTACATGCACCCAGGCTATTGCACCCAAGACACTGACAACCGGGACCCGAGCCACTGACCCGCGGGACCCTTGGTCAAACCGACCCCACCGGTCAGTCACACCGAAGCAGGGGAAAGGTTGACCGCGGCGAAGCTCGCCGGCGGCGACCTCTCCGGCGAAACGGACACCTCCACCCTACTCCTCTCCTTCTTCCGCACCCGACGGTACCACACTCAGGCCTAGCGCATGCTCGAATCGAGCTCGCCGACGACCATGGCGGACACGGCGGCGCGGACATGCTACGCCGGCCGGCTCCGGTCATCCCGAGCCAAACCAACGCGTGATTTCTACTCCGACGACCTTCACAACCCTAACCCGAGGCTCAGGAGCCAGGGCTCCTACTCCGAGCACCCGCGACGACGGCCATGCCGACTCCGGCGACCATGGCGGACGGCGGACGCGGCGTACTGACACTACCAAACCCTAATCGGCTCAACCAACACCACCAACGCCTTCTACGGTCCAAGGCGACTCGCGAACGCTAGCTAGGACCAACGGACGGGCACGGGAAGGGGGGTTGGCCACGGCGGACCGAGCTCGCCGGCCATGGCGGACATGGCGGGCGCGGCGTACCGCGGTCTCCAAACCCTAACCGGCCAAATCGTCACCTTCTACATCTTCTACGAACCTCCCTAACCCTTGAACGTGAGCTAGGGCGACACGAAACCACAGGAAGGAGGCCGGCCACGGCGAACCGAGCTCGGTGATCATGGCGGCCATGGCGGCGGCTCATCCCGAGGCTTGCCTAGGGTCTCCTATGGGGCGCTAAGGGTAGCAAGAGATGCGGGGGCTCACGGCGAAGCCTTGTGGGTGGGTGGGCTTGCGGCGAGGCGGCCGGACGGCGGCGAACGGCGGCGGCGCTCTGTTTTCTCCCCTCTCTTCCGCTTGGGCGACGGCGAGAGAGCGAGAGGGACAGAATGGAGGGAGTGCGGCTTCGGGCAGGGGCGAGGCGGCCTTGTGCACGCCACGCCGCGCGCGAACGCTGCATCCCCGGCCGGCGCGCGCCACGCGGCGGGCGAGTCCTGCGCGCGGTCGGCACGGCACGGCCCGATTCAAACTGAATCGGCCGATTCAGTCGCCGATGGCCGACTGACAGCCGAACTTTGGACGCGATTAGCTCCTAATCCACTTGATGAAACGCTAAACCACTTGTTCCATTGAGTAGAGCTACATGCCAACTACAACTTTGGTTACAAGATCAAGCTTTGGTTCGGCCTAGATTGCTCCCAGAAAAGCTCCAAAGATCGCTCAGCGAAACTGTTTTGCCAGTTAGGGACTTAGGAAATTTTTCTAAGTCTAACCTCCCCCATTTCTGCCTTGTGGGTCCTAAAACACCTTGTTAAACTCATTTTCATGAGTTGGCCCTTAAACACTTTTTGTTCTAATCTAAATTCTACACACTTTTGGTTAAGGTCCCACAGCCATGCAAAGCTTCTATCAAGGAGGTCTCAGTTAGTCAAACAAAGGGGCTCCTAGGGCTCCATTAAGGCATCTAGGGTTAATGACTTGGTTAGCCAAAAAGACCAACACAAACCTAGCTTCATTTGGACTCCTCAACAAGGTTCAACTACTTAGGAGACTCACACACTCCAAAAGCAAGTCAAACAAGCATCTCACCAAGCATAACATTGCAAGCCAACACATGAAATGACACTTAACAAACAAAATGCAACATGGGATGATGATGATGCTTATGCTCATGAGATGTCAAGTTATGCATTTAGGGTTGCTTAACACCAGGGGTGTTACATAGAGGTATCCATCCCAACCACTCTTAGGGGCGTCGACTCGAAGCGGTGAAGCCAAGAGTCCACAAATGAGTCAACCGGCTCTGATACCAATTGAAAGGACCGTGACGCCTAATAGAGGGTGAATTAGGCAACTTAAAACTTCTACTCTAAACTATGGCCTCTAATCTCCACCTAATCAAAACCTATGCAACAAAGTAAACTATCTAGAGTGCAACTAAGGTTTTGCTAGGTGTGTTTCTATCTCTATCGCAAAAGAGTTTTGCAACCTATGATCCAAACCTATCAGCTAGCCTATCAACTAAGCTACGAAAGGTAAAGCACACAACAAAAGTAGCAAGTAAATGTGGAAGCTAAACAGTGTGGTAGAGATGCAAACTCCCGTCGATGACTCTGTATTTTTACCGAGGTATCGAGAAGCGCGCAAGCTCTCCCCTAGTCCTCGTTGGAGCCCCTCGCAAGGAATCCCTCGCAAGGGCCAAGCTCCCGGTCGGGTAACTTCGTGGATAGCCCCGGGCCTTCCCCACGCGCAAGTGGGTCTCCGGTTAAGCCACTCGTGGCAAAGCCTCTCCCGGATGCTCCCCGCCGTCTTCACTATCAAGCTTCCGGCCGAACCGTTGCGGGCCTTGTTCCCTTCGGTACACGGTGACGGCCACACCACAAACGCAGTTCGTGTGGTCTCGCAAGACTATAAGCCCCTCCGATGTACAACAACGGTGCGCGCAAGCACCGGTAGATAAGAGGTGTTCAAACCTCACTAAACATTAGGCCTAACACCTAGAGCAAGTGCAAAACGTGGTCTAACTAGCCTAAGCACTTCGCAAAGCACCTACACTAATCACCTAGTATATCACTTAAGCACTTTGGTGGCTAGAGCAACTAAATATGTGTCTAAGCACTTGGTACACTTTTTTGAGCTCCTACCATTTGTTTTTGGCCGGCCATGGGGGTATATATAGAGCCCCAACCAAATAGAGCCGTTGGACATCAAAGATGGACTTTTCTGCGTAGCATCAGACGCTCTTGTCGGGAGCATCGGACGCGTGTCCGATGTCACTTTAACGGCTAGTTGCCGACCTGGCACTGAGTCACATCGGACTCTGCAGCGTCCGATGCTTCACCATCTGACATGTCCGATTTCTTCAGAGCCTCTCTGGAACCTTTCTGCATAGGCATCGGACGCAGGGTCCTGTAGCGTCCGATGTTCTCGGGTGCGTCCGATGTATACTGTGCAGCTTTGCACAATGTTACCGTAGTGTCCGATATGGCACCATTGGCGCGTCCGATGCTTCTGCTAGCGCTGACCCGAGTTAGGGTTTGCCATCGGTGCGTCCGACGCTTGGGAAGCCAGCGTTCGATGCAGCATCGATGTCGCTTTCTCTTTGATTCTTCGTGATTTCTTGCGCCGTCTTGGTTCTAGTCTTATGCCTTGGACTTTGCTTGATCTTTGTGAGTCTTCTACTGAGCTTCAAATGTCTTGCTTGAGGTGTTGATCATCGGATCACCACGTTGCCTTAGTCCAAGTCACATTTGCCCTATTGAACTACAAAACAAACACTTGCAAACACATTAGTCCAATATGGTTGTGTTGATCATCAAACACCAAAATCAAAAGCCAAATGGGCCGAGGTCCTTTTTCCTTACAGTGCTATCATATCTTGCACATAATCCATGCACAAATTAATTCCATAATTTTCCCCCTTATACCATGTGCTCAAAAGTTTGGCAGTGCTAAATAATTTAAGGGTAGAGTGAAATGTGTGGATTTTATGATAGTTGCAAAGCGGAGCAGCAGCCTGAGCTAAACCTGCCCTTGCTGACATGCACACAGTCAATGTCAAATATTAGGGTAGCCAAATTTACAAAGACCGGTCTTTGAACTTTTAAGGGATATCAGATATCTACTTTGATTGGAAAGGATGCCAACATCAGGGATATATCAGAGTAGCCAAATTCACAAACGTCCAAATGTCACTTCTAATTATCACAGCAATAGTCATCACATGCTTTTGTAGTACACATATATATAATCTTTTTTTCTACATGAGTATTTTATGACTTGTCTTATTTAAACACTTCATTAGCAAATTAAGTGACTATGGTGCTACTATACAAATCTTTTTTCACCGATTATTTAGTGTTAAGAGTGTGCTAGGTGATATGCCATGTATAATTTACCGACAACTATATAATCTTCGGTACTACTATTATGCTGTTATATTGCATTGATTTGTTTGACCACAGGTGCTCTAGCACTAATATCAAGGCATAGTATTGGTGCACTTGAGCTTGGAGACTATCTTGTTGGGTTCATCATCCAAAGTAAAAGCACTTCCTTTATTCATATGTAATTCTTTATTTCTCACTGGATGTAATTTCAACACTTGGATTAATATTCTCAGTGACCGACTTGGATCTGATCTGCTTGCATTTACACTGAATCCATGGACACAGTACAAAACAATAATTTTCGATGAGCGAGGAACAAGATATGCATCGGACACCGATATATTCCCAAAAAAAACAATAACCGAAGGCCTGTAAAATCTTCAGTGACCCTGGTTTTCTTAGAACTTTCTTCCTGCCAGCCAGCGACTGTAGAATGCGAGAGCCTCCTTAGGCTTGTACTCGGGCACAGCATGTCCGGCTCCCTGCAATGTTGCCACTACCATGTGAAAAACAAAAGGCTTAAACCGGACAACCATGAGAAATTCACCGAGGTCCTTCATTCCCTGGAATGAGCGCAATTGATGGATGCCATGTAGAGATCCTCATTCAGACCATGAGGTGTTGAATTTTATGGAAATGGTAGCACAAAAAACATTGTTTTAGGGGCAATTGCAAATTTGCCATTCCTTACAACCTTTTGAAATTTTATCCCTAAAAATATGTCACAACAACTATAATGGCATTCGTGAAAAAAAAAATAAGACAACTGTGACAAAATTTGCTGATGTCTCATTTTTTCCTGTACAATGAGAGGTGAAGGAACTTGAGCTGCGTACCTTTATAGTGAGGAACGTGAGATTGTGACCGTATCCTTCTGTGTATCTGTAATGACACAAGCTAAATTAGGACCAAACTTTAGGGAATTTTGATTTATGACATCCAACCATGTTGCTCCCCAGATAACAATATGAGATTTTCTTTTCCCATGGGAAAAGCACCACCATTCGTTTGAATTTCAAGGCAAAGTGTCAACTATACTAGCAAGATATTCTATTGGTTGCTCGACTCAATAAGTGCATGCCTCGTTAGTAATGTTCTCCCCCATTTAATTAATGTGGAACGATTGTAGTACAAGTCTAGCTTACTCATTATGTAGAATGGAGCACGAAACATGCATAATGGAGCATGGAACTTTTGTTGTGTGCATTGTCCATGGAATTGTCATAAATGAAACGGTTGTAATCAAGAGATAATCCACGAGGAAAAAAAAATGTTTATCTTGTGGGTTATCTCTTACAACCATTTCGTTTATTCATTTTTTTAGAAAAAGAAATTCTATTCCGGTCTCTGCAAGAGTTTTGCATGCAACCAAATCTTGATACAATTCCAGCCTTTTGCTGATTTTAGCTCGTAAAACGAGAAACTAAACAAAGGTATAATCGATTAAACCCTAAGCACTAAGCCTTTTCAACGACAACCATCCATGCTTGGCGATTATGATGGATGTGCCTAATTGTCACCTTATATACATGTTCAACTTGTCAAGAGATAACAATCAATCCTTGGTTCTCATCAGTTCAATCAATCTTCCATAAATTGCCTAATCGTCACACTTCATATACCCATTTCGTGGGTATATCTTATCACTACACCACAACCCTTAAATAGCATCTAACTGCAGTTGCTAAAAGTTGATAATCAGCATTGGACGGTGAGTCGCTAAAGCTTTGTGAAGGACAGTGGGTTGCTAAAACCGAATACAGCGATGGATGGTCCATTGCTATAAAATTTTTTACTTTTGCAATGGATTGTCCGTCGCTATATCATAGTAACAATATCCGATGGTCCGTGGCTAACAAAATTTTATACTCTATCTAGTGATCAGCCCAGACCAACCCATCCGACGGCCCAAATCGGCCCATCTAAAAAACCCTAGACTATATAACCTCTTCCTCCTTCTCCCCGTTCTCTTCACCCTCCATCAGCCGCAATACACTGCCTCTGTCTCTCAAGAGTCCGACGTTTCCGGTGGCGGTACGGTGACGCAAGGTCCCTCCATCGGCGACGCGGCGACGAGGGGTCTTCCATTGGCGGCACGGCGGCGCGGGCCTTCTCCAGCAGTGGCGCGAGGCATAGATCGCGGATCGATGTGGGGCGGCACCATGGCCGTCGTGACCTCCGTGCTTGCCGCTGCGGATATCCTAAGCCACCGTGGCCGCCGTACGCGCCGCCGCCACGCCGTCGTCCCCGCGGCCGCCGTCCCCGCCGCATGGCGTCCAGGCCGTCATCCCCTACGCACAGATCTGCTTCACCCTGAGGTAAACCTCTCTACTCGATTCTCCATCCTGAGGTAAACCTCTACATCTGCGTGACTTCAATTCCTTGAATATTGTTTAGGGTTCATGTGTTGTGGGTCGTGCTGGCTGTTCACCAAATCAGTAGCGCTTCAGGATGTGCACAATCCCATGCAGTAGTTTGTCAACCGTGACCACAAGGTGAGGATAGAAGCTGTCATTTCATTCTTCCCTGGTTGCTGTAGAGATTGGTTCATGGTTGATATGAATAGAAAGGCTGGACTGTTCCTATCATAGCTCATGTTTCATCAGCTGGTGTGGTGAACTTTTCCTATTTTTCCTCTTTTCTAATTGGAAAGCAGCGCATCTGCTTTGGTGTGGGGAAAATGGCCATTATATATTCGGTAGCTTTGTGTGAACTCGATGAACTTAAATGAAGAATTCGATGGCCATATTACTGGGTTTGTACCAGTCAGGATATAACTCTCTACGGGTTGCTGCTCCATATTTTGTCTGAGCTTTGGATTACTGGGTTTGTACCAGTCAGGAACAAGTGACGTATAGAAAAAAAACTCTAATTTTATCCGAATTAGTGTTCCAAATGCAGATATAATTCGTTTGTCTCTTAAATTACTCCTGAATAGTCCCAATCTCAATTTTAGCTGGGGGACTATGGTAGTAGTAGTACCTTAATAGCAGCAGTATATAGCATTTAAAATTACTCAATAATCCCAATTTCAATTTTAACTATGATCTCTCAATAATTTTAACTATGATCTCTCAATAATTTTGTAGTCAGGTATCATGTTCCTTTTTTGTTCCTATTATGTACTCATTTGGAATAACTTTGTGTGATTGCTATGGAGAAGATACTCTGGTAATAAAGGTTGCAGGTCTTTGTATCATTCGTGTTACTATGATGTCCGAGTTGTGCATCTATTCAATTATATGATGCATATACATTTTGTCACTGCTTACTTGTGGATGTCCGAGGGGGGTGCATATACATTTTGTCTCCCTTATTGCCTTTTTGTCAAATATCATATTAATTAGGTAGTGTGTTCTACTAAATGTGGACATAGGATTATGCTGCCATGGCTCCCCTTTTGTTCATCCTGTTGTAGTGAGTTTCCATGAGAAAGCTTCCCTTTCCACTGAATCCAGCACTTAATTTATGTCTACACGCGACCCTGCTCTGTCCACTTTGCTTCACACAAATAGATTGGGATAAACACTTCTCCAGCAACAGTTCCTTCGTGATATTTGGTATGAGTTTCTGAAGATAAGGCAATTCAACTTAGTTTTTTAGCCTGTAAATGTGTTTGGTTGTCCTCATAGCAAAGGAGGTTTTGAAATACCATGAAGAGTTTGTAGGTGAGAAACCATTCCAATTTATAGGATATAATATTAAATAAGTAGAAAAAGTAGGATAGAACTTGAGAGTAAATTTCACTGGAATAGAATTTTGCTTTTGTAATTTTAGTTCTTATAAGTGTTTTTTGCCTGGGAAAGATGAACTCCAAACACCTTGTATGTTTCTGTAACTTAAACTATTGGTAAGATTACTAGCTGTTAGAAGCAGTGCTATGGATGAACTCGATTAAAAAGTGTAGTACTTGTGCACCTTGGCTCTTATCTTAGGTTAGCAACACCAATGTCTTTTAGTTAGTCTAGAAACAATACTGAAATTATATTTCACCTGAGCTTTCTCCATGGTTAATTCCCAAAACATGGCAGCAATTTACCACAACATGCATATTTTTAAAATGAACTGTATTTGTAAACATTATCTCAATTTATTAGCTTTATGATATTTTTACCTGAGCTTTATGAACTGTTATTCTACGTACACGAGCTTTATGAAAATCAAATCAGCAGAGCGATGAACATAATTAGAGGCAGTGTGATTCCTTGATCGCATTGTTTTTGCTAGAAAAGCTAATTAGGTGTTTTATAAATTCCAAAGATACTTTTACCAAAAAAAGTATGGACATTCTTGCATGTTCTTGTGTATCAAGGTAGTAAGTAATAATGTTTTCTCTCTTTTTCAGGTCTTCTATATCATCAGAAGAGGAGGCTACTACATTAATGACAACAAGGTAAGCCAGCTCCTCTCTTTGTGCTATTGACATTGCATCGAGCAAATTAAATAGTGAAGGAATGGAACAAGTCCAACTTTTGTTTGCCTGACTGATGTTATTAAGACAGTGCTACCCCTCTGCTTCAATCCATAGTTCAAATAAAATGTGATCTAAAAACTGTATTTACCAAGTACTTGATGGTGGATGAGACAGAAGATGACTTATTAGATTGTCTTGTCATGTCATTATCTTTGTTGTTTGCTCTGAGACTGCAATGTCTGAGAAACATTAATCAACTCAAGTAGTGAAATCTGAAATACTGGAACTAAAACACACAAACTTTGGGCTGGGTAAGCACTAGATGTTTCATTTTTGGAGGCAAACTGGATATTTCTCCTTGTAAGTTGTACATTGGAACCTTTAACTTCGTTAGATTACTCATTTCTTATCTTTTTTCAGGAACTTTTGGGTGCTGAAGGACATCTTGTCAACAGCGAGCTGATCGTAGGGCTAATAAGTTTTGGATTACTCATTTCATACCTTACTTATGTTGAGTGACATTACATGTATAATATACTTTACGATACATAAATCAATTTTTGTATAATGTGAGAACGTTTGAATGTCATCACTTTTGTGTATGTGAAGGTATAGCTAATGTTTGATTATTAGCTATATCTTGAGACCAGCTTTTATTTTTTTATATCTATTTAATTAAACTCGATGGGCGGTCAGTTGCTTGTTATCGCGATGAAATGTCCGTTGCTAAAACTACTAACAGGCGGTCCGTTGCTGAATGTTGGGGCGATGGATGGTCCGTCGCTAAAGATGAGGTCCGTCGCTATATACATACAACCACGGCTTCAACAGCAACTGCTAGGGTCCGTTGCTATAACTTTTAGCCACGGACCGTCCATCGCTGTATACCCCTTATACCAACTTCAAGTCAGTCGTTGATTAAGGCTTGTGGCTTATATATAACGGTTGTCAAAATTTAATATTTAAAGAACCGAATAAAAGCATCAATCAATCTTTAAACATGTATACATAGTGATAATTAGGAAACTCGTCAAGGCTTGATTTATTGTTAAAACACTCGTCAAGGATTGATTAATAGTTTTCTTCAAGACTTTTAATGCATGGAAGATTTTGGACATGAAGCAAGGGTTACATCCACTGATTTTTTTTTAGGAATACTTCCACTGGATTGAGTATATGCAATATAAGAATAACTCGTTGGCGTCTTGAGGAGGTGACATATAAAGAGTGAATTTCACCATAATGCAAACAAATCAATTCACTCAACTAGTACAAGCTAAAAATCAGGTACAAGTAGGGGTACCAAGAGCTATGCACAAAAATTCCCAAAGTAAATTTTATTCTTTGAATTGTGGGACAACATCCAGGAGTGTTGTAACAAGCAAAATTATCAACTACTATCAAAATATAGGAGTGAAACCCATGGGTACCGCTCCCCTGTATGTCTAGTTCTGGTTTTAAATGTAGTAATCATGTTTGTCAAAAAAATGTAGTAATCATAGGGTATTTAATTTAGAACCATAAATGAAAGGCCACTTCTCAAGTAGTGACCGCCTAGGAACATGTTGAAAGTGTTGTATCTCAATGAGGCCTCTCCCTTTTATGTTAGAACTAGGGTTTGATCCTTCGTTGGCAGCCCATATTCGGGATCATCCCACGCGCTATCCATGCATTATCAAAGAACTAGTTTTGAAAATGATGGAACGCCAACTTTGTTTTTTAGCAAACACCTCCCATTTCGTCCAAAAAAATGCTCAAAATGCGTAGCCCTAGTCAAATCCATTGCAATAACCAACCCACCATGCACATCCCTAGCCGATTTTACTCGTCTTCACCAACATGGAGCCACTACATGCCATGCTATACCTTAGCCATGCTTATTTTAGCGCTGGGATTATCCTCATTTCATCATGCTTGTTCACAATAACTAAATACTTTTGTAGGTAGACAAACCGGTGTGAGACACTACTAAATCTTTTGTCATCAATTAGTTTGGTAAACTATCTGAAAAAATATTGTGTGATCACATCGGTAAAAGCGGGCAGAATTAGCTTAGGCAAATGTGTAGTGGGATGAATTTTATAGTAAACTAACTAGAGGTGAATAGAGGTGGCTAAGGATGTAAACGGGTCTAATGTGGATCAATACCTATGTATACAAATAAGTATAGCTACATTATTTTTCAGGTTAGGATTCATATATATATATATATATATATAAGTGCTATTCTACACTATTCTACACCAAACTGTTGTACTGAACAGAATTCAGTATTGTTCAGTAGTCGCGTATCAGTATTATTCAGTATTTTTTGATGCTAGGTGTAATACTGACTGATACTGAACGCTGTCCAGTACTACTCAGTATTTTTTTAGTCAATTTTGCCTAATGGTGTAGAATAATATTCTACACCTAGGGTGTAGAATAGCACTGCTGTGTGTATATATATATATATATATATATATATATATATATATATATATATCCCAACAATTTTAGTATCTGGATATGGATATGGTATGGATACTTAATTCCTGGATTCAAATATGGTATGGATACGAAGCCCTTCGGTCAACGGTTAATTTGGAAATATTCATATAATTTACACCCCTAGTGGTGAATCTTTGCAACAAAAGATTTTATGTGATCAAATCTTAAATCCAATTAACATTATAGGGAAAATATTTCATAAAGTGAACGGTTGTTGGACAACGGAAAATGGCACATAAAAAACTAATAATTTCTACACATGTATTTGGACGATCAAAATGGAGGCAATTCAAAGAAAGTACAGAGTTCGGTATACCCGGCAACTTGGTCCCCAAAGTACCATGGCCGCCATCTATCAACAACTTGGTAGCCTATTGATTTCACCCATGCTTCAGTACCAGGGTAAGGAATACACAGGTCATGGTCTCCGCTACAGCATGACAAACAAACATATCATAATACATTCTTTAATTCTTAGAAAATTGTTAGACATATTTCTAATGTATTGTTCTATGCAAATGAAGCAAGAATCATTAGATCAACTTAATGATTATGTTATCTTTTTATGTATATGTTTACAGGCCTAACAATATAGACAGTATAATAACAAGATCCACAAATCGATAAAATAGTTAGTGTCTCCAAAGCACGATGTGTATACTGAACCCAAATCTATGGGGTACATGGAACATTTTACAGTACAAATAAAGTAGCATATAGGATCAAAATTCTAGTGCTAAAGGAAAGTTTACTATCCCAATTATTCTTAACGGTAATAGCGCTAAAACTTCTCTAGTGAGATTTATTACTTTACTAGGACTGAATGTCAGACGAAATTAAGTTTTCATACGATTTTACATTCACCTTCTTTGAACCAATAAAACGTGAAACCTTTGCTTTCTGTTCTAATCCAAATGGGAAATAGAATCAACTCATCGAGAATATGTTCTAATCCGAACAGAGTTGTATACGCTCGCTACAAAGTTCTAGAAACTACTCAAATTTAACATTCCCAAATGACAGATTAACTGGTTTTATATGTACCTATAAATTAGCACGCGATATCCCAAACCTGTAAACTTCTTGTGATAGCTCAACATTGTCCCAGTGTCATGAGTGAAGTCTATTCTTGCAGTATACAGTTCCCATGATCCAATTAAGCTTTTCTGATAATGCACCATTTGATTGAATCAGTTTCCCACATAAACTAGAGGATTAGTGCTAACTTTAAGGGTTAAGTCAAATGGGAATTTTTTTTCTACCACACATAAATATCTTACTGATTTGGCATGAATTGCGGCTCTAACATCTTCATCATCCAGCCATGTAGTAGCAACTTCATCACTCTATATGTAATCATGTACATGGAAATGTCAAATAAAATGCTGTGGAAAAAAGGGGCAAGCACAACTGTCTAAAGACGGATTAATAAGCAATATGATTCCAGAAAATTCAAAAGGAACACGATCCACTATAAATTTTCAGCAAGACGTGATAGTGACATCTTGAAATGTATTGTGGCCGAATTGGTAATTTAATTAGCGCAGCAGCTTCAAACAGGACAGCGGTATAAATTAAATTTTCTGTTTTATATATTCAAGAAGAAAAACATGACGACATTCTGATCAGTTAACCAGAGGACATTGACCTAATAGTTTACATACCGTGCAGGGAAGTGATCTACCACCAAGGCCTGGCCACATCGGAACGTGACCATCCTTGAGAGCAAGACGGAGGGGCCAAGAACGCCCTGCCATTCGCTTCCTCACTGGAAATGACCTATTTGTCTCTCCTAGCCTTCTAAAACTCTGCGGTAAGCTGCTGTTGATGAACTCCAGTTCTTGGATTTCAGGATGATGGTAACAAGGTGCAAGGATATTGTACTTGTTCAGGTCTTTAAGTTCCTGCATATACTCAAGATAGTTGTTACAGAACCTACTAGCTAAACTGACCAGATGCTGGCAATTTATATGTTCCGACTGAGACACATTACCCAGCGCACTCTGTCGATCTTCTCTTGGCACAGATTATCTACAGCGCCAAAGAATGTGCCACGGCAAGAGGCTTTGACATCCTGAAACAAATTATATCAGGTCGGTCGATAGATTTTGGTTGGATTGAAACGAAACTCGGTAGCTCAATCTGTGGCCTAGATATTCATGCAGAAAGATTCTAGAGTAAACAAGCGTGTTGAAATTATTATTAGCATAAAAGTTGAACCACAGACCTCATACATGTCAGTTGAGATGAGGCCCATCCCATGTGCAAATGGCACAAAGGAATTGAAGTCGTAGTCTATGTCAGTTGCTGGATTGCCAATTAGATAGCCCTGAACAAATTTTGGAAGATTCTAACTATAAAACATTCATTAAAATTTTGTGTCTGCGATTCTGAATTATACAACAAAACATTAAAGAATGTGAATGAGGGAATATAGAACCTTGAAATTGATTCTTGGCTTCACACCTCTCTCAATGCCTGTAAATACATGAGCATATATATTATTATGATCAATAGACTTGGGATAATGGTAATTTTCTGATCTGATCCACTTTTTGATTCACAATGTCAACCTTTAACAACTTCGTCAGTGATTGTGGGGATATAAACCCCTCCATATGACTCCCCTGAGATGTAGAACGGGTTCAATTGAAACTCGGGGTATAACTCAAACCACTGCAAGATCGAATCAGCCTCAGCATAAGGTTCCTCCGGCAAGGTGTATGACAGATGACAAAGCTTTACTAAAGCGCGGTACCTTCAACAGGAATTTGTGCGCATCAGCTGCGGTTTTCAGGTCACCCGTTATATAATCTGATTTGTTCAACGAGTAGGACATCCCAACACCGGCAGGAGAGTCAAGATACATGATGTTCGAGACCTTTTCAATGACAAATTCAATTTATTATCATTTGGATTGTAGGTTGACTATAGAAATGTGTATTATTTGGACATATATTTTTGCCAATTGGCAGACAAGTGTAAAAGAAACATGTGCACAAATAGTGGTTTTTTTTTACTCGCTCCGTTTGAAATTGTTGTTCGCTTTGGTTTTATCCAAAGACGACAAACGTTTATAACTTGGACTAAATTTATGGAAATATACACCAACATCTAGAACATCAAATTTATTTTAAAAAAACTTTCTCCGTGAAATATACTATCAAAAATATATTTATTGGACTTACAGATGTTATTATATTTTTTTCAGAAACTTAATTAATGAAAGTTAGAGGGATTTGACTCAGAACAAAGCAAACGTGAATATAATTTGGAATGGTAGGACCGTAGGAGTAGTTTGTCTAAAAAACGTGGTTTATTAGGACACCGACAGGTGCAACAAACCACGATAACCACTCCTTTTATTAAAAAAATGTACTGTAATATTTCTCTACGTGCACTCACCGGCAGAAGGTGCAACCAACATCACCTAGGTAGATAGCCAGTGACATCTCGCAGTATGGATCTATGGATTAGCATGAAGAAGCTCTCAAATGTAATGGATGCATGTTTACCTTTGACCAGCTGTAGGGGTTGAGCTGCAGCTTGGGCAGGCTTCCAGGCGAGCTCCCAGGCTCGAAATTAAAGGGACCTGTGGATCAGATAAGCATAGCCGCTAGCTGCCTCTCAGAACGTAATCGATCGGAAGAAGACGCGGACAGTAGAGCAAGACTCGCTGACCGTTCCCGTAGACGAAGCCGTCGAAGCTGGAGCATCCCGGACCTCCGTTGAGCCAGATCACGACGGGGTCGGTGGCCGGGTCGCGCTCGGACAGCACCAGATAGTAGAAGAGGCTCCGCTCGCTACGCTCGTCCACGGTCACGTACCTGCAGCCACCAGCCGCACCGCCGCGCAGTATGTACGGCGAGAGCCGAGAGTAAGATTCATCGAGAAGAGATGGATCGAAGAGAAAGAGATATAAGGCGGCGGCGCGCATGGAGATTACCCGGAGTAGTGCTTGGAGGGGAAGGCACCATGGAAGCCCGGGAGGCCGGTGACCAGGTGCTCCACGGGCGCCGCGACGGCAGGCGGCCAGAGGAGCGCCGCCACGACGAGGAGGAGGAGGAAAGGGGAGGCCATGGAGATTGGAGAGCCGAGCTCGCACAGCTCGGCAGACAGAGTGCAGCAGTGAAAAGATAGTTTAAGGAGGCAAGTGGTAAAAGTCACGTGGAGCGGTGGAGGCCTCGTCCTCACTCGTCACAACTATCGGCCAATCAAAGACAGCAATCGCGAGCCTCTCTTTCGTCGCTGACGGGGTACGGATTTGTTGAGAGGGGTGTGGGGCCGGCGACCGGCCGGATGGCCCCACATGTCCGGCAACCAAGCAGGTGGAATTTTTTTTATTAATAACTCAATTAAATAAAAAATTTCATAAACAACACTGTCTTTTTTTTTATAAAACTAACCCTTTTGTCGTGTCGTCCCCAATGGCGCGTCAAAAGCGTTAGCCGCGCCATCAATGGCGGCGCGGCAAAAGCGCCACCGTGGCACCGCCCGGCCACGCAGGCCCGCATGGCCCCGCTCGTCAGTTTGCCGCGCCAGGCGGGATGGCGCGGCTAGTGCGTTTACCGCGTCAGGAGGCCTGGCGCGGTCAACGGCTTTGCCGCGCCAGGCGGGTTGGCGCGGCAAAGCCCATCTAGATCTGGCCGCCGCTGGCCAGCAGCAGCCTCCTCTTCATTCCTCTCTTCTCCTCCCAAACCAATCCAATCCAATCCATTCAATTTCATCCCTCCTCTCTTCATCTCCCTCAATCGAACTTGTTCTTTCTGCACTAGAGGTATTTTGATCCATATTGCTGTTCTTTATCCATATTTGCAATGTAGGATTAAACCATATTTTGGTAAGTTAGGGTTTGTAGACAATATTTATTTTGAAAATGTCGTGACGTTAGTTGTTAATTAATGATGGATTTGTTCATGTATTAGACTTTTTATATCTGTTTTGCTTAATATTTTGTTCAATTTGTGTACATTTTTTGTGTAATATTTGTTACGTCATTATGTAGATTTATAATTAATCATGAATGTATGTGTAGCGTTGACATATTTTTTATTGTTAGGATGCCGCGGCGTGGCAAAGCTAGTAAGTCAAGGTAAGATCGGTACATTGTTGATTTATTTGTCTGTTTTAATGAAGTAATTTTGTGTTATGTTCATTTGTTATTGCGTTGATGATTGTAGGCAGCCTCTCACGGGCAATGCCTATGCCCGTTTGCCATTGCCTAGCGGTGTTCCGGTGCCCATGTGCTACTGCGGCGATGATTGTAAGGTCGCAATATCTGATGAGGAGCACACATACGGTCAGAGGTATTGGATGTGTGAGAATTATGCCTTTGACCCTACACCTAAACAGATCCGTATTGGACTGATGGTGAGAAGCTGATGGCTTGTTCTATACATGAATGACAAATCATTTATATTTTATTACCTAATTGACTTAGTCGTATTTTGTAGGAGCCTCTACCACTATGTGACTTCGAGCAGTGGATCGACACTGAGATGAAGTCGGAGGACAAGGAGCACGTAGAGAGGATGAAAAAGTGGGCTGCGGAGGACAAGGAGCGTTTGGAGAAGAGACGCAAAGAAGAGGCAGCACAAAAGCAGCATGAGGAAGAGGCAAGAATGAGGGATGCAGCTAAGCGTAGGGGGGAGAGGGAGAAGAGGCTTGAGCGTGTGCGCCGTGCCAAGGCTGCCATGGAGCAGGATCCGGACGCTGTGAGGAAGGGAAAGTGGCCTCGTTGCACTCAGTAGTGTGGTAGGTTCAGTAGCCATTATTGAGTAATGAACATTGTTGTCATTTGGTGGACTTGTTAGTGTATTGTACTGTTGGTTTGTACTTCGGTGTACCGTTTATTTCGGATCCTCGATTATGTAGTCTTGAACTGCGCTTTGTTCGACTTTTTCATATTTTGTTGGATTGTTTGCGGTAGTTCATGTGTTATCGATTTATTCTGGGATAAAGTGCGAGAAATAGAATAGAGCAAATAAGTACACGAACAACAAACTAGTACATGGCATGTGAGGATCTCTTACCGTAACTTGGTTAAAAGGTCCTAGACTAATCCTAACATGCCTTAGGTAATTGATAGGCACAACACAACACACACATAGTGGTCTAAGTAGTCTAGAAGCCGTCCCACATAGCAAACTGAGTAGACCCTTCTCCGTAATAGCCTCCCATTGCGGGTGGTGGTGGTGGTGGCGGCGGTGGTGGAGGCCCCTTGTTCTTGTGATGCGGGCAGTTGCAATATGGATCAAGGCATATTGCTTCATCTGAACCGTCTACTTCGCTGTAGTCGTCATCATAGTCCTTGAGCATGCTTTTAACTTCTCTTTCAAGATCGTCGATGCGACGCTGCAGATAATAGATGTATTCCTGATGCGGCCATATTGGAGGAGGATCCACCCATCTAGTGAAGCCGCAGTTTTCTTCGGAAATAGAAGACTGACATTCACAAAATGACTAAGTATTAGCAAATATGAGAGGCATAGCAACAACAATTAAATAAAGTTACCCATGCTCACGGGCATTTGAAGAAACGTCGGCCTGCCTCCAAGTCGTCGTGGAGCATCTGCACCAAACAGTCCTCACCATGGCGGCATTTTGGCCAGTCCTCTAAGCGGTTATCGTATCCCCTAAGAGGATGGTCCCGGCTGAAATCCTTTTTGCTCTCAACGGGAAACTCATATAGTGCCTCTAAGAAGGAATCAGGACCGAAAGAGCCCTCCCACACAATGGGAGGTCCCTTCCTCCCACCCTTTCCTCTCCCGTCTTTGGACGAACCTCCAGACATCTCTACTATGAACCTCGCAAGCTCTGCTGAAGTTGTTGAATATGCAAGGCGCTAATGGGTTTATATAGGTGGAGCCCTGGTTTTGAACTTTGTGAATTATCTCAGCTGCATTGTGAGTGTGTAGTTATTGCAACTGAAAAGGCTATTCGCTGAAAAATCTAATCACTGAAAAGCCTATACACTGAAAAGCCTATACACTAAAAAGTCTATGGGAATCAAAACTGCAGAGCACTTATGAGGACAAGACACGACACTGAAAAAGTTGTGCAACAAGATGCCAGCTTTTGCCGCGCCAACCCTGGGGGCGTGGCTGACGCTTTTGCCGCGCCAGGCGGGATGGCGCGGCTAATGCATTTGCCGCGCCAACCCTCCTGGCGCGGCAAAAGCGTCAGCCGCGCCCCCAGGGTTGGCGCGGCAAAAGCCTCAAGAAGTTTTGCAGCAGGCAAAGCCCCAAGGTTTCCCGCCGACCGATCGAGTTCCCGATCGATCTTTGTTCTAATGTGTTGTCTCTGTTTGATCGAATGTGTTTTTTCTGTTTTTCCTGTCTTTTTCCGCAAACGCAATAACAAGGAACCAAACATTGACACAATTTGAATAAACGAAAACATAATAGCGGTCATAAAAAAACAAAGTGGCTCAGGCTCCACGAAGTACATAATAGGGTTCTCAAACAAGTTATCTAACAAATACATCACCTATCCATATAGTCTAACACTAAGCCTAGCTAGGTGTGTACGGCTGACGAGGCCGCCTCCGACGCTTCGGCTGCAACAGGTCCATGTTCGGCGTGAACGTGACGTCCGTGCGGTCTCGTGCGCGTGGCTGCCCGCGTGGTGACCCCTGCGTCTGACTAGGTCCCTGCAACATTCAAAATAAATGTTAGCAAACAACTTAAATATATCGGACGAACTTAAATATATAGCAGTCAACTTATGTACCTGCACGTCCTCCTGAGTAGGTAGTGGAGCTCCACCTAGCTGTGAGTACCCCAGCTCCTGTGTTGCGCCCTGCTCTGGCCAAGGCTGCCAGCCAGGGCCGGTGTAGTAGCCACTAGGGTAGTCGTAAGCACCAGGTACCTGCCACGCCGTGTCGTCCAGGCCACCTCTAGAGGAGGACCCTCCAGCGTAGTGCGAGCTATGGCCGAGGGCCATGTAGCCTGCACTAGCCGTGTAGGGTGGTGTCGTGCGCTCGACGTACTGCTCCTCGTCCTCCTCCTCCCCCTCCTCCTCGGGCTGCTCCTCTGCATTGGGGCCCTTTCCGCGTGGATCCGCAGAAGTGCCTCCCCCTGGGCGTCGGACGACGCTGCTGCTGCTGGGACAGTGTCGGACACCAAAGGGCTCGAAGGCTGAGGAAGGATAGGTGGGGCCCACGCTGTGTCCATGCACCCAAGCTTCTGAGCAAGCTTCCTGCAGCCCTTCCTGATTTTCTGCAAATAAGAAAATAATAATAATATATATTAGTACAGTTTATGACTTCTTAAGATTTACAAGTGCGGTTCGAATGTGTTATGATACCTGCAGAAAAGCCTGTACCGGGCCGTGGTCCCCAGTAGAGCTGGTGTGGTGTATAAGCTGCGCTGCCTCGTCGGAGTACCGAGACAGCTGCGACGCCTGCCGACACAAGACCAGGGGGTAAGTGCACCAAGTACAGAAATACAAACAATAGTTGAAGGGCATGATATATTACCACGTAGCTGTGTAGAGGGGCTCTGTCAGGCTGAGTCGATGCCCTAGTGGTAGCATCGTACGGGTCCTCGTCGTCGTCCGACTCGTCCTCAGCAGTGGCCTCGTAGTACGGTGGCTTAATGTGCAACCTGGTGCTCCGGTGCAGACACTGTAGGTACTGGTCGAAGACGCCCTGGTCGTACGGCTCGCCGTCGTCAACATCCTGCTGGTACCTGTTTGTCCAACTCATGACATGATCGGCGTGCTCCGCGCGCCAATCAACAGGATTCTTCCGTCTGCTTTGGCGCTTCACCCTGCATTGCAAAGGAAACCCATCTGTTAGAGCATAAGATAGAATTTACTAGAGTAATTGAACAACACTATGGAGGATACTTACTTGTGCAACCTCTGATCCGTGCTAATCAGAGGTGGAGGAAACTCCTGTCGTAGGCCGAACTGACGCATCACCCTGATGGGCAAGTGCATCTCGACCACGTAGAAGCAGATAAGAGGGACGGTGCAATGCCAATCTACACGGTCCAGCTCCGTGGCGGGGTCAAACACGTTGTCGTACAGGTCCCAGGGGTCCCAACTGACCTGTTTGTAATGAACAAACATAGTTAGTCATGTTCCTTTTTCAATATAAAAAATTGAACTCATTCCGGAATTACCTGGTGCTGTGTCAGGACGTCCAGCAAGTCCGTGTACAGGTGGTAGCGGCGCTGGGGGTTGCCTCTAACTGCCTCTGCCGTGGACCAGACAAACAGAGCAGTGGGCCGGGTGTCCACGTGCCTCCACACCTGCATTCCAATTTGAATCAGTTAAATAAGTGTAAATTTGTAAAAGCACACGCACGCAAGAGGTATGTACTTACGGCATCCTCTCGTACATGGGGACGACCCACAGGCAGCCGCTGCCAGGCCCAAACCTGGAGCAGGGGCAGACACCCTCCCAAGCTAGAGGAGGCCTGCCTCCGCCGGCACCCCTCGCACAGCTGTCTGTACAGCCATGCTAGAACAGCGCTCCCCCAGCTGTAGCCGGCGATGTTCTCCCACGGCTGTGCGAGGATGGGGATGAACATCCAGCTGATGGTGTTCCCCGATGAGTCGGGAAACAGGAAGGCCCCAATAAAGTGCCACAGCCACACTCTGGCATACCTCTCGACTACCTGTGGGTCAGCGTTGAGGGGCAATACGAAAAGTGCTGGGTGATCCACGACGAAGGCACCCCAGTAGTCTTCCTGTTTGTTTATAAAAAAGTAAAAGTTAGGAAATGATAGTAGCAATCGTATGTGTCGGTGTTTCGAACCCGGGGGGTATCACACCAACGAGTAATACGATCGCGTGCTCTCTCCCTGGATGGTGATGCAAGAGGTCACAAGGATTTATCCTGGTTCGGGCAAAGAAGGCCCTACGTCCAGCGGGGGGGGGGGGGGTGTTCTTGTATTACTTGCACCTAAGTGCTTGTACAGGGGCGAATACAAGCTCAGTGAGCGTGGACCAGAGTCCGGACTTGAGTGTGTGGGTGTAGATGCGTTCTATCGTGTCTGTCCCCCTCTTGAAGTCGTCCTGGCGTCCTCTTTTATAGAGTAAGAGGAGGCCAGGTTTACACAGGATGGGTTTGTACAGCGCTCGGTATGGCGAGGAGTAGGAACTCTGTCTTGTCGGGGGCACTGGTGCCGGCGTGGGGGTTGCTGTTGAAGCGTCCTTGAAGTGTGGCCTCCATCCCTGGGCGGACGCGGAGGCGTGGCGAAGTGGAAGTCGTACAGCGCCCATCCCGGCTCGTACAGGATACGGCGGGGTCCCTCCGAGCCTTGGGGTACCTGTCTTCCAAGAGCACGAAAGTAGTTAAGACTCGAGGGGCACGGAGCTGGCCTCGAGGTGGCGTCTACGGGGGGCCCGAGTCCCCGCAGGTATGGGCGAGTCCCGGAATGCCTGGGCGTACAACGGGATCCCAGGTCTTGGGATGAGGCTCGAGCGCGCTTTAGCGGAGGGCTCGAGGGGCGCGGAGCTGGCCTCGAGGTGACGCCCCCAGGGGCTCGAGCCCCGCAGGGTGCTACAGTGCAAGGTATGGCCGAACAGTGCCGTACTGGCGCCCTTTTGCCCATGCTTGTGGTGAAAACGAGGTTTGACTCTGGCTCTGGTTCACTGTGGCACATGCCGTGCACTAGGGGATGTGACCGGAGTTGGTGAACGTATTGAATGCGCAGTACGGGGCCGACTGCTGGTGTCCGTGCCGCTCGAGGGGCGTGAAGCGTCTCGAGGGATAGGCTGTCGTGCCGCAGGGACTCGAGGACCACGTGCCTGGGCTTGAGAGGCAGGCTACCGTGCTAGAGGGGCTCGAGGTCCCCGCGTGGGGTCTCGAGGAGCGGTGGAGCTTGGAGGGCTCGGGCGAGGCGGAGAGCGAGCGTTCGCCCGAGGCCTGGCTTGGAGGGCTCGGGCGAGGCGGAGAGCGAGCGTTCGCCCGAGGCCTGGCTTGGAGGGCTCGGGCGAGGCGGAGAGCGAGCGTTCGCCCGAGGCCTGACTTGGAGGGCTCGGGCGAGACGGAGAGCGAGCGTTCGCCCGAGGCCTGGCTTGGAGGGCTCGGGCGAGACGGAGAGCGAGCGTTCGCCCGAGGCCTGGCTTGGAGGGCTCGGGCGAGGCGGAGAGGGAGGACCAGCGCTGGAGGCCTCGGGGGGTTGGATTAGGTTTAACTTATTTGTTTGCGTTGCTTGGTTGTACCCCTTTGGCGTTCCCTCGACAGTAGGCCCCGAGCCCTTGTTTGAGTGCTGGCACTCGAGCAGGGGCTCCCGACTGGGATTACGAGGGCTTGGCTGTGTTGGTTCTCGAGGGTTTGGCCGTGTTTTGTTCCGTGGGTGTCGCGCGAGCGATACCCGCGGGTGTAGCCCCCGAGGCCACGGGGGAGTGGTTTGAGCTCCCTCGTGGGCTTTTGTGAGTGTCAGTTGCGATTTTTAGGTTCGGGGGTGTCGAGCCCCCGAGTTTTTTAGACCCTCTTTCGTCGAGGGGTGCCAGGCTGAACCGACCGGCCGGCTCTTTGAGCTGTCCGGCACGCCGATTGCCCTGGCTTGTCATCCCGCGAGTCCTTTCGATCGGATGCGAGGGGGGATGCCTCGTACTACCCCGAGTGGGCGAGTATCGAGGTTCCCGGTGAGCTGGTAACGGGAAATCCAAGTGAGAGCTCGTGCCCCGTTCGATAGGGGTCGACTGTGGCCCGGAGGCGGTCTCATAAAGCATGGGTGCTCAGTCTGCAGGAGTGCCGGGTCCATTCGATAGGACCCGGTGGCTCGATGCCTCCCTCCGAGGGGATCTCGCTGCATGTCGAGCTCCCTGCCTTGGATACACGTGAGGGGCCTCGAGGGCTTGGCCCTCGAGTAATGCCGCGAGTGGCGCCCCTTGGTGTCCCTGACTCGGGTGCTCGAAGCCGGCTGTCGAACCCTCTTTCGTCGAGGGCCAGCCTTCGCTGCTTCGAGACTTAGGGCCGGGGCCCATTTTTAGGTGCTCGAAGCCGGCTGTCGAACCCTTTTTCGAGGGCCAGCCTTCGCTGCTTCGAGACTTAGGGCCGGAGCCCGTTCTTTCGGAAGAAGCCTTCGTCGCTGGGAATCCTTCCGCCCGTTGGGCGTGCCTTTTTAGGCGGAAACCGTCAGGGAATGGAGATCGTGGCGCCGGGGCGATGTGCGCAAAGTTGGAGCGGCGGCCTCGGAGGGCCCCGGTAGAGCGGAGTCGCCGCGCGTACCTGTCATCCAGCTTGAAACGCGGTTAGATGGGCATATTGAATGCGTGCAGTTACCTTTTCGCCGTCGTGGGAGACGGCGCCGGTTCGTCGATGAGGACGTGCTGCCTCCCGACGCGGATGGTGGTGTAGGCGGCCGAGCCCCTGTGTCCGGCTCGAGGGGCGGCGTTGACTGCCGAGCCCCTGTGTCCGGCTCGAGCTGTGGCATCGAAGGTCGAGGCCCGTGTTCGGCTCGAGGGGGGCGTTGACGGCCGAGCCCCCCGTGTCCGGCTCGAGGGGCGGCGTTGACGGCCGAGCCCCCGTGTCCGGCTCGAGGGGTGGCGTTGACGGCCGAGCCCCCGTGTCCGGCTCGAGGGGCGGCGTCGAAGGGCCAGCCTCCGGGCCGATTTGGTCGGGTGGCTTCGAAGCTGTGCGTGGTCGCCATCTTAGCCAGCTTGTCTGCGGCGGGCGCCCATGAGCACCTCTTCATCGTCGTCGTCGTCATCGGCATCGCGCTTTGCCTTCTGACCTTTGCCTTTATCCGTGGAGCGGCCAAAGAAGGCCCCTACTGCCTCGTCGCCTGAGGCGAAGCTAGCGACACGATTCATCAGATCCTCGACCGTCCTGGGACGGTAGCGCCCTAGCTCGTGGACTAGCTCTTGGCATGTCGTCCCTGCGAGGAAAGCCGAGATGACATCCTCATCAGGTACGTGGAGGAGCTCGAGGCGCTGCTTCGAGAATCGCCGAGCGAAGTCGCAGAGGGGCTCGTTAGCTGCCTGTCTGCAACGCTGCAGATCCCAGGGGTTGCCTGGGCGCACGCAAGTCCCCTTGAAATTCCCGTCGAAGATCCTGACTAGGTCGGCCCAGTCATGGATCCGATCCGGCGGGAGCCCCTCGAGCCACCGGCGGGTGGCGTCCGAGAGGTAAAGCGGGAGTTGGCGTATGATCACACGGTCGTCGCTCTTCGCTCCGCCCAGTTGGCAGCCTAGGCGGAAGTCGGAGAGCCACAGCTTGGGCTCGACCTCCCCGTCATACTTCACGATGTTGGTCGGTGGTCGAAAGCGGTCGGGGAGGGTCGAGCTGCGGATGGCCCGGCTGAAGACCCTGGGGCCCGGGGGCTCGAGGGTTTGCCGGCTGTCGGCGACCCGCTCCTGGGCCAGCCTGGCTCGAGGGGTGGCCGACTGATGGACGGACATCTCGTGTTTGTTGCGGGGCGTGTCTGCTGGCTTCGCCGAGGCTACCCTGCGCCGGCGCGAGGCCGAGCTCTCGGCCATCTGTATAGCGGCTGTCTCGAGGAGGCCCTTCAGTTCCCCGAGCATGCGTCTTGCGTCGGGGTTGGAGACGGCGGGTAGATCGCGGAGCAGCATTGCGGCCGCCACCACGTTCTGCCCGGCTCGCGGGAAGCACGCCACGGAACGCGCCGGTGCCCCAGCCTCGGGGGTCTGCCGGCGGACCTCTCGAGCCTGGACTCGAGCTCTGGCGCCTCGCGGCCGGACTGGTTCCTGCATAAGAGTTTTCTCGAGCTGCAGCAGGCGTTGCCGTTCCTCCTCGGTCTTGGCGATCGCTTCCCTCAGCTGCGCGAGCCGCGCCACCCGGTCGTCGTTGCGGTGAGGCGGTGCACCCGAGGCCGGGGGTTCGTCCCTCCCCTGAGCGCGTGATCCTCCCGCCGCAGCCACGTTTCTGGGCCCTTCGAGGTTGAGCGCCGGCCTGGTGTCGTCGTCGCCGTCGCCCTCGGCGTCGTCCACGACCCCCTCGAGCTGGAAGCACTCCCTGGAGGGGTACCAGAGGTCAGGGTCGTGGTAGTCGTACTCATCGGAGTCGGGGTCGTTGGCATCGCGCCGCCCTGGCTCGTGCTGGGATCGCAGCTCACGAGGTGGCGACGCGCGGTGGTGCGGACGACACGCCACGCGGCCCGCGCGGGGTGGCGTGACACGCCCTCCGCTCGGGCCCTCCGTGGAGAGCAGGGTCAACTCGCTGCCGTTGCCGGGGGCCAGGAACTCGAGGCTCCCAAACCAGACGACGGCTCCAGCAGAGAACGAAGGAGTGGATGATGCCATCCAGGAAACAACGAAAAATCGACTCGGACACGCGAAGGCCCCTACCTGGCGCGCCAACTGTCGGTGTTTCGAACCCGGGGGGTATCACACCAACGAGTAATACGATCGCGTGCTCTCTCCCTGGATGGTGATGCAAGAGGTCACAAGGATTTATCCTGGTTCGGGCAAAGAAGGCCCTACGTCCAGCGGGGGGGTGTTCTTGTATTACTTGCACCTAAGTGCTTGTACAGGGGCGAATACAAGCTTAGTGAGCGTGGACCAGAGTCCGGACTTGAGTGTGTGGGTGTAGATGCGTTCTATCGTGTCTGTCCCCCTCTTGAAGTCGTCCTGGCGTCCTCTTTTATAGAGTAAGAGGAGGCCAGGTTTACACAGGATGGGTTTGTACAGCGCTCGGTATGGCGAGGAGTAGGAACTCTGTCTTGTCGGGGGCACTGGTGCCGGCGTGGGGGTTGCTGTTGAAGCGTCCTTGAAGTGTGGCCTCCATCCCTGGGCGGACGCGGAGGCGTGGCGATGTGGAAGTCGTACAGCACCCATCCCGGCTCGTACAGGATACGGCGGGGTCCCTCCGAGCCTTGGGGTACCTGTCTTCCAAGAGCACGAAAGTAGTTAAGACTCGAGGGGCACGGAGCTGGCCTCGAGGTGGCGTCTACGGGGGGCCCGAGTCCCGGCAGGTATGGGCGAGTCCCGGAATGCCTGGGCGTACAACGGGATCCCAGGTCTTGGGATGAGGCTCGAGCGCGCTTTAGCGGAGGGCTCGAGGGGCGCGGAGCCGGCCTCGAGGTGACGCCCCCGGGGGCTCGAGCCCCGCAGGGTGCTACAGTGCAAGGTATGGCCGAACAGTGCCGTACTGGCGCCCTTTTGCCCATGCTTGTGGTGAAAACGAGGTTTGACTCTGGCTCTGGTTCACTGTGGCACATGCCGTGCACTAGGGGATGTGACCGGAGTTGGTGAACGTATTGAATGCGCAGTACGGGGCCGACTGCTGGTGTCCGTGCCGCTCGAGGGGCGTGAAGCGTCTCGAGGGATAGGCTGTCGTGCCGCAGGGACTCGAGGACCACGTGCCTGGGCTCGAGAGGCAGGCTACCGTGCTAGAGGGGCTCGAGGTCCCCGCGTGGGGTCTCGAGGAGCGGTGGAGCTTGGAGGGCTCGGGCGAGGCGGAGAGTGAGCGTTCGCCCGAGGCCTGGCTTGGAGGGCTCGGGCGAGGCGGAGAGCGAGCGTTCGCCCGAGGCCTGGCTTGGAGGGCTCGGGCGAGACGGAGAGGGAGCGTTCGCCCGAGGCCTGGCTTGGAGGGCTCGGGCGAGACGGAGAGCGAGCGTTCGCCCGAGGCCTGGCTTGGAGGGCTCGGGCGAGGCGGAGAGGGAGGACCAGCGCTGGAGGCCTCGGGGGGTTGGATTAGGTTTAACTTATTTGTTTGCGTTGCTTGGGGGTACCCCTTTGGCGTTCCCCCGACAGTATGCAACTAAATTAGAAAAAAAATTTAGCTTACTTGTTCCTCTTAGCGTCAGCGTCGTCGGGGGGCCTATGGCCACAGAACTGGTGGACGGTGTCCATCCACGTGTCGGTGTCAAGAATCCCCGTCACGGGGAGGCCGCCCAGGCGTAGACCAAAAATCTTGGCCACGTCCTGTAACGTCACGGTCATCTCCCCACAGGCTAGGTGGAAGGTGTGCGTCTCGGGACGCCACCTGTCCGCCAGCGCAGTGAGGAGCGCGGGGTCGAGCTGCAACACCACGTCGTTGGCAACGCGGGCTAGCACCAAGAAGCCCGCGCGCCGTAGGAAGGGTGCGTAGCGCTCGTCCCACCGGTGCCATAGGTGGGTGCGCGGCCTCAGCAACGACAACCTCTCCGGAGGGGCGTAGTCGGTGAGCCTGTGCGCCCGGTGCTCGCCGTCGTAGAACGGCTCAAGGAGAGGGTACGCCGGAGGGTTCGCCATCCTGTTTAAACAAAACACGGTAACAGGTTAGTACAGCGTCAAAAATAATAAAGCATTAAAACAAATGAAAGACATATGTACAATAATAGCAAAAGAGCATCCAAATAATTAATATAAGTGAAGATAAAAAAAATAAAGCATTAAAAGAAATGAAGACATATGTACACCTGTTGTGTTTGTCTACGATGGAAGGCTGCATTATGCCCTGGCATGTGGCAAACAGAGCATAGGTTCGTGCTCGGTGTCTGGTCGAAGTCCCCCCGCCATACCTATCCATATTGTCCATGTCACCCTTTAGTCTCTTCTTCCTCCTCCTACCCTTACCTAACTTCAGCAGCTCAGGATCAGGCATGAAGTCTCTACCCAAGTATGGAGGCCATTGAGTGGGATCAAGGTAAGGCTCGAAGCTGCTCTGCCATATTGCGACGGTGTTGCTCCGGCGATAGTACTCGGACATATATGGTAGGGCCTTGTAGTTATATCCGCGCGCTCTACAGGACGCAATCATGTGAGAGCAAGGGGCATGCATTATCTGCGGCACGTTACAACTGCATTCCACTCTTTCAAGATCGATCCGATAGTTGCGACCACCATAACGTTCCCCGCCCATGGTAGTTCCACCCTTTGCTCGAACATTATAGATTTGTCTGGTTGGTCCATAAGCCTCACAAGTTAGCTGCGTTGCCCAGATCTCATTTTCCTGAATGTGCTCCTTTCCCGCCTTTCCAAATTCACCATCCGTTTGTAGGTTGTCTTGAGCAATGGACCACCTTTTCACGAAGTACTCGTTGGTCTTGTGAAACGAGTACTCAACGATTCCAGAAACGGGCAAGGCTCTAACACCGGTGAATACCTTGTTGAAAGACTCCGATGAGTTGGTGGTCATTATGCCGAACCGGAAACCGCCCTCATCGTAAGCAAGCGCCCACTTCTCCTTGTGTTCCATCTGTCTCTCGATCCAGGCCCTAGCAGCACTGTTTAACATTTTGTCCAACTCTTCTATTGTTTCCTTGAATTTGTGCTCAGTTTTAACACAACATAGCTCTTTCACCTTGGCACAAACCTCCTTTTTTCTCTGTCGACGCCAGAAATTGGCGGCAAAGTGACGCATGCACCATCTGTGCACTAGAGGAGGACAACCCTCTATCTCCTCCTCTGCGGCACGAAGCAACCCAACATGACGGTACGAAATCAAACATATTGTCCGAGAAGGCCCTAACACTTGCATCCGTAGCAGGGCCATGAACCAAGACCAAGACTCAACGTTCTCCCCCTCAGCCAAGTGTAACACCTCTGGTGTTTAAGCATGTAATTAACTTGACATATCATCATTAGCATCATTAATCATCTTGATCATGATTTCATGTGTATGCATTTGCTTAGTGTATCATTTTATGTGATGTACCTCTATTGCAAAAACCCTTATTAGCCCACTTCTTCCTATAGGGGCAAAATGGTAATTTCACCTCTGTGCCTAGTTCTATGTAATTCTTGTTCAAATTTAGTGCCCTGATGTTTGTTACTTTGATCAAAGTTCAAAAATCAGATTTGATTTGAATTTCCTTTTGCAAAACCCTAAAATCCCAAATCCTGGATTTATTCCCTTTTTGATAACTTTTTCAAAATTCAAAATTTTGAGTTGATTCAAAAAGCAAAGTTGTGAATCTGATCAAGAGGAACAACTTTGGTATTTACAGATTTCCATGTTTCTATATAAAATTTGAAGTAATTTCAAATTCATTCAAACTCCAGTTTTTGTCCCTTTTTGAGTTTTCAAAATTAATTCAAAAACTATTGAGTTTCAGAAAAAATGTATATTAGCAAAGTTATAAGTTTTGTCAAATGGAACAACTTTCATTTATAAGGATTTTCAAGTTTCAGTTTGAAATCCAAAGTAATTTTAATTTGAATCAAATTTGAAAAGTGTCCCCTTTTCTGTTTTTGAATATAGTTCAAAAACTATTTGGAATTTGAAAATGTGCATATTGACAAAGTTGTAGATCTCATTTTTCTGAACAACTTTGGTATTTTGAGTTTTTGTCGCACAGTTCAAATTTTGGGAGATTTTTGCAAAATACAGATTCTGGCCAAAAGTCAAACCCTAGCCCCTACACTGTTCTTCTTCCCGTAGAGCCAGAGGGAGGGGGGGGCCCGGCCATGGCGCCGGCGCTGCGCCTGCAGCGCATACGGCTGCTCCCCACGCGCCCTTATCCTGCCGCCGCTGTCTCCCTGTTCCCTCCGCGCCCGCACGCGAGCGCTGACCCTCGCTCTCGGCCCCTACAGTGTCCAGCGCGCCGCCGCCGCGTGGCCATTGCCGGCCGAGCTTGCGCCCGAGCCCCGGCTGCACGCCAGCTTATCCGCCAGAGCGCAATCGAGTGCGCACGCCCCCGCAAACCTTACCCGCGTAACCCCGAGGTCTCTACCGTCCCCTAGCCGCGGCTATATAAGCCCGCCGGAGCCCCGAGCTCCGCACTCACCTCCGCCACCGTGGCCAGCCCACTCCAGACACTCCGCCGCTCCACCATCTAGCCCGAAAGCTCCGCCTTGAGCTCGTGAAGCTTTCCCACCCTTCAATTTCATCTCTACCGCCCTCAATCGCCCGGCGTAAGCTCGCCGTTCCCATCTCCGGCAGAAACCCGGCGAGCTCGGGTTCGTGAAATTCGCCGCCTCCGGCCATGATCATCCCTCACCGCCCCCGTGTCGTATTCCTTGGCCCCGCGCGACTCTAACCCGGCCCTTGCGGTCTCGTGTGTTGCGCAGGACCGCCGGATCGCCGGAGCGCCGCCGCGGTCGTCTTCTCCCTCGAGCACGTGTCGAGCCTCACCCTCGAGAACGAGTCGAGCCTCACCCTCGAGCCTTGCCTCCGACCCGTGGTAAGCATCCGAGCCTCCGGTCTCTGCTTCCACTCCGTTTCGCCCGAGCCCTCCCAGTCAGGTCTCGGACGGAGGTTTGTTTTTCCGTCTCGCCCGAGCCTTCCGTCTCGCCCGAGACCGCTTCGCCTGAGCCGAGCCTCGGCAACGCATGCTCTCCGCTTCGCCCGAGTCAGGCCTCGGACGGAGGCTTACTTCTCCGTCTCGCCCGAGCCTCCGGGCCAGGCCTCGGACGAAGCTGTCGCTTCCGTCTCAACCGAGCCCGTCTCGACCGAGCCCCGCGCGATTCCCCCGAGCCCCGCGATTCGCCGAGCCCGGCCTAGAAGGAGCACAGTGCTCTTTTCTTTTTCTGAGAAATGTGAATAGTGTTCTGTTTTCTTTTTTTTGTATGATTTTCTGTGTGCATCCAAAAATTCTGAAATTTTTGTGGTAGACTCTTTATGCTCTGAAGTATTTTATAAAAATATAAAACTTGAGTTTTGTGCAAAAATTTGAAAATGTAAAATTCCCCTTTTTATTGAAAAATGAAGGTTTTGGTATTTTTGGAGAGTGATCTATAACTCCAAAAATCTTGAGATAAATTTTTGTGACCTTTTTATGACATGCTGAACCTCTGGTAAAATTTTGAAGTCTTTTGGAACAAGTTGATTTTTGAGCTTTTATTTAAATAGTTGAATAGTGCCTTTTGTTAATTAAATGTCTAGAATTATTTGAGCACCTTAATGACCTCCAAAAATTATGAAATTTGTTTTGCCATCTATCTACACCATAATGAACTTATGTGATTAATTTGGTAATTTTTGGAGCAACTTCATAAAATGACCTTTTAAATAAATTAAGAAAATAGAAAAGATGGATTAGGGTGGGTAATAAGTGTTTGATGATGTGATCTTTGGATTGATTGATGTTCATAGACCCCTACCCTTTGGTCTATGATGTTTGTGATGCTATGTTTGGTTGATGCTTAGGATAATTATAATAAGGTCTAGTTTAATCAATATTGCTTAAGGAAGAAATGGTTACCTTTTATGCTCAACCTAGGTTCGATTATGCCTTGTTTAAGAGTAATCTAGAATCAGTGGAATTGTCTTGCACCTTAAGTTCATATCATCATTCTCATGAGCATTCATCATTACATCCGTATAGTTGACGAAGAAGGACCTGAAGTCGAGGTAGCCACCGAAGGATCTGTTCCCGAGGCGACCCCGAGCTCCGACGCCTATACCTACCCCGAGTCTGCTCTTTTTGCCATCCAAGGCAAGCCCCGGTGCATTTAACCCTTCCTTGAATTTATAAAGTGATTTCCTTAAATGCTTTTGAGTTAAATTATTGCATTAGGTTTATAGGAGTTGAGTGATATCCTAACTGATGCATTATCCACCTTGACCACTGATACACCCGAAGCCTGCTTTTCAAAAGTATTTGAAAAATGCTTAGCAATGCTTATTGAATTAGACTTTGCAATAAAAATGCCAATTTCAAAAGTGTGATCACTGAAAGAAACTTTATGGGAATTTGGTTTTACTTCCCGTTCGATGACTGCTTGCCTAGCTAGCATGTGGTCATGGTCGTGAAGAGGTTGTCCGCGCGTACGGTGCCGTCATGTTGTAGTCCGGGACTCAACAGTTGACACCGACCGGGACAGGGTTGAAAAATCGACAGGACCTGTACTCTTGGGTTAGAGTCCCGAGGTGCTTGTCGCTGGCGGAAAAATGTAGGGACCATCCGTATGGGGGCCTGCTGGTCAAGACTTGTAACTATTCACATACTACGGAAAGCTCTGGCTCCGAGAAATCCATTATTGGACCGACAACCGCGCACTGGGAGTGGAGAGATGGCGGAAGTAGCATGTACCCACGTGGGTTAGAGTCCCGGATTGAAGTGGTGTACTGTACTTCCGGGTGGCGTAGGACCGGGCCCAATCTTGGAGGAATCGTGGAAGACGAGTTGGCATATGCAAGCTTGGGTGCTACATATGCAGTGTGGATAGGGATCCTCAGCTGAGTATTATTTATCCGGATTAACGTTGCTCCTCGGTTATGGAGACTTGGTCCACTGACTGTCAACGGAGAGTGGTTCTCAACTAGGAATGTTTTGAAATGTAAAATGAATCATGAATGATGAAGAATTGAGGAATATTGAATCTTTCAAAAATAAAATAAGGTTTACAAAAATGCTTTTCTGCAAAATACTTGATTTTGCTGGAGCCTTACCTTGACTACCCTAAGCCTTCATTCCTGAGTCTTCTCCCTTTTTCTTAGTCGGGTAAGTCTTGTTGAGTACCTTTGTACTCAGGGTTTTATTACCCATGTTGCAGGTATGGCAGATTCCTCAGTATGCCTTGGACCCTGCTGTGTGACTGTTGTTCAGGAAGAGGCCGACGAGGCCGATGAGTGATTATTCACCCTCGGGCTGGGTGAAGTATCTTTACCCTTCAGTTGTTGTCATGCGCTACTCTGCCAACTCTATCTATTTGAACTATGGTCTGTAATAACTTCACTTTGATTTTATGTTGAACCCTGGTTTGTAAAACTATTGTTATCTAAGTCTTCCGCTATTTACTCCGATGTTGTTTGTCAAAATGTTCAAAAGATTGTAACTGAATTGCGAGATGATCCTGCGGACATCGGGCACTGATGTAGCCCAGTAGCGGAACCGGTCTTAATCTCTTGGCTGTACGGATCGACTGTCAGTGGTTGACGGTGATCAGTGGGCCATGGGATTAGGGCCGTTACGTTACACCAAGGCGAAAGCAATTGGAACTATCTGGTCCTCGGGATCAACAGCCGCCGCCATCATCAACACACCCTTGTACGCTCCGGTCAAGAAAGTACCGTCCACAAGTATGACTGGACGACAGAACTGATACGCATGCTCTGTTTGTGCAAAAGACCAAAATACACGCTGAAGCACATGTGTAACCTTGCCGGTGTTGCGGTCCATATATTGCCCATTGGTGTGTGGAAACCATTTTAGGCCAGGGTTATAGTATGCCATTGCACACAAAATCCGTGGAATCCTGTTGTACGCTTCATCCCAACCACCCCAACGAATTGCAAGGGCGATCTGCTTCGCACGCCACGCCTTTCCATAAGTCACCTTATAGCCTGTGAATCCAAATATGGAGATCATCAATTGTGAAACAGATACGTCGGCGTCATCATCAACAAAGGCCAAAATGCGTCGTGCAAGGTATCTTGCCGTCAATTGAGGATGTTTTTCTTGTCCCTTATTTGTAAAACAGGTATGCGGTTGTACTACTTTACTGATCCTCCACTTGTCATCAGTTCTCTTACGAGCATTCAGCCTCCACGGACAACCAAGACTCAAACACCTGATGTGGTACCTCAAACTAATATCAGAATGGCTGGCCGTGTACGGTCGATGATGATGCACAACATAGTTCTCAAGGAAAAGCTTCAGCTCAGTCATAGTGTTGAAAATCATACCCTTCTGAAGAATCCAATCTGTATGGTTATGCAGTGTTTGCTTGCACAGATTCAATCCAGTATCACAAACTGCCTGGTCCACCATACTGACATCCCTATAACTTGGAACGCCTCTAAACTGCATGTTCACCGACCTCAATTGCTGCAGCTCTGTCTCAGTCAAAGGATCGGGCGGAACATAATACCTTGCTTCGCTGAAACGCCGCCACGCATCAAAATGTGTATGATCCTCTGGTATATCAGTGACTAGTCTCCCTGGAGGATGCATATTCTGAGGAACCGGTTGTGACATAGCACGAACCGGTTCTGGAATACCACGAACCGGCTCAGGCATAGCAGAAATATAACTGTCCTCTTCTTCGTCATAATCTGAATCATCATCAGAATCATAGTTTTCATCAAACAATTGTGCCTCCTGCTCCTCATGCTCCTGCCGCTCTATGTCGGCCACATCAAAATCATTGTTTATTTGACCGACGTCAGCGTGGGCATTTTCAAATGGATACACCGTCTCCTGCGTGGGGCGACCATCAACGTCCATAGTCATCGGAGCTGCATCGTCATCATCCCCTACCTCCTGTGCTTCACCTTCGTTGCCATCATTGGACGCCTCTTCCTGCTTCCTCCAACCATCCACTACCACGATCTCAGCCATGGTCGAATTGGATGCCATAACGATCGTCTGGTATTTTGCCCAGTCAGCCTGGTTGCGCAAGGGCATCAACGCATAGTTCGCCCTAATCTTGCCACTGTCAAATCTCCCTTTCAACGAGAAATCACCATCAAACTTCTCCTTCAGACGCAACATAAGCTCCGTAAAACGAGGACGCTCATCAAATACTTCGAGTTCTTGTTCCATGTTATCATCAAACAACCCATCTCGTTTACTAACTGTGCCTCCATAAAATAATCTGAATACAGTGTCCATCTACAAAGTCAATAGTGGAACTAAGGTCAAGTGATGGTCTTCTCAAAAGTAAAGAATGGCGTAACTACTTACTAAGTTGCCTTCACTAACATGTCTTCAGTAATATTTCGTCATACCCTAACTAAATACCCTAAAACCCTAACTAACAAATTATGACTAATAACCTAATACCCTAACTAAACTAAAATCCTAACTAAGTAACTAACTAAACTAATACCTAAACTAACTTACCTAACTCAACAACTAAATAACTAACCTAGGTCACTAACTAACCCTAAATCACTAACTAACTAACATAACCTAAAGCATTAAACTAACTAACCTAGGTCACTAACTAACCCTAAATCACTAACTAGCTAACATAACCTAAATCAATAAACTAACTAACCTAAGTCACTAACAATTTTCTAATTCAATAACTAACTAACTTGTAAAAGAATAACAAAAAAACTCTAATGAACTAAGTCAAAAAACTAACCTGAGCTTGGCCTGCTTGAGCTGGGGAGAGAGAGAGGCAGATCCGGGCCCCGGCCACCGCCTGGCAGCCGGCGAGCTCGCCTGGCCGGCCGGCTGCACGAGGACTGGGGAGGAGGTGGCTGTGGCAGCCGTCTGGGGACGAGGACCTCAGCTTTGGCCCGGCTGGAGCTCCGGCAGCGTCCGGCGACCTCCGGCGGGCTCCGGCGACGGTGGCGGCCTCCGATGGGAGCGGCGGCGGGGTGGGCGGCGGGGTGGGTGGCGGGAGCAGCGGCGGCCGGGCGAGCAGCCAGAGGAGAGGAGGAAGAAGGAGGCGGACGCCAGATCTACATCGGCTTTGCCGCGCCACCCCGCCTGGCGCGGCAAAGCCGTTGACCGCGCCAGGCCGCCTGGCGCGGCAAACGCACTAGCCGCGCCAGCCCGCCTGGCGCGGCAAACTGACGAGCGGGGCCCGCCCGGGCCTGCGTGGCCGGGCGGTGCCACGGTGGCGCTTTTGCCGCGCCGCCATGCATGGCGCGGCTAACGCTTTTGCCGCGCCATTGGGGACGACGCGGCAAAAGGGTTAGTTTTGCAAAAAAAAATGGACGGTGTTGTTTCTGAAATTTTTTATTTAATTGGGTTATTAATAAAAAAAATTCACCAGGTGCGCCCGTTTTTTTTATATAGACCTTATTTAGATTGCAACTTTTTACAATTGTAACATCGTAGAACTTTCGTTTGTATTTAACAAATATTATTTAATTATAAACTAATTAGACTCAAAACATTCGTCTCATAAATTATAAACAAACTATGTAATTAGTTAATTTTTTACTTATATTTACTGCTCCATGCATGTGATCAAAAATTGATGTGATGAAGAGAGAGTGTAAAAAGTTAGAAGTTTTAAGGAATCTAAACAAGGCTATATATACTAGGTTCATGCCCGTGCGTTGCTACGAGATGCTAAACTTTTATATTAAAAGCACATGGGACACATGATAAGATAACAGTAATATGAAATTAATTACCAACATTAAAATGATATTTTTAATAAAAAAACAAAGATTGTGAAATTAACGGTCATTAAAAAGCACGACGTCGATTTGGATCGGAAAAAGTCTACTTTTCCTTCCTTAACTTTTCGCCAACTTTCGCGAAAGTATGATTTTACTCCTCGAACTCCAAAACCAGACATAACGCCTCTCTCAACTTTTAAAACAATGCGACTTACCTCCCAGAGCAGTTTTGAACAGAGGTTTTTGCTACAGTTAAGACGGTTTTGCTAGAGCAGTAATGATGGTTTTGTCTTTTTTTTTATTTATTTATGTTGAATCTTTTAAAAAATAATAGTAAATCACAGAAAAATCATAAAATAGAAAATCTAATTTTGTTGAACTCCACATAAATAGATCTACATAGCGATCATATAATATGGTATGCTTTAGTACAATATTTTTATTGTAGCTTTAGATTTATGTTTTTTTATAAATAAAATAAATTTATAATTAAGTTATACATGATCCAATGAGTGTTAAATTTTTTACTACAGTTTAAACATACAATAATTAGCCCAACATAAAAATTTCACCATAATTGGACTATAGAAACTACAACGATTAATTATTTCAATTAATTCCATACAATTATATGCTTTTCTGTAACTAGGTAGCGTGCCCGTGCGTTGCCACGGGATAGTTAAACTTTTGTATAAAAAACCAGGGATCGCACTGTAAGATAACAGTATTATAAAATTAAATTTCGATGTTAAAGTATCATTTAATTTAAAAAATAAAGTTTATGAAATTAACACAGTCAAGGAAAATGCGACGTTATAAGCTCACAAAACTCTACTGTATAGATATTTTTGTGATGTGTCTAAAGTAATGTTTTACATCAGTAAAAAAAATCTCCGATGTTTATTTCTTCTATGCAACAATAAATCCACGAATAAGTTCCGTCATATCACTATGACCATGTACTGCGAGTTAAATTCAAGAGTTTGCCTAGCATATTTCAGTCTAGGTGTGTCTTTACATCACTTTTCAGCAAGTCTACAGTCAATGATAAGTGTCTTCTTCTGCTAGTCGAAAACATAAAACATGTAACAATGGCCCCTTTTGATTAATATATGCATCAACTAACATAAATCAGAAATTTTCATATCATCAAACATTTGTTTCCATATGTTTTTGGTGCTACACGTGTGCTCCATCAATCAAGAAAAAAAGCGAAAACATTTTATAATTGAGAATGGAGGGGTTACATGTTATTAAAGGGAATAAGCAAGGAAAGGTAGGCTTGTTCAGCGATGGACTAAGTGCAAAAAAGAAGATTAAATAGCCCTCAGAGTTTGACCTTACTTCGCTATTGTATTGTCTTGATATTCATCACCTTCATAGGTGTTGCTAGTGGTTCTAGTCAGGCGAATGATCTTAACTTGGTGCTACCAGAATATAGTGCCCCAAACTGAAAAGAAATAATAAATATTAGAAATTCACGATACATTAGTCAGAACAATCAGTCAAACACTCTTTCATTAAGAACTGCAAAAAAAATTGCATTGTCGTAAAGATGATCACAAATGTGTTCAATGTACCAATATGTAAACTTGTGAGAAAAGGAGAACCGGTTTCTTTTAAATGTTCAATTGGTGCTTCCAAGAAAAAACAAATAATAACTGAATCTTGAACTTACAGCATAAAAAAGTGAATCAACAAAAACTAAATAGACGTGTCTGCTAGAGAAATTAATAATATTTATGAAAATTCTGCCACCCGGAAAACTAATAAGAATTTTTTGAATGACTTTTTTTCAGTCTCATGTTTCATGAGGTTGCAAGAGTACATACAGAGAATGCAACATTGTTCTCCTATAGTTGGGGAGTGACAAAATAAGGACACATGCTACTTTTCCTCTTAGTGGCAAAATATCGGGATTTCTGCAGAGACTGTGAAGTAAATCTTGAATGCCTATCTGAATTGTTGAAAGACGATAGAGGATGACAACTCAAATTGAATTCAAGACAAACTTAGAGACATACAAACTTTGGAGTCAAGGAATCCAAGAAATCATTTCTCAGAAGTTTCACCAGAAGCAAACAAACCCAACCAATCCAGGAAGTCATGAAATTGAAATGAGTTACTTTTGATGAACCACGATTATTCTAATATAGAAAAATGAACGCTGAAGGGGGCCATAGACTTGAGACCATAAAATCATTAGGCCTTCAAACAGTAAGTATACAGTAAGAAGGATAAAATTCCATCCATAGCTGGAAGTGTACCGGCCACTTTCATCCGTTGTCAGGATGTATATTTCTGCAAAAAAAAGCCTCCGTCTTGACTATCAGGTTTGCACACAATCTGAAACAGTATAAAATGTCAGGACATGAACATTAGAGATGGTTTAATCTCAATATTGGAGACCTAGAAATTGTGTAACAAAGACTACATGAATAAAGGATCCATACAGATCTTTTGTTGATCACGCGATCATTTACCATGATTCAAGGCAGTTTCCAGCAAGCAGATATTTCTGAAACTTCTCAGACCATTAACAAACCACTGAGGCCATGTTCGGTTGGCCAGGATTGTATAAAATTAAACACCAACATTAAAATAATATCTAAAAGCTCTTCAGTTTGGCGCAAATGCAGCATGAGTGCATGACCAAAATAAATCAAAGGAAAGGAAAATATTTCATCATAAGATAAAAAATAAACTAAAAATTATAGGTTTAGTTGTTTATGCATAATATACCTGTATTTAATTGTAGAATACCAGGATATTCCCAATAGTTCGGTTCCTAATTTGACCATTAAATTAGTATTAACACACCTTTGATAATATATGGCTTAGGGAAAAAGTGTATCACACATGGCAGTTCATCTATCAACTTAAACACTCCTTTTCCCTCCACTTTGGTGAGTCGTACCTCGACAGTCCATCTGATATGGCACAAGAATCAGCCTGGTATCTCTAGCTTAGACGTGCTTCTACGAATTGATTGGACACACAAATTAATGTGTGAATGTGAGATACAAAATGATAGCATGGATACAAATCTTCAATAGAATTATGCCTACCTAGTGAAGTATTCTGAAATGATTGTCTTGTTTTTCCCCAAGAAGAATCCATTCGAATGTGTTGGGTTGGGAGAAATGTGAGGTTGATACAGGCTTCTTCTGCAAAAGGATACATGTGTAAAATATCAGTCTTTAAGTAGTCCCTGAAGATTTCAGAAGCCTAAGTAACCCTTTGCTAGAATGTAATTGAGTTTTTTATGAAGACTCAAACCACATGTCATTCACCTCTTCTATTGCAGCTAAGCTGCATAATTTCTAGGAAGCAATTTGGAAAATCTTGACAAATTGGAAGTTGGCCAATGTCAATTATCTATAGCTGACTACTAAAAGAAACTTGCTATCTTGGACTCCTTGCACATTTGCCAACTCTGAGAATTTCTCCCTAGCTCCCACCAAACATATATGAAAGGACTTCTAATTCAAACAACTCTGCTTAAGAAAAAGGCCTCTTTATCTAGAAAGCACCTTTTTTAAAAAAAATATCATGGTGTGATTTTATTGGAAAGGTTTTGATATTTCAATGCTTCTTTGCCGAGTGCCCGAAAAAAAAACACTCGGCAAAGATTGGTTTTCCCGTAGTGCCACAGAAAGCACAGTTCAATAGGTGTCTTCCAAGTGCCTGAAACTATATGAAATTTGCAGCAACACCTTTGGCCTTGAATATACCTAGATGGATGGTGACTAATGAGATGCCGAATTCTCATTTAAATCTTTGTCAAACTCGAAATCCATCAGTTTTGAACATTTGGGTCTCTTTAAAGATTGGTCATCTGCATTATCAATATTTTTTTATTTAATATTGAAAGGATCCATATTCTGTAAGACAAAAAAAACCAAAATTAGTAGAATGTAAAAATAACAGATAATGCAATATATAGCTCTAAAATTCAAACAAATACAAGCTCCAATCTAAATGAAGTGATTGGACTTGTAGATTAACAATCCACATATCAATTAGGCAATAATATCCAATTTGACTTGTAGATTAACGGTTCATCATAGTAGTCCATCTAATAATAGATCTATATTCTCAGAATATAACATATCTCGTGTATGTGTACATGTAGTTCCAGTTGGACGACCAAGGAAAACCACATCGATATCTAACATACTCAACCATCATATGCAATGCAAGCAATCGCACGGAACAACACCAGATCAACTTGTTGCGGTAGCTGAAGCAAAATCACTGGAGGACACCCATGACTCGGGACTCAGTAGTGCTCACAACCTGACTGTGGGTATGTATATTCAGAATTGTACAGAAAAATGCGTAGTACCTGCTACGGCGTTTGGCCATCGGCTACAAGCAGGGGACGGTCGGGGCACAACAGCCTGGCTGGGGGCCGGCATGGCCGCAGCAAGGAGGCCTGGCGCCGGGGCTTGCCGAAGGAGCTTCGGCACTGGTGGACGGACGCGTGGTGGTGGAGGCAGAGCTCGGCCTGCTGGAGCTCCAAGTGGCAACGGGCACGGCGTCGCGGCCACGGTGCGGCCGCTGGCGCTGGACGGTCGACCGGGGTCGTAGGGCTCGGAGGTCGGGGATGCAGTGACCGCGCACACCGACGACGAAGCGGCTCGGCCCGGGCGCGACCGCGGCCGGACGTCTGTGGCGAGTGCGGCTGGCCGGCGCAGGAACAGGGAGGGAGGAAGGAGAAGAGGAGGCGGCGGCGGCTACGGTTCTTATAGCGACGACCGGCTAGGGTTCCCGAGGTCGGTCCGGCAATCCTTGGCATCCGTGCCCTCTCGGATGTGAGGGCTGGGACACGCGTCGGACATCGCCCGGGAGGAGCGCGCGGCGTCGGGCGCTGAGGTGCGAGGGAGCGGCGGCTCCCAGGGAGCGCCCGCTCTGTAGGGTTTGGCCAGGGGCGCAGGGCTCGCGAGGGAGCGGCGGCGGCGGCTCCCAGGCAGCGGCGCGAGGCTAAAGGCAAGGGCTCGCGAAGGCGATGGCTGGCAAGGGCCGCGACCGGAAAACCCTAGCCGCATTGGGGTAGGGCGAGCGCGGTGATGGAGCGAGAGGAAGCGTCGGCGTGATTGAGCGAGTACTATGGTCTCGTACCTGGTCCCACCTGGCGGCGCAGAAAATCGATGGTGAGGATCGCAAGGGAGCGGACCGACGAAGCGAAGCGAAAAAAGTTGCACGAAAGAACTGTCCTCTGTTCAGTCTTTTTAGTTGTGAGAGATTAATTAGAATAATTCATAGCTATAGTTTATATAATCCAATTATAGTGGAATTTTTATGGTAGACTAATTATTATAATCTTAAATTATAATAAAAATTTCATACTCATTGGATCATGTATAACATAGTTATAATTTTTTTAATTAAAGAAAAACATTTATCTAAAGCTACAACAAAAACATTGTACTAAAGTATACCATATTATATGTTCATTGTTTAAATCTACTCATGTGGAGTCCAACACAATTAAATTTTCTATTTTATGATTTTTCTGTGATTTACTATGATTTTTTTAAAGATTCAATAGAAATAAATAATCAAAAGAAAAGATAAAACCATCGTTATTGTAGCAAAACCGTCTTTACTGTAGCAAAACCACTGTTCAAAACCACCCAGAGAGGTAAGTTGCATTGTTTCGAAAGTTAAGGGAGACGTTCTGTCTGGTTTTGGAGTTTAGAGAGGAAAATCGGATTTTCGTAAAAGTTGACGGAGGAAAAGTAGACTTCTTCCATTTGAATTTCAGTGACGTGATCCTGACCCAAAAGAAGAGGGAGGAACTCTCCTGTAAAGAATATTATTATTTTTAGTTATCAGATGCTATCAGTTCACTGGCACTTTGTGCAAGCAACTGTAAACCATGATAGTCCATTAAAAATTGGTGTCAAATGCACCTTATGACTATAAAAATTGGTGGATATTAGTTTCTTACAGAGGTATGTGGCAACAGAAGAAAAGAAACATGTGTTGGCCAATTCAACCACAAATGTGAAGTTGAAATCAATCTCAGTGATCAGCAATACATATGTAACCTTTCTGACTTTTGATGAAATACCTTTGATGGAGCAATTGGTTATTCTTTAGGCAAGAATAACTCGAGCTTGAAAACTCTTCCCAAGAAGTAGTCCAATTAAAGTTATCAGAGATCATATTAGAAAACACAAAATTAACAAATACCAGTGCTTTGTTTTGCATTCTTTAAACAGGACAGAGATGATGCATTGGTGATTTGAAAAGTCCCATAATAAGATAGTAAACAAATGTGAAGGAGGCATGCACGACACAAGGAAAAGCCAGCAAGGATGACTTGTTTACCAACATTTGCAGATTATTTGGTTCTTAATTAGAGAAATTATAGCAAACGCTTTCCAAATATATGTGAGTGCCAGCTGATGTCAATGTACTCAATGTGAGTGCTAGCTGATGGACCCTGATCAACCATTTAGCCAATGCCTCTTCAATCAGCCGGTCAACCCAAACAATTAGACATCATCATTGCAATGTCTGCTCTGTGCAATCAACCACAGCCGTTTCAATCATATCCATGCCCAGTTAAAGCCTTTCAACTCAACCTGCACTGCTACACCTTGGTTTCTCGCTGATCTGCAACCAGCTGCATAAATACTAACCAGAAGCATGGCTGCATGTGACACTAGTGAATATGTTCCAGAACGAGTGCCAAGAAGGACCAAGCCACAAACTGATGAATGGAACTTGAGTTCTCAGTTTCATGTTGATACAGTCAAAGAAGCACCAAAGTAACTCTGCAGGAGATAGGAGATTGATAGTGTGACATAATTGGTACTGAACATTATTAAGAAGAGAATATAGCATATTAAAAAAGAACACTGGAAAAAATACCGCTAGTCATTGAAGTGAACCTAGATTTCTTGATTGCTTGAGAAGCAGAGCAGTCATTGAAGTAAAGAGATTTCTATGTGGAGCATCACGTGAAATAAGACCCTTAATGCTATTTACTATGACTCTCTCCATTGCACAACAGAAATCCAAAGACGTTATCCATGCACAGACCACTGCACCAAGCCTAATAAAAAAATGGATGATAAATGACAACAGGAAAGACACATGAAGCAATGCATTTAATAGCTAAATACACATTTTGAAGTATCAATACAGGGAAAGAGATTAGGTACAGAAATTCATATTTCTTAGGTAAGAAATAGAATGTACAAACCTCCTATTGTTACAGCAGGTAGAAGCCTTTAACAACTGTCCACAGCCACTACTCCTGAAAGAAGGTCGAGCCATCTTTAGATATTATCTGAAAGTTCATTACTGAAAATTCACATGTGCTAAAAAAGAGATGCATATTGTACTACTTGCATAGAGTATTGTTTAATATTTTTTTATGGGTAATGACATGAATTAAGAACAAACTGAAATTTTACTTCTGCTATCAATAATGCCATGAATTATGAAATTCTGAATAATAATAAAAGATGACTTCTGAAATGATCATTCCAGAAATTTCCCATGTTGCAAGTAGAAAAAAATGGAATAGGTCTAAATAATAAAAGATGACTTCTGAAATGATCATTCCGAAAATTTTACATTGTTGATTCCAGTTAAAGATTTCAGTATGGCAGAGCCAAAAGATTGAGAAGGCATCTTAATTTTAAAGTTTGTGCATCCCTGCACGCTATGAATTAGAGAACTATTATAATACCATTTGATTACAACATTGCTATTACCATAACCAAACAAGCAGCAAGCACACCAACCGAAGCAATATTTATCCCCAAGTGCTCAAGGAGATGGATCAAATCAATAAAAAAATGATTCACTGATCGCGCTCTCACCTGAGTTATCCTCGTCACCCTCCATGCCCCTCTGGTGTGCACTACCATCTGCACATCATCGGATTTAGTGCGGCGAGGTGCCGCTGCACCTCCTCGGATATCGATCAAGATTGAAGAGGACGAAGCTAAGCGAGTGAGGGATAGAGCGCAGTCACACCATGCTGGATCAAGCAGGACAAAGATGCACGCATGGTGAGGTTGAGCTCTACTTCTCGATGTTGCGACGGTGGTGCGGTCGAGGGCAGAAGAAATGCACGACGACGGCGAGGGCTACGGTGAGTGCGACGACGAGGGCTACGGCAAGCACAGAGAACGGTCGTGGTTTGGAGGCTGCTTCCTTTGTACTACGTGATTGGATTGGAGAAGATCACGTGATTGGAGATTAGAAGCGATGAGGGAGGAAATCACGGGCGTGCCAGGAGAAAGCGAGCAGGGAGGAGATTAGGCACGTGCGCCGGGAAAGCGAGCGAGCTGTTTACACCAAAATTTGGATTAAGAAAGAGATAGGCCGAATTTTACTAAAGATGGCTACGATTTGAGGAATTGACAGAATCAAGGAAGATCGGTTGATCAAGTGGATCAAGAAAATGACGAGTGAACCCAGCCAGCAGTGAGAAAGGGATTCGGCAAACAACCAGGCAGTCGGTTAGCCCTCAGAGTTTCGGCAAATGCCTATGCGATCGGCTATCTCGCAAAGCGGTGACTCCGTTCAAGAAGCAAATATGGCAGGTGAAGCCGACTTGCACGAGAAGACACGTGACGATGGAGGGCGCCAAGAGAAAAAAATAGAGATAGGACTCGTATTTTCCAATTTTCATTGTGTGAATCGTAGTCTTTCAGGACTCGTATTTCGCCCAGGGTATAAATATAAACCCTCAGCCATTGTAAAAGTGTTCACAACCAAATCAATACAAACCGGCCCCGTGCCATCTTCGAGTCCTTAGTCGTGTCGTCGAGCTCTTCGAGAGGAATCATCGATCCGTCGACCTTCGTAAGTCCCGACAACCTTGTCATCATGTCTAGTATCATGCGGTGGATTTAGATATGATGCAAGTAGTCTTGTTTGTTTTCAATGGTCGTGCGGCGCATCTTTGTTAACGATCAAGAAGTCTTTGCTTATGCTTTACTTATGAGTAGATACCGTGCGGCAGGCGTTTACTTAATACGTTTAGCAAAAGCGAGATAGTTATCGGCTCTATTTGATTTGGCAAGATCTAGTAGATTCATTAAGTTATCATGTGTTGCATGTTTTAATTAATTTTGTAACACTCTTTTGCCCAATCTAAATTGATCTTTGTTCGGCCTTGCTTTACAAGTTTACTTACGCTCCAATAATCATTGTTTTTCATGATATCCTTTATAAATTGCATGATTATGATGGCCGAATTAATTTTTAATCTAAATTGTTACATGTTGTGGGTTCATGCATATCAATCATGTTTGAGCTTAGATAAAACTAGGTATCGTGCAGCAGATGCAGGTTTTAGATTGGTTCGATCATGTTTGTTTGTATGTTCCTTCCTCATGGACCCCAACTCGGCTAGCTTGCCGAGCTTGGTTACACGTCAATTCATATTTTGTCTTTTACTCGTCCAAGCATGTCTTTTTCATGTATGTGTGTTTGGCAACCAGCTGTTTACATATGTTTATGTTTAGAGTTAGCCGAATGACCTTTAAACTTGTTGACAGACAGCTTCTATAGCTGTATGCCGTCGAAAGCCGTAAATATGGAACTGTCTGGTCTCACCCAGCATGTTCCAGTTTTATTCTCACAGTTTTATCCCTTGTTGGTTTTCAGGTCAAACCGACTGGCACGTTTCCGGATTTCAAATCGAGCACCCGATTGAAGCCACGCTTTCCGGCTTGCTGTGTGTGAGGCACAGTGCGCCACATTTTGTGCCAACACACTTTTTGGCATGCCCAGTGAGACCTTTCATTCCAAGATGCCTGAGTTCGACAACACTCAAATCCTGGAAGTGACCATGCATGAGTTGCCACCAGACTTGAAAAATCTATTACAACAAGCATGCGATGAGTTTCAACGCAAATGCTTGATGTCCTTCTCTAAGAACAAGAGCAACAAGGTTTTCCAGAAGCAGTCACTCCCAAGGACTCTCCTTCCTCATCAATCTGATAGCACTGATGAGGAAGATATTCAAAAAATGTCCGAACTTATGTACAAGGCTGTATTGGAGGCCATGACCAATCATCAATCAGCTTTCTTAAATACCTTTCGTGCAGTCATGGTTGGTATTTTCGGCCCAGCAGTACATAAACGTTTTGAGGAAGCCGCTGGTCCGATGCAGGGGCCACTGTTATTTCCCGTTTCCCAACATCAGAGGAAAACTGCTGAAGACAGCGGAGTTGGTTCAAGCAAAGGTGGGATGGTCCTTCATCAGGAGCAGCAACCTCCCATGACTCATGGCCAGCTCGCATTCGGCACGACGGGAAACGTCCCACAATCTGCCTTCAGAGTGTCTCCAGCAACAAATAGGTTGCAAAAGAAGATGTATGGGGATGGATATCAGGAGTTCGTTGATTACAGTGCAATTAATGCTCTCCCGAATCCGGGTTATAAAAATTCAGCAGGAACTTTTCTTGGAGGTCAGACGCAGGCGGCTCCAGATTCAAATGTTGACCTCATCATGCACAGGATGGCTGATATGATGCAGAATCAATTCGGCCTGAAGCCAAAGAATCAGTCTTATGCTTATAAATCTCCTTACCCGGATAAACAAGAAAAGCTACCGCAAGGGGGCAAGAAACCAATTTTTACCCATAACGCCTATGAGTCGGTGCTCGGCTTCCTCCTGCTTCGTCTCCAGTAGGACGTTTTCTGTGGTCATCATTGCCTGCCATTGATGAAAATACAGGCGAGGATTTTTTCTCTCTAGCTTGAGCTAAGAGCCGAGAAGTAGAGTTTGCAAGTCAAACTGTTCAATTGGAGTCGAAGGTGGTGGCCTGCGTAGGGTCATATTTATGGGACCGTGACTTGCACACTGGAAAGCCAAGCGTCGGAGTAGGGTTTTCACGATTTATGGGCCGTTGTTGGGCCAGGCTGGATTTTTGCTGAATTGAGGAGATCGTGACTCCAGAATCGGCAAGCCGATAGGATTCGGCTAAGGATTGTTGCCACATAAAGAGTTCAGTTTCGGTTGATTGTTTGGAAACTCATATTACCGATTGACACCGAAGATAGGAAGTTTAGCAAGTGGTCTTCGAATTGGGAAGGATTATATTTTATTCCAGGCAATGAAGTTTTAATGGAGAAGTCTTCAAGGAAGCTGAAAATAGAAAATCCCTTAAGAGGTACTATCCTGACATCGTCATGGATTGGAAAGTTGAGAAGAGTCTGATTGGAAAGTTGAGAAGAGTCTGAAACATTAGATCTGAAATAGCCGATTACAGCAATCACCTACGGGACAAAGATAATTGACATGATTGTCAGCGATAGCCGATGTGATATACATCGCCGTTGGAGCAAAAATAAAAGTCAATGACTAATGCACGAAGCAGAGCACGCATTGATCTCGAAGAATCAGTCACAAATTGATTTCAGGGATCAAACAGAAGGACTTTTTATTTACAAAAAGAGGAACACAAGATTACAATGAGGATTAGTTCGTCCATTCCATCCTATGCCTAATCAGGAGAGCATGGTTGAAGGAATCAGCCAGATCTGTTCCGGCTTCCTTCATATCGTCCACAGAATGTGCTACCCTGTATTCTAGCCCCCGCTCACAGACGTCGAAACTACGGTAATCGGCGCCGGAGTGAATCCGTACAGCGTTGAAGGCAAGCGCTGCGCCGTATCCCATGCCAGCCCTGGAGATGTCGGGGAGGATTCGGTTAACCTCGTTCACCCGACTCAGGGCCGTCGTACCCGTCGCATTAGCCGTAATGGCGAGATTGGCGACAGCAGCTTCAAGAGCATGAAGTTTGGCCTCCAGAGCTAAAAGGCAAGAGAAAGAAACAAGGACAGGGCTGATGAAAATATTTACCGGCGGCTCGATTCCGAACGACGTCACACTCTCGAGAGACTCGGGTAATCTCCTGATTCTTCCCCGCCAGATCAAGCTGGAGGTCTATGACCTTCTGAGTCAGGTTTTCGGAGAAATCATCATCGATCCTCCTAAACAAAAGTAACGAAGTAAGAACGGTTGTTTCATTTTTGAATCAAAAATAAAAGAGAACAACCTCTTCTTGGAAGTGCTGGAAACGCCAAGCTCGGAGCTATGTCTGCTCGCTACGGAAGACATCTTCTAGAGTGGGTTAGACGATGATAGGAGGAAGAAGGGTTTTTCTTGGTTTTGAGATTGAAACAAGGGAGTTCGAAGGTACAGGCCGAAACAGAGTGAAGGGAGACTTAAAAAGGTCCCCAAAGGGTGCATCGGGAGATGAATCGGCAGGTAAGGCAATTAAGGCACGCGAAATTTCCACGAGAATAGACGCTTCCAGAGGTTCCACGTCAGTTGTTCGGGAGAAAATTTTTTTGGAATAAATATAATCCCAAAATTAGGGGGCATGTGTTTACACCAAAATTTGGACTAAGAAAGAGATAGGCCGAATTTTACTAAAGATGGCTACGATTTGAGGAATTGACAGAATCAAGGAAGATCGGTTGATCAAGTGGATCAAGAAAATGACAAGTGGACCCAGCCACTAGTGAGAAAGGGATTCGGCAAACAACCAGGCAGTCGGTTAGCCCTCAGAGTTTCGGCAAATGCCTATGCGATCGGCTATCTCGCAAAGCGGTGACTCCGTTCAAGAAGCAAATATGGCAGGTGAAGCCGACTTGCACGAGAAGACACGTGACGATGGAGGGCGCCAAGAGAAAAAAATAGAGATAGGACTCGTATTTTCCAATTTTCATTGTGTGAATCGTAGTCTTCCAGGACTCGTATTTCGCCCAGGGTATAAATATAAACCCTCAGCCATTGTAAAAGTGTTCACAACCAAATCAATACAAACCGGCCCCGTGCCATCTTCGAGTCCTTAGTCGTGTCGTCGAGCTCTTCGAGAGGAATCATCGATCCGTCGACCTTCGTAAGTCCCGACAACCTTGTCATCATGTCTAGTATCATGCGGTGGATTTAGATATGATGCAAGTAGTCTTGTTTGTTTTCATTGGTCGTGCGGCGGATCTTTGTTAACGATCAAGAAGTCTTTGCTTATGTTTTACTTATGAGTAGATACCGTGCGGCAGGCGTTTACTTAATACGTTTAGCAAAAGCGAGATAGTTATCGGCTCTATTTGATTTGACAAGATCTAGTAGATTCATTAAGTTATCATGTGTTGCATGTTTTAATTAATTTTGTAACACTCTTTTGCCCAATCTAAATTGATCTTTGTTCGGCCTTGCTTTACAAGTTTACTTACGCTCCAATAATCATTGTTTTTCATGATATCCTTTATAAATTGCATGATTATGATGGCCGAATTAATTTTTAATCTAGATTGTTACATGTTGTGGGTTCATGCATATCAATCATGTTCGAGCTTAGATAAAACTAGGTATCGTGCAGCAGATGCAGGTTTTAGATTGGTTTGATCATGTTTATTTGTATGTTCCTTCCTCATGGACCCCAACTCGGCTAGCTTGCCGAGCTTGGTTACACGTCAATTCATATTTTGTCTTTTACTCGTCCAAGCATGTCTTTTTCATGTATGTGTGTTCGGCAACCAGCTGTTTACATATGTTTATGTTTAGAGTTAGCCGAATGACCTTTAAACTTGTTGACAGACAGCTTCTATAGCTGTATGCCGTCGAAAGTGGCTTCAAAGCCGTAAATATGGAACTGTCTGGTCTCACCCAGCATGTTCCAGTTTTATTCTCACAGTTTTATCCCTTGTTGGTTTTCAGGTCAAACCGACTGGCACGTTTCCGGATTTCGAATCGCCCAGGCACCCGATTGAAGCCACGCTTTCCGGCTTGCTGTGTGTGAGGCACAGTGCGCCACATTTTGTGCCAACACGAGCGAAGCGAGTATCGCACGCCTGTGGACGATTGGTCTACCAATGTTTTAGTTGTAGAATATATATATACACTCCAAAATGAAGGTACCATGTTTAGAAATTTAGTTGAACCAGCTAGCAGCCATGCACATGTCGAGAAGTTTCCATTCACTACCTACTGGTTTGTAAAGGGGAAAAAAGACATTTGAAAACCTGTCCAATTTAAGGCCCATGATGGCAAAATACTCCCTCCGTCCACGAAAGAATCAATTCCTAGAGTTGTCTTAAGTCAAACTTTTTAAACTTTGACCGAATTTCTAGAAAAAACTATTAAGATTGATGGTACCAAATTCACATCATTAAATATATCTTCAAATATATTTTCATAATATGTCCATTTTATATCATAGATGTTATTACTTTTTTTTCTATAAAGTTAGTCAAAGTTAAAAAAGTTTGACTGGCACGGATTCTAGGAATTGATTCTTTTGTGGACGGAGGGAGTAGTGAAATAGCAACTCCAAACCAACACACACATACACCTAACACACTAAACTCCAGATGTGTGGTTCACTGGTTCCAAACTATTGAAAAAAAAAGATTTCCTCCAATGCCTTGAAATAAACTGGAGACCTATTTATCGGAGTTTGGTTAGTTTTTTTAATAACAGAAGCTGCTTTTAGGAAACATAGAGAAGTAAACATAACAGAATTTGTGTATGTGCTAGGAACAAACCGGATAAACGAAGGCCAGTCCCAGCTCTAAGCCACCATTGCCTAGGTGTGCCAGGAGCATCTATCTGCATAGAAGGGTGCATCATGCTCCATGGTAATATTTGTCTTTAATTCAAGAAATTCAACAATTCAGTTCATTTCACTTGTCAGAACAGTTATTACCTTTAGGTGCACTTGTCTCGAAATAACCTGACATGCAAAACAAGAACCTTATCAGGTTCTCATTCAAGAATTTTTCTCAACTTGGATGGTGCGTGTACTAAATCAGAATTCTTTTCAAGATAAGATGGATGGCACAAAGCAAAGCAGCCCATGTCCACAAATAGTAATATCAGGAAACTGTGTTCGTTGTAACTAAAAATATATTTGTAGAATAATGACCGCTAGATATGTCATATAGCTTATAATACATAGTAGCTCATGTACACATGTCTTTATACAGTACTAAATTGTATATAGGAAGATATGTGCAGAACAGTTATCAAGGATATGAAAGAAAAGTTAAAAAAAAACAGTGTTCTTTCTTAGAATACTCTGACAAAAATCTCATGTATGTTTCGGCTTTCTATGTCCTCAAAACATTGCGGAAAACTTTGCATCGTTAATTCCAGTTAAAGATTTCAGTATGGCAGAGCCAAAAGATTGAGAAGGCATCTTAATTTTAAAGTTTGTGCATCCCTGCACGCTATGAATTAGAGAACTATTATAATACCATTTGATTATAACATTGCTATTACCATAACCAAACAAGCAAAGGGAATTCATAATGCCAGCACACCAACCAAAGCAATATTTATCCCCAAGTGCTCAAGGAGATGGATCAAATCAATAAAAAAAAATGATTCACTGATCGTGCTCTCACCTGAGTTATCCTCGTCACCCTCAATGCCCCTCTGGTGTGCACTACCATCTGCACATCATGTCGAGGTCCCGCTGCACCTCCTCGGATGTCGTGTTATGCTCGCTGGTCGCTGGACATCCGCTCGGTGATGGCCACCCCACACCTGACCACTCGGCAGCTGAGCACGACGAGGGAGTCACCGCAGATGGCAGGTACGCCTATCCATGGAAAATCGGAGATGCCCCAAGCAGGTACCAGGTGCCCATGGCGGCCATCCGTGGCCACTTCGGGCATGCCTGCCTCACTTGCTGGCTTGCTGACTTGCTGGTGGATCTCCTCCGGTGCCGGCACCGAACGCGCTTCGAATCACCTCACTGCTCCTGGCCACTACTGCATCACGGAAGCCTGCCACACGAATCGAAGAATCAGTACATCATACACGACACAAATCAAAACGACAAAGAAGGCAATGAATCAAATGCGTTGGATGTGGGGATAGGGAAATAGATGTCATAGATGGGATATGAGGAATCGGGACGCGTTGGTCCCACCGTGACCGTGGCGGTCAGGGAGGCCAGCAGAACGGCCTGGTCATCCATGGCGAGACGCCGAGACTTGCCTTCGCTGTCGCCATTGAGAACTCGCCACGCCGCCAGCATCTCTCCTCAACAGACGGGGATTCGTGTGGCGGCGCGGTAGGGCCTAGGTGGAGGTGACGCCGGATTGCCGTGCAGGTCGTCATATCTGTGCGCGACGAAGTAGAGCCCAGCGCATCGCACCTCCAGCGACTCTGCATCCGGGCGGGCGAGGTTGGGACCGCAGCTCAATCTCATCCCCTTTTCGCATGGGGCGGCCCTAGGAAGGAGGAGGATGCGGGAAGCCGAGAACGCAGGAGGCAGAACCGTACTCATGGCGGAGTTTACTTCGTGGGCTTAGAGCTTTGGACAATGGAATTATATGGCGGGTTGGTGATGGGTCACAAATTCGTATTTGGGAAGACCCATGGATCCCAGCTGGTACTACTAGACGTCCGAGAACGCCGAGGGGGGCCATTCTTCTTACCAGAGTTGCAGAGCTAATTGATCCAGGGACCGGGACGTGGGATAATCAGCTGATACACGATCTGTTCTGGGAAGAAGATGCGAGAAACATCCTGGCTATACCCATACGTCCGAACAAAGAGGATTTTATTGCATGGCATTTTGATCAAAAAGGGAAATTTTCGGTGAAATCTGCATACCATGCTCCTGAGGAGGTGGCAGAACAAGGAAAGCGTACCCAGCAGGGAGGATCTGCGACACACGGTGCTAGTAGTAAAGAAGATGATATATGGAAGAAAATTTGGCGCTTGCAATGCCCATCTAAATTTAAACAGTTTATGTGGCGGGTGGCGCATAATAGCTTGGCTTTCAAACTGAACATCAAGAGACGACGCATTGATTTGGATACCAGATGTCCGGTATGTATGCGGTTGGATGAGGATGGAGGCCACTGCTTTCTGAAATGCAAATACGTGCGTCAATGTTGGAGGGAGTTGCAACTGGAAGAGGTTCGTTGCTTGCTAATGAAGGCACCAACAGCAAAGGAGTTTGTGCGTGACATCTTGAAACTGGACTCTGCATGTTGCCTGCGTATCTGTATTCTTTTAAGCAAATGGTGGGACGCCAGAAATAGAGCCAATGCTGGTGATAGAGCCCCTTCATGCCTGGAGGTGGTGCACGAAGTGAATGATCTGCTATTTTATATTAGTCAGGAGGAGGTTGTTTCAGTTCAGCATCAAGCAACTCGGCCTGGCTGGAATCCTCCAAATCTGAATTTCCTGAAGATTAACTTCGATGGGGGCTTTCGACAGAGGGATAAGGTGGGTGTGTGTGGCTTCATTATCCGGGATCATTCAGGTGAGCCGGTACTTGCTGGTGCTGCAAACATTGGCCCAACTCTTGACGCTCTCTCGGCTGAAGCTGCTGCATGCTTGTTTGCATTGGAATCAGCTGAAAGATTTGGTATCTATAGAATTGAGCTAGAAACAGATTGCAGTCAACTAAAGGAGGCGATTACATCGAGGGCGAGGGATCTGGCACCCGGTGGAGTCTTGTTTCAAAGTATTCGTGAACTCATGTATGATTACTTCCAGTGTAGTAAAATTCTGAATGTTACCCGCTCTTGTAACTCGTCTGCGCACGAGATTGCTAAATTAGCGTCAAGTTGGGACCCGGGCGAATCCAATGTGTGGAGTGACCCCCTCCCGGACATTGTAAAAACTCTGGTCGCTCGCGATGTTGTCGAGCTCAGTCCTGGTAATAGACGGCCATGATGGCCATATTGCGATCAAAAAAAGAACCGTACTGTAGTCTTTTGTTTTGTTTCCTTTTTTTCGCGTACCTAAAGCCTAGGAAGGAGGAGGATGCGGGAAGCCGAGAACGCAGGAGGCAGAACCGTACTGTAGTCTTTTGTTTTGTTTCCTTTTTTCGCGTACGTAAAGTTTTTTTGTTTCCTTTCTTTGAAACCAAACAAAAATCGCACAAAAAAAATTCTACATTTTAGTCTTTTTAGTTTTATATATAGGTAGCATGCTCGTGCGTTGCTACGGGATACATAAAAATTATGCTAAAAATAAACGGATCGCACGATAATAACAATATTATGAAATTAAATATCATATTTAAAAAACATTTAATCTAGTGATGTGGCCAAGATAATGTTTCATAACATCGCAGACTCATAAACATTACTGTATAGGTCTTTCGTGTGCCAATATCGCAGACTCATGATACGGCTAAGATAATGTTTTATATCGACAGAAAGATATCTTCGATATCCATTTCTTTCGTGTGTCAATAAATCGATGAATAAGTTCCGCCGCATCACCATACGATCATGTACATAGGTTATGAATATACGTCAATATTTCTCTACCAAATAATTAATACTACGTGAAATGAAAATCTCTCATAAAACCATAAAACAAAGTATGTTTTAGGTACCGTATAAATATGTGTGATTTTAGGTCTATTCCACGCATTCATATATTGTAGAATAAGGTATCCACTTGAGCACCTGTAGCCAGAATCACCGTCAGCAGTATATATATACAAATAGTTAAATTATAGATATTATGAATGCAAGCTTTGATAACTTGAGTTAGTTACCCATCTATATCATGTGCAATGTCAGTTTCACGAATGAATTTCCATTTGAAGATATCTTCATTCCATCCGGGAATATGTTTATTCATTGCAGCAGTATATTGCATATTAAATCCAAGAGTTTGTCTGGCATACATCAGCTGTGGTATGTCTTTGCACCAGTCTTTAACAGGTCTAGGATCAATCATGGTAACCGTCTCCTTCTGCTGGTCGACAATATAAAGCATATATTTTTGAACGTGCAGCCATGATAAAAGAAACTGCAAACATGGTTGTAATTAGAATAATATATAGGAAACAATTATTAAAAGCAGAATGAAGCGACTTACGTATCTGCATTGTGGTATGTCGTATTTCATATCCCCACATATACCGATCGCAACAGCTAGTTCTTTCCCACTTTGTCTTTTACGGTATTCTGGGCTTTTCGTTAAAGCACACATTTTCTGGAGGAGAATATTTTTTAGAGTGGGGATTAATATAACTTATTCTATTTTATATAATTAAAAGGCCAACAAATAAGACAATATAATATAGCATAATAATTATTAGAAAAATATGCTTACACAAAAGCGTAGGTCCATATGATGCTTGATAATACTATTATATCGTGTTAGTGTTCTGAACTCTCGAGCTGCCTGAAAGCGAATACTTAAACTAAAACAGTTCTCAGAGATACCTCGATTGTCCATTAACAACTCTTGTAGGTCCTTGACACTTAGGGCAATCATCGAGGGGTTAAAGCCTTTAACCCAAGGTCTCCTGCAAAGCATTGAACACATAGATGATTATCTAATTATAAGAGAACATACTACTTTTAGTAAATTAATTAAAATAAGCATGTAGTCTACTTCAATATCGCTTCATTCTGAATTGCCATGACATAATCACATAGTAACTTAGTCATCTCTTCCCTGTTCATTGGTATATCTTTCATGAGCTCAAATGCCCAAAACTCATCAGACTCTTGATTGGCATGGACATGTGAGGTTTGTTTCTGAGTTTGTATGTGTTCAGGTGTGTCATTTTGAACCACTAAGCATTCATCCTCCTCAGAATGTTTCCTCTTTTTTGTGGATGCTTCAACCTTGGTTGGATCCTCTATTATGACACAGTCACTTGGTGTTCCAATATTGTCATCGCTATCGAGATACAGAGACCCCTTTCGTTTATTTAACTCTGACGATAGCAAGATCGCCGCAAGCTTCAGTCTAAATTCTTTCATATCATCCTGCGAAATAGTATAGACATCATCCTCTATTTATTTATCACCCTATAGGTAGTAAATACTCATGACTTGTGGTAACACCCATAGTGAATTACATGGTTGAACTCGTCTGATAATTCATTCCCGGTCCAATACTCCATAAAGGTTATTAAGAATAAACCACATGAATAACTACATACAACATTAATAGAGGTTCAGACACATTAAATCAAAGAGGTCAAAGGCACACATAATTGAAATATTATACGATGTCGTTACTTTCAACGTACCCATCATTTTGTAAATTTTTGCCATGAAAAATCTCTTCTATTGGCCATTTATCAACTTCAATATCTGGCCACCTGTGCTCTTTCAGGACTATATTCTTCTCCTGCTCCAATATGAATTCTATCTGCTTCCTCATTCCAACTCGCTATTTATTCATATAAGAATGAATCAATTAGGCTTTATAAAATATAAAATATATATAATTACTAATGTTAAAAAATACCCACGACTTTATTCAGGTCAGCATGTCCGAACATCATGTCCAAAGAGTCTAGCACCTGAACCTCACGTTTTTTAGCATTTATAACACCAAGATACCAGTGTGAAGCGCGCACATTTATTGGGAGGAACACCTATCAAATCGAATAATAAACAATTTGTCCGACACAAAAATTTAATAACCAAAGAACAATATATTGTTTTAAAAATTCCTACCATGTCATGGTCTAAGTAAGCTAGCACCCTTTTTGTTAAAGCAGGACGATGAGAAGTGTCGTGGATAGGGTAATTGACTCCAATGTGCTAGCTCTTTTCCCCATCCCACTTCATTAATGCAGTTATGCAATAATTTTCAAGGTAGACTTTACCTTCCGATCTTTGTTCCAAATCCTTTTGGGCCTTGATCACATTAACATAAGCATCTATGACCTACATATAATGAGCCATTAAAAAGAAAAGACATAGACGTTACCTATGTTTGATTCAATATTATTACTTGTGTTTATTACCTCATCACCTAAGAATTCTTTTGGCTGAAAAAGACACTCTATGTGATTTCTCGACACTGGAACATCATCGATGAGCACAAGCTCCTCCTTGCCCGATAAAGGTGGAATTTTTTTAGCAGTTTCAATTATGGCTCTATCACTTTCGGTACAAACATAATCTGGAAAACACAACATACTCATAGGATAAATATTATGGGGTTAACTAATATTATCACATGTATTGATTATTATTACAAATATATAATATATAATATATAATATATATATATAATAAATAAATAAGTAGCATAATAGATGAACAACGTACTACCTTCTAGCGTGATGCGAGCTGACGATGATTTTTTGGGTTTGTTATGCATCAAACCTTCTATCAATTTATCAGGCAACAATTCTTCTTGTTTTGATGGAACCACATCAGAAGAATCCCACTGAGCCACCTTGTGAACATCAACCTTTGACATATTGTTAGTGTCGTCCTTGGCGGTAACATTTGCGGAAGATTGTAGTTCTAACAATAATTTGATATCATAGTTTGTCTCCTCTCCAAATGGCTCAATCCTATCATTACTTTGTCCGGTGGAAACATGTTCTTCCATAGTTTCCTGCCCATAGTAAATGAAGATACCATATAAAGTTATCAAGTTAGGCCTCAACAGATTATCATTGGTGATAGAATTGATATTTGAGGAGAGTTTTTTTATATTATCAAGGTGGCTATATTTTTTTATTTTTTCCATGTAATTGTTTTATTTCACAATATACTACTAATTTTGTTGTTTATTGCTCTATGTTCAACGGGCATATAGCTATGGTCTATAAAAAGAAAAAAGATCTGAAATTAGAGATAGAAAATATCCAAGCAGACACAAAGAAAAGGAGAAAAATAAGATCAGAGAAAATAGAACAACATAATAGAAAAAGACAAAAAAAGCATGACTCGGATAGTAATGAAGATATAAAACGACATTGCCTACAAATAGATCTTAAGCATTCGTACCTATCTTCATATCGAGGTATGGTTTCATTTACATCAGATTATATTTAGCATCTAAAGGAGACATATACTGAGAGATCATACTTAGGTGTACCAGAATACATTTGCCCATATTGTAATGCTACATTTTGGTTCAACGAAAGAAATATTACTGATTCGATGAAGTTAAAACAAGTAATGTACTCAAATTGTTGCAAATATGGAGAAATTAAAATTCCTCAATTTAGGAAACCACCAGAAATTCTATCCAAATTAGTTAATGATAAAGATCATCCATTGTCAAAATATTTTTTGCAAAAAATAAGACAATACAATAGTTTATTTGCTTTTACATCAATGGGCGGGGCTGGACGGCGGTTCGGTGGGGTAGGCGGCGGGGGCGAGCTCGGCGGCGAGGGTGGTTGGCGGGCGGGGCGGCCGCCGGCGAGGTCTCCGGTGGTCGCGGGAGGTGGCAGATGGGTGGAGGTGTGCGCTGGGATCTTTCCCAGCGCGCGCGCTACCGAGCGACGCCGACGCTGCTGCCCGTGGCCGTCGCCACCCGCCCGTATGAGCCACACCGCCCGGGGAGGTTTCATAGCTCATTCTCTCACTCATTTGTCTCTCTTAAACATGCATAGAGTTATTGGTGAAACGATTTTACTAAATGTTTTTTTTCAACACAACTTATCTTCACTAAGAAAGCTGCTCTTAAAGCCGTTGTACCAAATGAGGTCATATTGTTCTATATCTTGTTTCGTCTTGCACCTCTCTTGTCCTTCCTTTGAAGTGTCGGTGTAATATCCCCACTGTTAATCTCTCCCTACATAAAAACCTACCTATTTTTGCCTGGACTCTGGTCTCTGCCAATTCAAGTCCCATTTGTGCGTGAGATCTTCGTAGCAAAAAAAAGTGCCCCGCAGGAGGAGGACGGAAAAGATAGGTTTCGGATCCTGCCTGCGTCAGCCCATGCCTTTAGGCGGGTACAGCAGCAGCGCGAGAGGTAAATGCGAGCCTAAGCTTTTTAGTGCGGCCGGAGTCCGTTCCACGTAGTGGCCAGCACACACAGCGACCTCCCCGCGTCGCGAGTAGATGGTGGCAGCTAAGGCCGAGAGGGACCGTGGCAAAAAATACAAAAAAACCGGAACGTGTTATTGCTGCCCCGCAACGAAACGCGGCCACGGGCGGGGGCGGGGTATGACCGGGGACGGACGGGGCGAGAAACGAAAGTGAACTCGTCTCATCGATGGGACGGGACGGCAAATCGAATTCGGAAAAGAAAAAAGGCAGCGAACGAGGCCAGCAGTGGGGAAGGTGGGAAGCGGCTGCCCAAAGCTACCCCCAGCCGCGTCGTCCCCCTTTCCCCACCACCAAGCCTTCTTCTACCCCCAACCCCGACTCCTCCCGACGCCCAGACCGCACCAGCGCAGCGCCCTCTCCTCGTTCGTAGCCGGAGTCCGAGACCCTCACGCTCGCCCGCGCTCCTTCGTCGGCGCCCTGTGGACTCGAGTCGAGCCTCGTGCCCGCGTCTCGTGCCCGCTCGCCAGGACCAACTTCCCCGCCCACCTGCCCCCGCTCACCGCCTCCTTCCCTCCCGCCGCCGGCACCCCCGCGCCCAAGTGCAGCTCCAGCTCCACCGTCGAGTCCTCCAGCGGGCCCCGCGCCGGGGTGCCCAGGGCAGCGCCAGCGGCGGTGCGTCGCAGGCGTGCCGCTGCGAAGCCGCGTGCCCCGCGTCAGGCCGACGCCGACTGCCACAGCGACTGCGCGTCGTCGGCCTCTGTCGTGGACGATGGCGACGACGCCTCGACGGTCCGGTCACGCCCGTCCCCGTCCCCGTGCCCGTACCCGCGATGTGGTGAGACTGAAAGACATACCTGGGGGATGATGTGGTGGACGGGATTGTGAAGAACTCTTGGCGCGGTCAGATTGCGCCTAGTATTGCAGTGATGGGTGGGCGTGTCAAACTGCGATCACTTCCTTGCCAAGTGAATGTCGTTGAGGAAGGCCCTGGCAGAGGCAGATCCTCCGTTTGAGGACGTCGACAAGCAGGTCGGGCAAGAGATGAACATGTCTGGTGATGATGAAGGAAAATCAGGGGAAGAGGTGGTCTCGGTTGTTTGCTGATGTTGCCGTGGTCCAGTGGGACAAGGGAGCACAGGAATGTGGGATCGTGCGATTGGCCACGGAAATTTTTGGATCGTGCGATTGGCCAGGGAAATTTTTATCGGAGGAGGGTATCGCATCGGAGGAGGGAATCGCGAGGAGTGAGAGGGAGAATTCGCACGGAACGGCGGACCGACGAGTTTTTTTATCGGGGGAGGGAATCGCGGGGAGCGACGTAGAGATGAACCGTTTTTTAACTTGGTATATTATTTTGGGAGTTGACAAAACACAAGGTTTGTCAAGTGAAATTTGCCAAATTCTTGGAGATGCTCATATGCAGTTGGTTGTCCAACGTAACCAAAGAATATCAACGTGGTTTACATCAAGAATTTGTGATCCAATATACATGAGGATAATATAAATCGGATTGAATTCAAGCACGTAAGAGACAACAATAACGAAGATATATTTAAAGTGTATGCCAAAAGTGCTTAAACATGTCATCCTTATTTATTTCTAAAAATAGTAGAGCAGACATCAAGAATTCTCTATGAGACGCTCAACAGTGCCATATGCAAATTTTCTGACTTGACGTATGCTTTCATTGTCCCGTAGTTCGTTGCGTAGATCTATAATAAAAAATTTTTTGGTCAATACTATATCTGAGAAATTCAATTATTGAATTACCACAATATAACCTTACCATGAAATTCATGCGGCTGATTACAAGTAGGTGATAATATTATTTTACTAAATTCAGTCGTGGCCACCCCACCTATCATGCACCAACAAAAAATATAATAATAGCATATTTAATTAGTTAATGTATTTGAGAACATTATTGATAATGCAGTACCTGTTATTTTACTCATCTGTACATGCAGTGCAGCTAGTGTGCGCAACTCAAGTTCCGCTGGCCGCCATTCCCATATGTGACGTTGAAGGTGTGGTTCCTTGACGTGTATTATCATGTATTCCTTGCTACAAGTTACTATTAATTAACATCCTCCAATGATAAATAATTCGATTAACGGCATATAATTTATTATTTCTCACAATTAAATAAGTACCTTGGATTCATGATGAAAACATATCTGTAGGGACGCATCCGCGGGTTTCCCCTTCCAAAAATTTCGGACACATATACCACCATACCAATGATATCTACAAAGAGAAAAAATATATATTGATAGAACAGTAGCATGGCCAGTTAACTATATGATTTTAAATAATGGTCAGTTATTTCTCACCTGTAAAAAAGAAGTTATCCTGTCTGTAAATATCCTCAAAATTCATAAACGTACGCGGACACTCCGCAATCCATATAGGTCTTTGTGGTATATTAACCAAAGTTTGTACAGATAGTAGGACATAGTACTCAGCACATAAACAAAAAATGTGGCGCAAGGGATCATCATGAGTAGGCGCAAAGCCAATTCTCATCAAGTCATAAACTTGTCCTTGAATGATCAAATTGTTGAACCTCCTAGCCTGATCACCATATGCAACGGCTTCCATTTTGGTTCCCTATAAGAACATTGTAGTTAATAGATAAATAGTAATTATCAGCAGACAAAAATTTTAAGCATGGTATACAAATAGAAGTCAGCGAATGTACCTCCTCGTCCATCAAAATTACAGGCAAATAGTCATCACCATGGTGATGTCGTATGTTGCTCTTCCAAAACACCTTGGCAGTCACATCCCATCTTGAAAATATATGTTCTATTTCCACCTCATGAAATTCTATCCATCTGCAAGCTCGTGTATATCAATCAAAATTATAAAATTTACATAAGTAAATCTACGTTCACTGAAAACTTTTGCCTCACTAATCATTACTGGATAAATGTAACGTCTGTGTACCTGTAGGTGGGCGTGTCAATTATTGCTGGCATAGGTTCCGCGTACGACCTCTTTCTCTTTAGCGAAAGACAAGCAGAACCCACCTCGGTAACTGTAAAATGTGAAATTTAGATCAACCGTGACGATAATTATAACAAGGAATAGGTAATAAATGGACCAGCACACCAAGAATTCCCACCCTGGTAACAAAACAGCAGCGTCAAGTAGTGACGGATCTAGGATTTCGCTATAGTGTATGCCGCGTCAAAATTTTTATGTATATGGTAAAATCTATTTATAAATTCCATAAAAACACATAAAATTTGTCCCGCAAATTGGTATTCAAGTGTACAGTAGCATAATAATTCTTACGTTTAATAATTTGTATAAATTATCCTTCCTCTTGCTACCTGATGCCGAAGAAATAACAATTTGTAGCTTCTACAAAATATAATATCATATAAGATTCTAGAAAATATAATATCATAAGCTTCTGAAGAAAGTTAGACGAGATCGCCATTTTGTTCCTATTATTTATTATAGTTTAGAAAAGCGATCTCCGTCACCACGAGATGCTTCTGCAGCTGCAAGTCTGCGTGTGTGACTGTGTGAGTGGACGAGTGGTGTCGCCGACTATGCATCAAGATTTAGGAAAGCAAAAACAGCGCGGCGCTAGCTACATGGGATCCCTCGCGAGCAAGCAGCAGGCGAACCCGTGCAGCTCTAGAGATTTTGAGGCAGGCGAAACATCGTGCAGCTCTAGAGATTTTGAGGCAGGCGAACCCCGTGCAGCTCTAGAGATCTAGAGATTTTTCTGAGATCGTATGGGGTTTGGAGCAGAGCAATAGTCCAGCAGCCTTTGGCAAACCATGTGTATAAAATATAGTTGGGTACATTGCATCAAGTTTGCATCAGGACTATGCATGAGGCGACGACCGATCTAATTTTGCATCAGATGACGAAGCACAGGACTACACACATATCATGAACAAAATTCTAGCTAAACAGCGATGATTACACACATTTGAATATATCGATCATGAACAAAGTTTAAGGTAGTAAGCCTATGGAGTATGAGGTGAGGTTCGACCTGGACGACAAGGATGATGCGGCTACGGCGGCAGAACGTGGTGAGGACCTCCTCTTCGGGCGTCTCCAATCGTGGACGGTGAAGTCGTCGCCGTACAGGTGAACTCGGCGGCTAGCCGACAACAAATGCTCGGTGCGATGGTGTCCTTGGGTTCGACGAACTTGGTAACCGGTGTAGCTTCGCTTCCCTCTGCGTTGTCGTCCTCGCTCATCAGGTGGCCGTGATATTCATTGACCTTTATAGGGTAGGGCACGACACATCTCTCTCAGAATTGGCGCCAAACGAAATTATTTGAGCCATTTCAGCGAAAAGGTAAATGAATATGGAGGGAAAAAATAAAAATTCTCTGTTTGAGAACATCGACAAGCAGGCCGGGCAGGAGACGGACCCGTCTGATGTTTTGCATATCTATTTTATATTGGCATGGGAAATTAGAGGAGAAATGAAAACTTAATATGGAAGGGCATGCAGTGATAAACTGATTGAGAAGAGAAAAGGAAAGGAAAATAATCTTGCGTGATTACAACTCGTATATGTGGTCCGGACTCATGATCCGTCTCGTATAAGTAATTACAACTCTACTTATTTATTATCTTTTTTATCTCCAACTTTTTTATTAAAAATAATTAATAATAAGCATACTATGAGTCTCCAAATTTTTTAACTTTCTAAAATACATTTGCAAAATCTACAAGATACCAGAGTATTTTATTGACACATTTTTAGGTTATATTATTTTCTTTTCTCAAGTGTAGTTTGGTACCTGTACATTGTTGTTTTTGTATTTTTATTTTTTTTCCGATGCAAACTCAAACATATGATCAGTCGATACAAACTCAAACACACAATGGGTCGATACAAACTCAAAAACACGATGGGTCGATGCAAACTCAGACCCATGATTGGTCGTGCGTTGGCGCAGTCGCCAAAGAGGAAAAAGAGCTGCCTTGCGTTGTGGGTAAGGCTGGACGAAAAACTCGAAGTTCGTTAGCACGCTCGACTTGTGGTTGGCTCAGCTGGGCTCGTTATGCTAATGAGCCAAGCCGAGCCAAGATTTTAGCTCGTTCGCTATAACAAGCTAACTCGGGTCAGCTCGCGAGCCGCTCGCGAGCCAAATGAGCCAAACTTCTTCTAAGGAAAAAGCAACAGATCTTATATTAATATTTATATTACTTCGCATCTTGTACTTTATAATTGGTTCATGACGGGTCTGAACCCTATAAATTTGGGATTATTAGGACTTTATTATTTTATTTGTATTGTAATGGATATATAGTATCATAACCTCATATGTTATTATACTTTCATATATGTTAACATTTATTAATTTTTAGTTTGGTTTAAGGTTGTTCAATGTGTTACTTTTATATTATTACTATTATCAAGCTTTAGATAAATATAAATACTATATTTTATATATTTTCAATACTTGGCGCACGAGCTTAACGAGTCAGTTTGAGCTTTTAACGAGCCGAGCCAAGATAGCATTCTGGCTCATTAAGATAACGAGCTGAGCCGAGCTAGCTCGTTATCTTAACGAGCCGAGCCGAGCCAGCTCACCTCAATATGTAGCCATAGAAAAACATTGTAATCCAACCATAGCTAGCTCGTTATCTTAACGAGCCAGAAACGATCTAGTGCCAGTTTATATCCATATAGTTCAAATTAATGTGATATGATGCTATATCTCTGATATAAAATACAAAGTTCTATATGTAAGGGTGAATTTCTAGATGGGATGTATTGTGTATACAACATCTCCGTGTAGAGTCTGTTAAGCCATTTAAAATACCTAGAAACAATAAAAAAAAATATGGTGTTAGTGAAATAATATTTGTATAATATAACTTGAATGAAAAATACATTGTGTAAGCAATATCCTATTACCTCATCTATGGCGTCAGAACCTCCTTAAATACAATATTCTTCGTGAAAGTTCCTTCCACTATTGGGGTCTTCTTATCTTTACTTTTATTATTTGTTGCACTCTTATTTTTTTCCCCTCGGTGTTCCTATCAGCGTTTTTCTTCTCTATCTTTTTTGCATGCTGCTCTTGTGCATCCGCATCAGTTGGGAGGGCAAGGATCTTAATATTCGTTCTTGATGTGGCTCTAGACATCGCAACATACAACTGACCGTGAGAGAACACCGGTGCGGGCAGGTACACACCGACGTTGGGGATAGTTTGGCCCTGTGACTTATTGACTATCATAGCAAAGCTCAGTCTGATAGGAAACTGCTTCCTCTTAAATTGGAACGGGAACATCTCATCATCAGACGGGCATAGCGGTATTCGAGGAAGGAATACTCGCTTCCCAGCATGTTGCCCCACCACGATTTCTGCATCGATTGTATTTTTTCGGAACCCGCGTACCACCAGCCTTGTACCATTGCATAGGCCATTGGTAGGATCAATATTCCTAAGCAATATGACAGGACACCCGAGCTTGAGCTTCAAGATGTGTGGGGGCAGCCTGTTCGGGGTCAGACTGTTAAGGAACTCCGATGGGTAGTAGTTATGTGGATCATCTACCGCGGAGTCAAAACTGTGATACACCAGTCTCGCCACCTTGGAACATATCAATCATTTTCATATTGATCATGTCCACCCAATCGTTATGTGTAGATAAAATCGCTCTGCTCGTGATGTAGTCTTTGTCCGCCATGTTTGCACTTAGATTTGGAAAGATGGTGTCAATCAATTTATGGAGATCTTTCTTGGCATCACCAGAATATAGGACACAAATATCATCTGGAATATGTACATCGCCATCTCTGTTAACCTCTTTTGTTCCACCACCAATGCGCAATAGATAATCTGCAAACCATGGTTCACTCTGAGCCCTCATGTTGCGGACGAGCTTTAGGTGCCGCATGGATTCCCAAAGATATGACCTTCGCAGAGTTGCGCCAACTACTTGAGCCCTAGATCCTTTCCGCACAACGGGGAGGACCTGTCTGAAATCCCCACCAAAGACAATAGTCTTCCCACCAAACGGCATGTCGGACCGGCCCATTATATCCCGTAGGCTGTTGTCTAATGCCTCTACATTTTGTCTCTTTGTCATAGAGGCCTCGTCCCAAATTATGAGAGATGCTTGTTGAAGCAACTTGGCGGTACCACTTTGTTTCGTGAAGCTACAACAACCGCCCTCTTCAAGAGTGAGGGGTATTTTAAATCAGTGAGTGGGCCTGTCCTCCCGCCTGGCATTATGGACGCTGCGACTCCAGAGGTAGCTGTAGCCACAGCAAGCTTGTCCTGGCTACGTAGTGTAGCGAGAAGTGCCCTATACAAAAAGGTCTTTCCCGTCCCGCCAGGTCCATCCACAAAAAACAACCCACCTTGTTTGCTGTAGACAGCAGCCATTATTTCATTATACGCAGACCTTTGCTCGACATTAAGTGAGTCGCACAATAGCAAGTCTTCAGGATTTTGTTGGACGCTAGCTTCCTCAAATATCTCACGAGGAATATGGCTGTCATTGTCGTATGTGTCATCAATATCTAGAAGAGGAAATGACCTTATGTCCTTCCCCATAGACTGCAGCATGTTTCTAATATCTATCAAAACCATTTGTTGCACCAGATCTGCGGAAGGATTATTGCGACGGTAGTCCTCTGACATTGCATCATAGTGTTTTTTCCACAATCCCATCACATCATTTGGCTCACAGAAAACCAATATTGTTGCAAATAGCCTTCGCAGAGAGGAAGGCATCTGGAAGAAAGTAGCTTCAGTTAGACATTCATCTAGTGTATTGTCTTCTTCAATTAAACCCCTTCTTTTCCGCAGCCTCACCGAATGAAGGTAGGAGCACGCCATCAACAATCCTGAGATCTTTGTATGAGGTGGCACCAGCTACATTGTTTAAGAGAACTCGAAGAAAGTAGCGTTCTCCCTCGGCGGGATGTGCTCGGATGACTCTGCCAACTTGGAAAACAGCGTTTTTCCTTTTCTGCCAGAATTTTCCATCAGACTGGCAGGTAAAATGCTCCGGGAAGTCTCGATACAAGATTCCACGGGCTTCCTCGTACACCCTGTTTGCCTCAAAGTATGCTGTCAGCATTGACTCTTGTACACCTGGCTTATTAACAATCGTTCGACACTGTCCCGTTTATGAAATGCCACCATGTGCATGTCGGATAGATGAAGCTGGAGCTGTTGTACCGGTGGATGGTTCTTGCTCAAGTCAAAGCCATATATCCTCCACAACGCTTCTGGAGGCGTCACCCACCGAGCATCTCTATACTGCTTGATCTCATCAATGTCCCCTTTCTCGTCTACTTTGTCAGCCTCCCTCATAACCACCGATGCCCTGTCATGTCCCTTGTATATGTATTTGAATAGATACTTCACTGATTTAATGCTCCCGCAGGCCTCAACATTTATATGGCAGTTGAAGGTACGTAACAGGCAGGGGTTGTAAGGCACGACCCATTGATTGTCCAAGTAATGGCCTCTAATTTTTTGTGTAGAACCGTCATTGCATCGCCGATAGATGGGGTACGAATCCTTTCCCTGTGACGTTGACTCACAGAATGGGCACGGGTAATGGTTCTTGCATGAACCGCGACCCACCGTGCACGGACAGTATGGATTAAGCGTCCCGCAGGGACCATGCATCATATGCTTCGTGACCATCTTATAGAGCTCAGGGTACTTCTTCTTGTTTGGTAGCTCTGCGGTGATAATCATGTCATATTGCTCGGGACATGTGAGCTTGTACTTTCGTTCCACTATTAGCAAGAAGTGTGCATGTGGCAAGCCTCTCTTCTGGAACTCCACTACATATACATAGGCCTTCACCTTCCCAAGTATGTCTTTCTCCATCAACATTTTTCTCATCGCGTCTAACTTTGCTCTAAAGACTCGTGTGACGAGTTCTGGGCGGTCTTGTGGTGTTTGGCCTGGATAAAGTTCATTCTTGATCTCATCCCAGTTGGGGTTGCACGTCATTGTGAGGAAGATATCAAGCTTACCGTACTTTCGGACTAGAGCCATTGCATCCATGTATCGGCGCCTCATATCACGGGGTCCTCCAATGAATGACGAAGATAGGACGGTACGCCTTCCGACATTCTCAGCAGATCCTTCTCCTGAATGCATGCTGTCCACTAAGCCTTGGTATAGGTCAGCCCTCAAAGTATCCTGATTGTTCCTCATGTAGTCTAAACGTGAACTCTCAATCTTGATGTAGGTGTCGACGGCAAACTGCTGGAAGAGGCATCGACCAAAGAGTATTGGATTAAATATCCCTGGCCGCATTTGGAACTTGTAGCAGTAGTAGTCGCGCACAGACACACATGTATTCCCAATAGGTTCTATAGGGAGACATTGTTCGAATTAGTATCACGATTACATGAAAGAGTTTATATTGCATTATCAAAAAAAGTGGATCAAGTTACCTCCATCATCGTCATTGGTGCCACTCTCTGCACGTTTTTTGCGTTTTGCTCGAGCTTGATCAACTTGAGCATCGGTCACACCCACTTTTGGAATGCAATTGTGCCACCCGAGCTCACCCCTTGGAAAGAATAGCGGATGTGGCAGTGGGTCGTAGCACGCATTATATGAGCGGATGCCGTGTATAGACCGATCCTTCCCTTGCAGGAGAACACTATGCTCAAATTGGCCTAGGCGTTCACTCCCCTCAACCCAGACGACGGCCACCTCTGATGTCAATGGCACATTATATGTTCTTTGGTCGAGCCGCTGGTCAAGGTTCAACTCAACCTGGTAATCCTCAAGGTTCTCAACATGCCCCATACTCCTCAGTTGCTGAGAGTAGGGATTCCCATTAAAGATCCTAACCAGTTGCTCTATAACTTCTCTATCTTTTAGGGCACATTGCTCACGACACTTGCTCATCCGATGCTCGAGGGAAGGATCATCGTCATAAAAATAAAGCTCGAGGTGTCTCTTCTCGACACCATCCTCTTTACCAAATGATCGTATGTTATGGTAAATTTGGCCATGGGCACGAAACGTGTAGACACCACAGATTCGCATGTTAGTTGTCACACGATCTAGGTGACAGTATAGAGAAGTGAAAGAGAAGTGGTCGTTGAAATATCTAATGTTTGCACGAAAGTGCCTAGCATCAGCGTCCGAGCTTGACCACAACCTCATGAGTTCCGGTGGTGTATCGGGAGTAGAAAGATGAATCTTTCCACCCCGACAACAGAATCCGGGTGGTTCACCCTCGAATTTCTTTGCGTCACAGTGTTGGCAGTTCGGCACCGACGATAGCACGTTAGACTTTGACGGGACATTAGCAAAAACCGCGTCATATGGATCCGGGACATTAGGCTCGCTGTTCTCTTGCTCACCCATGTGCTCGACGTCACTTTCCTCCTCGTCATCTTCTGAGAAAATGTTGTTGCGTTAAGCGTTTTAACTAAATTTGTGAAAGAAAGTTTTGACAATTAAACGGTGTACCTTGTCCGGCAAAAAAGTAGGCCTCATCTTCTTCCTCATCCTCCTCAAATATGACATCATCATCACCATCTGTTCAATAGGGTCACATATGTGACATAGTGGCATAAAAAATAAAAAGGAGTAAATTTAATAAAAGAAATACCATCTGAGACCACAGAGTCCTCTGTGTGAGCTTGTGGGCCGTTTGGAGGCCTTGAAGAGGTAGAACCATCAACAGATGGTTGTGTTTGCACACCTCTGCAATTGTTAGGTGGTGGAACTGGAGTTTTTTGGGTGACACCAGCTGCAGTAAGAAAAGCTATGAGTATTTGGAATAGAAGAATGAGGGTGAAAGTGTCGGCAATATAGAGTGATGAAGGCTAATTACCATTGCAAACCACACTTGATTGAGTCCGATTGTTCACATCATTGCACTTTCCATCCACAGACCCTCTAGCTCTTCTTCCAATGTTTTCTTCAAAAGCCCGATTGCGACGGGATAGAAGGCAATTTCTCTGTAACACCTCTGGTGTTTAACTGTAATTAACCTGACATGTTATCGTCATTAGTCATTAATCATTCTTGCCTTGCATTGATGTTTGCTTAGTACTTGTGTAGCAATCTCTTTTCAAAACCCTAAAAGCCCAATTCTTCCTATAAGGGCAAAATGGTAATTTCATCTCTGTGCCTAGTTCTATGTAATTCTTGTTCTAATTCTAGTGACCTGATGTTTGTTGCTTTGGTCAAAGTTCAACAATCAGATTTGATTTGATTTTCCTTCTGCAAAACCCTAAAATTCCCAAATCCTGGATTTATTCCCTTTTCGATAACTTTTTCAAAATTCAAAATTTTGGGTTGGTTCAAAAAGCAAAGTTGTGAATCTGACCTAGAGGAACAACTTTGGTGTTTACAGATTTCCAAGTTTCTATATAAAATTTGAAGTAATTTCAAATCCATTCAAACTCCAGTTTTTGTCCCTTTTTGAGCTTTCAAAAGTTATTCAAAAACTAATGAGTTTCAGAAAAAGTGTATATTAGCAAAGTTGTAGGTTTTGTCAAATGGAACAACTTTCATATATAAAGATTTTCAAGTTTCAGTTTGAAATCCAAAGTAATTTTGATTCGAATCAAATTTGAAAAGTGTCCCCTTTTCTGTTTTTGTATATGGTTCAGAAACTATTTGGAATTTGAAAATGTTCATATTGACAAAGTTGTAGATCTCTTTTTTCTGAACAACTTTGGTATTTTGAGTTTTTGTCGCACAGTTCAAATTTTGGAAGTAATTTGCAAAATACAGATATCAGCCTAAAGTCAAACCCTAAAAACCCTAGCCCTGTTCATCTTCCTCGCGTAGGGGGAGGGCCCCGGCCGTGGCCGAGCCTCCGGCGCTGCGCGCGCCACGCGTTGGGCAGCCGCTCGTCTGTCCCCGACCAGCCGCCTGCGTCCGCGCCATCATGCCACCCCCGCACGCGCGCCAGTTGACCTCCGCCCCGTCCCCTACAGTGCCCAGCGCGTCGCCGCCGCGTGGCCATCACCGGCGAGCCTCCGTCCAGGCCCTGCACGCACGCCTGTCCTTCCCGCCAGAGCGCAATCGAGTGCGCACGCTCTCGCCAAGCTTATCCACCCCACCCCGAGCTCTCTACCGGTCCCTGGCCGTGCCTATATAAGCCCGCCGGAGCCCGACCTCTCTCACTCACCTCCGCCGCCGTCGCCAGCTCACACCAACGCCTCCCGAGCCCAACCACCTAGCTCTGAAGCTCCGCCTTGATCTGGTGAAGCTTCCCCACCCTCCAATTTCACCTCTACCGTCCCCGTTTGCCCGGCGTAGCTCGTCGTTGCCGCCTCCGGCAGAAACCCGGCGAGCTCGGGTTCGTGAAATACGCCGTCTCCGGCCTTGATCATCTCCCTCCGACCCTCGCATTCGCTTCCTTGTCTCTGTGCGATCCTAACCCGACCCTTGCGGTCCTGTTCCTTGCCCAGGGTCGCCGGCGCGACTGTCGCCGCCGTGTGCCGTCCGTCGGTCATCGCCGTTCATCCCTCTCCGTCCATCCCCGCCCTCGAGACCACCCTCAGCCTCGGGCGAGTCGCGACTACCCTCGACCGTCTCGAGCCTCAGCCTCGAGCACACCCTCGAACCCCGCCCTCGAGACCAGCCTCAGCCTCGGGCGAATCGCACCATCCTCGAGTCGCAAGCCTCGAATAAGCCGAGGCCACCCTCGAGACGTCCACCGAAAGAGAATCCGCCGAGGCCTCGCCGTCGAGCCCTCTGTTCCATCTGCCTCGCCGAGCCGCGCCTCTGAATCTCGGTGAGCCCAGCTCTGTTCTTCGCAGCCGAGCCTCGAGCCTCGACGCCGAGCCCGTTCCGACTCGAGCACAGTGCTCTTTTCTTTTTTTCAAAGATGTGAACAGTTTTGTTATTTCATCTTTTTGTATGATTTTCGGTGTTGATCCAAAAATTCTGAAAATTTTACAGTTGACTCTTTATGCCCTGTAGTATTTTATAAAAATATGAAACTTGACTTTTCTGCAAGAAATTAAAAATGTAAAATCCCTCTTTTAATTAATAAATGGATGGTTTTGGATTTTTAGAAAATTATTTATAACTCCAAAAATCTTGAGACAAATTTTTGTGAGCTTCTTATGCCATGTTTAGTCTCTGGTGAGATTTTGAAGTCTTTTGGAACAAGTTGATTTTTGAGCTTTTATTTTAATTGTTAAATAGTGCCTTTTGCTAATTAATGTCTGATTTTATTTGAGCACCTTAATGACCTCCAAAAATTATGAAATTTGTTTTGCCATCTGTTTATGCCTTAATGAACTTATGTGATTAATTTGGTAATTTTTGGAGCAACTTCATAAAATGACCTTTTAAATAAATTAAGAAAATAGAAAAGGTGGATTAGGGTTGGTAATAAGTGTTTGATGATGTGATCTTTGGATTGATTGATGTTCATAGACCCCTACCCTTTGGTCTATGATGGTTGTGATGCTATGATTTGATGATGCTTAGGATAATTATAATAAGGGCTAGTTTAATCAATATTGCTTAAGGAAGAAAAGGTTACCTTTTATGCTCAACCTAGATTTCGATTATGCCTTGTTTAAGAGTAATCTAGAATCAGTGGAATTGTCTTGCACCATAAGTCCATATCATCATTCTCATGAGCATTCAACATTGCATCCGTATAGTTGACGAAGAAGGTACCAGAGTCGAGGCCGCTGTTGACGAACCAACTCCCGAGGCGACCCCGAGCTCCGACGCCTATACCTACCCCGAGTCTGCTCTTTTTGCCATCCAAGGCAAGCCCCGGTGCATTTAACCCTTCCTTGGTTTTATAAAATGTTTTCCTTAAATGCTTTTGAGTTAAACTACTGCATTAGGTTATAGGAGTTGTGTGATGACCTATTACCTGCATTATTTACCTCCACCAGAAGATCCACCAGCCCTGCTTTAAAACTATTTGCAAAATGCTTAGTGATGCTATACTATAGATTTGCAATAAAATGCCATTTTCAAAAGTGTGATCACTGAAAGAATCTTTATGGGAATTTGGCTTTACTTCTCGTTCGATGACTGCTTGCCTAGCTAGCATGTGGTCATTGTCGAGAAGAGGTTGTCCGCGCGTACGGTGCCGTCATGTTGTAGTCCGGGACTCAACAGTTGACACCGACCGGGACAGGGTTGAAAAACTGACAGGACTATTACGCTTGGGTGAGATATGACCAAGGTATAGTTCTGGCTGGAAAATTAGGGACCATCCGTATGGGGGCCTGCTGGCCAAGACTTGCAACTATTCACATACTACGGAAAGCTCTGGCTCCGAGGAATCCTTTATTGGACCGACAACCGCGCACTGGGAGTGGAGAGATGGCGGAAGTAGCATGTACCCACGTGGTCGTCGTACCTGGATAGGAGTGGTGTACTGTACTTTCGGGTGGCGTAGGACCGGGCCCAATCTTGGAGGAATCGTGCTAGACGAGTTGGCATATGCAAGCTTGGGTGCTACATATGCAGTGTGGATAGGGATCCTCAACTGAGTATTATTTATCCGGATTAACGTTGCTCCTCGGTTATGGAGACTTGGTCACTGACTGTCAACGGAGAGTGGTTCTCAACTAGGTATGTTTTGAAATGTAAAATGAATCATGGACAATGAAGAATTGAGAAATGCTTGAATCTTTCCAAAATAAAACAAGGTTTACAAAATGCTTTTTCTGCAAAATACTTAAGCCTTACCTTGACTACCCTAAGCCTTTCATTCCTGAGTCTTCTCCCTTTTTCTTTAGTCGGGTAAGTCTTGTTGAGTACCCCAGTACTCAGGGTTTGTTAATCCCCTGTTGCAGGTTTCTATTAGGTGGTGTTGATCATGATCATGTCAGTGGGCTTGACGTGATCTGGTTGTTCCTCTTCTCCAACTTAGGTACTCCGCCTAAGTGTGGTTCTGTCATACTACTCTACTTCCGCAATACCAGTTATTTTTATGTAAAAAGTAACATCTTCATAATTTGTAAAGTTTATCTATCTTGCTTCCGCACTCCGATGGTATTTTGTATCAACTGTTGTAATGTTGTAATTATTCCAACCTTCATGATGATGGTCCTGTGGCTCGTGAGTAATTCGGGGTCCTCTCGGGGACACCCGACGGATCTTTCCAGTAACGTGTTTCATTTGCACAGTCATTGGGCTCCCTATGACGATGACGTGTGCAAGTGGGCCACATTATTGGGCGGTTCCGTCACATTCTCTCTCCATTGGTCACTCGATTTCTATGTATGACATGTGCCGCAACCAAATCAGGCGCCTGGACTTCTGGTTTTTCAACTATAGTGGGTGTGATGGAAATAAACGTGGGACTCAATTCGGGTATTTCCACATCCCATGAAGGCTGCAAGTGGGCCACATTATTGGGCGGTTCCGTCACATTCTCTCTCCATTGGTCACTCGATTTCTATGTATGACATGTGCCGCAACCAAATCAGGCGCCTGGACTTCTGGTTTTTCAACTATAGTGGGCGTGATGGAAATAAACGTGGGACTCAATTCGGGTATTTCCACATCCCATGAAGGCGTTTTAGGTGATTGAGGTGAAGAAGGGAAAATGAGACGAGGCTTAAAGTGAGGGCTCTCCATGGCAATCGAGTCCGGATGCAAATTATTGGCTCGTTGTTCTTTCACCATCCTATTATAGTTTTTCTTGCTCTCCTTTCGTTTGTCCATCTTCTCATGCGGAGTCATTTGTAGTTTTCTTGAAGCATTTTTGGCTGTTTTTTTTGCCGCATACGAATCACGCCGCCTCTTGTTTATTAGCGCCTTTTGTTCAGGAGACATTGCAGCCCTTTGTGCTCTGTTTAGTTCACACTTACGCTCTTTTGGACACATGACAATATTGTCGATGGAACCAAATGAATTAACTGCACCTATATTATTAATAAAAAAACTACGGTGTCAGCTATGATGCTGTTCAAATTATTTTTGTAATTAAAACATGATTCTTTATAGCATACCCGCTTCTTGAACAGTGTTGATATCTGTCTCAGCTAAACTCTCATCAACATCAGCGAGAACTCCATCTGCGAGAACTCCAACTGTTAAAGGCGTAGCACCTTCTATAAATTTATTCATATAATAAGAATCCCACAGCACCACGATAAGATATTGATATAAAGAAATCAATTTTCTTCCCACACCTGTTGATTGGACAGTGTCCTTTGGAGTCATTTGTAGCACCATTCCTGTACTTTTTTATGTACTTTTTATTGCATACAACTCACGTCGTCTCTTATTAAGTAGCGCCTTTTGTTCAGTAGACATTGCAGCAAATCGTGCTCTGTCACGGTCACGCTTACGCTCTTTTGAACATGTGACAATCCGGTTGATGGGACTGGATGCATATTCAGAACCTATATATATATATATATATATATATATATATGATGGAATGACATTTTAATCATCGCACGCTAGGATATGGGGTAAGTAGAATTATAATAAATAAACACAAGCAAGATTCACCAAAATCATAGGAAATTGAGCCACAAAATTAGGCAAATGGTCATAGACAATAGTTAAGGGGGCTAAAAGTTATTGAATAAGACCTGGATGGTGGACAACAATGTAAAATCAGGGGATAGCATTAGGTTCATATCACCTGGAGTTATTAAATGAAAGAAGTTACGTTATTAAATGAAAGAAGTTACAACTTCTCTTGACATAGGCTACGAGAAAAACATAATTCTGTAAGATGAGGATATCATTACGTCGACAGTAGTCTTAGCTTCATTTATTTAAATAGTTTTTTTTTAAAAAATAGTTTTGAGTTCATTTCTCTAAAAGCTTGCTACTGAAAATGTTATTATACATATCTCACTGAGAAAATAGTGCTGAAAACATTATAGCGTAGTTTAGAGCTTGCATACCTTTATAAGTAGTTCAGAGTCTGAATGGGTACATGCATTTTCTTTTAATCTATAGCTAACCGTCCAGAAGTCGTATAATGGAATGGGTCATGTGTATCAATGTAGCATTTAGTTTAAACAACATTTTTTTGTTACATCGATTATCAATGTACCATTTAGATTAAACAACATTTTCGCATCAAATTAATTTTACTTGAATATTTATTTACCCTATTATTTATATATTATATATATCTTCTTCTTATCACTCATCATCATCATCATATCATAACTAAAAAGACTAAAGAGGAGATAGCGTTTTGGGACGCACGAGCACGCTACCTAGAAAGTATTACTTTTATTTTGCTAGTAAGTAACCTGGTAATTGTTCCAAGCCATTACTGTACGTTGATTGCCTATGAAGCCCGTCTCTATATTCGTCCATTTCGTTTGTTGTATTCCCATCTGCAAGTTTAAACACAGTTGATTGTTATTAATTGGATTTAATTACACGTTGCAGTATCGATAAATACTTTTTAGGGACACGATGACCTGCCATCGCAACGAGGACGTCCTGCCACAAAGGCCGAATCGCAAGTCGTCCAGCAAACAACCTGCAATCTGTTATTTACACAAAAAAAGGCACTCAGAAGGTTTTCTCTGAAACCAGGTCTCACCGCTCTTGCCCAGAAAAAAAAACAAAGGCAAAGCTCCAGCAAGAAGATCGACAAAGGCAAGCTAACACAACAAGTAAAAATATCATACCTCTTTGTTTCTGTCTTACCAATCTATCAGGCAACAGGAAAAAAAAGAAATAAGAAATCAAGGACTCGACACCATTGGACTCGACCAACACTTCCTTCCTTCCATCTTAAACTGCCATTGGACTCGACCAACACTTCTTTCCATCTATCTTAAACCGCCATTGGACTCGACCAACACTCAGAAATTTTAAAACCCGACTGTCTCATGAAAAAACAGAAGATCTGTCAATTGTTCTTGCAAGTTTAGGATCTGTAGGAACACCAAATTTATTTTACCCATGTACATGCTCTTATTAGCATCTAAACAGTTTTGATTTTGACTTGGCTACAAAGAATCTTTGCTCTTGAACAGGTTGTAATATCAAAGTTTGCTAACTCAACAAATAAATTAGCCAATATAAAAAAACCTTGCAATAATCAGGGTTCTAACAGAAAAGCAATAAAGTAACTTTCAGTTCTGATTTTCAGGTTGATATAGTCAGAGAAGAACCAAAGTAACTCTGCATGAGATAGGAAATTGATGTAATGACAATTGTAAGATAAGATTGGATGTTTTGTCTACAAATATTTTAGTTGTAGAGATATCTGTCTGTTAGAAAGAAAGAGTTGTGCATATAGGCATGGAGGGGAAAATATTATTGTATAGTAGGATTGCCTAAAATCTCACATAACACTATTTCTAGCTTACATAATAGAACGCAGGATGAGAATAGAAACACGAGGCTGGATGGTCAAAAGCTGAATGACAAATAGGTTACATGAAAATAGTGTATGTTCCTCAGATCATGATGTGAAAGCATTACTGGTGTGTACACAACTGAATGGCAAAAAGATTACACAGACTGGTTGGACCATGGACATAATAAGTACTTTTAAAGTAGTACAACAACAATAATAATATAAGTAGAGTAGAGATATAGATAATCACAAGTAGTTACTTATAGTAGTAGAGTAGAAAATATCAGATAGTTACCTTTGCTAACAACACAGGAGCAGCCTAGAACCCTGCTCGTCGAGCACTCATTGTCAATATTGCTAAGCAACAGAGAAAAGCAATGAATGATGTTAAAATAAAAAATCACTTTAAATAACAATGAAACAACTATAATGATACTAATAAGTATAGAGCAAAGTGGAGAATGCCATGCTCAACAAAGTTGTATGTTAATAAATCACAGCACAACTAAACAATGCAAAGTGGAGAATGGCATGCATATTTCCTAGTCATAGCAGAACAATTTCAGGTTAAAATCTGAGGTACAAAAACAATTTCAGGTTTGATACATCAGCCGATAATTTTATTTTTCTTGACAATGGTTGCAATTTACAGTTAAATGATTTTTGCAGCAAATCATGAGAGGAAGAGGAGGCGGCATCGGGGCGTCGTGGGCGAGCGCACAGGCGCAGGCGCAGCGGTGATGTCGAGGGCAAGATTAGAGAGAGATCTCACGTGAGAGAGAAAATCGGTTGCAAGAGAAAGAACCGGATGGGAGGGATGCAAATATGGTCCTCGGAAGGCGCTGTTACCTCCAGCTCTGTATAGTGCCGCAAACGGAAGTTATTTCATCGAAGCAGATTACTCTGGTAGTTTTGGTTAGGTTCTGTGCACTTTTCAATGCTAAGTACATCAAGAAATGCATGTACAATAACTACAGTCTAAAAATGCAGTAGGAAAGTTCCATCATGACAAAGAAAACCACTATCAAATTTTGATTCTAGAAAAGTAAACACATCATGTAAAGTCCTGCTTGTCGGTTTCGCCTTTTCAGCATCAACATATCAAATCGACTATTTGCAAGGTAATTAAAGTTGATGTAGATGCTTACTTCTACAAGTTCCTTATGCTTGAACCTTTGTGTCACACTTTTGACAGACATGTCAAAGAAGTGAATAAATCTACGTTAACTACAAGGTCAGTCTTCAGGCATAATGTTGGCTAAGTCTTCCTGAGCAGTAATGTTATATTTCAGGATATGGTTAGTTGCGCCTTATTGAAGCCAGCAGTTTATTTTCTACGAAATCATGTTCAGTTACAGCTAGATTCATTACGTCACAATCCAAGACTAAAAAATTGCACCATGCTGGGGACTCTGTATTTCAGGCTGTTTTGTTTCAGAGCATCTTGACATTTTCTTGAGAAGATCCTATAGAAAACTATTAAAGTAAAACACAGTGTAGGTTATATAAATTTATAGAAACCTGATTAACCTGGTGAATGGACATGGATTAGGTGGAGAGGAGACCTGTGTTTCCAGCGGCGTCGAGCGGCGGTGTCGTCCGATGGCGGGCGCTGCTTCGCTGCAGGGAGGGAAATGAGTCACCGGCGTCGATGGATCGGGGCGGCGTAAGGACGATGGTGCTGGCGCGACCAGCAAGGTGGATGGCGTCCGGCGGCGGGCGCTGCTTCGCGACAGGGAGGGAAAGCCCGAGGACGACGGCGCGGGCGCGATCGACAATGTGGACGGTGAGAGGATTGATCTGCGTGCCGAAGGGGGGCGGCGGCGGGGCGCGCGGACGGCGAGCCACGCGACGAAGGGGTGGGGAGGTGGGGGGCGCGGCCGGAGGCGGGCGGCGCGCGGCCGGCGGCGCCGAAGGGGCGGGTAGGGGGGCGCGCAGCCGGCGGGGTGGGGAGGGGCGGGGCGCGCGGCCGGAGGCGGCAGGGCGCGCCGAAGGGAGGGGGGCGCGCGGCCGGCGAGCCGCGCGACGAAGGGGTGGGGAGGTGGGGGGCGCAGCCGGAGGCGCCGAAGGGGCGGGTGGGGGGGGGGGGGGGGGCGGCCGGCGGGGTGGGGAGGAGGTTTTTTCGTCGGTGTGTGGGGAGGGGGATCGTTTCGCACGGAGGGAGAGGACGGTGATGCGAAATTTTTTCCGCACCAAACTTTTGTCCCATGTTTAGTCATTTTAGTTGTGAGTCTTTTTAGTTGTGAGAGATATTAAGAGATATATAGGTACGGAGTACTAGATAGCGCGTCCGTGCATTGCTACTGGATAATTAAACTTTTATACTAAAAATATATAGATCACACAGTAGGATAATCTATATCTATATCTATATCTATATCTATATATCTATATCTAATATCTATATCTATATCTATATCTATATCTATATCTATATCTATACCTAATAATAATAAATAATAATAATTATAATAAAGAGGCAAAATTTCTGCCTCTTTTTTGTCTGGTCTGTTTTCGTCTGGCCTTTTTATAAGGACGGGCGGACGATAGAAACCGGCTAGAAATCGGCTAAAAAATTAAAACTCGAGTTAACCCGAAACGCATAGAGTCTGGTCTCCCAGACCACATCCATGTTGTCCACGATTTAATCATTGGACTCGACTTTTTGTTAGAAGGGTCCCACACAAACTATCCTACCAAAACACATTTACCAATCCAACTCAAAAATCCATTGTCTTCTAGGAATCAGGTCAGTTTTCGTCTTGCTTAAATCGACTACAAATCTTTATCAAGAACTTTTCAATCCAAATCAGCAAGCAACGTAGACGGACTAAACCGAGACTGGATAAAAAACACTACGTCCATCCCGATACAAACCCAGATCAAACCAGAATAACTCTACAAAGACGATCTTATAAGAAAAAAATTGTGCCGGCTTACGCAAGCGTGGCACACAGATCCGGACACTGCATGGGCCTGGAAACCCCCTCGCCGCAGACAAACTCGGCGGCCTGAGTCCGAAATCCAATCACGGAACCTTCCCGGACTGCACCACCAGGACGGGTCGCTTCAGATCAGGCCGGCCTAGCCGCGACCGTAGAGGACCATCCAATCCAGATCTCTCTTCCCCGCGCGGATCTGGTGATCCGCTGCCCGCGTCTGCGGGGAAGAGAGAGACGGAGGCGACGCGTCGGCGGGGTGGGCCGTGGGGGTGGGAGCCGCGACGCGCGGAGGGGCAGCCGGGCAGGAGAGCGAATAGGTATGGCCGTAGGGGAAGAGAAAGAGAGGAAGGGAGCGCGTGCGTTCTATGGGCTATCCGTCCGTCTATTTCCTTCCGGGGCGGTCGACGGTGGGATGGAATGGGAAGGAGGGAGATTTTTTCCGAGAGAGGTTGATCGGATATTTGGTCACGTTGAACGGAGTTGTTTGAGTATATAATTATTTTATTATTTAATTAAACTTGTAGTGGAGTTTAATTAATTAATTTTTTTAGCAACATTAATCTGTATCTAATCGATCTATCTATATTTATACTTTTTCTATACCTAATAATAAAGAGGCAAAATTTCTGCTAATATGAGATTTTAGTCTAACCCAATCATTCATGTGGTTTTGGTCTAAAAGGCAAACTTTCTGCTTTTTTTTGCCTTTTTCATCATGTCTATGTTCCACTTGCCGCTCAGCCTGGGCATTCGGTTAACCGAAACCGATCGGTTCGGTTCTTCAGTTCCTGGCATAAATTCGGTTCCCTAGAAATAGGAATCGATCGGTTCTTCACAAATCTTGAAACCGAGCAAAATCGGTTTTGGTTAGTTCTGTTCAGTTTTGGTTCTAACCCAGTAGTAAAAAAATAATAGAAAAATAGAGGATTTTTTTAAAAAACACAAAATGCTGAAATTTTAAAAAGTGAGGTTGTGAGGCTATGAGGGAGGTGTTATCCACCTTTTATATCTAGGATTAAGGTAGTCTTAGACCTAGGTTATAAGATTTATTGGACTTGTTTACAAAATTCGGTTCTGCTAATAAATTAGTTTATTTTTAATAGGCTAAATTAGAGACATAACATCTAATATGATAGAGACTAAATTTTTAGCGGTGGGAACAAACACCTAGAGAGTCTACACCGAATAATAAACAAAATAAAGAGTGAAAGTTGATGGCAAAAATGTAGGTTGGCAGACTCAACCTGCGGATGACTTTTCGCTACAGACGGCGAACACGCCTTTCACAGATGAGCGATGGAGGTAGACGCGGCGGTGAACAGGACCAAGCTGACTGGCGGCGGAGCTTGGAACCCGAATTAAAGAAGTACCAAATCCTATTTAGTGGCACAAATTTTAACTATCTTAATAAAATTTATGTAAAAAACTAATAAACTTGTTCCAAAATATTTAAATATGTGACATGGTCAATTTTTGAGTTACAAGTCATCTTAAATCCCGTTGCAACGCACAGGCATTTGTCCTAGTAATAGTACTATGTGTTGACGCTAAAATTTGGTGTTTTCGAACGCCAACACATTGCAAGGTCCTCAAAGATCGTCCGGAGCAAGAGTCCTGATCTCCTGAACCTCCAAAAGGCAGAAGTCGGTCTTGGTAAAACCGAATCTAAGGCGTGTCAGTCAATTTGACCTGCAATTGACAAGGAAAGAGAAAACAACATCAAATCGTGGAACCTGCCGGTTTGGTGCCAGAATGTTCCATAATATACAGCTCTGAAATGGCCAGTGTCAAAGGAATTTGACTAGAAAGTCAACTCCTAAAAGCACGAAATATATATGAACATTGAAAGTATAGAACGGCTATTCAAGATATGTAAAAGAAAATGGATATAACTAGACGATCCAACTTAGCTGATGAGAAGATGTGATTCTACACATACGATAAAACCATGATAAAATCAACAGATCGACTAACTATATCGGCAGTTCTAGTAACAGTGGGGTGTTTCCATATAGCCATAAAAATGACTAGATCGATAAAATAACTTAATTATTAACAGTGGGTATCTTTATGTAGCCATAATGATAATCAAGTTAATCAAGTTAAGTTACGTCCGATACAATTAGCAGATCTGCTAGTTTTGAACTAGAACATGCATATATGTTATGAACGAAGGCATAACTAGATCGGCTATTTAGCCAATACAGGGTCCATGAAGCACGAACAAGATCTATCTGTCAAGCTATGATTTGATATGAAACCAAACGAATCTAACTCGGCATACCTATCAGTGGGGTTCAAAAATATAGCCATAACAAGTATATCAAATCAAATCTGCTTACTTTCCAATCAAACTATAACTGAAACAGATATCTCAAACGCACAACATGTAATAATCGAGATTGGCAAGTTAGTCAATGAGAATCTAGATCGGCTATCTGTGTTAAGATAGGCATGAGACTGTTTCGAGCAATAGATCTAGACAACGTTTAAGCTTAAACTATCTTGTCAATCTCGATTGGCCAAGATATTGTTGAAACAAGATAAACTTACAAAGAATGAACAATATCGATAACTTAATGAATCTATTAGATTGCCAAATCTAATAGAGCCGATAACTAGTCAAGATCGACTACTCACAAGGGGTTGATCAAAGTCAATGCAGCCTTACAAAAGATGAACTTAAACCGATAACTAACTCATATCATACCTTAACAAGAATTTGGTCTAAGCCAAATACAACCTCATCAAACGATAACACGAGTCATTGGTAAAACTTACAAGCAAACCGGAGATCGATTCAACCGATGCAGCCCCGTTTGGTTGGAGGTTTCGTCGAGATCTACTTTACTCCTACTCCTAAGAGTTTGGCCGGAGGCCGAAAGATTATTTGATTGATTCATGAATAATTTTTTTACAAAAGTCGGGTCTTAGCTATTTATAACCCGAAGGACTCCTACCCTGACATGACTAGGTTATAATACGGTATAAACAAAAGACAATCCGAACTCCAACTCTCCCTTGGTCAAATCCAACACGTCTTTTAGGCTTCATTGATCCCAGTCCAAACAAATCTTCCAATCATTCCTTGAATCGAGATAATACCTTTCCTTATCTGGCTGATCCCCTTAACTAATCAGTCGTTCATTCCATAAATGGAAATTTCTGCTCGGCCCAAAATCTGGTGTCAACACATGCCCCCAATTTTGCCATTCACCTCTCCTTTCCAATTAGACGATCAGTCAAGCCCTCATATTCCAACCGTCACTTCTTTTCCCCCAATCGGCTTTCAAACCCTAGCCTTCAAACAAACTCGCCGCCGCCAAGCGATTCAAGTGAAAGCCCAGGAATCCGCCAGTTCATGCGGATACATGGGTGTATGCCGGATCTTGAGATGATGAGTGATTGTCAACTGGTATGATGCGCATGTTCTTTGGCTTGTGTTATGCAGGTGTCGAGCTCAGAGATGGTGATCGAAGGCAAGGTGAAGGTCAAGTAGAGACGTGTCGTGCCGATGGACCCAGAGCGGTGAAGGGCGGACGTGAGGCTTGGACTGACGGACCGATGGCCTGAGGATCAGCTGTGGTGGCAGATAGCCTGGGACAGCGACAAGTGAAGACATGTGGGTGGACGGGGTGCACGGGCGGCGCATCCCTCTACGGCTTCGGTTTGGTGGTTGAGCCCTAGAAAAACCACCGAGTGGATGGTTTCCAGGTTTGGGCCTCAAAACCTGAGTGCTGGCCGGTTTCCGAGTTTGGGCCTCAAAACTCGGGCTGAGGATGATTTCTAGATTTGGGCCTCAAAACCTGGGCGATGACGGGTTTTTGAGTTTGGGCCACAAAACTTAGCCTGAAGAAAGGTTTCCCGGTTTCATCCTCAAAACCGGGGGGAGGTCCAGGAAAAGGACGGACGGCGTGTGGCGCCACGTGGCGGCATCAGGTGAGGTCGCGTCGAGGCGAAGCTACCGGATGTGCGGGCGTGGCCGTCGGATCGACTACACTCTGAGTTGGTCAGGAATACCGTTAGGGTTAGCCTACTCGCTCATTAGCAGTAAGGGTAGAAGGGGAATAATTGTATTAGGTTATATAAGGAGAGGTCACCCCTCCCTCCAAACTATCTCAGTCATTTGCTATTCTTCTCTAGGGTTTCCTGTTCTCCCACATCCCTGCTGTAGCTACTTAGATCCACAGAGACGGTGAATCATACCTCTGTGTATTAGGATTTTGCAGAAATAGGACCAAATTCTCGTTGTCTCCTCATGGGGACGATTTTTCGGCTGGCAATTGAGATTGTGATTCGCGTTCTTGAGTTCTTCTTCGCGTTTTGCTTTTTGTCGCAATTTTCCCGTCTCTCGATCTCCCTCTACATTGCATTTTTTTCAAATCCACTTGAACCAACTTGTTTTTTGAAGTGAGGAGATCATTTCCACTGAAGGAATTCAATTCAGTCCTCACGAACAAGTAGATCGGGTCGATTCAAGTTTCGTGGCGACTTTTTCGTTCTTGCACCTTTACCTTTGATTTCTCGGAGTTTGAGTTGATTTGAGCGGATGATTTCATGGGAGTAGTCTTCCAACTACCTAGTGATCATCTTCTCCAAGTTTGAGATCAAGGGATTTTGGTTTGGATCGAATTTGGGGAGATTTGGGAGAAGGGCGACCGAAATCGCCCTCTCTGGACAGCCGCGGACAGTCCGCCGTTGGGGTGCGGATAGTCCGGGCGTCGGGGCTGCAGCCGGAGCAGTGGCTGTGTGCCTCGGTGATTTTTGCCTTGGGTGACCAGCGGACAGTCCGCCGTTAAAGGTCGCGGACAGTCCGGGACCCAGCCAGGGAGGTGTTGACGCTCACTAATGCTCATAATTACCCATCAACTATTGCATGAAATGACACTAAATGAAGCACAAAGCATAGTTGTAGGGTTTGAAACTAACAAGTTCCACGAGTTTTGGTGCTCTCACTTGTTTTGTAGGACATCCATATTTTTATCATATAAAAGTATCTCAAGTGATGAATTGGAACACACCATTGCGAAGAGCTCGTCGAGACGATAGAAACAGACATACCATTTGCTATATTCGGAGTCCCGGATGAAAAGATATTAATTTCGCAACGAAACTTGCAAAAGAAGGATCAAGAAGACACCAGAAGACACCACGAGGCGGCCCGCCACGGGGCCCACTGGGCCAGACCGACCGGTCGGCCACGGAGGCCGTTTTGCCTCCGCCTTCCGGAACCTTCTTCCACCACCTCCTAGGATGCATCTCCACCGTCCCTGAAGTCGGTTTGATCCAACGGAGAGTTATAAACGTGACGCGGATCGATGACATGGCGATTCCTTGCCCCCTACTCCACCTCGGGCTATATAAGAAGGCCAGGAGGTGCCCCTAGAAGCTATCTCCATCTTCATTATCCATCTCCACATCAGAAACTAGGGTTTCAATTAGAAGTAGAGGTCCCTCTAGATGAATCTCTTCTAGTTCATCTGGAATTAGTTCTAGTTCTTCTAGTTCTAGTTCTTGTTCTAGTTGTCTAGTTCATCTAGTTGTAATTAGAGATCGGATTAGAGAGAGGAGGAGGAGAGAGCTGAGGAGGAGCCGGATTTGTCGGATCTTCCTCGACATTGTATTGGTGCAGCATCTAGTTCGTCTTCAAGTAATCTCCAGGTTCTTCATTTACTACTTCTAAGCATTATATTTAATTTTAGTTCTTTACTTTATTTTATTTAATGGATCTCCGCTCGTATTGAGTGCTCTAGTTATCATATGTAATTAGAGTAGTAAGCGTTAGTGTAGACGTGGTATCTAGACTAGGGTTTACCTGAGTTTGCACCCAATCCTCCGGAATAGTTGTGGTAGCCCTGAGGTGACAGCTCTGTCAGGTCTTTGTAATCCACCACGTTAGGGTTGGTGTCTCGTAGAGCTTTCGGCAGCCTTCTCCCAACTACCTTCTTCCCAGTATTTCTCGAGAGTTGGAAAGGACCTGCTACTCCGAAGTAAGTAAAGTATAGTAAGCCTCTAATTACATAAACCCGCTTAGAAAACCCTAAGATCTCACTCTAACCACATTATCATTCTTTTCTCGGGCCTTCTTAATTCTTCTAGCACACTTCACGTTCCTCGTGGAAATCGATACCCTGAATACTCTCGGGTGAAAGCTACATCGGTATCCGTGCGCTTGCGGATTTTTCTGTGTGCGTTTAAAATACCCAACAGGAGGTTCAGCAGTCTTGCGGTTTTTTGTTTTTGGCCGGCGGACAGTCCACCACCAGACCACGGACAGTCCGGCATTGGGTGGACAGTTCGGGACCGTACCCGCGGATAGTCCGGGATCCTGCTATTGTTGAGTTTTAGTGCGTTTGCTCTCCCGACTTTTCCATTTCGTTTCCAGACTTCTCGTTTGCTCCTAGAGTTCACCAAGGAACCTCTCTAGCTATCTTTGCTACTTGTTAGCATAGGTATTTGGAGGAATCCCGACGTAGCCTTCTATCTACGTTTGAGAGTGGGTCTTTTGGGTGAGAACTTGACTCGGTGCTTGCGAGTTTGGGTTGCTCTCGTGTGTGTTGCCTCGCTGTGATCCTAGGGATCATCCACCTTCTATTTGAGGGTCGTGGGCATCAAGGTTGCGTTCGAAGCATTTGTGGTTGATTTGTGGGAAAGAGGCTAGAGCTTCAAAAGAAAATTTTAGGCTCTCATTCACCCCCCTCTGGTCGCCTTGCTTTAGCATTCTCGGTCCTTCGATTGGTATCGGAGCGGGTTAAGGATCTTCCACCTTAGCCGGTTCCAGATCCACAGAAGGTGACATGGATCACGGCGTGGGCAAACCATCGTTTTTTGATGGGACGAAATATGCGTATTGGAAGATACGTATGTCGGCCTATCTTCAGAGCATGAGTGCTTCGGTTTGGGAGATTTGCAACTCCACCAATTATGTGGTCTTGGCTACTCGTGTGACTCAACATCAGATCGATGAGCACGATACCAATAGCCGAGCCCGTAATGCTCTTTTCACCTGTTTGAGCATGTCTGAGTTTGATCGTGTCTCTCACCTCACCATGACTCGGGAGATTTGGGCGACTCTCATGCGTTTTCATGAGGGAACCACTCAAGTCAAAACCCATCTCTATGAGTTGCACAAGTGTGAGTATGAGAACTTCCGACACATGCCTGGCGAGAGCATAAAAAGTTTATTCTCTCGCTTTGAGGTTATTATCAACAGGATGAGGGCTAACAAAGAGTTGTTGCCATTCGACGATCATGAGAGAGCTCTCAAGCTACACAATACTCTTGATCGATCGATGTGGGATTCCAAGGTTCAGGCGATCATCGAATCACCTAACTATGAGACCCTCACTTGCGACGAGCTCTTCAGTAAGCTCAAGTCGAGTGAGATTGATGCCATGACGAGGGCTTCTTATGAAAATCCTTCTGGCCCGTCGATGGCTTTGGTTTTTGGTTCTTCCGCTAACCCCTCTGGAGGCTTTGCATTGTCTTCTCTTCTTTCTGTCACAGAGGAGCAGCTGGAGTTCATGGCGGACGATGAGTTGGCTTTACTTGCCAACCGGTTCTCGCGGTTTCACATCAACCGCATGAACCATCGCCGCGGAGGAGGACGAGGTGGTTGTTATGAGTGTGGAGGCTCGGACCACTTCATCGCCAATTGCCCGAAGAAGAACAAACAAGCTTTCGACAAGGCGGATCACAACCACAAGTACGACTCTAGCAAGCGCAAGGAGAAGTATGTCCCCGCAAAGCACAAGCGGAAGGGCGGCTTCAACAAGGAGTACATCAAGGAGAAGTACTTGGAGAAAGCCCAGGCCGAGCAGCGTGCTTTCTTCGCCACGCTCAGGGACTCGATGACTCGGACGATGACTCCACTGCTTCAAGCGATGATGAGTCCGAGAAGAAGAAGATCGAGGACAAGCTGAATGGCCTCTGTTTCTTCGCCAACAACGAGGGCTTCTACACCATGGCCCTCGGCGATGAGGTCAATAGCGAGCTAGAGGAGATCCCTTGGAACGACGACGACGACGGCACCTCCCAGGTATCTCAGACTCCCGATGAACTCTCTACTGAGGTCGACAAACTTACTGCTGCTTTTCTTAGTCAAGACAAGTTGTTGAGGCTTGCTGCTAGAGAGAGGAAGGAGTTTAGGCAGAAGTGAAAGGATGCAGTGAAGGAGCTTGAGTCTGTCAAGTCCACCGTTGTTGTGACTGAGGAGGATGAGTGTGAGATGTGCTCCAAGCACATGACTGACCTTCTCACCTTGAGGGGGAATTATTTGCTTTGGTTGGAGAGGTGGATGAGCTTAGGGCTAGACCCATGTTGCTGGGTGCGTGCAAGTCTTGTGCAGGCTTGCAATCCGAGTTGGCAGAGAAGAATGCCAAGATTGTGTCTCTTGAGAAGGCCAGCTCGGGTAGCACTTGTGTGTCTAGGTGTGGCTTGTGTGAGGGCTTCGAGATGGAGATTGCAAATGTGAAGGTTGACAAGATGCAAACCGAGGAAGAAAACACATACCTTCGGACCATCTTGTCATGGGTGTCTTGTGGTGAGCCGCAGCTTGGGATGGTGATTGCCCAATTCAAGCGTGCTGTTGGAGGTCCAGGTGTTGGTTTTGCTCAGGGTGTAGAGAGTGCTACCTCTTTTGGGAAGATTGGTGAGTTTAGTGGTCTTAGGCCAAGTGAGAAACCCAACTCCACCACTACTCCCAAATTGACCAAGATTCCACCCAAAGAGCCTCTCAAGCCTAACACCAAGGATGGAGTGTTTCTGGAACCTCCAAGAGCTCCACCCAAGAAACAAACATGGGCTCCAAAACCAAACCACCTGAGGAACAAGCTAAATACCATGCCACCTATCCAAGAGGAGCTCATGTCACAAAAGAACCAAGTGATCCACACCCAATATCGTGAGTACCAACAACCCCCTATGAGAGCGGTGAGGTACCATTGTGAGCACTGTGGGAGAGATGGACACTTGAGGGATCACGTTTTCCTGTGCGTGGTGATCGCTTTCCCCGTAGGCGTGCTAGGAATGGTTTTTCTACTAACCGTTCTTTTGAGCATCCGGGACAACACTAGTCTCTTCCCGTTTTACTCACCCCAGTGTTGGACCGTATGCTCACCCTATGTCTTTTTATTGATGTAGGTAAGTAGATTGGAGAACGTTTGGCTTGTGGATTCCGGATGCTCAAGGCATATGACCGGAAACTCCAAGTGGTTCTTCAGTCTTAGTCCAGTCACCGGAAAGGAGTACATTACCTTCGGTGACAATATCAAAGGTAAAGTGCTATCCCGTGGTTCTGTGCGAGTCAATGAGCATTTTGTGTTGCGTGATGTTGCTCTTGTTTCGAACTTGCATTTTAACCTTCTTTCTGTTTCACAACTATTTGAGGATGACTATGAGATTCGTTTTAAGCCGAATCTCAGTCGTATTTTGGATCCTCAGGGCAATCTTGTTTGTTTGATTTTGCCCTTTGAGAAAGTATTTCGTGTGAATTTCTCGGAGTCTTTTGGCATTTCTCGTTGTCTTTTGGCTGGACCCTCCTCCTCTGATATTTGAAGTGGCATATGAGACTTGGTCACTTGAGCTTCGACTTGCTTGCAAGGCTTAGTTCACTTGGCTTAATCCGAGGATTGCCCATGTTACACATGGAGAAGGATCTTGTTTGCCATTCTTGTAGACACGGGAAAATGGTTGCTGCTCCCCACCATCCTGTGAATCAAGTTATGACCAAGCGCCCTGGAGTGTGTTGACATCTCTTAGCATCACTTCAGATAACGACGCTAGAAATGCAGGTAGACAAATCTAACAACATTACCTTTAACGCTAGGCTATCACCACTAGTAGCAACACTAGAGACGTGGATGGTATTTATGATCTTGCCCTTATAAAATATGAAATGAGATTATCCGCAAGCGCACAGATAAAATACATCTGTTGTAGCATTTCACCAAGGAAAGAGTTTCCAAGGTATCGTTCATTTATAACGGAGTAATGCATATCGTTAGTTAACTGAGTGACAAGAGATAAACATCTACAACTATGACACACACATGCATGATTATGATAAGAGTTCCACTAGATCTATACTCAACACATGAATCAATCAAGAATGATAAATAAGATAAATGTAATAGAACAGAGTAAACCATATAAAAGGGTTCCAACAGAGCATTCTCACCCAAGGTCAGATCGTAGCCAAAACTAGAAAGAGATAGATTAACTTCCTAACATTGTTCTAACTATAGGTCATAGACTACATCAATTAGTGCAATTATGTTTAGCAATCATGGTTAGAATAACTTATATTTATACGCAAGAGACATCACGCATGGAGGATTAGATCCAGAGTCTATCACCTCCGAGTGACCGGGTCTTACTTGCCCTGTATTCGGGGAATGGACTACAAAGGACCCAACAAGGCTATAATAGTCACCCTCGCGATCTACCACTTGCTGGCCCGGAATATAGGGTGCATTCGCAGGTAAACAACGTATAAACACCATGCTTACACAATGTTGACCACTCACCCCGCGATCGACAGAATGAGCGCTATACGAACAAGAGCATAAACATAAAGATACCCTAGCTATGCTATACATATAATCAAAGTAGACGATGAACATTATAATTATGAACACGAAATAGTAACAAGTCATAACATGTATCAACTAGAACAATAACTATAAGAAGAATAAGAACTAGATGAACAATTAGAACTAGATTAGAACACAGAGATGAACTAGAGAGATTAGAAGATGAACTAGAACACAATTAGAACACAAGATAATGAACTAGAAGACAATTAGACAATTAAAAGAACAATTAGAAGAATAATGTTGATACAAGAGAGAAGACAAGGCTAATTACCTAGCTTCTCCTGACTAGATCCGGAATCTGAGCTTCCTCGACTCTTCTAATTCTATTCTAGCTACGCCCTTGGATGATGGAGCTCCTGGTTGTCTAGGCTACCTCTACTCTAAACAATTGATCTATGATTGATTGGATTCAATGCCTCCTACAAGAGGGGGGTCTCGGGTTTCTTATATAGCCCGGTGGGATGAACCGCAACCCTCGGATCAAACCAACGTCGAACAACGGCCAAGATACAAAGTAGAGGTCGGTTAGGTCACGCCGCATGAAGGAGGAGGGGCTGCCATGTGGGCCCAGGCCAGCCGGCCTCCCCCTGGCGCCGCCTGCCTCTTCCTTCGTCCGCAAGTCTTCTAATACCTTCCTTGTTTGTCTTGAGTCCTTGTTCGGTTGGTTTGCGCACCGAGTCTTGGCGTGGAAGGATTCCTTGTCGTCTTCTTTCTGTCTGGTCCCTGGATATCTCTGGTATTCTGTAGCTGTTGGAATCTTGTCTGTTACACCCCTGATCTTCATATGGATAAGGCTTTTAGAGGGTTCCAGAGTCTTCCTGGTCATATTCATCAAGGACTCTTGCTCCGGGGCTCCAAATATGGCAAGTGGCATATCCATTGCGATTGTCTCGACGAGCTCGTCTCACTGGTGTGCTCTGATTCTTCACTTGAGATACTTTCTTATGATGAAATATTGAATATCCTGCAAAACAAGTGAGAACTACACAACTCATGGAACTCATTAGAATCAAACCCTATAGCTACACTCTTTGGATCATTGCGGGTCATTTATGAGGTTAGTTGATGGTTTAAAATAGGAGTTATCTACTGTCAACAGAGAGCTTTTGCATATGGACCTTGTAGGTCCGACTCAGGTTAGCTCGGTTGGTGGGAAGTGGTATGTGCTTGTTGTTGTTGATGACTTTTCGAGATATTCATGGGTTTTTTCTAGCTGAGAAAACCGAGACTTTCTCTTTTACTCGCAATCTGATTTTGTGACTTCAGAACGAGTTCCCTAAGAACACGATGAGAGCTATTCATAGCGATAATGGTTTCGAGTTTAAGAACTCGGACTTTGAGAAGTTTTGTGACTCTTTGGGTTTAGAGCATCAGTTTTCTTCCCCGTATACACCGCCCCAAAATGGTGTTGTAGAGAGGAAAAATTGGACCCTTGTTGAGATGGCCAAGACAATGCTCGATGAGCATAAGACTCCTAGGCGGTATTGGGCCGAGGCTATAAACACTGCATGCTATATTTCTAATCGCATTTTTCTCCGCGCTTTCTTGAAAAAGACTTCTTATGAGTTGCGATTTGGGAAGCAACCCAAAGTGAGTTATTTTAGAGTTTTTGGTTGCCACTGTTTTATACTCAAGAAAGGCAACTTGGACAAGTTTGAGTCTCGCTCTTCTGACGGTGTATTTTTGGGTTATGGTAATCATACTCGTGCATATCGTGTACTTAACCTTGATACTAACCGAGTCATGGAGACATCCGATGTCACCTTCGACGATACCATGCATTGTCCTTCTTCTAGATTTGAGCATGCATGTGATCACGAGGTCGGTGAGCCTCTGTTTGATGATGAGGAAGATGGAGCTGAACAGATGGATGATCTAGATCTTCCTCCACCTGCTGTTCCCTTGGGATTGACTTCGACCACGACTGCTCACGACCCCGACCCATCTTCTACCACTACATGGGGGCCGGTCGATCCACCACCTCGGGGTTTGCCAGTGATACCCGAGGAGGCACCAGCTATTGTTGAGGGGGAGGTCACTTCAGCAAGGGAGGCGCCACGACACATTCAGTGCCAACACCCTCCTCAACAGATGATTGGCAACATCCACGAACGCGTCACTCGGTTAAGGTCACAACAAATCTCTCACTTTGCTCATTCTGCATTTGTTGCTGATTTTGAACCCCGAGATGTTGGACACGCTTTATCTGATCCGGATTGGGTCAATGTCATTCATGAGGAGTTAGAAATTTTTGAGAGAAATTGGGTTTGGGTTCTTGTTCCTCCTCCTCCTGAGTGTCACCCTATTGGAACAAAATGGGTTTTCAAAAACAAACAAGGAGAGGATGGCCATGTTGTGAGAAACAAGGCCAGACTTGTAGCCCAGGGGTATAGTCAGAAGGAGGGGGATAGACTATGAGGAGACTTTTGCTCTGTAGCTCATTTGGAGGCAATTAGGATCCTCTTGGCTTTTGCTGCATCTAAAGGTTTCAAACTTTTTCAAATGGATGTCAAGAGTGCGTTCCTAAACGGCTACATAGAAGAAGAAGTGTATGTGAGACAACCCCCCGGTTTCGAAAATCCCAAGTTTCCAAACCATGTTTTTAAACTTAACAAAGCTTTGTATGGTTTGAAACAAGCGCCTAGAGCCTGGTATGATAGGTTGAAAACCGTTTTGCTTGCTATGGGTTTTAAAATGGGATGTGTGGATAAAACTCTTTTTCTCCTCAAGCAAGGCAATGACACTCTTTTGGTTCAGATTTACTTGGATGATATCATTTTCGGTGGTTCCTCTCATGCTTTAGTTACCAAGTTTGTAGATACTATGAGCAGAGAATTTGAGATGAGCATGATGGGCGAGTTGACATTCTTTCTCGGGTTGCAAATCAAGCAATCCCGAGAAGGGACGTTTGTGCACCAGAGAAAGTACACCAAGGACATAGTGAAGAAGTTCGATATGGTTGAGGCCAAGCCTCTTCCAACACCCATGTCGACCACGATGGCCCTAGATGCAGATGAGGAGGGAGAAGCCGTGGGCCAGAAGGAGTACCGGAGAATGATCGGGTCGCTGCTGTACCTAACAGCGACACGCCCGGACATTCAGTTCACGGTGTGTCTTTACGCACGATTTCAGTCGTCGCCGCGCACCTCTCACCGTCAGGCAGTCAAGCGCATTATGAGGTACCTTCGTTTCACTCCAGAGTTCGAGATTTGGTATTCTGCTTCTTCTACCCTCTCTCTTTGCGAATATTCTGATGTTGATTTTGCTGGTTGCCGACTTGACCGCAAGTCCACTTTTGGGACTTGTCAGTTTTTAGGTTCTTCTCTTGTATCTTGGTCTTCTCGCAAGTAGTCTAGCGTCACTCAGTCTACCACATAGGCTGAATATGTTGCTGCGACTAGCTGCTATTCCCAGTTGTTATGGATGATGGCCACTTTGCGTGATTTTGGTCTGAGTTTTTCTCGAGTACCATTGCTTTGTGACAGCACGAGTGCGATTAGCGTTGCTAAGAACCTCGTGCTTCATTCTAAGACCAAACACATCGATGTGCACTTTCATTTCTTGCGAGACCACTATGAGAAGGGTGATATCAACCTTCGCCATGTCGATACTCATCATCAGTTGGCAGATATTTTTACCAAGCCGTTGGACCAATCATCCTTTGCTAGGTTGAGAGGTGAGCTTGGTGTGTGTTTTCCCTTTTAGTTGGGGGAAACATTTTGGTTTTTGTATCATAGACTGACTTCTTTTGTTTTGCTCTTGTTTACTCTTTGCATTTCATCATATTTGCATCTTTACTTTTTCGAGCTTCATGTCTATAATCTTTAGAATGAATCTATGCTATGATTAGTGTATGCTCCGATGATATATGATGATGCTTGTAGCTTAGGCTCTTCTTGATCACTGATACATGTTGTGAGCTGAGCTATTTTTCAGAACTGTGAATATGCTTAATTCAAAATTGAACCTTGTTCACCATTGAGATTGGCAACTAGCATGTGTAGAATGTGTTGAAGTTACTTGTGCTATTCCTATATGCTAGGTTGCTATGTCTCTAGTTCCGAGTCCTTCACTTGCTTGGTATGTTCATATTCTGTTAAAATTGAACCAAGTCTAAGTGAATTGAAAAGATCGAGATGGGATTGCTTGACAGCACATCACGGTATCGAGACTGTTTCTCATTGCACATTGAGTTAAACTTGAGCCGTGTAGTGTAAGACCGAAGCCGATGCTTCAAGCTTCTGCTTGCTTATGCATAGGCTTCGCTCGGTTGAAAAGTTAGGCAATGTCAAGTTTTCAACCTCTCACAATCACATGCTGAAAATTCGAACTTGTGTAATCACCGCTGCAACTCCGATAAAATTTGGAAACACAAGTCTATGTTTCTTTATATAGCATGATGATTGAACATTGCTAGGGGTAGTTCACCTTGTATACATGTTTAGCATTTGCTTGACTTCCTGTCTATGCATGCTTGGTGCTATTTTGATGGTGAAACCCTTTTTAAATGGCTTAAAACGGCTCACTATGCTAATATGTTCATATTTCGTATTCTGTGATCAGTTTGAGCCTTTGCTGGCATTTATACTTGCTGTTGGAGTAATCAGATCAACACTCTTTAGAGCATCTATTTATTCTATAGACTATATACCTGAAGCTGCTAACCTGCATTTATGACTCATATGCATTTGCCCTTTTCTTTCGGGCTCCCTTGTTTAGCCTTGTTTTGTGCATTATCAACTAAGGGGGAGAAATTTGCCAAATCAGGCCCTAGTTGTGTGCACTATTGAAGGGGGAGTTCATGTCCAGGAAGAGTTTGCTCGCTTGATGAGTTTTCAATTGGTTTGAAGCAGTTTTTAGCTAGTTGTGTTGAGCCTTTGCCTCTTTCTGGAGGGACTAGTTGATTTACTAAGGTTTTGGCTTCTTTGCTCTGAACTTCTCGCTAGCGATGTTGAGCCCGTTTCGCCTCTTCTTGAGGGCTAGCTTTGCTTTGCTTGGTTGCGTCGAGCCATTGCCCATGTCTTTGGGAACAAAATTGTCTTGCTCACTCCATTCGACTTCTTTAGGCTTTGTGTTGCTTCTGGTCGTTTGGTTGATTTCGCTTCTTTCTTCTTCTTTACTTCTATTCCATATGATTTGTGTTGGTAGTTGACAATGCACTCATCAAGGGGGAGATTGCGGATACATGGGTGTATGCCGGATCTTGAGATGATGAGTGATTGTCAACTGGTATGATGCGCATGTTCTTTAGCTTGTGTTGTGCAGGTGTCGATGCGGATACATGGGTGTATGCCAGATCTTGAGATGATGAGTGATTGTCAACTGGTATGATGCGCATGTTCTTTAGCTTGTGTTGTGCAGGTGTCGAGCTCAGAGACGGTGATCGAAGGCAAGGTGAAGGTCAAGTATAGACGTGACGTGCCGATGGACCCGGAGCCGTGAAGGGCGGACATGAGGCTTGGACTGACGGACCGGTGGCTTGAGGATCAGCTATGGTGGCTGACAGCCTAGGACAACGACAAGTGAAGACATATGGGTGGACGGGGTGCACGGGCGGTGCATCCCTCTACGACTTCGGTTTGGTGGTTGAGCCCCAGAAAAACCACCGAGTGGATGGTTTCCAAGTTTGGGCCTCAAAACCTGGGTGCTGGCCGGTTTCTGAGTTTGGGCCTCAAAACTCGAGCTGAGGACGAATCCAGGTTTGGGCCTCAAAACCTGGGCGATGGCGGGTTTCTGAGTTTGGGCCACAAAACTCAGCCTGAGGAAAGGTTTCCCGGTTTCATCCTCAAAACCGGGGAGGTCCAGGAAAAGGACGGACGGCGTGTGGCGGCACGTGGCGGCATCAGGTGAGGTCGCGTCGAGGCGAAGCTACCGGATGTGCGGACGTGGCCTTCGGATCGACTACACTCTGAGTTGGTTAGGAATACCCTTAGGGTTAGCCTGCTCGCTCATTAGTAGTAAGGGTAGAAGGGTGTTGGTATAAATTAACGCACACTCTACTTTATTCGCAAGCGCACAGATAAGATCTACCGATGTAGCACTTCACCGGAGTAACCCAGTTTTAATATCGAACCCAAAGGAACGGATAGCGATGAGTCTCAAGTGTATAACCCCTGAGTCACTAACAAGGACGGAGAAGCTAAAAGTATAGAGGGGATCACTAAGGTTATCTAAACCCAACTTAAGAGTGATATGTTTATTATTCTTAATGGGGAAGTTGCCATAAAAGGTCACAAACAGAGTATGATTCTTTTATGCAAATGTATAATCCTACCGGGCCTACACACGGGTAAGTGGACTATAGAAGAATCAACAAGGCTATAAGAGTCACCCTTGCGAACTACCACTACTACCGGCGTTATAGGAGGCATTTATGAGCTATCAAGTCTAAGCACCACACTTACACTATCCAACTACTCTAACTCTAGAATTAGAGTACTCAAAAGAGAGTCATAAACCTTAAGAATAATAAGAACAATAGCTCAAACTTAAATATAGATGTCGATTACCGAAACAATCGTTGAAGCAAGTTGACGAAGAACTTGAATCCACAGGTACAAGATGAAGAAGTTGATCCGACAGGCCGGAGCTCCTTCTTGATCTCTTCCTCTCTCTCTCTCTTCTAGTTCTAGAATAAGACTAGGTTCTAATCCTACTAGAGGGGTATCTAGTCTTCTACTTGAAAGCTAACTCTTGATTACAACTAGATGAACTAGATCTAATTCTAGATGAACTAGAAGAGATTCATCTAGAGGGACCTCTACTTCTACATTGGAACCCTAGTTTCTGATGTGGAGATGAATAATGAAGAGGGAGATGCCTGGAGAGGGGTGTCTGGGGCTGCTTATATAGCCCTGAGGGATCAACTGCAGCCGTTAGATCAAACCGACTTAAGGTACGGCCGAGATGAGTCCTAGAGGTCGGTGGAGGAAGCTTGCAGAAGACAAAAGCCAATGGGCCCGGTGGGTGACCGACCTGTCATAGGGTGGGACCGGTCGGTCCCACCTGGTAGCCTCTCGCGATGGTCGACCTCCTGGTGTCTTCTTGCGTCCTCTGGAGTCTTCTAGAATAATCCTGACATGGCGGTTGCGTTATCTCCCGTCGGTTTCCTTCTAGGGGAAGCAATCAGCGCTGGTTTCCTGGTTTAGTCCCTGTAGAATCACAATTCACCAAAACTCGTGGAATATTGTCAATTAAAACCCTAAGCCTTTGTTGGTGATTGAATTCATGCCCTTTTCATATTTATTTATCCTTTAATTTTGATAGTTAACCAGCGTCAACAATTCCCCCAAGCTTACCTTTTGCTAGTCCCTTAGCAAAACCAAAACTTAACAATGGATCAGGAGTTGCTACAATATCTTCACTTCTAACAAGTATACCTGCCGTTAAACAAAAATTCTCCGAAACATATCATGTTATTCTTCATGGGGCTTATTACTTCTACCTTAGATCCTGAATAATTGAGAGATTGAACGATCAAATCAAGCACTATGTCTCTAGTTCTTTCACTTCACCTTTATCCCGGAGTTTTAATTAATTTTTAAAAGCATTAATACATATGTTGTCAAATTAAACAATGGATCCAAAGAGAAAGTCAACCAACCATTGAATCAAGAAGTGCATGTGTATGGAAAAATGGAGTCGGATGCTCTTTTGAATATATTCACTCTCTTCTGTTCATCAGAGACATGGCTATTAGGCTAATTCTACTGTCGGGCACATGCCCATTTTTTTTCTTTTTCTTCGAGGTTCCGGACACTTGTCCCTTTTTATTTCCTCGGGATCTATCTTTTTGAGGTTTCAGACACTTGTCCCTTTTTATTTCCTCAGATCTCTTTTTTTTTCTTTTCTCTCTCTTTTTTTTCTTTTTTTTAATAGCCACATGCTTCCAACAAACTTCTGAGAGGGTAGCAACAGATAATTATGAGCATTTATGCGGAAGATGGATGAAATGTGTAAGTGATCTCAATTCAATGGCAAAATAACATCTCACAGGGTCACAAAGCTTAATTTAACTCAATGCAATTATTAGTCATATTCATATTTAGAAAACTCCAGAACTTTAGTGTTGTTTAGAACAAGATAATAGCAGCTCAGATCATCACATGTCATATCCCAATTACCTGGACCTTAGATTAAGTATTTGCCAACCATGTATTTAATTTTATTTTAAGGCATCATTATTAATGAGGAGAACTCATGCTTTGAAGGCTAGGTACTTGAAAGAAATTAGATAGAGCAACTATTCGTCATTTCCATGCAGAAGATTAGAGAGAGAGTTCTCTTTAGTCATCAACTTCTTAAAACAAACTAGACTATTTTATTTATCTAACACACTTTAAGATATAAAAGCTAATAATAATAGTAATAAAGACATACCTGAATTGCGAAGATAACGGTGGTGCATCTCCCCCAAGCTGGTTCCCTTAATAGCGTTGAGCCTTCATGTGCCCATATATTTTTGTCTCTTTTTAATTAATGGTGAGCCTTCATGTGCCCACATATTTTTGTTCTTTTCTTTTTAAGGGTGAGCCTTCATGTGCTCACACATTTTTTTTGGTGTTTTGAATTTGTTTATGGAATGAAAAACTTAAGATATTAAAGATACTTACGTGGATACATGGGGATGCCTTCCCCCAAGCTGAATGTTGACGTAGTCGTTCGATTTTGCAATGTAGCAGACTGGCAGTGGATATGTCCTTCCTCGATTAGAGCTTTGATTGATGTTGATGTTTTATTGAGACAGTACTCCAACAGTGGATGGAGCATTCACTTGCTTGTCAGCTTTTCTTGGCCTTTCAAATCCTACGAAACTCAAATAGACAACAAAACTTGTGGAACAGATTAAGCATTAGTGGTTTGCCACTCAGGCCTTAGTTGTCCAGAATTTTAGTTAGATTTCTTTCTCAATATTTTTGTATTTTATATTTTTATGATGCAAGAGAAAATGCAACAGGATGAATGTATGCATATTTATTTTTATTTTTATGCCCCCACGGTGAACCTTCCTGTGGGTTTTTACACGCCATAGAATTATTCACATGGGGCTTTATGATGCAGTGAAATATTTATAAAAATGTGTTATGAATTAAATATGATGATGCAAGAAATGGTTATGGATTAAATATGAGAAATATGCAGCAAAGTAAATATAAAGATAACTACCGATTTTTACCTTTTGGCGAAGGTTCGGATATTTAGGTCCGACGAACCGGACCTTCCCTTGGTTCAGACCTCCCAAGGTATGTCAGACGTTTGGAAAGTTGTTATTGATTGTACCTCTTAGGTGCAGACATTTTCTCCCATACTTTCTTGGTCTGAGTCTTCACTTCCCGTGGTTTACTGTCTTGAGGTTTCTCTTCTTCTTTCTTTTCTGGGACAGTGTCGATAACTTCTTCGTCATGATTAGCCTCTCTATTCTTGATAGCTTGTCTTCTTTGGCTTTGAGAGCGGCGTCTTTCACTTCTATTCTCCTTGGGTGCTTCATTGGGTATGTAGTTGATGAAGTTGTATCGTGCCTTTTCTCCAGGAAAGTGAAAATGGATTTCCTCTTGTAGGTGATTGCACTTGTAGTGTAGAGGAATGATCTTCCTAGGATGAGGTGGACATCATCGTCTTCTCATGTCGAGGATCAAGAAGTCTGTGGGGACTTCATGACCTCTAATTTTGACTACGATATCTTCCATCATTCCTTCTTGTTTATGCCTCTTGATTTGGTGTCACTCTTGTTCTTCGTTTGTCCAGCAGTTTGAAGTGAAGCGTTACTTGTGGAAGCTGGTAACATCTTCTCAATGTGCATGTTCTTGTAGATCTAGGACCTTCACTCTGTAGAATTTGAGAGTGATAAACTTCTCCATGTTTGCCCAAGAGTGTGTCCTGCTCATAAAGATAAGGTAGAGATCAAGTGCATGGGCTCTGTTGGTGGAAAAACACCAACAGAACCAAAAGTTTTGTTTATTCCCCTCTAACCTTAGGCACATTGCACAAGACAAACTTGTTGTTTATGGGTTCTATTCAATCTTTACATGAGTGATAGGATCAGAGGATGAGCATAAAAGTAGCATCTTTAAATATTTAACAGATCAAATTACTTAACCAAAGGAAGGATAATCTATGCATAAAGTGTTGATCTTTTCATGATTGAGATATATCATCTTCCAAAGGTTAGATGCACAACATTTTAGCTCGTTTAGTTAAGATAGTGAGATTCAAGAGCGTAAAGCTATGAACAAGGGTCAAAGGACTGAATATGTTGAGTTGATTAGGTTGGATCAAGTGAGGTGCAACTTAAACATGTTTAGTTCTTTATTTATGTTCATACTAGAATCAAGAAGAAGCTTTTAAAGTGACGGTTACTTACCTTGAAATATTACTTTGTCATTGAAGAGTGATATGTCGAACCACCTTGTGGAAGCTTCTCTTGTCTAGCTAACTTGTCTTCTCTTGCTCGTCTCATAGTGTGATTGAGAAGAGGAAGATCACAGTGGAATCATCTTTAGAGGTATCGACCTCCCTTCACTAAGTGTCGACTTATCGGTGAAGGCACATTGTTCCTCGAGTATGCTGACTTCGATCCTCTCTCTTTCTTGTATTAATTCTATACTATGAGGATGTAGGGACAGTTCCACATTCTTCTCTTGTCAACCTTTCTTGTTTTCCTTTAATCATTGGATTGGCAAGAGACTTGAATTTAGAGTTGTTACTCGAGTGTCTCCATGAGAGTCTTTTGTCTTGTAGTGTCACTACTGAGACTTGTTCTCTCAATAGTGTCTAGATGATGGAGATCTTATCGACTGTTCTTCTTGATTTTGCTGGCTTAGGTACTATCTCTCCATCTTCTAACTCTTGTAGTGCAGTGGCTTCATCTTTCATGATGCCCTCCTCAATTCTTGGCAGTTGGTTCTCCCTTCGACGTCTTCTTTTGGTTCTCTTTGGCTGCTCATAAGTGATGTAGTTGTTGAAGAATCAACAAAAGATCTAAGAGTTGACTTCTCCAGGTCCGACATAGATGATAACATTGATAGTGTTCAAGAACAATCTTCCAAGAATGAGTGGTGGATCATATTCTTCTTCTCGACTGGGATAACATCTAGTGGTTTGTATTGATCAAAGTGGTGGGTAGGAGATTAATATGTTTGAAGTTGGGGTTTTCCTTCCTCCCTTTGATTGTGAAACACATCTAGACAACAGAATTGTCTCTCCTAGGCTGGCTTGTGATGTAGATGGACTCCCAACAACATGTTCATGTGTTTGACTTGTAGATCTTGCTATTGTTGTAGTGGTACCATCTTGTCTCCCAAGCTAGCTCTTGATTAGAACAGAGGATAACTTCCCACTTCCTGTCTTGATGTCTTGGGCAATGATGGTTGCAGGCATAGGTTGTCTCATACGAGGTAAGTTGCATCCTGTTTGTCATCAGCGCCCATGCAAGACTCAAGGCTAGGCTAGTACCATTTGTGATCTGAGAGTAGGTTTGTGTGTCTATGGTTTGGGTTTTGGATCAATGTTCAGACCAAACCATGGATGAACAAAATTTCTCTCCTGCATAATGTTAGTGGACATATACCCGAAGGATTGCAAGAATTTGAAGAATGGGTTGTTATCCATAACTTATGTATTTGCATCTATGCTAATAAAAGATGTTTTTAGGATTACTTTAGCATAGACTAGTATTTTATGTGTTGGCTGCACTTTAACATGATTCAAGGCAAAAGATAACTTGCGGTAGAAGACAAAATAAATAAACTTTGATACTCACAGTTCTTTCATCCATGATGAATGAGCTGAGTCTTCATTGTGCAAAGTTGTTGAAGTTCATTGTACGCCTTGCTTCATCTCCAGTGTGAGTTCATCTCCGGACTTTCCCAATTGATATTGAAAGTTTTCCTACAGGGGTTAGTCCAACAAAATATCCAACATCCACTATAGCATACTATCGGCTCAAAAATCAACCTAGACACCATGTCTAATTTGATCTAGGAAGGCATTTTAACTTAATTGCTTAAATTAAAAGCCTTTGAAAGCAAGATCACCACTCCTAAACTAGGCACCATGCTTAATTTAAGAGATGTATGAAAGTACTCCAAACCTAAACATATACTATAGCAAATAAAGGTAACATGAAGGCATTGTAGAGATTTATTCAGATGGTGATGAAAGAGTATGATTAGTATATGAGCATATCCTAAAGGTAGGGTCAACCAACATAGCAACATGGCAAGAGATGTTCTTACGAAGTGTACCCCCAAACTTGGTGTTTGTACAAATCAAGATTGGATGAATGTGATTCAATGTTACATGATGATTGGTTGGACATACCTTGTGTTTGTTGTTCCTTCGTTCTTTTCTGCTCCAAACCTGGGAAGGTTAGTGACAAGAATACCCGAAGGAATATTTTCAAAATTATATTTCTATGCTCATTACAAGGACAGTGCAGCAGAAAGGTAGGCATAGCTAATAACCAGATGTTATGAAAGGGTGTAAGGATTCTACTGGTTATAGCTGCGCTCATGGGGTAGTGATAGATAAGAGTGGAATTCAAAAATAACATTCATAAGAATGAAAACAAAAATAATGAAAAGACTGGGACAAAAAAGGAAAAGATAAAAGTATAATACAAGGTTATACTTAAGACGTAAAATGATCTACCGTTCCCCGGCAACGGCGCCAGAAATGCTTGTTGGTATAAATTAACGCACACTCTACTTTATCCGCAAGCGCACAGATAAGATCTACCGATGTAGCACTTCACCGGAGTAACCCAGTTTTAATATCGAACCCAAAGGAACGGATAGCGATGAGTCTCAAGTGTATAACCCCTGAGTCACTAACAAGGACGGAGAAGCTAAAAGTATAGAGGGGATCACTAAGGTTATCTAAATCCAACTTAAGAGTGATATGTTTATTATTCTTAATGGGGAAGTTGCCATAAAAGGTCACAAACAGAGTATGATTCTTTTATGCAAATGTATAATCCTACCGGGCCTACACACGGGTAAGTGGACTATAGAAGAATCAACAAGGCTATAAGAGTCACCCTTGCGAACTACCACTACTACCGGCGTTATAGGAGGCATTTATGAGCTATCAAGTCTAAGCACCACGCTTACACTATCCAACTACTCTAACTCTAGAATTAGAGTACTCAAAAGAGAGTCATAAACCTTAAGAATAATAAGAACAATAGCTCAAACTTAAATATAGATGTCGATTACCGAAACAATCGTTGAAGCAAGTTGACGAAGAACTTGAATCCACAGGTACAAGATGAAGAAGTTGATCCGACAGGCCGGAGCTCCTTCTTGATCTCTTCCTCTCTCTCTCTTCTAGTTCTAGAATAAGACTAGGTTCTAATCCTACTAGAGGGGTATCTAGTCTTCTACTTGAAAGCTAACTCTTGATTACAACTAGATGAACTAGATCTAATTCTAGATGAACTAGAAGAGATTCATCTAGAGGGACCTCTACTTCTACATTGGAACCCTAGTTTCTGATGTGGAGATGAATAATGAAGAGGGAGATGCCTGGAGAGGGGGGTCTGGGGCTGCTTATATAGCCCTGAGGGATCAACCGCAGCCGTTAGATCAAACTGACTTAAGGTACGGCCGAGATGAGTCCTAGAGGTCGGTGGAGGAAGCTTGCAGAAGACGAAAGCCAACGGGCCCGGTGGGTGACCGACCGGTCATAGGGTGGGACCGGTCGGTCCCACCTGGTAGCCTCTCGCGGTGGTCGACCTCCTGGTGTCTTCTTGCATCCTCTGGAGTCTTCTAGAATAATCCTAACGTGGCAGTTGCGTTATCTCCCGTCGGTTTCCTTCTAGGGGAAGCAATTAGCGCTGGTTTCCTGGTTTAGTCCCTGCAGAATCACAATTCACCAAAACTCATGGAATATTGTCAATTAAAACCCTAAACCTTTGTTGGTGATTGAATTCATGCCCTTTTCATATTTATTTATCCTTTAATTTTGATAGTTAACCAGGGTCAACAAAGGGCAATAATTGTATTAGGTTATACAAGGAGAGGCCACCCCTCCATCCAAACTATCTCAGTCATTTGCTATTCTTCTCTAGGGTTTCCTGTTGTCCCACATCCCTGCTGTAGCTACTGAGATCTGCAGAGACGGTGAATCATACTTCTGTGTATTTGGATTTTGCGGAAATGGGACCGGATTCCCGTTGTCTCCTCATGGGGACGATTTTTCGGCTGGCAATTGAGATTGTGATTCACGTTCTTGAGTTGTTCTTCACGTTTTGCTTTTTGTCTCAATTTTCCCATCGCTCGATCTCCCTCTACGTTGCGTTTTTTTAATCCACTTGAACCAACTTGTTCTTTGAAGTGAGGAGATCATTTCCACCGAAGGAATTCAATTCAATCCTCACGAACAAGTAGATCAGGTCGATTCAAGCTTCGTGGCGACTTTTTTGTTCTTGCACCTTTCCCTTTGATTTCCTGGAGTTTGAGTTGATTTGAGAGGATGATTTCTTAGGAGTAGTCTTCCAACTACCTAGTGATCATCTTCTCCAGGTTTGGGATCAAGGGATTTTGGTTTCGATCGAATTTAGGGAGATTTGGGAGAATGGCGACCAAAATCGCCCTCTCTGGACAACCGCGGACAGTCCGCCATTAGGGCGCGGACAGTCCGGGCGTCGGGGCTGCAGCCGGAGCAGTGGCTGTGTGCCTCAGTGATTTTTGCCTCGGGTGACCGGCGGGCAGTCCGGGACCCAACCAGGGAGGTTCAGCAGACTTGCTGTTTTTCGTTTTTGGCCGGCGGACAGTCCGCCACCAGACCGCGGACAGTCCGGCACTGGGCGGACAGTCCGGGACCGTACCCGCGTACAGTCCGGGATCCTGCTGTGTGTTGAGTTTTAGTGCGTATGCTCTCCCGGCTTTTCTGTTTCGTTTCTGGACTTCTCGTTTGCTCCTAGAGTTCACCAAGGAACCTCTCTAGGTATCTTTGCTACTTGTTAGCATAGGTATTTGGAGGAATCCTGACGTAGCCATCTATCTACGTTTGGGAGTAGGTCTTTTGGGTGAGAACTTGACTCAGTGCTTGCGAGTTTTGGGTTGCTCTCTTGTGTGGTGCATCGCTGTGATCCTAGGGATCATCCACCTTCTATTTGAGGGTCCTGGGCATCACGGTTGCGTTCGAAGCATTTGGGGTTGATTTGTGGGACAGAGGCCAGAGCTTCAAAAGAAAGGTTTAGGCTCCCATTCACCCCCCTCTAGTCGCCTTGCTTTAGCATTCTCGGTCCTTCAGTTCATCAATTGCACGAAAGAAATGGCGACCTTGGACTCCATCCCCGAGGTAAAAATCTCTACTTCTATCCCTCTTCCTTTTTCGGTGATTTTTTTTTACATTTTCTGCTTTATTTACCCTTTCCCAAAATTTCACCAAAATTTTAGGAGCTTCAGAATCATATTTCCATCCTAGTAGATGATAGTCAGAATATCTTCTTTCTCGGTCCAGCAGGCAGCTCCGATCCAACTAAGGTTATCATTGCTAAAACTCAAAGGATTCTCTTCAAGAACTCAAATCTGAAATCAGACTTTTCAGAGAATAAGACTCCCTTTAGGAATTGGCCATCGATCATCTCAGGTTGGAGGGACTGGTTGATCAAAGTGTCAGCTAAGAAGAAGACATATTGGATCCTCTGGAACTTGGATCAATGCATCAACTTATCTCTATCTGATATGAAGAAAAATGAACCACTGCTGAGGGCTACTTCCTATTTCTGGTTTGGGACCTTCAACACTTTCATGTTCAAACAAGGCCCTATGACTCCACTTTTTGTTGATGTACACATGTTGACCGGCCTCAACATCACTGGGGCAATCAACCCATACAGTCTTCAGACAAAACCCTCCACAAAGTTAGAAAGTGTCAGATTAGGGGGCTGGTCTAGCTATGTCACCAATTTCAAAACTGCTCACAATAGTGTTTCAGAGAGGGAGCACATAGCTTTCTTGAACATGTGGTTGGACAGGTTTCTATTTTGTGGGCAGAGTTATGCTCCATCCAACAATTTCTTGGCACTAGCAGAGAGACTGTCAATGGATTCTAGAATCCCTTTGGGCAAATACCTTCTAGGAGCTTTGTATAGTATGCTGAACAAAGTGTCTCAATGCCTGATGGAGAACAAAGATATCCCATCAATAACTGGCCCCTGGTGGCTTCTTCAACTTTGGCTCAACCTCCATCTCCACAAGCTAGTAATTCTAGACTTAACAACTCTGTCATTTCCTTCATCGGCTTACTCAGAAAGCCAAGAGAAGCAACTAGCCGATAATGATAAGACAAGAAGATGCACCTCATTTGGTGAAGCTACAACCATGGTGGTCATCAATGAATCAATGAATTATTTCTTCAAAATTTTCTACCAAGGTTTCCCTGCTGCCATCTTTGACTGGTTCAAATATTCAGATATCCCAGAGCTCGAAAATCCATTCTCTTTTAGATTCCAAACTGAATGTGACAATGAGAGCCTGGAGATTCTGAGCCATTTGGTAAAACCTTGTCTCCTGCCTACTGAAATTAGGCATGGTAGAGAAAACCCCCCTACTTCTTATGAGTTCCACTATCCTGCCATAGCAGCTAGGCAGATGGGTTTTGGCCAAGTGCCCCCAGCCTTATTCTTTGCTTACAAACTGAAACCAAGGGAGGCAGTAACTTCAGTAATGGAGTATGATAGAATCTTCTAACTGGAGAAACCCATCTCCCTGAAGATCGTTAGAGAATGGAACCGCCAACCCTTTGCTGCCTCTTCTTTCAACAGCTGGTGGCAACAATGGAGCCTTCATCTTTTCAATGAGGCTGTTTCTACTTACTGTTTCAGTCTAGATCCAGACTTCCAAGCAAATGATGAAGTATGCTTCACCTTCCCTCTTTTCCAAATTTCATATCTCAACATTTGCTTATTCTGATATTAATATGAATGTTTGCAGGATCTAATTATCTTGACTCCTCCTCAAGTAAACTACAATGTATGGTGCCCAAACCCAAGACTTGGCTAGGATGCCCCCTCTATAAGGACAATATTGAAGAGGAAAGCTGCTGAAATTCTTGATGACCAACCTCTTAGCAATTTCATAAAAAGAGTTGGTCCTTCCAAGGCTAAAAAGTCCAAAACTAAGTCCAAGAAAAAGAAGGCTTCTGAAGAGAATCAAACACCACCAATCAAAGACACCACCATAGAGGTAGGGAAGTTGCTTTCTTCTCTCTTTATATTCAAATTCTGACTCTGGTCTTTTTCTTTCCTTGTTCCAGGAGCAAAATACTCTAGATGTTGAAACCCATAATATAGAGCTTGATCTGCCCCCTTCCCCTGACACTCATTAGGAAGCTCTCCCACAATCTCCAGGTATAACTTAGCCGATTACTTCTCTTTCCTTGCCATGATAAATCTCATCTAACAAAGTTTCATTTTTTAGAGGCTACCCCTGAACCTTCATCGGCTGCTCCTGACTTACATATTGTTCCAATAAGACAGGTACTTCAAATAATATCTCTTTTCGCCAACAGTCCTCATTTATAATTTCTCATACATTTTAACTTGTATAGGAACAGGGACAAACCTCTTCCCTTGTCATTCCTTTTGACTTGAAGGATTACATCGAGGAGGGAGATACCAAAGCACCAGAATCCTCAAGCAAATTTCCATTCTCTGAAGAAATCAAGTCTCGGCTTCAAATGCTACTTCCTCTCCTAGAAGTCGACATAGCCTATTTGGTTCAAGATGCAAGTGGAGTTAGGGATATTTTTGATTTAGTCAAGAATGATATACCAGCTGATCTCAAGAGAGCTTTGGTCTCTATTGCTCACATGGAGTTCCTCGAGCCAGAATTTTCTGAAGCAAAGGCCAAGCTCATGCCACGCGAAGCCCAAGTTGAGCTACCAGAAAAAGAGCAACACTGCATTTGTAGTATGGTCTCTGTAAAGGATGCCATAGATCAGCTGAACACCAACTCCACCGTAATTATCAACAATCTGTCTACCCTAAAGTCTGAAAGGGACCAACTATTGAGCAGACTTCAAACTGTCAATGAACAAATCAAACTTGAAGAAGAAAACTGGGCAAAGGTCCTAATTATACTTTAGGATCAGAAGAAAAAGATGACACTTCTTGGCAACGAGCTTCAGGACATTAGAACCAAGAAGAATCCAATCTCAGGCTCAAGTGAGGAAGACCAAAAGAAGATAACTGATATGGACAACATGCGCCTAAATGCTCTTGATGTGTTGAAATCGTCTCTAAACATGTAATTTCATTTATTTGAAAACTGACGTTCACCGAATCTTTGTAAATCTTGATTTTCATTTCAGTATCCTTTTGTAAATGAGATTGTTTTCGTTACTCACTTTGCCGAAAGCCCTCTTGATACCCTATAAGCCATGTTAGCTGATGGACATTAAAATGGTCTCTTATCGGCTACTTAGCTGATCCATCGTAGGATCCAGATCCGAAGTATCCCAAACCAGTGCCCCCTTTGTGTGGATACATGGGTGTATGCCGGATCTTGAGATGATGAGTGATTGTCAACTGGTATGATGCGCATGTTCTTTGGCTTGTGTTGTGCAGGTGTCGAGCACAGAGACGGTGATCAAAGGCAAGGTGAAGGTCAAGTAGAGACGTGTCGTGCCAATGGACCCGGAGCGGTGAAGGGCGGACGCGAGGCTTGGACTGACGGACCAGTGGCCTGAGGATCAGCCGTGTTGGCTGACAGCCTGAGACAGCGACAAGTGAAGACTTGCGGGTGGACCGGGTGCACGGGCGGTGCATCCCTCTACGGCGTCGGTTTGGTGGTTGAGCCACAGAAAAACCACCGAGTGGACGGTTTCCAGGTTTGGGCCTCAAAACCTAGGTGCGGCCGGTTTCCGAGTTTGGGCCACAAAACCTGGGCTTGCGGATACATGGGTGTATGCCGAGTCTTTGAGTGATGAGTGATTGTCAACTGGGATAATGCGCATGTTCTTTGGCTTGTGTTGTGCAGGTGTCGAGCACGGATACAATGATCGAAGGCAAGGTGAAGGTGTTGGCGCAAAATGTGGTGCACCGCACCTTACACACAGCAAGCCAGAAAGCGTGGCTTCAATCGGGTGCCCGGACAGTTTGAAATCCGGAGACGTGCCAGTCGGTTTGACCTGAAAACCAACAAGGGATAAAACTATGAGAATAAAACTGGAACATGTCGGGTGAGACCAGACAGTTCCATATTTACGGCCTTGAAGCCAATCACAATGGCACACAGCTATAGAAGCTATCTGTCAACAGGTTTAAGGGTCATTCGGCTAACTCTGAACATAAACATACGTAAGCAGTTGGTTGCCGAACGCACATACATGAAAAAGACATGCTTGGACGAATAAAGATAAATTATGAATTGACGTGTAACCAAGCTCGGCAAACTAGCCGAGTTGGGATCCATGAGGAAGGAACATACAAACAAACATGATCAAACCAATCTAAAACCTGCATCTGCCGCACGATACCTAGTTTTATCTAAGCCTAAACATGATTGACGTGTATGAACCCACAACATGTAATAATCTAGATTAGAAATTAATTCGGCCATCATAATCATGCAATGAAGAACCACAATTATTGAAAGGTATAAATAAACTTGTAAAGCAAGGCCGAACAAAGATCAATCTAGATTCGAAAAAAGAGTGTTACAAAATTAATTAAAACATGCAACACATGATAACTTAATGAATCTATTAGATCTGCCAAATCTAATAGAGCCGATAACTATCTTGCTTTTGCTAAACATATGAATAAACGCCTGCCGCACGGTATCTACTCATAAGCAAAACATAAGCAAAGACTTCTTGATCATTAACAAGGGTCAGCCACACGACCATTGAAAACAAACAAGACTACTTGCATCATATCTAAATCCACCGCATGATACTAGACATGATAACAAGGTTGTCGGGACTTACGGAGGTCGACGGATCGATGATTCCTCTCGAAGAACTCGACGACACGACTAAGGACTCGAAGGTGGCACGGGGCCGGTTTGTATTGATATGGTTGTGAACAATTTTACAATGGCCGAGAGTTTATATTTATACCCTGGGCGAAATACGAATCTTGGAAGATTATGATTTACACAATAAAACTTTGGAAAATACGAGTCCTATTCCTATTTTCCTATTGGCGTCCTCCATCGCCATGTGTCTTCTCATGCAAGTTGGCTCCACTTGCCATATTTGCTTCCTGAATAGAATCACCGCCTTGCAAGATAGCCGACCGCACAGGCACTTGCCGAAACTCCGAGAATTAACTGACCTTGGTCATATCCCGAATGCATCATACAACTGGCCCATCTATCGTTTCCTTGTGCGTGCGAAAATCTGGTGTCAACACATGCCTGTTGATGGTCCTTAAACACCTGTTTTACCATCAACATTTTACCCTAAAATTCACCAAAAAGGCATGAAATGTAGTCAAATAGGTTTCAAACTAACCAAATTCCACATGTCCATAGATTTTTATTTGAATGCAAGAATTTGGACCAAATTTGGACATTTGAACCACCAGAGGCCAAACCCACTCAGCAGGGCCCAATTGGGCCTTAGGGGGTGGCGCCCGCCACCCCTAGGTGGCGCCCGCCACTTGGGTTGGCCCAAACCTCCTCCCCTGCCACGTCACTGATCCGTGTGACTTCCCCAAGGCCAAATCTTGGCCCTTGGTCACTAGGTCAGTGGCATCAGACGACTACGGAGGGGAGTGGCGTGGATCATGACCTAAGTCAGTTGCTAGGACATGCAACCGACTTCCAAACCTCCTTGGACAACCACCTAGAGGCCGTAGGATCAAAGACGGTGCATCCAACGGCCAGGGGACTGGCGGCCGCCAGTAGGGGGTGGCGCCCGCCACCTGACCTAACCCTAGGTCGGTTGGCTGCCCCCTATAAGTACCCCCCTCACTCCTCAAGACTATAAATACCCCCCTGAGGCATCACTTCAATCACAGACCTTCCCATCCCAAAGCAACACAAGCAAGAGAAGCAAGTGAGAGTTAGGTTAGAAGCTCAGAGAGCTTAGGCAAGTAGGTAGCTAGTAGAGCAAGGCATCTTTGCCCTCGCGGTAGCGCTGCTCAAGGCTTAACTCAAGAGTAGAGGCGTGCGAGTGATCGGTCCTGGAGCTGGGAAGAATCTTCCTTCATCTCCAGTTCAGGTTTTGCTCTTGTTACTCAAGCACTTTACTATATTCTATTTCATCATTTCAAGTATTACTTTATTCTACTTATCAGTATTGAGTAGTATACTTGATTGATTGCTTGAGTGCCTAGCTATCCTACAGTTCAATTCACTTAGCCATAGTAGTTAATCTCTAGTGAGCTTAGTGATTGATCTTTGCCAAAAGGTTGCTTAGTTAGTTTAGTGTTTATCTTATTAAGTCAAGTATTTGCTCTGACGTCCGCAAGGGCGTCTCTATTCAAAGCTAGGGTAGAGATAGTTAGAATATAGTTAAGCATGGTGCTTAGTTATAGACTTACCTTTAGATACGGCTGGACCCCCAGATAGCTGTGGTAGCAAGCAGGTGGTGACAGCCCTGTGCGCCTTGAATTCCACCACGTAGTTGGCCCAGTTTAACAGTAAGGCTCGTTGTGCTAGCGTTCAACCTAAGTAAGTGGTAAAGGCTAGTACGCCTCAATACTTGATAACATAGGAATAAAACTTTACTCAACTTAGTTGCTTTATTGACTTTTGCCTGCCTTGCTTCGTAACTATCTTGCTTCGTAGTTATCTTGCTTGTAGTTATCTAGGAGTAGTTAGTTATCTTAGTTATCCTTAGTTATCATATTTCCCTTCAACTACCTATCCATCCACCTTACCTTACCATCAATTTCATCCTTACCTATCCACCCATATATTCTTTCTAGCCTTTCATTTTCCCTTCTCCCCTTTTCCCATTTCTCTTTTCTTCGACTCTCATCCCCTCCTTGACTCGACTCATACACCACCTTAGCCTTCCCTTGGGATCAAATAAATTGACACCTGGTACTCCCAAGCGAAGTGCTACTACGATAGTTCTGTGCGCTTGCAGAATCTCCTCTTGGTAGATTGCATTCTCTCTAGCGAGCTCCTACTAGTGCCGGGATTGACAACCCCGCTTGGTATTAGTAGATAGCTGCTTTAGCTCCACTCCTTTAGGTATAGTGACTGGTCTTGCTTCAAGCATTTCTGACACCGTTGCCGGGGATAGACTCCATAGTCTACTCCTAGTAACAACGTTAGCAAGTGCCAACAAGCATTCACGGGCCGTTACCGGGGATAGTTGCCTAGCTCTATCTTTAGTGAAGCTAAGAACTACCAACAAGCATTTCTGGCGCCGTTGCCAGGGAAGACAATCGGTGTATCGGTTGAGTCCGTGTCGAATTTATCTTTGCTTAAGCTCCCACTTAGCGAATCCCATCTTACCCATTCTTTCTTTCCTTAGTCCTTCTTATCTTTTTCCTTCATCTTCTTCAACTTCTTTCTTTCTTATCTCGTTCTATCTTCACGATGGCCAACAAGACCATTCGTGAGTTTTCTGCTCCTTCTTCCACTAATGTAGCGATAGGACCGGACGTGATCGATGCCAACCTCAATTTTGAGTTGAAACCGGCTCTGATCACGATGGTCCAAGCTAGCCCGTTCTGTGGCAAGGCTCATGAGGATGCCAATGCTCACCGCCAACAATTTTTGGAGATTTGCGGCACCTTCACCATTAAGGGGATAACCCAAGAAGCCATCCGTCTTCGTCTCTTTCCTTTCTCTTTGCTAGGAAAAGCGAAGCAATGGTTCTATACCGATCGCTACGCTGTAGACACATGGGACAAGTGTTCCAATGCTTTTCTCGCCAAATTCTTTCCGTTGGGCAAGACGAATGCTTTGCGCAACAAATCTCCAGCTTTACGCAACAAGCCAAGGAATCTATTCCCGAGGCTTGGGAGAGGTTGCAAGAGTACGTCGCTGCTTGTCCACACCATGGTATGGAGGACTGGCTATTGATCCAGAACTTCTACCATGGCCTAACCCCACTCTCTAGAAGCCATTTGGATGCCGCCGCCGGCGGTGCATTCTTTTCTCTGAATGTTGCAGATGCTAAGGCTCTCATAGAGAAGATGGTGTCGAACCAAGGATGGAATGACGAGAGACTGCAGCCCCGTAAGCGAGGTATGCATTCCCTTAAGGAAGCCGACATGATCGTGGCCAAGATGGACCTGTTGGCAAAGAAGCTGGACATTTGTGAGAAGATGAACCAACAAGAGAGTGTCCAGCAAAGAAGCTGGACATTTGTGAGAAGATGAACCAACAAGAGAGTGTCCAATCTCTGGAATCCTACATGACTTGTGAAGTCTGTGGAGAAACCAGACATTCTGGGAGCCACTGCCCCAAGCTACATGAAGATTTGAACTTCATCAACAACAACGGTTTCCGTCAACAGAATCAAGGATGGAATCAGCACTCAAATTCTCAAGGTAACAATTCATTCCCTCGCTCTAATTTTCATAATTCTGATAGTCTCTCATTCTTGAAAAATTTAGTTTACTCACAAGGTAGAACTACTGATTTCTTGAATAAGAAATTAATGTCGAATGATAAAACCCTTGAGAATATAAATGCTAAATTGGAAGATTTCTCATCTGCTCTGAAAAATCAACTTAGCTTTAATAAGATGTTAGAAACCCAATTAGCTCAACTTGCTGCTATCATACCATCTTTTGAATCTGGCAAAATTCCTGCTAAACCTGACATGGAAACTGCAAATATGGTTGAAATAAAATATTTTAACTATTATGAAGATCAAACCATGACTGTTAAAAAGGGTGATCCTGGTAGTCCCATAATTAGATGCTCAATCTTTGGTGAAGTCTTTAAAAATGCCATGTGTGATTTAGGATCGAGTGTGAACATTCTATCTAAAGATTTTTATGAAAACTCATTCTTTCCACCCATGTCATCCACATCTGCCTATATTGTGCTAGCTGATCAATCCACTTGCTATGTAGAAGGAATAGTTAATGATTTACTGTCACACCCCAACTTTAAGGATAAAATTGAGGCGGAATACTCATGTGTGCCCAGGAAACGATCACACACATAAGTTAGACAAATTACAAAAATTGGCATCATCACAGTGTTTATTACATAACGATACTATCAACACAAGTCTTACATCAAGCGGAACAAAAGAAAACTGAACTGCTAACAAAACCAACTCCACAGGGAAAGCTGACTGGGGGAAACAGCTAGCCTAGAAGTCCTCTGGGAAGTCACCAACTCCACCTTCATCTGTTACCCAACTGGGATTTTGCCCAAAAAGAAGATAAACAACAAGCGTAAGTACTCCACGTACTTAGCAAGCTAACATAGGGTTCATGAGGCTCAAAAGGCTGACACTGTCTGACTGCAGTTAGCTTTTAAGTTGGCAAAGTTTTAGCATTAAGGTAAACGAATATTGTGCTTAACCCTTAACCCATGATCCATTTGTCCAACAAAGATAATTAAAACATCATAAGGTGTCATCAACATAGAGTAACAGTTATTCAAGTATCATAGTTCTGCTAGTTTTCCGGGCCGCTCGTGACCGTGAGCACGGCTGTTATAACAGTTTTACACTTTGCAGAGGTTGTGCATCTTTACCCACAAGCCGTGTTGCCCTTGTGCCCGAGGCGGCCAACCTCTTGATCCACTTCCAAGGTAGATCGACAGGGTACACTATGAAGCCTTTCGCTGGTTCGTCTAACAGGTTAGGGCCGCGAGGTTTCCTTGGCAATCAGACGTAGCAAACCCCCCTTTCCTATGGCACAAGGCCATCACAGCTATACTCATAGGAACAGGAGCAGCCCTACATCCGTAGAGGCAAGCCCCTCTTGTGCCCTTCCGGGTTACCGCTAACAAGTTAGAAAAGGTCCAGTTTACTGAGCTAAAACCAGAGCCATATAGCACTCATGGTAGCACTGTCAGTCCCAGCTTTTGCTAACAACAAGTTTTATTAACCGTTTATCATCATATCAACATGAGAAATATTCATCATTAGACTGGATCAGTTATTAGTCAGTAAGCACTAGCATTCTACCCATATGCAAATATCCCACGGAGTCAAGAACATCACAGATAACAAAGCTAAGTGGGTCTCTAAGGTTGCTCAATTGGACACATGCATAAATGAGTAGGTTAATGGTAAAGTGAATAGGTAACAAGGAAATCCCATGCTAACTTGCCTTGGTTGTTGAAAGACTGGTCCTCCTGCTGATCGTCGAAAGAAGGGTCCTGGTCGTACCACACCGACTCACCGTCTACTCGACCACATAACATCAACACGCATACCAGGCGCATACATACAAAGCAAACAGGGCTATCATTAGAACAGTACACCAAACAGTAATAAGCAGAAATAAAACTTTGATAAAACAGAAGGACGCGTTTCTACGATCACAACAAGTTTTGGTTCACCGAAAACGGAGTTACGACGCGAAAGTTACGGCTGAAACAGCGATTCTAAAGCCCTAAACAAGATTAACAAAAACTCTGAAACTAAACTGATCTACGCCGTCTAACAGAGGCATAAACAGATAGGAAACTAAATTACGAACCTAACGCAACTTGAACGGGTCAAAACGGAGCTAAAACGTGAATTTTATAAGCATTTTAGTGTAATGGCAAATCTGTAAATAGCTGGAAAAGCATTTGAATTTAAATCAGAATTTAAACTGAATTTTAAATTGAATTCACAGCCAGCTGGACTGCGCCTCAAATCAACAGAAACGCAGGGGCCTGGTCGGAAACTTTTCAAGACACAGAGAATAGTGCCGTCCGGAGCGCGGGTTGATTCAGGGTTTCTTCGGGGGCTCTTTAACAAAAACTCCCCCGAAGGGGTACGAGCCACTCACGGCCGTCGGATCGATCGTGGAAGGCACGGATTAGATCCCAGGGGGGGTCTGCGGGGCAGGGCCGAGGGCGCGCCCACACCGCGACGTCGCGGCGCCTCGCGACGGCGTGCGCGCTCCCGCCATGGATGGCGCACGGACGCTCGCGGACCCGGCACCAGAAGGCACCACAAGCCATACCAAGTGCTTGGAGGGAAAGCGGAGCACAAGGGGATTCTCACCGCAGTGAAGGGGACGGCGGGGAGGCGCTGATGGCGGCGGACGACGAAGAACGGCGGACGGCGGACGGCGGCTGGCGGGAGCTCTCTGCACGAGTTCTCCGACGGTTAGGGCAACCGAGTTCAAGGGAGGAAGGAAGGAGGGGTTCGGCGGCACCGTTACCATGACGCGGATCACGGCGAGACGCTGAATGGGGTCGGTGAGGACGAGCACGGCCGGACGACGGCGGCGAACGCTCGACAACGACGGGGCGGAGCTCGGAGTGGTGCTCGGGTGGTTGCTCCGCTGTGCGACACGAGTGAGGAATGCGGGAAAAGGGAGCGGGGGAGCGGTCGCGTCCGCTTTATGAACGAGGGAGGGGGTGAGGATGAGGGAGCGGCCGCAGCACGATGCGCGGGAGACGTGGGCGCGGCGGTTGCGAGCTCGGCATCCACGGGCGTGCGGCGAAAGGGAAAAGAAAGCGCTGACACGCGGGCCCGGGACGTCAGAGAGAGAGAGAGAGAGGAAGGGAGAGGCGGGCGCACGCGGCTGCGCGGGCCGGCCTGCTGGGCCGCACGGCGAGGGGGAGGAGAAAGGCGCTAGCCCAACGGAGAGAAAGAGGGAAGGGAGGGAGACGCCGGCGGGCTGGGCCACCAGGCCGCTTGGGCCGGAAGCAAGGGGAGAAAGGGAGAAAGGGAATAAATCCTTTTCCTTTTATTTTCAACACATTTCAAAGTCTTTTCAAATGAAATTTGAATTCATTTCGAATTTTGGTAAAAACCAATCACCCAAATAAATCCAATGCATCAGCATGAATGCAAAAACATGTTGCCATCTTTATTTTAATTCACTAAAAAATTATTTAACCCCTAGGTTAAATGCTCACTAATTCATAATTAAATCATTTTCACCTATTTTAATTTGGAGAAAATTTTAGGGTGTTACATTTACCTGTTCATATTAGAGGCTCATATGTTCCTACTGATTTCATAATACTAGATATGGGAAATAGGAAAGATGTGCCTCTAATCTTAGGTAGACCCTTCTTGAACACTGTTGATGCCTGCATATATGTGGGAAGTGCTAAAATGCAAATGACATTAGGAGGGAGGAAGGAAATATTCTCTTTCTCCCGAGGCCCCGCATATGCCGCTAACATGCAGGAAGCAAAACCCGTTCGTACCAAGAAGAGGCACCCAAGAACAAGGTGGAGCAGAAAGAAAGAACCACCTCCTCCTGAGTTGTGTAATTCACATAACAAGGGAGAGGTGCCAAAAGAAGAAGAACCCGATGGAGTACTAAGAGAAGAAGTGCTCAAGGAAGAAGATCCACCCGATAAGGATGAAACTCAATGGACCTAAGGTATGGTTTTACTTTTAATTTTTCCCTTTTCGAATAAATAACATATGTCATGCATGTAACTAAAAAAATCAGTTATCATTAGTTATATGCATAGGTATATGTTAACTTAGTTAGAACAATAAAATATCATAATAGGATAGTTTCCCTTTTTCACAACATTAGATAGTTTCCCTTTTAATAAAATGAGAACAAGAGCTCCGACCGAGAAAGAAGAAGACCCTTTACCAAGCAAGAAGCCAGCTTGGGGGAGACCCCCGCTCCAATAAGGTATGACTCAAGCCTACACCCTTTACATTCGGTTCTTAAATTCTATATCTTTTGAATGTCACATGCTTGCCTAAATAACCATTCCATGAATAACATTGATAAAATCTGCTTACACAAGTTGAAACCTGAATAAGATTTGAAATATGTCATGCAAATGCTATTGTTATGGTTTGAATAACTAGTCTTATCTAAGTTGTAGCTTTTGTGGGTTGCACATGCTTTAACTGAAATCATGCTTAGTGAGTAAAGTTGGTAAAAAATGGAGTAATTCTTTAAACTTGCTAAGGTGAAATTAGGACCAAATCTGGAGGATTTATTTTTTAAAAAATTATGAAAACCTTGCTAAAAGTTCCTCCTAGATTTTATCCCATCCCACCACCAGCCAAATATTTGTTAGTCATTAGTCAAAACCACAAAAAGCTTTGTTTGTGTTGAGCTTTGTTAGACCTCATAGATCTTAGTAGAGAAGCTTATCATATCTTTTGAATCAAGATTCACACCCACCCACCATAAATTGCCTACTTTCCACTTTGGAAGTTTGCAACCACCAAATAAATTGCTTATACTCTACACCGGAGATATGCAATACCCTGCCAAACATCCCATTGCTAGCCTTATGCTTATTCCTACACTGGGAATGAGCATTTCTCCCTCTTCCCCCTTTTTCATTTCTGAAATCCTTTCCTATAGATGTCTGGAAAAATCTAGAGCTAAAAAAAAGAGAAAGAGAAAAAAATGAGCAAAGTAGCTCAAGAAAGGACTATGTCCTGAAGAAAAAAAAGTGAGCAAAGTAGCTCAAAAGAGGACTATGTTCTAAGAAAATGTGAGGACACATCTTTTGTCTACTCACTATGTATCCAAAAAAAAGAGAGAGAGAATTATCATTAGCTCTAGACCCTAGAAATTAACTAGGAAGGATTATGAAATATCCCTCTATACGCTTCCACATAACCACACATGCACATCTTGATCAATTTTTATGATTTGCTGCTCCTTATGATCTGAGTGTCTAACTTAGCAATAAACATCAGGCAATTTGCTCATGGTTCTTAGCCATCCTATAACTCCACATATCATTCTTTAGAAATAGGAGAGGCTACATTTTGGCCTAAGTGAGGATTTAAACACCATTGAGTGATTGAGTGAATCTTGGAGGACTTAAGCAAGTTGTATTCTTTTGAAAACCTTGAAAAACCTCCAGACAGAATCCTAGTCAAACCTAAGCAAGATAAAAGTTTTCTATCTACTGCTTTATTTCACTCTTGCATGTTTGAAGTGAAAAGCTATAAGCTCCGCATTGCTATGATTAATGATATATGCTAAGTTATTTCTCACTATACAATATGCACTTGCATACATCTTAAGTTGCTATCCATTTCATGCTCAATGCTTAAACCACATTGTTGCTCGAGGACGAGCAACAGGTTAGCTTGGGGGAGCTTGTTGATGGTCCTTAAACACCTGTTTTACCATCAACATTTTACCCTAAAATTCACCAAAAAGGCATGAAATGTAGTCAAATAGGTTTCAAACTAACCAAATTCCACATGTCCAAAGATTTTTATTTGAATGCAGGAATTTGGACCAAATTTGGACATTTGAACCACCAGAGGCCAAACCCACTCAGCAGGGCCCAATTGGGCCTTAGGGGGGTGGCGCCCGCCACCCCTAGGTGGCGCCCTCCACTTGGGTTGGCCCAAACCTCCTCCCCTGCCACGTCACTGATCCGTGTGACTTCCCCAAGGCCAAATCTTGGCCCTTGGTCACTAGGTCAGTGGCATCGGACGACTACGGAGGGGAGTGGCATGGATCATGACCTAAGTCGGTTGCTAGGACATGCAACCGACTTCCAAACCGCCTTGGACAACCACCTGGAGGCCGTAGGATCAAAGACGGTGCATCCAACGGCCAGGGGACTGGCGGCTGCCAGTAGGGGGTGGCGCCCGCCACCTGACCTAACCCTAGGTCAGTTGGCTGCCCCCTATAAGTACCCCCTCACTCCTCAAGACTATAAATACCCCCCTGAGGCATCACTTCAATCACAGACCTTCCCATCCCAAAGAAACACAAGCAAGAGAAGCAAGTGAGAGTTAGGTTAGAAGCTCAGAGAGCTTAGGCAAGTAGGTAGCTAGTAGAGCAAGGCATCTTTGCCCTCGCGGTAGCGCTGCTCAAGGCTTAACTCAAGAGTAGAGGCGTGCGAGTGATCAGTCCTGGAGCTGGGAAGAGTCTTCCTTCATCCTCAGTTCAGGTTTTGCTCTTGTTACTCAAGCACTTTACTATATTCTATTTCATCATTTCAAGTATTACTTTATTCTACTTATCAGTATTGAGTAGTATACTTGATTGATTGCTTGAGTGCCTAGCTATCCTACAGTTCAATTCACTTAGCCATAGTAGTTAATCTCTAGTGAGCTTAGTGATTGATCTTTGCCAAAAGGTTGCTTAGTTAGTTTAGTGTTTATCTTATTAAGTCAAGTATTTGCTCTGACGTCCGCAAGGGCGTCTCTATTCAAAGCTAGGGTAGAGATAGTTAGAATATAGTTAAGCGTGGTGCTTAGTTATAGACTTACCTTTAGATACGGCTGGAGCCCCGGATAGCTGTGGTAGCAAGCAGGTGGTGACAGCCCTGTGCGCCTTGAATTCCACCACGTAGTTGGCCCAGTTTAACAGTAAGGCTCGTTGTGCTAGCGTTCAACCTAAGTAAGTGGTAAAGGCTAGTACGCCTCGATACTTGATAACATAGGAATAAAACTTTACTCAACTTAGTTGCTTTATTGACTTTTGTCTGCCTTGCTTCGTAACTATCTTGCTTCGTAGTTATCTTGCTTGTAGTTATCTAGGAGTAGTTAGTTATCTTAGTTATCCTTAGTTATCATATTTCCCTTCAACTACCTATCCATCCACCTTACCTTACCATCCATTTCATCCTTACCTATCCACCCATATATTCTTTCTAGCCTTTCATTTTCCCTTCTCCCCTTTTCCCTTTTCTCTTTTCTTTGACTCTCATCCCCTCCTTGACTTGACTCATACACCACCTTAGCCATCCCTTAGGATCAAATAAATCGACACGTGGTACTCCCAGGCGAAGTGCTACTACGATAGTTCTGTGCGCTTGCAGAATCTCCTCTTGGTAGATTGCATTCTCTCTAGCTAGCTCCTACTACTGTCGGGATTGACAACCCCGCTTGGCATTAGTAGATAGCTGTTTTAGCTCCACTCCTTTAGGTATAGTGACCGGTCTTGCTTCAAGCATTTCTGACACTGTTTCCGGGGATAGACTCCATAGTCTACTCCTAGTAACAACGTTAGCAAGTGCCAACAAGCATTCCTGGGCCGTTACCGGGGATAGTTCCCTAGCTCTATCTTTAGTGAAGCTAAGAACTACCAACAATGCCCCCTAATTTTGGGATAAATATTTATTCCAAAATTCCTTTCTCCTGTATACTGACGTGGAACCTCCGGAAGCATCCACCTTCGCGTGCCATAATTGCCTTTCCTGCCGATCCATCTCCCGATGCACCCTTTGGGATCCTTTTAAGTTACCCTTCACTTTGTTTCGGCTTACTCTCTCAAACTCCCCTGTTTCAATCTCCAAACCAAGAAAAACCCTTCTTTTCTCTTATCATTGCCCAATCCAATCTAGAAGATGTCTTCGGTGGCGAGTAGACATAGTTCCGAGCTCGGCGTTTCCAGCACCTCCAGGAAAAGGTCGCTCTCTTCTATTTTATTTCACAATGAAGCAGTTGTTCTCACTTTGTTACTTTTGTTCAGGAGGATTGATGATGATTTCCCCAGAAATCTGACTCAACAGGTCATAGACCTTCAACTTGATTTGGAGGAGAAGGACCAAGAGATCGCTCGAGTCTCCCAGGAGCGCGACGTCGCTCGGAATCGGGCCGCCGGTGAATATTTTTCATCATTGCTGTCTTTGTTTTCCTCCTCTTCCCTTTACTTACTCTTCTCCCTTTCAGCTCTGGAGGCCAAACTTCATGCTCTTGAAGCTGCTGTCGCCAATCTTGCCATTACGACCAATGCAACGGGTACGACGGCCCTGAGTCGGGTGAATGAGGTTAACCGAATCCTCCTCGACATCTCCAGAGCTGGCATGGGATACGACACAACGCTTGCCTTCAACGCTGTACAGATTCACTCCGACGCCGATTACCGCAGCTTCGACGTCTGTGAGCGAGGGGCTAGAATACAGGGTAGCACACTCTATAGATGATATGAAGGAAGCTGTAACAGATCTGGCTCATTCCTTCGACTATGATCTCCCGATTTGGAATAGGATAGAGTGGACGAACTGATTTTTCACTGTAACTTTGTACCCTCTTCTTGTAAATAAAAGTCTTTCCGTTTGACCCTTGAAAAATCAATCTGTGACTGATCCTTCGAGATCAATGCATGCTCTGTTTTATGCATTAGTCATTGACTTTTATTTTGCTCCAACGGCGATGTATATCACATCGGCTACTGCTAACAATCATGTCAATCATCTCTGTCCCATAGGTGATTGCTCTAATCGGCTATTTCAGATCTAATGTTACAGACTTTTCCAATCTATGATGATGTCAGGATAGCGCCTCTTAAGGGATTTTTTTATTTTCAGCTTCTTTGAAGACTTCTCCATTAAAACTTCATTGCCTGGAATAAAATATCATCCTTCCCAATTCGAAGACCATTTGCCAAACTTCCTGTCTTCGGTGTCAATCGGTAATATGAGTTCCTAGACAATCAACCGAAACTGAGCTCTTTATGCAGTAATAATCCTTAGTCGAATCCATCGATTTTTCGATTCTAGAGTCACGATCTCCTCAAGTCAGCAAAAATCCGGCCTGGCCCAACAATGGCCCATAAACTGCGAAAACCCTACTCCAATACTCGGCTTCCCAGTGTGTCGGGGGACCACAAAAGGGGTACCCCCAATCAACGCAAAACAAATAAGTTAAACCTAGAGCACCAATTAATAAGAGACCTAGCTAGTCTAACCCCTTAAAAAACCAACCCCTCGAGGCCTACAACGCCGGCCCACCGCCAGGGAGCCCGAGCCCGCCAAAGCCTTGCCGACCGCCTCATGGTAGCCTACCTCTCGAGCCCCGGCGCATAGGCCTCGAGCCCATTACAGCCGTACACCGTTCCTCGAGACCCCACGCGGGGACCACGAGCCTCTATAACACGGTAACCTAACCCTCGAGACACATCATACCTCCCTCGAGCAGCGCCGGACATCAGATACCAGCCCCATACTGCGCATTTAATGCATCCACCTACTCCGGTCACATCCTCTGGCACACGACGTATGCCACAGTGAACCGGAGCCAGAGTCAAACCTCGTTTTCACCACAAGCATGGGCAAAAAGGCACAAGTACAACACTGTTAGGCCATACCCTGCACTATAGCACACTCGAGCCACATCTCGAGACCTGGACTCCCGCTGTACGGCCGGGTTTTTCGGGACTTGCCCATACCTGCGGGGGCTCGAGCCCCCCGTAGGCGCCACCTCGAGGCCGGCCCTGCGCCCCTCGAGCCCTGACTGCTTTCATGCTATTGGAGGACAGGTACCCCAAGACCCGGAGGGACCCTGCCACGTCCTGTACGTGCCGAAATGGGCGCTGCACGGCCTCCATGTCGCCACGCCTCCACGTCCGCGCCCGGGATGGAAGCCACGCTTCAAGAACGCCTCAACAGCAACCCCCACGCCGGCTCCAGTGACCTTGGCAAGACAGAATTCCAACCCTTCGCCGTATTGGGCGTTGTACATGTCACTCCTATGTAACCCTGACCTCCTCTTGTTCTATAAAAGAGGACACCAGGGCCCTCCACGCAGACGAGTCCACATGACACACACACGAGTCCAGACTCTCATCCGCGCTCGTTGAGCTTGTATTGCCCCTGTACAAGCACTTAGGTGCAAGTAATACAAGAACCTCCTCCCCCCGCTAGACGTAGGGCCTTCTTTGCCCGAACCAGGATAAACCCTTGTGCCATCTTGCATCACCATCCAGGAAGAGAGCACGCGATCATATTACTAGTTGGTGTCATACCCTCGGGGCCGAAACACCGACAGTTGGCGCGCTAGGTAGGGGCCTTCGCGTGTCGGAGTCGATTTCTCGTTGTTTTCTGGATGGCTTCTTCCACTCCTTCGTTCTCTACTAGTGCTGTCATCTGGTTCGGGAGCCTCGAGTTCCTGGCCACCGGCAGCGGCAACGAGCTGACCCTGCTCTCCACGGAGAGCCCGAGCGGAGGGCGTGTCACGCCACCCCGCGCGGGGGGCGTGGCGCGTCGCCCGCACCACCACGCGTCGCCACCTCATGAGCGGCGCCGTCGTCACCATCGTCGCCACGCACAGGCGGTGCCCGCGGCGTACACCCACTTCCCCGCGGCCGGCGCAGAGTCCCCGAGGAGAAACCTGCCCGGCGCACGGCCGGAGACTTCTAGGGCGCGCGCGCACTCTCTCAGCGAGTTCGCATTCATCATGCGCACGGACCGGGAGCCTGGCCAGAGGCCCCCGAGCCATGCTCCGTCGACACCACCTGGCTTCCTCCCGCACGGGGTGTACCGCGCTCGACGCCAGTGGCCCCCGTTCGGCCTCAACAACTCCGCAGCTGTCTACGCCCACCACCTCGACGAGCGCCGTCAGGACCGGGCGGCGGCAGAACGGGAGGAACGTCCGGGCGTGATCCTACGAGCCACCACCGACCTGGAGATCGTCTACCCCGCGCACGTCGACCGCGGCTTCTCACAAGTCGTCGAGCCACCCCGGCGAGCCACCATCGGAGAATGGTACCGCGAGCTGCAGTCCCAACATGAGCCGGGGTGGCGCGACATCGATATCTCCGACTCCGACGAGTACGACTACCACGACCCTGACCTCTGGGATCCCACCAGGGAGTGCTTCCAGCTCGAGGGGGTCATGGGCGATGCCGAGGACGACGACGACGGCGACGCCAGGCCGGCGCTCAACCTCGAAGAGCCCAGCGACGTGGCTGCGGCGGGCGGACCACACGTTCGGGGGAGGAACGAACCCCCGGCACCGGATGCACCACCTCAGCACAACGACGACCGGGCGGCGCAGCTCGCGCAGCTGCGGGAGACGATCACCAAGGCTGAGGAGGACCGACAACGCCTGCTGCAGCTCGAGCAAACTCTTGTGCAGGAACATGCCCAGCCTCGAGGCGCCGGCACTCGTGTCCGCGCTCGAGAGGTCCACCGGCAGATCCTCGAGGATGGGGCACCAGCACGCCCCGAGGTGCGCTTCCCGGGAGCCGGGCAAAACGTGGTGGCGGCCGCGATGTTGCTCCGCGATCTACCCGCCATCTCCAACCCTGATGCCAGGCGCATGCTTGGGGAAATGAAGAACCTCCTCGAGACAGCCGCTCTGCAGCAGGTCGAGAGCTCAGCCTCGCGCCGGCGCGGAGCGGCCTCGGGGAAGCCAGCAGACACGCCCCGCAACGAGCGTGAGACGTCCGTCCACCAGCCGGATGCCTCTCGAGCCAAGCCAGTCTAGGAGCGGATCGTCGACAACCGACCACCTCGAGACCCCAATGACGCCCGGAACAACATCAACCGCCGGCGCAAGGACAAAGGGGCTGAGGAGCGTGGCTATAGTGCCCATCGAGGGGGGCGCTACGACAGTGACGAGGATCGGCAAGCCCTCGAGCCCCCGGGCCCCAGGGTCTTCAGCCGGGCCATCCGTAGCTCAACCCTCCCCGGCCGCTTTCGACCACCGACCAACATCATGAAGTATGACGGGGAGGTCGAGCCCAAGCTATGGCTCTCTGACTTCCGCCTGGGCTGCCAACTGGGCGGGGCGAAGAGCGACGACCGCGTGATCATACGCCAGCTCCCACTCTACCTCTCGGACACCGCCCGTCGGTGGCTCGAGAGGCTCCCGCCGGATCAGATCCACGACTGGGCCGACCTAGTCAGGGTCTTTGATGGGAATTTCAAGGGGACTTGCGTGCGCCCAGGCAACCCCTGGGATCTACGACGTTGCAGGCAGACAGCGGACGTGCCCCTCCGCGACTTCGCTCGGCGATTCTTGAAGCAGCGCCTCGAGCTCCCCCATGTGCCTGATGAGGATGTCATCTCAGCGTTCCTCGCGGGCACGACATGCCAAGAGCTAGTCCACGAGCTAGGGCGCTACCGTCCTAGGACGGTCGAGGATCTGATGGATCGTGTCACCAGCTTTGCCTCAGGCGACGAGGCAGTGGGGGCCTTCTTTGGCCGCTCCACAGACAAAGGCAAGGCGGTGGCCACGCCGGAGGGCTCGAGCAAGGGCAACAACGACAAGAACCGCAACAACAACAACAAAAAGAAGAAGAACAAAGGCAAAGGTCAGAAGGCGAAGCGCGACGCCTATGACGACGACGATGAAGAAGTGCTCATGGGCGCCCTCGAGCATAAGAAGCCTCGAGGCCCCCTTGACGGGGCTGTCTTCGACAAAATGCTCGAGGACCCCTGCCCTTATCACAAGGGTCCCATGAATCACAAGTTGAAGGACTGCCGAATGATGAAGGGCTTCTACTCCAAGCTCGGCGACAAGAAGGAAGACGCGCCTAAGGGCAAGGACAACAACCGACATGAGGACGGGGACGCGGACGGCAACTTCCCCCCGGTGCGCGACTGCTTCATGATCTACGGGGGCCCAACCATCGGGCTCTCAGCTCGAGAGAGAAAGAAGGAGCGCCGGGAGGTCTTTGCACTCTGCCACGACGCCCCCGGTATCTTGACTGGTCTGATGCGCCAATCACGTTCGACCGTGACGACCATCCGGACCATGTCGTAAATCCGGGGGCATACCCCCTCGTCGTCGACCCCGTCATCATCGACGTACGGTTCTCCAAGGTGTTGATGGATGGGGGCTCGAGCCTCAACATCATATACCTCGAGACCCTCGACCTCCTAGGGATTTTGAGGGACCAGCTCGGACCCAGCGTCGGGGGGTTCCACGGAGTCGTACCAGGGAAGAAGGCCCAGCCCCTCGGGCGCATCGACCAACCTGTTTGTTTTGGCACGCCGGCCAACTTCCGCCGGGAGACTCTCACCTTCGAGGTGGTTGGGTTCCAAGGGACCTACCACGCCATCATCGGCAGGCCTGGCTACGCCAAGTTCATGGCGGTCCCCAACTACACATACTTGAAGCTCAAGATGTCGGGGCCGAAAGGGGTCATCACCGTCGACACCTCCTACGAACACGCATACCACTGCGACGTGGAGTGCGTCGAGCATGGGGAGGCCAACGTCCAAGTCGACTCGCTCGAGGCCCTGGCCACTGAGACCCCTGAAGCAAAGCGCCACGCCGGCACCTTCAAGCCGGCAGAGCACACCAAGCAGATACCCGTCGACCCGACCTCGTCCGACGGCAAGACGCTGGCCATCAGTGCCAGCCTCGAGCCTAAATAGGAAGCAGTGCTCGTCGACTTTCTCCGCGCGAACATCGACATGTTTGCGTGGAGCCCCTCGGACATGCCAGGCATACCGAGGGGAGTCGCCGAGCATGCCTTGGAGATCCAGGCCGGGTCCAGACCGGTGAAGCAACGCCTGCGCCGCTCCGACGAGGAGAAGCGTAGGATCATCGACGAGGAGGTGCACAAGCTTTTGGCGGTTGGATTCATCAAGGAGGTATTTCACCCAGAGTGGCTAGCTAACCCTATACTAGTTAGGAAAAAGAATGAAAAAATGCAGATGTGCGTAAACTACACTGGTTTGAATAAAGCATGTCAAAAAGTTCCATTTCCTTTACCTAGAATTGATCAGATTGTCGATTCCACTGCGGGGTGTGAAGTACTTTCATTTCTCGATGCGTATTCCGGCTACCACCAGATTAAGATGAAATAATCCGACGAGCTCGCTACCTCTTTTATTACGCCTTTTGGTATGTATTGCTATGTTACAATGCCCTTCGGCCTTCGAAACGCCGGGGCAACATATCAGCGCTGTATGCAACATGTCTTTGGCGAACACATAGGCAAAACCGTCAAGGCCTACGTCGATGACATCGTGGTTAAGACCAAGAAAGTCGGGGACCTCATCAGCAATCTCGAGACCACGTTCGAGTGCCTCCGGGCCAAGAATGTGAAACTCAACCCCGAGAAATGTGTCTTTGGTGTGCCTCGAGGCATGCTACTTGGCTACATTGTCTCACAACGGGGGATCGAGGCCAACCCCAAAAAGTTCTCAGCAGTCACGAGGATGGGCCCAATTCGAGACCTCAAGGGCGTACATAAAGTGACAGGCTGTCTAGCCGCTCTCAGCAGGTTCATCTCGAGGCTAGGGGAAAAGGCGCTACCCCTCTACCGCCTGCTGAAGAAAACGGAATGCTTTGCGTGGACCGTCGAAGCCGAGGAGGCCCTAACCAAGTTGAAGGGGTTGCTGACTTCCGCGCCAATTCTCGTGCCACCACGACCAGCCCAGGGTGACGATACCCCCGAGCCTCTCCTCCTCTACGTGGCCCCAACCACCCAGGTGGTCAGCACGGTCGTAGTCGTCGAGAGACACGAGGAGGGTCACGCGCTACCAGTCCAACGGCCGGTGTACTTCATCAGTGAGGTGCTCTCCGAGGCCAAGGTCCGGTACCCACACATCCAGAAGCTGCTCTACGGCATCATCATCACGAGGCGCAAGCTCCAGCATTATTTCCTCGCTCATCCCGTGACGGTGGTATCGTCCTTCCCCCTCGGAGAGATCATCAACAACCGGGAGGCCACGGGCTGCATCGCCAAGTGGTCTGCCGAGCTGATGAGGGAGGCCATCACCTACGCTCCACGAAAAGCCATCAAGTCGCAAGCGTTGGCGGACTTCGTTGTTGAGTGGACCGACACCCAGCTCCCGCTGGCACAAATCCAAGCCGAGCTCTGGACTATGTACTTCAACGGGTCCCTCATGAAGACAGGGGCAGGCGTAGGCCTGCTCTTCATCTCACCCCTCGGAGTCCACATGCGCTACCTGCTGCGCTTGCACTTCCCCGCCTCGAACAACGTCGCTGAGTACGAGGCCCTCGTCAATGGGCTGCGTATCGCCCTCGAGCTTGGGGTCCGACGCCTCGATGTTCGAGGGGACTCGCAGCTCATCATCAACCAGGTCATGAAGGCCTCGAGCTGCATCGATCCTAAGATGGAAGCATACTGCGGAGAAGTGCGCAAGCTAGAAGACAAGTTTTACGGCCTCGAGCTCAACCACATCGCTCGAAAGTACAACAAGGCCGCAGATGAGCTGGCTAAGTTAGCATCCACGTGCGGCACCGTCCCACTAGATGTCTTCTCGAGGGACATTTTCGAGCCATCCGTCAAAATTGGCCCGGGGCTGGCCCCTCGACGCCACCCCTCGAGCCGGACACGGGGGCTCAACCTTCAACGCCACCCCTCGAGAACGACCCTCGACATCCGCTGAGGCAATGCAGATCGACGCACCTGCCTCTTCTTCATCACGACCCCTCGACTGGCGGACGCCCTTCCTCGACTACCTGACACAAGGCGTGCTACCAGAAGACAAGACGGAGGCCCGACGCATCGCTCGAAGGGCCAAGACCTACGTCATCTACGGCGACGAACGAGAGCTGTACCGTCGAAGCCCATCAGGAATCCTTCAGCGCTGCATCCCCCTCGAGGAAGGACGCAGGCTCCTCGATGACATGCACTCGGGGGCTTGCGGCCATCACGCAGCGCCAAGGACCTTGGTGGGGAACGCCTTCCGCCAAGGCTTCTACTGGCCAACCGCCATTGGAGATGCCAGGCGCCTGGTTCGAGCCTGCCAAGGGTGTCAGTTCTACACCAAGCAAACACACCAGCCTGCGCACGCCCTGCAGATGATCCCCATCACTTGACCGTTTGCCGTCTGGGGGCTCGACCTCGTGGGTCCCCTCAAGATGACAAATGGAAAGTACACGCATGTGCTCGTGGCTGTCGACAAATTCACCAAGTGGATCGAGGCTAAGCCTATAGGCAACCCCACCTCCGAGAAGGCCGTCGAGTTCATCTCCGACATCATGTACCGGTTTGGGGTGCCTAACGTCATCATCACCGACAATGGCACACAATTCGCGGGCAAAAAGTTCATCAACTTCTGCGACGACAACAACGTCCGCATGAACTGGGCCTCGGTCGCATACCCTCAATGCAACGGGCAGGTCGAGCGCGCCAACGACATGATACTCCACGGGCTGAAGCCGAGGCTGTTCAAGACCCTCAAGAATTTTGGAAAGAGGTGGGCTACAGAGCTCCTCTCAGTGTTGTGGGGCCTCAGGACTACGCCGAGTCGAGCCACCGGGTTCACTCCATTCTTCCTAACCTACGGCGCCGAGGCTGTCTTGCCTACGGACCTCGAGTACGGCTCCCCTCGACTTCGAGCCTACAACGAGCAAAACCAACGACAAGAGGCTCGCCAACGCCAAGGACCAGCTCGAGGAGGCTCGAGACGTGGCGCTCATCAACTCCGCGCGCTACCAGCAAACACTTCGACGCTACCACGACAAGCACGTGCGCAAAAGGGACCTGGCGGTGGGGGACCTCGTGCTTCGACGGCTGCAAGATATCGAGGGCGCCACAAGCTCACCCCTCCATGGAGGGCCCATACACCGTAGCTGAGGTGCTCAAGCCAGGAACATACAAGCTCTACGACGGTCAAGGCAGGATCCTGGCGAATGCGTGGAACATATCTCAGCTACGTCGCTTCTACCCTTAAGGGCCTCGAGGCCTTATACATTTTGTTGCTTTGTATAAACACGTCAAATATGAATGAACAAACTCGTGCATTGTCTTTCATTTTACTTAGCAACTTAAGGTAGCCTCGACCCTGCCTTGCTCAGGGTCGAGCCTCCTTCGGGGGCTGACAGGGGGGACCCCCCCAGACTCTGGAAAAAATGTGCTTTTCTTTTCAAAAATTCGACCCTTATCTCGATTCGTATCTCGAGCGTACTAGCAACGTCTAAGTCCATAGATACCTCGAGCCTCCAAGAGGCGGGGGGCGTCGATGTAGACGGCCACCCACGCCCCCGGGCTATGGTACCCTACCTATGCCTCCCCTCGAGGAACTCATGACGCGTATCGAAAGAACATAGACCAAGCCGGTAGAAACTCGAGCTAGCGACAAAGAGAAACGATCGAATAAATTTGAAAAGAAAACAGCTTCTTTAAACAAATAAGTCATACGCATATGTTGGCCTCGACGGGCCATAAGTCATGACATGAAATTTTACAAAGGCCTCGACACCCAAATTTGGCACGCAGGCCTCATTCCTCATCAGTCTGAAACTCCTCCTCAAGATCTTTTGCTGCGGGCTCAGCCTCGACGTCCGGGCCTGGAGGAGGGGAGCCCATAATCGACACCATGTCCGCAACGGGCGGCAGCACGTCCTCCTCGAAGAGCTTTGCGAGCGCCGCCCCCGGCCTCTCCAACCTTCCCGGACCTTGTCGACGCGGTGATCGTTCCACTCTTAGCCGTCCCCTCGATTTCGACGAAGCCCTTGGCGACCTGACGGGACCAGGGTAGATGGAAGCCGGAAGCGGATGGCCGCGAGCGCCTGCTGTACGCCGTGGTGGCGAGCGCTCTTGCCGCGGACCCGCGCTGCCACGTCGAGGAGGCACAGGGCATCGAACCAGGGCTTCGCTCGAGCCACCGCCGCCGTCTGCATGGCCACGGGTCGGCACCCCCATGTGGAGCAGAGCCTGTCGAGGGTAACGCAAGCCCGCTCCGACCAACCAGGGTCTCACCTAGAGTTTGCCTCCACGACGAGTCGGATTCGTTCTCCGGACACCTCGGGCGGTCTTCTCAGATCTGTGCAACAAACAGAAAAGAGTATAAATCCGCGGGCGTGGCAAGAATCTCGAAATTCAAAGCAAGACAAGCCTGAAGATTACGACATTACCTTGCAGTTGCACGCCAGAGCGTCAAGTCGCTGGTAAGGACACCTGACGCGCTGCTCGAGTGTATGCTTTTGGACAGCACGTTCAATTTTTGGCCCTTAAGTCCTCGACCAGCTGCCCGTCTGCACAAGGCCCGATCATTCTGATCACGTATGCCGAGCGGGCCTAGAGCTTGAGCAACAGATCATTTAGCTATATTGAGAGCTGATCCAGGTCGATTCGAGGCCTTGGATACTCAAGACGAGGCAAGTTAAGGCTCTGGGCTCCTTCCGCGCTGCCTCGCCCAGCCAAGAGCCAGGGCTGGGTGCGGCCTGATCTTGGCCTCCTCGGCCTCCTTCATTCGCCGCCTCTCTGCAGAATACGGGCAGGGGGTGGCGGCCTCGCTTGGACGTCGGCAGTCTACTTCCCTCGCCGCCTCCGCTGAACAGGACCGGGCTGGTGGCGGCCTCGCTTCGGGCGGTCAGCAGCCTCTGTCCTCGAGCCTCCACCGCGGATAGAGCGGGGTGGTGGCCTCCCTCTTATCTGGGGTGGCTTGTCTCGAGCCGCCTGGGTCTCCGCCTGAGCATCGTTGAGCCGGCCCGCGTCTGCGAGTTCCTGGCCGATCAGCCGGAGCTCCGAAGCTCCCCCTCCGCCTCAAGAGGGCAAGCCGCCACCCGCGCGGACTTGTCGCTCCTCACGAGGCCCTCTCTGCCTGTCGCACGAGCTCGATCCCCTCTTGAAGATCTAGACCGCGCCTCCGGTGCGGCACCTCAGCCATTCTCCCCTGCTGATACGTCCCCTAACGAGGCGAGGGAGGAATAGAGTGCAGAGGAGGGGGACCCGCAGAGTACTCCCCCCCGTCTTTCCCCTTCTTTTTTTCCCCCCCCTCCCCTCTCCCCCCCCCCTGGCTTTTCCTTTCCTTCTTCTTCCTTCTTCTTGGCACGCGGTATCAGCCTCTGCACTGGTTGGTCCTTTGGCTTGTACATGTGTAGCTTTAACCCACTCTCTGACCGCCCATCGTGACGCACCGTGGCACCTCCTGCAGTCGTCCCGATCCTCATTTTTATTTTTAATGTACCACTCTTGTCTCTTTTCTCCCCCACGGATTCGGCCAACCAGAGCACTTTTCCCTTCTTTTCAGTCCTTTTCACCCACCCACTGCGGCCGTTCCATCATAGCGTTCCTTGTCTATACACATCATTGCAGCCACGGTTG